>CM028231.1:26628879-27878879 GCA_016432845.1 Psidium guajava
TTTAATTAATAAATTTAGGACTTACATTTAGGGTAGATTATTTATTCTCCAAAATAGTTGGTGGGGTCCACAAAACCATCGCCTCCTCCCCTACACTTTGGTGCGTGTGGGCGGAAAGAGATAACACGCCACGTCACCAACCACCCTAAAACTAAATCCACCCTCTCATTTCTTTTCTTTTCTTCTCAAATAAATTTTTTTTTTTTATGGTTCATCGAAGAGCTTCACTTCAACCACCAGTTACGCAAATCCCAGTCAGCCATAACCATAAACGGCAAAGCTCATACACAAACTCTTGTCGACCACCAAAGGGCCGAGAAGAGATAGAGGAATGGCCATGGCAATGGCGCTTCGACGCCTCTCCTCCTCCATCGAGAAGCCCATCCGCCCTCTCGTCAATGGCGGTGGCTCCGTCTGCTACATGGTCCCCTACTTCCTCCCCTCCCAACCTCCCTCCCGTCTCTTCCTCTTCTCCTTTGGCTTTGAGCATCAGCGGTTCTGATTTTGTTCTCCCACTCGGTTCTTGCAGGCGTCTTTGCCCAGTGAAGCCGTCTACGAGAAGGAGAAAAATGGGGTCGCTGTAAGCGTCTTCACGTTCATAGTCCTCCCAACTTTCCTTATGTTTTGACGATATGGGTTCGAGCTGTCCGCAGTGGTTGTCGTATAAGCAGTCGCTCCTCTGGCTTTGAAATGATTCTACTGTCCTCGCTTTGAATTCAAGTGTGCGCTCTGCTCATGCACGCTATGTGTTTGCAGTGGCCGAAGCAGCTTAACGCTCCGCTTGAGGTCGTTGATCCTGAGATTGCCGACATCATTGAGCTCGAGAAAGCGAGGCAATGGAAGGTATCACCAAGCTTCTCATATTGCTGTGTTGGTACTCATTGCTTCATTGTTTCGTTGGGGAGTGAATTTTATTTCCAATTAGTTCCACCCACGTTTAGGCCAATAGCATTTCCAAGAGTTCTATGTGAATAGCAGCTACTCTGCTCGCTATTTGACCGGCGCAAGCAAAATCATGCAAGAAATTGCAAGGTCCACCCACCCTTTTTCTTTTACCGGACGAGGAACGAATTCTTGAGTTTCTCATGCTATACGTAATGGAAAATCAAACACTAATTATGGATGCAGCTTTTTGTGTTACAAGGATCAAATCCTTCTCTGCCATCAATCATTTCTGATTTCTGATGATCGCTTACTAATGGTTATGTGGTGGTTTTACGTTGCTTGTCAAGGGGCTGGAGCTCATTCCATCAGAGAATTTCACTTCTGTCTCGGTAATGCAAGCTGTTGGATCGGTAATGACCAACAAATATAGTGAAGGATATCCTGGGGCCAGATATTACGGAGGAAATGAGTATGTTTGAGCACTTTCGCAATATGCATATCTTGTAAAAGAACTTTGTGCTAATTTGCCGCTGTGGTTTCTGCTGACTCGATTCCATCGTTCTGGTATTTATTCTTAACCTGGTAAAATTTGATTGGTGGTGAAACCGGCAGTCTGTTTGTTCAGGTATATTGACATGGCCGAATCCTTATGCCAGAAGCGTGCTTTGGAAGCATTTCGATTGGATCCCGCCAAGTGGGGAGGTAGTTTATATGATATTTTCACTGCTACTGCAATAAGTTCTGCCTTCTCTTTGTCGTTCTTCTGCCGTTCTCGTTCTAATTTGTTTCTTTACATCTGGAAGTTTGAATCTTTTATGTGTCAGACTCTGCCTTTTTCCACATTGATTTTCTAATCATATCCATGTCTTGGTATTTGAGGCCACAGTTACCACTCAGTACAAACTATTATGGTACATCTAATTGATATGATAATGTCATTGAATGCATTTTGTTCGGATTCTTGGATTTAATTCTCCACTCTAATGTGACAAGCAAAGGGAAATCCTTTTGGTTAATGGCTCAATTAGGAACAAATTTCCGTTCACAAATTTATAAAATTATTTGATTTGATTGCCAGAATATGCATATTGCCAGGAGATTTCTAAGTATCCTTCCGTGTTGCAGTAAATGTGCAGTCTCTATCTGGGTCTCCTGCCAACTTTCAAGTATATACTGCACTTCTAAAAGCTCACGATAGGATTATGGCACTTGATCTTCCTCATGGTGGACATCTTTCTCATGGCTATCAGGTGCTTAATGTTGCAATCAAGATCTTTTACTTTTTTGTGAATCTTTTTTTGTCAGAAGAGCTTTTTACTTCAAGCATGAAAGTTGCTTCTTCTTAACTAGAGATGGCATACATCATAATTTTCCTGCTTTAAAGGATCTCTGCCTCTTGGTTAATCCAAGTAGTAAATCGTGCAGCATCAATCACAAGGGCAAGTATTGAGGTCTATTCTTTTCATAGAAGAGGTTTCCATTGCTTAGCTCCAAATTCAAATGAATTGGAATGAAAGAGTCAGCTTTTTCAGCAGAGTTATTGTAATTGCAGAGCCATTCATATTTGTTAGGAGAGGAGATCAAATCATCTTTGGTCGAAGGCTATAAAAAATAAGCAATTCCTTTGGTTCCCTATTTTTCTCTGCCGAAGAGAACACTTGATTCTTCTATTTATTAAGTATTTTACATTTCGTCTGGTTTGGAAATCTTGTAATGGGTTATTTTCTGACCATTTCAGAAGTTCTTTCGGTTTCTTGTTCAATTTAGGCAACATCCAGTGATCCTTGGGTCCATGTTCTTGAAGCTTGTTAGCTCATCTTCTCCATGTTTTTGGATTATGAAATGCTGTAGCTTCATACAGAAGAAGATGAGAGATGCATATCAAGCTGATTAACGCAATCTCTAGTTTAGTATGGGCTAGTATCACATACCTTGAGAAATCAATATACAACTTATGACAAGGCACACCACATTCTTAATTGTTGAATGTCCTTTGTCTTGTATGGAGTTTCAAATAACTTTTTCTGTTCTTTTGCAGACCGATACTAAGAAAATATCTGCAGTGTCCATATTTTTTGAGACAATGCCATATAGGTTGAATGAGAGCACTGGCTACATTGATTATGATCAGGTAGGTTTTCTTGAAATTTTTCAGAATTCTAGTCATGAGTATGAGAGATCTTAATTGTCATGGAAAAATCATGTCTTTATGTAATTAACACAGAAAAACATCTCTATTCTTCTGTGAAATATGAAAGGGAAGAATGTGGTTGTTTGTGTTTAAAATGGGCGTTTGAACTGTGATTCTTGTTGAACATCTAGCTGAGATTCAATTTTATTACCCGTAGCCAGAATATTCGTGAATTTCCAGAGTGGCTTAGAGTATGTTGTAGTATGAAATGTAAATGCTCTGTATTCTCTTGATGGTTAATAGAAATCACTTTGTTTCTCACTTCAACTTTGCAGTTGGAAAAAAGTGCCACACTCTTCAGGCCAAAACTAATCGTGGCTGGTGCCAGTGCTTATGCACGTCTCTATGATTATGCTCGTATTCGTAAGGTAACTCAAAAGGTTTTTAGTACTTAAATTCAGTCACTGTTCAAAGTTAGTGGGGAACAAGCATTTCCTTGGGATCTAGAAATCTGATGTATGGTTCCTGATGTATGCGACAGGTATGTGACAAGCAAAAGGCTATACTGTTAGCAGATATGGCACATATCAGTGGCTTAGTTGCTGCTGGTGTGGTTCCATCACCCTTTGAATATGCTGATGTTGTTACGACCACAACTCACAAGTCACTTCGTGGTCCACGTGGAGCCATGATCTTCTTTAGGAAGGGTGTAAAAGAGATCAATAAGCAAGGGAAAGAGGTTAGTAGACACTTTCAGATTATCGGTTTTCCTCAGCCATACCTTTCAAACCCTACTTTTGTTCTCCCCTTTTCGACAAAGTTGAAGAAAGATGGGACTCTCTTCTCATGTGAAGCAGTGTTTTGAATCTTGATTTATTTTCAGGTGTTGTATGACTTTGAGGACAAAATCAATCAGGCCGTGTTTCCTGGTCTTCAAGGAGGACCACACAACCACACAATAGCTGGTTTGGCTGTTGCATTGAAGCAGGTGTGCTTTCCTGACCAGATCTCTGTCATAAGGGGATAACATTGCATGAGTGCATCAATTGCAGTTTGTTTTCTGCAGGAGTGCAACTCATGTTGGTCTTGGTAGTCATTGGTGAGATTCGATCATAGCTCGAAAAATATGTCTCATCTTGGAACTACTCCAGCTATGGGCAGGAATTGTTGCTTCTAGCTAACTTAATTCGATATTTCATTGGTCAGTGTCTAGGTCCTGTTTGGTTGATTAGTGCTCTCCAGTCTAGGCCCTGCATTGTTATAGTAGTGTTCATTTATTCTTATTCCTCGTTGCAAAGTAGGTGGCTCTAGAGAAGCTCAAATTTACCTTGTGATCTGCTTTGCTAGATATTTTAAGAGAGATGATGGAATTTGACTCATCTTGAAGTACATTCAATTCTTAAAATTCAGAGGCTAAGCTTGTTAATAGATCCAGTAAACTGTAGAACAGCGTGGTCTATGGTAAAAAATTTGCTAGAGTTGTATATGCTATTTCAAACCTTTTACTATTTTCCTCCTCGATATCTTAAAAGTACAATGACGTTTTGTAATTGTAGGCTACAACTCCAGAATACAGAGCCTATCAAGAGCAAGTTCTCAGTAACTGTGCAAAGTTTGCACAGGTATACCCTAATGTCCTTTGACTTGATTAATGGCTTTGAACAAATGGTTACTCTTGACCTTTTAGTGTTATCGAAGTATTTCATCGTTCAATCAAAGGAGATAGTTTTCTTCTGAATTTGGGCCACTTCTTTGTAATCTTCATCTAATTACATCATGTGCAGACTCTCACCAAGAAGGGCTATGAACTCGTTTCTGGGGGGACTGAAAATCATTTGGTTTTAGTGAACTTGAAGAATAAGGTAATGCAGGAACTTCACATTCTCTCCTTTCTATGAACCTGCTATCGATATGTCTTGAAGAACTTACGCAAACATTATAGTTCATTTAAGATAGGTACTTCACTTGTACTAGCCTTTACCCATAAAAAATAGGAATAAATTTGTCCATATTTTTGTTTTCTTATCTCTGCAGGGAATTGATGGTTCCAGAGTTGAAAAGGTGATGGAATCTGTTCATATTGCTGCAAACAAAAACACTGTTCCAGGAGATGTATCTGCCATGGTTCCTGGTGGCATTAGAATGGGTAGAGGCTTCTTATGGACTAGATTGTGCTTTCTGGATCAGGGTTATTACATTTGTTACTCATGAACTTCATCTACCTCAGGTACCCCTGCTCTTACTTCTAGAGGATTTGTCGAAGAGGACTTTGTGAAAGTAGCTGAGTTCTTTGATGCTGCTGTTGGTGTGGCAGTGAAAATCAAGGCCGAAACCAAAGGTGAATGGTTCTACCAAAATCATTCTTCTCTCTGCCAATTATACTTAGTCCAAAATCACCTCCTGCTGTCAGGCATGCTTAATGCTTTTTCTATACTGCTTCCTCTTTTTGGTTCACGCCTTCTTCCTTTAACTCTTTCTATTGTCTATTCGATGTTATATGCTGGAAAATTTTGTCTAACAGGAACAAAGTTGAAGGACTTCCTGGAAACAATGCAGTCTACTCACTTTCAATCAGAGATTGCTAAACTTCGCCATGATGTTGAGGAGTATGCAAAGCAATTTCCTACAATCGGGTTTGAGAAAGAAACAATGAAGTACAAGAACTGAGGAAGAAATCATGTGTTGTGAGTATGGTACTAAATCGATTGTGAGGAAGAAGTGCTGCTGCCAATACAAATTTCGATGTCAAGAAAGTCTGTACCACGATCTCTATCTGAAAATAAAAAGGATACTATAAAGATGGAAATTCGAAACTCTCTCATTGCATGCGAATCATACTATTTTTGTTGCGCTGTGAGAACATGTTAACTGAGAGACTCAATATATCCACCTGCATTTCCTCGGGCTTCAATGGATAGAGAAGTTTATTTCTGCTGGGGTGATGAATCGTGTATAATCAGTTGATGAAGCATTAACATCAAAAGATTCCCAGAAACAGCCCAGTCTAGTGACATAATCTATCTTCTGCAATTAAGTGTTTATCATGCAAAAGGAAGTAGTTCATCTGTCGCAATTTTAGCTTTGATTTCATACGTGACGTAACACATCCCTCCTTCAATCACACACCTGTTATGAGCATAGCATGTATTAATGGTCTCAGACGGAATTGTGAATTTGTGAAGCGCTTGAAGCACTATGGTCTTGTGATTCACAACGGATGTGACTGACAACTGATTCGGAAACTTTTAGCCGAGGTGCATAGCGATACCAATGGAAAAATCAACACTATTTGACACAATAAGCACGTTCTATGAACAAACTTCGATGGCTAATGCACTCTCGCCATAGTCACCCTTTTTTTTTTGGGGGTCGGAAAACAAACTTGCATTACTAATTCTGAAAGATTCTTACATAAATGCTTGATCTAGAGGCATCAACACAGAGAAACTCCCAAGGGATTGGGGTGGGGAGAAAGACCCAAAGGACCAGAATACAATCAGTCTGATGCGGATTGGCAACCCAATCGGCCACCTGATCGGCCTTTCTCCTGGAGATATTATGGAGTTGGGTCAGGACATATTGGGCTTTGCAGATAGAGGATTCGGCCTCCTAGTACAGCTTAGTTTCACCGTTGACCGCGCGAACTACACCGTGGGATTCAAACGCCACGAACACCAGAAGCTTCAACTCGTTTATCTCCTTTTTGACTATGAGGAAGCGCAAGCCGGCAACTAGAGCTTTTGCTTCGGCGACCAAAGGGTTGCAAGCTCTATTTTTTTTTTTTTTGCAAATCCGTCCAGTAGAAGCCCACTGGAATCTCGAAGGACACCCGCAATCGCTCCATTGGCAGTCTCGCCTTCGACCGACACATCTATTTTAGCCAATCCAGCCGATGGGTTCCATCTGATGGGTAAGGACTGTTTGTTTGAAGTGAAGCTTGATTTTTTGGGTTCCACTTACTGTAGTTCTCGAGAAAGCACCTCGCTTCACAGATATGGTCTTCTACTTGAGGCTTCTATCCTCTAAACACCAGACTATTTCTTGACTTCCAGATACTCTAGAGGATGCACGCTATCAGGTCAAAGGAAGGAAGAGGGTTACGGTCTTCAAGTCTCACTTGGAGCTAGGCGTCCGTCCGAAGGGGAGGGTTATAATGTATGTTGATGAACTGTTGTTGCCAGATCTGTTGTATCCAAGGGCATAGAAGCAAAATGTGTTATGTAGTCTCTTCATATTGGTTGCAAATTGGACATAGGGGGTGGGGGACGATGTTCCACTGATAGAGGTTCCTTCTTGAGGGCAGGGCATTTTGAGTTGCACTCTATAGAAAATTTGTATCTTTGGGGGGATATTTGCTTTCCATATTCCATTCCAAAGTCTTTGTGATGGATGAAAAGAGCTTGAGGCCTCATTTTCGTTCTGTTTGGCCTCAGAATTCTGATGATGTTGAAGGCTAATTTCACCGAAAAAGTCCATGTTTGATTTTTAGTCCATCTCAGCTTATCCTCACAAGGTAGAGTGTTTAAAGGGATTGAAAGAATTTTCGATGTGATATCTTCATCAAAAAGCCAATTAACCATACTAGTATTCTATTTGGCCTTCTCCTTCACAATTAGCTTAGAGACTTTCATAGGGTCATGTTTATTTGCTGGGCCACTGATGATTCCTCATTCAAGCTTGTGATCCTTCCCAATATTTACCGACTCCCCATTGCTGATAGTCCACCTCTCTAGACCTGAGATCGTCTCCTTGCTGTGAAGAATACTCTGCCACTCGCAGAAAGTTTGGAGCCTTTCTCAGCATGTAGAAAACGTCTGTTTGGGAAGTAAACTCATTTTAGTATTCTACTCCATAAGGATTCTTGATTCTGGGCTAACCTCCAAGCTTGCTTGCTAAGTAGCACTTTGCTAAAGTGTGCCATATCCTTCAACCCTAAGCCCCTAGCATCTTTTCTTGTCTTTAAAAGCTCCCAATGTCTCCAGTGCAATCTTGCTTTAGACCTGTTATTCTTCCACCAGAATTGGGATATTCTCCTTTTAATAGATTTGCAAATAGATATAGAGACTTTAAAGATTGACATGGCATATTGGGGAATAGTTCGAACTACCGCTTTGATCAAGATCTGTTTTCAAGCTTTTCAAAACAAGTTTTCCTTCCACCCTTCACGTTTCATACCAACTATGGCATTTATCCACGAGAACATATGTATTTTTTGTATCACTCCAGTTAGAGGAAAGCCCTAAATACTTCCCTGTTTTCCCCATCTTAGGCACTCTAAGGGCATTTGCAAGGCTGTCTTGGAGCTGCTGTGGGCAATTTGGCCTCATAAAAATTCCGGACTTGTTGAGGTTTATTTCTTGCCCCATAGCAAAACAATATTGATTCAAAATCATTACAAAATACGGACATTCCACTAGTTTCCCGTCCAAAAAGAAGATAGAGTCATCGGTAAATAGTAAATGTGAAAATGTAAGGCAGTATCTATTGATTTTTATGCTTTGATTGTCCTTTCATTCATAGCCTTTTTCATAAAAGACGAGAGGATGTTCGCAGTGAGAATGAATAGGTATAGAGATATAGCATCTGCTTGTCTAAGGGCCCTCGAAGGAAGGAAGAAGGGTAGGGGCTCGCCATTAAATTTTATGTTTAAAGAGGTTGTTTTTATACAAGTCATAACTCTATCCACCTATTTTGGATAAAAACCCATCTTTAGAAGACATGTCTCTAAGAAATCCCATTCGACTTTATCATAGGCTTTTTTCATATCGAGCTTACAAATGGCTTGGAATCTCTTCTTTGTTTTTTGGATTCTTGTTAAGCGGAACAAGCGATCGAATAATAAATAGACAGAACAAGAAAAATAAATTGGACACCAGATGTATGTGGTTCGGTCGTAGAGACCTACATCCACGGGGAGAGCAGCAACGAATTCCACTATAGATCAAGCGATACACGGAGATTACAAACACATTCGAGTCACTCAAACACTCTTAGTATTTTCCAACCCCTATTATATTCAAGAACGCATGCAGTGTTTAGCCACACAATTCTTAATGAAATAATCTCTCAATCTCACAAAGGAATTAATACACAAATCTTACAACAAGATTTAATCTGCTTCAACACTTGAATTCTTGATGTAATTCCGCGAAGATAGACGCTTGTCAAGCACTCGACAAAACGACGCTTCCTTGATAATCTTCTTCTCAACAATGGCAGACTTGTATATAGGACAAATAAGCCACATGGAGAAATAAAATAGGGAATTTCAGTCAATGAAAACCGAGATTGACTTTCCTATTTTGTCTTTATCTCATGTGAAAAGTTTAACTCCAATATAAATATTGTTCTTGATCTTGATTTGAAATATATCAAATAGAATATATCACACTATTTTCATCAAGATAGATTTCCGTGATATTCAAAACAAATCTTATCTTTAATTTCAAGAACAAGATATATTTATTTTCGAAATTCAAATTTTCGCTTCGGGCACAAATTCGGGACATATTCTAACAATCTCCACCTTGGCTCGACATTTGAACCATGTTACAATCGACATGCTAGAATTCTGAAAATCATCGCTACTACTCTCCCAACAGCCTCAGTGGGCTCAACCGTCACAGATATCATCCAAGTCCAAGCCGCGCTTGAACTTCGCTATAACTAGGGACTTCATCAAAATACCAATTGCACTTGTACTTTTAACTGCTCCACAAGAATTATCTGACACAACCTCCTCTACCATAGATAAAGCAAAACTATCATTGCATCCATTTTTGTCAGGAGATCGAATACGTACCTTGTCAATATTAGCAGTTATAGTAATTGTTGGCTTTACGGGCTTCACCTCACTACAAGCACTATCTGTGTCGATTACTTCGTCCTGCCACATTAGGAGTTTCTGATTGCAACTCCACCTCAAGCTGAACACCGTTCAGATCCGTATGAACACTGCTATAATCACTCATAACCTGAAGTACTAGAGACTCGTTAAACGTAACTTCTCTGTTGATAATAGGTGAATTTAATTCCGGGCACCACAATTGATAACCCCGCTCACCTTGTGCATAGCTTAGGAATATGCACTTTTTTGCCTTTTCATCGAGCTTACCATCACTAACCCGAACATAACATGGGCAACCAAATATTCTAAGAATAGAATAATCAGCAACGTTACCTGACCACACTTTTTCGGGAATTCGATATCCAATCATAGTTGATGGGGATCTATTCATCAGGTAGCTCGCCGTACTAAGTGCATCCGCTAGAAATCTTCTAGCCATACCAGCACTAGAGAGCATTTTATGGGCCGTCTCTAGTAATGTTATGCTTATCAATTCTGCAACATGTTGTGATTCATCGGCACTAATGCGATGTCTCACTATGCTTTCTTTCATGCAGAATTCGTTTAACAGTTTCAAGCAAAACTCCATGCTTTTGTCAATCCGCACTTGCTTGACCGATTTACCAGTCTCCTTTTCGATCAAAGCTTTTACCTGCATGATCCTGACAATAACATCAAACTTGTGCCTAAGCACAGACACCCAAGTCTTCCTCGAGTAGTCGTCAACAACTATTAGCATAAATCTGGCACTCTTCCTTGAAGGAAACCGCGACAATCTACGAACATCTAAGTGAAGTAATTCTGCAATTTTCGTAGTTTCTCTGACAGTCTCACTAAATTGCACTTTTCGCCGTTGATCTAAATCATAGCACTTGCATATATTTAGTTGGTCAGTAACATAATCACATACTAAATTTTTTTCACTTAGAACCTTCAGGCTTCTCTTGTTAATGTGCCCAATCGCATATGCCACAAGTTAGATTCTCGAACAAATGCATCTGACGTCTCCGCAGCGAAATCTATCACTGTTTCACCTTGAAGCTCATATAAGCCATTGTGCTTGATTGCTTTCATTATTATCAAGGCACCTCGAACAATTTTTAGAACTCCGCATTATGAAGAGTATCGACACCCAGCTGAATCTAGGGTACTCAAGGAAATCAGATTTTTTTTCAATTCTGGAATATGCCTCACTTCAGTCAATGTCCTCACAATACCATCATGCATTCTGATTCTCACATTGCCAATACTTACAATATCGCATTCAGCATTGTTTCCCAACTGCACTTTATTACTATCCGTGTACTGATAAGTAGTAAACTAATTCCTATTTGGTGTAGCATGAAAAGAACAACTAGAATCTATAATCCACCCATCAAACGACGAATAATCAGTGACATACAAGACAAAATCAGCATTATCCGAACCACCATCAGCTATTGCTGCAACATCATCTGCAGATTCAACTCTAATTCCCTTACCCTTATCGTTTTTCAGCTTAAGGCAATCCCTTCTAAGATGCCCACTCTTGCCACAGTTCCAATAGACAGCACTACCAGTCTTAGAATGACTGCGTCTATTCATATTCATATTACTCCTGCTAATACAAGTACTAGCTCTTCCTCTATTTTCACCTACTAAAGCAGCAGATACAGATTCGCCAGATTCTCTTCTACGGATGTCCTCACTTAGAATTAAATCTCGAATCCCATCAAAAGTTAAACTTGTTGATCCAGAGGAATTACTAACAGCAATAACAATAGTATTCCAACTATTAGGCAATGAGGATAATAAAATCAAAGCACATACCTTATCTTCAAAGTCAATCTCAACTGAACTCAATTGACTAATGATCACATTGAATTCACTAATATGATTAGTGACTGACGTATCTTCCCTCATCTTCAAATTAAATAGACGTCGCATTAAATAGACCTTGTTGATTGTAGAGGGCTTCTCATACATATCTGATAGGGCTTTCATCAAACCCGCAGTGGTTTTCTCTTTAACAATATTAAACACGAAATTATGAGCCAACGTCAGCCGAATAACACCAATCGCTCGTCTATCTAATAATTCTCAATCAACCTGCTTCATCATCTCTGGTTTCTCCCCAAATAGGGGCAAGTGCAGCTTCATTTGATATAGATAATCTTCAATCTGCATCTTCCAGAAACCAAAGTCATTCCCCTCGAATCTGTTGATTTCACTTTAACTTCTTTTGTCGCTATCGATTCGCTTCACTTCAGCCAAACCAAGCTTTGATACCAATTTGTTACGCGGAACAAGCGATCGAACAATAAATAGACAGAACAAGAAAAATAAATCGGACACCAGATGTACGTGGTTCGGTCGTAGAGACCTATGTCCACGGGGAGAACAGCAACGAATTTCACTATAGATTAAGCGATACATGGAGATTACAAACACACTCGAGTCATTCAAATACTCTTAGTATTTTCCAACTCCTATTATATTCAAGAACGTACGCAGTGTTTAGCCCCACAATTCTTAATGAAATAATTTCTCAATCTCACAAAGGAATTAATACACAAATCTTACAACAAGATTTAATCTGCTTCAACACTTGAATTTTTGATGTAATTTCGCGAAGATAGACCCTTGTCAAGCACTCGACAACACGGCGCTTCCTTGATAATTTTCTTCTCAACAACGGCAGACTTGTATATAGACAAATAAGCCACATGGAGAAATAAAATAGGGAATTTCAGTTAATAAAAACCAAGATTGACTTTCCTATTTTGTCTTTATCTCACGTGGAAAGTTCAACTCCAGTATAAATATTGTTCTTGATCTTGATTTGAAATATATCAAATAGAATATATCATACTATTTTCATCAAGATAGATTTCCGTGATATTCATAACAAATCTTATCATTAATTTCAAGATCAAGATATATTTGTTTTTGAAATTCAAATTTTCACTTTGGGCTCAAATTCGGGACATATTCTAACAATTCTCATGACGTGCAATATTTCTTGGACAATGAGAATATTATCTTGGATTTGTCATCCTCTGAGAAAAGCACTTTGCTCTTTAGCTATAATTTAGGAAGCTACCCCCCTCAACCTATTTGCCAATACCTTTGATATGATCTTGTAGGAAAAGTTACATAGGCTTATGGGTCGGAATTAATCTAGTCGTTCTGGGTGCATTAAGCTCGAGGTTCATAATGCCATTTGCAATGAAGTTGCTGATCTCCTCAAATACTTCCATCTTTATGTTCTCCTAATTCCTTTGGTAAAAGATACTATTTAGCCTATCTAGCCTTAGGGCATTTTCTGCTCCCATCTCAAAAACTGCTCTTTGAACCTCTTCAAAGGATATGTCCACTGATAACTTAGCATTCATTTCATCTGGTACCACTGGGAGGCATTGATCAACCGCCAGATCAAAGTTGTAAGACCCCCTTGATGTGTATAAGTCAGTGAAAAACTCTGAGGCCATTTCCTTTAAAACATAAGGGTTTTTAATCCAAACTTCCTGCCCTATCACTTTCGACATAAAAATTCTATTTTGTTGCCTTCTTTGGATAGCTATTGTATGAAAGAATCTGGTGTTTTTATCCTCCCATCGCAGCCAGTTCACTCTTGATCTTAATCCACAATATATTTCCTCCCTTTGAAAATTTTGGATTTGATCTAGTATATCTCTCTCGATTTTCCTATCCGATGGTGGGTTTTGAGAATTTGTACAACCTCTGGAGATCAATTTGTAGTTTCTAGATATACCTTTAGCTGTTTCGAAAGGTCTTTTTAGTCCATTTTTCCAGGGTAGCAACAATAGCCTTTGATTTATAGCTGCCAAATCAGCTCTTTCCCCTTCAAGTTCATCCCATATTTCTTTAACAATACATCCACACTCTACACTTTCTAGCCAAAACGATTCGAATATGAAAGATTTCCTTTGTTACTTTTTCCGTGGTTAAGGGCAGTAAGATAGAGCTGTGATCTGATCCAATAACAGGCAAAGCAAAGGCTTTTGCACCTGGGAATCTCCATGCTAAGTTGCAAATAGCCCTATCAAGTCTCACTAAATTTTTTCCTTCTCTATTGTTGGACAATGTGTACACACAGCCCTTGCTCTCTCTATATCCATCATCCCATAATCTTCTAGGAGCTCTTTGAATAACTGCATCTGAAAATCATCAGTCCCCCTCCTACCCACTTTTTCCCAATTATATAGTGACTCGTTGAAATCTCCTATCCAAATCCATGAGAGATTGTTAACAGGTTCTATGTGTCTAATTTGGTCCCAAACTCTAACTCTTTCTTGGTAAGTTGCCGGAGCATAAACGCAAGTCAGTCGAAGAGGTTTCCCTTGCGATAGATCTTTGTAATGCAGGTCAACTAGGTTGGTTGTTGTTGTGAAGATCTCTACTTTGACCTTATCCTTCCATAAGAGAGCTAAACCATCACTGATGCCATTCAGGTCTACTACCAGTTGGTTTTGGAACTTTAATCTCTTCCTCACACGACTAACCATCCTTTCTTGATTCTTAGTCTCACATAGAAATATAAAGTTAGGCCTTTTTTGAGCCGAAATGGCTCTAAGAGCTTGAACCGTCAAGGTAGTGCCTAACAATTATAGTTCCATGGAAGGATGTTTATTTGTGATCCAATGGCTTATTAAGGCAAGTCACTAATGCTCGTATGTTTACTTCTTTGGTAGAATCCATTGATATTTTGAGGAGGTTGGTTTCATCCGCCAACATAATCTGGTTTTGTTGCAAATATTGAATATTGGCTTTCCTATTTTGTTTATCTCCCTACTGACTAACTTTTTGTGATTTTTCCTTAGAGTGTTGTTGCCTTGAAATGAAGGGAGTTCTATTAGGAGAGGTCTTCAACTTGCTGCATTTTTAGTCGAATTTGATGATCCCCCATTTAAGGTATAGTCTTCAATCACACTCATTTTCCTCTTTCCACTTTCTTCACCTAATCCACCCCTTTTCTCCTTCTCCCCCATTTTCCCTTGGATTGTGTCGGTATAAGTTGGAATCTCAGGGGTCTCTGGAATGGCTTCATCCTCCATATACTCCTTTGACTTCACTTCATAAAAAGCTTTCTAGAAGGGGATGTTAGTATTCGATTCAATTTTCGACCATTGCCCGAAGAAAAAGTTCTCATTTTTGGAAAAACACACGTCATTGTAAGGTATCTCTCTGCATTTTTGGGCAAAATGCCCTATTGTTCTACATGAAAAATAGAATGTTGGCAATCTTTCGCAACGAAAGTCAACCTAGAGTTCTTTCCCTTTATAATTGTAAATCATGCCTGATTTCAAAGGGTTTAAAAGTTATATTACCACATTTTCCTTGCAGACTGCTACAATTACGTATCCCCCAATTTTGGTTGTAACATCTATTACTTTACCTATTTGCTCCACAATGCTGCTAATCATTTTGTATTTTCTACCTTTAATAGAGATCCCCACAATATGGAGCCAAAAAGCGCATGATTCAAAAGAGGTGCATTGAGGAATGAAGTTCGGTTCCCAAGGTATCATTACCAGTAGGTGGCAAGAGAAAGACCATGGGCTCGTTTCCAGAAAGCTCTTTTTTTCCTCCACAATTTCAATGACAAAGGAAAACAAACCTAGTTCAAGGTGAGCGCACACTACCCCTTTTCGGTTTTCCAAGCCTTCTTCATGATTGACTAAAATGCTTAGAAGTTCACATTGAGGCTTTTGTAGAGATGTCTGAAGACTGTGCGTTCCCTTTCCTTTAGACTCGTTTCTATGACTACCTCGTCAACAATTGATTTTTTTTTGGACCATAAATTATCCAATTAGCTACAAAAGGCATTCATCAGTAGATTTTGATCCATTGTTGCTCCAGTTAAATGTTCCTGCAAGGCGTGGAGATCAACTTGGGTCTAGGGATGGTGTTCTTGAACAAGTGGAGGCAGTGCCAACAAGAAGGCCATGAATCTAGAAATGCAGCATGGTGTGGCGAGGAAAGCTGATGAAAAGGATTAAGGATTTAAAGGAAAAAATTGTGTAAACTATGTAATGTGACAGAAAAGTTTTTATTTTTTAGGGTTTGAAGTTTATAAACGGCCTCATGATTCAGATGAAACTAGGTTTTCGATTTTGTACAAAAGAATTAGGAATATGGGTGGAATGGCAAGGAGAGCTGGAGAAGGGGTTCAAGTGTTTGAAGAAGGAAGGGTGAGAACTCTGTGAAAGACATAGAAAAGAGTTTTTAGGGTTTTGATTTGATGTAATGAACAGGCTCATGCTTCTGGATAATCTGGATTTTTGGTTTTGGATTGTGGAATTTGGATTTTGGATGAAGCAAACTCCATATCATAGAATGGCAATGGGGTTTACGGTTGTGTGGAAGGAATTTGTTGGTTTGGGTTAGCTACCAAAGATTAGGGGAGAGCTCTCATGTCGAGAGAGAATTTTAGATAGCCTTACTGGTGGTAACTAATGAAGGCATAATCACGCCTGTTACATTGGATACATTATCAGCAGTGAAAATAGCAGATTCACTTACCTAAAAATTAGAATTAGACCTACATTTTGGCCAAACATAAGTAGATTCTCAATATGGGTAAGCAAGCAATCTCATGATTTATCAAGAAAATGAGCCAAAGAAGCCCAGTTCTAGCTTTAAGAAAAATAGTAATAATGACAGAATTGCACAATTAGAATAAACGGTAGAGTACTTTTAGCTACAAAGTTATTTAACCAGTTACAAACAAAAACATGTACTCCATTTGCTTCTCATTTTGTTCCATGCCCTTTCCGCAAGTGGCATGATAGAGAATGGACAAGCAATGAGATGCTAAGGCTGCGTATGGTAACGATTTTGATCCCAAAAACTGATTCTGATTAAAATGACTTTTTCTGATTCTGTTCCTGGATGAGTTTTGGAGAACCAGAAACTTGTTTGATAACTGCACAAAATTTATATTTCGAAAAACTGTTTCTCTTTCTTATTTTTTTTTAATTTAAGTCAAATAACTATGTAGTTATTTTGTAAAATTTCATCCAATGCATACTAAAATAATTTAAAATACATTTACTTTTTTAGCATGTCATAAATGAAACACAAATTTTAATACATGATGTCTGAAGTTCAATTGAAGTCCCAATTTATGAAAATGAGGTCAAACTAGCCTAATCTAAGCTTTTTCTATTTTTAGGAAATTTATAAATTTTTTTTATGATTTTTTAAAAATTTTCCAATTTTTTTAAATTTTAAATTTTTATTTTTATTAGGTCGAGAGGAAAGTGATGAGAAAAATGAAAGGGAAAAGTGAAAGATGTGAGATTTCATTCTATTTTGTGATTGTCAAAAGTGATTTTTTTTTTCATAACCAACTTTTTTTTTTGGTTCTAGATTTACTCTAAGGGTCTGCATGGTAACCATTCTGTTCCAAAAAACTGATTTTAATTAAAATGACTTTTTCTGATTCTATTCCTGAATGAGTTTTAAAGAACCGGAAACGCGTTTGATAACTGCACAAAATTTATGTTTTGAAAACTGTTGCTCTTCCTAATTTTTTTCATTTAAGTCAAATAGTTATATAATTACTTTGTAAAATTTTATTCTAAATTGAAGACTAATTTCCAATGCACACTAAAAAATTTAAAATACATTTATTTATTTTTAGTGTGTCATAATAAATGAAACACAAATTTTAATACATCACATTTGAAGTTTGATTAAAGCATGGGACACGTTCCCATATTAAGGACTCATTTTTTTCTTTAAATGTTGCGTTGTCCAAATACATTCAAACATAGCAGTCGAACAATCAAATTATCATTGAAAAAAAAAATCAAATTATCTTCCTTGACACGAAATACAAGTCATTCACTATCATTTTGCAACTTCTATCCTAAATTCAAGTGGGTATTTGGCTTCAGCTCTACGTGCAGATGGTTACATTTTGTAACGTATGGTTACGAGTATATATGTTACCATCCACACATTGGATGCCCTCATCTTCTACGATATTTTTTGTAAAAGAGTGAATATATGAAATCTAGGAAATTTAGATCCAAAATTATGAAAATGAGGTCAAACTAGTTTCATCTAAGCTTCTTCTATTTTTGGAAATTTCATAAAATTTTTGTGATTTTTTTAAAAAATTTCAATTTTTTATTTTTATTTTTTATTTTTATTTTTATTAGATTGAGAGAAAAGTGACGAGAGAACTGGAAGGAATAAGTGAGAGATGTGAGATTTCATTCTGTTTTGTGATTCTCAAAAGTGATTATAATTTCAGAACCAACTTTTTTTTTGTCCTGGATTTTGCTCTAAAAGTGATTCTGATTCTCCAAAACTGATTCTTGGAACAGAATCAAAATCAGAATTATTTGCGTTACCAAACACGATTCTCATTCTTTACTATTCCAAGGAACAGAATCAGAGAATCAGAATGGTTACCATGCAGACCCTAAAACTGATTCTAATTTTCTAAAACTGATTCTAATTCTCTAAAACTGATTCTGGGAACAGAATCAAAATCAGAATTATTTGAGTTATCAAACATGATTCTCATTCTTTATTGTTCCAGAGAACAGAATCAGAGAATAAGAATGGTTACCATACGCAGCCTAAGTAGCATTCAGAAAGAGTAGAAACAATAGTTGATTTCTACAAGATCTTTTCCGTTTTTGCTTAATTTTCTTTCTATTTCTTAGAATTTATTTAGCTCTAATAAACTGGCAATTTTACCGCATTTTAACAATTTTTTTAGGGAAAATTTTAAAGAAGAACCTAAAGTGCCTTCATTTTTTTTTTCAAAAAAGAGCATAGAATAAATCTTGTTACAATTAAGGGTCTGAGTTTGCCAGTCAGTTAAGGGCTGATCTTATTAGCACTATTTGCCCTTTTCCTATTATCAATATTTTATTTGATTTTTTCTCCTACTTTATTTTTTTCGTTCTCTTCTTATATATATTTTGTAGTTGGGGTGAAAAAAATTCAAAAAGTGAATGAAAGTACACTTTTTACTCTTAAAAATTCATATACATTGCACATGTTAACGAAAAAAAGGAAAATGAAAGTCAGTGATTGTTACGGAATTTTGTGTATCGATTGACATTTCAGGGCTAAGCACCATACACCTAAAAAATGAGGGATTTTTTTTCCCTTACCCGTTTCCAAACTTTTTAGATAAAGTTAATCGAACCTAGACGAGCCAAGGTGTGTGAACGGGGGCCTACAAAAGAAAGTTACTTATTCAGGTCTGCACATTTTGACTTTTGGATCGATTGGGCCTGAATGACCTAGAGAGTAATCTGTCTAGCCCCATTGCTTGCTATCTAGAGCTAGCAAGTACTGGCAATTTGCCATTGGCAAGCACGAAAATCTAGCATGAGGGAGGAGTGACGAAAAAAATTGTACTTAAAATTAGGATAATTGTTCAAAAAGTCCTAAATCTGTAATATAGTGGTCAATTCAGTTTTAAACCTTTTAATTGTATCAATTTAATCCTAAACTAATGCGCTAATTAACTAGAAATGAATTGGAGAGAATTGTAGAAGGTAGAATCGACTCAACTTACTCGATAAGAAAACTCGCCACGAATAGGATAAGTCATTTTGACTCGCCACACTTAAGGATGAATGATAAGAATCAAGAATGGTTTTTGTCATTAAACAATAGAATTGCTCAGATAAGATATGATAGCACTAAGGCTGGATTTCATTCAATAAATTGTATTCCCATTCTGATCACGAAATGAGTTTATATAATGCTCTTACAACCATAAGCCTTAATGAACTAAACTTAATAACCAAACTACTTCCAAAACATAGGAATTGGTAGCAATATAGGAAACAAACAAAAACTACTTCCAAAACATAGGAAATGATGGGGAGAGTTAATTTAGCCTGCAAGCATAATAAACTCCACCAACTCTGACCCAACCACCAGAATTCATCCAAATGCTGGTAAGTAATCAATAGAGAGAGTTAATTCAGCCCATCAGCTATTTAACCACTTAATTCCATGCATTTAAGTATGGTAATGGGCCCCGGACAAGTTGTAGCAAGCTTCAGGGCCTTGGAATGTATAATAAGTCATGAACTACTTCCTACTTCATCTTCGAATGCATTCTGGGGCATATCATTCCCTCTCGGCTTAGAAGGATTTGCCCTCAAATCCAGATTTTCTTCATCTTCGAAATACGGAGATATGTCCCTCACATTGAATGCCGCTAAAACATTATAATCATCAGGTAACTCAATTTTGTAAGCATTTTCATTACCCTTCTCCTTGACACGAAATGGACCATCAACCCATGGCATCAGTTTGCTCTTTCTCTTACTTGGAAATCTCTCCTTACGGAGGTGAATCCAAACTAGATCACTCGGCTTGAAATGCACTTGTTTCCTTCTCCTATTCACTTTTTGAGCATAAGCTGCATTATTCTTCTCAATATGTTTCGTCACTTGCTCATGTAAAGTTTTACTTGCTTAGCCCACTTCTTGCTGTCCAAACACACTCTTGAATTGGCTAGTAAGGGTGCCAAATCAAGGGGAGTGATAGGATTGAAACTATAAACCACTTCAAAAAGGGTCTTGCTGGTAGAGCTATGAATGCTTCGATTATAAGAAAATTCAACCAGGGGTAGGCAAGTATCCCAACTCTTTAAGTTCGTATTCACAGCGGCTCGAAGTAAAGAGGAGAGAGTATGATTTACCACTTCAGTTTGGTTGTCGGTTTGGGGATGACAAGCTATGTTGAATAGTAATTTAGTTCCAAGCTTGGCCCACAAGATCTTCCAAAAGTAACTTAGGAACTTGGGGTTCCGATCAAATACAATGCTCATCAGAATACCATGCATTCTTACCACTTCCTTGAAGAACAAATCAGCAACATGGGAAGCTTCGTCAGACTTGTGGCATGCAATGAAATGAGCCATCTTAGAGAAACGATCGACCACCACCAGAATTGAGTCTTTTTTTCTCTGAGTCCTTAATAATCCAACCACAAAATTGATGCTTAGATCAACCCATGGCTGATCCGGTACCAGTAGACATGTAAAGGCCATGTGGAGCCTCCTTTCCCTTTGTCCTCTTGCAAATAATACAACACTAGATAATCCGGTGCACGTCGAATCATCTTAGGCCAGTAGAAATGCTCCCTTATCATAAGACAAATAAATCAATGCAAAATAGGGTTCTTCTACGTATTGATTCTTAATCAATTCAAACCCCAACAACTTAGCATTCATGAGCAAAATCAAAGAATATTTTCAAGATAAGGCATCAGCTACGAGATTGACATTCCCTTGCTTGTACTTGATGACATAAGGGAATATTTCCAAGAACTCCCATTTGGCATGTCTTCGATTCAGCTTACTCTGGCCCTTCAAGTACTTAAGGGATTTGTGATCGGTGTGGATGACGAACTCTTTGGGGGAGTAAGTAGTGCTCCCATGTCTTAACAACGCGGATCAGAGCATAGAACTCCTTGTCATATGTCGAGTAGTTCAAAGTCGCACCACTTAGGTTCTCACTAAAACAAGCTATGGGGCACTTGTCTTGCCTCAACACAACTCCAATCCCAACTCCCCAAGCATCATAGCCGATCTTGAATGTCTTGGCAAAGTTGGGTAGGGCTAAGATAGGAGCAGCACACAACTTCGCCTTGATGATCTCAAAACTTCGTCGGGCTAATTCATTCCATTTGAACTTGTTACCCTTCTTCGTACATTCAGTTAATGGAGCAAGTATAGTACTGAAGTTCTTCACAAACCTCCTGTAAAAGAAAGCCAAGCCATGAAAGCTTCGCACCTCAGAAATCGAGGTAGGGGTAGGCCACTCTTGGATGGCCCTAATCTTCTCGCCATCCATCTCGACTCCTTGCTGAGAAATAACAAAGCCAAGGAAACAAACTTTGACTTGGCAGAACCAACACTTCTTCATGTTGCCAAAAAGCTTCTCCTTTCGAAGAACTTCGAATACCCTCTGAAGATGCTCTTCATGCTCCTCAACATTATTACTATAGACCAAAATATCGTCAAAGTAGACAAAGACAAAATGGCCAATGAATTCCCCTAACACATGGTTCATCAGCCTTATGATGGTGTTTGGTGCATTGGACAATCCGAACGACATAACCATCCATTCATAAAGGTCATTCTTTGTTTTAAAGGTTGTTTTCTACTCATCTCCCTCTTTCATGAGGATTTGATGATATCCACTTTTCAGATCAATCTTCGAAAACACCTTAAATCCATTCAACTCATTAAGCATATCATCCAGTCGAGGAATAGGATAACAGTACTTTACCGTGATCTTATTGATGGCTTGGCTGTCAACATATATCCTCATGGTTTTGTCCTTCTTGGGCACCAATAGGGCTAGTATAAAATAAAGGGCTCATGGACTCCCTCACATAGCCCCTTTCGAGCAACTCATTCACTTGCTGATGTAACTCTTTAGCCTCCTTCGGATTGTACCTATATGCTGGTCGATTAGGTAGAGCCGCACCAAGAATGAGATCAATTTGATACTCAATTCCTCTAATTGAAGGCAATCCTCTCGGCAAGTCTTTTGGAAACACATCAACAAACTCCCTCAATAGATTCATAAACTGAGAAAGAAGGGAAATTTCCTCTTCGGATGTGGCTTCCTTCATGAATAGATTAAGAACTAAGTTGGAGTTCAATAAAGTCCTCTCCAGCTCCCCAAACATCATAAACAAGCTTTCTTTCTTTGAGCTATTTGTACTCACACTTTGGCCCTTCTGCACTTGTTGTGGGCTGAGTGGTGCTAGGACAATACTTTTCCCTTCTTTAGTGAATGAATACATATTCTTGTATCCATCATGTAAGGCCTTCCTATCGTACCATGGTCTCCCTAAAAGGAGATGACTTACGCTCATTGGAACCACATCACATAGCACCTCATCTTTATAAGTTTTTCGAATTGAAAATGGGATACGAACTTGCTGAGTAACTCGGACCTCGCTGTGATCATTCAACCATCTCAACTTGTATGGGCAAAGATGCTTCATAGTGGCCAGATTCAGCTTCTCCACCAAGGTAGTAGAAGAGACATTGGTGCATCTCCCACTGTCAATAATAACTCCACACAACTTATGTTGAATGGTGCACCGAGTCCGAAAGAGATTCTCTCGTTGTTCTTCTTCTAGCTTCGCTTCGGAACTTAAGACTTTACGTATCATGAGCATTTCACCCTCATTGGCAAACTCTATATTATCTTCATCCGCACCTCCAGACGCCTCCTCATCTTCACTCTCGACCTCTTGAGTACTTTGGATGGTCATCACTCGATGATTGGGACATGCGAAAGCTATATGCCCGAACCCAAGACATTTGAAGCACTTAATGTCTCGGCTCCGAACAGGGGGTTGTGGTTCAGCTTTCTTTTTCTTTTTCTTTGTAAGTTCCACTCAAGGCTTATAAGAGCTCCCTACTTCCTTTTGTTGCACATTGCCTTTTGAAGAAGCCCCTTTATTGATCAAACTCATAGCCGCATGTTTCAAGTTCAGTACACGCAAAACATTGAGTTTGTTGCGTTTACGTTGCTTTTCTACCTTACAAGCAAGCTTAATAACATCTTCCAAAAATACATACGACTGCAATTCCACCACATCTGCAATTTCCTTGTTTAAGCCACTAATGAATCGAGTAATGGTATGATCCTGTGGATCATTCAATTCGCATCGCATTGACAACATTTCAAACTCTATAACATAATCATCAACAGACATACCTCCTTGACGAATACCCTGCAACTTGAGGAACAAATCTTGCTTGTAGTACTCAGGCACGAATCTCCTATGCATAAGGCGTTTCATCACTTGCCAACTACGGATCTCGCCTTCCCCCTCTCTCCTATGCCGCGCCTTTAGATTTTCCCACCACAAATTCGCATAATCAGTGAACTCTAGGGTAGCAAGCTAACACTTTTGAACTTCAGAGTACTCATGGTATTCAAACACTTTATCGACACGTTGGACCTACTCAAGGTACTCTTCAAGCAAACTTGTACCTTTAAATGGTGGAATCCTCAACTTGAGGTTGTTACCGATGCCCCTTTACTGCTGTTGTGGAATCGGCTGCTCATCTTCTTTAGGAAATTCGTCCTCAAGATCTGCCTCATCTTCCAATTGAACATTCCGCCTAGGAACTCGTTGTGCACGCTGTGGAATAGTAGGCTCCACAACCATCCGCTCAAGAGCTATGGTCACACGATTGAGTCATGCAAAGAGCTCCTCCTGCCCCCTTTGAATTTGATGGATGTTTTCCTCTTCCGTCACACTTAATCAAAATGGTTCCTCACTAAACTCTCATGTATACACTCCTTTATGTATTTCTCTCAGCCAACCAAAGATTGAACCTTGGCTCTGATACCAAATGATGTGCTAATTAACTAGAAATGGATTGGGGAGAATTGTGGAAGGTAGAATCGACTCAACTTACTCTACAAGAAAACTTGCCATGAATAAGATTAGTCATTTTGACTCGCCACGCTCAAGGATGAACGATAAGAATCAGGAATGGGTTTTACCACTGAACAACAGAATTGCTTAGTTAAGATATGATAGCAGTAAAGCTGGATTTTATTCAACAAACTGTATCCCCATTCTGATCATGAAATGAGCTTATATAATGCTCTTACAATCATAAGCCTTAATGAACTAAACTTAATAGCCAAACTACTTCCAAAACATAGGAATTGACAGCAACATAGAAACAAACAAAAACTACTTCCAAAACATAAGAAATGACGAGGAGAGTTAATTCAGCCTACAAGTGTAATAAACTCCACCAACTCTCCACCACCTCTGACCCAACCACCAGAATTCGTCCAAATGCTGGTAAGTAAACAATGAGGAGAGTTAATTCAGCCCATCAGGTGTTTAACCACCTAATTCCATGCATTTAAGTATGGTAATGGGCCTCGGACAAGTTGCAGCAAGCTTCAGGGCCTTAGAACACATAATAAGTCCTGAACTACTTCCCACTTCATCTTCGAATGCATTTTGGGGCACATCATAAACTTTTTGGCAATTTTTCAATTTAGTCCTAAACTCTTCAATTGTGTCAATTCAGTTCCAAATATATACGTCGGTCAATTCAGTTATCAACCTTTTAATTGTACCAATTTAGTTATAAACCTTTTGGTGACTTGCCAATTTAGTCATAAACTTTTTAATTATATCAATTTAATCTTAAACATATAGTACAACATACAATTCAATTCAAAACATTTCAATTGTACAAATTTAGTCCTAAAACTTTTAGTGATTTGTTAATTTAATCATGAATATTAATTCAGTCATAAATCTTTTGAGATTTTGCCAATTAGCCCTAAACCTATTATTTGGGTAATTGTGTGAAAGGATTACATTAATAAATTATAAAAGATTTATTGTTAAATTAAAAAACCATCTAAATATTTAGGATTAAATTGACACAATTAAAAGGTTTAGGACTAAAAGAACAAATCCTCAGAAAATTAGGATTAAATTGGCATAACTGAAAGGTTTATGAGTGAATTAACTATCGTATCAAGATTGATGACTTTTTGAGCAAATTTCCTCTTGAAATTTTTACATGAAATTACATGCTGTCTAAAATAAATTCAATAAAAGTTATACTAGGCATCATATGACAAAGATTGGTTGGTGCAAGCACCGACTTTCATATATGGATTATAGACTAGGATCAGTGCGGTACATAAATGAGAATGGGGAAAATTACCAAAAAAGTCATTAACCTAATTCAATTGTGCCAATTTAATCATAATTTTTTTTTGTCAATTGAGTCCTAAAACTTTTGCATTTATGTTAATTCAGTCCATTTGACTGGTCGATACTAACGTGAAATTTTTTACTAATATTATTATTTTTAATATTTTTTCTTGTACTTTTTTTTTCCTTTCTTTTCTTTTGTTAGGGCCAGCAGGAGGTTGCAGGGCTCTAGGCGAGGGCCTACGACCCATTGCCTACATTTAAGCAAGGGTCACAAGGCCTCACGTAGTGGCTGAAGAAGGTTGCTAGCCCTTATAAAGAGAAATGAAAAGAAAAAAAAATCAAGAAAAATTGTTAAAAAATATATAAGTAATTAAGAAATTTGAAAAATATTGAAGTATTGTTAAGAGTTGTCCATGTCAGCTTCGACCAGCTAAATAAACTGAATTGATGTAAATATAAAAGGCTTATAACTTAATTGGAAAAAAAAGGTTTATGATGGAATTATCATGATAGCAATAGGTTTAGAACAGTTTTGGTAATTTTTCCATTGTCAATGAAAAGGTATGTGCCATAACATTTCTTGATCGATTCATCGATTGATCGCATTTTTGTTTTATTTGGTAATTAATTTATCTATTTATATATTTAGCATATCAAATGAAGACGCGATGGAAGTGGACAATTTTCAAGTTAACCCACTAGCACTCTGGTGGGTATGACCAGTCCACATGTGATTGTACCAAATTCACATGGGAAACTGCAAATATTCCCTCAACACTGCCATCTTGTCTCCACAAATTCAGTGATTTGCATCTCACAAAAAATCTCCAATTAGCATCTCATGATACATTTATCCTAAAACTACCCTCAATTAGCAATTTGACATCTGACGCAGAGGATAGATATCGGTCAAGGATACCATTTTTCTATCTTTTGTGAAAAGGAAATTTATATAGGGTAAATGTGTCATGAAGTACCAATTTAGAACTTTTAACAATATTAATTTATTTTCCTTTTCAATCCGTCCCATTTCATTTGGTTTTACTTCCAATTGTATATATTTTCCTATTCTTTCTTATCCGCCATGAAAATGGTTTCTTTCAAAGCTTCTATATTTTAGTTTGTTGTTGAGATTAGGTGATCTGTGCATGAAGCTCTACCAAATTGCTACCAACGGTTCAATCCATGTTTTATAACGTTCAATCAGTATATCATCTTAATATATATTTTCGCGCATAGCGTGACCAACCAAGTAAGATGAGATTGTGCAATTGCTTGGAGCAACATTCTTGTTAGTATTAACAACTTCACCAGTTTTAAGGTAGATTGCATTGCATATAAAATTCCGGGTGAATACCATTGAGGATATGAAATTGGTATTTCACAACACATTTTTCCTTAACTTGTTTTTATCTCATAAAAAAATTTCAAACTGGTATATCATGACACATCTACCCAATACTAATTTTTATATAGGAAAAAAAATTCAAATTAATAGTCTTGACACAAATCTACCCTCCACGTAGGCCGCTTTAACATCCTTTCTTGTGCAAGTTGGATTATGAGTGCAAGTTGGATTATGAGTTGCATGTGAAAATTCACTAATGGGGGTGGGCCCACATATGCGCACAAAACATAGGCTCTAATACCATGTTAGAAAGTCTAATCCAAAAGTTTAAACTGATTGGTGGAGAGAGAACACATGAATATAAGCAACATACAAGACTTGTTGTTGAGACAACAAAAACTTCAATGAATATGTCACATGATACAAATTTGAAAGTTTTTGTAAGATGAAAATTAGCTTGGAGTAATTATGTTAAGGAATATCATTTTGAGATTTTTAATGATATTAATCCTAAAATTTTGCTTACCGTAGAGGAACGGTGTAGGCATCTCCTACTTTTTTTCAAATGTGCAAGAATTTCTAATTAATCGATTTGAATTTGATGAACCTCTATTTTGCAGTTTAGCCCAGATTTGAAAACTGATGTTTAAGCCCAAAGATTCACACTATCGTGCGGTTTCGGCATAAGATCTTCACCATGATTTTTTTTTAAATGCAGGTGATTGAGTGGGCCGTATAACAATATAAATTCGTAGCTAACATGCGCTGTCTACATTGATAGTTGTCGTCAAGAACAAGAATCTCGTCATCCAAGTTTAATGTACGAAAAGTAAAAGTTTAGTGACTATAATATCAAATTTGAGTACAAAACTCTCAATTATAAAAAGTTTAGGGATGGCATGCTAATATGATAATGGCACAATGGGTATTGGTGATATTGACATCTTATTTCAGAGAGACTTTTATGTTCTCAGAATACGACATCTTATTTGTTCAAAATAATTATCTCTAGCTTGGTAGCTGCGAATAAAAGGAAAATGAGTGGTAGGAGATGCTTGAAAATGAGAAATCACTAGAAATTTTAATTACATTTTTTTTTGTTATTTAGTGTATTTGCAATTTAGAAAAATCACAAAAAATTAACACAAATCTAATTTTCGGTTTGATTATATTAGAGGTTTCCTTCATGGATCGAATTTAATTTATGTGAAGAATCATTTTACCCCGACCTATGTTTGGGCCCACTAAACCAAAAAGCAGAGAAACTGGAGAGAGTGAGGAGCTCCCTCCATGATTGATTCCACACAATTATTTACAAGGAGAGCACGCACCGCTATCATCTGATCCTTCTCATTATTCATCATCTTGTCCTCCACACTTAGAGAGAGAAAAACCGGAACCCCCAAGAATCCCGAGTCAACTTTTCGAATGGAGAGAGATTCGTCGTCGTCGCCATCGTGCTTTGCTCGATGGGCGTCGCCGTCTTGCTTTCCTCTTCAAGACGAAACGGAGTACCACCGCCTGCGAAGCCGCGGCAATGGAGGTCGAAGATTGTGTCGGAAATGGCGGGATCTTCTCAAGAGGATCGTCGCCGACGGAAAACGCATCTACAGGCCGAGACCGGTGTCATTCCACTATGATGCCATTAGCTACTCCCAGAATTTTGACGAGGGCCAGTACCCATGCGAGTATCGATCTACTAGCAGGTTTGTACAAGTCGGCTAGAGTATGGATCTAGGCACTTCTTGCTTTTATACAATTTCGATAAACCTTTTGATCCTGTATATTTGCGGCGTCAGAACAATCCATATATTTATGTTCATCTAAGAGAGTATTGAACGTCAATTCTGCTTGTAGTTCTATTGCTGTAACAATCGCGATAATATGTTCAGAGTGAACTTCATGGATAATGCGTCTCTGAGATAGTAATATGAGTTACATTAGGCAATTAATTTCGATTGAATCAGCAAAAGAAGATGAAGTCTGTGCAATATGAAGGAAGTTGAAAGTGTAGTAGAAAACTATCTGATCAACGAAATGGGACCAAATCTCCCAGAGGAACCCATTTGAGATTTGCATACCTGGCGAACTCGACAACAACTATCTGGTTTTGAGAGGGATGATCGTTGTTATTGTTACTTGTGTTGAATAATTTGAAAAAGTTTGGCAATTTCCAATTAAAATTAGCTAGAATGACTAAATTGGCAAATCGTCAAAATGTACATGTCTAAATTGACAAATGTCAAAAGGTTTGTGACTAAATTGGGATAATTAAAAAGGATTGAATTGGCCACCGAACGATAGGCTTTGTCATCTTTTCGACAATTTTCTCGCTCAAGAACGTGCTTCTAATTGGTCGCAAGGTGTAGCACAAGCCCCCGCCTCTAGCCATGGCCAAAGTCGACAGTTTCGCTATGTCGTTGTCTATTCAATGGGCCTTGCTACACCGTTGCGACAATCAATCCATTGAAACATCAGTTGAGATATATTTTACAAATCAGGTCAAGCAGATATTTCAAAATCGTGAGAAGATTGTGTGCTGAAGTGTATAAAGAATATGAGAAAAACAATAGGTCATATAAAAAGATCTAGCAAGGAGATGTTTTGAAGAAATGATATATGAGCATCTTCAAAACTAAGTAAAGATAAAGTAAGATGCAAAAACACAAAAAAAAAAAAATATATATATATATATAGTGGTTTGGCCTTATCTCAAGCCTATGTCCACTCTTAAGATTAACATACACAATAAGCCTAAAATCCATTGGTAATCTGCTCCATAAGTTACAATTGGTAAGCACTTATCCTTTCACTTAATATATTATACTATCAAGACTCAACCATCGCTCTTACTTTTGTACACTTGGTCTTTCACAAGATTACAATACAAAAAAATCACCAGAGAAAATCTTTCGGAAGTAGCTCACAAAAAGTGTATGCATTCTACGTTGTTCTCTCTAACATTTTGGCCTAAAAGGTCTTCCATTATTATATAGACAACTTCAATCTTCCCATTGGAAAAGCTTTAGAAGGTCAACTAGTCGTTAGAGACCCGTTGGAATTGCTGTATGTTGTTTTTGACATTGTTATGAAACTGCTACTCTAACAAAGTTGATCGACACCTACTCTACTCGCTGATAGACTTCTTGATCTTTTCACTGCACAATTCCACACACCAAGAGCTATAATATTTTTCCAACAAACATATGCACATACTTGCTAGTCAAACAACACCAAGACTCGATATCGACACAAACATTGTCTTAGCTAACCTTTGATTCCATTGGTGCTATTTATGAAGAACCGTGGGAATGACTTATGATCTTTTCTAGTAAGGAAGCATAGACGAGTTTGAAACCCAAAAATAGGAATGCTATCCCAATCCTTAAGCCCTTATAGGGACAATTAATCAAGGGACTATTTATTTGTTTCTAGAATTCATTCTTAAGGCTCAACCCTTAAGAGACCAGATATTTCTGATTCACAAGTTCCACAATGTGGCAAGTGAAGAGCATACTGGACCATATCATCACTAAATCAATAAAAACAAATTGTAAGAATTAGGGAACCATTCTGGATGAGAAGAAGGATAAAGATTTAGGAACTCATATCTAAAAATTTCGCATTGATATTCAAAGATAAGGCTTCTCGAGGGATATGAGTTTTGCCCAATACATATTACATAGGTCCTTTATATATGTAGTGGATTACACTAGACGATAAACAACCACTGATTAGATTCGCAAATCCAACAATTAAAGCTACAACAAATCTTTCGATTACCAAAAGGTTAATTATTGAAGCACACATGACACACATGACCTTTTGACACGAACATTTTTACAAGAATTGGTAATAATTGGATTATGTGATTTCTGGAGGGCATTAAAGCCTGATCTTGAGTCCTTAGAGTGCCAGTATGCTTTCCACCAAAATAGCTTATCTTCATCAAGGTTATCATCAGGTTGAGGGTGGGAGGCAGATGGGACATCTTGAGAGCTTGAGGGGACATATGCTTGTGAAGTTCCATAATTGAACTGAGTATCCAAGGCATAAGGTTCTTGTGAAAGGGATCCACCTCATGGATCTAAAGAATCCATGCCCGTAGTGCTATTGATAGTGTTGGCAGACTGATTACTTTGGTGGAATTGGATTAGAGTATGCTGATTTCTTCTCTGCCTATCCATGAATTGAGGGAATCCGAAGGATCTGGAACGCTTAGATCTAAGGGCCATGCCTTTGGGGGGATAATAAGGTTTTCTTGGCACAAGATCCTTTAAAGTTCTTTGTACTCTATAGGAAGTGATGCGATACATTTGGGGAAAGTGTAGTAACACAAGATACTTTCGTATTACCTTGAAGCTTGTATGTAGTTATTCCATACAAGCATGGTTCTAATCGTACATCTCTAGTAGGACTGATGAATGTCTATAGTCTATGAAAAAACATAACCGTGTTTCTTTCTGGTTCCAGCCTTCCTACACGTTTTTGGAATGTAAACATGGTGTTGAAGAAATTTGTCTCTCTGAATGTTTTGACTCTGACAAAACTTTCCTTTTCTATTCAAGAATTAAGTTAACACATTGAAATTGCTTTTGCAGAGATGAGTTTGTAAAAAGAAGCTCATATAAATCCAGATCTGATGTTCAGACTCAAGAGAGAGATGTCATGTATCTACTTCTAAGTCTGTAGAAGTAAAGGTGTTTAGATGAAAGAGGAATTGTCTCTGAAGGATGAGCGTTGTCTCTGAAGCCCTCAGATGAAGAAGAGTTCCGTTTAAAGACTTCAAGGAAGCTGCATCTGAATACCTATAGGCTAGAAGATTTATGTGACCCATCAGTAAGGATCTTTCAGAAGCAAAAGTCGTTACTTAATTCTGAAGTGAATCAGAGGAGCTTCAGTTGTAAACTGACTCTGAAGTATGTTCAGACACAATTTCAGACTCAGTCTTATAAGAGACTCTAAAGACCAACGTATGGCAGGTTTCCGAGACGGCTATGATATCTATGGAAGTTTGTGTGATTTGATTGACTGGATTCTTGTCCCATCAAATTAGGAGAATATCTACAGTTGGATGACACCTTCCATATACAAAGAATATTGAAGAATAGATTGACTCTACTTATGGAAAGCTGAAGTCTCAGTTGTATGGGTGACTGACTTTGAAGCGTTCAAACTTTGTTACAACGGCTAGAAGATCTTCTCTGATACAGTCTCCGTTAATCAAGGTTGATGACGATCAATCAATGATTGAGGAGCGATCCTTCGGACACCTTAACCAATGGCTAGTTCAAGGTTAGAGGAGTATAAAAGAGGATCAACGAAGACGATTGGGCAGTGTGACGAACAAAAAATTCCAAAGTTTTGAGCGATTCAAACTTGCGATTATTCTTTTGTACACGAGAGACACCACTTACATGTGTTGAGATGCTATAGTGTTATTCATATGAGAAGCATACAGATTCTTGTAATCCTCAATTATATATAGTGGAAATCAGCCTATCGGCTGTCAGGGTGGGAGAGTGGACGTAGACTTGATATAAGTCGAATCACTATAACTGTTGTGTGCAAGTTTCTCTTTCTCATAACTCTGATCTTTGTGTTTTGCACGCTAGCCTTAGCATTCAGAATCTGCTTGCTCAGAAGTTGCATATTTGCATTCAGATTCATAATTTGCTCACAATTAGAATCTCTAATTTCACTTGTTCAGATTTTGATTCTGCATACATTTTGATTTAATTATTAATTCCGCATCATATAATCAAAATTGTTTTAAATCACATATTCACCCCCTCTAGGTGATATTGCTAGATTCAACAATTGGTATCAGAGCTTAGTTGCTCATATTTTTGGAGTGTTTTTTTTTACTTCAGAGCTAACGATCTAGAATGTCTAGCATCAATAATGCAGGATCAGCTGATTTACACTACAGTAACAAGCCACCATACTTCGATGGAAAAGATTACAATATGTGGTGCAATAAAATGAAGTGGGTCTTTAAAGCATCAGATGAATTAATGTGGGATGTTGTTGTTAACGGAGTTGTACCCACTGCTACAGCAACTCCCTCAACTGGAGATGAGACAAATGCAACAGTAACTATGACAGATACTGAAAGAGCAAGGATATGAAATCTTGACTCCAAAGCAGTGCATGCTCTCTTTTGTGCTTTATCTACTCCTTTATACAATCGTGTTGCAGAAGAAGAATCATCAAAAGCTATATGGGATAGACTTCACGTTACATATCAAAGAATAGACAGAGTAAAAGAAACCAACCTTAGCATGTTGCTAAGTGATTATGAAGCGTTTAAAATGAAATCTGATGAATCAATTACTGATATGATTGACAAATTTCAGATACTAGCAAGTGGTCTAGCGAGACAAGGTGCTCCAATGGCAGAACCTTTGCAAGTCAGGAAAATTCTTCGAGGACTCACTGATGAGTGGAACTACGTCAAACCATTAATACAAGAGTGTCAAACAATCAGACCTCTATCCATTGATGAGCTTGTGGGAACTCTGCAATCTTATGAAGCCGAACGTGTCAATAAGACAAAGGATTCCAGAGGTAAAAAATCTATTGCCTTAAGATATGAGATATAGGGTGAAATGTCAGATTCAGACAATGAAGATGACGACGATGAAGAACTCGCACTCCTAGTAAAGAAATTCAGAAAAATGACTTGGAAAGGAAGGAACTTCAAGGGCAGAAGATCATTCAAACAACCTGATCAGTCAAGCAACGATAAATAGGAAAACAAAGACATAGTATGCTTTCATTGCAAAAAGGTTGATAATATAAAACCAAAATATCCACTTCTGAAAAAGGACAAGGTCAAGTATGAGAAATATAGAAAGGTATTAAAAGCAGAAACATTGAGTGATTCAGAAGACAGTGATGAAGACTATGCGAACTTGTGTCTCATGGCAAAATCCGACTCAGATTCAGACTTAAACAGAGGTATGTGCTTCTGAAGTACCTGATGAAGTTTCTGATTATATTGAAGAACTCTGTTCAAATTACAAAGAAGCTCTTAAAATCGTTTCTGGCTTAAAAAAGGAAAACTCTTCGTTAAAACAACAGAATGAATCTCAATCAAATAAAATTAGTTTTCTTGAAAACGAATTTAATCTAATTAGAGAAAATCGTGATTTAGTTTTAAAAGAAAACATTTCCTTAAAAGCAGAGATTGAAAATATTTTAAAAAGATTCAATCAAGGTTCAAAAAATATGGAAAATATTATTTCCAAATAAGTTCCTTATGGGAACAAATCTGGTCTCGATTTTAAAAAGGAAGGAGATTTCAAAAATAAGTTTCTAGAATCAAATGATAGGATCTACAGAAAACCTTCTAAATCTGCATATCAACAACATTTCGTAAGGCGATTCGCAAAATCTGTTTATGCAAAGCAATGTATCAATTGTGGTGCCAAAAATCATATTAAGGACAATTGCATGATGATTTGGAGACCTGTAAAGAAAAATAAAAGTGTCTCGACTAACACAAGTGGACCCAATAAGACATGGGTACCAAAGAAACAGTAAGCTTACTCTTCCTTGCAGGTACCTCGAAAAAGGAAAGACAAGTGGTTCTTGGATAGTGGTTGCTCGAGTCAAATGATAGGTGATCCAGGAAGATTTATTTCTCTTTTAAAATACGATGGAAGAACTGTGTCCTTCGGAGGAAAGAGCAAAGGAAAAGTGATTGGACATGGAACCGTGAAAATAGGATGTCAAACGATCAAAGATGTCTCACTTGTCAAGAGATTAAAGTATAATCTCATATCAGTAAGTCAACTGTGTGACTCTGGTTATTGCATCTCTTTTCAAGATATGAAATGCATAGGTATTAGCAAAGACAAGAAACAAACCTTCACTGGTTTCCGACATGGAAATATTTACCTTCTGAACGTTGAATCTGAAGACTTCAAATGTTTAGTCTCAATCAAGGATGATTCTTAGTTATGGCACATAAAGCTAGGTCATATTAGCATCAAACACATCTCCAATCTATCTTCAAAGAAGCTAGTTCGAGGTCTTCCTACAACCAAGTTCAAAGGATCTGAACTATGCTCAGCATGCGCTCTTGAAAAACAAGTAAGAAGTTCTTTCAAGTCTATCAATGAAATATCAACTAATCGTACACTGCAGTCTCTGCACATGGACATTTTTGGACCAAATAGAGTACTAAGTCTTGGGGGTAAGAAATATTGTCTTGTTATTGTGGATGATTATTCTAGATTCACTTGGGTTCAATTTCTTGCACATAAAAGTGAAGCCTTCTCCTCTTTTGCAAAGTTTTCGAAGAGAATTCAGAATGAAAAAGGCTATGCTATTTCCAGCATTAAAAATGATCATGGAGGTGAGTTTGAAAACCAAAGTTTCATAGATTTTTGTGATGAATTTGGAATCCAGCATGTTTTCTCCTCTTCTTACACACCTCAACAAAATGGGGTAGTGGAAAGGAAAAACCGCTCTCTACAAGAAATGGCAAGAACTCTTCTGATCGAAAGCAAAATCGCATCTCACTTTTGGGCTGAAGCTGTTTCAACAGCCTGTTATATCTTAAATTGTGTTTCTCTAAGACCCATTATTGAGAAAACCCCTTATGAACTTTTCAAAGAAAGGAAGCCAAATCTTGCATACTTTCGTGTATTTAGATGTAAATGTTTTATATTGAAAAATGTAAGTGATCGTGTTGGGAAGTTTGAAGAGAAGTCAGACGAAGGAATATTCCTCGGATATTCAACAACAAGCAAAGCATATCGCATCTACAGCAAAAATTCAAGGATGGTCGAAGAATCCATGAATGTCAAGTTCAATGAAGCTCTTCAGAATCAAAGAGATGAATTTGAACAAAGTCAGACAGTGACACTTGCTGAGAGTTCAGAACCAACTGGTGAATCTAAAGCTAATCATGCATCTGAAGAAGTTCAGAATCAAGAAAACAATCAGCAAAGAACAGATGAATCATCATAAATTCAGTCAGAATCCAAAGATTCTAACGATGATCAAGATGAAGGATTCAGTAGAAATTGGAAACACAAATCTAGTCATCCCAACGATTTGATAATGGGGAATATAAATGAAGGGATCAGAACCAGATCCAAATTTAAGAAAGCTATGAGCAATATAGCACTAGTATCTGAGATTGAACCAAAAGGAATCGAAGAAGCTCTGGCAGATGAAAACTGGATCAATGCAATGCAAGAAGAACTTCATCAGTTCAAGATCAACAATGTATGGGAATTAGTTCCAAGACCCAAAAATCATCCTGTCATAGGAACAAAGTGGGTGTTCAGAAACAAGCTAGATGACAAAGGTAAAATTATCAGAAATAAAGCGTGATTAGTAGCAAAAGGATACTCTCAAGAAGAAGGGATAGATTACGATGAAACTTACGCATCGGTTGCCAGGTTAGAAGCTATAAGATTACTTCTTGCTTTTGCTTGTCACAATAATTTCAAACTCTTTCAGATGGACGTAAAAAGTGCATTCCTGAATGGATATATTAAAGAAGAAGTATATGTTGAACAACCACCTGGATTCGAGGAACCAAAAGGTAAAGATCTTGTTTATGCTCTAAAGAAAGCTCTATATGGTCTCAAGCAAGCACCCCGTGCTTGGTATGAAAGGTTAAGTAGCTTTCTTTCTGAAAAGAAGCTTGTTAAAGGTAGTGTTGACACTACTCTGTTCATTCAGAGGCATGATAAAGATATCCTTCTTGTTCAGATTTATGTAGATGATATTATATTCGGCTCTTCTAATGAATCTCTCTGCAAGAAGTTTTCAAAAGTTATGCAGGATGAGTTTGAAATGAGCATGATGGGAGAACTAAGATTTTTTCTCGGACTTCAGATTCAACAAACCAAAGAAGGGATATTTATTTATCAAGAAAAATATGCTCTTGAAATAGTCAGAAAATTTGGTTTGGAAAACTGCAAGAAGACTGACACTCCAATGTCACATTCTTCGAAGCTTGACAAAGATGAACAAGGAAAAGAAGTTGATCAGAAGCTATATCGAAGTATGATTGGTTCACTTCTCTATCTTTCAGCATCAAGACCTGATATTTTGTTCAGTGTCTGCCTATGTGTAAGATTTCAATCAAATCCAAAGGAATCTCATCTTTCAGCAGTTAAAAGGATTATAAAATATATTGGCACTTATCCAACTCTCGGACTATGGTATCCAAAAGAATCAGATTTTGTTCTGAGAGGGTATTCAGATGGAGATCTTGCAGGATGTAAGATTGACAGAAAAAGTACTTCTGGAATATGTCAACTCATGGGAAGCATGTTGATATCATGGTATTCTAAGAAGCAAAGCACTGTAGCACTTTCAACAGCAGAAGCAGAATATATATCACTTGGAAGCTGCTGTGCTCAGATTCTATAGTTAAAACAGCAACTGAAAGATTATGGTGTCAAAGATTCAAATGTCGAGATACTATGTGACAACACAAGTGCTATAAATCTGACTAAGAATCCTGTCCTACACTCTCGAGCGAAGCATATTGAGATAAAACATCATTTCATACGTGATCATGTTCAGAATGAAGATGTTCATATTCAATACATTGATTCAAAGAACCAACTCGCGGATATCTTCACAAAACTACTCGATAAGGAGGCCTTCAACTACATTCGAGGTAAGTTGAACATTATTTCCCTCTGAATTATATCCGATGCAGGGTTTTCAGATGCAACAGCTTTGGAACCACAACGCTTTTTATTCGGAAGCAAGGTTAGATATATTATTTTTGAAATTTATTCATGCATAAGAACCAAAAGGTATGTTTTTCATATTTAGTCTGATTGATTGCTTAATTGATTTTTTTTTCTTTTATTCCTGATTTTATTTACTTAGATTGATTGGTTCTTGTTTCAAAAAATAACCGTCCAGGCGTGTTTTTCAAAACTTTTTGAAATAAAATCGTCTCTCTACTCAAACAAAAACCCTACTTCGACATTGCACTCCTTCACGCCTGTCTTTCAACCATCTCAAAAGAAATCTCTCATTTTCTCTCCCAACATTCCTCCTTCGATTCTCATAAAAATCCAATCTTTCTCACAATGTCTCCAAAATCGTCCTCCTCATCCAAGAAAGCTGGTACTCATAGTGAAAAGGCAACAAAGAAATCCTCGAGAATATCTCAAGGAACGAGATCTCGGGAAAGCTCTCCAACCAAAGGTACGATTTCAAGCGCTGTAGAGATGACTGAGGAAGTGTTTGACGAGAGAGTGGCTCTTGCTCATTCTGTAAAGCCCTTGTACGATGCTTTCAAAAAACAGGGTCAAAATGATGAAATGGTAAGGAAATTGCTGAATCTTCACAAGTTTTCAGCCGAAAAGGACTTTTTGATGTTTGTGGATATGCCTCTTCATACTGTAGCTCCCATTGCTATCTCTAGTCCACCAAAGTCAAACAAAGGGAAAGAAAAGGTTTTGGTCCCTAGTTTACCAAAACCTAAAAGGACCTCATCAAAGGGAGTGACTATCCGAGAACCTGTTGTGGAAGTGAGTGATGATGAGATAAAAAGCAAGATTGACGAAGATGATGACGTTGTTTTCAGAAACTTCAAAAGGATTTTGTTTTGAAGGACTAGGGAGAAGAACTTTGACAACACCATGTTTGTGTCTCAAAAGCATATTGAAAAGTTTGAGGCATTGAAGGAAAGAGGTGTTATGCCCCACAGAGTGTTTGATTTGGACTACTTTGATGCTACTGGAATTCCCATAAGAAAACATTTGACTGAGATGAAGTTGGAAAATTTTCTGTCAACAAGGACTCCAATTTTTCCTGACTTTGTCGCATATTTCTACTCAACAATTTCCTTCACAGATTTTGATTCCATCTCCTACAACATTGGAGATGAAGTATATCATCTGAATATGCATGAATTGGCAAAACTGATGGGAGTAAGGAAGAGGACTTTCAAGCCCATTGACATCAAGCCAGAGGAAGCATATGCCTACTTATCAGGGAAGGAGCACTACAGCCGAGACTCAAAGGCACACATTGCCTACAATGACTTCCTTCTGAAGCACCTCGTCATGCATAAGATCGTCATTGAATCCTTGAGGCCAAAAGCAACCTCCAGAACTGATATTAGCAAGTATGAGGCCAAATTAATGTGGGCACTGGTTACAGGGTATGATTTTTCTCTTGCATACACTGTCATCCTGCATATGTACAGAACAGCGCATAAGCAAAAAGGGCAGTTGCCCTATGCAGGACTGATTCAGATGATCCTCAACCACAATAAGATTTCACCCTTTAAAGAACTAACTCAAGAGCGCAGCAAGATTCTCACTGCAGGTGAGAGTATGATATTGAAAATGGGTTTTGAACAAGTGGATGGAGAATGGTATAACAGGAACAAAGAAAAGGTTCTGGTTGAGTTGGAATCTGAACAGATTGAAAGGTCGGCAAAGAGAAGAAAGACCATGGCCAAGAAAGGAAAAGATGTCGTTTTCCAGAGTGAATCTTCTTCTGAAGAATATGAAGTGCTGTCGATGGAAGAGGATGAAGAAACAGAAAAAGGAGAAGAAGTAGAAGAGAAGGAAACAGAGGATGCAGAACAGGAAGAAGAAGAGCAAGAGATAGAGGCAGAGAAGGAGAAAGAGCAGGAGCAAATGGAAGAACAGAAAATCTCATCTGAGGATGATGAGAGCATTGCAACTGCTTCACCCAAGAAAAGTGATAAGCTGGAAGAAGAGGTCAAAGTCGATGACCAAAGCAAGGATGGACAAGAGTATGATGATGAGCAGGAGGTTCCTATAGATCAGGGCCTACCTGAGACTCATGATCAAGAGGAACGTCTAGAAGAACAAGCTGACCAGGTAGCATCAGAAGCAGATTCTGTTATAATGCAAGAAATAGTCAAGATAGCATATGAAGCAGCCATTGTTTAGATAGAAGAAGCAGGTGTTGATTCAAGTGCAGGCTTGTCTCCCATTCATAAAAAAGATGATCATCTGATCGAACAACAGGAAGACAAAAATGTTCCGCCCCTGAAGAAATTCATATTGTTGTTCAAGAGGACAGATCTACTGAAGAAGTTCAGATGAAGACCTTTGTTTCATCAGACAAAGCCAAAGAAACTTTAGACGAAACCCCTTCTCAAATTCAGGGGGAGGTTAGTCTTGAGAAGGTCTTTGCCCTGATCAAAGAAACAACCCAGCCAGAAGCTCAGAATCAGCCATCTTCTGCAAGTACACTCCATCCAGCTACACACTTAGATGCCATTTTGAAGGAGCTGCTGGAAACAAAATCTTTTCACGAGAAGATTCAGAAGGAAATTGATCTCTTCAAGGCTGAGATGATTCAAAGGATTGATCTGTTGGAACAGAAGGTTGAGAAGAAGTTGAACAAATTTGAAGCAATGCTTGACAAGTACTGTCGCCTTTTCTGTGCTGAAGTAGCAGGTCTCTCTTCTTACACTCTGATCCGAGATGAAAGGAGCAGTAAAATTGCACCACTAGTCGACCCTGTCAAGGACTATGAGGTTCTCGTTGGTCCATGGGAAAAACCTGCAAAATCCTCCAAGAAGGCAGATAAAAAGTAGACTAATATTCCATCTTTTTCCCCTAAAAAATCATCCAAATCTATTTAAAATTTTGTTTTTAAAACTGATCGTTTCTGTGTTTTGGTTTAAATATATATGAAACTCGCTTGTTATCCTTATTATTCCTCTTTCTGCTTGCTTAGTTATCTTTTTGTTGATGACAAAAAGGGAGAGAAGTTTATTTGCAAGATGAACAACACATGGTATAGTGAACAGAAGGACTTTTGTGTTTGCATATTGTGCAGATGGACAAAGACAATTTGTTGCGAGCGCAAAGACATACGTTGTTTCGTGCGCAAAGACATACGCAAACCAAGTAAACCGATTCATTTCGTCTTTTAATAAAAGAACCATACTGTCTCTCACATTATCTTTTGCTACAACATTTTTTTTAAAGGGGGAGATTGTTGAAGAAATTTATCTCTCTGAATGTTTTGACTCTGACAAAACTTTCCTTTTCTGTTCAGGAATTAAGTTAATGCATTGAAATTGCTTTTGCAGAGATGAGTTTGTAAAAAGAAGCTCATATAAATCCAGATCTGATGTTCAGACTCAAGAGAGAGATGTCATGTATCTACTTCTAAGTCTGTAGAAGTAAAGGTGTTCAGATGAAAGAGGAATTGTCTCTGAAGGATGAGCGTTGTCTCTGAAGCCCTCAGATGAAGAAGAGTTCCGTTTAAAGACTTCAAGGAAGCTGCATTTGAATACCTATGGGCTAGAAGATTTATGTGACCCATCAGTAAGCAAAAGTCGTTACTTAATTCTGAAGTGAATCAGAGGAGCTTCAGTTGTAAACTGACTCTGAAGTATGTTCAGATACAATTTCAGACTCAGTCTTATAAGAGACTCTGAAGACCCACGTATGGTAGGTTTCCGAGACGGTTAGGATATCTATGGAAGTTTGTGTGATTTGATTGACTGGATTCTTGTCCCATCAAATCAGGAGAATATCTACAGTTGGATGACACCTTCCATATACAAAGAATATTGAAGATTGGATTGACTCTACTTATGGAAAGTTGAAGTCTCAGTTGTATGGGCGACTGACTCTGAAGCGTTCAGACTCTGTTACAACGGCTAGAAGATCTTCTCTGATACAGTCTCCGTTAATCAAGGTTGATGACGATCAATCAATGATTGAGGAGCGATCCCTCGGACACCTTGACCAGCGGCTAGTTCAAGGTTAGAGGAGCATAAAAGAGGATCAACGAAAATGATTGGGCAGTGTGACGAACAAAAAATTCGAAAGCTTTGAGTGATTCAAACTTGCGATTATTTTTTTGTACACGAGAGACACCACTTACATGTGTTGAGAGGCTATAGTGTTATTCATATGAGAAGCATACAGATTCTTGTAATCCTCAATTATATATAGTGGAAATCAGCCTATCGGCTGTCAGCGTGGGAGGGTGGACGTAGGCTTGATATAAGCCGAACCACTATAACTGTTGTGTACAAGTTTCTCTTTCTCATAACTCTGATCTTCGTGTTTTGCACGCCAGCCTTAGCATTCATAATCTGCTTGCTCAGAAGTTGTATATTTGCATTCAGATTCATAATTTGCTCACAATTAGAATCTCTAATTTCACTTGTTTAGATTTTGATTCTGCATATATTTTGATTTAATTATTAATTCCGCATCATATCATCAAAATTGTTTTAAATCACCTATTCACCCCCCTCTAGGTGAATTGCTAGATTCAACACATGGTATTCTAGACGCCAATGGTTTGAAACCAGCTAAGCATGTCAATCAGTCCCATTTGGTTAGGGTTGAAATAATCACCTCTAAGAGCTCATTTTATTGTATGATAGATCCTCTCAGTAGGGAATTCATGGCAATGGTATACAAATTGAGTAAATACCAAAACATCCATTTTAGTTCTTGTGGAAACTCGTCATCAGGAGACCATGAAAAGGATAAATGAATAGATATTGTGGATGGAGTCCCCGAGGCTTCAATATCAGACCACCATATTCTCTAAAGATTCTAATCTAATTCTAATCAAGAAGATATTTGAGAGTATTGGGTTTTAAACGTTTATTTTGTATTGGTGTGGGAACTTCTAGAGGATACTTGTAATTATTTCACTTTCCTCTGAAGTCATGAGTGCACTATTTAGCTAAGATAGGTTCCTACGTACAAACATGTTAATCGAGCCAACTGGCTATTTAGGCTTGGAAAGGAATTTGCAAGCACATTTTTATTTCGTGCAAGGTGCTTAGTGTCAAAGGGATACTTCAAAAACCATTCAGCCTATCTAAGCAACTGAGAATGGGGGATTTGTTTCTGTTTAAACATGAGCATTTGAGGAAAGGAAGACATATCCATTTCCACGAGAAAATGATGCCCAATTAGATGAAAGTCAAAATTTTTGATGCCATATTTGATTTCCAAAATTTCCTTTAAGGTGGAGTGATAGTATATTTCTGCAGAGGAAAATCTTCCACTTTTATAAGTACTTATGTGGCACTTACCATCAATCTCTTTGAGGAGTACAGTGGCCCAATATTTATCACTAGCATCTCTTTGCAAAATCCTTTTGTTTGTGGATGAGATTTGCAAAGGAGGGAGATGCTGGAGCTTTTTTTTTTTTAAGTAGGCAACTGCTTTAGTTTGCTTTGGTCCCCATGGAGCTGCATTATTTTTTAACATTCTTTACAAAGGGTAGAGTGCTTTAGAAATCTTTGGAATAAAGTCTCTGAGGTAATTCACAATACCTATAAATGTTTGCACTTCTTTGTCTATAAGGTTTTTAGAGGGGAATTTTTGCACTTCTTCAGCAATATAGGGTAAGAATCATCTTCTTCTGAGAAAGCCTAATGCTATATTTCTGGATTATTTCAGCAAATTGAGACAAAAGTTTATAATGAGATTTTTCATCTAGGCTGTAGAGAAGAATATCATCAACATAATTTTGTAAGTTTGCTAAAATTGGCTAAAAGATTATGTACATGGCTTTCTAAAAAAGGGAGGGTGTAGTTTTGAGTCCAAAATGGACTAGTGTGGTTTGGAATGCAAAAATCAGTTTTGGATCTATTATCAGGATGAATTCCTAATTGCCAAAGGCCTACTTTAAGATCAAACTTGGAATAGATCTTTGCTTGAGCAAGGCTTAAGAAAAGGGAATTTTTATGAGGTTATGGAAACTTGTCATCCTAGAGGAATTTATTTAAATGTTGATAATTGATAAACCTGAGTTTTCCACGGTTTTTCTCTGCTCGCTTATTGATATAGGAGACTTCACATGCCTGTCGCAACCTAAAATTCATTTTTAGGTTAATGGATTACCAGATTAATTAATTAAATTAACTAACCTAGTTCGAGCTCTCCCAAGCTCTACCAAATCGCAACTTTGATTTTTTTTCACATGATTTTAGAATTTGGAGTCGCCACTAATCATTTTTGGTAGGATGATTAGAAACCTAAGTAACCTAGCGGGAGAACTAAATTACTCCTGCAAACCAGAGATTATGAGTTCGGGGACTTGGTTACACTAGTTAATTAAAACTAATGCCCTTTCGGTATCTTAATTCCATGGATATCCTATTTTGGCAACTCTCACTTGATTTATTCCTAAGACCCTGGTAAGGTGTTCTTTTTATGTTTTCACTTTAAAATGAAATGCATAAAGGGTATGAACGCAAACGTTGACATACAAATACGACACACAAATACGGACATACGAATATGATATACGAATACGTAGATATGCGAATACGAATACGTGCGTGACGTGCGAATGACATACGTACATGACATGCGAACGACATACGTACGTGACATGTGTATGAATACGATATGCATACGAGATAGACGAATACATATACGTGCGTTACATGCGAAGGACATACGTATGTGGACATGCGAATGATATGCGTACGTGACATGCGTATGAATACAACATGCATGCGGGGATAGACGAATACGAATACGTATGTGACATGCGTATGAAGACGCACGAATACGATATGTAACATGCATACATACACCATACAAATACGTGACATATATATGTGACATGCATAGTGATATGTGTATGTAAATACGTACATTTCGATTTTGCCCATAAAGGGCAAAGTCGTCATTTTGAAAAGATGGGATAAAACCCTCATTTTTGAAAAAGAGGGGATAAAACCCTCATTTTGAAATTTTTGATTTTTCTGAATGAATATGCATGGGTTAATAACATACCATAACAGACAAATGTGGATTTGCAAACGTCGCGTACGTGACGTGCATACGAGAACAAACAAATACGATATGTCTATACGAACATACGGATAACATAACAAACATACATGAGACATACTACATGAGATGCACATGAATGGCATTTTTTGTATTTTCAGATTTTCCATGTTTTTTTTTGGTTTTTTGGATTTTCTACATTTTTTTTGTATTTTGGATGTATTATAAAAGAATGCAAAATCACCCAAAGCAAATGAAGATGTGAAGAGAGAGCAGGTCAAGTAAAACTACCCTAAGGACAGTGAAAATAAAACCCGCAACTCGTCGGGTGAATAATTACAGACCAATTAAATAAAACCCGAGACATGATCGGGAATACAACAAAAATGGACCAGAATGGACATCGGTCAAACACCCGTCGCCAAGTCTCGTGGGTCGAGAGTACAACAAAACGGACCGGAATGGACATCGGTCATCCTCCAGTCTTCAAAGCATCGGGCCGAAAGCCAAATGAAAATAATGAACTTATCCAATCGGACATGCACAATCACCAATGAGTTAAGACAATTCAAAAACTCAAAGAGAGTTTAACACATGCTGATTAAACTTCATTGAGACCATTTTTTACATTTTCCAATGCATTAACACAAAAAATACGAATTAAATCATACTGTCCATGAACATTCTTAGGGAGAAAGCAGTAACCATAAAATACAAAAGAAATAATGAAATGTATGTAAAAATTCTGAGATTTTTTATGTGGATGGGAAAATGTGTCTTTGACAACTTTCATGTTTTACATTCTTATTGAAGAGACACTCATTTTCGTGTAGAAAATGGTCTTTCATGAGAGCTCAGCAGCAAACAAACAAATTTCACAGAACAGACATATTTCAGGATTAAGCTTAAATGGACACTCAAATCTCAAAATTAATGCACCAAACTTTCCAGTCTACTAAACAAGACCCCAATGAACAACTTTCATTTTTTGTGAAGTTTCAAAAGAAGACTCTAAACATAAGATAACTACAAATCAATATGACCACGCACAGAAAAACACTCAGACTCAAGGACGCCAACAGAATTGCATGATTTCATTAAATGCATTAAAAATACGAAACGAGCATGAATATTTTTGTATTTTTTATATGTTATGCATTAAGATCTTATGAACAAATGTCATGAAGAGGTCTTTATGAAACAAAGTCTAGAATAACCCATGGAAAATCATTTAGCGTGAAAGGTTAGATCAGAAAAATTCCATCTCAGGTTCTGATCACCATATTTCCAGATTTCTGCTTTCAATTTCGGGACCCTTTTGACATAGCAAACGACGTCAATTTTCGTGCCATAATATATCAAATCGAAGATCTCGAAGTCATCTACGAATGTTCAGTACATTTATTTTCGAGATTTCGTCATCTAAACATGAAAAATTGAGTTACCAGATAATTGCACATGCTGATGCGCCTAGAGCTCGTTGGAGATGAATCCGTCGCGTCGCCAAGGCTTGTTCCACGGCGGCGAATTTTTCTCTCTCAAAATTTTTTTCTCTTGAAATCTCTCCAAAATTTTTTTTTTCTCCAGTTTTTCTTCAATCTCCAAAAACTCTCTCAAACATCCAAAATTTTCTCTCCAAAAAAATTCCCCTCTCAAGCTCACTTCTTCCTCCTTTTATAAACCACTCATCTATCTCCCATTCTAATTTTTCCATTAACTCTATCTCCCATTCTAATTTCTCCACTAACTCTTCTTCATTTTCATCTTCCCTTCTCCATCTCTATCTCACATTCTAATTTCTCAACTAACTCTTCTTCATATTCATCTTCCCTTCTCCATATCTATCTCCCATTCTACTAACTCTTCTTCATCTCCATCTTCCCTTCTCTATTCTCATCTTATTTTCTTTATCTTCTCTTCTCCATCTCCTCTTCTCCATCTTCCTATCTTCATCTCCTCTTCTCCATCTTCCCTTCTCTATTCTAATTTCTCCACTAACTCTTCTTTTTGTTATTTACAAAATAATCCCTCAAGTATTAGGTATTTGCACTCTAGTCCATGAGATTTTAAGTATTTGTAATTCAATCCCTGGAGAAATATTTCTTTAAGTCCAAATCTCCTCACAATTTTCGACACACCTATCGCATGTTGAATTTAAGCTCATTTCTTGCTATTGAAAATAATGCAAAATTTAATTAAAGCCCTGTTTGTAAAATTGAGTCATTCTGGGTATAATTGGGCCAAGATGAAAATTTGGAATATTAAAGAACAATGTCACAACTCCTAAAAGTGAAAAATGAAAATAAATTGACTCAAATTGAATTTTTTTAGGCCCGATTCGAGATTATGCTCGTTAAGGAATACACGACCTCGAATTGGATTTTTTAAATTTGGGATGGCCAACATGAAAAGGGATTTAAAGGAAAAATATTGACTATTTTTATGTATTTTTGTGGCCTCAAATGCTATTATTTGTTAAATATTTTCCTAATTTCTAAAAATTATATTTAAAAAAATACAAAAAATATGAAAAATTATTTTTTTACTCAAAAATGGTTTCCTAAGCTTGGCCAAGGCTTCCAAAGTTGATTTTGCAATTTTCTCATTTTTATAGATTTTCTATCAATTTTAGAAAATAAAAATACCGAAAAATACTGAAAATATGAAAAATCATTTTTTGGTCAAAATTGGTTCCCTAGGCTTGGCAAAGGTCTCCAAAGTTAATTTTTTCAAATTTATGAATTTTTATGGATTTTCTATTAATTTTAAAAAAGAAGAAAATAAAAGGTGATTGAAAATCAGGTGTCAACAGCCGCCCCTCTTTGAAAGGAAGCTCGGTAGAGGTTCATTTCAAAGACGAGACGACACCTGAATCCTAATCGACTCAACACAATGAAATAAAAAGAGTCATGACATTCGATCTCCAATACCCCTTTTAGCAAATTTCGATCCAAACCCGGTTTGAGGAGGCTTTCATGCGATGAGGGAGAGACAAAGATGAGAATTTACCTAGCACTTACCTGCTCGTTGTATGGCGGTTGCCTGACATGAGTGCTCTGCTGAAAATGAGATGAGAACCTAAGGATTCGTTATAAGAAAACCTTAGGGTAGTGGAACTTGGACCCGTATGGTAGGTCACCCCATAGTAGATTCCTAATAAAAGGATTCTACTGATTAAAATCGGATTGAATTTTGACCCGTATGGTGGGTCACCCCATGGTAGATTCCTAGTGAAAGGATTCTACTGATTAAATTAAGATTTGACCTGTATGGTAGGTCACCCCATGGAAATGCCTGTAAGAAGGACTTTGGTGCCTGTAAGAAGGACTTTGGTGCCTGTAGAAAGGACTTTGTTTTGCCTATAAAAAGGACTTTGGTGTGCCTGTAGAAAGGACTTTTGGTTGCCTATAGAAAGGACTTAGTGCCTGTAAGAAGGACTTTTGTGTGCCTGTAGAAAGGACTTGGTGCCTGTAAAAAGGACTTGATGCCTGTAAGAAGGACTTGTACCTGTAGAAAGGACTTTGATGCCTGTAAAAAGGACTTGGTATGCCTGTAAAAAGGACTTGATTTGCTTGTAAGAAGGACTTGGTTTCCTGTAGAAAGGACTTGGTCGCCTGTAGAAAGGACATTGGTTGCCTGTAAAAAGGACTTTTGATTGCCTGTAGAAAGGACTTGCTCGCTTGTAGAAAGGACTTTGGTCGCCTGTAAAAAGGACTTTGGAAATGGACCGTTCCGTATTGGGGTTTCCAATGGAAGGGCTCCGGAGATAATATACCCTAGATTTCACCTTTTTTGGGTAGACTGAAGAGGTATTGATTGAGAAAATGATTTTTGGGTATATCTAGGATCTAAGGAGATCAAGAATCCTGCAGACGCTCTAACCCAATTTAACTTACCATGAAGGGTGCCATTCTGGGATCTGGGGAAACCAGGAATCTTGCAGACGCTCAAACCTGATTTAACTTACCTTGAAGGGTGTCATTTTGGGATATAGGGAGACCAGGAATCCTCAAAATCCGACTTAACTTACCTTGAAGGGTGCCATTCTGGGATTTGGGGAAACTAGAAATCCTGCAGACGCTCAAATCCAATTTGACTTATCATGAAGGGTGCCATTCTGGGATCTGGGGAAACCAAAAATCCTGCAGAAGCTCAAACCTAATTTTTGTTGTCCCATCACTTTAGGAATAAACCGATGAGGCAAAGATCAAGAACACGAGAGTTGGTCAATCATGATTTGATAAAGCTTGAGAACACGAGATTGTATCAATCGTGAGCTGATGAAGACTTCATGAGAGTATGTTGATCATGAGTTGCAAGGGTTCAGAAGACTTACTTGGATCTTCTGAGTTAATGATCGAGGCATAGACAGACCGATTGTATCGTGTCTGCTTGCTCACTGAATGACCTTATGTGCTGCAATGGATTTGAGCACCCAGATAATCATCAGAATTGAAAGGTTCAGGTTGAAGATATACTCACCTGAAAATGCTTGGCGAGCATTAGCCAACAGGGCTTGTTTGTTTAATAGCCTCTAGATGAATTTCGAGACCTCGGAGAGTAACTCGACTATTAGGAATGCACTACTTGTCAGACAGTGTCAGAGGTAACATGTGCAAGCATTTTTATCAATGAGTTCATCGGTTCGTGCAAAACTATTCAGTTGAGTTTGCAATGATTAAAACCATATGTGTATGCTCATAATATGGATCATGCATGACTATTCTATCGAGTTTGCATTTCCAATTCTGTCCAGGGAGGTTATCATGTCATGAATACCTCGAATTGAACCTGAATGGGGACTTCAGTACGAAAGGGCTTTCTCTCACTCTCGAGAAACGCTGTTTATCCGGATTGCAGGATTTGAAAAGAAAGCACTCAACCTTACCATCATCGCATTCAGCGAGGATCTGAGTAATCTCGCAATTGATACGATCAAGCCGATCTAGAGGTCTTGATTAGGACCGTAATGTGGGCTGGGTCAAAGGCTTATCAAAGGAGACTCATTTCGAGTCAGGGCCATTGACAAAAAAAGGTCTTCATCATCTGCTCCGGGTTTACAAGTCAAGAACCCTGCAAAATGAGAGAGAAATAATCTTGCTCGAACTTCTTCGAGCGATTCTTAAAGTCATTCAACTCTTACATTAATTCAAGTGCTCTAATCAGAAGAGACTTTCAAGGGTCGTAACGTAGGTCGAGATTTGGGTCTGAGAAACGAAGGGCTCGTTTTGGCTTAGAAAAATATATGAGAAGGGCTTGGTGTTGGTGATCATTGCAGTCTTGTCACCGATCTTTGACCTTCCTGAATTTGTCTTTAATAAATACCATCATTGGCTGAGGGGTGGTAGTTCTTTTACACTTTGCAAACTGACTTCTTTGGGGATCTTTTTCGGGAATTCTCAAAATGTACGTTCGAAGCCAGAAGTTCATTACAGATATATGGGCTTTGGCCTTACTTTTGATAGGCACTTTGCTCTTTCTGCCCGAGATTCTTTGGAGTAGCCTTTACTTTTCTTACTCCCGACTCCCTTTTGTTTGGAAGCAGGCCCATTTTCTTTAGGCTACACTTGTCTCTCTCTTTTTTTTTGTTTAATAATCTTGTGATTTTGAATTTTAGCAACAAGATGATTTTCAACAAATGATACTAGACATTACATGAAAGTCTAGCATATGAAATGGGCTGATTCGAGAATTCTCTATTGGCCCAATTTCTTCAATTCTGCTCTTTTGGGGGAAGGTGTCGTCGTTACCTTGAAATGAGCAAGGATCACCAACATGGGCTTGAGAAATGAATTTGCAGGCTCAATTGGGTTATGCAAAGGATGAGTGTGTAGGATAGAGAAAATAAATGCTCTTCGTCATCCTAAAGCACTTGAATTAAAATTCGAGTATCATGCAAAGAAACACTCGAAGATTGATGTTAGTCCAAGCAAGAGAATTTCTAACCATTTATCTCCTGATATTGTTGGAATTACCTCTGTTTTGCCCCAGTGCGGGGTGGTTCTTGACAGGGTCATGAAATGAAATCACCGTTTAAATGGGTTGTCAATGGTTGCCTGAAGTGTTTGGAATGGAGAATGAATGCCTCCTTCACTTCGACTATCGTATCTTTTGCGAGAAAACCCATTGCTTTGGAGAATGCGGAATCTGTCTACCGCTCAACTCACTGTGGATTAAATATAGGACGTATGTGGAAATGGCTTGCCTTTCATCGTCCTGTCATGCCCCATTCTGTACATTCAATGCATCGTGTACAGTTTATACCCCCAGTCAAAATTGACAAATTGAACATGCAGAACAGTCATGCATAAATCATGGAATGTGTAAACATCATGCAAATATGGCAATACAAGTACAAGTATGGAAATTGCCCCTGGCTGTGTGGGCGGATCAGACACGTTGGGGGCCTATTCCCCGAGTCGAGGAGTAGCTTGTTTCTGGTTTTGCCTCTTTTCGATCTAGGGTTCGCCATTGATTTCCCTTATTTCATCAGACGGATCGCATCAGGCGATCATAACTTGGCCCCTTTGGGCTGTTTTCTTTGAAGTATCAGGTGTTAGTTTAACATTTCCTGTAACAAGGAAGGAGACCTGTTAGCCAGTATCAGAAATGATGAACTGGACACGATACTGAGTTACCCTTGAGTGCTTCGCGCAACTCCTTTACCAGTTTTACCACTCGGGATTTTCTCCGTGGGTATGTCAAGTTAGACATTTCCTGTCAAACAATGGAGAAGAAGACGTATTAGTCAGTATTAGAAATGATGTATTGGATACGATACTGGTTTACCCTTCATCTTGAATCTTTTGCGTGACGCCTTTATCAAGTTCACTGGATTGAGTTTCCCTTGGCTTTCGCTGGACACTTCAACGTTAAGCTAAGATCGTAACAAAATACTGACCTTGGTATTGCTCGTCGAGTATTCCTGTTTCTTTTTGCAAAAAGAAATGCGAGAAAAAGTTGTTTTATTTATTTACAATACTTACAACATTTCCATCATCGAGGATCGAACGCGGGACGTCTCGAACCACTGTCATTCCCCATGCCATCTGGTCCACAAGACCGCAGGCGCTCATGGAGGTTCCTTTTAAGAGTCAATCCTTGAGATGACATGGTGTTGTTGTATTGTACTAGGTAATTCCAGGTCACTGTATTTTTCGGGGCAATTTACAAAGCCTGTTAAGAATGGAATAAAATAATTCAGAACACGAGACGAGTATGAGCAAATTAGAACGATACAGAATTACCCTTCTTTGAGATTGTTTGGGTCTTTCGTTCACATATTCCTCATTTGAAGCCGTCCATTCTGTGGCGATGTCCACGAATCTATTTGCCCAAAGTTTTGATTAATCGGGGAATTTCGTTTTTGGGTCAATTTGCAAATTCCTGTAAACAGAAGGGATCTAATTTAGAATCGGGACAATTTGAGGGTAAATTGAAACGATACTGCTTTACCCTTCTAGTTCGCGCGACTTTTTACTCGCAATAAATTCACTACGAGTTTGGTGTGGTAGCAGACTCGAGCATTTAATAGGAGAACAGGAAATTGCTGCTTCTTGCTTTTGCGTTCATTCTGAACATCAATAAAAGTAGAAAACATCACATGCAAGGAAATGAAGCGTCTGCATTCGTTCAAGATCGATTTTGCTCCCTCAGCAGGCTCTCCCATGATCAGCTGGCTTCATTCTGGACCAGGTATGCATCGGCTATGTTGAAGAACCCGTGATCTCAGCTTCGAAATACAGACTCCTTGTGCATATTACAGTCCCCGTGCTTCATTAACATTAAACTGGTTGATCATGGCGGTAAGTTCATCGTCAATGCTGCTTGCCTGGTGGTGATACATCTCCCCTTCCCCGGGAGGTATTGATGCTGATCCAGTAGCATTAGTCTTTTTGTACCCTGCTCCAATAGAACTCGATTCTGTTATAAACTGGTCTAACTCGCTTCTCAAACACGCATTTTCAATCCTCAGATCATGCATTTCATCGAAGGCGAGGAGGAGGCTGTTGCAGTTAGGGCAGGTGGCGGAGTCAAAAGCCTCTTTATACATCTTGTTTTCCGCTCGGAGGTTTTCATTTTCAACTCTTAGAAACTCGGCTTCGTTGTGCTCATGACGAGTCTTCATTCGGGTTCGCCTATTTTGAAACCAGAACTTGATTTGTGAAGGTTCAAGTCCTAGCTCTTGACTTAGTTCCATTTTCTGTTTGCCGTCTGGCATAGGACATGTTCTGAAGAAATCCTCAAGCCTTTGTACTTGCTCCTTAGTATGGCGATGGTAACGCTTCTTTTGACCCTTACCGTTGTTGTCCTTATCTTTACTGAGATCTTGGACGTCGTCGGCGGAAGGGCCAGGTTCCATAGGCTCGATCCCAAACATGGTTTCGAACCCTTCCTCGCCCATATTCAGCAGGCAATGATAGCTTTCGGAAGTATTGGGTTGAGACATCTTCGATTTGGTCGATGATTTCTCAAGGTTTACTATATCTTTCTGTATTTTCACTCTCTCTGAACCGTGTATGCTTTAAAACTCTCTTCAATGTATGAATAAAGATTATCAGGAGGAAGTCTCTTTTAAAATTTGGTGTCACGCCCCGGATCCGCCTTGGGCACGCGGCATCCCGTTCGTACTTCAACCCTCGCTCGCCTGGTCCTCTGATACGATGTCCCAGGATAATCTCATCGCGACCAGACAGTGAATAACACGAAACTCGATCTGCGGAAGCGGCCTCCGACTTTACAATCATGCATGCACATACAGTGGGGGTAGTGAACAGCAGAAGGAAAAACACGAATAACAAACAAAACCATATATATACATATACCCACGGAGCGTTAGATACAACTGTCAAAAGAAGCGACTACAAGTCTTCCCCAAAATTCTACGCTCACCTAAACCCGCATAGATCCCAACCCTAAGCTCCAGTCTCAGTCACTCCTCGGGATCCTCTGGCTCCTCCGGATCCTCCTCAGGCTCCTCGGGGTCCTCCTCTGGATCGTACTCCTCCTCAGGGTAGAGCTCATCGTCTGGGTCGGGGGCCATGGGATCGTCATCCTGATGTGCATCTACAACTATCTGCCCTGGTGAAGGTAGCTCCTGTAGCGGGTCCGGGTCTACAACCTCTCCCGGGTAGGTGACTGGACGTAGGAGTCCTGGGTCGTCATCCTCTGGAATCGGGACGTCGAAATCAAGGACGGGTCCCATCATGCCAAAATCTCCCTCGACTCTCCATGCCTCAAATCGGTAGGGAACGAACTGGGGTCTGCCCACGTCCACCGTGATGGTAGTCAGGTGTCGGTGCCACAGTCGGCCGTCATCGTCCACATGGTGGGTAACCTCCACAAAAACATCTACTGGGAGTCCAAAAAGTGTCGGGGGCGGTGCAGCCATCACTTGGGTCTGGGGTCTGAAATGTTGACAAACCACGCCAGTGAGTCGGAGACTCAGCAAGCTCACCACTAATCCTAGCGTAGGATAGAGCATACTCAGTGGATTCGGTCCTAACCGGGAGTCTAGGGTTTCTGGTCACCTCACATGGGTCTCACTCTTGTGCACGTAGGGTAATGAACCATAGGACTAAAAACCAAGCAATAGCAGTTATAAACTTGCGGTATAATAGAATAAAACACAGGGAGTAGGAAATCAACAATCAATAGTCACAACAGAATGCCACATCAAATGCTCGGTCAGTCGGCCTCATGGAAATCTCAGATCAAATCTGCCCGCGTCTCAAACGCATCAGGCCAGTACTGCAACCCGCGTGTGGTACGCCTCAGGTTGGCACTCTCAAATTCATCTCTCGAATGATACCGGCTCAATGCACAAACCAACCAGTACAGAAACCTTGCCACAGTACACCAATCAAGGAAAACTAGACAATTGATAAATGCCACGTGCGTACGATACAACCAGGCAGTCAAGGACCCAGATAGTTCAGTCACATCCCTCAAATCATGTGGCCCATTAGGTTTTCAAGGATAAGCCCATTCTTAGATGAATTCAAATCAGAGCCGAAGCCCCATTTAAAATTTATCAACTTAACCCATGTCCAAGAATGCTTTCGGTCCATTACTCTTCTTCGGCCCATTATAGAATATTTATAAGTCTTCGGATGGGCCGGGATTACAATATAAATAGGCCCAAGAATATTTTAAATTCGTACAAGGCCCAAGCCCATTATACAAGATAGGTTTAGAAAGTCCATTTTAATCCATTTAGGCCCAATTTGATAACCCAAGCCCATACACCTCATTGGACCTCACATTTTAATGCTCAAGATCATTATTTAGGCCCAATAAACTTCATTTTCGTTCATTAGAGGCCCACCAATTGAATTAGGCCCAATTTGTCATATTTTAGCCCAATTATAAGAAATAAAAGTCTCCTAGCCCATTAGTATCATTTGGCCCACCTTTTACTCACACAAGCCCGCCAATTACAACCTTAAATGAACATTTTTAGGCCCAATTATAAGCTGAATTTCGTCCATGTGGAGGCCCATTAATCCAACTTGAACCCATTAGCACATTTTAGGTTATTTTAGCTTAAATTTGAGCCCCTAAGCCCATTAACCTCACGTGGCCCACTCCTCACGCGCCCAAATCCAATATTGCAGCCCAATAACAATGTTTTCCAACCCAAATCAGATTATCAAGCCCATCGTGCAGCCCAAAAATTCTAATTTCCTAAACCGGTCTAATTAGCTTAACACTAATTAGGCAATTTACTTCTTAATTCACCCACTTAGCATACAAACCAGCAAACCACATGAGCATACCATAGTCCTAGGCTACTATTAGTGGATTGGCTTACCACAAATGGCTCGGGGTCGACGACGAACGACGAGGGGTCACCGGGCGGCCGAATGGGCTCACGGCGAGGAGGAGAGGAGGCCAGCGTTGAGGGCTGGACCAGAATGAAAAACATGCTAAGAATCAATATTTGAACCTAGAAATGAGTCCTAGAGGTCGCTGGAAACAAGATATATCAACATGAGCTCAATCTCAATTTCGGGTGTCAGAAAACTGGTTCGTCGACTGATAGGAAAACGGACATTTGAAGGGCCAAACGACCTCCGATCGAAGCGATTCAAGTTGGGTTGGATTCAGAAGACATTAAACTATAACATATCCAAAAATCATGAGAATCCGACTTACCAATCTCCGTCGGAGGCCGGTTGAAGTTGTCTGCAGAATTCCAGGCGTGAGTAGAGAGAGGGAGGAAAATGAGAGAGAGAAAGTGAGCTGGTGAGAGAGAGATGGGGGTGTGGCCAGCAGCAAAATGAGAGAATGAGGGAGGAGAGAGAAAGGTTTATCAAATTTTCAAGAATTAAAAAAAAATATTTAAATAAAGGGGATTAGGTGGAATAGTATATGAGACATTTGATGTGACATTTGGTCTTGGATAAGCTTTGACCATCTTGGAACTTGAACCATGATTGACTGATGTGACAACTGATTTGACTTGTCTCGATTTGCGTGCCAAATGCACCGATCGGATCTTGAGCGCGAACGAAATTCGGACTGGATTTGGTTTCGATCTGCCGAATTCACTCTCAAAATCCTAATTCATCTATTTCTATGGACTGAGCATTTACCGGGGGCATTTCGGTAATTTTCCAATCACGTCTTGCTTCGCGACGTACACCGGCTGTCTGCCCTTCGGGCAACGCCTCTGAAACCGATTCCATTTCCTCATTGTGTTTATCTTTCTAATTCGATTATCCGATGTCGGATTTCATTTTGTGGTCAATTTCATTAAATACCGACTCTGTCTCAGTCTCAGACCAACGGGCGGCTGTTTGGGAAATTTTCCCAGGTAGCCTTCCCCTTTCGGTTAGTCGTCCAAGGGTAGCTAATCCTGAGTGAGCGTCGATCAGAGGGTAACAATGAAGTGTTTCCATTCATTTAGAAATTCCGATAAATGGGTCGAATTTTCAGACTGTCACAATTCTTCCCTCCTTATAAAAATTTCGTCCTCGAAATTTACAGACCAAAACTTCATACAACCGAAGCAAAATTACACTGACTACTCAAACAGATACGAGTACTTCTTCTTCATCTCATCTTCACTTTCCCATGTAGCTCCCTCGGTTCCATGGTATTCCCAGATGACCTTAACCAACGGTATCGTCTTATTCCTCAGCACCTGCTCCTTTCGATCCTCAATTCTGACTGGCCTCTCCACGTACGAGACTCGATCATCCACTTCAATGACTTCATGATCGAGTATATGGCCAGGATCCGGCTCGTACTTCCTCAACATCGATACATGAAACACATTGTGAATCTGCGACAGGTTTGGTGGCAGTGCTAGACGATAAGCCAGTGTCCCGATCTTTTCCAAAATCTCGAATGGCCCTACAAATCTTGGACTCAGCTTCCCTTTCTTGCCAAACCGAGACAATCCTCTCACCGGCGACACCTTTAGAAATACATGGTCTCCAACTTGAAACTCCAACGGCTTACGTCGCTTATCAGCATAGCTTTTCTGCCTGCTCTGGGCTGTTCTCAGCCTATCCCTGATTACTTTGACAGCCTCCACTGACTGCTGAACCAATTCGGGTCCTGTAATGCTCTTCTCACCAACTTCGTCCCAACAAATCGGTGTCCGACAAGCTCTGCCATACAGTGCCTCAAAAGGTGCCATTCTAATACTCTGCTGATAACTATTGTTGTAGGCGAATTCCACTAAGTGTAGTTGCTCTTCCCAACCACCTTTGAAGTCTATTACACACGCTCTCAGCATGTCCTCCAGGGTCTGTATGGTCCTTTCCGACTGACCATCTGTCTGAGGGTGGTAGGCTGTACTGAATCTCAACTCTGTTCCCAAGGCACCCTGCAGACTCTTCCAAAAGGTAGCAGTAAAGCGAGGGTCACGATCGGACACAATACTTACAGGCACCCCATGCAGTCTCACAATCAATCTTACGTACAGCTCAGCCAGCTTCTCCAATGTAGAATCCTTTCGTACTGCGATGAAGTGTGCAGACTTAGTCAATCTATCAACTATAACCCAGATCGAGTCATTCCCTCTCTGACTTCTTGGTAACCCTGTCACGAAATCCATAGTGACGTGCTCCCATTTCCATTCTGGAATTTCCAAAGGTTGTAACAGTCCTCCAGGCTTGCAATGCTGCGCCTTCACTTGCTGACACGTCAAGCACTTGGCCACGTGTTTTGCCACATCTACCTTCATCCCATTCCACCAGTAGTGTTGGCGCAGATTCTGGTACATTTTCGTACTTCCAGGGTGAATACTATAGTTGCTCCTGTGAGCCTCAGACAGAATCTTTTCCTTCAGTTCCTCATCATTCGGTACACACAATCGTCCTCTAAACTTCAGTACTCCCTCTTCAGTTACTTGGAACTCTGGTTTCCTCTCATCCGCCCTCATTTCTACAATCTTCTGAATGTCGGGATCCGTAGGTTGTAACTCTTTGATCCTTAACTGAATTTCTGGTTCGATTCGTAGAGTAGCCATCAAGCTCGAGAGGGTTCCGACCTCAATCTTAAATTCTGAGTCTCTGATCCTTTCCAATAGTGTCCACTCCTTAACCATCATGTGCGCAATGCTCGACTTCAAACTCAGAGCATCTGCCACCTTATTCGCTTTTCCTGGGTGGTACAGAATATCACAGTCGTAGTCCTTCAGCAGCTCCATCCATCGACGCTGCCTCATGTTCAGTTCTTTTTGCGAGAACAAGTATTTCAAACTCTGATGATCAGTATAGATCTGAAATTTCTCTCCCACCAAATAGTGCCTCCAAATCTTCAGTGCGAATACTATTGCAGCTAACTCCAAGTCGTGTGTCGGGTAATTCATTTCATGTGGCCTCAGCTGTCGAGATGCATAAGCTACTACTCGTCCATGCTGCATCAAGACACATCCCAGTCCTCTTAGCGACGCATCACTGTAAATCTCAAATCCTCCAGGTCCATATGGGATTGTTAACACTGGTGCGGAAGTCAATCGATCCTTCAACTCCTGAAAACTCTCTTCGCACTTCGCAGTCCATTCAAACTTCGTTTCCTTCTTTAATAAATGAGTCAGAGGAGATGCTATCACCGAGAACTTCTCCACAAAGCGTCTGTAATACCCAGCTAGTCCAAGGAAACTTCGCACTTCAGTCACTGTCATGGGCCTCGGCCACTTCTCTACTGCCTCAATCTTAGCTGGATCCACTGATATCCCTTCTCCAGACACTATATGTCCAAGGAACGCCACTCTATTCAGCCAGAACTCACATTTACTGAACTTAGCATACAGCGAATGTTCTCTTAACGTTTGCAGGACAGTCCTCAAATGTCGTTCATGGTCCTCAGAGCTCTTCGAGTACACTAAGATGTCGTCAATGAAGACTATCACGAACTGATCCAGAAATTTCTTGAATACTCGGTTCATCATATCCATAAATGCGGCTGGGGCATTTGTCAATCCAAATGGCATAACCATGAACTCGTAATGCCCATATCTTGTCCTGAAAGCAGTCTTCGGGATGTCCTCCTTCTTAATCCTCAACTGGTGGTAGCCCGTTCTTAGGTCTATCTTGGAGAACATACACGCTCCCTGGAGCTGGTCAAACAGATCATCAATCCTCGGCAGCGGGTACTTGTTCTTAATCGTTACTTGATTCAGCTGCCTATAATCGATACACAACCTTAAGGATCCATCCTTTTTCTTGACAAACAGTACCGGAGCTCCCCATGGCGAAGCACTGGGGCGGATAAATCCTTTATCCAGTAGCTCCTGCATCTGCACCTTCAACTCCTTCAATTCTGACAATGACATCCTATACGGTGCTTTCGATATCGGCTCGGTTCCAGGTGCCAACTCAATTACAAATTCCACCTCACGCTCTGGTGGCAAGCCAGGCAACTCTTGAGGGAATACATCCGGGTAATCTCTTACTACGGGTACCTCCTCCAACTTTACTTCCTGAACGGACGAATCCGTCACTGATGCCAAGAATCCAGGACAACCTTCGTCCATTAACTTGGTCGCTTCCTGCGATGAAATCCAAGGAATAGAGGTTCCTCCTCGGTTTCCTATAAATTCATACTCAGAGTGGCCCATTGGGTTAAGTCGTATCACGCTCCGACTACAGTCAATGACTGCCCCACGTCTAACTAACCAATCCATGCCAACGATTACATCAAAGTCAAACATGGGCAGGACGGCTAAATCAATCTCTTCTACTCTATCGCCCAAGGCTAACTCACACCCCTTACACCCTAATGCAATAATTACTCTATCCTTCAACGGGGTGGTAACATGCAGAATAACATCCAACGGTCTAACATCTAGCCCAGATAACTCAGCAAATCTTTCAGAAACAAATGAATGCGATGCACCTGGATCGAACAAGGCATAAGCGGTATGACCACAGAGAGAGACAGTACCTGTGATCACCCCTGGCGCATTCTCAGCTTCCTTTCGCGCCACTGCATAGACTCGTCCTTGAACTGGTGGACGGCTCAGGTTCCCTTGAGGAGCAGCTACAGCTTGAGGTTGTTGCGGCTGGAACGGTGGTCTCGGGCCCCTCCTTGGGCAGTTCCTCAGTTGATGCCCCATTTGTCCACACCCAAAGCATCCTCCAGTTTTCTTCGGGCAGGGGTTATTCCCGTGTCTTCTGCCACAGTCACGACAGTTCTGATTTCCAGAGAATGGTGGCTTTCCCAAGGTCCTTCTAGCTGGCGGAACGAACTTTCGATTGTCTCTCATCGGCCCCTTGCCGAAGTCTCTGAAGTTTCTCCCTGGCATAAACCGCGATCCAGAGGCGGTAGCCTTCTCTTGCAAGTCTCGCTCTATCGCCAGGGCTCTTTCATACATCTCGTTATAGTCCCTTAGCCCAGTAGCAATCAACATACTCTTCAGTTCGGGTCTCAACCCTTCTCTGAATCTCCTGGCCTTGTCCCAAGGGTCCTCTATCAGCCTTCGAGCAAACTTGGACAGCCTTGCAAATTCGCCCTCGTACTGATCCACAGTCATCTGTCCTTGACGCAGCCTTATGAATTCTTCCATTTTCCTTTCCTGAGCAGCTTCAGAAAAGTATTTCTCATTGAATACTGTACAGAAGGCATTCCAATTCGGCCTTACTCCTTCTGGGAAGACTCGTCCCTGAACAGCCTTCCACCAGTCATCGGCTGTACTCTGGAGCTGATAGGTTGCCAATGAGACCTTTTCCTCATCGGTGCACCCCAGCACAGCAAAAGCCTTTTCTAACTGCTCAATCCAACCGGCAGCTGCCTCAGGTCCTCCTCTGCCATCAAACTTGGGTGGCTGCAGCTTCAAGAATTGCTCTACAATATGATGGGTTTGACGTCCTCCGTTTCCTTGCCCATTACCTCCATTGGCAGCGGCCACAGCGGCCTCAGCTGCATGGGCTTCAGCGGCAGCTCTTTCTGCAGCCTGCCTACCCATTAGATTACTGACCTCCGCCAGGACCCTCATCATTTCCTCAATTCTAGGGTCGCCACCACGCGTTCTAGGTGCTGGAGCCCCCGAGCTTGACGCAGCTACACTCGGTCTTCTGCCCCTATTGCTCATCCTTGCTATCACTCACACCTAAACCAAGCGAAATCCCCATTCAGGAATTCGGAACTCTAAACTACCAACCAAGCTGTCGTCTGCTATCGCGTCTACTGACATGAATATGCATGTAAAATTCGCTGCAGCTTTAATGCAATTGGACCTGGTCGACACCTAGACTCAACCCTGTCAATGTATAACCTAGGCCACTCTGTTCACCACCTCAACTAGAAGCCTGCCGGAAGCCGCTCCTTGAACGGGTCTCTGCCCCGGCGACCACTCCCCGCCCTCATCATTTCTTGGTGCGAACAGTTGTCCTAAATTATTCATCACCAAAGAGAGTCCCGTTCCACGTGTCCCATACCACACTTCATTACAGTTTGTAGATGCCCCGTCAGACCTGTCCCATACCAGGCTGACGGTTACCCAGTCCAATAAATCGTGATGCATGCATTTTCCAAATTTGACTTTCTATTTCAAATCGATTTCATTTTCTAAACCATTTTGCTTTTAATGCAGAAATCCGTGCAATGTATGATGGTCAAGCAGCGCGCGACAGCCGACTAGGTATACAAACACAAGCGGCATTAACTAGCAGCCAGCCAATCAACAAACAGCACTCAAGCGCCCTGCTCACGGGGCTATGCTTTAGAACCTTACCTCAGGTCCTGACGCACCTGCAACTTAGTTCATAACCACTATTACCTCAGCCTATTCTAGGCAACCAATTGAACTAAGCAATCACATGCGCCAATCAATTCATGCATTCTACCCTTCCTAGTCTTAGGTCTAGGGTCTGTCTATCTAACTACCCCAAATCATCAGCCTTATCACTCCAAATCCTCGAACGGTCTCGTATCGAGCTGACCTTGCTCTGATACCACTTCGAACGGGGATGTCACGCCCCGGATCCGCCTTGGGCACGCGGCATCCCGTTCGTACTTCAACCCTCGCTCGCCTGGTCCTCTGATACGATGTCCCAGGATAATCTCATCGCGACCAGACAGTGAATAACACGAAACTCGATCTGCGGAAGCGGCCTCCGACTTTACAATCATGCATGCACATACAGTGGGGGTAGTGAACAGCAGAAGGAAAAACACGAATAACAAACAAAACCATATATATACATATACCCACGGAGCGTTAGATACAACTGTCAAAAGAAGCGACTACAAGTCTTCCCCAAAATTCTACGCTCACCTAAACCCGCATAGATCCCAACCCTAAGCTCCAGTCTCAGTCACTCCTCGGGATCCTCTGGCTCCTCCGGATCCTCCTCAGGCTCCTCGGGGTCCTCCTCTGGATCGTACTCCTCCTCAGGGTAGAGCTCATCGTCTGGGTCGGGGGCCATGGGATCGTCATCCTGATGTGCATCTACAACTATCTGCCCTGGTGAAGGTAGCTCCTGTAGCGGGTCCGGGTCTACAACCTCTCCCGGGTAGGTGACTGGACGTAGGAGTCCTGGGTCGTCATCCTCTGGAATCGGGACGTCGAAATCAAGGACGGGTCCCATCATGCCAAAATCTCCCTCGACTCTCCATGCCTCAAATCGGTAGGGAACGAACTGGGGTCTGCCCACGTCCACCGTGATGGTAGTCAGGTGTCGGTGCCACAGTCGGCCGTCATCGTCCACATGGTGGGTAACCTCCACAAAAACATCTACTGGGAGTCCAAAAAGTGTCGGGGGCGGTGCAGCCATCACTTGGGTCTGGGGTCTGAAATGTTGGCAAACCACGCCAGTGAGTCGGAGACTCAGCAAGCTCACCACTAATCCTAGCGTAGGATAGAGCATACTCAGTGGATTCGGTCCTAACCGGGAGTCTAGGGTTTCTGGTCACCTCACATGGGTCTCACTCTTGTGCACGTAGGGTAATGAACCATAGGACTAAAAACCAAGCAATAGCAGTTATAAACTTGCGGTATAATAGAATAAAACACAGGGAGTAGGAAATCAACAATCAATAGTCACAACAGAATGCCACATCAAATGCTCGGTCAGTCGGCCTCATGGAAATCTCAGATCAAATCTGCCCGCGTCTCAAACGCATCAGGCCAGTACTGCAACCCGCGTGTGGTACGCCTCAGGTTGGCACTCTCAAATTCATCTCTCGAATGATACCGGCTCAATGCACAAACCAACCAGTACAGAAACCTTGCCACAGTACACCAATCAAGGAAAACTAGACAATTGATAAATGCCACGTGCGTACGATACAACCAGGCAGTCAAGGACCCAGATAGTTCAGTCACATCCCTCAAATCATGTGGCCCATTAGGTTTTCAAGGATAAGCCCATTCTTAGATGAATTCAAATCAGAGCCGAAGCCCCATTTAAAATTTATCAACTTAACCCATGTCCAAGAATGCTTTCGGTCCATTACTCTTCTTCGGCCCATTATAGAATATTTATAAGTCTTCGGATGGGCCGGGATTACAATATAAATAGGCCCAAGAATATTTTAAATTCGTACAAGGCCCAAGCCCATTATACAAGATAGGTTTAGAAAGTCCATTTTAATCCATTTAGGCCCAATTTGATAACCCAAGCCCATACACCTCATTGGACCTCACATTTTAATGCTCAAGATCATTATTTAGGCCCAATAAACTTCATTTTCGTTCATTAGAGGCCCACCAATTGAATTAGGCCCAATTTGTCATATTTTAGCCCAATTATAAGAAATAAAAGTCTCCTAGCCCATTAGTATCATTTGGCCCACCTTTTACTCACACAAGCCCGCCAATTACAACCTTAAATGAACATTTTTAGGCCCAATTATAAGCTGAATTTCGTCCATGTGGAGGCCCATTAATCCAACTTGAACCCATTAGCACATTTTAGGTTATTTTAGCTTAAATTTGAGCCCCTAAGCCCATTAACCTCACGTGGCCCACTCCTCACGCGCCCAAATCCAATATTGCAGCCCAATAACAATGTTTTCCAACCCAAATCAGATTATCAAGCCCATCGTGCAGCCCAAAAATTCTAATTTCCTAAACCGGTCTAATTAGCTTAACACTAATTAGGCAATTTACTTCTTAATTCACCCACTTAGCATACAAACCAGCAAACCACATGAGCATACCATAGTCCTAGGCTACTATTAGTGGATTGGCTTACCACAAATGGCTCGGGGTCGACGACGAACGACGAGGGGTCACCGGGCGGCCGAATGGGCTCACGGCGAGGAGGAGAGGAGGCCAGCGTTGAGGGCTGGACCAGAATGAAAAACATGCTAAGAATCAATATTTGAACCTAGAAATGAGTCCTAGAGGTCGCTGGAAACAAGATATATCAACATGAGCTCAATCTCAATTTCGGGTGTCAGAAAACTGGTTCGTCGACTGATAGGAAAACGGACATTTGAAGGGCCAAACGACCTCCGATCGAAGCGATTCAAGTTGGGTTGGATTCAGAAGACATTAAACTATAACATATCCAAAAATCATGAGAATCCGACTTACCAATCTCCGTCGGAGGCCGGTTGAAGTTGTCTGCAGAATTCCAGGCGTGAGTAGAGAGAGGGAGGAAAATGAGAGAGAGAAAGTGAGCTGGTGAGAGAGAGATGGGGGTGTGGCCAGCAGCAAAATGAGAGAATGAGGGAGGAGAGAGAAAGGTTTATCAAATTTTCAAGAATTAAAAAAAAATATTTAAATAAAGGGGATTAGGTGGAATAGTATATGAGACATTTGATGTGACATTTGGTCTTGGATAAGCTTTGACCATCTTGGAACTTGAACCATGATTGACTGATGTGACAACTGATTTGACTTGTCTCGATTTGCGTGCCAAATGCACCGATCGGATCTTGAGCGCGAACGAAATTCGGACTGGATTTGGTTTCGATCTGCCGAATTCACTCTCAAAAATCCTAATTCATCTATTTCTATGGACTGAGCATTTACCGGGGGCATTTCGGTAATTTTCCAATCACGTCTTGCTTCGCGACGTACACCGGCTGTCTGCCCTTCGGGCGACGCCTCTGAAACCGTTTCCATTTCCTCATTGTGTTTATCTTTCTAATTCGATTATCCGATGTCGGATTTCATTTTGTGGTCAATTTCATTAAATACCGACTCTGTCTCAGTCTCAGACCAACGGGCGGCTGTTTGGGAAATTTTCCCAGGTAGCCTTCCCCTTTCGGTTAGTCGTCCCAGGGTAGCTAATCCTGAGTGAGCGTCGATCAGAGGGTAACAATGAAGTGTTTCCATTCATTTAGAAATTCCGATAAATGGGTCGAATTTTCAGACTGTCACATTTGGCGTCGGCTTAGCATATGTATCGCTTCTCCCGAGATTTCTGTCTTTCTCAACCTTTCCTGCGTGTTTCTTGCTTGGCTCGTCTTTTCTCATCTCTTCATAGTGGTAGGGTCCCTATCAACGTCTCTACCGTCGATTTGCTGGCGTGTTCTCCTATAAAAACGAATCTCATTTTCCTTGTCTCCCACCCAAGTCACCTTTCTTTCTCCTTTTTCAAAGTTGTGTCATCCCGTCAAACTTTTGGCAGAGATGTCGGATTTGCTTGGCTCGAGATTGGAGACGAGTAGCGGAGGTGATGCTGATAGGGAATGGTAGACAGGAAAATCTGGCCAGTAGAGACTTTCACTGCAAAAATGAAAGGGAATGCGGCAGTATATGTTCTTCATATTCTAGAAAAATTGGAACGATACTGTTTTACCCTTGTATGTACTTCCATTGAATTTGAATTGAGGAAGTTCCTTCATTTGGATTGGATTGGATTGTATGTCCCGAGTTGCCCTTCACTTTGAGCTTGCCACATAAGTGCTTTGCTTAGTTGGGCCTTGTTTTCTTTCGGGTTGCTTTGGACCATCATCATTTTTTATGTCATCAGGTCCGTGGATCGGAGGGCTCCTTTAATTTAAAGGTTACCTTTAAGGCAAATGAGTCCTATCGCATTCCATTGGGTCATTTCATTTTGCGACACTCTTGAGGCAATTTGCAATCCCCTGGAAGAGAATGGAACAAATCCAATTTAGCATTTTGCGACAATTGAGGGTAAATTGGAACGACACACAGTTACCCATCTTCGAGCTCGCCTGGGCTTTTCACTTGAAATTTCCCTACGTTAGGTCATTCAACATTTCTCATTATGGCAGTCAGCGACGTTGCCACAAATTGATCCGCCCTGAGTCTAGCATAAAAAGGGATAAAAAACAAATTACCCCATGCCCCTGAATTAAATCTAGACACCTAGAAAGCTGGAAATATCACACGCAGGGGAATTAAGCATGAAATGAAAGGTGCACTTGTTCAAGGTCAGTTCTGCCTCTCCTGCGGCTCTTCGATAATCAGCTAGTCTCATGCTGGTTCAGGCATGGATGACCGATGTTTGAGAGTCCTTAATCACTGGCTTCCGATCATGGCTTCGGATGTCTGTCAACCTTAAACTGGTTGACCAGGGCAGCAAGCTCATCATCTGGGTAATCTCTTGAACCTTCCAGCAACTGATGCTCGAATTGGGCATTATTGTTGGCAAATGCTGGCGGTAGATTTCTCATTCTGTCCTCGCCATGAAAATTTGACTTCTCAAGCTGAAGTCTTCATCATTACTCTAGAAAGTGTGGGGATCACCAACTGTCCTGCTGCCAAGAACTCCTTCCATTTGAGGATTAGAGAAGTGGAAGTGCTCAGGATAATTTCTTGTCTGATTCTCTGGCTGCGCAAACGCGCTGATCATGGGATGAATTCTAGCCACGGGTTGGTGCTCAAACCAAGGAGTCTGAATACACTGCCTCTGCGGTCTATACTCTTGAAGAGCATTAGAGTGATTCTGGGGGATACTTTGATTAACGCCTGGGGGATTGATGGCACGGCTACTGGTTTGGTTGATGATGGGAAGTGGCTCGCCCCATGCTAACCTGTGGAACTTATGGTGGCGAGGAGACTCGACGTTCAGGCTTGGATCAGTCCCGCCTTGGTTTTCTTGATTCTGAGCTGCATTGTGTTCTCTCACCCTTTTTCTGTACTTCTGAAGATGACTCGAAACATTTGCTTTAGTGAGTCCCTCTACCTTCATAATTTCCAGTATATGTTGCGGCCGTGCCGAATCGATTCCTAGTTGCTGAACTGCATTAACAAACATACGATGCAGCTCGGGAGACCAACTCATCTTCTTTCTCCAGTTGCTTGGAATAAAATTGAAGGCTTGATGCTTGTTCTCATGGTCGTGCAATTGCTTCCTTACCACGTGCTGCCATATGTTTTGAAGCATCTGAACCCTAACTGGTTTTGTTACGACGTCTTGGGCCCCATTTAAGACAGCCTTCATCATGGCTTGCTGATCATCGCTTGCCGATATTACGAGGACTGGCATGTTTAATTTAGAATTGATGACTTCCAAGAGAGTGAAAACATCCATGTCAATCCCTACCATGGCGGTGACGACGATATCAAACTGGTCACTACTCCTCCTTAATATCTCTAAGGCCTCTGTTGCCTTTGCTTGAGCTACAACCTTATACCGGCATTTTCTTAATACGGTAACAAGGATTGACAGAGAGACTGGATTACCGTCAATGGCCATGACCAGTAGACCCTTAGGGTAAGGAACTTCATCAGCTTCGATCAGGGTTGAACATGCGCCCATTTCCCTAATGCTCGACATATTTCTGGATCTAGGACTGCCGATTCGAGACCGCCTCAGGATGTCTTCTCGGACTTGAGGGATCACGGGATCGTTGATGGCTTCTCGTAACAGGCTTTGAAAGCCAATGCTTTGATGGTGAAGGTTTTGAATTCCTCTCCCACGAGAACTCCTTCCTCTCTATCTTTCTCCTGCGAGTTCGTGCAGATGAACCCTCACTATCAAATGAGGATAAATTCTCTCTCTGGCAATAGCAACGACTTCCCCCTTCACGGGCAGTGCTATTAGATTTACCGAGGGGAAAATCTGACATTCAGCTTTTGATTAAAGGGGAAATCCTCGTTTATCGCTCAGTTTGTCTTCTTCTTTCTTTTCGCGATAGAGGGCCCCTGTCAAGATTTCCACCGTCGATTTACTGGCGGGTCCTCCAATGAAGACGAGTAATATCTCTCTTTCTGCCGAAAATTTCTTTGTCCCCCACTCAGCTCGTCTTTTCGTTCTTTCTTTTTTCAAAGCGGTGGAGTCCCGTCCAGCTTTTCCACAGAGACGTCAGGTTTGTTCGGCTCGAGGTTGCCACTTGACTGGAATTTGAGCCACCGGGGGTGTTGCCGACAGAGAATGGTAGATAGGAAAACCTATAAGGACTGCCCCTGTGAAATCAGTATTTAAATTAAAGCAGATTACCATCTTCGCATTCCGGTCATCTGCCTCATCTCTCTCCTTTCTTTCGTATTCTGCTTTCAAAAATGGCCAATTCTCTTAACCACACCTTATCCGCCGAAGTCCTGGCTGGGTGGGAGAGACTCTACAATCTTCTTGGTAGAGGTTACGCTCATATAGCCAAAAACTCTACCGTTGAGATTGAAATCCTTGGTTTATTCAGGACTGTGGACGCTGCTTCTGTTGAGGGTACCCAACTGGGGAAGGAGTATCGGAACTTCTCGACCGTCTTCATCAATTTTCTGGCTGCCTATAACCGCGCTTATGAGACGGTCCTTGTGACCGCCGTCGTGAAAGCTCGTTACCGAGACCGGCACGAGCGTCTGGCAACAGTTACATATGTGGCTGATAATCACAAAAAGGCCCTCAAGTTTGCCAACGATCAGCTTTCCTGGCTGGTTCGTGAGAGGGGAAAGCTGGTGGACCGTCTGGCCTTGGTCCGAACTTACGCCGAACAGGAGCCAGGCAATATTGTGATGAGGTGCAAATGCGGTTGGCTGCAGGAGAGGCTTGATGACATTACGGCAGACATTGCTTTCGAGAGGGCGGCGATTCCGGACCTGGAGTTTGCCGTTGAGCATTACGAGGCCACTATGGCCCAGGTTAAAGAGAAGTGCGATCGCCTCTTCTTTAGGCTTGCGGAGCTTGATCCCGAGAACGCCCGGTGCACCCAGAGCATCAACTTTATGGAGAGCTAGCTGAGCTCCTTTGTGACGCTTATTAGGGCTCAATTTGATTTCACTTTTCCTCCCCAGTGAGTTGTTGTAAGGTTTGTTGGTGAATGGAAAGAAGAGAAAGTTTCACGTGTTTGTGCTTTTCATTTTCCTGCCATTTCTTCGCCCATATAGCATGATAGGACGATTTACGGTACTGAAGACGTTGAGGCTTAACACTCTTCTCGGTGTTCTTGTTATCTGCTGCCGGCGATAATATCAAGGACATTGGCGAAGGGTTCGGTGGCGGCCCCCACCGGTCACAGCGCCGTGAGTCAGTCGTGTGAATTATTGCAAATCGACCACTCGATTAGTGCTCCAATAAACAAACCGGGCTGCCCGTTTCGTGCCCCACTTTACTCCTGCCTATCTCTTTCGGCGTCCACTTGAATGTGTCGGTCGCCTGTAGCGTTGGGAGAAATGATTGCGGGCCATGCTCGGTAATAAAATACTAGTCCTCCAAAATCTTTTATGTGTTTTGAATCCGAGGAAGGTAAAAAGGCAAGCCTTTGTTCAATTTAATCAGAAAGGCGTCGCAAGATCGGGTTCATAATCTTGCCCCATGGGTTTTGATTACACAGTCTCAACTTTCTCAACAAAAATACATGAACCCTTCTAATATATTAAAAATGTCCCCAGGCCCGATCTGGATGCATTCACTACCCCTCATCAAAATACATGGCCCATACGTGCTGACTTATTGACACGATTCTGTCTCCGGAAGAATTGGCCTCTTCATATGCCCCTAGGGTTAACGATATCTTCGCTTGCCCCCTGATTGTTATCACCAACGAGCCCGATTTTTCTCCACCCCAGGGTACCTATAATTCTCTGCAAAAGTAAAGAAAATAATCAGTATGTGATCCAATAGGGGTCGGCCCATGATTCCTACATTAGTCCAATTTTATTTTTCAATTTTAGAGAAACTTTTCTTAGAAAAACATGGGTGAATTTCTCAAAAAGAATTTTCTTGCAAATTTTTACAACATGAAAAATGTGATAAAATATCTTGAAATTTAGCAAATTTCCCGAAGGGATTTTCCTTTTATCAGAATGAATTTTTAGGGATAAATTTGTCAAGAAAATCTCATTTCTATTGAAGTAGAAAAATGTAACAAAATCTTTTACTAGTCAACAAAATTTTCCTAAGGGATTTTTCACACTTATTTATTTATTTATTTATTTTTATTTTTTTCAAAAATGGGATACTGATTTGATTTTCATTTTCTTTTGAAAAATGACCTTGATGTTAAATTCAAAATTTGACCGACACCTAACATGGACCGACCAAAAATAAATACAATATGAAGTTTGAAAACTTACTTTCACCGTCAAAAATACCATGTAAGTCGCATAGACATGCACATGAATCGTGAGTTTAAATCTTAGCCTATCTACTCTAAAGGCTGACAAATTGAAGCGAAAGACTTACGGCAAGGCGACAATCTCGCGTACATAATCAAGATTAGCCGTGACCCCTACGACGTAATCAGGATTAGCCGGGTCTCCCAACTTCGGCTCATCGAGTCAAAAATTAAAACCACTGCTTTGGTAATCTTACCAAGCCTGAGGCCTAACTTTTAAAACTCATTTTTGAAAAGAGGTTCGGGATTGAATATGGACTAACTTTCGACGTGATCTCACGCCGAACGCTAGAACCAAATCACAATACCATCCTAAAACTAGTGACCCAGGTCCGGTCACGGGACGTGTGTGATGTAGTGCTAAAACAAATAATCATGCACAGCAGTTAAATTCAAACACCGCTTCAAAATGTGCAAAAATTAAATTCCAATTTCCATACACCAAACCTGCAAAATAAGGGGTTAGCCAAACACTCCACCCCTTATAACTCCCATCTGCAAGACCATTTAACACCTAAAGATTAGAATTCAACCAATTGCCAAACCAAGTGAATATTCATGAAATTTTACTGGCCTAAGTCCTCTAAGTTCTTAAATTTTTCAAAAATTAAGAACAACTCCCCAGCGGAGTCGCCAAGCTGTCGCGACCTAAAATTCATTTTTAGGTTAATGGATTACCAGATTAATTAATTAAATTAACTAACCTAGTTCGAGCTCTCCCAAGCTCTACCAAATCGCAACTTTGATTTTTTTTCACATGATTTTAGAATTTGGAGTCGCCACTAATCATTTTTGGTAGGTTGATTAGAAACCTAAGTAACCTAGCGGGAGAACTAAATTACTCCTGCAAACCAGAGATTATGAGTTCGGGGACTTGGTTACACTAGTTAATTAAAACTAATGCCCTTTCGGTACCTTAATTCCATGGATATCCTATTTTGGCAACTCTCACTTGATTTATTCCTAAGACCCTGGTAAGGTGTTCTTTTTATGTTTTCACTTTAAAATGAAATGCATAAAGGGTATGAACGCAAACGTTGACATACAAATACGACACACAAATACGGACATACGAATATGATATACGAATACGTAGATATGCGAATACGAATACGTGCGTGACGTGCGAATGACATACGTACATGACATGCGAACGACATACGTACGTGACATGTGTATGAATACGATATTCATACGAGATAGACGAATACATATACGTGCGTTACATGCGAAGGACATACGTACGTGGACATGCGAATGATATGCGTACGTGACATGCGTATGAATACAACATGCATGCGGGGATAGACGAATACGAATACGTATGTGACATGCGTATGAAGACGCACGAATACGATATGTAACATGCATACATACACCATACAAATACGTGACATATATATGTGACATGCATAGTGATATGTGTATGTAAATACGTACATTTCGATTTTGCCCATAAAGGGCAAAGTCGTCATTTTGAAAAGATGGGATAAAACCCTCATTTTTGAAAAAGAGGGGATAAAACCCTCATTTTGAAATTTTTGATTTTTCTGAATGAATATGCATGGGTTAATAACATACCATAACAGACAAATGTGGATTTGCAAACGTCGCGTACGTGACGTGCATACGAGAACAAACAAATACGATATGTCTATACGAACATACGGATAACATAACAAACATACATGAGACATACTACATGAGATGCACATGAATGGCATTTTTTGTATTTTCAGATTTTCCATTTTTTTTTTGGTTTTTTGGATTTTCTACATTTTTTTTTGTATTTTGGATGTATTATAAAAGAATGCAAAATCACCCAAAGCAAATGAAGATGTGAAGAGAGAGCAGGTAAAGTAAAACTACCCTAAGGACAGTGAAAATAAAACCCGCAACTCGTCGGGTGAATAATTACAGACCAATTAAATAAAACCCGAGACATGATCGGGAATACAACAAAAATGGACCAGAATGGACATCGGTCAAACACCCGTCGCCAAGCCTCGTGGGTCGAGAGTACAACAAAACGGACCGGAATGGACATCGGTCATCCTCCAGTCTTCAAAGCATCGGGCCGAAAGCCAAATGAAAATAATGAACTTATCCAATCGGACATGCACAATCACCAATGAGTTAAGACAATTCAAAAACTCAAAGAGAGTTTAACACGTGCTGATTAAACTTCATTGAGACCATTTTTTACATTTTCCAATGCATTAACACAAAAAATACGAATTAAATCATACTGTCCATGAACATTCTTAGGGATAAAGCAGTAACCATAAAATACAAAAGAAATAATGAAATGTATGTAAAAATTCTGAGATTTTTTATGTGGATGGGAAAATGTGTCTTTGACAACTTTCATGTTTTACATTCTTATTGAAGAGACACTCATTTTCGTGTAGAAAATGGTCTTTCATGAGAGCTCAGCAGCAAACAAACAAATTTCACAAAACAGACATATTTCAGGATTAAGCTTAAATGGACACTCAAATCTCAAAATTAATGCACCAAACTTTCCAGTCTACTAAACAAGACCCCAATGAACAACTTTCATTTTTTGTGAAGTTTCAAAAGAAGACTCTAAACATAAGATAACTACAAATCAATATGACCACGCACAGAAAAACACTCAGACTCAAGGACGCCAACAGAATTGCATGATTTCATTAAATGCATTAAAAATACGAAACGAGCATGAATATTTTTGTATTTTTTATATGTTATGCATTAAGATCTTATGAACAAATGTCATGAAGAGGTCTTTATGAAACAAAGTCTAGAATAACCCATGGAAAATCATTTAGCGTGAAAGGTTAGATCAGAAAAATTCCATCTCAGGTTCTGATCACCATATTTCCAGATTTCTGCTTTCAATTTCGGGACCCTTTTGACATAGCAAACGACGTCAATTTTCGTGCCATAATATATCAAATCGAAGATCTCGAAGTCATCTACGAATGTTCAGTACATTTATTTTCGAGATTTCGTCATCTAAACATAAAAAATTGAGTTACCAGATAATTGCACATGCTGATGCGCCTAGAGCTCGTTGGAGATGAATCCGTCGCGTCGCCAAGGCTTGTTCCACGGCGGCGAATTTTTCTCTCTCAAAATTTTTTTCTCTTGAAATCTCTCCAAAAATTTTTTTTTCTCCAGTTTTTCTTCAATCTCCAAAAACTCTCTCAAACATCCAAAATTTTCTCTCCAAAAAAATTCCCCTCTCAAGCTCACTTCTTCCTCCTTTTATAAACCACTCATCTATCTCCCATTCTAATTTTTCCATTAACTCTATCTCCCATTCTAATTTCTCCACTAACTCTTCTTCATTTTCATCTTCCCTTCTCCATCTCTATCTCACATTCTAATTTCTCAACTAACTCTTCTTCATATTCATCTTCCCTTCTCCATATCTATCTCCCATTCTACTAACTCTTCTTCATCTCCATCTTCCCTTCTCTATTCTCATCTTATTTTCTTTATCTTCTCTTCTCCATCTCCTCTTCTCCATCTTCCTATCTTCATCTCCTCTTCTCCATCTTCCCTTCTCTATTCTAATTTCTCCACTAACTCTTCTTTTTGTTATTTACAAAATAATCCCTCAAGTATTAGGTATTTGCACTCTAGTCCATGAGATTTTAAGTATTTGTAATTCAATCCCTGGAGAAATATTTCTTTAAGTCCAAATCTCCTCACAATTTTCGACACACCTATCGCATGTTGAATTTAAGCTCATTTCTTGCTATTGAAAATAATGCAAAATTTAATTAAAGCCCTGTTTGTAAAATTGAGTCATTCTGGGTATAATTGGGCCAAGATGAAAATTTGGAATATTAAAGAACAATGTCACAACTCCTAAAAGTGAAAAATGAAAATAAATTGACTCAAATTGAATTTTTTTAGGCCCGATTCGAGATTATGCTCGTTAAGGAATACACGACCTCGAATTGGATTTTTTAAATTTGCGATGGCCAACATGAAAAGGGATTTAAAGGAAAAATATTGACTATTTTTATGTATTTTTGTGGCCTCAAATGCTATTATTTGTTAAATATTTTCCTAATTTCTAAAAAATATATTTTAAAAAATACAAAAAATATGAAAAATTATTTTTTTACTCAAAAATGGTTTCCTAAGCTTGGCCAAGGCTTCCAAAGTTGATTTTGCAATTTTCTCATTTTTATAGATTTTCTATCAATTTTAGAAAATAAAAATACCGAAAAATACTGAAAATATGAAAAATTATTTTTTGGTCAAAATTGGTTCCCTAGGCTTGGCAAAGGTCTCCAAAGTTAATTTTTTCAAATTTATGAATTTTTATGAATTTTCTATTAATTTTAAAAAAGAAGAAAAGAAAAGGTGATTGAAAATCAGGTGTCAACAATGCCCATTGGGAATCATAGTGTTCAATTAATCCTTGAGCAAGCAACTCAAAACATTCTTGTTAAGCCAAAGTAAGGTGTTTTGGATTCATGCAAGAATGGCTAGCTTTTGTTGGGTTGACATCTTCATTTTTGTTGAAGGGTAACTTCACGAAGAAGTCTGGATTTTTTTAGAGAGGATGAGGGCATTTTTGGGAGAATTGTGATTGAGACTCAGAATAGGAGGGTAAGAGATTTTGCATAATAGGATCAAGCAATTCTGGAAGAATAGTGAAGAGTTTCTGAAGGCTTAAAAATTCTTGGAATTGATTTTTGAGTTGTAATTCTATAGGGACAATCCTAAGCTAAGGAAGTTGGGTAAGAATGTCCCACCCTAAAATAAGGTCTTTCTCATGAGATTTGCAGCTAAGGATTTTTGTGGTAATTGAATAGCTTGGCTCGCTACGCACTTGGGTAGCAAAAGTATTTCTTGAAGCGGCTATGAAATACCTTGTGTATGGTATCCATAGTTCTTCTGGTAATACTTTCACATCCATGAGAGATGCGCATGCACCAGTGTTAATGAGGGCAATGACTTGGATGAGTTTATGACAACCAGGAAGAAATATTTGGATAGGAACATATGGATGGAAGGTGGGATTTCAATTGTGAACATGGAAGGAGTCGGATTAATTAGAAAAGAAAGCAAAAATGTCATTTTCTGATTCTAAGAGTTCTGAATTAGATGAACATGCTCGGATGGCACATATTGTGTCATCATTTGCTTTCTCATCAAAAGATAGCATAGATTCAAGGTCGTCATCTTCAAAAAAGAGGCCAGTAGTCTTTTCAATCTTTTGGATGATGTTGCCTCTGTGTCGCTTAGTCTGAGGACATTTTTTTGGCAAAATGCCTTTTTTTTGTTACAGATGTTACATCTGTTAGCCTTAGATTTTTTTTTGGAGGATTAGTGGTGCTTTTTTCTTCGAAGGAATTTCCACTTGCTTCTACCATGTCTATGCTTGAAGGTGAATATCTTGAAGTGTCACTTCTTTTTATGACTCGAACAAAATGGGTCATTATAATCTCTTCCGCACTTGATCTTCTAGCCTAGTTTGGCACAAGTTCTATCAAGATCTCTATTTTTTGCGGAGATAGCTTTTAAAAAGTTCTTTATGGTGGCACAACTCTTCTATTGCAATGTGAACTACTTGCTGAATTTCTCTAAGGGTGACATCAGTAATAGCTCTCTGTTGAGCTTGCAAGTTCTTTTTAACAACTTGATTGATTTCTTTTGGAATGGAAGCTAAAAAGACAGGCTTAAGGTTCCAATCTATCCCTAGCGAGTAAAAGAGCTTAATCATCTCTTTAAAATGACAATCAATGTCTTTTCTTGCCATCAAATAGCATTTCCGTTCAAAAAATTATATTTTTCTGAGTTCAAGAGCATCTTTTGGTTTGTCAATGAAGAACAAATGGATAAGCCAAATAGCTTCATCCTGATTATGAGTAAGAAAAAAGATCTGGTCTTGTTCTCTAAGGGTGTTTCACTAACTTTTCAAGGTTTCAATAAATCTACTAGAAAACTCAAGAAGTACCTCATAGGTACTATGCACTTTAAGATTTATAGTGATTAACTAGGCATGAACTCTTGAAGTCGGTTAGGCCATTTATAAAATGGAATATCATCAAAGGTGAAAAATGCTCTAGATGAGGAAGTAGATGGATCGATTGAAATTGGAGTAGGTTCAGGAGGATGAATTTCACTAGAGTTTGAGGCCAATTTAACATCAAGAAGCAGATTTACTGGATCAGCCATCAATAATTTTGTTTTCTTGAGGAAGATTAGAAAATTTAGATTCTGAGGAGTTTACATTAGAAGATTCTAATAGGACTAGATCAATTCAAAAGGAGGGATTTGGGAAGGATTTGGTGAATCTATGGTATAAATTGAAGGAATTTGGATTTGGTTCCTTAGAAAACTTTTCAAAGGATTAGTCACCATGAATGACTATGAAGGTTTTGTAGATAGAGGTGGTGCTAGAGGACAAGATGGGGGAACTAGTGGTGCTGAGGGAGGAGTTAAGGTTTTCTCTTTCCCTTTTCCTCGAGCAATTTTGTCAATCTATTTGAGATGTTCTCTTAGGGTGAGAAAATCTGGTGATGGTGGAGGTGGAGGAGGTGAGCTGAGCAAAGATGAAAATAGTAAGGGTGTCCCAAGAGTAGGTCTTGTTTATGGAGTGGGTCGAGATAGAAATAGAAACGACTCAAAAGGAGTAGCAAAAGGAACATGGGTCTTCTAGTGGATATGAGCTTTAAGCATTTGGATATGATGCTTAAGCTTATTGATCTCAGGATTTTGGTATTCCAAGTAATGATAGAGAACCTATTAACATTCAATCAGATGGAGTTTTTTCTGGAAATCTTTCAGCATCTTTTTTTTTTTTTTGATATGGTCCTATTTTCATATACCCTTTCAAGTTGCATGGCAACTGTGTCTAACATGGCATTCTGTGCTAGGGAATTCTCCATTTGCTAGTTAAGGACAGCTTATGTTAGAGTGGGTCCTCTTCATCTTCCATGGGGATTCATATCATTTGGCTGATGAGCACATGTGTATGGACTAGGAAGATTAATGGATTCATTTGGATATTTTTTAACCCATTTTTGAATAGGCTTGTAGAATGGGGAAGTGACCGATTTCTTTGAAAGTGGGGTTGAAGGTGATAAGGGTTTTGGTTCATATGTACATATAGATGGTGGAAAAACTCAAGGAAATTTGGGTTCACCATAGTTAATCATGAACTGATCCCTTCCACTATCTTCTCCAAGTGGTCATACAATAGGATCACCATCAAAATACCTCTGGTAGAGGAAATCTTTTTTTCTTCTTCTTTCGGAAAGGCCGATCATCCTTTTCTTCTAATTTGGAGTATGATGGGCAAGTGCAATCAATATCCTAAAAATAATGTCTTATAGGATCATTGAAGTGATGGATGGGTCTTCCATCTGAGTCAAAGGACTGGACGTGTTTTTTTGGATCAGGATAATCCATGTTAACTAGGTCGACTAGGCATGGAGTAAAACATAGGATAGTTGGAAGAGAGGGGTCTCAGTATCCAAAGACGTCACTATGATGATAGACGTCACTATGATGATAGAATGACTATGGTCCTTCCAAGTCATCTTATCAAGGACTGAAGGTTTGAAGGCCTAATTGACCAAATAGGTGGTCAAGGTGACCCAAAAGTGCCCCTATTCATAGATAAATATAATGCAACTTTTTCAAAATGAACTTAATTTTTCACATGGCAACGACAGTAGAGGCAATTCACCGCAAAAAAGGAGAAAAAATGAAAAAAGAAGAAGAAGAAAACTATAAATGCAGATGTCCAAAGATGCAAAGCATGATTTTTGAAAAACTTGACGTGCAAAATAGTAGAATAGATCGGAACCGATGATTACGGAGAATAGGTGCAATGATTTGCACATGCAATCTTCAAGTCTTGAGCCTAGAATTTTTCTCAAAGTATTAAAGGGAGATAGTGCATCAAACTATTTGCAAGGAAAGATTGCACCACGAAAGAGATAGCCTATTGCAAATTTGTTAATTAATTTCCTAAAAGAGCAAAAAAAATTTGGGGTGTATATTTCACTAAAATAGCTCTTCACCAATTAATTTTCGAGACTTTCATAAGTTTGGTTTGCTGAAAAATGATTGGTTAATGAAAAATCATTTATAATAATAGAAAAAACCCTCATAAAAAATTAGGAAAGGGAGTCTCTGATTTTGAGTAGATGAAAATCTTTTCCCCAAACATAATAAGTCTCTTCCCATGAAGGCTCAATAGCTTCTTCAAGGTTTGCTCTTCTTCACGGACGCACAGCATCTTTGCCGAAGGCTCAATGGCTCTTTTCAAAGTTCTCTCTTTCCGTCCCCCTCCCCCCGATTAGGAAACAATCCCTGCAAATTCAATCGATCATTTACATCGTGAATCTATTGTTGATGTGATTAGAAACTTTGATAATCTTCTATGCTATAATCATTGGATTCTTGAAGCTTTTGCTTTATTTGCCATTGATTTGCTCGAAACATTTGAGAACTTTCTTGTATGTGCTTTTTGTAAGATTTAATAGATTACGTTGATAGGTTTCGCATTACATTTTTTGGTTTGCCTTGGAGATAGGCAATAACATTATTTGTGTGATTGATTCCCTGAACTATGCTATTCATATTGTTAAAGAGGGAAGCATGGAAGATATTTGTTAGAATGTCAAGAGAAAAAGCACGAAAGAGTATTTGCGCTGTGATTAGCTAATATATTGCTTACCTTACCCCCCCAAAAAAGCACGAAAGATGTTTGCTAAAATCTCAAGTTAAGTTATACCGGTATTGCTACAATTTTGTATAGCATTTTTTTTTACTTCATTTGAATGCTTGCTATTGGGTTAACTTTGGCATGAAACATTTATCTTGAGTTTCTCTGACATTAAGAAATGATAATTCTAATTATCTGCTTGCAGATGGAAAGTAATGTGAATTCATAGAGCAATAACAAGGTGGCTACATCAACAATGGCAGTTGGTATGTTAGGAGGAAGTTATTCATGAATCATATTTGTTGTTTTAGGATACTAATTGCCTCATATCAAATACATATGAGAGCACAAGTTTTCTTTGAATTATGTACGACTCTTATGTCAAATAAGTTGTTACATGAAACGGTGAATAGGTGAACATCAAAGAGTAAGTACTAGTCTTTCACCATATGTTGGGGGGCACAATGTGAGGTTAATAGTGAGAGGGTCAAGGTTTAATATGTCAACCGACACCATTCATTCGACATTTTAGAATTGTTTTACAAGCGACTCAAAAAATTATGCAAGTATATTATGAGACCATTGAATGGCACCACACCCGAGATGATATCCAAAAGTAGAAGATTTTATCCCTACTTTAATTAATCAAAAATCTATTCTTATATGTACTTATTGTAAATAAGTACATTAGGATTGCAATGGAGCTCTTGATGTGACTTATATCCATCAATCGATCCCCATAAAATTCAAGAAAAAGTTTGTGGTTGAAAAGAGAAAAGAATGCAAAATGATCTTGGAGCTGTACTTTTAATTTTAAATTTGTTATGTGTTATCCCGTTAGAAAGGCACATTACACGACTCTAGTATTTTTACAAATACACTGTCCAGGCCTTGAGGAATGATATTTATAATATTTTGTTATTTATATGAAATTTTGGGCCATGCTATTTTCACTCCAACTTCAGCTTTGACGCTCCCTAGTATTTTTTCCACATTACCCATGTTGTCCCTTTTTTTGTTTGATTGGTTCCTTTTCTTTCCTTGCGAGTCTTGTGTTCTTCCTTCTCTTCTTCTCTATGCTTATACTTTCTCCTTTCAGCTCATGGTGACTACTTGCTGTTCCATGTTCCTCCCCTTCTTACTTTGTTTCCAATCTTCATCTATGCTTTTCTTTCTTTATTGTCCCTCCTTTGGGAAGAACAGAGCTAGCCTCTCTCTTCTTTTAAGAAGAGCTAAACCATATGCATTTAAATCTGGAAATGACCCTTTTTAGTCGATGCTCGCTACTAGGCTTTGGAGTGGATAATGAGAGTCCATGCACACTATCCTTTCTTTGTTCTCTCGACCTTGCTCTTGGTGAACTACTTGGATAGGTTCATGTATCGCTTTCGTTTGGAGGAAGAGAAGTCATGGATTACTCAACTTGCGATCATTTCTTGTCTCTCTTTCACTGCTAAAGTGGAGGAGACCCAAATGCCTCCTTTTATCGATTTACAAGAGATCGCTACAATTTTTTTTGGATAATTTAAGAGTTATATGAAGTGTTAGTTCGCCACAACAAGAGGAGGAAATCACGAATTCATGGAGATGTTTAGACAAAAGGTACCTACGAAAGATGCTTTTAGATATTTGAGATCAATTTTGCAAAATAGAGAAGAGATTGATGAAGATGTCAGCTATAGAATCAAAACAGATTGGATGAAATAGCATAGTACATCAGGATTTTTATGTGATCGTAAAATCCCTTTTAGGTTAAAAGAAAAATTTTATAGAACAGCAATAAGACCTGCAATGTTATATGGAGCTGAATATTGGCCAGTACAAAAGTAACATGAGCATAAAATGGGGGTACCAAAAATGAGGATGTTAAGATGGATGTGTGATTATACAAGGATGGATAAGATAATGAATGATGATATGCGATGAAAAGTTGGAATATTATCGGTGACAGAGAAGATGAGAGAATATAGATTAAGATGCTTTGGACATATTCTTCGTAGGCTACTAGATGCCTTGGTAATAATAGAAATTTGTTATCTCGAACATAACATTAAGAGAGGAAGAGATCAATCGAAACTTACCTAGGGGAAAGTAGTAAAATAAGATTTAGTGGAGTGAAAAATAGATTGGCGTATAGTTTATTTTAGGACGGAGTGGAGAAAAGCTATTCCCATTGTAGAGGGAGGATTTTTTATGTTCTAGATCGTCCTGTTTAGCCCTTTTTTTCTTTTTTCTTTTTTAAATCTATTTATCTTTACTTTTTTTTAGTGTATTTTGTGTTTTTCTCTTCTAGTTCATCGATCGCCGACCCAACTAGTTTAGGATAAAGTTGATGTTGATGTTGAAAAGATATATTGATTAGAAAAGTACAGGTTACAAAGCAAAGCCCCGGTTACATACCACATTGTGTAATAACGAGTGTAAGGGCAGCCCGGATGGGGAGAGAGAGAATATACAAGCAAGAAAGAGGGTAAGACAATCAGCCATATATACACAAGCATCAAAAGGGCCAAACAGATAGTAGAAAAAAAAAACCACTAGCTAAAAATCAGTCAAAGATTGATGTGTCGATACCCTAACTAGCTTGTATCCGTTGGTTTCTAGGCGTATCATCGACGTATTTGAAGGTCAGCCCATTATCTCTGACTACCTTGAGGAGATGGGCCTTAATAACCGATAGGATAAAACTCTTGCAACGGAAATGGACGTGGTTCCTTTCAATCTAGATAATGTGACATAGAGCATCAAAGAAAAATCTAGGAAGTGGTCGCTAGAAAATGTTTGTCCTCAACTATTTGATAAAATGCCTATGACAATGCAAGTTTGGGTGTTTCCTTTGTTTTTTTTTTCTTTTCAGGTTGGGGACAATGGCTTCATCTTTGAGGTGAAAGCTATATAGAAATGCCTTTGCTTTCAATCTTCATCTATCATTTGTTTTTCTTTCCTTACAACCCCTCTTTTGTTATGGTCACTGAAGCACCATTTGGCTCTTGGACTTACTGACTGTCACGTTCATTGTCTCGAGGGTCTAGTCGATTGTCTTTGAGAAAGCCACGAAGGCCAGAGGTGAGGTTGAAGCCAACATGTTCAGCAACGAGAATGATTGGGAATGTCGAGCTCCTACAAAGGTCTAGGTTCTCGCTGAACGATTGTGCGTCTTGGTTCATCAGCATTACAATTTCGCAATCTCACTGTAGGAGAAATATATGGTGGTGTTGCCTCAAATCCCCTAACGATGCCCAACCATTTATGGGACTTGCACTAGTCTCTTCTTTAAGAAAATTGCTTTTGTAGGTGCATATCTAAGTATAGAGTCAAAAAGTATCATCTTAATGGAAGATCAAGGATAGAATCATTGGATCCTTTTGAATGAAAGAATGTAATGTTGTGAAGTTGGGATATGAGCTTCATGGGGAGCGGGTTCTTTTAGATTGGCATCACCATAAGCTAAAAGGAGAGAACAAAGAGAAGAATGTGGGACTTACACGGAAAGAAAAAGGAAGAAATTAAACAAAAATGGGAACAACAAGGGTAATATGGGAAAGATATTGTAAGAGGGAGTGTCAAAGCCAAAATTGGAGTGGAAATAGCGCAGCTCGAAATTTTTACACAGCTATCCTAAAACATATTCAAGCATTACATAAATTTGGCAGTAAAATACCACTTCGTTGATGCTGATTATGGTATTTAATTAGGAATTATTTCTCCATATCTTGAGTTTGATGTCATAAGGAGTAGTTTAGTAACCGCTTACTTGAGAATGATAAAAAGTTCTTTAATCAGAGGTTCTAAAAACGCATTCTATGTATTGGATCCAGTAGCTGTACTTTGGTCTTTCAATACTCAAGTTGATGTGGTCTTAGGATGCTGTATTCTACATAGCTTCATTATCAAATTAACTACTCATTGAAAGATTCATGTTGTCAGGCCCCAAACCCACGAGCCACGCGACATCCCAGTCATATTTATTTGGTCGAATGGTCGACAATCACGACGGCCTAGGAAACTCGTTGTAACCAAATGACCTTAGAGTTCCTTAGACAACAGAAATGAGCTCCTTCAATCTCATGCACAGAAAAAGGGTAGAAAGAGAGACAGACCCATCAATTTACCAAACCACACTTTATATTACATGTCTTTTTCTCATATAACTGTCAGGATGACGTCATATACACAGTTCAAATTTTTCGTCACCTCATTACAACCCATTGCTCGACCTTAACAACAAAAGGACTTAGGTCGGCAAGTTTCTCATTTTCAATGACGAGTAAATCAGACAAATTTCCTTTAAGGGGCTTCTGCTTCAACCCTACTCATCATCATCCATCCCATCATCTGGTCTAGGGAAAAACTGAGTCTCTAGATCAATTTCCTTCGGGATCCCCTACTTTACTCATAATACATTCACTGTTGGGGACGTGGGTTTGAAAAATAAGAGTAATCACTTATGAGGACAAATCTCAACAAGCTAACTTCTAAATCCCTTCTCAGAATACTAAACACCTTTAAACCCAACTCCACGCCTCATCCAGGTACTCAAATCACAGAGTCAAATTTTAAATTGCCGGGTCAAAAATCAAGGGCAACGCCCAACGGAAAACTCGCCATAAATGGCCATTTATAAAAAAGACAGCTTAGTCTAATCCAAGATCATAAAACCAGAATATCACATAAAACTGCTGTCACGACCCGAAAATTTTTTATGATATAAAATTTCTAGGTGAACGGATTATCAGGTTAATTAAATTGACTAACCTAATACAGATTCTCCTAAGCCCTACCGAATCGTAACTTTAGTTTTTGTTCAAATGATTTTAGAATTTGGAGTTGCCACTAATCATTTTTTGGTAGATCGATTAGAAACCTAAGTAAATTAGTAGGAGAACTAAATTACTTCTACGAACTGGAGATTATGAGTTCGGGGACTTGGTTACACTAGTTAATTAAAATTAATGGCTTTTTTGGTACCTTAATTCTATGGATATCCTAATTTTGACAAGTCAGGCTTGGTTTACTCCTAAGACTCTATTGAGGTGTTTTCTTTTTGTATTTTCACTTTTTAGATGGAATGCATGGATGATAATGGGTGCATGGATGAGCAAAACGTGAATATGTAAATATAGACACGCAAACGAATACATGCGAACATGGATATGCAATCATTAATATGTGAGCATGGATATACAAATGTGACATGCAATCATGAACGTACATTACATGAGAACGTGGACACGCAAATACGGCATACGAATGTGGATATACAAATACAGCACACGAATGCAAACATGCGGATGCGACATAAAAATGCGGACGTGCAGACGCGACATACATACTAGACATGCGTATGTCGGTATATGGATATAAACAGACGGATATGAAGGCATACGAATACAACATGCGAATATGACAAACGTACATAAACATGCAAACGCGCCATGCGTACATGGGCATGCGAATGCGACATCTGTACATGGGCATGCGTATGTAACATGTGTACGCGAATCATGTATATGTGGACATGCATACATAACATATGAATAAATCTTCAAAAATAGGATTGACCAATTGAAATGGTCCGTTTTCTAGTTTTTGGGATTTTTCTGAATTTTTTGAAATTTTTAAAGATAAATAGCCCATAAGGGGCAAAATCATCATTTTTGAAAAGATCAGAAAGGAAAATCATCAAAAATAGGATTGACCAATCGAAATGGCCCGTTTTCTAATTTATGGGATTTTTCTGAATTTTTTGAAAATTTTCAAGATAATTTGCCGGTAAGGGTCAAAATCGTCATTTTTGAAAAAGATCAGGAAAGGAAATCATCAAAAATAGGATTGGCCAGTCGAAATGGCCCGTTTCCTAGTTTTTGAGAATTTTCTGATATTTTTTAAGACAATTCTCCTATAAGGGGCAAAATCGTCATTTTAAAAAGATCAAGAAGGAAAATCATAAAAAATAGGATTGGCTAGTCGAAATGGCCCGTTTTCTAGTTTTTGAAATTTTTATGAATTTTTTCAAGGCAATTTGCCTATAAGGGGCGAAATCATCATTTTGAAAAGATCAAGAAGGGAAATTATCAAAAATAGGATTGGTCAGTCGAAATGGCTCGTTTCCTACTCATTCTGGGGTTTGATAATATGAAAATTAAACTACAGAAAGTGGAGTACATGAAGCAGTAAATAAAAAACTTTCAGTAGGTGGCTCAACCTATTAATTTCGAGATTCAATTGTGCATAAATTGAACTGTAGAATATGGAGTGCGAAAAGCAGTAAATAAAGAAGCTTGTTGACACCTGATTTTTAATTATTTTTTTTATTTTTTTTTAAATTAATAGAAAATCCATAAAAATTCATAAAATAAAAAAATCAACTTTGGGGACCTTGGCCAAACCTAGGAAACCAATTTTGACCAAAACATGATTTTTCGTATTTTCCGATATTTTTATTTTCGAAAATTCATAAAAAATCAAGAAAAAATGAGAAAATTACAAAATCAACTTTGGAAGCTTTGGCCAAGCTTAGGCAACCATTTTTGAGCAAAAAATAATTTTTCGTATTTTTTGTATTTTTAAATATATTTTTTACAAATTAGGAAAATATTTCAGGGACTAGAGTGCAAATACCTAACTCTTGAAGGATTATTTTGCAAATAACAAAAAGAAGAGGGCATTAGTTTTAATTAACTAGTGGAACAAAGTCCCCGAACTCATAATCTCTGGTTCATAGAAGTAATTTAGTTCTCCCGCTAATTTACTTAGGTTTCTAATCAACCTACCAAAAATGATTAGTGGCGACTCCAAATTTTAAAACCATTTGAACAAAAAACCAAAGTCGCGATTTGATAGAGCTTGGGAGAGCTCGAACTAGGTTAGTTAATTTAATCAATTAATCTGGTAATCCATTAACTAAAAAATGAATTTTAGGTTGCAACAAACCTCCAGAAGGTGGCTCAGCCTATTAATTTTGAGATTTGATGGTGCAGAAATTAAACTGCTAAAAGTAGAGTACAGAAAGCAGTAAATAAAGAACCTCTAACATGTAGCTTAACCTACTCATTTTGGGATTTGATGGTGCAGAAATTAAGCTACTGAAAGTAGAGTACAGAAAACAGTAAATAAAGAACCTCTAGCAGGTGGCTTAACCTACTCATTCTGGAGTTTAATGGTGCAGAAATTAAACTTCGAAAAGTAGAGTACAAGAGATCTTTACACCACTAAGTAGGGGGGCAGAGCCTACCGCGGTCTGGAGTTCGGATCTTTTAAGCGATAAATGTAGAAAATTTCAATAAATAAAGATATGTGGATACAAAGACATATGAGTACGACATTTGGATACAAAGACATACGAGACATAATCGAAATTTAAATCAATCTATTTAGGCAATGAAATTCTCGAAGATTTTAATAGTTAGGATCGTTGCATGATTTAACGGACTTGATTGTCGAATTCGTACCTCGCATCACTTTGTGGATCAAGATTGCAGCTCGAACGACGGGGATGAACTCGTGACTTATGTTGATCGATAGGGAAATTGGTGATGGTAATGCCTAGTTTTAAACTCCCATCATATTCAAGATTCTCTTTTGGAAGAGAATTCTCTCTCTTTTTGATTTTTTCTTTCTCTTTAATTTTTCTTCAATCTCTCAAAACTCTCTCAAACATCCAAAATTTTCTCTCTAACAATCCTTCCCTCCTAGCTCCCTTCTTCCTTCTTTTATAACCCACTAATCTATCTTCCATTTTAATTTCTCCACTAACTCTTCTTCATCTCCATCTTCCCTTCTCTATTCTAATTTCTCCACTAGCTCTTCTTTTTGTTATTTATAAAATAATTCATCAAGTGTTACGTATTTGCAGTCTAGTCCTTGAGATTTTAAGTATTTACAATTCAGTCCCTGGGGAAATATTTTTTTAAGTCCAAATCTTCTCATAATTTTCAACACATCTCCCCTATACTTGGTCGAAATTCACCTTATGTCTAATTCAATCGCTTGTCAAATTTAAACTTATTTCTTGCTGCTGAAAAAATGCAAAATTCAACTAAGACTCTTTTGCAAAATTGAGTCATTCTAGGTATAATTAGGCCAAGGTGAAAATTTGGACTATTAGAGAACAATTTCACAACTCCTAAAAGTGAAAAAATGAAAATAAATTGACTCAAATTGAATTTTTTAGGTCCGATTCAAGATTATGCTTGTGAAGGAACACATGACCATGAATTAGATTTTTTGAATTTATGGCGGCCAACATGAAGAGAGATTTAAAACAAAAATATTGACTATTTTTGTATATGTTTATGGCCTCAAATGTTATTTTTTTTTATAAATTTTCAAAAAAATTTCTAATTTTTGAAAAATATTAAAAATACGAAAAATATGAAAAATTATTTTTTGCTGAAAAATAATTGGCTAGGCTTGGCCAAGGTTTCCAAAGTTAATTTTGCAATTTTCTCATTTTTTGCTGATTTTCTATGAATTTCTTTTAAAAATAAAATATAGGAAAATACTAAAAATATTAAAATTTATTTTTTTGCTAATTTTATGAATTTTTATGAATTTTTTATTATTTGTTTTATAAAAAAGGTGATTAAAAATTAGGTGTCAACATCTATCCTTCTTTGAAAGGAAGCTCGGTTGAGGTTTATTTCATAGACGAGATGACACCTGAATCCTAATCGACTCAACCTAGAGAAATAAAAAGAGTTGTGACATTTTGATCTCCAATACCTCACTGTGCAAGTTCTAACCCGACTGAGCTTGAGGAGGCTCTTATGAAGTGGGGGAGAGATAAAGAGGTGAGCTTACTTGACATTTACCTGCTCATCGTATGGCTATTGCCCGACATGAATACTCTTTGAATAGGCACCCAAAGATTCATTCTAAGGATACTTTGGGGAGGTTAAGTTTTGACCCGTGTGGTAGGTTAACTCATGACGGAGTTCCTAATGAAATGACTCTAGTGGCGATCTATCCTACTTACAGGATTCGCCTACTTTTTGACCCGTATGATGGGTCGTACTAAGATAGAATTCATACTTAAAGGATTCTACTAAGCGGTTTACCCGATGTCTAGTTTACCGAAGAAAATGCATGTAAGAAGGACTTTGTGCCTGTAGAAAGGACTTTATGCTTGTAGAAAAGACTTTGCGCCTATAGGAAGGACTTTGTGAATGTTCCACCCGATGTGAGATTTGCTGAAGGAGTGCCTGTAGGAAGGACTTTGTGCCTGTAAGAAAGACATTTGAATGGTTCACTCGATGTGGACTTTGCTGAAGGAGTACCTATAGGAAGGACTTTGTGCTTGTAAGGACTTTTGAATGGTTCACCCGATGTGGGATTTGCAGAAGGAGTGCTTGTAGGAAGAACTTTGTGCTTGTAAGAAGGACTTTTGAATGGTTCACCTGATGTGGGATTTGCCGAAGGAGTGCATGTAAAAAGGACTTTTGAAAACGGACCGTTCCGTATTGGGGTTTCCAATGAAAGGGCTCCAGAGATGGTATATCATACTAAAAAGGCTCGTTTATATGGTGCCTACAACGCAGGACTTGAAAATGGACTGTTTCTTATTGGAGTTTCCAATCAAAGGGCTCTAGAGACGGCATACTCTACTAAAAGGGTTCGTCTATATAGTGCTTGCAACTTAGGACTTGAAAACGGACCGTTCTGTATTGGGGTTTCCAATAGAAGGGCTCCAGATATGGCATATCCTACAAAAAGGGCTTGTTTGTGTGGTACCTGCAATTCAGGACTTGAAAAATGGACCGTTCCATATTGGGGCTTCCAATGGAAGGGCTCCAGAGACGGCATATCCTACTAAAAAGGCTCGTCTAAATGGTGCTTGTAACTTATGACTTGGGAATGGATCATTCTGTGTAAGGAATCACCATTGATTACCTAAATGTCATCTTTTTTGGGTAGATAAAAGAGGTATTTACTAAAAAAATAATTTTTGAGTGCTAATCTGGGATCTGGGGAGACTAGAAATCATGCAGAAGCTACAATCCAAGTTATCTTACTATGAAAGGGTGTCATTCTAGGATCTGGGGAGACCAACAATTCTGCGAAAGCTAAAATCCAAGTTATCTTACCATGAAGGGTGCCATTTTAGGATCTAGGGAGACCAACAACCTTGCAGAAGCTCAAACCCAATTTAACTTACCAAGAAGGGTGCCATTTTGGGATTTGAGGAGACCAAGAATCCTGCAGAAGCTTAAACTTGATTTAACTTACCATGAAAGATGTCATTCTGAGATATGAAGAGATCAAGAATCTTGCTGAAACTTAAACCTGGATTATATTCTCCTATCTCTTTAGGAATAAACCAAAGAGGTAGAGATCAAAATATCTCAAATATTTCTATTTTCGAGACGAATCATACTTCATTGAAGAAGGTGAATACCTGTATGTGCCGCAATGGATTTGAACACCCTGACAATCGTCAGATTTCTTGAAAGGTTCATATTGAAGATATACTTATCTAAGGATTTGGAAGAAGTAGTTTCTCGACAATTAGACTTGTTCATTTAGTAATCACTGAATGAATTTCGAGACCTTGGAAGATAACTCGAACATCGGGAACGTATTATCTGTTAGGCAGTGTCAGAGGTAACATGTGCAAGCATTTTCATCAATGAGTTCATCGGTTCATGCAAAACTATTCAGCCAAGTTTGCAATGATTTGAAGCAATCTGTTGTAATAACTGATGATATAATCAATTGAGATGCGGATCATGCAAAACTATTCTGTCAAGTTTGCATTACCAATTCTGTTCAAGGAGGTTATTATAGTATGGATACCTCAAATGTAATTTGAATGGGGGACTTCAGTTCGAAAGGGCTTTCTCTCGCTCTTGAAAAAGGCTGTTTATCCTAATTGCAAGATTGAAAAAAAATCACTCAATCTTACCATCATCGCATTCCGCAAGAGTCTGAGTAATCTCACAATTGGTACGATCAAGCCAATCTAGAGGTCTTGATTAGAGTCATAATGTAGGTTGAGTCAAAGGCTTACCAAATGGAACTCTTTTGAGCTAAGGTCATTGATAAAAAAAAGTTTTTATCATCTGCTTCGGGTTTACAAGTCAAGAACCCTGCAAAAATGAGAGAGAAATAATTTTGCTTTTACCTTTTCGAGCGATGCTTAAAATTATTCAACTCTACTTTAACCTAAGTGCCTTAATCAGAAAAGACTTTCACGGGTTATAACGTAGGTTAGGATTAGGGACAAGGAAGTAAAAGGCTTATTTTGGCTTAGAAAATATATGAGGTGGGTTTGAAGTTGGTGATCATTGCATCTTTATCACCAGTCTTGGTCCTCTAGAATAGTTCTCAAATAATACCATGATTATACGAGCAACGTGTGAACTTTCGCTGATATCGTTGCTTGAGGATGATGTGAACTCCAACGGAGGAGACGTTAGTGATCTTTGGAGATTTATTGCCATTCTTGGTCTTCTAGAACTGTCTTCAAAGAATACCATCGTTGTATGAGAATGGCGTCAACTTCTGCTGATATCGTCGTCGTTCTCGAATGGTGTATACCTCAATTGAGTACATTTTGCAATTTGACTCTGTCGAAGAATTTTCTTTTACAACCGGATCCCATTGAGGATTTACAAAAGGAGACAACATGTTTTCACTAAGTTTATAAAATGTACCTGTAAAGTTCAATGAACATTGATTTGAATGGGCATTGGCCTTGCTTTTGATTGGCGCTTTGCTTTTTCATGCTTGGGAGAAAAAAGAATTTCCAAAGATTGTGCCATATATATATCAAAGATTTAGCACTTTTAAAGAGCTGACTCGGAAACTCTATATAGACCTTACTTCTTCTAAGTTCTTCTGTTTTGAGGTGGCACTATCTTTATCATGGAATGAGCAATGATCACTAACGAGATTTTAGGAAATGAATATGCAAGCTCAATTGGGCGATGCAAAGGATAAAAGTGTATTGGATAGAGAAACGAATGCTTTTCATCGTCCTAAGGTACTTAAATTACCCTACGAGGTTGAAAGAAAAGAAACACTAAAAAAATTAATGTTAGTTCGAACAAGAAAATTTCTAACCATTTACCTCGTGTTGCTACTGGAACTACCTCTATTTAGCTCCAATGTGAGGTGGTTCTTGACGAGGATTACAAAATGAAACCGCCGCTCAAATGGGTTGTCAATGGTTACCTGTAGTGTTTAGGATAAAGAAATGATCACCTCCTCCCCTTCGGCTATCGTACCTTTTGCGAGAAAACCCATTGCCTTGGGAAATGCAGAACCTATTTAGCACACGACTCACTGTGACTAAAAATGTAGGATGTGTGTGGGAATGATTTGCCTTTCATCATCCTATCATGCCCCATTCTACACATTCAATGCATCATGTGTTGTTTATGCTCTAAGTCACCATTAGCAAATTAAACATGCAGAATAGTCATGCATAAATCATGAAATGTGTAAACACAATGCAGATATGACAATTTTTTGCATCATGCGTGTTTACAGAATGTGCAAGTATAGAAGAAAATTCTTAAGAATGGGAGAATTTGAATTGCCCCTAAACATGTGGGCAAATCCAACAAATTAGAGAGTCTACTTTTTAAGCCGAAGAGTGGTTTGTCTCTAATTTTGCTCGTGCATAATGAAATGCATGGGTAAAGGAGCATTTAGGCTTGTTTAATATAGACAACCTTCATGGCCATCGGTCGGATGCCCCTATAAGAGAGAAAGCAGAAAGGTTATCCTTGAAACCAAATGAGTTAAAGAGGACATACTCTCCCTTTCATTTCAGGGTTTGCTATCAATTTACCTCCATTTTCATTAGAATTAACCTCATCAGATGATCACAATTTTACCCCTTGTGATTGTCTCCTTTGACATGTTAAATGTTAGTGTAAACATTTCTTGTTAAAAGGAAAAGAGACGTGTTAGCTAATATTGGAAGGGATAAACTAGAAACGATACTGGTTTACCCTTCATCTTGAATGCCTTGCACAACCCCTTTATCATCTACACTGAGTTGAATTTTCCTCGACTTTCGTTGGATGCTTCACTATTAGAGCCAAGGTTGTGGCAAAGTATTGATCGCGGTCTCATTCGTTGAGTATTCTTGTTCCTTTCTACAAAACAATTTATGAAAAAAATTATTTCATTCATTTACAACATTTACAACATTCCCCAACCTTGGGGATCAAACTTGGAATGTTTTGAACCACTGTCACTCCCCATGCCATCATGCCCACGGGACCGTAAGCGTCCATGGGGGTTCTCTTTTAAGGTTTAATTCTTGAGATGATGTGGTCTTGTTGCATTGCACTGGGCGATTTCCCGTCACGGTGCTTTTCAAGGAAATTTACCATATCAGTTAAGAATGAAATAAATCAATTTAAAACTCGAGATGATTATGGGTAAATTGGAATGATAAAACATTACCCATCTTTGAGATTGCTCGAGTCTTTCATTCGTATTTTTCTTATTTAAAGCTGTCCATCCAGTGATAATGTCCGCGAATTGATTTGTCTCAAGTTTTGTTCTACAAGAGAACTTGCATTTAGATATGACTGCGTTCTCGAGCCAGTTTGCAAATTCTTAAGAGCAGAAGGGATTCAATTTAAAACCGAAGCAATTGAGGGTAAATTGAAATGATATAGAGTTACCCTCCAAGCTTGCGCGGACTTTTTACCCACAATTAATTCGTCGCGAGTTTGGTTCAGTGACGGATCCAAGCATTTAATAAGAGAAAGGAAAATTACTAATTCTTATTTTTGCATTAATTCCAAACATCTATAAAAGTAGAAAATATCCCATACAAGGAAATAAAGCATATGCACTTGTTCATGATCAATTCTGCTTCGTTTACAAGCTCTCCCATAACCAGTAAGCTTCATTCCGAATCAAGTACGCATCAGCTATGTTGAAGGACCCGTGATCACTAGTTTCGAAATATAGGGTCCGTATGAATATTATAGGCCTGGTGCTTCATCAATATCGAACTGGTTTATCATGGCGGCAAGCTCATCATCAATGCCAGTTGTTTGGTGGTGATACATCCCCTTTTTCTCGGGAGGTATCAATATTATCCCCATCGGATTAGTCTTCTCGCACATTCTTCTAACAGAACTTGATTCTGCTGGGAACTGATCTAACTCACCTTTCAAATGGGCATTTTCGATCCTCAAATGTTGTATTTCGTCGAGGGTGGAGAGGCCACCACAGTTAGGATGGGTCGCAATGTCAAAGGCTTCTCTATATCTCGCGTTCTCTGCTCGGAGTCTTTCATTTTAAGCTTTTAAGAACTTGTTCTCACGACGTTCATGAAGCGTCTTTACTCGAGTTTGCTTATTTTAAAACCAAAACTTGACTTGTGAAAGTTTCAGCTCTAGTTCTTAGCTTAGATCCATTCTTTATCTGTTATCTGGGTTAGGGTTAGGGTATTCCACGAAGAAATCTTCAAGCTTCTAAATATGATGCTCTGTATGGTAACGGTAACGCTTCTTTTACCTATTGTTGTTATCACCATTATCTTTGTTGAGATCTTGGACATCGTTGGCGGAAGGGCCTGGTCCTAGGGTCTTACTTCCGAGTATGTCTTGAACTCTTCCTTTTCCATATTCAGCAAGTGACGAAAGCTCTCAAATGTGTTTGGTTGAGACATCCTTGACTAGTTACTAGTCTCTCAAGGATTTGCTACTCTTCCTTATATTTTCACTCTCTCTAATTTTTTCTGGGCGTTTGTATATACTTTGAGGTTTTCCTTTTGAGCACGGACGAAGACTATTAGGTGGATGCCTCTTTTAAAATTTAGGTGTGATTTCAGAAATTGTATCGCTTCTATCAAGATTTCGGTCTTTCTCAACTTTTTTACAATATCTCTCATTCGGCTTGTCTTCTTTCCATCTTTTCATAATGTTAGGATCTCTATCACTATTTCTTCCATCTTTTTATAATATCTCTCATTCGGCTTGTCTTCTTTCCATCTTTTTATAATATTAGGTGAGCTTCACTCTGTCTATAAATGGAGACATGTTCTCTCGTCTTTTCTGTTAAAGTTTATCTTGTCCCCCACTCAGGTCATCTTTTCTTTTTTCTTTTTTAAAGTGGTGGCGTCCCTTCAAACTTTTTCACAAAGATCTCCGATTTACTTGGCTCGAGATTGCAAACCAGCTGCATACCCATGGATAGGGGATTCGAGTTGATAGGGACGACACTGAAAGAAAAGGCCAGATAGGGAAATTCGATCGACCAACAGAGAATGGCACTATGAAATCACTACTTAACGCGAAGTGGATTAACACCTTCGTATTCCACTCGTCTGCCTTGATTCTCTTCTTTGTCATATCAATGATAATGGCCAATCTTCTCACACGCATCTTCTCGGCTGACGTTATGGTGAAATAGGAGAGACTTTATTATCTTCTTGGTCAAGGCTATATTTACATAGCCCATCATTCGAATGTTGAAGCTGAGATCTTTGGTTTGTTTAGGGAGGTAAGTGCCTCTTTGATTGAAGGCACCAATTTAGAGAGAGAATACAAGGCGTTCCCACATATCTTTATTAACTTTCTGGAGGTTTACTAGAATAGTTATGAAACGATCATCTTAACTCGCATCGTGGAAGCTCACTACCAAGATCATTCTGAATGCCTGGAATCTGCGGAACTCGCGGTTGTCCGCAACAAAAAGGCCATCAAGTCTGCTGATGAACGAGACTCACTGTTGGCGAACGAGAGGGAGAAGTTGGTAGAGGGCCTAGCTTTGAACCAAACTTACTTTGAGCATGACCCGAGCGACATCGTGATGAAGTTCAAATATGACTGGCATGAGGAGAGGGTCGAAGACCTAACAGTGCATATAGCTCTCGAGAGAGACTTGATCGGAAATCTGAATTTTATCATTGAACATCATGAGGCCAATGTAGCCAGGCAGGAGGAGAAATGTGCTTGCCTGTTCTTTAAGCTTGCGAATCTCGACTTCCAGACAGCTCGGTGTAGGCAAAGCATTAACTTCATGGAGAGTCAGTTGAGCTTTTTTGTAATGCTTATTAGGGCCCAATTTGATTTTACTTTTCCTCCTTAGTGACTTGTTGTAAAGCATGTTGATGTATGGAATGAGAGAAAAGTTTCATGTGTTTATGCTTTAATCCTCTCGTCCTCTCTTCTTTCGCATAACATGATAGAACGGTTTAAGGTATTTCTCACGCCCATCTCAATTAGGGTCAAAGCACCTCTTGGAAGCACATTTTTCATGATATACGGGTCACCATGGTCCAAGGCAACTTCCCTTTTGAAAGAGGGGCTGTTAGCTGCAACCTTCGTAGGACGAGGTCATCCACCTTCACTAGATTCAATCCGTTTCCATCAATTATACTTCCGAAAGAATATGTAGAGAACATATTTCTACTTCAACTGGTAGGATTGCCTCCATCCTATCTTATCTTGATATACGGTGGCCATAAGATGATGACATATAGTCTAACAGACAAAGACTCCTTCACTCCCTTTAGATATCGAAAATACGGAAGAAGGATTTGGCGGCGGCCCCCCCACTGGCCACATTAAGACTCGCGACTAGTCGTGTAAATATTACTCTCGATCAGTTTGCTAAATAAATGAACCAAACCACCTGTTGTGTGCCTTATTTCACTCGAGCTTCGTATCTTTCGACGCCTACTTGTTTGTGTCGGTCTTCTGTTAGTGTCGGTAGAAATGCATGTGGGGCATGCTTAATAATAAAGCATCGGTCCCCCAAAGTCGTCCATATTGATCGCAGCCTGATTCGGATAAATTTACCGTCTCATCAAAATACGTAGCCCATGCATGCTCACCGGTTGACATGATTCTGTCTCCAGAAGGATCGATCTCTTTGTTTGCCTGCAGGGTTATTGATTAAGGCATCGGTAATTTTTTGTCCTTTCATATTCCTCAAGATTATTCTTGATATATTGTCGAACTTGGGTACCTATGATTTCTTGCAAAAGTAGAGGAAATAATGAGTATTCGATCCAAGAGAGGTCGGTCCAGGGCTTGCATAATTGGTCTAAATTATTTTTTTCATTTGTGTGGAGAAATCAAACAAAATTTTCTTAGGTAGACATGGGTGAATTTCTGAAAAAGGATTTTCTTGTAGATTTTATAACTTAGAAGAAATGTGATAAAGTCCTTTGGCATTTAGCAAATTTCCCGAAGGTATTTTCTTCTTTTATCCCAATGAATTTTCGTGGGTAAATTTGTCAAGAAAATTTCATTTCTATTGAAGCAGGAAATATGTGACAAAATTCTTTATTGGTCAACAAAATTCCCTAAAGGGATTTTTTCACATTCAATTTTTTGAGAAATTAGAAACCAATTTGATTTTTATTTTCTTTTGAAAAAATGACCGCGATGTTAAGTTCAAAATTTGATCGACACCTAACATGGACCAACCAAAAAATAAATACAAGATAAAATTAGAGAACTTACTTTTGCCCTGAAGACAAAGCAATCACATATACATGTACATGAATCGTGAGTTTAAACCTTAGTCTATCTATTCTAAAGGCTCACAAATTGAAGCGAAAGACTTACGGCAAGACGACAATCTCGTGCACATAATCAAGATTAGCCGTGATCCTACAACGTAACTAGGATTAGTCGAGCATTTCCACTTCAGGTGCTCGAGTAAAAAATTATAACCCTTGCTCCGCTAACCTTCCCGAGCCTGAGGCCTAACTTTGAAAACTCATTTTTGAAAAGAGATTCGGGATTGAATCCAAACTAATTTTCAACATGATCTCACACCAAACGCTAGAATTAAATCACAATACTATCCTAAAACTAGTGGTCCAGGTCCGGCCATGGGACGTGTGTGGTATAGTGCTAAAGCGATTAATGATGTATAACAATTAAATGCAAATATTGCTTAAATAATTTAAAAATTAAATCCCAAGTTTCACACACCGAACCTGCAAAATAAAAGGTTAGCCAATCACTTCACCCCTTATAACTCCGATTCTACAAAATCATTTAACACCTAAAGATTAGAATCCAATCAATTCTTAAGCCAAATGGATTTTCATGAAATTTTTCTAGCCTAAGTCCTCTAGGTTCTTAAATTTTGAAAAATTAAGAACAAGTCCCCAGTAGAGTCGCCAAGTTGTCGCGACTCGAAAATTTTCGATGATGAAAAATTTTCAGATAAATGGATTATCATGTTAATTAGATTGACTAACCTAATACGGACTCGGAGTCCTATCGAATTGCAACTTTGGTTTTTGTTCAATTGATTTTAGAAATTGGAGTCGCCACTAATAAATTTTTAATAGATCGATTAAAAACCTAAGTAAATTAGCGGAAGAATTAAATTACTTTTACGAACCAGATATTATGAGTTTGAGGACTTGATTACACTAGTTAATTAAAATTAATGCCCTTTCAGTGACTTAATTCCATGGATATCCTAATGTTGGCAACTCAAGCTTGGTTTACTCCTAAGGCTTTAATGAGGTGTTCTCTTTCTGTATTTTTACTTTTTAAATGGAATGCATGGATGGTAATGGGTACATGGACGAGCAAAACGTGAATACATAAATATAAACACGTGAACGAATACATGCGAACATGGACATACAATCATTAATATGCGAGTATGGATATACAAATGTATGCAATCATGAACGTACATTACATGAGAACATGGACATGCAAAATACAGCATACGAATGTGGATATACAAATACAACACACGAACGCAGACATGCGGATGCAACATATAAATGTGGATGTACAGACGTGACTTACATAAAGTGGACATGCGTATGTAGGTATATGGACATAAATAGACAGATACGAAGGCATATGAATACAACATGAGAATATGACATACGTATTTAGACGTGCGAACGCAACATGCGTACATGGATATGCGTATGTAACATGTGTATGCAAAATCATGCATACGTGGACATGCATACACAACGTGTGAATAAATCTTCAAAAATAGGATTGATCAATTGAAATGGTCCGTTTTCTATTTTTGAGATTTTCTGAATATTTTTGTAATTTTTTAAGATAAATTGCCCATAAGGGACAAAATCATCATTTTTTAAAAGATCTAGAAGGAAAATCATCAAAAATAGGATTAGCCAGTCGAAATGGTCCGTTTTCTATAACTCCATCTAATCACGACGGCCTAAGAAACTCGTTCTAACCAAATGACCGCAGAGTTCTTTAGGCAACGAAAAACAGCTCCTTCAATCTCATACATAGAAAAAGGATAAAGAGAGAGATAGACCAATCAATTCATCAAACCACGCTTTATATTACATGCCCTTTTCTCATACAACTGTTAGAATGACGTCATATACGCAGTTCAAAGTTTTCGTCACCTTATTATAATCCATTGCTCGACCTTTACAATAAAAGGACTTAGGTTGACAAGTTTTTCAATTCCAATGACGAGCAAACCATACAAATTTCTTTTAAGGGGCTTCTGCCTCAATCCTACTCATCATCATTGTCACGACTCGAAGGAATTTAATTTTATTTTTTGATTGGGTGAATGGATTATCAGGTTAATTAGATTGACTAACCTAACACGGACTCTCCCAAACCCTACCGAATCGCAACTTTGATATTTATTCAAATGATTTTTGAATTTGAAGTCTCCACTAATCGTTCTTGGTAGGTCGATTACAAACTTAAATAAATTAGCGGGAGAATTAATTTATTTCTGCGAACCAGAGAAAATGACTTTGAGAACTTGGTTACGCTATATTACTCTAACGCCCTTTCGGTACCATTTTATTTCATGAAAAATCATTTGAGAAGACTCAAAAAGATTTGGATTAAACTGATCAGAGATGTAAAATTGTCATTTTTAAGAATCGGGAATTGAAAACAAGTCAAACCAGTTGAATGTGGTCATTTTCTATTTTTCACAATTTTTGAGAATTTTTCCAAATTTTTTTGAGACGATTTGCCCATGAGGGGTAAAATCATCATTTTGAAAAGATCAAAAAGGAAAATCATCAAAATAGGATTGGCCAATGAAAATGATCTGTTTCCTAATTTTTGAGATTTTTTGAATTTTTCGAGACAATTTGCCCATAAGGGGTAAAATCATCATTTTGAAAAAATCAGGAAGAAATTCATCAAAAATAGAATTGGCCAATTGAAATGGCCCGTTTCCTAAATTTTTGAGGTTTTTCTGAATTTTTTGAATTTGTTTAGATTTTTTTCATTTTTTTGGGATTTGTTTATAGAATTTTTATGATTTTTATGAATCCCTCCCTTTTTTACATTACTTTTTATTGAATAAAACTAACTCTGATAACAAATTTTTACATCATATATGAACTAAAAAATGAGTTTTTAATCAATTTTGATAGGTTTAATAGGGATAGAAATAAGCAAATGCATTAGACAAACCATCAAGGAAATGTCATAATAATTGATTGGACGAGACGCATTGGCTTGATTGTGTACCTGGTAAGCCCAGCCTCGCGAATCACATAAGTCTACTCCTTCTCGGTCCTCTCTTTGCCCTCACTGGTGTGAGCCATCATCACCATGTCGAGGTTTAACTTCACGTCGGTCAACTCGTCGTCTTCCCCTTCGTCGATCATGGCTTCTACGATTATCACCTTCCCCAATTTGCTCTTCGAGATGGCTTCTTGATAGTTCTTCAGGATGTGGACGCACTTGTTGTCCGACCAGTCGTGAAGAACCCATTTGAGTACGACAGCATCAGCCTTGGAAACACCCCTAACATGTCTCCCCCAGCATGCTCTACTCCCTCACACGGTGGTGACGCAATGGAGACAATGTGAGGGAGGTCAACATAATTCCTCCTACTCTTAACACTTAACAGGTCAAATAATCATTGTTGGCAAACAACGACACTTCCAGGTGCTCGAACGGCTTGCCAATGGGGATGGGCCCGCACAGGTGGTTGTGGCTCAAATCCAAGTAACTGATGAACTTGGTCGACGACAGCAATCCCGGTATCTTCCCTTTTAGATTGTTGTGTGATAAATCCAGCACCAAGAAATACGAGTTCGACTTGCCTAAGGAACTCCCAGCATAGATGGCCCTTCAAGCTAATCCTCCTCGCGAAATGATCAAGAAAAGAAAGTGGTATCATTGGGTTCATCTTCCACTCGAGCGTGGACAGCACCAAGAGCTCCATTCTCTATATTGTTTTGGCTTTGAACACGTAATTGCTCTCCACTACTTGGAGGTCTAAGAGAAGGGGGACTTGGGTTTCCTCCACCTTGGCGGCTAGAGAGAGATAGGCCACCGCAGTGAGCTGGATCATCCACGGCTTCTCCGTTCACGAGCCAAACTCGAACGAGGACCTCTACCATAAATTCTTTAGGACATTGATCCTAGCAATCCCACAGGACATCCCTACCCTCAAACTCAAGCTTCAGAACACTATTCGCTATGAAGGCGGTATTAAACGTTGCACGAAACATTGATTCTCCATGCTGAAGATCAGCATCCAAACTCATATTCTCGAGCACAACATCGCCTTGAACATTACAATGGACGTCCAATGTAACCGTGTCGCCATCTTCCAGTTTGTAATGCCTCGTGTATCCATTCCTTCTCGGTGTTGAGAACAGAAGTTTGGCTGTTTAATCAGCAACCATACAGTTATCCTGTCCTACTATCTTAACAATAGAACGCCATCCCCCTTCAGCATTCAATTGAGGAACTGAACTTAGTTTAACACTTTTTATCACAAGTGCTTTATCTGGTGGCGGGCAATCAAAACCAGCTTTCCATGTGGAAACATAGTAGAGATATCTCAATTGGGAAGGCAACGGATTCAGTGTTGACGTTAGTGACAAGAATTCACATGGTGCTTTCTTGTAAATAATGTCGAGCGTTTTCTGCTCCCCATCCTGCTTCTTCCTATGTAACAAAAGAGAAGCCGACATGAACGCCAAAATCGACCGTGCACCCCTTTCGCAATGCATCAACAGCACGCTCTTTTTTGTACCAAATGACAACCATTCATCGACAAATCTCAAGAAGTAGTGAATAATCTCCATTGTCGGTATGGGGCAACCTCCATAATTTTGAGGGAGTTCCATGACAGTTATATCATATTTAGACAACACTTTATCCATTTGGCTTTGGTTTTCTTGCACTCCAAAATTGAGCACCATGAAAGAGGCAGCAAGAAATTGATCTTCGAGTTTAGCAACCGTTCCTCTCATGTATAACTCATATTCGTCATCCTTTAACCAGTCCGTGGTAATTTGGCTGAAAAAGGATGAATCCGCTATGAGATAGTATTCAAACACATAAACTCTTTCAGAAACTTCCAAAAAAACCCTATCTGATGGTTTCCTAGTAGACATATCATTGTTCACTTGGCTGAATTGGTCAAGTTGCGAGTCCCCATCTCCCTGTCCCCCAGGGCTACATAGCTTTTCAATCTTCTTCCGTACCCCAGACATCATGGGATGCTCATTCGAATTCGAGGATAGGCAATTGATTGCCACCTGCAACAGCACAACCACTCCCTTCTCCCCACGGTTATTCTGCCCTAAGAGCTCCGCATCCAAAACTCTAGTAATTCCTATCGAGTGAACAATGTAGTTGACCCAAATAGGAAGATCTACAGCATTACCTACCTCATTATGGTGCATCCTGGTGCACAGCCGCCTAGTCAGGAGCTCCAGAAGGAATACCCTGAAGCTATACACATTTGCCTTTGACAAGTCGGTATTGGCCTTCGGGTTAGGCTTTGTGAGGTGGGGGAGGCCATAATCGGAGATCTAGGCCTCGAAGGACGGCATGAGGAGGACGTTGGATGACTTGATGTTCCCGTGGTGGATTTCCTGGGCGTGCAAGTGCTCGATGGCCCGAGCAGCTCCGAGGGTGATTGAAAGCCTGACTTCCCATGTCAGGGAAGGCCGTCGCCATTCATCGTATTCTCCATGCAATTGGTCTGAGAAGCATCCCAAGGGCATGTAATCGTACGAGAGCAACTTCTGGTCTTTGCTGTATAAGTAACCCTTTAGAGGGAGCAGGTTCTGGCGGTCCATTGCAGCCAAATCTTCGAACTTGTCCCGAAAATCCTTGGTCGACAAGAGCACATCCTTGAGCATCTTCATGACCACCGTGGTGGTGCCATCCTCAAGGTCAACCATGAAAGCTGTCCCGACTGTCCCTTCCCCCCAACAATAGCTTGTTCCTTATCAGCTTAGACTCTTGCGACTTGTTTTATGTCTCATTCTTTCCTGGCTCAAGCTCTTGCGGATTTTTCTATGTCTCATTTTCGTCCGATGATGATTTACTACTGCTCTTCCTATTCTTGTTGCCGAACCTTCACCACAAGTTTTTCATCAGCGACACTTATTAAGCAACGAAGGCAAATCGTGAAGCACGCTTTTAGTTTGGGTTTGGCTTCACCACCCAAGCACAATAGCTTTCTTCATTTCTTCTGGCGGAAGTTGCATGAGTAGAACTTGTTATCTTTTGCAGGAACTTTTGGAGTATGGAGTGATGGTAGAGGTGATGAAGACGAAGACGATGAACACCGCTCCAGTCCGAGCTCTCAGTTTAGCTAGTTCTCCCTCTTTGTTGTCAGCTCTAGCCACCATGAGGATGGCGGCCCATGCCCCGAAAGTTTCAACGCCTCCTCTTTTGACAGCTTTTTTATTTCTATTTTGGGTGACTCGTCTGTGATCTTGTTTGCTCAAGTGTAGTTTGAGAAGAGGGACTATACTTGATTTGTCGACAGGAGGAAGTTGTCGAAACTATTCTTTTCCTCTTGAGCTCAGTCAAATGACTCCATAAACTTTCTTCATCGAAACCCAAACTCCAGCATTTTTTCTTGAACCAAAAACCCGAAACTGAGAGGGCTCATCTCGAGGTATGCAGCTCTTTCGCGGTCGTTTTCGGGCGTGTCCTCAATGATTCATCACTGGTACGAATAGTTGTTCAACATAAAATATAGCCAAAGTCAGTGAAGAATCATAATCAATATTGATTTGTAACCAAAACAAGAAGAGAGAGGAGTCACTTAGCTTTTCCAATGATGCTCAACTTCTGGGTAGAAATTCTAGAAGCAAGGGAACAACAATCTAGTTTTTGTAACTTCTAGTTTACATCCTCCAGTCGAATTATCCACGTTAAAGGTCTTTTATGCCAAAGGAGGCAGAGCCGCTCATAACCCCCGTCCCAAGGGTCCTCCTCCCACCTCCATCTCTTCTCGTTTCTATCCCCTAGGTTCATAGGTTCCTCCCCATTTCTTTTTATCCTTCGTGGAGTTTTTTTTTACCAGCCGGTCGTGTCTAAATGTTTTTTTTGGAAGTATTTGATCGCTGCAGCCAAAAAGAATCAAACCACGGACCCTCCCCTTCCACTCAACTGCCCTGAAAGAAGTTCTTCCATCATATGTGTCTCCTTGGACCTTTTTCTGAGTGTTTTCATCACCTATCCCCGAAAGTGTCCCCCATGTCCTTTCTTTTTTCACTCAGGAGACCGTGACTCCTTTTTCTTAATTGTGGACTCCCTCTTGCCTTCCACTTATCCACTTTTTATAATGGTCATCTATCATGAGTGTATGCCCCCTACTCATCTCTTCTTTTTGAAGCTTTCCATGATAATGCTCTCTCCCTACTTACGTTCTTTTGTCTTGTTCTTCTTTTTATCACCGAAAGTGTAGAGAGAGAGAGAGAGAGAGAGAGAGAGAATGGGTGGATCGAGCTTTTCTTTTTGTTCCCTTTCTCGTTCCCACTCACCCTCTAGCTTTTGTGTTTTTTCCTCTCCACCGAATGATGCATGCCGCTCTCTTTCGTGGCTATTTTCTCCATTTCTTTTGCGTGAGGGGAGAGTGGGTCTTTCGGAATAGCTGATAGACAAATGTCACAAACCGAGAGTTGAGTCACCCGATTTCACGATCCGTGCAGCCTTAGGATATGATCCCAAGTCAGCTTTCACAATCGCTCACGCTCGCTCGAGGGTCGGGTTATGGAAACCGAACCAAAAACACGAGATTTGCTCAAGAGAGTGGAGAGAATTCTGATTGTATTATGGCTTCAAGCCTCATTACAAGTATGGGGGTTTATCCCCTTTTATACACGCTCAAGGGAGCTTCATCCCGCGTAGGGCCGAGGCACTAACTCTTAGTATCATTACCCGACCATCACTAAGGGGACATACTCAATTAGCTACCCACCCCACTCAAGGAAAGGGGCCTCGAGGGCATACTTAATTCAGCCATCCATCCTACTAAGGGGACAAGTGTTAGGTAGCCGTTCAGCCCACTTACCGAAGGAGCCCACATGATTATTCATTCGGGAGGAATCTTCCTTTATTTGGGTACCCGGTCGTCTTGGAGAATGCATGACCGGTTCGGGTCGTATTAAGCCTTCCTTTCTCCTCCCGTTTAATCTGTGAATCAATCCGTGGGTCGTCTCATTCATTGGGCCATGATATTCTTCCCCACTCAATCGGGCGACGCCCTCGTCGCCTTTCTTGTTGTGGAAGACCTCCACGAGTTTCCGAAATTGCCACAGCGCTTCCTCCGGTTCCCAGCTATTCTCGCTCTCTGGGGAGCCCTTCCACTTGATCAGATACTCACGTTTGGGCGCACGGTATCGCTTCCTAATGACTCGATCGGCCAGAATGCATTCAGCTTCTCGATCATAGGCAGTTTTTGCTCCCAGTGGCGCCCTTGATGATTCTCCCCGTTCCGGTTATTCCTCATCCAGGTGGAATGGCTTCAGCATACTCATATGGAACACCGGATGCATCTTTTACTTCACTGGAAGTTCCAGCTTATATGCGGCTTTTCCGATCCGTTGCACTACACGGAACGTCCTTCATACCGTCGCAACAGCGCCTTATGCACCCCTTTATATTGTAAGGGTAGTTTGCATAGGACTTGATCCCCGATCTGGAACTCCATATGCCAAAGTTTTCGATCGGCCCATTTCTTCATTCACTTAGACGCCTTGTGAAGACAAGTGCAGGCTAAGTCGGCTTCTTCTTGCCACTCTCGGGCAAATTGCTGTGCGGCCGGGTTACTCCCCTGATAACCCGTTGCAATCGCGCTTGGAGTAAGCGGTTGCTGGCCCATTACAATTTCGAAGGGACTTTTCCCGTAGATTTACTCCGCTGTAAGTTATACGAGAATTGAGCTACATCAATTAGTTTGGCCCAATCTCGTTGTGTGGCACTCACAAGTGCCGTAAGTATACCTCTACGAGAGCATTAATTCGCTCCGTCTGCCCATTGGTCTGCGGGTGGAGACTGGTTGAAAAATTTAGCTCAGTGCCGAGCATTTTGAATAACTCCGTCCAAAATCGACCCGTGAACCATGGATCTCGATCACTCACGATCGTCCGAGGCACACCCCAATACTTCACGATGTGTTTCAAGAATAATCTGGCTGCCTCCTTAGCTGGGCAATCGTCCGTAGCAGGTACGAACGTTGCATATTTTGAGAACCGATCGACCACAACCATCAAGGTGCGGCATCCTTCGGACTTGGGCAACCCCACAATGAAATCCATGGAGACGCTCTGCCATGGTCTCTCCGGAATCTGCAGCGGCTCAAGGAGTCCTACTAGAGATTTTTGCTCAAAGCTTGTCTTATTGGAATACAAGGCAAGTCCGCACGTAGGCTTCCACATCGTCATGCAAGTGCGGCCAAAAGTATCGATCCTCTACGAGCGCCAAAGTGCGATGAACTCCAGGATGGCCCGCCCACTTTGAGTCATGGCATTCTCGCAGGATTTCCTTCCGTAGTTTACCGAATGACGGAACATAGAGTCTTCTCCCTTTAGTGAAGAGAAGATCGTCCTCGCACCAGAATGTACGGGTCTTTCCTTCTCGAACATGTTCGAGAATTGTCCTTGCCGCCGGGTCTTGCAGCAACCCCTCTTTGATTCTGTTAATCAAGGGACATTCTAGCCTACTTATTGAGGCCAATTCACTCTTCCGACTCAAGGCATCAGCCATAGAGTTTGCCTTTCCGGGTTTGTACTCCAAGGCATAATCGAATTTTGCCAAGAAGTCTTGCCAACGAGCTTGCTTCGGGCTCAGCTTCTTCTATGTTTGGAAATAGCTCGTGGCGACGTTATCCGTCCTTACGACGAACCATGTACCTAAGAGATAATGCCTCCATGTGTGAAGACAATGGACCACCGCGGTCATCTCCTTCTCTTGAACGGTGTACTGTCGGTTCGTCTCGTTCAGCTTCCGAGACTCAAATGCAACTGGATGCCCATCTTGCATGAGCACACCCCCAATAGTAAAATTCGAGGCATCAGATTCCACTTCGTAGGGTTTAGTATAGTCAGGCAGGGCACGCACCGGTTCCTCCGTCATCGCCCGTTTGAGGTGATCAAACGCCTTCTGGTTTTGTTCCGCCCATTCCCACGTCCTCCCTTTCTTGAGCAGGTCCATGAGCGGAGTTGTAATATCCGAGTAGTCTCGAATGAACCGCCGGTAGTAGTTCGCCAAACCTAGAAACGATCTCAGCTCCGTCAGTTTCGTCGGTGGCTCCCACTCCGTAATGGCCTGAATCTTCGTTGGATCCATCCTCACTCGTCCGTCCCCGACGATGTGGCCAAGGAACGGTACTTCCGGCTGCGCGAAGACGCATTTCTCCTTCTTCACGTACAGCTCGTTTTCCCTTAGCACCTGGAACACTTGCTCGAGGTGCTCGACGTGCTCTTCAAGCGTTCGGCTATAGATAACAATGTCATCTAAGTATACCACAACGAATCGATCGAGGAAGGGATGAAGTACCTTGTTCATAAGGGTGCAGAACGTCGCTGGGGCGTTAGTCAAGCCAAAAGGCATTACGAGGAATTCATACGACGCATAGCGAGTTACACACGCCGTCTTAGGTTCATCACCTTTAGCAATCCGTACTTGGTAGTATCCCAATCGAAGATCAAGCTTCGTGAACCATCGAGCACTCCCAAGTTGGTCGAACAAGTCTGCAATGAGTGGAATGGGGTACTTGTTCTTGATGGTCAGCTTGTTCAACGCTCTATAGTCGATGCACATTCAAAGAGAGCCGTCGTGTTTCTTCTGAAATAAGACCGGGGCTCCAAACGGGGCCTTTGACGGTCAAATATAGCCAGCGTCAAGGAGATCCTTGAGCTGCTTCCTCATCTCTTCCAACTCAGGAGGGGCCATGCGATAGGGTGCCATGGCCGGTGGACGAGCATCGGGAATAACCTCAATTTTGTGATCCACCTCCCTCTTTGGTGGCAACATTCTGGGTAGCTCGGGTGGTATTACGTCCTTGAGCACATCGAGGACTTGCGTCACTTCCATCAGAGTCTCAACCCCAACGATTTCAGCACCTTCGACCTTTAATACGGCCACGAACGTCTCCTCGCCTTTCTGAGTCCCCCGGGAGAGTTGGATGGCCGAGATTATTTTCCGATCCTTCCCCGGTTCACGATCAAGAGGGATCACGCATTGTGACCGGGGATCTAGGATGCACATACAATCCATGGCAGGCACCACCATGCCGTTTATCCGCTCGATGAATCCAAGCCCGATGATCATGTTGTAGTCATCGAGAGGGACAACATCGATATTCTCTTGTCCTCTCCACGAGCCCATGGTGAGTTCCACGCCCTTGGCCAAGCCGTGGGTAGGGACCTTCTCGGAATTCACCGTCTTCAGCCACCCATCTCTTTTCTTAACCCGTAAGTTGAGTTTCCTCGCGACCTTCTCCGATATGAACAGATTAGAAGCGCCAGTGTCGATGAGAGCACTCATCTTAGTTCTCGCAACCGTCACCTCCGCGAACATCATCCCCTTGGGCTTGCTCGCTTTCTTGGTTTGAATAGCGTTCAAAATCCTCACCGATCCCATCTTGGTCACCTCTTTCTGTTCTTCGTCAGCTTTAATGGCTGCCGACACTTTCTGAGCCTTCGTGCAGTCCCGAAATTTATGTGGCCCTTCACAAAAGAAACATTTGAAAGGAATAGGGTTACCTCCCTTGTATCCTTCGTGGCTAGATCCCGCATCATCTCGTGCATGATGGACAAAACCTTTTCCGCCGAAGTGTTTAGGAGGCTTGCCACGCTCTCCCCCACTCGTGCCCTTGTTGATTCTGGGTCAAGTGTTTGGTTTTGCCGAGCTACTCGCCTTGAATTCGACAAGCGCTTCAGCAACCGATAGGGCCGTGACGAGATCCCTCGCGTTTTGCCGCTTCAACTCGTTCTTTGCCCACGGTTTGAGGCCACCCATGAACTGGTAGTAGGCCTCCGTATTGTTCATCGACGGAATTTGAAGTTGCAACTCAGAAAACTTCCTCACATAATCCCGCACTGGGCCTTTTTGCTCAAGGCGCCGCATCTCATTTCTCGCTTCTTCTTCCGCATATGCTGGGAAGAATTGTCTCCGGAATTCCTCCATGAAGGCTTCCCACGTCACGATAGGCTCAGCCATCCTATCGCTGCTTCGAGTGCGCCACCACAGCAGTGCGTTCTCGCTCAAGTACATGGCTGCGGTGTTCACCCGTGTCACCTTGTCTCGAATCCCGTTGGCCTCGAAGTATTGGTTCAAGTACCATAGGAAGTTATCCACGTCCTTGGTCGTCCTCGAGCCCTTGAACTCTTTGGGCCGAGGGACGTCCACTCTTGGTGGTGCAAGGTATGCTCCGTCCACACGCCCAGGTTCGAGCCTGGCCATTCTAGCCTTAAGCTCAATCGATTCCTCACGAACTTCATTCAGCTCCGCATGAACAACCGCAACCAGAGCCTCCAAAGCTTTATTCTTTCTTTGGAGGTCTTTCGATTCATGGAGAGTGCCCCTGACTTCACCTTGGATCTCCCCCGTGCTGTACTCGAGCTCCCGTATCTTAGTGAGCAGCTCCTCTTTTCCAGCCACGAGCTCCTTGAAGTCATTGGCCAACTCTACCATTGCCTCTTGCGACCCCGCAATGGCCAGCTCAGCTCTGCCCATTCGAAGGTCCATGTTGTGTAACATGTGTCGGGAACTCCCACGTTCCCTCCTGGGTCTTGGAGCAGGTTGCCCCGTGGGTTCCTCAAAGGTCCTTCCAGCGCGCTCGTCGTCAGATTCCTTATGGAAGGCCGGCACCTCAACCAGCTTCTCACCACCTCTGGCCATTTCGTCAAGAGGTTGAATATTCCGAACAAGAGTTGAACAAGGCTCTGATTCCACTTATCACGAACCGAGAGTCGAGTCACCCGATTTCACGATCCGTGCGGCCTTAGGATATGATCCTAAGTCAGCCTTCATAATCGCTCACGCTCGCTCGAGGGTCGGGTTATGGAAACCGAACCAAAAACACGAGATTTGCTCAAGAGAGTGGAGAGAATTCTGATTGTATTATGGCTTCAAGCCTCATTACAAGTATGGGGGTTCATCCTTTTTTATACACGCTCAAGAGAGCTTCATCTTGCGTAGGGCCGAGGCACTAACTCTTAGCATCATTACCCGACTAGCACTAAGGGGACATACTCAATTAGCTACCCACCCCACTCAAGGAAAGGGGCCTCGGGGGCATACTTAATTCAGCCGTCCATCCCACTAAGGGGAGAAGCGTTAGGTAGCCGTTCAACCCACTCACCGAAGGAGCCCACGTGATTATTCATTCGGGAGGAATCTTCCTCTATTCGGGTACCCGGTCGTCTTGGAGGATGCATGACCGATTCGGGTCGTATTAAGCCTTCCTTTCTCATCCCGTTTGATCTGTGAATCGATCCGTGGGTCATCTCATTCATCGGGCTGTGATACAAACTCCCCAGATGTCACTTTCCATGAGATCCCATTCTTCTCCTGTGGCATTAAGAATTTATGGAAAGTCTGGAGATGGGTCCCATGTGGGGACAATGTGGTAGTGGCCAAATTAGAGATCTCGAAATTCTTGATTTTCTTTAAGTTGCTGCAGTCATACACACAAATCGTGGAGCCAGACTTTATCATCATCGGCCTAGAACCATCTTCACTGAGCATGGAGTTCTCTCAAGCTTGATGCTAGGTTGACCATTAGCAAATGAGGGTCTATTCCACATAGAGAACCCTTCAAGTTCGTGAACTCGAGAATCAAAGTAGTTACCATTAGGCTATTGAAAAATTTGGACTATTAGATAACAATATCACAACTCTTGAAATGCAAAAATAAAAAATTACCGAGCTAAAATGAATTTTCTATAATTTTTTATTAATTTGAAAATGAGATTAATAAAGTAATTCCCGATTAACTTTTGTAGATTTTCTTTAGCCAAAATGAAGAGAAAATTAAAAGAAAAATATTGACTATTTTATTTTATTTTGTTATATTTTCGTGGCCTCAAATGTTATTATTTATTAAATATTTTCCTAATTTATAAAAAAATATTAAAAAATACAAAAAAAATTAAAAATTATTATTTTTCAATAATAATTTCCTAGTTTTGGCCAAGGCTTCCAAAGTTGATTTTTCAATTTTCTCATTTTTACTTGATTTTCTATGAATTTTTGAAAATAAAATGCAGGAAAATACTCAAAATATGAAAATTTATTTCTAGTCAAAATTGATTCTCTAGGTTTGGCCAAGGTCCCCAAAATTGATTTTTCAATTTCATGAATTTTTATAGATTTTTTATTAATTTAAAAAGAGAAAATGTGATTAAAAATCAGGCCTCAATAATCATCCGTCCCACCATCTGGTCCAGGAAAAAACTGAGTTTCTAGATCAATTTTCTTCGAGATTCCTTATCTTACTCATATTACATTCACTGCTGGGGGCGGGGGTATGAAAAATAAGGGTAATCACCTATGAGAATAAATCTCAACAAGCTAACTTTAAATCCCTTATCAAAATACCAAACACCCTCAAACCTAACTACACGCATCATCCAGGCACTCAAACCAGAGAGTCAAATTTTAAATCGTAGGGCCAAAAATTAAGGGCAACGCCCAACAGAAAACTTGCCATAAATGGCTATTTATCAAAAAGATAACTTAGGTTTAATCTAAGATTAAAAAACCAGAATATCACATAAAACTGCAAATCAATAGCTCGCCACAAATGGATAAGTTATAAAACAAACGAGTCCAATCTAGGACAATCAATGCAAATACATATGCATGCACGCTTAATATTAAGCCTCGACTTAACAGCCAATTTGACTCGCGTCTTATAGACGTATTAGGTCCGACTAACGTATCGTACGCATCAGGTCCGTGCCTCAACCTGCGTGTGGGACACCTTAGGTTGGTACCTTATTGCTCCAGCTACCCCGCGTCAAATGCATCAGGGCGTCTGAGGCTACATTTTATGCCTCCGTAGCTATATTTTACGCCAATGGCTACATTTTACGCCAACTGACTTCCTAGCTACATATTATGCCAATTCACAATGATATGTAATCAGACATGTGAAAACTGTCGCACTCACCTTTCAGGCAGTAAAATCCTTTAAATTCACTTGAACAAAAATCATTGGCCAAGTACGTTAGGCCACATTTTAAATACGAGTCCAAATATTCAATCCATATATCTGGCCAAATGGTCAAGCCAATCAAGTCGTTCTGCGAATCCAAATTGTCGCACTCGCCTTTCAAGCAATAAAATCCTTTAAATTCATTTGGATATAAATCATCGGCTAAGTACGTTAGACTATATTTTAAATATGAGTCCAAATATTCAATCCACATTTCCGACCAAATAGCCAAGCCAATCAACTCGTTTTGCAAACCCACCTTGTCGCACTCGTCTTTTATGCAATAAAATCCTTTAAAATCATTTGGACGGAAATCATCGGTCAAATATGTTAGGCCACATTTCAAATACAAGTCTAAATATTCAATCAGGCATATAAAATAATGCCAATTTCAATTAAGTAAAAACCTTGGCCAAGTATATTAGGTCACAACTTAAAACACGTGCCCAAATATTTTAATTCATATGGCCGACACAATGGTTAAGCCAATCAATTCCTTTTACATGTTCCATTTTATTAAAAATGCCCAATTTCTCATGTGGGATCCAAAATGACTAAATAATTAATTTCAAGTATACGTGGATAATCTTCAAATATTATTTTGAATACGAACACGGACCTCAAATATTTGAAATAGTAACATAAAATATTGCTTGGGCCCCCTTACCAAAAAAAAAAATATATTGCTTGGGCCCGATTTTGCACAAAATGCTCTAAAATATATCTTTCGGAATTCAAACCGCATCGGACACACAAAACTTGTCATTTTCAAATAAAAATTAAATTGGGTAGGATGTGAACAGTATTTGGAGGTTCGTGAATAGTGATTTCAAAACAGTATTTGGCCCGTTTTTACTCTAGATCTCTCAAAAATCCATTTTTCGGTACTCAAACCTCACGAGACCCACTCCAATCATCATAAACAGCCTATATCTAGCTAAGACAGTAACATACCAAGGCTAAATAATATACCACATCCTCGTCAAAAATTGATTTGCATAAATACGCCAATTTCGGCAATTTTTCGTAAACGGATTTATCTTGAATCGGACCATAGAGTTAGTCTCTGACATTTACAATATTATAATCAAGAAATAGAGGTTTAACTTACTTAATCAAGGCTGACACGGAGCTGAGAAAACGGTAGAAGCGGCGGCTCACGTAGCGACCAAACAAGAACGATGGATTCCGATGGATTTAGTGCAAACTAGGGCTAATCAAAGGCTTAATGGGGTAGTTCTCAAGCTGAAAATCAATATTTTCACATGAAAATGAGCTCTATGAGTCACTGGTATTAACATACATCAACGTGGGCTATATGTCAAATTCGGTTAACAGAAAATTGGTTCGTTGACCGAAACGGCAAAGCAGATTTAAAAGGCCAAACGACCTCGGATTGAAGTGATTTAAAGTTTTACAAACTCATCTCAGATATGACTATGACATATTCAAAAATCACAAAAATTCAACGGTCGGATTTCTGTCAACGGCCGATTAACATTGGCGGCAGAAATCTAGAGCCAACGCAAAGAGAGAAATCCGAAAATTTAGAGAGAGAGAGAGGAGAGAGAATCTAATGATAATTATGGAGGATAGAGGGTGGCTTGACCAATAAATATTTTAAGGATAATTATCGCCGGTGACTATTTATCGAAAACAACATAAAGCTGAACGAATGGACTGATTTTTGGACTATCAGTAAAATTTGGACTGATAAAGATTTGGCATCAATTATTTTCGGTCAAAGTTGGTCAAAATGATCAAAAATGTGACTGACGAGATATTTCTCGAAATTCCTGAAATTTCATGATCGATAGGAGCTCAATCGGTGTTGATTTGGCTCAATCGCGATCGGAAAATAACTCGAAATACCACCGAGCAATTTTTCTAACCTCGCTAAAATTACTAACACTATTTAGTCATAGATTCTAGCACAAGACGGGGACGAGATGATAATTTTCAATTTTTTCCTTTTCTCTAAACATTCCAATGCCAAGCTGCTAATTCATGCCTTTCGAGGCGACTTCCAATTTCAACCTCCGTAACACTCTTGAGAGTCAATTGTCCTATTTCGAAAATCGATTCACGACCTCATTCATAAGATGACAGTTTAAATAAATTCTCAAATTAATTGGTGGCTTTTGGGAGTCACACATGTCCACGTACTTATATTCCAAGCTAGCCTTTCTCCTTTGGTTAGGCATCTTAGAGTAGCCAACTCCAAGTGAGATTTATTTATAGTGCCTTCATGAAATAACTATTTTGTATTCAATTGCCGGAAAATGGGATCGAAACTCAGGATGTCACACATGTTAAGTATATAGATATGTATTATGCATGTATATAAGAGTTAATGGAAAATAGTTGACCATTTGAAGGAGAACAAATTCCAATCTTTCCAACTAAGTGTTTCTGTAACCTACGTGGACAAGAGGAGAAAAGGGGGGGTAGACAAAACAAAATTTAGAAGAGAACAATTATGGTTGATTGGTTTTCTGCATTCAAAATAAATGATGTCCTTACCTTTGCTTTCTTCCTTTCTTTTGAAGGATTTTTTTTTCCCGAGAATTTTAGATTCCTCTTTTTCTAAATTTTCCACCTTTTTTCATGAGAATAATTGTTGTCGTCTTCTTCAGCAGATGTATCACCTTCTGCATTTTCATCGTCAGCATTAAAAGCAATAGTTTTCATTCTTTTTCCAAATTTTGCTTGTTCATGCCTTTAGCTTCATAGGATATTAGCGTGTCTATGAGTTCATCCAAAGTGATAAGTTGAATCCTCATAGTTTCTCAAACTGAGGTTTCACAGTGATCCATGCCTTATTTACTTTTTCAGCATCTATGAAAATCTTTCCTTGACTGGCCAAACCATTCACTATCCTAATGAATCTTGTGAACATTTCTCTTACTATTTCATCAAACTTCATCACAAATGCTCATAACGTCCAAGCAGGATGTTCATCTTGGTTTCTTTACACGATCAATGCATTCATAGATCACTTGAAGGTAATCCCATATTTTTTTAGCTGAAACGTAAGAAGATATTTGGTTAAATTCAAATGATATTGAGCACAGTAGAGAAGATGTCTTGCTTTAGAATCGAGAGCAGCTCTTTTTCAAACTAGTTCAATGGAAGCAGTAGCAGCGGTAGGATCAGCGGCTAGTTTTCCAGTAGTAGTAAGATCAGTGGCTATTTTTCCAATAGCAGCAATAGGAGCAGTAAGTAGAACTTCTACACCATTTTGAATCATGTCCCACATATCTTAATCACGAGCATCAAGGTAGGAAAATATTCTATTCTTCCAGTAGTCGTACTTACTCCTATCGAAGTATGTAGGTTTTTTTTGTGCTGTGGATTCATTGCTCAAAAAACCACCAAAGTCAGTCATGATAAGGATCTTTATGCTGTAAATAAATACACTTCAAATGACAAGCAATAGAGCTCTAATACCAATTGTAGGGACTAAAAATGTAACCTAAAGGGGGGTGAATATGTTGTTTCAAAAAAATTTCTAATAATTTGTAAACCACGGGTTAATATGATAAAGATCGAATGGGCAAATATTTCATGAAACAGTATTTGAGTGTGAGTAGAGAGTAAAACTTTAGAAAAGATTGGCATACTAAATATACAGTGGCTGAGCTTATATACCAACTCTAAGTCTATTCCACACAACTAACAACCACCACACAGGTTGGAATGTACTAGTAAATTGCCTCATAAGTTACAAACAATACGTGAGCTAATCTTTCACATGGTAGATCACACTATCTTGATACAACCTCACTATTTAGAAATGTATACCTGATTTTGCATGATTACAAGGAAACAAAAGATCGCAAGATATTTCAATAGTTAAGCTTTTCAACTAGAACGATTTCTAAAGCAAACTTGAGTGAAATCTATTCGGTTCTTAGTCCCTTGGTTACCTTTTGGCCTTCATGATCCTCTCCTTTTATAGGTCGGCCTTAGTAAACTAGCTGTTGGAACACCTTCGAAGAAGCAAAAGAGCTGTTGGAGTTTGATGGGACGTCTTGTCCTTATGCTAAAGCAGCTTTCACTAAGTTAGACTTGACTTGCCTAAAATAGGTTCTGAGCTACTGTAGTGCACATATAGCTTTTTACTATACTCTGACAGAGCAGTGGACTGTTCTCGAGAAAATTAGAATTCTCCCGTTGGACTTTTCGATAAATCATTGGTCACTTCAACTAATCTTTCTCAAACATTAGCTCGTATGTTTTTGTACGCCTTATCTAACTTGATCTTTCAAGCCTTGACATCAAATAATTCGTGACCAGATCTTTTGCGGTCTTTCGTGGATGTTTTCACGAAATAGCTTCAGACTTCACGCGATTTGTACCCGATGGCCATAATGTGATCCTTAGCCATAAATATCAAATATTTGCACACCAAAAGTAAATCAAATATCAAATGGTAGTTTGGAAATCATTAAAATGTTTTAGGAGATGTTTCTCCAACACAGGCCCCATCACTTTTGCCGTTGTCTTCTCATGGGAATGTTGAAAGCAAGTTTTATGCCAATGTGAGATAAATCACCTAGAGCTGGCCGATCTAGCAATTCGTAGTCTTCTTTCTCAATCGAATATGGCTTATGTCCCAACAAAAGCTGATGCAAGTTCTTCTAACACAACAGATCCTGAATTTGCCTACACTCCCTCCATTCATAGTTGTTGCTCCCACTATTTCACCAAACTAGGCACTGATATCAGTTGTTAGGAATGGTATTAGTTGAAGAGAAGAAATAGAGAAGAAGACAACAAATTTCTATGTGGGAAACCATTTTAAAACGAGAAAGGGAAAAACTATGGTGCCGCATTAGGCACTTTATTCACTACCAGTATTAGTATAAATTTTCAGAGTTATAATTTTCAGGGTTATAACTATAAAAGATATTGCCACCATATAAAGTAGAAGTCTGGAATACAAGTTGTAGCAGAGTTACATGTATGCCATTAGAACCAGTTATTTCTTCTCTGCTTTAACATAAAAAATTATATGTATGCCATTACCAGTAAAAAGCTTCTCTAATTTAATATTATTTCCCTCTATCATTCTTCGCAACTCTATTAGATAGGCTTGTATTGCTTTCGGAGCAAGTTGTAGAGGTTGCTGCTGTAATAAGCAAGTTGAGTTAAAATCAATTCGATATTGCAGGTTCAGCGGGTAAATAATTGGGAATGAAAATTGTGATGATGCCACCCTTGCCTATGCCTTCAATTATCTGGTGGATAATAAGAGAGTTGCAAAAGCATTGGTTGTTAAGAATTCTTTATGCTAGCAATTCGGTTCACAAACCAAATCTAACTGGAATTTGACAGTTTGGTTCCGTCTAAGTTCGTCTGAAGCCAAATCAAAATTAGACTTTGTCAAAACTCCGTTGCTTTCAATTTTTTTTTTCTCTAAATATTTATTTACTTGAGACGTTCACCAATTCAAGGATGATGAAGTGAAATACTGGATTAGAAACAAGAGCACTAAAAAAGAAAAGTAAAGAGAAGCAAAACAAAAATAAAAATTTTAGTTCAGTTCAATTTCAAACTGACCTAAATTGAAAAATTCAGTTCGACTCCAAACCCTTATTTATTTCGACTTGGTTTCTTAATTTTTGGAACCGTTGTGGTTCACTTCGGTTTGGATGGAAATCTAAACCGCATCGAACTGAACCATGCTCAGTCGCCATTTGAGAGTAGAATCTAACGCATAACAAGTGCGTCAGCAATGCGATGGCGCAACAGGCTATCCAGCCTTGATTAATTCACCATCTTTGGCACATCCCGTTAACGAAAGCGACAGCGGAACACTCGTTTTGCTAATAATTACTGAAAAAAGTTAATTTCTTAGGCTGACAAAGCAAAGATTTTTATTTATCGCACTTGCCAAATGAGAAAAGAACAAAACTGCCGCATAGTCCAATTTTTTTTCTTCCTTGATTATTGAAACTATCGAACATTGTCATCGCCGACGACAAAGAACCATGCTCCTCAAGTTTGACCTACGCACAAGTGGCACAATTTCTTCCGAAGAACGGGCTAGGCCGGCTCTGACCCGGCTTGACAAATGCAAGAGGATACGCATGCAACTTAATTTTGTTTTTCATGTACTAACGATTTTCACACGCAAAGATACCAAGTCCACTTCATTAGAAAAAAAAAAACACAAAAGTTTAAATAATAGGGGACGGCAAATTAACCCACATTGTGGGTTATGGTTCTTGGCCAACCAGGCAAAATCAATGAGCATCTTGATTCTATCGATGGGAATATTGAAGGGTTTAGGACTTGAGCTGCGGCCATTTGGACCATGTCTTGAGATTTTCATCAATAGTCGATTATGTCTAGTGTAATTAATTATAGCCCATGTAGAACAAATGGACCAGAACAAGTGCTCCGTACCCGCCTAACACCTTTGGGGAATGAAGTTGCTCTGCCTTTGTTCGATCTGACCAGTCCGCAAACATTAGTCTAATTTAGTAATTTTTTAGTTTTCGTTTTTATTTTTGATCGAGCTGGTTAGGCCGAGAGAAAAGTTTTCAATTTGACCTCGTTAATGATAGGAGTAGTATATGATTTCGAAGATTACGACAAAAATATAGTTCCATCACTCCTTAAAGCGGGAAAAGGGCAATTTTTGTGCCTTAAAACTTATACACCCAAATTCTCACTACTTCGTTCGATCCATCTCTCTGTCTCTAATGGCCAATCTCTCTTGCCTTGTGATCCAATTCCTAGCGTTCTTCCTCTTGCTCATCGGTCATGGCCATTCGGTGTTCTTCAACTTCTCCAGATTCCAGCCCAACATGGGCAACTTGACGTTCGAGGGCGACGCCTTCACGTCGGACGGCGTGATCCAGCTCACGAGGAACCAGCTGGACCACGACATCGAGAGCAGCGTAGGGCGGGCCTCCTACGACAAGCCAGTCCGCCTGTGGGACTCAAAGACCGGGAAGCTGACCGACTTCATGGCCCAATTCAGCTTTGTGATGAAGGCCCTGAACGACACCTTTTATGGGGACGGCATTTCCTTCTACATCGTGCCGTCCGATTCCGTTATCCCCGCGAACTCGAGCGGCGGCTACCTCGGCCTGTTCAACCAGAGGACGGCCAACGACACGTCCGCAAACCGTGTCGTTGCCGTCGAGTTCGACAGCTACATGAATCCGTGGGACCCGAGCCAAGACCACGTGGGCATCATCGTCAACTCCATCATCTCTGTTGCCAATGTGTCCTGGAGGACCAGTATCAAGAATGGATCCGTAGCCAATGCTTGGGTCAGCTACAACTCCACAACCTTTAACTTGAGCGTCTTCCTTACTTATGCCAATCACCCCGTGTATAATGGCAATTCGAGCCTCTCGTACATCGTCGATCTCAGGAAAATTCTTCCAGAGCAGGTCAGAGTTGGCTTCTCTGCCGCGACAGGTCAATTCACCGAGATACACAACATCCTTTCATGGTCATTTAGTTCAACCTTGGAGGATGCTAAAAAGAAAACAAGCCCTGGCTTGGTGCTCGGAATAGTACTAGGTTCCGGTCTGGTAGCCTGTATACTAGGAATTGGTTGGTTCATCTTTTGGAGGAAGAAATCTCCGCTTGGCAAAGGAGTTTCGACGGTCGACATCTCAATCGATGGTGAATTCGAGAAGGGAGCTGGACCAAAGAAGTTCAAATACCGCAATCTTGCCCGTGCGACTGATGATTTCGCTGAAAAAGGTAAGCTGGGAGAGGGAGGATTCGGAGGAGTTTATAAAGGTTTATTAAGGGAATCGAACATGGAGATCGCGGTCAAGAGGGTGTCCAAGGGATCGAAGCAGGGTAAGAAGGAGTATGTGTCGGAAGTGAAGATCATCAGCCAGCTCAGGCATCGGAACTTGGTACAGCTCATTGGTTGGTGCCATGAAGAAGGCGAGCTCCTTCTAGTTTACGAGTTCTTGCCAAACGGAAGCCTCGATTCGCACCTTTTCAGAGGCAAAACCCACCTGACATGGGCTGTGAGGTACAAAATAGCCCTCGGCCTCGCCTCGGCCTTACTCTACCTCCACGAGGAGTGGAAGCAGTGCGTGGTGCACCGCGACGTGAAGTCAAGCAACGTGATGCTCGACTCCAACTTCAACGCGAAGCTGGGCGACTTTGGGCTGGCACGGCTCGTGGATCACGACATGGGCTCTCAAACCACCGTTCTGGCGGGCACAATGGGTTACTTGGCCCCAGAATGCGTGACGACCGGAAAGGCCAGTAAGGAATCGGACGTGTACAGCTTTGGCGTTGTGGCGCTCGAGATAGCATGTGGAAGGAAGCCGGTGGAGCCGAAGGTGGAACCGAGTAAGGTGAGGCTGGTGGAGTGGGTGTGGGATCTGTATGGAAGAGGCCAAGTGGTTGAAGCGGCTGATCCGGCGCTGAACCTGGAGTTCGACGAGCAGCAAATGGAGTGCCTCATGGTGGTAGGGCTATGGTGTTGCCACCCAGATTACAGCCTTAGGCCGCCGATAAAGCAGGTGATAAATGTCCTCAATTTCGAAGCTCCGTTGCCGAGCCTCCCATCAAAGTTGCCGGTGCCGACGTATTATGCGCCGCCAATCGATACGTTGAGGTGCTCGTACACGTCGTTGGGGCTCACGGGTTCGGATCGAACTCAGTCTTCTCATACTAGTGGCTCAGCTTATTCATCTTCTCAGATTGGTGGATCTGGAAAACCTCTAATTAAAGGAGCTAACTAGTTTAGGCTTTTGGTTTCTATTGACCTCGCACTTACACCCTTTTATTATTATTATTATTATTTCCTGAAAAGCTTGGAATTGAAGGGTTGATTTTTAATCCTTCCTGTTAATTCTTGCTTTTTAGTCTGGGCATGCCTTCAGTAATGCAAAGTGAGACTATGTTTTTCAATTCTTTTTCTTTTTTTGTTTTACCCTGTTGGTGTACTCCTTAAGTGTTCCTACACATGCAGTTCCTTCTTCACCAAACAATCTCATCCTTTGCTCTTGGCAGTGCTAAATTAATTGGGAAGCATGTTTAGGAGTTTGATCAGATCCATTTCGCGTTTTCATCGGTTAATCGCGCAGCATCCACAACTTGCTCAAAAGTAACATAGACTAGTAATCACATGGATTGCTTAATTCCAAGTTCAATCTATAGAACTGAAAGCCAGAAGAATCAAGGCATAGATGAAATAAGTTAAAACGTTTGACCCTATCAACCTGTAGTAATTCCTCTAAGATCCGCAAGATATGAGGAGTTATGTGCGATTGAAGCTATCAATCCAAATACTTGATTTTTAGTTTCTTGCAACCATGTTTCAGATAAATGCAGCATCTTTGTAGACATGATCAATCATTAGTTCTCGACCATGCAGGGCTTGTATATGTCCGTTCATGCGATAATTTGTTGGGTCCCTAATCGAAGTTTTCAAGACGAATTATCGATTTTGCACATTTCTCGACCCAGGACATTTGTTGAGGAGTTAACGGAAACTTGCCTTTGCTATCTATTCATCATGTAAGTTAAGTCCAGAATCTAGATTTATCTAGTGGATTGCACCTCGAGGATAAACAGCTAATCATGGAAAGGTTCCCCACAAAAGTCAATACCTTAACGAGAAAGCCTGCAGCGACATGTCCCTTGGTCTCTAAAATGAGGAGCACCAGCAACTTCCCCTAGACTTGATACCGGCGGGGCCACGGTGAAGGAAGGGTATGTTGAAGTTTGTTTGTAAAATAAAAGTTGCCATTTCCAATCCCACATAAAATGAAAAGAAGAGTGCAAGTCTCTCTAGTAGTTAAAAAGCTATTATGGTATTTTAAAATATAAAAAAATGTGCAGGTGGGCTTCTCACTATATCCGCGTGCGGGTGTGCGATTAGCACTTGGCACACTCGTGCGATGGCTAATAATAATCGGCATTAATCAACAATCATATTTTTATTTTTATTTTTTAAAATTAAATTAAATTTAATAAAATTTAATTGTATTGTCTTAGGAAAACAACACGATTGTTTACTTAGGAGATGAGATTATTTTTAATATTGATTTCGAATTTTAATTGATTAATATCCAATAGTTGCAACTCTTCACAGTTGACACTTTAGACATGAAGAATTGTGTCCATTCAAGTTACAGGTTTAGACCTTCCAAAAGTTTCAATTTTTGATACAAAATACTGCTTTCAGAAAAATGAAAAGATGTGATCGAATAAACTGTTTTGGATATGAAGAGTTGCATGAGAATTAACTATTTTTCGGATACAAAAACATGTGTTTTAACTACTTTTCAGATGTGAAAAGATGTGTTTATTTCTTATTATCTATTCAAATGTTATGTTTATTTTTAGCCCAATTTTCTTCTTTAATTTTTGTTCTTTCCAAACAAGAGAAGTGACAATTTAGACATGAAGAATTTGCATCCATTTGAGTTACAGTTTTACATCTTTGAAAAGTTGAAATCTTTCGTACAAGAAACTGCTTTCAGAAAAATGAAAATGTGTGATTGAATAAACTATTTTAGACATGAAGAGTTACATGAGAATTAACTACTTTTCAGACGTGACAAGGTATGTTCGTCTCTTATTATATATTCAAGTGTTCTATTTATTTTGAGCATAATTTTCTTCTTTAATTTTCGTTCCTTCCAAACAAGAGAATTAAAGCCTTCGTTTTCGATTGTTTCTTAAAGAGTTTTTGGAGAAATATTAGAATTGTTATCTAATATTCTCGATTGAGACTCTGTCGTATCCTGAAAGATTTTTTCCAGTAACCATTGGCAACATTATAGGGGCAAATAATTTTCGAAATAGAGTACTATCATACTTCAGAGTCCGATTCCTTTTTTTATCTCATTCGGCTATATTTTACCAATGGGGCATATAGACCTTTCCATAGACTACGCCAAATTTCCAATGTAACCTGCAAGGCAAGCAAGCTCGAGAGGATCTTGGCTAATGAGATAGAGCTTGGGCGATAAATAAAGAATTGGACTGGGGAATGCAACGAACTACCAGGAAGCGAAAATCACCCCAGAAAACCAAATTCGAACATGCCAGTCTATTAAGGACATCCCAGATTCAGTGACATTTCGCTTGTTCTTTGAAATCACGCGAAGCATTTCCATGTACTAGGGAACTGATGCTGAATCTGAGTAGAGAAGTGATTCCAAGCAGAAGAGCGGAGTAGGAGAAGTAAATGGCATGATCCCACCTGATTTTAGTGAAAAGTATTGTGGCACAGAAATCTTCATGAGACCAAATATATGGAGAATGTATACAAACCTTCCCCCGTCCGAGAGAGATTCAATCAAAGTCCAAACAATCCTGCGCAAATGCATGTTTTCAGTCGCGAGAATGACTTGGAAGAAGGCATTCAGATGACTCCAACACCGTCTCCGCATAAACAGTGGGGAAGATCGCCGCCCTTACCGCGTCGACCATAATGACAGTAAGAAAATAGAAATGACAACCCAGCGACCGGTTATTCAGATGCAATTGACATATTCCATCTGCAAAGCAACAGAGTGTGTCCAAGGGAATGTGACAACCCTTCATGAGAGTCCCTGTTATAAATTCCAACTATTACTCCATTACCATAAACTCTCGTCCTTCAAACTGATAGCAAGAAGAATAACAGAAGCAAATGGAGATCATCGGCTTACCGATGCAAACTAAGTATTAATAGTTTACGAAAAGCAAGCGGTTGACCTTAGTAATAGCTTGAATAAAGAAATAAATCTAATAACGAATCTACGTTTTCTGTCCATGAGACCTATTCCATGGAGATAGTAACACTAGATTCCACTATAAACCAAGCAATACAAAAAAAAAATTATAACCACTCAAATCACTCAAACACTTCAATATATAATTCATGCAGTGTTTAGCCCTCACATTGTCTCTAAAAACAATATGAATTCACAAATCTTACCCCAAGATTTATTGATTTCTGCATGTTGCCCAATTGATTGTTATGGGCAAAAACTCCTTAGCTCATTGATATGCTAAACCAAAGCCACTTTATTTGGATCCAAAATAGGAAAACCCTTTATGGAAACGTACTTAAACTAAAAAACCTACGACTTTAAACTCAACACATTTTCAATTATAGATGACTTCCGAGATTTCACGAACGAGGTGTCAACAGTAGCCGCCCAGTTTCGAGCATCGCCCCTTGAGGATCTTACATCCTTCGATCCGGAGTTTTTCTAGGGAGGGAGAGAGGCCATCTGGAGGCAAGTGTCGCAACTTCGGGTATCATCAGATCCATAAGATCTGGACAGAGGGAGGGAGGCTGTCGAAGAGTCTTTCGACAATCCGTATATCTTGGATATCAGGATGGAGCAAAGAGAAAGGGAGCGGGAGATCCTCCTCCTCTCCGACTCCTCTATTCTAGTTTGTTCTTAGTCCTTTAAACTGATTTGGAGGGTGTTGAATTAGTCAAAAAGCATTTGTTTGATTTTTTTCAATAAAACCTAGTCAATAGAGTTGTCCTAGTTTATAGGAATCTGTTGCAACAAATTACTGTACACACGTTCAGCATAGTGGGTCAAAAGTAGTTGCTATCTTTTTGGGTTTATCTATTGGCGTTTGGCCTATTTAAAGGCTAGGTTGTTAGTTCAATAAAGTATGTAGCAGCAAGCATTTTTCACTGCAGAGTACTCTCTTTTCCTTTTTTTAGTGCTTGCAAAGCATAGCTAGCTTCCGCAAGAATTTTGTAACAGTGGTATCAAAGCCACGTTAGAAGGAAAAGTGAGTCTAGAGTACCGTTTAAACACAAAAAAAAAAAATTGAGAGTGAAAGGTAGTAGCCAAAAGTGAGTTTGAGAGTTGAGAGTTAAAACACGTGAGGAAAGATTCTCATTCACAGCAGCAGTAGGTGATCCCAATAGTGGTCCTACTTTTGCAGCAACTCTCTATGAGTTTTTCTTTTATATGCAGTAACAGGAATGGCTTTAGAAACCTTTATCCAACCAGCTATTCCACGCTTTGATGGTCATTATGACCATTGGAGCATGTTGATGGAAAATTTCCTAAGGTCCAAAGAATATTGGGATGTTGTTTCTTCTGGAATTGCAGAACCGAAAGGAGCAATCTTGACAGCAGCCCAACGAATAGTTCATGAAGCGGTAAAGTTTTTTTTTTTTGATAACCGGGGTGTCTAGTCATGCCGGCGAGCTGACGCTCAAACCGACGGCGACCAACTAATCCCCGGGGAGGCACCGCAGGACCCCACCACCACGGTACTCCGGGTAAGACACCAGTGAATGTGGGCGAGTAAGTTTCGATCCCAGAACCGCGAGTACTACTCAGCGGGATCCCAGAAGTCTACTCCTTACTACGCGACCACCTGATGGGTGGGTATGAAGCGGTAAAGTTGAAGGACCTCAAGGCAAAGAACTACTTGTTTCAAGCAATAGATAGGTCCATCATGGAGACAATCCTTTGCAAGGATACTTCCAAGCAAATATGGGATTCCATGAAGAAGAAGCATCAAGGCTCTGCAAGAGCAAAGAGGCAACAACTACAAGCTCTTTGTACGGAGTTCGAAACACTACGAATGAAATCAGGGGAGTCTGTCACAAATTATTTCTCAAGAACGATGGCAATCGTAAATAGGATGCGAATCCATGGTGACAAGATGGAGGACGTCACCATTGTTGAAAAAATTCTTCGATCCTTGACACCAAAATTCAATTTTATTGTCTGTGCCATAGAAGAAGCGAAGGATATTGAAGAGCTTTCAATTGATAAACTGCAAGGTTCTTTATTGGTTCATGAACAGAAACTCCAGCACCAAGACACAGAAGAACAAGCCTTGAAGACCTCTGCTAATTATCGCCATTCTTCAGCAGTAAGAATGAATAATGGTAGAGGGAGAGGAAGAGGATTCCACCAACGCAGCAGCACCATCAATCCAAGAATTGAAGGCCCTTCCTCTAATGATGCACAAAGTAGGGGTCGAGGACGGTATCCAAATGGTTTCAAGCCAAAAGCAATAGATAAATCTAAAGTTAAATGCTTTAGATGTCACAAGTATGGACAGTACAAGTCTGAATGTAGAACCAATCTCAGTCGACATGTGGAAGCAACAAACTTTGCTGCAGCAAATGAAGAAGAAGGAGAGACGTTCCTAATGGCATGCCAGGAGAAAGAGATGTCTTCAACAAATTTCTGGTACCTTGACACCGGTTGTAGTAATCATATGTGTGGTAACAAGGAAGCATTTTCTTCAATCGATGATACCCACCGCACCAAAGTAAAGCTTGGAGATGATTCTACCATTTCAATCATGGGAAAAAGCATTGTTCAAATCTCTTCAAAGGGTAAAACGCAGACCATTAATGATGTTTTCTATGTTCCTAAATTGAAGACAAACCTCATGAGTACCGATCAATTACTTAAGAAGCGGTATGAAATTGTATTTAAAGGTGGAGTTTGCAGGATTTACGATCATCAGCAGAACTTACTTGTTCAAGTTGATATGACACCAAACAGAATGTTTCCTCTTCATCTTCATGATTCTGGTCATGCCTACTGCTCGAAAAAATTAAAGGAGGAAGCATAGATTTGGCATTTTATATATGGGCATCTTAATTTTGGTGGATTGCGGACACTATACCAAAAACAAACGGTGGAGGGACTTCCTCCGATCACAATCCCATCAGGAGTTTGCAAAGATTGTGTTGTTAGCAAACAACATTGAGCTCAGTTTCCACAAGGCAAGGTGTGGAAGGCTAAGAAGCAGCTTGAGCTAGTCCATTCAGATCTTTACGGTCCAATCTCACCAATTTTTAATAGAGGCAAATGATATCTAATCACATTCATTGATGATTTCAGTCGAAAGGTGTGGGTGTATTTCTTGCAAGAAAAATATGAAGCTTTTGAAGTATTCAAGAATTTCAAAAGTCTTGTTGAAAAGGAAAGTGACAATCAAATCAAAGTTCTTCGTACTTATCGTGGAGGGGAGTACAAGTCTCTTGAGTTTGATGTTTTTTGTATGAAGCATGGAATCCGTAGGCAACTTACTGCAGCCTATACACCACAACAAAATGGTGTATGTGAGAGGAAGAATCGAACCATCCTCAACATGGTTCGAAGTCTACTGCGAAGAAGTGGAATCCTAAAGAAGTTCTGGCCAGAAGCAGTAAATTGGAGTGTCCATCTCTTGAATAGAAGCCCCACACTTGCTGTTTTGAATATGACTCCTGAAGAAGCTTGAAATGGACGAAGGCCGACGATTAATTACTTCAAAATTTTTGGGTGTATTGCATATGCCCATGTTCCAAATCAGAAAAGGAAAAAGCTTAACGATAAGGAAGTAAGATGTGTCTTTCTTGGTGTAAATGATCAAACAAAAGCTTACAAACTCTATGATCTTGTGACCAAGAAGATTATAATCAGCCGTGATGTAGTATTTGATGAAGAAAGATTCTGGCCTTGGAATGATGAAGCTAAAGGTGTTGCACCAATTGGCGAGGAAGACCAACAACACAGTTTGGGCTCAGCTAGTAATAATTCTGACCCTATTGAAGAAGTGGAGGAGCAGCCCAATTCTGAAGCTACTACACCACATGGTGAACGCCCTCAACGTCACCAACAAAGGCTATCATGGATGAGAGATTATGAGGTGTCTGGAATTGATCAAAGTGAAGACCCATTAGCTCATTTTGCTTTGTTTGCATATAGTGATTCAACTACTTTTGATGAAGCAATAAAACATCAAAAGTGGAGAGATGTAATGGATGCTGAAATTGAAGCAATTGAGAAAAACAACACTTGGGAATTAACAAATCTTCCCAAAGGCCACAACATTATTGGTGTCAAGTGGGTCTACAAGACAAAGCTGAACAAAGATGGTGGCATTGACAAATACAAGGTGCGTCTAGTGGCAAAAGGCTACAAGCAAGAATTTGGAGTGGACTACAAAGAGGTGTTCGTGCCAGTTGTGAGAATTGACACAATTCGGTTGGTGATTGTATTAGCAGCACAGAAATCGTGGTCTATCCATCAATTAGATGTCAAGTCCACCTTTTTACATGGTGATCTCGAAGAACAAGTATTTATTGATCAACCTCCTAGGTATGTGAAGCTTGATTGTGAGCATAAAGTATACAAATTAAAGAATGCTTTATATGGATTAAAGCAAGCTCCACGAGCTTGGTACAGTAGGATTGAAGCTTATTTTTTGAGGGAAGGTTTTAACAAGTGTCCTTATGAACATACTTTGTTTATTAAGGTTTGTCATGGTGGAAAACTGCTTTTGGTATGCTTGTATGTATATGATCTCATTTACACAGGGAATAATGGTGCCATGATGGAGACATTTAAGCAATCCATGATGCATGAATTTGAGATGACAAATCTCGAGTTAATGCACTATTTCTTAGGCATTGAAGTTAATCAATCTACCACTAGTACCTTTGTTTGCCAAAGAAATATATGCAGGAGATTTTGGAGAAGTTTCAATTAAAGGATTGTAATTCAGTTGCCACACCAATAGAAATTGGAATAAAACTCACCAAAGATCTTGGTGGAAGGAAAGTGAACAGTACCATGTACAAGCAAATTGTGGGGAGTCTCATGGACATCATGTATGGTATTGGTCTCATTAGTAGATACATGGAGAGTCCCACAGAAAAACACCTTTAGGCTACTAAGCATATTTTACGCTATTTGAAAGGGATTGAATCTCTTGGGTTGTTTTACAAGAAAGGAGAAAAGTTTAGATTTACTTGGTTTTACTGACAGTGATTATGCAGGTGATATTGAGGACCGAAAAAGTACCTCAGGCTATGTATTTATGTGTGGTTCAATAGCTGTCTCGTGGTTTTCAAAGAAACAACCCTTAGTCACTCTTTCAACAACAGAAACTGAATTTGTAACTGCCACATCAAGTGCTTGTCAAGCTATTTGGTTGAGGAAGATTCTTGGACAACTTCAATTCGAAGAGCATGGAGCAACGATAATTTTTTGTGACAACAATTCAGCCATTAAACTGTCAAAGAATCCAGTTCTACATGGAAGGAGCAAACATATAGATGTGAAGTATCATTTCTTGAGGGATCTTACAAAAGATGATGTGATTGATCTTGTTTTCTACAGAAGTGAAGTTCAAGTTGCGGATTTGTTCACAAAACCCCTTAAACTGATTAAAAGAGGACTTATTCCTACACCTTTAAACTGATCACTTGCGGTATCAGTTTAAGGGAGGGTTTGTTCTAGTTTGTTCTTGGTCCTTTAAACTGATTTGAAGGGTGTTGAATTAGTCAAAAAGCATGTGTCTGATTTTTTCAATAAAACCTAGTCAGTAGAGTTGTCCTAGTTTATACGAATCTGTTGAAACAAATTGCTGCACACACGTTCAGCATAGTGGGTCAAAAGTAGTTGTTATTTTTTTGGGTTTATCTGTTGGTGTTTGGCCTATTTAAAGGCTAAGTTGTTAGTTCAATAAAGTTTGTAGCAGCAAGCATTTTTCACTGCAGAGTACTCTCTTTTCCTTTTTTGAGTGCTTGCAAAGCACAGCTAGCTTCCACAAGAATTATGTAACATCCTCCAACACTGTCGTCAGTTGACAAAGATTGAAGGGAGTCGAGGGTGGTACGCCACTCGCTCACCGACTGCTTCATATTTCCACATCCCCTTACTAGAAGTCTCTATAGTTTGGAAGGCAATCCTCCATCTGGGAAGCACATAATACTCTCACAATCTGAAATTTCCAAATATTGGAGACATGTAAGCCAAGGCAATTGATTAGGTAGCGATTTTATCTTCGGACAGTCATAAAGAGAAGCCCAAGATGCTAAGAGGAAGAGGAAGGAAACACTCCAGTACCAGAACATGGTAGTGGGCCAATAACAAGAAAGTGAGATGGGACAGAATGTGTAGGCTCTGGGGTAACCTTCTCAAATCCTCGCACTTGCAAATGATAATCCCTTGAAGCTACTGAAGATGATCTAAATTTTTCTGTATGATCGACTTCTCTTCCTTGCACTTTAGAATTTCAAGTCTCTTGAGGGTCGTAGGTAAAATTCTATCCTCGCTAAATGGAGAGTTGGCCGAGAATCACACCTGCAGATTACTAATTCTCGTAGACAAGATGTCACATCACCATGGTTATTCCTGCTGCTGCTACTTGGTTCATCAAGATGGGTACGTAATCCAATGGGTAAAGATTGCAACATCTTGCAATCTGATAGTTAACGATACCAATGATGTTGGTATAACTGTTTTGGGGGAGAACACGAGTTTTGGACAGTTATCGACTGTCAAGCCTCCAAGAGAGGAGAGGGTGTGCATCTTGCTTGGGAGCTTCTCTAAATTGAAGCAATGCTTCAAGTCAATAGTCTCAAGGTTATTCAACATATCTGTTTCTCCTTCTCCAGCCACAAGTGATATGAATTCGGGACGACTTTCAAAAAGTAAGTTCTTCACACAAGCAAGATCTTGAATTACATCTATCTTGCCACAAGCATATTAGCTTTTCACAATTGTTAATCTCCAACTTCTCTAGCCTGATCAAGGAGCCTGTAAACCCAAGATTTAAGCAAGTTAATTTAGCAACATCTTTTATAACAAGAGCAATTAGAGATGTCATATTGACCAAACTCTTCAATACCCCCTCATGACAACCTCAAAAGTTTAATTTATTGAGAGATGGAAGGCTAATGGTAGAGGGCCAAGCAATCATATGAGGACGGGAGTTGATTTCAAGCTTTGTGAGGGAGCTAAGTTGACTAGGCAATCTTCCAATTAACATAGGACATGTAGAATGTCAAGATGCCCAAGACGAGGGAATAGAACTCCTACCTCTTCAGTGCCGACGCAATAAGACCTGTCCTTCCACAATGGCATGTCCTTGAATACCAAAGTTACGAAGGACAGAAAAGGACTTTTAGTTCCATAATGCATATTGCATTTATGCCTTCAATGTATAGTTCTTTTAGCGAAGATAGCTATCCAAGTGATGGTAATGCTTTGGCCCTACGACACCAATCAAATGTAAATGCACTACGTTAACAAATGAGGGATTTCCTATCCATGAAGAGAATGCTAGGCCACCATAGTAGGATATCGCTAGATTTTCAAGGTTTTAGTGAGGACAAAAAAACTCAAGGACCTCTTATTTTAGCTCTTCATTTTGGATTTATTCAAAATGTTCACTCCATTGCATGGTGAACCGGCATATTCCCTCCTTCATGTGTAAATTGCCATCCCTAGCATCTCTAACTTCGTTAACCTTGTGTAGATTTGAGATGCACAATACCCCTCCAAGGTTCTTCAGGTTTTTCAACTCCTTCAACCTCAAACCGTTTTATGTTCCCATTACAATCTAGGACAACATCTCAATAGATCACACTATCTTAATGCAGCCTCACTACTCAGAATTGTACACTTGATTTTGCATTATTACAAGCCACAACAAATCACAAGATCTTTCATTCAGCGTAAGCTTTTCAACTAAAAAATTTTCTAGAGCAACACTTGGATATTAAGTTGTTCGGTACTCATTGGCCTTCACGATCTCCTTTTTTTTTTATAAACTTTAGCATTCTAGCCATTTGAGCATCATAGAGAAGCAAAAGAGTCGTCTGTAGGTTGATGGGACATCTTGTCCATAAGCTGGAATAGCTTTTACAAAGTTAGATTAGACTTTCCTAAAATAGTTACTAAGTTGTTCCATGTTGAAAACTTTCTATAAGACTTTAATAAGATCAGGGAACAACTCTCGATAAGCCTCCAAAGTACCCCTTCGTGCCTTCACTTCAAGTAATGGCTATTTTACCCTTTCTTTCACAAATATCAACATGTTTGGACTTTAAACAACTCTACAAACCAAATCTTTCAAGCTCCAATATCAATATTCGGTGAGCAGATCTTTTTTGGTCCTTAGGAGATGTTATAAAAACGGTTTAGATTGCATGCAATCTTTACTCGATGGTCATTACGTGATCCTTAGCCATTTATAACAAATATCTGCACATCAAAAGCAAATTAAATACCAAATGATAAATTGAAAATCATCAAAATATTTTATAAGATATTTCTCTAATAAAAAGTACTATAGTGTCTGTGAATTTGTCCATCAAGTTGATGACAAATTAGTCTATAAAGCCACATTTCTAAGTAAGAAAATGAGCCACTCTTACAAATTTCCATTAACACTTTGCTTGAGTAGCCTGTGGAAGAGCTTGAATGCAGTAGTACTAAACCACGAACCATACTGTTATCCACACATGAACTGCCTATCAGCTTGAAGATTACGCAACAAATCATGAAGGTTGTTGTCATTAGGGGGTGTCAATGGTTCAATTTAATTTGATTTTTTGAAAAATCGAGCTCAATTGAACCATTGAAAAATACACTTGAACTAAACTAAACTCATGCTAAATCAAACCAAATTGAACTAAATTTTTAGTTCAGTTCGATTTATGGTTTTTGGCAAATTAGTGTAGCTCCTTTCCCAAGTGCCCCAACCCAGCTATTTCCCAAGCCACCCACTATTTCTCTCTATCCCCACACGAAACCCACCTCGTCCTTCAACTTCAGAGAACCCTCAATTCGCAAGCCATCTAAACCAAACCAAAAATGTTCTGATCCCCTCCTTCTTCTGCAGAGTTCCCCCTTCTCCTATGGAGATAACCCCTCCCCCCCCCCCCTCAAAACCCTAGTCTCGGCAGCCCTACCGAATGAACCCTCCCTCCTCCTTGCTCATATGGCTCGTGTCCCTCTGTAAGAACCCCCCTCATATCACGTCCTGGCCTCCTCTGTGGCCCATTTGTGTTTAACTCCCTCCCTTTGAAAAGTACCCTATCCATATTACCTCTTAAATCAAAGTTCGCCCTTCGCCTCACCATGCCCCTCCCCTAGCCATGTCTTCTTGGCAGCCCCTGAAACCACAGCCCTAACCCTATGCCTACCTTCCTCGTGTATGTTTCATCCTAAAAGGGCAGGGGCTGACTCTCACCCCTCCTATATACCCGGAACTCCCCTCAATCCATCCCATCTTCGTCAAGTTAGGTCTCCCTGTTCTTGTACAAGTTGGGCTGAGGTCAACTCCCTTGCAAATCCTCTTGTTGTGCTTATCCTCTATACCCAGGTAGTGTCTCCTAGTAGTCCTTGAAGTCCCCTTTGCATTGCTGCAGATAAGCTCTTCGCATTCCCTTGTATGTTTAGTTGTTCCTGCAAAATAGAGGAGCACTTATATCTATCATTCAATCCTCAGTGGTTCTCCAGATTCTGTAGTTGATTGGGTGTTGCGATAGTTAAAGAATGGAAAGTGATATTTGTTTGATGTCCCTATGTAAAAGGCTAGGAGATACCTGCTCTGAAAATGATGAGATAGTTGTAAAGGAAGAAACCCTAGAGGAAAAGGCTAAGGAGTGTGACCTAAACTTGTATGGCAGACTATTCTCATAATCAAACGTCAACTACCAAGCCTTCCTCGCTACTATGAAGAAGGCATGGAAGGTGGAAGAAGTAGGGTGCATCTCGATTGAAAATGGGCTGTTCTTATTTGAATTTGAGACTCCAGCTATGAAAAGAAGAGTTTTGGAGGATGGACCCTGGAGTTTTGCAAGAGATCTTCTTGTTCTGCAGCATTGTCAACCAGATATACCAGAACATTGCTACAAATTTACCCATTGTGCCTTTTGGGTTCAATTGATTGGGATTTCAAGAGGGAGGATGATGGAGGATGTGTTAAGTAATGTGACTACCAAGATTGGAGATGTTCTAGAAGTGAAGATTGAGTCAAGAGGCAGCAATTTGAGGAAAGTAAGCAAAGTAAAGGTTCTTATGGACTTATCTTCCCCTCTAAAGTCTAGCACTAACCTTACTTTAGAAAACAAGAAACTTTGGGGAGATTTTCACTATGAAAGACTTCCTAAATTTTTTTATTCACGTGGCTATATCAGTTACTATACAGCCGATTGTGTAGTGTAAATAACTCACCAGGAAAGTTTGGTGGCTGGCTACGTGTTGAAGCTAAATCCCTTAGCCCTTTTTAGGAGCTCTTTTTTGGGAAAGAAATGCCCAAAATTGATGTGGAAGAATTGATCCTTGAGACTCCACTACATGATACCCACCAAAATAACGTCAAGCTAGAATTAGGGGAGGCAAGCGATATAGGACAGCAAAACCTAAGCCTAACTGTGAGTACCCTAGGGTTAGGATACGAGACCCTTGTAGCACCTAAATTGAAGTGGAGACCCAACAGATTTCGAAGGAAGATTCTTGTCGCGACCCTAAAAAAAAAAATTTCGATCGGATTAACGGATTATTAGGTTTATTAGATGAATTAACCTAATACGGACCCTCCCAAGTCCTACCGAATCGTAACTTTGGTTTTTGTTCAAATGGTTTTAAAATTTGGAGTCGCCACTAATCATTTTTGGTAGGTTGATTAGATACCTAAGTAAATTACCGGGAGGACTAAATTACTTCTATGAACTAGAGATTATGAGTTCGGGGACTTGGTTACACTAGTTAATTAAAACTAATGCCCTTTTGGTACTTTAATTTCATGGATATCATAATTTGGCAACTCAAGCTTGGTTTATTCTTAAGACTCTAGTAGGGTGTTCTCTTTTTGTATTTTCACTTTTTAGATAGAATCCATGGGTGGTATTTTTTTTTATTTTCAAAGTGTTAAAAATTCCCTAAAGCCGAAAGATGGAGTGTGTTAACGACTTCTGTGCAGTGTTACAGTCTACTCACTTTGGAGTCTGATGATTCCAAAATTAAATGGCAGGAAGTCAATGACAGTAAATAAAGACCTCCAATGTATGGCCTAGCCTTGGCTTGGCTTTTCCCTTTGGGGTTTAATGGTGCAGGAATTAAATTGCGGGAATTTAAATAACGGTAAGTAAAAACCTCAAATGGACGGCCCAGCATTGGCTTGGCTCTTCCTTTTGGGGTTTGATGGTGCAGGAATTTAAATTGCAGAAAATAAACGACCTCTAGTGGATGCGCTTTGCCTCTCCATTCTAGGGTTTTAGTTCATTAAAATAAAATATAACAAATTGTTTCAACAATTTGAACTAAAATCCGTTAATGGGCACCTCAGAATTTGTTTGGGCCCACTTTGTACTTCCATGGAATTTATCGTTGATACAGAGTTGTCCCTTTTCTTTTATCTGCCATAAAATATGGGAAAAAAGGAGATGGAGAAAGTATATACAATTTGTGCTAATTTGAGACTAAAATCACAAATAAATAAATAAATAAAAACACTTAGCTCGAATTCGCTTGTTCGTTGATGAGGATGAACTCTTGATTTATGTTGATCGATGAAGGAATTGGTGATGATAACTCCTAACTTTAAACGTCCATCATCTTCAAAATTTTCTCTCTTTTTGGTATTTTCTTTCTTTCTAATTTTTCTTAAATCTCCCAAAACCCCCTCAAACATCCAAAATTTTCTCTCCCAAAAATTCTCCTCCCAAACTCACTTCTTCCTCCTTTTATAGCCTATTCATCCATCTCTCATTCTAATTTTTCCACTAACTATATCTCCCATTCTAATTCCTCCACTAACTCTTCTTCATCTTCCTCCTCCTTTCTCCATCTCTATTTCATATTCTAATTTCTCCACTAACTTTTCTTCATTTTCATCTTTCCTTCTCCACATCTATCTCCCATTCTACTAACTCTTCTTCATTTCCATCTTCCCTTCTCTATTCTCATCTTATTTTCTTTATCTCCTCTTCTCCATCTTCCTATCTTCATCTCCTCTTCTCCATCTTTTCTTCCCCATCTTCCATTCTCTATTCTTATTTCTCCACTAACTCTTCTTTTTGTTATTTGCAAAATAATCGCTCAAGTGTTAGGTATTTGCACTATAGTCCCTGAATTTTAAGTATTTACAATTTAGTCCCTAAAAAGAAATATTTCTTTAAGTCCAAATCTCCTCACAATTTTCGACACACCCATCGCATGTTGAATTTAAGCTCATTTCTTCCTATTGAAAATAATGCAAAATTTAATTAAATCCCTTTTTGTAAAATTGAGTTATTCTGGGTATAATTGGGCCAAGATGAAAATTTGAAATATTAGAGAACAATGTCACAACTCCTAAAAGTGAAAAATGAAAATAAATTGACTCAAATTGAATTTTTTTAGGCCCGATTCGAGATTATGCTCGTGAAGGAATACACGACCACGAATTGGATTTTATAAATTTGCGATGGCCAACATGAAAAGGGATTTAAAAAAAAATATTGACTACTTTTATGTATTTTTGTGGCCTCAAATGCTATTATTTATTAAATATTTTTCTAATTTCTAAAAAATTATTTTTTACTCAAAAATGGTTGCCTAAGCTTGGCCAAGGCTTTCAAAGTTGATTTTGCAATTTTCTTATTTTTTCTTGATTTGTTTTAGGAATTTTCGAAAATAAAAATATCAAAAAGTACTGAAAATATGAAAAATTATTTTTTTGCCAAAATTGGTTCTCTAGGCTTGGACAAAGTCCCCAAAGTTGATTTTTTAATTTTATGAATTTTTTATTAATTTCAAAAAAGAAAAGATGATTAAAAATCTGATGTCAACAGCTGCCCCTCTTTGAAAGAAAGCTTGATGGAGGTTCATTTCAAAGACGAGATGACACCTGAATCTTAATCGACTCAACCTAAGAAAATGCAAAGAGTTGTGACATTTGATCTCTAATACCTCTCTGAGCAAGTTCTGATCCATATCGGACTGGAGGAGGTTTTTATGGAGAGATAAAGGAGCGAGCTTACCTTGCACTTACCCGTCCGTTGTGTGGCAGTTGCTTGATATGGATACTCTACTGAAAATGGAATGAGAACCTAATGATTCGTTATTAGAAAACCTTAGGGTGGTTGAGCTTGGACCCGTATGGTGGGTCAACCCATGGTAGATTCCTAACAAAAGGATTCTACTGATTAAACTTTGATTGAAATTTCACTTGTATGGTAGGTCACCCCATGGTAGATTCCTAATGAAAATATTCTACTGATTAAAATTGGATTGAAATTTAACCCGTATGGTGGGTCACCCCATGGTAGATTCCTAATGAAAGGGTTTTAGTGATTAAAATTAGACTAAGATTTGACCCGTATGGTGGGTTATCCCATGGACATGCTTGTAAGAAGGACTTTGGGTGCCTATAGAAAGGACTTTTGTGGCCTGTAGAAAGGACTTTTGAGTACCTGTAGAAAGGACTTTGGTTGCATGTAAAAAGAACTTTGGTTGCCTGTAAAAAGGACTTTAGGCTGCCTTCAAAAAGGACTTTGAGTGCATGTAGAAAGGACTTAATACCTGTAAGAAGGACTTTGTGCCTATAGAAAGGACTTGGTGCCTGTAAGAAGGACTTTGGTTGCCTTCAAAAAGGATTTCGGGTGCATGTAGAAAGGACTTAGTGCCTGTAAAAAGGACTTTGTGCTTGTAAGAAGGACTTTCATGCCTGTAAGAAAGGCTTTCATGCCTGTAAGAAGGACTTTGGGTTGCTTGTAAGAAGGACTTTTGTGTTGCCTGTAAGAAAGACTTTGGGTTACCTATAAGAAGGAATTTGGTGCCTGTAGGGAGGACTTTTGTGTTGCCTGTAAGAAGAAATTTTGTGTTGCCTATAAGAAAGAATTTTGTGTTGCCTGTAAGAAGGACTTTGGGTTGCCTGTAAAAAGGACTTTGGGTTTCCTGTAAGAAGCACTTTGGTGCATGTAGGAAGGACTTTTGTGTTGCCTGTAAGAAGGACTTTTGTATTGCCTGTAAGAAGGACTTTGGGTTGCCTGTAGAAAGGACTTTGGTGCTTGTAGGAAGAACTTTTGGGTACCTTGAAGGGTACCATTCTGGGATTTGGGAAGATCAGGAATCCTGCAGAAGCATAAACCCAATTTAACTTACCATGAAGGGTGCCATTTCTGGGATCAGAGAGATTAGGAATCCTGCAGAAGCTCAAACCCGGATTATATTTTCTTGTTGCTCAAGTATGAGTCAAAGATGTAGAGATCAAAACATCTCGAACATTTCTATTTTCAAGACGAATTATGCTTCATTGGAGAAGGTGGATACCCGCATATACCTCACTGGATTCAAGCACCTTGACAAACCTTAGAATTCATTCTCTTAAACGATTCAGGTTGAAGATATACTTACTTGAGGATTTGGAAAACTGCCTAGTGATTTCTTGATAACTAGGCTTGTTCATTCAATAATCGCCAAATGGATTTCCAGACCTTGAGAGATAACTCGAACATCGAAAATGTGTTTCCTGTCAGGCAGTGTCAGAGGTAACATGTGCAAGCATTTTCATCAATGAGTTCATTGGTTCATGCAAAACTGTTAACTGAGTTTGCAATGATAAAAAACAATATGTATGGTAGATCATGCTGCATTCAATCAAAATGTGAATCATGCATAACTATTCTGTCAAGTTTGCGCTACCAAGTCTGTTCGAAGAGGTTATCATAGTATGAATAGCTCGAATGTAATTTGAATAGGAGACTTCAGTTCGAAAGGGCTTTCTCTCACTCTTGAGAAAGGCTGTTTATTCTGATTGCAGGAGAGAAATCACTCATCTCATCATTATCGCATTTGATAAGGGTTTGAGTAATCTCACAATTGGCACGATCAACCCAATCTGGAGGTCTTGATGAGGACCGTAATGTGGGCTGGGTTAGAGGCTTATCAAAGGGGACTCTTTTGAGTCAATGTGATTAACAAAAAGTCTCTATCATCTGCTCCGGGTTTACAAGTCAAGAACCCTATAAAAATAAGAGAGAAATAGTCTTGCTCGTACCTTTTTGAGCGATGTTTTGAATCATTCAACTCTACGTTAACTCAAGTGTCTTAATCAGAGAAGACTTTCATGGGCTGTAACGTAGGTTGGAATTGGGGATCAAGCAAGTGAAAGGCTTCTTTTGGCCTAGAAAACGTATGAGGGGGGTTTAACATTGGTGATCATTGTATCCTTGTCACCCATCTCGGCCCTTTGAATAGTCCTTTAAGAATACAATCGTCGTATGAGGAAAGTGTGAACTTCTGCTGATACCGTTGTCGCTTTCGAACGGTATAAACTTCAACTGAGTACATTTTACAATTTGACTCATTCAAAGAGTTTCCTTTTGCAACCAGATCCCATTGGGGATTTACATTGATTTGAATGGGTATTGGCCTTACTTTTGACTGGCGCTTTGCTTTTTCATGCCCGATTTTTTTTTTGAATTTGCAAAGATTGTGCCGTCATATACATGCATATCAAGGATCACACTTGTAGAGATGGCTCATGAACTCTATGTAGACCCATTTCTTCTGAATTCTTCTATTTTAAGGTGGCGTCATCTTCATCTCGGAATAAACAATGATCACCAACGGGGTTTTCAAGAAATGAATATGCAGGCTCAATTGGGCAATGCAAAGAATAAAAGTGTATTGGATAGATAAACGAATGCTTTTTGTCATCCTAATGCACTTGAATCACCGTACGAGGTTGAAAGCAAAGCTGCACTCGAAAATCGATGTTAGTCTGAGCAAGAAAATTTCTAGCCATTTACCTCGTGGTATTACTAGGACTACCTCCGTTTGGCCCCTATGTGGGGTGGTTCTTGACAGGGGTTACGAAGTGAAACCGTCACTCAAATGGGTTTTCAATGGTCACTTGTAGTGTTTAGGATATAAAAATGAACGCCTCATTCCTTTCGGTATCGTACCTTTTGTGAGAAAACCTATTGCCTTGGGGAATGCGGAATCTATTTTGCGCACGACTCACTATGGATGTAAGATGTATATGGAAATGGGCTGCCTTTCATCATTCTGTCATACCCCATTCTATACATTCGATGCATCATATGCAGTTTATGCCCCAAGCCAGAATTGGCAAAATTAAACATGCAGAATAGTCATACATGAATTATGACATATGTAAACGCAATGCAGATGTAGCAATTTTCAACACTACACGTCTTTACCAAAAAATGCAAGTATGGAAGAAAATGGGTGAATTTGAATTGCCTCTGGATATGCGGGTAGATCGAGCAAATTGGGAGTTTACTCCTTAAGTCGAGGAATGGCCAGTATCTGAGTTTGCTCCTGCAAAGCATTTGGGCCTCTTCAATGTTAACAACCGTCATGGTTATCGGTCAAGCGCCTTTTTTTATTCAGGGTAGCCATAAATTTGCCCCATTTTCATCAAAGTCGATTTTATCAGATGATTATAATTTTGCCCCTTGGGGCTGTCTTCTTCGACATATTAAATGTATGTATTAACATTTCCTGTCAAAAGAAAAGAAGACATGTTAGCCGATATTGGAGGGGATGAATTGGAAACGATACTAATTTACCCTTCATCTTGAATGTTTTGCACAACTCCTTTATTAGCTTCGCTGGATTGAGTTTCCCTTGGCTTTAGCTAGACACTTCAACATTAGGCTAAAATCCTGACAAAATACTGACCTTGGTATTGTTCGTCGAGTATTCCTGTTTCTTTCTGAAAAAAGAAATGCGCAAAAAGTCGTTTTATTTATTTATAATACTTACAACATCCCCCACCCTTAAGGATCGGACTTGGGATATTTTGGACCGCTATCATTCTCCATACCATTAGGCCCATTAGACCGTAGGCATCCATGGAGGCTTCCTTTTAAGGGTTAATCTTCAGATTGTATGATCTTGTCGTATTGGGCTACGCCATGATGCTCTCCAAGATAATTTACAACCCCTGTTAAGACGGAATAAAGTAATTCAGAATTTGAGACGATCATAGGTAAATTGAAACGATACAAAACCACCCATCTCTGAGGCTACTCGCGTTTTTTGCTCGTATTTTCTTTGTTTGATGCTGTCCATCCCATTGTAATGTCCACAAATTGATTTGTCCCTAGTTTTTGCTCAATGAGAGAACTTCACATTTGAGTATGACTGTGTTCTCGGGGCAGTTTGTAAATTTCTGAGAATAGAAGGGGTTTAATTTTAAAACTTGGAGCAATTGAGGGTAAATTGGAACGATACGGAACTACCCTTCGAGTTTACGCGGATTTTTACTCGCTATTAATTCTTCCCCGGCTTTGGTGCAGTAACGGGTCCGAGCATTTAATATGAGGAAGACAGATTATTACTCCTTGCTTTTACATAAATTACAAAAGCAGAAAAACACACAACGCAAGGAAATAAAACCTATGCACTCATTCAGGATTGGTTCTGATTCCTCTGCAGGCTCTCTAACTAGCTTCGCCCCAGATTAGGTATGCGTTGGTCATGTTGAAGGCCCTGTGGTTACTAGCTTTGAAATACATGCTCCGTGTGCACATTAAAGCCCTAGTGCTTCATCAAAATTGAACTGCTTGATCATGGCGGTGAGTTCGTCGTCAATGCCACTTGCCTGGTGGTGATACCTCTCCCCTTCCCCGAGAGGCATCAATGTTGACCCCATAGGCTCGGTCCTTTCGTTCTTTCCCCCAACAGAACTTGATCCTATCATAAACTGGTCTAACTCACCTCTTAAACCAACATTTTCAATCCTCATATAATGCCTTTCATCTAGAGTGAGGAGGTTATTGCAGTTGGGGCAGGTGGCGGAGTCAAAAGCCTCTTTATACATCTTGTTCTCCGCTTGGAGGTTCTCATTTTCAGCTCTTAGAAACTCAGCTTCGTTGCGCTCATGACGAGTTTTTACTCGGGTTCGCCTATTCTGAAACTAGAACTTGATTTGCGAAGGTTCAATTCCTAGCTCTTGACTCAGTTCCATTTTATGTTTACCGTCTGGCATAGGGCACGTTCTGAAGAAATCCTCAAGCCTTTGTACTTACTCTCAGTATGGCGACGGTAACGGTTCCTTTGCACCTTACTATTGTTGTCCTTATCTTTACTGAGATCTTGGACGTCGTCGGCAGAAGGGCCAGGCTCCATGGGCTCATCCCAAACATGGCTTCGAACTCTTCATCTCCCATATTCAGCAAATAACGATAGCTCTCGAGAGAATTGGGTTGAGACATCTTCGATAATTCCTCAAGGTTTGTTAACTCTTCTGATGCTTTCACTCTCTCTAGATTTTTCTAAGCGACCGTCTTTGAAACTCTTTTCAGGGTATGAACGAAGATTATTAAGAGAACGTCTCCTTTTAAGATTCGGGCATGGGTTTAGCAAATTGTATTGCTTCTCTCGAGAGTTCAGTCTTTTTCGTATTTCTCACTCGGTTTATCTCCTTTCATCTCTATCATAGTGGTAGAACTCGTGTCGTTATCTCTTTTGCAGGCGATCTCTTTTCTCTGTTTACAACTGAATACAAGTCTTCGTTTCTTTTTTTGCTAAAGTTTGTTCTGTCCCCCATTTAGCTCGTCTTTCCCTCTTCTTTTTCAAAGTGGCGGTGTCTCATCAAACTTTTGCGGAGATTTCGGATTTGTTTGCCTTGAGGTTACTGTCTGACAGGGATTCGAGCCAACGGGGTGGTGCCAATAGAGAATAGTAGATAGAGAAATCTTGACTGGTTAATACTGTCACTACGAAATCAATATTTACTTCAACACAGATTACCATCTTCGCATTCCGTTAGTCTGCTTCACCTATCTTCTCCTTTCTTTCGTATTCCGCTCGTCTGCCTTGATTTCCTTCTTGATAATGGCCAATCTCCCTACCCATATCTTTCTAGCCGACGCTATGTTCAAATGGGAGAGGCTCTATCATCTTCTCGGTCGAGGCTATATTTACATAGCTCATCATCCGAGTGTCGAAGCGGAGATTCTTGGTTTGTTCAGAGAGATAAATGCTTCTTCAGTTGAAGGAACCAATTTGGAGAGGGAATACAGGACATTCCCACACGTTTTCATCAACTTTCTAGAGGCATGACGAAATACCTAGGAGATGGTTACCTTAGCCCGCATCGTGAAAGCCTGCTACCAAGATTGATCTGAGTGCCTGGAGTTTACAAAAAGCTCGGTTGTTCGATACAAGAAGACCTTCAAGTCTGCTGAAGAGCGGGTCTCACTGTTGGTTCACGAGAGAGAGAAGCTAGTGGAGCATCTAGCTTTGAATCAGACTTACTTTGAGCATGACTCGAGGGACGTTGTGATGAAGTTCAAATGTGAGTGGCTGGAGGAGAGGCTCGACGATCTAATAGCGGATATAGCTTTCGAGAGGGATCTGATCGACAACTTAAAACTCGCCGTTGAACACCATGGGATGAATGCCGCCAGGTACAAGGAGAAATGTACCCGTCTGTTCTTCAAGCTTGCAAATCTCGACTCCCAGATTGTTCAATGTAGGCAGAGCATTAATTTTATGGAGAGTCAATTGAACTCTTTTGTAATGCTTATCAGGGCTCAGTTTGGTTTTACTTTTCCTCCCTAGTGAGCTGTTGTAATACTCCTTGACGAACGGAATAAGAGAAATGTTTCCCATGTTTGTGCTTTTATTTTTCCACCATGTCTTCCCTTTCACAAAGCATGAAGACTTAAGATATCGGAAACGCTGAGGTTTGACATTCTTCTTCATGTTCTTGTTAGCTGCAGTAGACGATGATATCAACAACATTAAAGAAGCATTCGGCGGTGGCCCCCACTAGTCACCTTGAGGCCTGTGAGCTAGTTGCGTGAATTATTGCAGATACGGCTACTCGGTCAGTGTGCTAATAATGAACTCGGCCACCTGTTGCGTACCCCACTTCACTCATGCTTTTCTCTTTTGGCGTCCACTTGTCCGTGTTGGTTGTCTATAGAGTCGAGAAAAATGCCTATGGGCCATGCTCATTAATAAAACACCTATCTCTTCCAAGTTCTCTACGTGGTTCGAATCCGAGGAAACTTTAAGGCAAGCCATTGGTTGATTTAATCAAAAAGGCTGCAAGGTCGGGTTAATATATTTTCTTCACGGGCTCTGATTACACAATCCACGCCTTTTCAACAAAAATATAAAAACCCCTCCAATACATTAAGAATGCCCCCACGCCTGATCTGGATAAATTTACACCTCCATCAAAACACATAACTCATACATGTTGAATGATTGACACAATTCTGTCTCCAGGAGGTTTGATCTCTTCGCTTGCCCCCAGGGTTATTAGCTAGGACATCAGTAATTCTTCGAGGTCATTCCTGGCATGTCACCATCAACGAGCCAAATTTTTCTCCCGCCTAGGGTACCTGCAAAAGTAGAGGAAACAATTAGTATGTGATCTAAGGAGAGGTCGGTCCATGACTCCTACGTTAGTCCAATTTTGTTTTTTAATTTTTGTGGTGAAATGAGACAAACTTTTCTTAGGAAGACATGGGTGAATTTCTCAAAAATGATTTTCTTGCAGATTTTTATTACTTGAAAAATGTGATAAAATCCTTTGATTTTTAGCAAATTTCTCGAAGGAATTTTCCTCTTTTATCAAAATGAATTTTCAGGGGTAAATTCGTTAAGAAAATCTTATTTCTATTGAAGCAGAAAATGTGTGACAAAATCCTTTATTGGTCGACAAAATTTCCTGAAGGGATTTTTCCACATTTTTTCAGAAATGGGATACCAATTTGATTTTTATTTTCTTTTTGAAAAAATGGCCATGATGTAAGTTCAAAATTTGACTGACAACTAACATGGACCGACCAAAAAAATAAATAAATACAAGATAAAGTCAGAGGTCTTACTTTTACCTTAAAGATATACCAATGACATAGACATGGACATGAATCGTGAGTTTAAACCTTAGCCTATCTATCCTAAAAGCTTACAAATTGAAGCGAAAGACTTACAGCAAGGCGACAATCTCGCACACATAATCAAGATTAGCCGTGTCCCACGATGTAATCAGGATTAGCCGGGCTTTCCACTCCGGCTACTCGAGTAAAAAATTATAACCTCCGCTTCAGTAATCTTACAAAGCCTGAGGCCTAACTTTTAAAACTCATTTTTGAAAAGAGGTTCGGGATTGAATTTGGATTAACTTTTGACGTGATCTCACGGCGAACGCTAGAATCAAATCACAATACCATCCTAAAACTAATAGCCCAAGTCCGACCACGGGATGTATGTAATGTAGTGGTAAAGCGATTAATCATGCACAACAATTAAATTCAATCACCGCTTTAAAATGTGTATAAATTAAATTCCAATTCCTACACACCAAACCTGCAAAACAAGAGGTTAGCCAAACACTCCACCCCTTATAACTCCCATCTGCAAAATCATTTAACACCTAAAGAGTGAGTTCCAAGCAATTGCCAAATCAAATGAATTTTCATGAAATTTTTCGGGCCTAAGTCCTCTAAGTTCTTAAATTTTCAAAAATTAAGAACACGTCCCCAGCGGAGTCGCCAAGCTATCGCGACCTTAAAAAAAATTTCGATCCGGTTAATGGATTATTAGGTTTATTAGATGAATTAACCTAATACAAACCATCCCAAGTCCTACCGAATCGCAACTTTGGTTTTTGTTCAAATGGTTTTAAAATTTGAAGTCATCACTAATCATTTTTGGTAGGTTGATTAGATACCTAAGTAAATTAGTAGGATGACTAAATTATTCCTACGAACTAGAGATTATGAGTTCGGGGACTTGGTTACACTAGTTAATTAAAACTAATGTCCTTTCGGTACCTTAATTTCATGGATATCCTAATTTGGCAACTCAAGCTTGGTTCATTCCTAAGACTCTAGTGAGGTGCTCTCTTTTTGTATTTTCACTTTTTAGATAGGATCCATGTGTGGTATTTTTTTTTTATTTTCAAAGTGTTAAAAATTTCCTAAAGCCGAAAGAGGAGTGTGTTAACGACTTCTGTGCAGTGTTACAGTCTACTCACTTTAGGGTCTGGTGATTCAAAAATTAAACAGCAGGAAGTCATTGACAGTAAATAAAGACCTTCAATGGATGGTGCAGCCTTGGCTTGGCTCGTCCCTTTGGGGTTTAATAGTGCATGAAATAAATTGCGGGAATTTAAATAACGGTAAGTAAAAACCTCAAATGGGCGGCCTAGCATTGGCTTGGCTCTTCCCTTTGGAGTTTGATGGTGTAGGAATTTAAATTGCAGTAAGTAAAAACCTCCAATGGGCGGCCTAGCATTGGCTTGACTCTTCCCTTTGGGTTTGATGGTACATGAATTTAAATTGCAGTAAGTAAAAACCTCAAATGGGCAGCCTAGCATTGGCTTGGCTCTTTCGTTTGGGGTTTGATGGTGCAAGAATTTAAATTGCAGAAAATAAACGACCTCCCGTGGATGCGCTTTGCCACTCCATTCTGGGGTTTTAGTTCTTTAAAATAAAATACGACAAATTGTTTCAACAATTTGAAATAAAATCCGTTGATGGGCACCTTGGAATTTGTTTGGGCCCACTTTACACCTTCATGGAATTTATCATTGATACGGAGTTGTCCCTTTTTTTTACCTGCAATAAATTATGGGAAAAAGGGAGATGGAGAAAGTATATACAATTTGTGCTAATTTGAGACTAAAATCAAAAATAAATAAATAAATGAAAACACTTAGCTCGAATTCGTTTGTTCGTTGATGAGGATGAACTCTTGATTTATGTTGATCGATGAAGGAATTGGTGATGATAACTCCTAACTTTAAATTTCCATCGTCTTCAAAATTTTCTCTCTCTTTTTGGTATTTTCTTTCTCTCCAATTTTTCTTAAATCTCCCAAAACCCTCTCAAACATCCAAAATTTTCTCTTCCAAAAATTCCCTTCTCAAACTCACTTCTTTCTCCTTTTATAGCATATTCATCCATCTCCCATTCCAATTCCTCCACTAACTCTTCTTCATCTTCCTCTTCCTTTCTCCATCTCCATCTCATATTCTAATTTCTCCACTAACTCTTCTTCATCTTCATCTTCCCTTCTCCATATCTATCTCTCATTCTACTAACTCTTCTTCATCTCCATCTTCCCATCTTCATCTCCTCTTCTCCATCTTCTCTTCCTCATCTTCCATTCTCTATTCTAATTTCTCCACTAACTCTTCTTTTTGTTATTTGCAAAATAATCCCTCAAGTATTAGGTATTTGCACTCTAGTCCCTGAATTTTAAGTATTTACAATTTAGTCCCTGAAAAAAATATTTCTTTAAGTCCAAATCTCCTCACAATTTTCGACACACCCACCGCATGTTGAATTTAAGCTCATTTCTTGCTATTGAAAATAATGCAAAATTTAATTAAAACTTTTTTTGTAAAATTGAGTCATTCTTGGTATAATTAGGCCAAGATGAAAATTTGAAATATTAGAGAACAATGTCACAACTTCTAAAAGTGAAAAATGAAAATAAATTGACTCAAATTGAATTTTTTTAGGCCCGATTCGAGATTATGCTCGTGAAGGAATACATGACCCCAAATTGGATTTTTTAAATTTGCAATGGCCAACATGAAAAGGGATTTAAAAGAAAAATATTGAGTATTTTTATGTGTTTTGTGGCCTCAAATGCTATTATTTATTAAATATTTTCCTAATTTCTAAAAAATTATTTTTTACTCAAAAATGGTTGCCTAAGCTTGGCCAAGGCTTCGAAAGTTGATTTTGCAATTTTCTTATTTTTTCTTGATTGTTTTATGAATTTTCGAAAATAAAAATATCAACAAATACTGAAAATATGAAAAATTATTTTTTGCTAAAATTGGTTCTCTAGGCTTGGACAAGGTCCCCAAAATTAATTTTTTAATTTTATGATTTTTTATGGATTTTTTTATTAATTTCAAAAGAGAAAAGATGATTAAAAATCAGGTGTCAACAATTCTAAAGATGGAAAATCCTCAAGTAGGCAGAAGAAGGGTAAGGCAGTGCTGAAAGTTCAACCTCAAAAGAAAATGAAGAGATCTTACCCCTTAAAATAATGAGCTTCTCTTGGAAACTCTATTAATGAAGAAATGTTACTTGATACTTCCATCTTATTGGTGGAAGTAGGAAACGAATAGACTTTGATGGCTAGCCCTAATAAGCCACCGAAGATTATATGAAACTAGTGAGTTGGAACTGTCAAGGTATGGGTAATCCCTTGACAGTTCAACACCTATGAGCTATTGTGGCTCAAGAAAAACCCGTTCTTATCCTTTTGATGGAGACGAGTAGCAAAGAAAAAGTTGTGAACCAGGTGAGAAGAACCCTTAGATTTCAGTATTCTATAGTGGTTTACCCCGAAGGTATTGCGGGTGGTTTGGCTATTCTTTGGGATGAGAAAGTGGAGATTGAAGTGGATGAAAGCTCTTGACAATTTTTCAACCTCAAATGTAGGGATATGGATTGTGGCACATTGATGAGGGCGACTTTTCTACATGCCCCAAATGACTTTCATCGTGGAATGGACCTTTGGCAAAAACTTATGAAAATTAAGGGGGCGAACTAGCTTCCATGGCTGTGTATTAGGGACTTCAATGAAATTATGTACCATTGAGAGAAGCAAGGTGGATGCCAAGCCGATCATTTCAAGTTAGTAGCCTTCAATGATTTTGTAAACAGTGTATCACTAATGGATTTGGAAAGTAAAGACTATACATTCACGTGATCTAACAACCATGAAGGGGATGCTATTGTTAAGGAAAGACTAGATAGAGGCCTTTGCAACATGGATTGGTAGGTAGCATTTTCGAATGCAATAGCAGTCACCCTACCTACCATTAGATCGAATCATAGCCCTATCCTCCTTGACCTTAATCCTTCTTCAAGGAAAAGGAGGAAAGAGTTCAAATTTGAATTCTTTTGGTTAGAGGATGAGGAGTACGGAGAGATAGTGAAGAAGGCTTGGGGACTCCAATACAACAATAAGAGGGAATTTCCAAGGAAAGTCCAGAATGTCACCCGAGCTCTATGGAAATGGAGTAAATGAAACATCCCAATGCCCGAGTTCAAACAGAAGAACTAAAGAATAAGCTGACTACCCTTACTAATAGCTTGGTGGATCACACATACCGAGAGGCTTCTAAGCGCAACATTGAACAAATCGACAAGCTATGGAAACAAGAAGAGTCCTATTGGATGATGAGATCTAGAATCAGCTAGTTAAAGGGAGGTAATAGAAACACTAAATTTTTTCATGCCACCACAATTCAAAGGCATCAAAGGAATAAAATTTCTGCCTTGTTGATAAATGATCAAGAGTAGTATCGAGACCAAAACTGTTTGAACCAACACATTCTTAACTACTTTAAGTCCCTTTATGCGTTGGTTGGGGATAGAAATTTTCAGCTAGTTCTTAATCAATGCCCAACACTCGTCCACGGGGATACAAATGAGGATTTAACTACCTTGGTGTCCCTTGAAGAGGTCAAAATTCCTACTTTCTAGCTTGGGACTACTAAAGCCCATAGACCAGATAGCCTTAATGGCCAATTCTATCAGGGATATTGGGAGGACATACAAACTGACGTCTTTCAATTGGCAAGAGACTTCTTTACTTCAGGTGTCTTTGACTCGTCTCTGAACCAAACTCAAATAGTGCTTATTCCTAAAGTCGCAAATCCGGAGAGTATCTCACGATAAATGTCTATGTCCAAGAAGTTCTGCACCAATTGAGAACCAGGGAGTGAAAGAATAGATTTCAAGCCGTTCTTAAAATGGATATGCAAAAAGCCTATGATAGAGTGGAGTGGGACTTCCTATGCGCATGCTTGCTAAAGATGGGCTTTAGTGCAAATTGGTTAGTCTAGTCAGACAATGCATCTCAACGGTATCCTTCAGCATAAAGATCAATGGCGAACCCACTCCATTTTTTCAGCCTTCCCACGGCATTAGACAAGGTGACCCACTATCTCCATACTTATTCATTATCTTGGCTAATGTCTTGTCGTCCCTCTTGTACAAAGGGGTGGAGGATGGCTCGTTGAAAGGAATCAAATTGAGTAGAAGTTGCCCTACTTTATCCCGTCTCCTATTTACTGACAATGCTATATTTTTCTTGGACGAGACGATCATGGAATGTCAAAACCTAGCTAGTATATTGAGCCAATACTATCTAGTTACCGAGCAAGCCATCAATCTTAACAAATCAAGAGTATTTTTCAGTAAGGGCTGCCTAGACCCCCTGAAGAGGAATCTGGCCTTCAAATTAAGAGTCCCAATCATTGATAAAACTGGGAAATATATGGGTATCCCTTCATACTGGGGCCAAACGAAGAAAGACACGTTTGCATGGATTCTTACGAAAGCCAATATGAAACTTGAAGGCTGGAAAGAAAAGCTACTGTCCAAGGTAAGAAAGGATATTTTGATCAAAATGGTGGTACAAGCACTTCCACAATATGCCATGTCGACTTTCAAGATCCCTATCTTAGTATGCAAGGCAATTGAGAGAAAAATAGCCAATTTTTTATGGAAACAAAACACATCAAAAGCTGGTATTCATTAGAAGAAGTGGGAGTCTTTGAAAAAGTGTAAAATGAAAGGGGGACTCGGGTTTAAAGAACTTATAACCTTCAACGAAGCTAGCAAGCAAAAAAGGGCCTAAGCTCTCATGGTGTTAGCAGAGCTTGCTATGAGGAAGAGATTGCATCGACAAAGACACTAGATGGGCAGTGAGTGATGGACAAAGTATCAATGTTAGAGAGCATATGTGGCTGTCCTCCGGAGTGATTGGAGGACCAGCAAACGGGGATAACCCTATCTTGGTAGTTGAAGTGATTAACCCAAACTCTAGATTATGGGATATCCACAAACTCAATGAGATGTTCCAGGAAATTACGATAAAGGAAATCATTGACACTCCTATCAACCCGAGAACAACAAGGGATAGACTTGTATGGACAGCCAATGCACAAGGGAAATACTCAATCAAAGAAGATTATCACAACATCAGGAAAACCACAAAGTAGAACAACACAGAATCTGCAACATCATCATATCAGCCACCTCGAAGCCTATGGACATCTATATGGTATATTCCTACACCATCAAAACTCATATTCTTCCTATGAAGTGTATGTCAGAATGCCTTGCCAACAAAAGAAAGCCTCTTCAAGAGAAAGCTCGCCTCGGATCCTTTGTACTCGGTGTGTCGCTAGTATCTTGAGACTCTAGAACATTTGTTCTTGCTTTGCGACTGGGTCAAAGGAATATAGGCCGACAACCAAGTGCGATTATATAGAATGCTAAACCAGATTCAAAGAATGGACAAGTGGATCGAGGAAGTACTTACCACTGACTCACGCCTCTTGCACTAATTGCAAACGTGCTATGGCGCTTGAGGAAAGAACATAATAGTGTGGTGTTTCGCAGGATTCGACTGAGACCCGAGCTAATTGTGGATGAAGCTGAAGGGGAAGTATCAATTTTTGAAAAAGTGTGGCTAAGCAACAAATACTCGAAGGAAAAGAAGAAAGCTGTACCTTGTATTTGGATCCTACCGAGACAGGGCCAGTGGAGCTTCAACGTCGATTGCTCATGGATCAAAGGTGAGAGGCTCGGATTTGTAGCTAGGATATGTCGGGATGATAGAGGAGCCATCATTATTGGATTTGTGAAGCAGGAGAAAGCTGATTCGGTATTGGAGCTAGAAACCCTAGGGGTCTTTCAAGCTCTATGCCTTCTAAAGGAAGAAAAAGAGAAGAAAAACTAGCTAGTGGATTCTTACGGTTCTTTTGGAGTGGTCTTACAAGAAGATAAAAAGGTAGATGTAGCCACTGATAGCAAATCTATTTTAACCATTTTAGATTCACCTGAGGAAAGCCCATGGACCTTCAGCCCGTTATTTGTGAAATGCAATAATATTTTGGCCCAACTCGAAAATGAAATGGTCAAAGTGATCTACGTACACCGAGAGGCTAATGATGCCACATATTGGGTCACCAAAGCCCACCGGAGAAAGCTACTCGCCCCCCCCCCCCCCCACACACACACAAAAAAAAACTGGATAGTTAAACCCCATAACCTTTTTGGGATATTTTATGTTGCAATGCAACGAGCGCTAATATTTGTAGTTCCATTTCTCTTGATTGAGTTGGAACACGTTATTCAACCAAAAAAAAACAGACCGAAAATTTTCAATTCGACCAAATCGAATATGCCGCCATGTTTGTTGCTAATCCCAATCGAACCCTAATCCGCACTCTCTCCTTCTTCTTCCTATTTCTGCTTCATCCGCATCTTCCGCTCACACATCCCAAGAAGCCCCACACCATCACCTTTTGATCATGTTGAAGTGCCTGGTGGAGGCAACACGTCGGACGGCGTATTGATACGTGCCGATCTAGGTGTGGAAATGGTCGAAAGCTGACGACTTCTTGAATTGCACCACCAGATGCTTCAAGCTGCGCTCCTTGTAGAGGAAATCATGGGCCGATTTGAGGGTGATGACCGATTCGCTGGCTTGTAGGGAGGTGGAAAATGAAGCCTGAAGGAAGTGACTGATGATCAAGTCCACAATGTCATCTTTCATGGCAACCATGAGCTTAAGTTTTTCTCATTGTTATGGTTACTGAACCAAACATTAAAAAAAAAAAATTATGGTTCTTTCTACTATTCGAACCGAGAGCCAAACTAAACTGAAAATGAATGAAATTTCAGTTCGGTTCGATTCAGTTCTTGATTCAGTTTTGACACCCCTAGTCGGAGTGGTGTGAAATATAAAATGATGCAGAGCCAAGATATCAGACGGATGGACACTTGCTCTCTGAAATTGCGCACAAAAAAGAAGCGCTAAGTGACAGCAAAATAGAACATTGGTTGACTCCGACAAGTTCATGTTATTTGTACTTCACTATTTTACAATTTCAAGCACTTTCCACCGCGCTATCGACTGTACGGTTGAATTATTCGTACCTATCATTAGCGCATGCTACATACTACATTTGCTGATGTCCTCTGATATGAAAACCTTCTAAATCTACAGACCTTAGCAACGCGACTTCTTTAAAACGTTCTGGCATATGTAGAACAAGCTAAAGAAAAAACGATCCCTTTAAGCGCTTCATAATTGGGTCCTCAGCTGAGCTATCTCACCAGGACAGCGCTTATGAGAGTGTTTCTTCCCAGTGCCCAAATAAAACTTTCAAAAACATCGTGCAGAAGAAGGAAAAACGCTACTACCTCCATCGTGTCGCCAATGTCGACAACAAAAGCATTATGGAGCAGTTTTACAGGTACCCATCTTCCTTCCTTCCTAATCTGCAAGCCTTCCATTTCATTGAGCTGAAAAAGGTTCATCAGCGTATCAACATTGGAGTGAGGAGTGAAAACGATGGCCATGTCTGGCTCAGGACATGGAGGATAGCAATTCATCCTCATAGATTGCAAACTGTCACCGAACAGCTCTCTCATCTCCTTGGCGTCAACTTCAGAGCACTCGCCATGAGCCCAAAGATCGACAGGGCCAGCTTTCTCACTTGCAACGAATACGCTTCTAACTTGTCCCCGTAGCAACAACAGCTGCAGATGTACATACCAACTTATCAGAAGCAGCTATTTGACACAACAGTTTAAGAAATGACATTAATTGCTTCACAATGGCACTCACAGTCACTCAATTCAATATCCCTATTGAATAAATTTTCTGCATTAGTCCGCTTCATCATACGCCATGCACAGCCGGGAGATCATGAGACTCTACCTCAGATTCTCAGGGAGCTTCTTGAATAGATCGGCCTCCCACAGACCAAGCGGCAGGGTGGTTATGTAGAACATGTCCGACCAGTCTATCTTCTGCTCCTCTGACACCAAAAACAGCTTCCTGATCCCTTCGTGGTTCTCCAGTTGATGCTACAGCTTTCACTTTTCTTCTTAAGGAAGGTAAAGAAACTTCCGATTTCCAGTTTGAATTCCTCCAGCAACAGTACGCTAACTCCAAAGTTTACAACTTATTGCACAAATTAGTAATTACTCAAGAAGGATATACAAATATAATTGGGCCACCCAACTCTAGATTTCATACTAATGTCAAACACTAAAGTTCTCGGCCATGCGGTGAAACGATCGTTAACAAGTGAATATCCTAGTTTGTTGTAAAACTTAGATTGGATGACCTCATTGGTTTGGTGACACATGCTCACTTCGAAAAGTCAGATGTAGTTCTTACACTGAATGTGCTATCATCAGTGATCCATATACCTGGAGAACGGGTTTCTTCCTTTTCCGACGCTCCTTCCAACTTGAGATCTACGTAATCTTAATGTGAGCTAAAACAGTATCTCAGTGACAACATGCCTATCATCATTTACAAGGTCTCAAGACTTCCTGGAGGAAGTTACCCTTTTCTGAACTTTACTTTTTTTCATATTCTAGAGATTGGAAGTTGAATTTCATTTTATGCTAACATATCAACTTTTACGGTCATGTAAAATTTCATTTGGGGCAAACTAAAATAAACTGCCTAGCACACCACACACCCACAACCAACCAACCAAACCCCCCCCCCCCCCCCAAAAAAAAAAAACCCCCACCCACACACACACATTTGTTCATAATACTTGATATAACTTGAGCTGTTAATCTATTAAATCAAATCTTCTTTTCATTGCAAATACAAAGTGGTCGCATGCTAAGAAACCTGTAACCAATCCAAAACTTCTCTACAATCCTAGACTTCAAGATGGCTACTTCGACTTCAGGAGCTTCAGGTACTTTCTCTGCTTGACATCTCCAATGCACGATATCCTACAATGCACGGGCAGTTCTCATGAAATCCAGGTATGACTTTCCGTTCAATTTCCGATTGAAAAATTCCTTGAAGTATGCCTCCACAGGGACTCGCCGGAAAATGGCAGGGTTATCGCTGCTAATAAGGCTAGGTGCTGGTCCCAAGACAGTATCTAGCCTGCAACTGTAAAATGTGGCTACAGAGAGCCTCTTTTTAGTGGAATTCACAGTTGCCCGATGCTCAATGCTCCGATAGATGCCATTGCTGACAATCTGCATGAAGGAAGCAAAGAGAAAGGTTAGTAGATTCATTTGGAGGGTAAATCTGTAGCTGATACTCTGTATGTTCTCATAACCTGAGGTAGTAGTCACCACATCACTAAAGTTTCATCTACATGTGGGAACCACACTGAAACCACCTAAAAGCAACACATGGACCTTGGTATTTTCCACTCTCTGTGACTGTCTGTCACGTCGCATTGACGATGAAATGAGTCTATACAGTGACATTTGTACATCAGATTTATCACAAATTCAACAGCCTATCCTGAATTACACAACAGAATGAGCGGGGAACAGCATCTGCTAAACAAGAAAACGAGCAACTCTTATGAACTATGATCAAGACTTGTCGAGTAGCCTTTGGAAGAGGTTAAAAACAGTGGTCCCAAACCATGAATTATACTTTCATTGCTACATGAACTATCTTTCAGTCTGTAGAATGCGCGACAGACAACGAAGAAATCATAGTGCAAACAATAAAAGAATCCAGAGCCAACGTAGCAGACAGAGGAACACTTCCTCTATGATAGCACATACTCAGAAGAAAGTGCTAAATGAGAGCCAAAAAAAATAAAATAAATAAATCATATGTCATTACTTTACAATTCAAACAGTATTTCCTCCGTACTATCAACTGTACGGTTGTACAACTCCCGCTCATGATTAGCACATGCCGCATACTGTGTTTACTGATGAACACAAATATAATGTTATGGACTCTTTTGTGGGACGCGTCTATAATAGACGCAATAACTGATTTCCAGCATTAAAAGGCTTAGGTTTTCTATTTCTACTTAATGTTGATTTGTTTCCTAAAATAGATTTTATTTACATATTTCAGTTTTAGAAAAGAAACCTAAATTATAGGTTTCTTGATAACTGATTTCCAGCATTAAAAGGCTTAGGTTTTCTGTTTCTACTTAGTGTTGATTTGTTTCCTAGAATAGATTTTATTTACGTATTTCAGTTTTGGAAAAGAAACCTAAATTATAGGTTTCCTATTCTTGTAATACGACTAGTCCTATTTAAAAGGGACAAGATGAATAAAAACCCTAAGCAGATTTCTATCAAAAACTTACAGAAATCTAGAGCTCTCTTTTATAACGAGGTCTAAGGTTTCAAGCTCCCTTCGACAAGCTCGAGTCATTCAAAAATAGGTCGCTCAAGGAATCAGACTAAGGGAAGGGGAAAAGGGACAGCAGTTGACTTGGATTTTCGTGTCAATCGCCCCGTGACTCGATCTTTATTGCGGGACCACGACATATAAAAACCTTTACAATCTATAGGTCTTAGCAATGCTACTCATTCAGACATTAATGCATATCTATAAGGAAAAAAAAAAGATGTATCATTTTAAGCGCTTCCTAGTTGGGTTCTCAACTGAGCTATCTCAGCAGGATATAGCTCATCAGTTTTTGATTCCCAGCGCCCAAATATAACTCTCAACCATCCAAAAGAGGAAAAGTGTTACTACCTCCATAATGTCACCAATGTTGACGACAAAAGCATTATGAAGCGGTTTTACAGGTACCCATTTTCCTTCCTTCCTAATTTGCAAGCCTTCTGTTTCGTTGAGCTGTAAAAGAATTGTCAGCGCATCAGCATCGGAGTGAGGAGTGAAACCAATGGCCATGTCTGGCTCCGGACATGGAGGATAGTAATTCATCCTCATGGCTTGAACACCGTCGCCAAACAGTTCTCTGATCTCCTCCGCATTCATCTTCAAAGCTCTTGCCATGTGACTTAAGATTGACCGGGCTAACTTTTTCAATTCAAACGAATACACTTCTAACTTGTCCCTGTGGCAACAACAGCCGCAAATGTACATATCAGACAGACTAATTGGAAGCAGCAGTTACTTCAACTCAACAATGAAAAGGAATCACGTAAGGTGCTTCATATTGGCATTCAGTCACTCAATACAACATCCCTATCAAATAAATTTGCTGCTCGTTGTCGTGTCGTCATCGTCGTCATTAGGCAAAAACCACATGCACCGTGCACAGCAGGGCGAGCATGGGACTCTACCTTAGATTGTTAGGAAGCTTCTCAAATAGATCAGCCTTCCGCAAACCAAGTGGCAGGGTGGTTATGTAGAACATGTCTGACCAGTCTAGCTTCTGCTCCTCTGACACCACAAAGAGCTGCCCAAACCCTTCGTGGTTCTCTGGTTGTTGCCACAGCTTTTGCTTTTCTTCATAAGGAAGATCAAAGAAACTCTCAATTTCCCGTTTGAATTCCTCCAGCAACAGCATGCTAACTCCATGATTTACAACCTATGCTTAACCATGCATAAATTAGTGAATCCCTCAAGAAGGACATCCAAACTGAAATGAACATCCCAATTCTAAAATTCAATTTTAAAGCCGAATGCGCAAATTCTCAGCAATGCAGTGAAACGATCATTAACAAGTGAATATCCTAATTTGTTGTATGTCTTGGATTGGATGATTTCATTGGATTGATGATACATGTTCCAGTCAGATGTAGTTCTAACACCGAATGTGCAATCATCAATCATCCAACAGACTTGGAAAACGGGTTTCTACCTTTTCTGGCCCTCCTTCCTACTTGGGATCTACCTTATCCTAATGTGAGCTCAAACGGTATCTCAAAGTCTCAAGACTCTTCCTGGAGAGACCCTTTTACTACATCAATTTTCTTCCTATTTCTTTTATGACCAACATTTCAAACATCGCTGTATCAACATCATCAGCATATAACACATACATCCATACATACACAGCTACATTCATGTGTCTTAGCATCGATAATAAATCACTTCATGCAACCATTTATAAAAGTGCTCCAACAATTTTTCGTTTTTATGGACGCGCAATCTCCGCGAGCCAAGAGTATCAGTGTACCTGGAAAAATCCCCAGTCTCTGCAAGCGAAGTGCAATTTCTCCAGCTCCAGCGGATCTCCGCGAGCCAAGAGTTCAACATCGACGACGGGGACGGACTCGGAAGCATCGCGGGAGACAAGAGGAAGGTCCTGATCGGAGCAGCGCGCGTAGCGAGGCGGGAGGTTGACGATGGGCTCCCTCGCCAACTCCTGGACGCTGGGTACTATGATTGACGCCCCGAAGTTGACCGCAACCGTAGCCATTGATTTTGGTGACTCGTCTTTTTCCATCCCGTCTTCGCCGATATGACTGATCAGCTGGTACTTGCAGTCTAGCCGACCTAGATGAGCTCGCCACCCACGTTGGACGGTTATATCACCGATAAGGCATTCGAGCTTAGGTCTCTGTTATCTACTTTGCCCAGGTACAGTGAGTAATTAATATATATATAGATATATATATTGCAAGTTTTAAAATTTGTTCCAAAAATATAATTGAGCTCTAATACTTATAAAAAAATATAATCAAATCTTAAAACTAATCAAATTGATTCAATCGAGTCTCTATTAACATTGTCGATTATTTAATGAGAAATGTTGACGTGGTATTTTTAAATTAATTTCTTTATCGGCATTTTTAATTATTTTATTCTTCAAAATCATATTTAAATAAAAAAATTGAAAAAAAGAAAGGCAGGATCTCGCGCGATGAGGCCCTGCTGTCGCCAAAGCCCATCATTGAATGGGTTGACAAAGGTTGCCATTCTTAGGCAATGGTGGCCGCCCCTCGTTGGCCACGAGAAAGGATTGGTGAGCCTTGCTAGGTGCAAATGAGGCCTCACCCATATTTGGGATGAAAAACCTAGACCTAGGTGATGCTGGCTCCCACTTGAGGGTGACGGGGCCTTGCTAGCCCCCATCGAGGAACAAACTCAATACCTTGCTTGTGTAAGGGGATGTCTTTCCCGGCTTCTTTAAAAATTGTAGCTTGCACCTTCATGTCATTCTTCATGTGCTGATCTCTAATGAGAATAATGAATCGAGTAATTGATCCAAGAGAGGGGGGGCAAGGGACCTAGAGATGTAAATTTTGCTAAAGAGGAAGTCATTAAGAGACTAGAGGTTCAACACTGCATGGAGATCTGAGAAGGCAATTGCCATGGCTACTAATCGATCAGAGATGTGAAGAGTCAATGGCAAGTCAATGAAGTGAAGCAACTTTGCTTGAACTAGTGATGACAGCTCTTGCTAAGGGCTGATGAGGCCACGCTAAGGGTTAGCAAGGGCTAGGGACCCTGGTAGCCCCTTCGATGATGGGCATCGGTGGTGGTAAGGCCTCGCCAACTAGGTCCTACCCTTTTTTTTGTTCTTTTCTTTTTTCAAATAAATTTTAACCTTTTTATTCAATTTCTAATTTAATTTGAATAAGTTTTCAAAAAAATACAATAATTAAAATGCATTATAGGGTAAGGAAATTAATTTAAAATTTTCATGTCAGCATTTTCTGTTAAATAAATTGATAGTATTAACAGAAGGACTCGATTGAATTAATTTGAAAAGTTTTAGGAGTTGACTGCACTTTTTGCAAGTTTTAGAATTCAATTACGTCTTCGTAACAAGTATTGGAACTTCTAGTGAACATATCCTTTTAAAATATAATTTCTTTTTTTCTACAAAAAAAATAAATGAATTTTTTTTTATCGCCTATGAAAGTAGTTAAACATAAATTGTTAACAACAATGAAAATATTTTTGGTTGACTAATTTTTCTAAATAATATAAGTAACTACCATTGTTTTCTAACCTTGACATTTGAGTTCCTATGCTAAATTTGCTGTTACAAAAAACGCTGTCAGTTCCACATATATGACCCATCACTGGAGTCGGGTGAGGGCAATATTTGGATGGTGAGTGAGTTAATGACAATATGATATAATAACATATGACCCTCTTGAAAAATTGCTTAACCTATAATAATTAGTATGGTATGGACGATATTGCACAATATCTCGAGTGATTTAAGCGATTCGATCATACTACCAAAATGGTAGCCATGATATTGATAGCAAAGCTGTAACAAGTAGCGAGAGGCAAATAATGAAGATAGTAGTTGGTGCGTGATGATGGGATTGGGAGATTTCGAAATTCATTTTCTAGGCTATGTGTATGGAAACTATCAACCTTGTTCCTTCAAGAAAACGAGCATGACACGGCTGCCCTTTTCAATCAAAGGACGTAGCCTCAAATGAAATTTGAGCAATAACCTAATATTCAAATATATATGCCTTCATATATATTTGATAAAAAGGTAACATATTCACAATTTTCAGAGCTCATCTATTAGACAAAAGATATACGTGCATATCTTTTCATTTATACCTTGAAAACTCATGAACTATATAACTTTTCCAAAAAATATATGCACCCACCTATCCCAAAAAGTCTCGCGGCTAATGTTCGTACGATCCTATTCACGACTTGCCGATATACTTGAAAGACATTTGAAATAAAGAGGTAATCAACCACAGCTTAGTGAGAAGTACAATTTATTCTAAGCGGATTGAGAAACTACTATGCATTTATCAAGTAAATCAAATATCAATTCAGAGTAATAACAAATCTTCAATGGTTCAATCCATTGATTAATCTTATTAAATAAATTTTCGATGGTTTATCCATCGAATAATCTCGTACTCATCCCCAATTATGGTCATATTTAATGCTGTGACAAAGACGACCAAGTTTACCCCTCTTGGTTAGGTCTACTACCTATTTTAGCCGGCGGTTTGACTCAATGACGTCTTTATAGTATGCATACTACTCTCACCTTAGTGGGTTCTAATCATAGGAACATGAGCATAAATCACAATACCAAGTCCAGAAAATCACAACAATTCAGTTTCACAAATCGAATCCATAGCCTTCCTTAAAACAAATTCCTCAACAACATTTCAATCTCAATATAAACAATCACCAACGAATCATATCAAACATCAAAGAGTAGTAATAGCTCGATCCTGTTTTATGCAAAAATAATGTTTTGAAACATCACCATTTTTAACCTTTTCAAGAAAATGAAACCATAATACGCGTATCCATCTTTAAAGCATGATTTTTATAAATACTTAGAAGAGAATGCACAACTCACTTTAAAACATTGAAATCCAACTTGTAACTCGAATCGTAAAATTTGAAATCCTAATAAATTAATAGAAAACGACATTAAAAACTATAGAAACATTATGCTAACTAAAAAAATTGACTATACGACACATAAACGTCTATAACTCGACGCCTACGGGCTAAAAAAAAAGCTACTAATCACATATTGGACAACTTACGTGCTTAACTTCAAAAATTTCGTTCGGACAAACCGTAATTCCAATTCACGAACTGTCAAAAACATTAGCTCCGCAATACTCTTAAGTTCATTTCCTATAATGTTCGCAACTAAGCGACACCAAAATTAGGCCTTAAGATATCACAACCCCCAAAACTCGGATTTTCCAGCCCTATTTGCGAAAACTTTTTTCATTTTATCCAAATGAACTCCGATTAACGCAATTTTATAGTCAAAATGAAGCTCATTCGACATACAACAAAAGTCTTAGCATGGCCAACCTCAAATAATAACAAAAACTGTAGCACCAGAATTGAAAATCTTGTTTCGGGCAAACCATAAGTCTAAATTCAGTTCTGTAAAGTCTCATGACTTCATAACACCCTAAATCATCATTTTCCCAAAGAATCTCGGCTCAATAACTCAAAAAATCTGACTTCCCAGCTTAGTTTTTCTATAAGTTCGAACTTGAACCCTAATAACGGAAATCATTCTAATTAGTCGAATAAAGAGGACGAGCACTTACCTAGCCTTGTGACACGTAGTGAAACAAGCTTGATGAGGTGTCCGTGGCGGTTAGTGCGCGCACATGCACTATTTCTTTCCCTTTCTTCTTTTTTCTCTTTTTCTTTCTTCCCTTTCTTCTTTCTTTTCTTTCCTTTTCTTCCAATGAAGGAAGTCTCTCGAACCCCTTTTCCTTTCTTTGCTTTTATTGACTTTTTCTTCTTCTTTTTTTGGGTCCCACCACCTTTTTGACCTAGTCAAAAACTCAAATATTACATTCTACCATCCTTAAAAGAAATTTTGTCCACGAAATTCGAATAACTAAACTTACCTCAACTTTGAAACAAGTGAGGATATTTGCACCTTATCCCCTCCTTGAGTTCCCAAGTAGCCTCCCTTTTCGTGTGGTTTTGCCATTAAATCTTCACGTAAGAGATCGTATGACGCCGTAACACTTGATCCTTTTTGTCCACGATACGCAAAGGCTGTTCTTCATACGTTAAGTCTTCCCGTAACTTCAAAGGAGTATAATCTAATATGTAATAAGGACTTGGCACATATTTCCGTAATAAAGACACATGGAACACGTATGCATTCCAGATAACATTCATGGCAATGCCAATCTGTAAGCAACCTCACCAATCCTCTTAAATATCAAAAATGGTCCCACGTATCTCGGACTCAACTTGCCACACGTGCTAAATCTTATAACGCCTCTCATGGGAGAAACCTTTAGAAATACATGATTGCCCACATCGAATTCTAACTTACACTGTTTGAGGTCGGCGTAACTTTTCTGGCGACTTTGTGCTATTCTCAAATGCTCTTAAATGAGCTTGACTTTCTCCTTTGATTCTTGTATAAACTCAAGACCAGTTAGTCTTTTCTCACCCACATCATCCTAACAAATCGGTGTTCTGCACTTTCGACCATATAAAGCTTTAAAAAGAGCCATCTTGATGCTGGAATGATATCTATTATTATATGAGAATTCTGCCAAATGCAGGTGCTCATCCCAAGAGCCGCCAAAGTCAATAGCACATGCTCTCAGCATATCCTCTAAAGTCTGAACGGTTCTCTCTGATTGGTCATCTGTTTGTGGATGAAATGTTGTGCTGAAGTTAAGTCTAGTACCTAACGCTCTTTGAAGACTCTTCTAAAAATTGGACACAAACCGTGGATCCTTATCAGAAACGATATTCACTGGAACCCCGTGAAGTTTTACTATTTCATTAACATATCGTTTCGCCATTGTTGACACCTAATTTTTAATCATCTTTTCTCTTTTGAAATTAACAAAAAATCCATAAAAATTCATAAAATTAAAAAATCAAGTTTGGAGACCTTGGTCAAGCCTAGGGAACCAATTTTGACCAAAAAATGATTTTCCATATTTTTAGTATTTTTTTAATATTTTTTAGAAATTAGGAAAAATGTTTAATAAATAATAGCATCTATGGCCTAAAAAAAAGAGAAAAATTTCAATTTGAGTCAATTTATTTTCATTTTTCACTTTTAGGAGTTGTGACATTATTCTCTAATATTCCAAATCTTCATCTTGGCCCAATTATACCCAGAAGGACTCAATTTTGTAAAAAGGATTTTAATTGAATTTTGCGTTATTTTCAGTGGCAAGAAATGAGCTTAAATTTGACATACAATAGGGGAGGTGTGTCAAAAATTGTGAGAAGATTTAGACTTAAAGAAATATTTTTTCAGGGACCCAAATGCAAACACTCAAAATCTCGGGGACTAAATTGTAAATACTTAAGACCTTAAGGACTATAATGCAAATACTTAAAACTTAAGGGATTAGTTTACAAATAACTAAAAGAAGAGTTGATGAAGAAAGGAAGACGGAGAAAGGAGGATGGAAATAGAGAATGGAAGATGAAGATAGAATAGAGGATGAGAATGGAAGATGAAGATGACTTTTGGAGAGATTAGAGAAAAATGGGGAAGACTTGAGAAAGAAGGAAAGGAGGAGAAAAAAAACTAGACGTGAGATTGAGGGAGAGTGGAGGAAGAACGCATTCTGTTCATACCATTCTCACATATTTTTTACCGTTGGATCGTTCTGAATTTTTGATATGTGGTAGCTGACATCGAGACGATTCCAACGATATCAAGATCGTCCAGATCGGTCAAGATCTCACCGTTGAATGTCATCGGGAAGTTCAACCCCCCGCCGGTCATCTCAATCTCCGGTCGTATTCTGTTCATACCATTTTCACATACTTTTTACCGTTGAATCGTCCTGAATTTTTGATATGTTGTAGCTGACATCGAGACGATTCCAACGATATCAAGATCGCCCAGATCGGTCAAGATCTCACCATTGGATGTCATTGGGAAATTCAACCCCCCGCCGGTCATCTCAATCTCCGGTCGTATTCTATTCATACCCTTTTCACATACTTTTTACCGTTGGATCGTCCTGAATTTTTGATATGTGGTAGCTGACATCGAGACGATTCAAACGATATCAAGATCGCCCAGATCAGTCAAGCTCTCACCGTTGGATGTCATTGGGAAGTTCAACCCCCCCGCTGGTTATCTCAATCTCCGGTCGTATTCTGTTCATACCCTTTTCACATACGTTTTACCGTTGGATCGTCCTGAATTTTTGATATGTTGTAGCTGACATCGAGACGATTCCAACGATATCAAGATCGCCCAGATCGGTCAAGATCTCACCGTTGGATGTTACTCGGAAGTTCTTGTAGATTTTGGGGGGAATGCTTTGGGAAGTAAGTTCACAGACTTTTATTTTCGGATCAGTACGCCTAGTGGTATTGTAACTAGATTTTCCATGTCTCGATGACGAAATCTCGAAAACAAATATACTAAACATTCGTAGATGACTTCGAGATCTTCGATTTGATATATTATGGCGCGAAAATGGACGTCGTTTGCTATGTCAAAAAGGTCCCGAAATTGAGAGCAGAAATCTGGAAATATGGTGATTAGAACCTGAGATGGAATTTTTCTGATCTGACCTTTCACGCTAAATGATTTTCCATGGGTTATTCTAGACTTCGTTTCATAAAGACCTCTTCATAACATTTGTCCATAAGATCTTAATGCATAACATATAAAAAATAAAAAAATATTCATGCACGTTTCATATTTTTAATGCACTTAATGAATCTGAGTGTTTTTTCTGTGCATGGTCATATTGGTTCGTAGTTATCTCGTGTTTAGAGACTTCTTTTGAAACTTCACAAAAAATGAAAGTTGTTCATTGGGGTCTTGTTTAGTGGACTGGAAAGTTTGGTGCATTAATTTTGAGATTTGGGCGTCCATTTGAGTTTAATCCTAAAGTATGTCTGTTCTATGAAATTTGTTTGTTTGCTGCTGAACTCTCATGAAAGACCATTTTCTACACGAAAATGAGTGTCTCTTCAATAAGAATGTAAAACATGAAAGTTGTCAATGACACATTTTCCCATCCACATAAAAAATCTCAGAATTTTTGCATACATTTCATTATTTCTTTTGTATTTTATGGTTACTGCTTTCTCCTTAAGAATGTTCATGCACAGTATGATTTAATTCGTATTTTTTGTGTTAATATATTGGAAAATGTAAAAAATGGTCTCAATGAAGTTTAATCAGCACGTGTTAAACTTTCTTTGAGCGTTTGAATTGTCTTAACTTATTGGTGATTATGCATGTCCGATTGGATAGTTCATTATTTTCATTTGGCTTTCGGCCTGATGCTTTGAAGACTGGAGTATGACCGATGTCCATTCCGGTCCATTTTTGTTGTATTCCCGATCATGTCTCGGGTTTTATTCAATTGGTCTGTAATTATTCACCCGACGAGTTGCGGGTTTTATTTTCACTGTCCTTAGTGTAGTTTTACTTTACCTGCTCTCTCTTCATATCTTTATTTGCTTTGGGTGATTTTGCATTCTTTTATAACACATCCAAAATCTGAAAAGGAATCATAAAAAATATCCCGAAAAAAGTCATTCATTTTGCATAGTATGTAATATAAACATCATGCATATATTTCCATGTCATATCTGCTACGTCATGCATATAGCATAGTCCTTGCCACGTCATTACATTTCACATGTCATATAGTTAGATTGTATTTGCATCACATTTAACAAAAGAAAACCCAAAAAAAAAATTGCACATTTGAATCTCAAGTGAAAATTCATCAAAATTGCCAAGTGGAACATTTTCATGAAATTGGTACCGAAAGGGCGTTAATTGAAAAATTAGCGTAATCAAGTCTCCGAACCCAAATCTCTAGTTAGTAGAAAATAAAGTATTCTCCCATACTTTATTTTAGGTTTCTAATCTGCCTACCATAAAATGATTAGTGGCGACTCTAAATTTTAAAATCATTTGAACAAAGAACCAAAGTCGCGATTTGGTAGAGCTTGGGAGAACTCGAACTATGTTAGTTAATTTAATCAATTAATCTGGTAATCCATTAGCCTAAAAATGAATTTTAGGTCGCGACAGCCATGTCTTCAAGTGAGAAGCCGAATCAATATGACAAGAAGTGAGCAGACTTAGTCAACTAATTGATAATCACCCATATAGCATTCTTACCGCTTGGTGTCCTCAGTAAACCGATGATGAAATCCATGGTAATGTGCTCCCACTTACATTTAGGTATCTCAAGTGGGTGTAACTGTCCACCTGACTTTTGATGCTCAATCTTTACCTGTTGGCAAACAAAACATTGGTAAATGAATTTAACAATATTTTTTTCATGTTAACCCACCAAAAGTTTTCTCTCAGATCTGTATACATCTTAGTGCTTCCTGGATGAATAGAAAATCTGGTGTTGTGGGCTTCCTACAATATCTCCTTTTTCAATTATGAATCGTTGGGGACATAAAGTCGGTCACGAAATCTTAATAACTCATCGACATGAATGCTAAAGTCCTCCTGCCTTCCATCTTCGATGCCTTCTCTAATCTTTCTCAACTGAGGATCATCATTCTGTTTTGCTTTGATTTTATCTATCAACAAGGGTTGTGCCCTAAGATTAGCTAATCGGGTGCCAAGCTGATGTATCAATACCTCTAAGTCCAGCTTTCACATATTTTCTAGAATAGGCTTTTGAGAAGTAAGTAATGCTGCCATATTTTCAGAAGATTTATGACTTAAGGCATCGCTACTACATTCGCCTTACTTGGATGATAATTAATAGATAAGTCATAATCTTTCAGGAACTCCAGCCATCTCCGCTGTCTCATATTGAGTTCTTTTTGAAAAAATATATATTTGAAACTTTTATGAACAGTAAAGACTTTGCATCTTTCGCCATACAAATAGTGGCGCCATATTTTCAAGGCAAATATGATTACTGCTAGCTTTAGATCGTGAGTCGGATAATTCTTCTCATGTAACTTCAACTGTCTAGAGGCATAGGCTATGACCTTTCCATCTTGCATAAGAACACAGCCTAAACCTTTTTTAGATGCATCACAATAGATAGTGAAACCACTAGTACCTGAAAGTAAGGTTAATACGGGAGCCGACACTAATTATCTCTTTAGTTTTTGAAAACTATGCTCACATTAACCCAACCATACGAATTTAACTCCCTTCTGAGTTAAGCGAGCAAGTGGAGTGGAAATTTTAGAAAATCCCTTGACGCAGCGAAAGAAAAAAAACAACTTCCAAGGGGAAATTCTTCCTCCACGCTCCATGGCAACTTCGGGATCGCGAACGACAGGAATTCGCTCGGCTGGAAGAATACCAAGTGCCTAGTTTGTGGTCAAGCAATGTATAGCCTCAAGGATCTCTTGAAACTTCCGATCGGTTTGACCCACGAACTGATTGAATTCAACCTGCGTATTAGGCTCGTTTCCACGGCCCTCCGTTGCAGGAAGATTAACATTCACGTTATTCACCATCGTCATAGGAGAAACCTGCTCTAATACCAAATGACGTAGCGAAAGAAAAAAAAAACAACTTCCAAGGGGAAATTCTAAATTTTTAATTGCAAGATAATCTGATTACAAAGATGGACATCCTTTTATAGTGAAAGGACTCCTTAAGGAAGTAGCATAACTAAAGATAATATTACGCAGCGAAAGAAAAAAAAACAACTTCCAAGGGGAAATTCTGAATTTTTAATTGCAAGATAATCTGATTACAAAGATAGACATCCTTTTATAGTGAAAGGACTCCTTAAGGAAGTAGCATAACTAAAGATAATATTATCAAATCCATATCTAATCAAATCTAGGAAATTCAAATCGAAATCCATATCTAATCAAATCTAGGAAATTCAAATCGAATAATGCTATTAAACAGAATATTCTTAATTGTCTAAATCAATGGACTTTCCCAAACTTCCGACGATCGTAATCTTCAAGATAATTAAGCGCTAGCTGTTCTACATCAGTCTCCTCCTCTTCAAGAGAACTCGTCCTCGAGTTAGTATTAGGATAAAGAGGAGTATCCAGATGATATTCGAATAAATCTGCTACATTAAAAGTTGGAGAGATGTTCAAATCACTAGGAAGATCAACAACATAAGCATTGTCATTAATCTTCTTTAGGATCCGACACGGACCAATTTTCTTATGCTTCAGCTTATTATAGGTACCAACTGGAAATCGCTCCTTGTGTAGAAAGACCATGACCTCATCACCTTCCTTGAAAATCATAGAGCGACGTTTCTTGTCAGCGTCATCCTTATACTTCGAATTAGAAGCAGCAAGTTGTCGAGCCACGTCAGCTTGAACCTCCATAATTTTCGTTGCCAAGTTTTCTGCTGCCACATTATAACCAGGAATCTTTGGCAGAGGAACCAAATCAAGGGTATGTTGTGGAGTTCGCCCATAAATAACTTCAAACGGAGATTTACCTATGGAATGATTAACTGTATTGTTGAAAGTGAACTCAGCAGGTGTTATGTATCGATCCCACTACTTGGGCATGTCACTGCAGAGACATCGAATGATATTAGCCATAGTTCGGTTGACAACTTCTGTCTGACCGTCAGTTTGTGGATGGAAGGAACTACTGTACTGCAAATCAATCCCAAATAAATGCCATAAAGTCTTCCAGAAGTGGCGTAGGAACTTAGTGTCGCGATCAGAAGTAATTGTCTTTGGCACACCATGTAAGCGGACAACATCTCGAAAGAATAAGCTCGCGACATGTGAAGCATCCGAAGTCTTCTTGCAGGGAATAAAGTGCGCCATCTTTGAAAACCTGTCCACTACCATGAAAACAGAGTCTAATCCGCGTTGGGTTCGAGGAAGTCCCAACACAAAATCCATTGAAATATCTATCCATGGACCAGTGGGAATAGGTAGAGGAGTATATAAGCCAGTGTTCTGCGAATGACCCTTAGCGACCTGGCAAATGTAACATTTGTTAACAAATCGCCCAACATCTCTCTTTAACTGAGGCCAATAGTACCGTTCTTCAACCAGTGCCACAGTTTTGTCACGACCTATGTGTCCACCCAGAGCACCACCATGGAGTTCTCGAATAAGCTGTTCTCGCAAAGAGCCGCGAGGAATGCATAATCTATTCCCGAAAAACAAGTACCTTTTATGAATTATCATATCTCCATGAGAACCAATTCCAGAACACTGTGCCCATATTTTCCCGAAATCTTCATCTTCAGCATATAGAGAACAAAGATGGTCAAACCCAACAACATCGCTGCACATGGTCGTTAATATGGCCGCACGTCGGCTAAGTGCGTTTGTAACTTTATTCAAATGTCCGACCTTGTGACGAAGTACAAAGTTAAATTGTTCCAAAAAGGAGACCCATCGCGCATGCATCCTGTTTAAGTGCTTCTGACTCTTGATATACTTAAGGGCTTGATGATCAGTATTTAAAATAAATTCATGCTGATAAAGATAAGGTTGCCAATGCTTAATAGCTCGCACTACAGCATAATATTCTTACTCATAGGTAGACCAACGCTTACGGACATCATTAAGTTTCTCGCTAAAATAAGCAATTGGCTTACCTTCTTGGGAAAGAACAGCACCAATTCCTACGCCAAAGGCATCGCAATCCAACTCGAACACCTTCTCAAAGTTAGGAAGCATCAATATTGGCACCGTGGAGAGCTTTTCTTTAATAAGATCGAAAGTTGCTTTAGCTTCATCACCCCAATGGAACTTCCCTTTCTTCAAACAATTAGTGATTGGGGCCATAATAGTGTTGAAATCCCTGATGAAGCATCGATAGAATGTCGCCAATCCATGGAAACTACGAACATCACCAACATTCTGAGGTACTGGCCAGTTGCGGATTGCAGCCACCTTTTCTTTGTCAACACGAAGACCATCAGCTCCCACAACAAAGCCCAGAAAAAGAAGTTGTTCGGTTATGAAACTACACTTCTTCCGATTAATAAATAACTGGTTCAGCTGCAAGACTTGCAAAACCTCTCTTAAGTGCTCCATGTGCTGCCGATTATTTGAACTATAAATAAGAATATCATCAAAGAAAACCACTACAAATCTGCCAATAAAAGGTTTGAGAACCTGAGTCATCAAACGCATAAAAGTGCTAGGTGTGTTAGTAAGCCCAAATGGCATAACAAGCCACTCATACAAACCGGCACTTGTTTTAAAAGAGGTCTTCCACTCATCACCAGGGCGGATGCGAACTTGGTGGTATCCGCTACGTAAATCGATCTTTGTAAAGACTCTCGACCCAGCAAGTCTGTCAAGCATATCATCAAGTCGAGGAATTGGAAACCTATATTTGACAGTAATTCTGTTGATGGCGCGGCTATCCACGCACATTCGCATACTGCCATCTTTCTTTGGTGTGAGAAGTGCAGGAACAGCGCAAGGGCTTTTGCTCTCATGCAAGAAACCCTTCCAAAGGAGCTCTCCCACTTGTTCTTGCAGAATCTGGTTCTCCTTTGGATTCATCCGGTAATGTGATAAATTAGGAAGACTGGCACCCGGAAGTAAATCAATTTCATGCTGAATATCCCTCAAAGGAGGTAATCCATCAGGTAATTCCTCTGGCATAACATCACTGAATGCTTTCAACAAGGGTTTAAGCACATCAGGTATGTGAACAACAGTTTGGTGATCCCCTTTCTCCACAATCATATACATTCCTTCACGTTTACGAACATTCAACATAATATCAGCACCCTGCTTCTTTGGAACTTGAGGATTATTATTCTTTGGTTTCAAAGTAATCTTAACCCTTTTCCAAATAAAAGAATACGTATTTTCTCTAGCCCGGTGAGTGATATCAACGTCATACTGCCATGGTCGCCCTAACAATACATGGCATGCATCCATCTCCACAACATCACACGTAATAACATCTTGATATGATTTTCCAATTGAAATAGGCAAATGACAAATCTGATTTACCTTTAACTCTGGCCCCTTACGAATCCAGCCAATCGTATAGGGCGTGGGATGCGGTTCTGTCTTCAACTGCAAGTAGTCTACCAAGGCCCTCGAAACTATGTTTTCGCAACTACCGCTATCAATAATGAGATCACATACCTTGCCATTGACGGTGCAGCGAGCACGGAAAAGTTGATTTCGCTCGGTGTCCTCGATTCGCGGGGCAAGTAGTAGGCGTTGGACGACACAGTTAACTTGCTCGCCCACTTCATCATCCACTTCTTCCTCTTCCACCCAATTTTCTTCATAATCATCTCCATCATGCTCAACTACATTAGCCATCCTCCGCCGTGGACAATCGCTAGAACGATGGCCCAATTCGTTGCATTTGTAACACTTAATTGATTGGGGCTTAGCATAAGGATTCTAGGCATTCTGATTAGGAGCGCGACTGTTTGTCGCAGTTGGCTCCTTGGACCCTCCTGCAGTATTTCTAGATCTCCGGTTCGTTTCATCAAATTGCTGTGTCAAGGAACTCGAGACTTCAAATTGCTTTCCTTTTCCGAACGATCCACGACCCAAGTAGTTATTACCTCGAGTATTAGATCTAGTCCCCTCTAATTGCATCTCAATCTTCGTGCCATCTCCTGAGCATCCTCAACAGAAAACAACCGATGCAAGGAAACTCGATCTTGAATGTTAAGTCGTAAACCATTGACATACCTAGCAGTCTGTTGTCCCTCCGATTCATCAAGGTTATTACGAGCAGATAAAAGAAGAAACTCCTCTGTATAAGCCTGGACGGATCGATTCATCTGCCTGCAATTCTGAAATTGCTGGAATAATAATTGTTCATAATCAGTAAGAAGGAACCTAGTCTTCAACATCTGCTTCATTAGATCCCATGTTCGGATTAGTGCCTTTCCTTGACGGCGTCGGGTTAGTTGAGTCTGCTCCCACCAAGCCAAAGCGCCACCCTTCAACTTGTATGCCACGAACTTCACTTGGTGGTCCTCTTCGATCTCCATAGCATCGAAAAATTTTTCGACCTCCCAAAGCCAATCCATAAATTTTTCAATGTCTAAATTGCCATTAAAAGTAGGAAGATCTACCTTCAATTGATACTGCTCAGGATTTCGTCGATAACCTCCATGACGACGAGCCCCATGAACATGCTCATCCTGGAACCCCCTATTTCGGCGACCCCCATGAATTGGCACGTCCTGGAAGTCCTCCTCATCTTCGTCTTCAGTATCCTCGACATAGTCGGGACGCCTACGTCGGGGATTTCCTCCATGCTCCATGGCAACTTCGGGATTGCGAACGACAGGAATTCGCTCAGCTAGAAGAATACCAGGTGCCTGGTTTATGGTCAAGCGCTGTATAGCCTCAAGGATCTCTTGAAACTTCCGATCGGTTTGACTCACAAACTGATTGAATTCAACCCGCGTAATAGGCTTGTTTCCACGGCCCTCCGTTGCGGGAAGATTAACATTCACGTTATTCACCATCGTCACAGGAGAAACTTGCTCTGATACCAAATGACGCAGCGAAAGAAAAAAAAAACAACTTCCAAGGGGAAATTCTAAATTTTTAATTGCAAGATAATCTGATTATAAAGATGGACATCCTTTTATAGTGAAAGGACTCCTTAAGGAAGTAGCATAACTAAAGATAATATTACGCAGCGAAAGAAAAAAAACAACTTCCAAGGGGAAATTCTGAATTTTTAATTGCAAGATAATCTGATTACAAAGATGGACATCCTTTTATAGTGAAAGGACTCCTTAAGGAAGTAGCATAACTAAAGATAATATTATCAAATCCATATCTAATCAAATCTAGGAAATTCAAATCGAAATCCATATCTAATCAAATCTAGGAAATTCAAATCGAATAATGCTATTAAATAGAATATTCTAAATTGTCTATATCAATGGACTTTCCCAAACTTCCGACGATCGTAATCTTTGAGATAATTAAGCGCCAGCTGCTCTACATCATCCCTCCACAAATTGCCTATAATGGCCTACTAAGCTAAGAAAACTTCTAACCTCAGTGACAGTGGTGGGAAATTTTCACTAAATAACCGTTTCGACTTTCTTCGGGTCAACTAAAACACCATTCTTCGAGATTGCATGGCCCAAAAAGTCAATGTGATCAAGTTAGAATGCACACTTACTAAATTTGGCATAGAACTTCTTATCACGTAAAGTCTGCAAGACAACCCTCAAATGTTGCTTGTGTTCCTCTAGACTCCTCGAATACACTAGGATATCATTAATAAATACCATAATAAATCTATCAAGTTATTGCCTAAACACCCTATTCATCAAGTCCATAAAGGTAGCAGGTGCGTTTGTTAATCCAAAAGGCATGATAAGAAATTCATAATGGCCATACCTCATCCTGAAGGTAGTTTTAGGCACATCGTCTGCTTTAATCTTGAACTAATGATATCTAGAGCGAAGGTCAATTTTAGAAAATACTTGAGCTCCCTGAAGTTGATCAAATAAATCGTCAATCCGAGGCAAAGGATATTTATTTTTGATCGTTACCTTACTAAGCTCTCAGTGGTCTATGCATAGCCTCATACTACCGTCTTTCTTTTTCACAAATAATACAGGAGCTCCCCATGGTGAAACACTAGGCTGGATGAATCCCTTGTCCAGGAGTTCTTAGAAATGGGTGCTGTACCAGGTATCAAGCCAATGGAAAATTCGATCTTTCTATCAAGAGGTAAACCAGGTAAGTTTTCAGGGAATACATCTAGAAAGTCTCGAACAATGGGAATATTCTCCAACTTTTCCATCTCCTTATTTGTGTCTTTCACACAAGCCAAATAACCACAACAACCTTTCTTCAAAAGTTTTCTTGCTTGGAAAGCTGAGATAAGCCTTGAAAAGATAACCTTACAACTCCCCGAGAAAGAGAATTCAACTTGATTTGGAGGTCGACAAAATAACCTTTTTCGTATAACAATCAACAGTAGCATGATACGTTGATAACCAATCAATTCCTAGGATGACAACAAAATCTCGTATATTTAATTCCAGAAGATCAACAGGTATCTCCACATCATCAATTCGGAGCATACATCTCTTCAACACACGATCAGCAATAAAAAAATCCACCAATAAGAGTATCTACACGCAATTCACAATCAAGAGACTTACGCGGCACATCAAGTTTCTTAGCAAATTCCACGAAAACAAAAGAATGCGTGGCACCACGATCAAATAAGGTGTAAGCATATTGTGAGGCAATAGAAACATCACCTGTAACAACTGCATTAGACGCCACCGCATCCTCCTCTGTCATCGCAAAGGCCTTCCCAATTGTCCTTTATCTCTGCTGATTTTCCTGTGGCCTAACAATTGGAGGTGCATTCTTCCGCATAGGGCAAGTGCATGCTATGTGTCTAGGTCGCCCACATACAAAACATAATCTGTTATCTACTGAAACATTCCTTTGCATAGGATAATTTTATCGTATATGTCCTGCATTTCCACATAAAAAGCAAACTTAAGTCTTCCAGTAACACTGACCACCATGAAGTTTTCCACAAGTAGTACAAGGCTCATGAATAACTCGATGCTTCGCCTTTTCAGGCCTGCTAAAGTCCCTTTGCTTGATACCACCATCTATGTGGCTTTCTTGAAAGTTTCCAACCTTATGCTTCTTTTGTGGAGGAGCACCCGGGATGCCGCTCTGCAAGATCTCCTGCTCAATCCTAATCGCTCGTTCAAGCACGTCCCCATAAGTTGTCAATAAGAGGGACGGGAGTTCGAAACATATCTCGGGTCGTAATCCTCTTTGAAAGTGCTCAGCTTTTTCCTTCTCATCGGCCATAAAACTTTCTGCAAATCTGCTCATTTGATTGAAACGACCTGCATAATCCAAAACAGTAGAGTCGCCTTGTGATATTTGCAGAAAATCGCTTTTCATCTTCGATTTAAAAGATTTCGGGAAGAAATGGGCGTTGAAAGCTACCTTGAAGTCTCTCCAATAGATAGTCACGTCCTCATCCCCAAAAGTGGTTTTTAATCCTTCCCACCAGTATTCGGCTTCACCCTCCAAATACTGGGTTGCAAAGTCAACTTTGTTATCCTCGGAAACTTCTTCAACTTTAAAAATTCCTTCTATTTTCCTAATCCAACGTTCTGGCAAAAGAGGATCGGACTTGCCGTCATAGGAGGGTGGCTTTGCTTTTTTGAACTGAGCAAAGATGCAGCCTTGGTTATTCGTATGTTCAGTAACTCTAAATACATCAGTCTGGGTCCTTGTTGATACCTGATTTTTAATCACATTTTCTTTTTTAAATAGAAAATCCATAAAAATTAATAAAATTAAAAAAAAATTAAATTTGGGGACCTCGGCCAAGCCTAGGAAACCAATTTTGATCAAAAAATAATTTTCATATTTTCAGTATTTTTCGACATTTTTTATTTTCGAAAATTAATAGAAAATTCATAAAAATTCATAAAATGAAAAACAAAATCAACTTTGGAGACCTTGGCCAAGCCTAGGGAACCAATTTTGAACAACAAAATAATTTTTCATATTTTCAGTATTTTTTAAATATTTTTTAGAAATTAGGAAAATATTTAATAAATAATAGCATTTGAGGCCACAAAAATATGAAAAAAATAGTAAGTATTTTTCTTTTATTTTTCTCTTCATTTTGTCTGAAGAAAATCTATAAAAATTAATCTAGAATCATGAATTAATTTGTTAATCGCATTTTCAGGTTAATTGAAAAAATTATAGAAAATTCATTTTAGCTCTATAATTTTCGATTTTCACATTTCTGGAGTCATGACATTGTCCTCTAATAGTTCAAATTTTTCAATGGCCTGATGGTGTGCTTTCCGTTGTCTCGTTCGATTTTCCGAATTCAATTTATCATTTATACTTTTTCTCGAAATGCTTGGAGTTGTCTAATGCCAATGTTGGGATCATGGACTTTACGTGATTGCTAACCATCTTTCTACATTTTGGCCCCTCTCTCTGAATTTTGGGGTGAGATGGACACTCAAAGAAGAGGACAAGAAGGATTGATAAAGGAAAACGAGGATGCTCTCAGTCAAAAAGAAAAAAAAGAGAGAATGAGTAGAGCTCTTCATCATGGAGGCGCTTCCACCGATCAAAGGGAGAAAAGGCTGAAAGGAGAGCATGGCACGAGGGAGAAAGGGATGGTGTATGGGGTCATTGAGAAAGCTTTTGCTTTTTCATACGTTGCCAGAAGTTTCATTCTTTTGATCCGTCGATGGCAATTTTTCAATAGAGATTTATCATTTATGAAAAAGGCCTGATCATCTGACGTCATCATCGTGGAAATCCTCTTGAGCCATCAACAAAATTTAGATCGCCACGAGTGTCGAGGAGTTGTCGCATTCGAGATGGAGGACACATTGCCAATGTGCAAATCCGTTACCTCCACCACTCCAGGTCTAGTCTTCAAAAGAACATTATCCAAAATTCTCAATGTAGCTTTCTGATTGGAAGTAGTGTGAACTTTCCCAAATAAAGGTGTCATGCCGTTAAAGTTGGTCATGCTTCTAAGAGGCGTGGGGGAGCTCTTAATGTTGCTCGTCGTGCTAATAAAATCTTGGTAGCAAATAGAGGTGAAATTGCGGTCCACGTTATTCAAACTGCTCATGAGATAGAGAGCACGGCGTTAACTTTATGGGACCTAATCTTGAGAGCGTTCGAGTGATGGGTGATAAATCAACTGTGAGACAATGAAAAATGCTGGTGTTCCCACCGTTCCAGGAAGTGATGGGTTGTTGCAGAGCACGGAGGAAGGAGTCAGGCTTGCTCATGAGATTGGTTATCCCGTGATGATTAAGGCAACAGTAGGTGTTGGAGGACATGGAATGCATCTTGCTAAAAAGCCTGATGAGTCTGTGAAGTTGCTACAGCAAGCAAAGAGAAAGCGGTAACACATGGACGGCCATTATCATGGAGAATCAAAAATAAAAAAGAACTTAGGTGGAGGACCGTCTCTAGTGGGCATCTTCGGTGAAAAAGTGGAAGAGGAGGACTGATCTGTCCAAAAAAATCGCAGCCAACATTCATCCGACAATAACATCTGGCTTTCGGATGGTAGCTGAAGGTGCTCGTGATGCTTTATTGCAAAAGGTGATGGATAATAAAGAGGATGCAGATCTGTAAAGCGAGGGAGCATCAAGATAGATAAGCCGAACGTGGAGGGGTTCCACACATTTTTTGGTGGGGGACTTTGGAATCACTTTAGAATAGGAGATGCTCAAGTATCTGAGGCATTTTCACTCAGAGAGCAAGTGACATCTTGGAAAGTATATGAACTAACTAGTTAATCAGGTGATCCGACGCGCGCTCTCTCTCTTCATCTACTGGCCCTGCCTACCATTCAATGGGACCAGAGACAAGAGTATGGCGATGACCAAGAAGGTAGAGGTGGCTCAGGTCAACCGGGGAGGGGGGGCATTAGGCCCTGCCAGATTCAGATCTGCGGGGTAGATTCGGTGGGGAGAACACGGGAAGGGCAAAAAGAGGAGACTCCACTTGCATAAGAGAGGGCTCTCACGTCAATGGGTGGAGAACAGGGGAAGGGCAAAAAGAGGAGACTCCACTTGCATGAGAGAGGACTCTCACGTCAATGGGTGGAGAACAGGGGCAGGCCAAAAATTTAGGGGGGCTTATTTAGTTGCTCGGGGAATACCTATTGGACTTTGGCAGTCCTCTTTGGGGGGAGATGGAGAACAAGCAGAGGGGCTGTTGGTCCTTCGCCGTTCGATGATTTGAAGCTCCCTTACTATGCTAGAAGGCCAGTGAATCTACTGTTCAACCTCTCCTCAAGCGCCTTCAGTTCAATCGTTCCGGTGAATCCGATTTGTTTTGGTGGTACAGCTCAGTCCCGTAGCTCTGAGTCACGCATCCAAGCTAAGCCGAACGAGATTCCCGCTGAACCAGTCAAAAAGTGCAAGGTTTGAGCTGCAATTTAGCTTTGGCTCTGGTCTTGGCTCGGGCTTTGGCTTTCGCCCACCTCTTCGCCGAAACACTGAAGTAGAAACGGAGCAAGGCGACCGCCAAGAAGTACCACCCTGTCACTGGTACAGTTATGAATCAACTCCTCAACTTTAGTCGCTTGCACCACTACATGACCGATCTTGCCGGTAAGCACAGGACCTACAGGCGATCTTCACCACTTGACTGAGGATTGCCGAGAGGATTTGGGGGGAGTTTTTAAAGACCCAATGGAGCGACGCGTGAGCAGAGAGAAGTCTGGACAATGTGACAAGCGGGTTTCGACCGTACGGCAGCTGAGCGAGATTGGAATCAACCTAGTCTGAGGAAGCCGAGAGACCTTCGTTCGTTGCTTCTTCGTCGCATGAAGACCATGTCTGGAACTAGAAGATGATTGAACAGGGGGCACGAGGGAAGTCCCGTGGCATCTCTCTCGGGGATGGAGAAGTCATCTCTCTCTTGATTGAGGTGATTTCCCTACAGTGCCAATGTCATCAAGCACCTAGACTTAGGTAAAATCTGCAGAACCAAGCACTAGAGACTGCTTTGAGGGTGAACATGGGCAATGTAACTGTGCATTCGTAGAAGGATACCTCGTGGCATCTTTGGGTCTCGGAGAAGCTTTCTCGTCTCTTTGCTGATTCCCCGAATCCTTCTTCTCCATCTTAGTTTTCACAATTCAACGATCATCCGAATGAACCCCAGTGGCGGTGTGGGCGGTTTCGTCAATCAAGACCGAGGTAGGAGCACTCATCGCATTCAGGAACATGATCCAGAAGGACTTGAATGGAGCCTTATCGAATTGGCAGCTGAACAAGGACCCGAACTTGCAAAAGATGGATCTTTCGCACAACAACGTCATCAGCTGATTCCTATTGAGCTGGGGAGTGCTTGCAAGTCACAGATGGAGCTTACGCTTTCCTATAACATCATCTTGGGGCCGTTTCCCATTACAATCTCTTACTGCAAGAAACTGAGAGTGATAGATTTGAGTTCCAACAAGTTCTCTAGTATCATCCCACCCGATTTTTGTCCTGCAGCAGTATCACTTAAAAGAGTTAAGAGCTCCAAACAATCTAAGTAATGGAAAATCTCGCCCGAACCAATAAACTGTTCTCAGCTCAAGAAGATAGACTCAGCCTGAACACTCCTGAACGTACAGACTTGTCTGAAAAGCATGTGAAGAGAATTCATCAGGCCTTGGACTCTGACGATGTTGACTTAGTCAGATTGTTGTTGAAGGAGGGCCATGCCACTCTAGATGATGCACATGTACTTCACTATATTGTAGCATATTGTGACGTGAAGACCATAACATTGCAAGCCACCTTCAAGAATGCCGTTTGCAAAGGAAGCACTTGCTATCTCTAGAGGATGATGGTGTTGAAGTTATGTATCAGTTCAATTGCTAATATTTTGTCATTCTGTTATTCATTCAGATTGTTTGTTAGATGGTTAGTTTGTTAGCTATTTTTCAGGAGGTGAAGCAAATCTGTTTCTCTGTTAGCTATTTTCTAGGAAGTGGAAATATTTGTTTTGCACGTTTGAGTCAGGTTCTATTTAAGCTTGTATTTGACACTTTTTTGAAGTATGAATGAAGTTTATTCTGATTTCTTCATCCTCTCTTTCTCTCCGTGAAAACAGAGTTCTTCATCCTCTCTTTCTCTCCGTGAAAACAGAGGTTTGTGTGTATTAGCATTCAGATTCAGAAGCAGATTCTGACTTTCTTCTAAAGGATTTAGATTCAGAAGCAGATTCTGACTTCCTTCTGAAGGATTCAGATTCAGAAGCAACTTCTAATTTCCTTCTGAAAGTTTCAGAAGCAACACTGGTATCAGAGCCCTGCTGATCTTAAGGGACTTGTGAGAGAGTGCTAATTTGAAGAAGAGGAGGAAAGATGGAACAAACTGGTGTACCGGCTGGAGCTCCAACCTTCGATGGAGACAACTATCAGGCATGGGCAGTAAAGATGCAAGCTTTCATGGAGGGTTCAGACCTTTGGGAAGCTATAGAAGAAGACTACGAGGTTGCTGATCTACCCAACAACCCAACTATCAATCAAATCAGGTACCATAAAGAGAGGGTGACTCGAAAAGCAAAGGCAAAATCTTGTCTGTTTTCTGCTGTCTCTTCGATTATATTTACTAGAATCATGAAAAAGAATTCAGCTCATGATATATGGAATTATTTGAAGGAAGAGTATGAAAGGGATGAGAGAGTGAAAGGGATGAAGGTGCTGAACTTGTTAAGAGAGTTTGAAAGGCAGCAAATGAAAGAAAGTGAGTCTGCGAAAGAGTTTGTTAATAGGCTAGTTGATATAGCCAATAAGATAAGGGTGCTAGAGACTGATATAGATGATAAAAGGCTGGTTCAGAAGGTTTTGGTTGCAGTACCTGAAAGGTTTGATGCAACCATTGCTTCCCTTGAGAACACAAAGGACATTTTAGACATCAAGCTTGCTAAAGTCCTAAGTGCTCTACAGGCTCAGGAGCAAAGGAGGCTTATGAGGAAGAATGAGCCTATCGAAGGTGCCCTGCTAGCCAAGCTGAAGCTGAATACTACAGAAAAGGGAAGAGGATGGAACCAAAATAGAAGATATGGTGAGACCAGTCATAGTCATAGCTATGGAGGTTCAAGCAGTGGTGGACATGACAGGAAGTGGAATGCAGTTCCATGTAAGCATTGTGGGAAGAAAAATCATCCTCACTTCAAGTGTTGGAGGAGACCAGACGTGAAGTGTAGGTGGTGTCATAAGATGGGCCATGTTGAGGCCATTTGCAAGGAGAAACATCAACAACAGCAAGCTGAAAGTCAAACTGCCGTAGCCAGTGAAGTGGAGCACCTGTTTGTTGCCTCATGCTTCATCTCAAATGCATCTAGAGATGGATGGCTCGTGGATAGTAGTTGCACTAATCACATGACAGGTGATGAAAGGCTATTCAGCAATTTAGATAAATCTGTGAAGTCTAAAGTCAGGATTGGAAATGGAGAATGTATAGAAGTAAAAGGCAAAGGGGATGTAGTGCTTGAAGGTCCCGGTAGTGCTAAGCTTATCACAGATGTTATGTTTGTGCCAAAGATAGATCAGAACCTGCTGAGTGTGGGCCAGTTAGTAGAGAAGGGGTTGAAAGTTGTATTTGAGAAGAGTGAGTGTGCCATAGGAGATGATAATGGTCATATCTTTTTTAGGATTCCTATGAGGAACAAGTGTTTTACATTTGATCCAGTTGATGAGAATCATGATGCCATGAAGAGTATACAAGATGAGGAGGAGTTATGGCATAGAAGACTGGGTCATTTTCACAGCAAGGGGCTGCAATACTTGCAGCAAAATGAAATGGCAGTGGGATTACCTATGTTGCAGAACGAAGTAATCGGCTGTAGAGCATGTTTGCAAGGCAAGCAAGTGAGGATTCCTTTTAAAAGATAAAATTGGAGAGCCAGTGAGAAGCTGCAGCTAATTCACACTGATGTGTGTGGTCCAATGCCAGAGGAATCACTGAATGACAGCAAATACCTCATCACTTTCATAGATGACTGCACTAGAATGTGTTGGGTATACTTCATGAAGACTAAGGCTGAAGTTGATGAGATTTTTCTAAGGTATAAAAGAGAAATAGAGAAGGAGAGTAGCTGTAATATCAAGGCAATCAGGTCAGACAATGGAGGAGAATACACCTCAGGCAGATTCAAGGCCATATGTGATAATGCAGGGATCAAGCATCAGCTCACTGTGCCATACACTCCACAGCAAAATGGAGTGAGTGAAAGGAAGAACAGAAGTATTATGGAGATGGTTAGATACATGCTACATGAGAAAGAACTTCCTAAGAAGTTCTGGGCTGAGGCTGCTAATACTGCAGTCTTCCTTCTAAATAGGCTGCCCACTAAAGCTCTCAATAAGCAAACACCATTTGAAGCATGGCATGGATACAAGCCTAAGGTGAGTAACCTAAAAGTGTTTGGTTGCATTTGCTATTCATTAGTTCCTTCCATTAAGAGGGATAAACTTGATCAAAGAGGAAAAGCATGTATCTTTGTGGGATATAGCTTGCAATCTAAGGCTTATAGAGTTTATCATCCTGCTAGCAACAAGGTTGTGGTGTGTAGAGATGTGAGCTTTATGGAAGATAAGAAGTGGGACTGGTCTGTGGAAGGAAGCAAGGCTGAAAAGAATGCAGTACATCAAGATAATGGGCCATTGCAGGTTGAAACAAATGAAGTAGTGGACAATGATCTAGTTGATCATGCTCCTGCGAGGGGCACTAGGTCTCTTGCTGAGATCTATGAAAGTTGTAATACAGCTATGTTTGAACCAGCTAGCTATGAGAAAGCAAGTGAAGATGTGAAATGGTGTGCTGCAATGGAAGAAGAAATCAGAATGATTGAGAAAAACCAGACATGGGATCTGGTTGAAAGGCCTAGAAGCAGAAAGGTGATTGGAATGAAGTGGGTATTCAGGACAAAGTCGAATCCTGATGGCTCAGTACATAAGCACAAAGCAAGACTTGTTGTCAAAGGCTATGCGCAGGTATGGGGGGTAGACTACTCTGAAACCTTTGCTCCAGTGGCAAGGTTGGATACCATAAGGATGCTGCTGGCAATTGCTGCACAAAAGGGCTGGCAAGTATTTCAGCTGGATGTGAAGTCAGCTTTCCTGAATGGAGAGCTAGTTGAGGAGATCTATGTTGAGCAACCTGATGGCTTTGTAGTGAGAGGCAAGGAAGATCATATGTATAAGTTAAGGAAAGCCTTGTATGGCTTGAAGCAGGCTCCAAGAGCCTGGTATAGTAAAATTGATGAGCATCTGCAGGAACTTGGATTTAAAAGAAGTTTGAGTGAAGTGACTCTATATGTGAAGAAGGGTGCAAAAGGTATAGCAATTGTCTCTCTTTATGTTGATGATCTTCTGGTTACTGGTGACTGTGAGGAACAAATTGCAAAACTGAAGAGAGGGTTGATGAAGCAGTTTGAAATGACTAATCTTGGACTAATGTCCTTCTTTCTGGGAATGGAGGTGCAACAGAGGAAGGGTGAGGTGTTCATCTGTCAAAAGAAATATCTAAGAGAGATCTTAAAGAGGTTTGAGATGGAGGAATGTAGAAGTGTGAGCACTCCTACGAATCTAAAAGAGAAGCTGCAAAAGACTGAAGGAGCTGAGCCTGCTGATGAAGGATTATACAGAAGTTTAGTCGGCTGCTTAATGTATCTAACTGCAACAAGACCAGATATCTTGTATGCAGTAGGTGTGCTTTCAAGATTCCTAAGTTGTGCTGGTGAAGAGCACTTAGTAGCTGCAAAAAGGGTTATTAGATACCTGAAAGGCACTCAGTCATTTGGTGTCAAGTTCACTAAAGTGAATAATTGCAGGTTGCAAGGCTTTGCTGACAGTGATTGGGCTGGTTCAGTCGAAGATATGAGGAGTACAACTGGTTTTTGCTTTACTTTGGGATCTGGATGTTTCACCTGGAGCTCAAAGAAACAAGAAGTGGTTGCTCAGTCCACTGCAGAAGCTGAGTTTTTAGCAGCTACAGCAGCAGCCAATCACGCAATGTGGTTGAGAAAGCTGATGCAGGACCTGGAGATGGGAGTTGAAGAACCAACCGAGATACTTGTGGACAATCAAGCTGCATTAGCTATATCTCAAGACCCTATTTTTCATGGGAGAACCAAGCATTTCAAGATTAAGTTTTACTACTTGAGGGAAGTGCAACAAGAAGGTGAAGTGAAGCTATACTATTGCAAGACAGAAGATCAGGTGGCTGATGTGTTTACTAAGCCACTACAAGCAAGCAGGTTCGAATTACTGAAAAAGATGGTTGGAATGTGTTCTATTCCTTAAGACAAAGAGGAGTTGTTATTGGAAAAATAAAAGTTTACAGCCGCAACTGATCTAAGGAGGAGTTTGTTGAAGTTATGTATCAGTTCAGCTGCTAATATTTTGTCATTCTGTTATTCATTCAGATTGTTTGTTAGATGGTTAGTTTGTTAGCTATTTTTCAGGAGGTGAAGCAAATATGTTTCTCTGTTAGCTATTTTCTAGAAAGTGGAAATATTTGTTTTGCACGTTTGAGTCAGGTTCTATTTAAGCTTGTATTTGACACTTTTTTGAAGTATGAATGAAGTTTATTCTGATTTCTTCATCCTCTCTTTCTCTCCGTGAAAATAGAGATTTGTGTGTATTAGCATTCAGATTCAGAAGCAGATTCTGACTTTCTTCTAAAGGATTCAGATTCAGAAGCAGATTCTGACTTCCTTCTGAAGGATTCAGATTCAGAAGCAACTTCTGATTTCCTTCTGAAAGTTTCAGAAGCAACAGATGGAGAGTCAGGAGCACGCGCTAAGGGGGAGCTCAAACAAAAACGACCGTTGAAGTTGAACTTGGCGGAGCTCTACGAGGCATACCAGAGCACAACACTCACCGACCTCCCTTCTCTCTCTATCTCTACATGCAACGAAAAAGGGCAATCTATGCACCTTCTTCTCACGCAAACTGGTGAATAAGAGGCACATCACTGCGACGAAGCGTATTACCAACCACAGCCAGCCACCCTCGTTGCTTCCTAATTCAAGCAGCCAGTGGAATCGTGCTTGATCGTCGCGCAAGGACGAGGTTGAAGCCTTGACACGGGAGTAGGCCATCGCCACCACGATCCTCTTCCGACGGTACCGGCAAGACAGCAAGGCCGAGCGGTTGAATACCCGAATTTGGGTCCCAAGAAGCAGGCCCTGCCTCGGGGTTCCAGACTGCGCACGATTGCAGAGAAGTACAACTTTTGGTATTTGAGAATCGCAAATTTGCTGATGTTGGTAATACTGTGACAATGCAATATGAGGGTGCTATATTCCGAATAGCAGATTGGGCTGATATAACTAATGCTCACATTATCTCTGGTCCTTGAATTGTTGACGGACTAAAGCTAAAGGGTTTGCCTCAAGGTAGAGGTCTATTGCTTCTTGCTGAAATGAGCTCAGCTGGTAACCTAGCCAAAGGGGATTACACTGCAATGGCAGTAAAAAATTATTGAGGAACATTTTGATTTTGTTATCGGGTTCATTTCAATTAATCCGGTACCTTGACCAGGGGCACCAGTGAATCCAGCATTTATTTTAGGGGTGTTCAATTGGTAACTGGTGGTGACAATCTTGGGCAACAATATAACACTCCACATTCCGTGATCCGCGACAGAGGCAGTGATATTGTAATTGTTGGGCGCCAAATCGTAAAGGCTCTGAATCTAGCAGAGGCTGCTCGGGAATACCGCCTTCAAGGATGGAATGCATATGTGGGCAGGTGTTCATAAAGACTGGAAAGGGGTTCTCAAAAGTATGAGCCAAATATTATGGCTTGGATAAAGTTCCCAAATCATCTAACCCGAGGGGGGGGGGGGGGAGCCCCATTGTGGTCGCCCAAGCACGGCCAAGTTCAATTTCGAGTTCAAGGTCAATTGGATTCAGGTCAAACAGGACAATGTCCGAATTTCTATCTGGGAAACCACAGCCCTCCACGTTATCACATGCACCAATCCCCCCAGCATTACTACGCCCCTTCAGCGTACACCGTCAGTTACCACACGACGCATCCGAGCGCCAGCTGCGGGCCGTCATTCTATGCTCCGCAGCCACCGTCGTATGCCTATGGGTACATGCACCATCCGGGGCTAGAATTCGAGCGAGCGTCAACCGATCTCGACCCGTACTCCATCCGCAAGCCGTCCTGCTGGTCCAAAATTCGCAAATATTGGTGCACAAGATTCGTGCAAGTTCAATTGCGAAAGTGCGACCTTGAAATCTTAGGTAAACTTTCCATCTTAAATTAGGTATACACTTGCCTATTTTCCATGTTTACATATCATATAATTGCATACCTAATTCTCTTTGTGAAATATTTAGGTTAGATTGCATTTTAGAATAGAAATTGCATGCTTAAATAGAATTTCATGCCTAAAATAATCTATCTTTAATATATTGGGGTTTAGGTCAATTTAAACTCTAAAATATATGAGATAAACATTGTTATGGCATAGTTCTATTTTAGGAATAAATTTATTTTTTAAAAAATCAAAATCAAAAATTAAAAATCAGGAAAATTTCGAAAAATTCTCAAAAATTAGGAAACGGGTCGTTTTAACCGACCAATCCTATTTTCGTCAGTTTTGCCCTTCCAATCTTCAAAAATGACAATTTTACCCTTCACGGGCAAATTGTCTCGGAAAAATTCAAAAAAATTCTCAAAAATTAAGAAATGGGTCATTTCGACTGGCCAATCCTATTTTTGATGATATTCCTTCCTGATTTTTTTAAAATGATGGTTTTGTCCCTTACAAGCAAATTATCTTGAAAAATCTTAGAAATTTCAAAAAATCTCAAAAATTAGGAAACGGGTCATTTTGACTGGCCAATCGTATTTTTGATTAATTTCCTTCCTGATTTCTTCAAAATAACGATTTTTCCCCTTTATGGGCAAATTGACTCGAAAAATTTCGAAAAATCTCAAAAATTAGGAAACATGTCATTTCAACTAGCTAATCATTTTTTTGATGAATTTCCTTCCTGATTTTTTCAAAATGACGATTTTGCGCATTATGGGTAAATTGTCTAAAAAAATACAAAAAAACATAAAAAAAAATAGGAAATATGCCATTTCAACTGTTCAATCCTATTTTTGGATGATTTCCCTTCCTAATCCTTTCAAAATGATGATTTTATCCCTTATGGGTAAATTGTCTCGAAAAATTCAAGAAAATTCAGAAAAATTTCAAAAATTAGAAAATGAATCATTTTGACTGGTCAATCCTATTTTTGATAAATTGCTTTCCTGATTTTTCCAAAATAATAATTTTGCCCCTTATGATTAAATTGTCTCGAAAATTTCAGAAAAATTCAAAAAATTAGAAAAGGGGCCATTTCGACTGGCCAATCTTATTTTTGATGATTTGCCTTCTTGATATTTTTAAAATGACGATTTTGCCTCTCATAAGCAAATTGTCTTGAAAAACTTCAGAAAATTCAGAAAAACCTCAAGAATTAGGAAACGGGCCATTTCAACTGGTCAATCCTATTTTTGATGATTTTCTTTCCCGATATTCTCAAAATTACAATTTTACCCCTTATGGGTAAATTGTTTAAAAAAATTTTGAAAAATTGTCAAAAATTGTGGAAAATCAGGAATGACAATATTTTTAATTGGTTTAACCTGTTTTCGCTTCGCGATCTGTGAAAAAAATGACCATGTTACCCTTTTGGTTAGTTTGATCCAAATCTTTTCCAATCATTCTAAATGACTTTTCATGAAGTAAAATGATACCGAAAGAGCACTAGAGTAATCTAGCGTAACCAAGTGCCCAAACTCATTTTCTCTTATCCGCAGAAATAAATTAGTTCTCATGCTAATTTATTTAGGTTTCTAATCGATCTATTAAGAACGATTTATGGCGACTCCAAATTTTAAAATCATTTAAACAAAAAATCAAAGTTGCGATTCGGTAGAGTTTAGGAGGGTCCACGTTAGGTTAGTTAATATAATTAACCTAATAATCTATTCACCCGATTCGAATTCAAAATATTTCTTTCTGGTCGCAACAGTCCCTGGCCACCGACTTTCTTCTCTTGTTCCCCACAAGTCAACTCTTGAATCCTCTTGTCTTCTTGTTACAGGGCGGCCTCTAATACCTCGAGGCACGTCTCTAAAATCTCTATGAGGCGAGACAGGTGGTTCTGAGTTGGAACTCATAATTACCTGAAACCACAAATAGATCATAACCTCAGTATTTAAAAATATAATGCGATAAAATCCATCACACAATCTCACAACGTCCTGTATCTATATCTAAAAAGAATAATCTATGCTTTGATACTGTTGACACCTGATCTTTAATCATTTTTTCTATTGCTAAAGTAATAAAAAATCCATAAAAATTCATAAAATTGAAAAATCAACTTTGGGAACCTTAGCCAAGCCTAGGGAACGAATTTTGACCAAAAAATAATTTTTCATATTATATATATATTTTAATTTTTTTTTTAAAAAATACAAAAATATTTGAAATTTTTGAAAAAATAACATTTGAGGCCAAAAAATACACAAAGATAGTTAATATTTTTATTTTAAATCTATTTTCATATTGGCCATCGCAAATTCAGAAAAATCCAATTCGAGTCACGTGTTCCTTCACGAGTATAATCTCGAATCGGGCCTAAAAAAATTTAATTTGAGTCAACTTATTTTTAAATTTCACTTTTTATGAGTTGTGACATTGTCTTCTAATATTTTAAATTTTCATCTTGGCCCAATTATACCCAGAATGACTTAATTTTGCAAAAGGGCTTTAATTAAATTATGCATTATTTTCAGCGACAAGAAATGAGCTTAAATTTGACATGTGGTAAATTTTGGTGTGTCAAAAATTGTGAGGAGATTTGGACTTAAAGAAATATATTTTTTCAGGGACTGAATTGTAAATACTTAAAATTCAAGGACTAGAGTGCAAATACCTAACTCTTGAAGGATTATTTTACAAATAATAAAAAGAAGAGTTAGTGGATAAATTAGAATAGAGAAGGGAAGATGAAGAAGAGGAGATGAAGAAGAGAAGTTGGAGAAGAATGGATGGAGAAAATAAGATAAGAATAGAGAAGGGAAGATGGAGATGAAGAAGAGTTAGTAGAGAAATTAGAATGGAAGATAAGAATAGAGAAGGGAAGATGGAGATTAAGAAGAGTTAGTGGAGAAATTAGAATGGGAGATAAATATGGAGAAGGGAAGATGAAGATGAAGAAGAGTTAGTGGAGAGATTAGAATGTGAGATAGAGATGGAGAATGGAAGATGAAAATGAAGAAGAGTTAGTGGAGAAATTAGAATGGGAGATAGAGTTAGTGGAAAAATTAGAATGGGAGATAGATGAGTAGGTTATAAAAGGAGGAAGAAGTGAGTTTGAGAGAGGATTCTTGGGAGGGAGAAAATTTGAAGTGTTTGGGGGGATTTTTTGGAGAGAAAATTTGAAGTGTTTGAGAGAATTTTTGGGAGAGAAAATTTGAAGTGTTTGGGAGGATTTTTTTGGAGAGAAAATTTTGGATGTTTGAGAGAATTTTGGGAGATTGAAGAAAAATTTGAGAGAAAGAAAATACCAAAAGAGAGAGAATTTTGAAGATGATGGGAGTTCAAAGCTAGGGATTATCATCACAAATTCCTTCATCGATCAATATAAATCAAGAGTTCATCCTCGTCAACGAGCAAGCAAATTCGAGCTAAGTGTTTTTATTTATTCATTTGTTTATGGTTTTACTTGTAAATTAGCACAAATTGTATACACTTTCTCCATCTCCTCTTTTTTTTCCATATTTTATGTCAGGAGAAGGATATCTCTACGTTAACAGCAAAAATCTCGTAGATATGCAAAAATCGGCCCAGACAAGCTCCTAAGCTGTCCACCGATTTCTCAACTGATCTGTGACTAAAAGTCCCTCTTAATTCAAAAGAAACTCTCTATATTGGGAACATAGAGAGCGAAAATCAATTATAGAAATCCCTCCCAAAAAAATGGGAGATAAGTACTCTTTCCACTCTTCTGGTTTTAGGTGCAGATTAGCACATATTTTGTATACTGACATTTCACTCTATTTTATGTCAGGAAGCCGCAGCTTTATATCAATGGTCAACCCTATGGAAGCACAAAATCGGCTTGGAGGAGTCCTTAAGCGCGCACAAATTTCAAATTGTTGAATCAATTCGTTGTATTTTATTTTAAAGAATTCATACCCCAGAATGGAGAGGACAAAGTCCATCCGCAATTTAAATACCTGCACCATAAATCCCAAAGGGAAGAGCCAAGCCAATGCTTAGCCTCCCATTGGAGGTTTTTACTTACAGTAGTTAAATACCTGCAACTTAAATACCTGTACCTTAAATCCCAAAGGGAAGAGCCAAGCCAATGCTTAGCCTCCCATTGGAGGTTTTTACTTACAGTAGTTAAATACCTGCAACTTAAATACCTATACCTTAAATCCCAAAGGGAAGAGCCAAGCCAATACTTAGCCTCCCATTGGAGGTTTTTACTTACAGTAGTTAAATACTTGCAACTTAAATACATGTACCTTAAATCCCAAAGGGAAGAGCCAAGCCAATGCTTAGCCTCCCATTGGAGGTTTTTACTTACAGTAGTTAAATACCTGCAACTTAAATACATGTACCTTAAATCCCAAAGGGAAGAGCCAAGCCAATGCTTAGCCTCCCATTGGAGGTTTTTACTTACAGTAGTTTAAATACTTGCAACTTAAATACCTGTACCTTAAATCCCAAAGGGAAGAGCCAAGCCAATGCTAGGCCTCCCATTGGAGGTGTTTATTCACTGTCATGTACTTCCTATAATTTAATTTTTGAATCATCAGACCCAAAAGATAGGTAGGTTGTAATACTGCACAGAAGTCGTTAACACACTCCTTCTTTCGGTTTCAGGGAATCTTTAACACTTAAAAAAATATAACAAATAAAAATATATACCATCCATGCATCCTATTTAAAAAGTGAAAACACAAAAGAGAATACCCTACTATAGCCTTAGGAATAAACCAAGCCTGAGTTGCCGAATTAAGATATCCATGAAATTAAGGTACCGAAAGGGCATTAGTTTTAATTAACTAGTGTAACCAAGTCCCCGAACTCATAATCTCTAGTTCGCAGGAATAAATTAGTTCTCCCGCTAATTTATTTAGGTTTCTAATCGACCTACCAAGAACGATTAGTGGCGACTCCAAATTTTAAAATCATTTAAACAAAAACCAAAGTTGCGATTCGGTAGGGCTTGGGAGGGTCCGCGTTAGGTTAGTCAAATCTAATTAACCTAATAATCCGTTAACCCCCTAGAATTAATAAAAATATTTTTAGAGGGTCGCGACAGATACCAACAAATGTCAACCCTGATCCTTCAAGAAAACGGGCATGACACGGCCGCCCTTTTCAATCAAAGGACGCAGCCTCAAATGAAATTCGAGCAATAACCTGATATTCAAATATATATACCTCCATATATATTTGATAAAAAAAGGTCATAAATTCACAATCTTCAGAACTCATCTATTAGACAAAAGATATGCACACATATCTTTTCATTTCTAGCTTGAAAACTCACTAACTATATACAACTTTTCCAAAAAATACAATCACCCAACTATCCCAAAAAATCCCACAGCTAACGTTCGCTCGATCCTATTTGTGACTTGCTGATATACCTGAAAGACATTTGAAATAAAGGGGTGAGCAACCACAGCTCAGTGAGAAGTACAATCTCTTCTAAGCGGATCGAGAAACTACTATGCATTTATCAAGTAAATCAAATATCAATTCGGAATAACAACAAACCATCAATGATTCAATCCATTGATTAATCTCACTAAATAAATTTTCGATGCTCTATCCATCGAATAATCTTGTACTCATCCCTAACTATGATCACATTTAATGCTGTGACAAGATGATCAAGTTTACCCCTCTTGGTTAGGTTCACCACCTATTTTAGCTGGTGGTTTGGCTCAATGACATCTTTACAGTATGCATACTACCCCCACCTTAGTGGGTTCTAATCATAGGGACATGAGCATAAATCACAATATCAAATCTAGAAAATCACAACAATTCAGTTCCACAAACCAAATCCATAGCTTTCCTTAAAACATATGCCTCAACAACATTTCAATCTCAACATAAATAATCACCAACAAACCATATCAAACATCAAAGAGTAGTAATAGCTCGATCATGTTTTATGCAAGAATAATGATTTGAAACATCACATTTCTTTACATTTTCAAGAAAATGAAACCATAATACGCGTATCCATCTTTAAAGCATGATTTTTATAAATCCTTAAAAGAGAATGCACAACTCACCTTAAAACTTCGAAATCCAACTTATAACTCGAACTGCAAAGCTTGAAATCCTAATAAATTAATAAAAAAACGACATTAAAAACTATAGAAACATTACGCTAACTAAAAAAATTGACTAAATGACACATAAACATCTATAACTCGACGCCTACAGGCTAAAAAAAAAAACTACTAATCGCGTATTGGACAACCTGTGTGCTTAATTTCAAAATTTTCATTCAGACAACTGTAACTCCGATTCACAAACTGTCAAAAGTATTAGCTCCGCAACACCCTTAAGTTCATTTCCTGCAATGTTCGCAGCTAAGCGACACCAAAATCAGGCCTTAAGATATCACAACCCCCAAAACTCGGATTTTCCATCCCTGTTTGCGAAAATCTTTTTCATTTTATCTAAACGAACTCCGATTAACGCAATCTTGTAGTCCAAATGAAGCTCATTCGACATACTACAAAAGTCTTAACATGGCCAACCTCAAATAACAACAAAAAATAAAGATATCAGATCTTGAAGTACACTATCCGCGCGGGTGTACTGTAGCACCAGAATTGAAAATCTTATTTCAGGTAAACAATAAGTCCAAATTGGGAGTCTCATGGTTCAAAACACCATAAATCATAATTTCCCCAAAGAATCTCAACTCAGTGACTCAAAAATCTGACTTCCCAACTTAGTTTTTCTATAAATCCGAACTTGAACTTTAATAATGGAAAACGTTCTAATTAGTCGAATAAAGAGAACGAGCACTTATCTAACCTTGTGACACGTAGTGAAACGAGCATGATAAGACCTCTGTGGCGGTTACTGCATACACGTGCACTATTTCTTTTCCTTTCTTCTTTTTTCTCTTTTTCTTTCTTTTCTCCTTTCTTCCCTTTCTTCTTTCTTTTCTTTCCTTTTCTTCCAGCGAAGAAAGTCTCTCGAACCCTCTCTTCCTTTCTTTGCTTTTATTGACATTTCCTTCTTCTTTTTTGGGTCCCACCACCTTTTTGACCTAGTAAAAAACTCAAATATTACAAAAACAGCTGGTGGAAAGATTGTAAATGGAGGTGTACAAGTAGAAAATGAAGTTGGGATTAATTAAGGTCTCCACTAGGACATAAAAAAGCAAGTCACCAGCCGATAATAAAGAACCTTAGATAAAGTTCACTACTTAGGACCAAGCCACCCACCAAGGAGGACATTTAGATGGATGAAGTTCACTACCAAGGCTCAAGGAACTTTTGATTCATCACCTAGGGAATTGGATAACGAACTGAAGATTCATATTCACTCACTTGAGGAAAAATCTCATGTATTTACCAACAAATGCGATACACTTCTATTTACAGAGGACTTTACTATGCACATGAAAACTACTCTTGAAAATCCATGACTACGTGATTACGACTCTTGAATTTGTCAACACAAGATTCAAAAACCTAAGGATTATAATTGACCATACATTTAAGACTCATAAAATTAAGACTTTTGAAATCAAGAATATTATTAAGGTGCATAATAACTAGGAGTAAATGCATTTAACTAGGACCAAATGCATAATAATTAGGATTAGACCTCCCAAAGTTCATCCACTAGTCTTGGAAATCAAATAGCCGCCTCGGTAGATCAACCGACAATGATGATAATCAACTAGGACAACTTCTGGTTGTTAGGTAGTCGATTAGCAACCTTGAAATTGACAATTAATATTGTACCTCAACCACTGCAACATCGACAACTTCAACCGTTAATCCTTAGAATCAAGTTGGGGCCGAAACTTGTTTTTGCTTACATTATAAATGATTGAGCGGGGTCAGTTAATGAAATTTGAGTAGGATTCAGAGAGTTATTCCATCAAATCTAATGCGCACGCGTTAGATTTTGGGCTAGGATTATAGCAACAAGGCCCACAACAACAGAGGGATGACAAAAGTGGAGAACTTGTCAATGAGAGAAAGAAAGGGCAATAAACTGCAAACATAGACGATACTTCAAATAAGAATTTGAAGTGGAGTTATTTCTCGAAAGAGTGGACCTTACTTCAAATAAAGGCTTGAAATGTCAAGTCAGTCACGGAAAAAAAGAAAGAAAGAAAGGAGCCTAAGTTTGCTAGCCAATCAAATATTTGTTGGCCGACGAGCATCTTACTCTTCCAGTGGCCAAAACAGGGATCTTTTTTTTAAAAAAATGAATAAAAAAAGGCAAGATTCTACATAAGAATCCCAAAACTGGTCTTCCCTTCCCCAACTCACTTTTTAAAAAACACTTAAAGAAAAGAAAGTGTTGCTAGAATAAGGAGCGGTGGGCTCTAGTGGCGTCTGAATAGGCAGCAGTGACAACTGTCACCAAGAAAAACCTCCCGTTAGGGTTCATGCAAAGCCATCGCCCCACAGTTCAAAAATTGTGTCGATTGTGTCTTTTATTTTCCCTCTGTGGTTTAGCCAAGGTCTGGTGGGTGCTGGTAGCATGCAATCGAATGGCAGCTGTGCGATTGGGAAGAAACCTCCAATCACTGATCCAACAATGGCGGATTTAAAGGTGGAGACATGCTCTAGGACTTTTTCAATGGATAATTAATAGCCTTAGACTCTCTTCTTACAAATAATTCAAAATTTTCAAAATGGGTATTTGGAATGGGTTGGTACTCCATTGACAGCCCGTACTCATTCAGCTAAACTTTCTTTTTCTCAATGTCACGCCTCGATCCCACGTGCTTCGTGACATCCCTGTCATACATGTACGGTCGAATGGTCAACAATCACGACAGCCCAAGAAACTCGTTATAATTAAACGACCTCAGAGTTCTTTAGGCAACGGAAATGATCTCCTTCAATCTATTGTATGCAAAAAGGAATAGATAGAGAGACAAATTAAATATTTACATCAATCCGTGCCTTATATTACACTTCATATACAATATTCGCATGCAACCAATAGGATAATGTCGCCTATACACAAATCAAAACTTCAGTCACCCTACTCCATACATCTAAGCTATATACATGTGGGATTACCACTGCCTTCTTCCCACATTTGCCCATACGGTACTCTTGTATCTTATGTACATCCTTTCATCTAGTCCCAAAATGACTGAGTCGCAGTCTCGACTTCCTTCGGGATCCCCTACTTTATCGGTGTTGCATTCATTATGAGGGTCGAGGTTCTGAAAGTAGGGAAATCACCTATGAGAACAAATCTCAGCAAGCTAACCCCTAATCCCCTCCTTAATATGCCAAACAAACTCAGACTTAACTCTCAGATCCTAACTCAGGTACTCAAAATCACTAGGCCAAATTCGATTACCTCAAAGCCATTCAAATTTAGAAAACTCGCTACAAAGTGGCCAAGCATATAAACCATTTATAACATGTCCAATCCAAGACCACATAAAATCCAAATAGCACAAAAGTAATGCAACCAGTTCATGGCTCAATAAGGTAATTAAATCTTCAATTAAAAACACATCCAATCCAGGATAATCATAGCAATCACTCAAGCATGCACGCTTAATCATGAACCTCAGCTCAATAGCCAATTTGACTCGCGTCACATAGGCGCATCAAGTCCGAATCGCATCATAGACACCTCAGGTTCGTGCCTCAACCAGCGTATGGAACGCCTCAGGTTGGCACCTTATCACTCTAGTTATCCCACGTCAAACGCATCAGGGCGCACGAAGCTACGTTTTTCGCCTCTGATGGTACATTTTAAGCCTCTATGGCTACATTTTATGTCAAGTGACTTTCTTGCTACATATTACGCTAAGTCACAATGATATGCAATCACACATGCGAAAATCTTCGCACTCACCTTTTAGGTAATAAAATCAATCAAATTCATTTGGAAAATATCGTCAGCCAGATACATTAAGCCACCTTTCAAAACACGTTCCCCAAATATTTCGATTCACATGGCCGACACCATGACCAAACCAATCAATTTGTTTCACGTGCACAATTTTATTAAAATGACCAATTTCTCACGTGGGATCCAAAATGACCAAATAATTAATTTTAACTATTTGTGAAATATCATCAAATATTATTTTGAATACGAATACGGGCATCCAATGTGACATCCTGAAATTCGACCCACTCTCGGATATTTGTAATAGAATAGATATATATTTTATTGATGCATTGTAGTTAAATATCACTCGAAACTGATCATTTCGAGATGACTAACCAATAGAGAAAATATGGATCCCAGCGACCCCTAAAGCTTATTTTCATGTGAAAATATGGATTTTCAGCATATGAACCATTCCGTTCAGCCTAGAACAGCCTTGGTTTTCTTGGGTTTTGTCGGATTACACGCCGCCGCCGGGCCGTTCGTCGTTCCGTCGCCCATCCAACTTCGAATCAACCTCATCGAGGTAAGCCGACCCCCTAAACCTTGAGTAGGATGTTAGATGATTCTTGGATAGACTTTAGGATGCGATCCAAGGTAGATTGGTATAGAAAAATTGCCAGAATTGGCGTATTTGAACAAATCGATTCTATGGCGAGGCTGTGATATATTATTTGGGCTGTGTATGTTGCTATCTTGGCTGTATATAAGCTATTGGTGATGGTTGATATGGGTCCCACGAGGCTTGGGTACTAAAAAATGGATTTTTGGGAGATTTAGTGCAAAAACAGGCTAAATAGTATTCTAAAATTACTGTTCACGACACCCTGAGTACTATTCATGAGCTTAGAATAGTGTTCATATGCTGTCCATTCATATTTAAGGTCAATTATTGAGATAACGTAGGTCTAAAATATATATTGTAGTGGAAAAAGGGCACGAACCTGATGCGTTTAACACAGATCAAGTTGGCTAAAGAGTTGAGACTGGAATTTGAGCATGGAATGTGCACGCATTTGCATTGTTAATATCTATGTAGATATGGATTATTGGCGTGCCTGATTATGTCGATGATGCGTTATTTCTCGTTTGCCCTTGTTTCTTTTCTGTGACCCAAGTGACTAGAAAAGCATGTTAGAGTTGAATCCGAGGGTATGTAATATCCTGAGCGAGATTAGGGGTGAGCTTACTGAGATGTGTTCTCACAGTGATTTCCCTCATCTTTTAGTCCCTAGGATATAAGCATAGCAGGGATACCACATGATTTGATATCCAGGTGGCGGAATATCCAGTTGGCAAGGACAATTGATGGTGAATTGGTGGTTGCTGTGGAACGTGGTCGCCCTAGATTAGTTGTTGTTGTTAATATTTGTAAAATAGATATTCATGCATAATATGAAGCTGAGAATGTGTAATATATGAAGTGTTATGCATGGTTAGTCTTTGTTAATTTGTTGTTAGGGGTAAGGTATCGCTTCTGCTAGTGTTTATTCGGATATTAAGGTTTCAAGGTCAGCGACAATCCTAGGACGTCGCATGTATCGACCGTCGTTGTGCCGATTTCGCGTGCTCGTGGAGGTTTGGGGCGTGACATCCAAATATTTGGAATAGTAATATAAAATATTGCTCGGGCCCAATTTTGCGTAAAATACTCCAAAATATAATTTTCGGTATTTGAACTGTACTGGACTCACAAAACTAGTCATTTTCAAATCAAAATTAAATTAGGAAGCACGTGAATAGTATTTAGAGGTTCATGAACAATGATTTCAAAACACTATTTGGCCCGTTTTTGCTCTAAATTTCCGAAAAATCCATTTTTCGGTATGCAAAGCTCACGAAACCCACATCAACCACCACCAACAGCATATATCCAGCATGGACAACAACTTTTCACAAATCCACAGCATATTCACAGCCAATAGAAATTGATTTTCTCAAAATACACTGATTATGACAAATGTTTCTAAACCGATTTACCACGAATTGGTCCCTAGAGTTAACTCGTGGCAAGCTTAACATCATGAGCGAAGTCTAGAGGTTTAAATTACCTAAAAAAACTCGAAACAGGGCTGAGGATGTGGTTGAGAAGCAGTGGTGGCCGGCAGTGCACGGCAGCAACAACGACAACGATAAATTCTGGTGGGTTAGCCCAAACCCAGGTTGATCAAAGGCTAAAACGAAGCCAAATCAAGTTAAAAGACAAGATTATGATATGAATATGGGCTCTAGGGACAGCCGAGATTGATATATATCGACGGGAAATAAAATTAAAAATCTGGAAATTTGAGACAGATTCGTCGACCGAAATGTCAAAGCAAATTTAAAAGGCCAAACGATCTCAGATCAGAGTGATTCAAAGTTCTACAAAAATCCACCGATCTGATTTTCGTCGGTTGCCAATTGAAATTGGCGGTAGAAAATTAGAACCAACAGAGAGAGAGAGAGAGAGAGAGAGAGAGAGAGAGAGAGAGAGAGAGAGAGAGAGAGAGAGAGAGAGAGAGAGAGAGAGAGAAGAGTTAGAATGTTCTAGTCAGTGAATTTTTAGACTGATAGGGGATTGGACATTAATAATTATGGTCAAACTAGTCAAATTGGTCAAAAAGATGATCGACGAGATATTTCTCGAAAATCGTGAAATTTCAAGACCTATAGGGGCTCAATCGGTATTGATTCGGCTCAATCGCGATTGGAAAAGACTCGGGATTTTGTCATAAAATTTTTCTAGTCTCTCTAAAAATATTCCTACCCTCATGCCATGGATTCTAGCTCAAACTGGGGGCAAGGTAAAAATTTTCAATTTTGCCCCTTTTCACTTGGTATTCCGTGATCAATATGTCTATTTCACGCCTTCCTAGGCAATGTCTAAATTCATAACCATGACATTCATGAGAGTCAATTATCCTATTTTAGAACTTAATTCGTGGCCTCATTAATAAGATGGTAACTTCAAATAAATTCTCAAACTAACAGGTGGTTTTTAGGAGTCACGCGTATCGACCATTGGTCCACGTGCTTATATTCCTAGCTAGCATTTCCCTTTCGGTTAGTTATCCCGAAATTATCAGTTTCGAGTGAGATTCATTTATAGCACCTCTATAAAATAACCATTCTATATTTAAATTCCGAAAAGAGTCGAATTTCAGAATGTCACACTCAAAGTGAACCCCAAGGTTTTTTCTTGTATTATAAAAAAATCAAACTTGTACTAATGTGAAAAATATATTGTGAATGGAACCGTAATAAAATGCATATTATGTTAAGAAAACATACTAATAGATTTGAAACTGACAAAATAATCCTCAATATCTCTTAATATGATAAACGCATTTGAGCATTTATTTGCAAGTGATACTTGAGAAAGAAGTATATGTCAATGTTGTTTATGCTTTGAGACTTTATAAGTTGAATTACACAGCTATAATCTAAATAAGTATCTTCATAGACGTCATCTTATATATCGCATGGATATTTTCTTGATAAGAAACTAGAACAAGACTATTATCAAGGCATTTAATATCTTCAAACTCATGGAGCATTCGGACTCATACAATATCATCTAACTTTGAAGTCTCTTGAGAATTAAGGAGTATTCAGACTCAATCATATACATACTCAGATGTAGACTACTAAGTATCAGACTCAGATTGACATGTAATTTATCTCTACTCTAACGGGTAATTAGTTAGCTTGAATTTCAATATTGGAAAGCATCAATCATGAAGATTGTTTTACGAAGCAAATCTTATTGCAAGACATCCTCATTAAGTTGCAAAGATAATAATTACTTTCTAATGAAGAAGTCCAATTATGGAAACCTCGATTTAATTGTGTAGGTGACTAAATCAATAGGAGACTTTGATATCATCACTTGATGGCTACGTAATTTTCTTTTGGAAATTCTTTCCAACGGGGTTGATCGGAAGATTGATCATTTGAATCCGATGGGTAGATTGGAAGTAAAGGAGTATAAAAGAAGGCCGAGAAGCTAAAGAGAAAGAGAGAACCCAAAATTTAACATTCCAAAGTCTAAAGAGAGCTTTGAACCTATACTTGTCTTTCTTGAACTAAACTATAATCCTTGAGAGGTTTGTTAGAGTGACTAAGTGAGAGATAGTATGATCTATCAACTTATTGCCATTGATCATGACCTTTGATCGATTAATCAATGAAATCTAACCTGTAGGGTTGTCGGTGTAGCGAGTGAATGTAGGCTTCATCTAAGCCAAACCACTTTAGAAATCGTATGCAAACTCTTTTATCTTTCAACTCTTAGCTACTATATCTAATAGTTTATTGCACACATGTAAATCTAATTATGACATTGTTTCTATTTAGACTCTAATTCGATTTTGTACTCGATAGTTTAAATTTTGCATTAGTTTATCAAGTTCTTTAAAAACACATATTCACTGTCATCTAGGTGATATTGCTAGCTACAACATATATGTCAACATGTATAAGTTTGGATTATTTCATTATACAAAACAAGTTGGGGATATTTATGTTAAAGTGGACAAGTTTAGAATTTTTTGGTGACACAAAAAAGAGATGAGGATATTTGTGTCACAATTGATGTAATTTGGAGTTTGTGATGGTATTTGCCCTATTATAATGTTAAATTGATATTTTTCTCCTTGAATCAATATTGGATTACTTGATAGGATATGTGTTCGTATGGATTGGTGGTTGAGATTGCTTGGGTTATGTACTTTTCAAAATGATCTACCGAGTAAACTTTGAAGAGTTAGCACTTGCCTGTGTATTTAATTGTCTTTTTAAATGTGCATTCTAGCTCATTCTGTTTGTGTACTGCTTGTCATTTTGTACTTACTATTTTAGCTTTCGCTAATTATACCATAAAAGAGGGCGTTTTTTTTTTTTTATCACGAGTGTAAGATGAACTATCTTGTGGTAAAACACAATCTAGAAGAAGCACTTCCATGCATATATGGACGTGTGAACCATAATACTTAATAAATATTGCCAATGAAGAAGGTTTGAATTATGAAATAGATACCTCAAATTTGGGCAGTAGTACTTGTCATGCCGTTGAGTGGAAGCCAAATTAAATTTTAAGCATATTTCATTAAATATGTATTAGAATATCTACATTGTGCGGGTCAACATCGGTATTTCCTTGCTACTTTATGGGCCATTCCTGTGTATATTCTGGTCAAGGGCGGTTGCTGAGTTACACATACATTGAATTATTTTAGTGGAGCTTTCAATTGAGGGTTGTGTGGTGCGCATACATGGAAGTTGTAAACTTATATGTTATTGTCTTCTGTTGTAATGCAAATATTAAAGTTCGATGAATTCGAGTGTTTAAAATTGAGTTGTTAATGATCATTGATGATGCTTATTATACTGAGCTTGATAATGCTGATGGTCGATCTATTGCCAAAAAAGCGAGCATTCTGCTTAGAGAGCATTCTTAGCATGAATGTGCAGAGAAATAATTGTTGCATTATTACAAGAGCTTTTATCAATGAAGAATAATCTAGCGAGAAAAGGTGCCAATCAAACTAAATAGCATAAGATAAACTTGAATGGATCCACATTATATGATGGAAAAGAGAAACATCCCAACACAAGAAATCTTCTCAATACAATAGATCTATACACACTCTAACTTTTAGATGCTTCCAAAATAGACCCATCCATATCAACAATAAAACAAAAAGAGTTTGTTTTGTTGGACTTGTTGCTCTTGCATATCTCAAAAAAGTTTCTTGTCTTCGACCACTTTCATGTTGAGGTCCTTACATCCTCCTCTTTACCTATGGTTGAATTACAAAGTAAATCATTAGTCAAAACAAAGTCCAGTACAATTTCTTGTAGCAATCCCTTCTGCTTATCACACAAAAAATTCCATTACTTTGATTTTCTAGGGTTCATAATCCCCAAATCTTTTGCAATCATTGTGTCTTGTATGTTTCTTGTCCCGCGACTACCCATGAAAATGGATAAATTTGATCTTTACCATCTACGCAATAGCTGCTAGAAGTATATCCTTGTAGCTTTATGACAAAAGGCAACAATCAAACCCACAAAGAGCCTACATCCTTCTAGAAAACCCCTCCTCAACACATCTAGAAAGATAATGACTCCTCTAAACTTGAATTGTTCTTGACTTTGCTCACTCTTGATTATACAAGTGGATACTGGGTTAGAATCAAGAAGTGCTTAGCAATAGCTTCTTAGCATCAAAATTGTTCCTCTTAATTTCATGTGACTATCGTTTTTTGTTGACATCTAAATTTGGCTATTTTGTTTAAGCATTTATTGCATAGAAATTAAGGGACTAACTTTAGTCCCTAGCAAAATATTTAAATAATTTTTCATATAGGTTAGTTTAATTATTTGCATACATCACATTTGCATATAATCAGACCAGGAGGAGGAACAGACTTGAAACAAAACACACGAATTGGCCCAAAACTCAAAGCAGAATTCGGCCGAAATGGAGGTGATTATGCCAAAAACTACTTGGAGCTTAATTCAGCCCATTAAAGTTAATTGATTAAAAGGGCTTTTTAATTAAATCTTCTTTAATTAGAATGAGCCCATAATTAAGCTTAGAAAGAACAAATAAGCCCACAAAGGAGGCTGAAGGCCAGCTTAGCCCACTCAATGGGCTGGCCGGCCATTTGAGGACCAAATTGGACAAATATCTATTCTCCAAGGATGAAATTGCAAATATCCCAAACTTCGTGGACTATTTCGTAAATGATCAAAAGTAGCGACCCACCCTAGAAAAGTCTATTTAAGCGTGCTTAAGCCTCAGAATTAAAGGTCGGCAAGTTATTATTCATAATACGCAGAGATAAATATGCGAGATTGAGAGAGAAAACGGAAAAAAGGCGTTCTCCACTGAGACTCCCTCTCGGGCGTTTAAAGGTTGCACCTTTTATCATTTCCCATAACCATCCCTGACCAAGACCTCTGCCAGCATTGCTGCTTCCTGATACCTACTAGCTGCACTGACGTGGCACCATACTTCGCTACGTCAACTCAAATAGATCAATTACCAGCGAATCTTGAATTTCAATCTTTGCTACACCAGCGAAGTCCCTAAAGCGAGTATTAGCGGTGTTGAGTTTCCCTTAGTGTGGAATCCAACAATTAGTTCACAAAAGGCACATAAATAGGAGGAGGCTAATAACAAAGAAGAGTTCTTTGTTTTCGTTTTTGTCTATAGGTCAACAAAAGACATACTCCAAGATTATCCCTCTCAGCCTCCGCTCCTCTTGAGCAAGCGTGTCATTGCACACTTCAATGCCAGACTTTAGGGAATGTTGTGTGCGTTCGACAAGCGTGTCATTGTAGCAATTTGTCCCTGTTATTAACGTCTCACTGTCTCAGTGACAGAGAGAACACCGTCAACCTTCCTCTGTGGACGACCCTTGATGATCAGCCGCCATTCCATAACAAGCTACCCATAATTGCGAGCCACCATGACCCTTCGACCGTGCACCGCTACCGGCCTCCACAAACTATAGTGCATCACTATCTATGAGCCTCGGCCATTTTCGTTTGAATTCGAAAGGGAAAATCTCAAGCTAGGTAATTTTCTTACCTGAAGCAATTTGATTTAATTTCCTGCCTATTTTGAATTATTGTTACCGAACGACATATTTTTAGTATATTGGCATTATCCACTAGATTTGGTGATATAAAAAGGCTCGCACTTTTTCCACTCCTCCTTTGGCTTTGACACTCGATTTTATGTGTGTTTTGACCATCCTATCCTTTGTGTAGCCCACCAAATCTGATATAACTTTATATGATTTGTTTATTTCGTTTCTTATTTTTTCTCTTGCGGGTCCCACCTTCCTCCTTTTCTTCTTCTACTTCCTTCTCACGCCTTCCACTAAATCTCTCTGTCTTCTCTTCGGCACGACGTTCGCTTCCACGTATCCCTCTCCTTTCAAAACTCGCTTCTACGCATCCCTCTGCTTCCAAAACCCCCGACTTTATTATCTATGATGTCAACCCCATCCTCCTCCACAATTTCTCCAGCACTGGCATTGGGCTCACAAGTGACCTCCCCAACGATCCCCTTTTCTCCGCATGAAGGTAATATTAGGCGAGTTGTATTTTGACAGGTAATAGGAAGCGAGATTCGAATTAGTGGTTTAATCTTATTTCAATTTTCAGTGTGGTGTGTGAGTGTTGAAAAAAATTTGTGCTTTTATAGATTAAATTCTTGAAACACAATGTACAATGCCGCGTTTGTTCTTTCGTTTGTGTTACATCTATTGTTTTTAGCCCTGGATTATAGTTGTGCGTAGAGTTGAACTTGATTTCTCAACAACCATTTTGTAATCGCACTTTTGTTGGAATCATTTATACTTGTTTAATCATTATTTCACTCACTCATGCTTTGTTGGTAATTAAATGATGTGTTATTATAAGTAGGTGTAGATAGTTTGCTATTATAATACAAAGGAAAAAGTATCTATTTTAACTGGGCATCCACTTGATTCTAAACAGGTAATATTCAAAAGGATTGTAATTGCTCGAATGTATCTATTGATGATGAAAATTCACATGGCGAAGATCAATTGATCATGCCAACAAGTTCATTTGAAACCTTACCCGGTAATTTTCTAACTCGAGAAGATCTTTTGAGTAGTGTACGGGGCCATCTTCTTGCTCAAGGTTATGTCATCTCTATTAAAAGGTCAAAGAGAGACAAATATGTTCTTCTGAGGTGCGATAGGGGAGGTAGTTATCATGATCGACGTAATATTTATGTTGCACGTCATAGACGGAAGACTGGATCTTGTTTGATTAATTGTCCTTTTGATGTCCGTGGTTATAGAAAGATGAATGGATCATGGTCACTCAAAATAGTGAATGCATCACACAATCATGATCCCTCGGATGATATGTCAGGACATCCTACTTGTCGTCGCTTTTCTAAAGTTGAAGCTTTGCGTGTGAAAGAGATGTCTAGGGCCGGTATACCTCCTCGCCAAATCCTTTCTTCCTTGAGACAAAGCATTCCCGATGTTCAAGCTATAGCTAAAACTGTCTACAATGTGAATGCGAAATTCTGTCGTGAATATCTGAATTGTCGCAGTATGGTCCAAGCTTTATTGGATGAGCTTAGTGCAGGTGGATTCATCTATAATTTTAAACATGATGCTGAGGGTCACTTGACTCATTTATTTTTCTCCCATCCTATCTCCATGGCACTAACAAAGAGTTTCTCAAGTGTCTTCGTAATGGATTGTACTTACAAGACTAATAGATACAAAATGCCTTTGTTGGATATAATTGGAGTTTCCTGCTTTAATACTTCTTTCTACTCATGCTTCGCCTTTTTGAGAAAGGAGGAAGAAGAAGATTATATTTGGGCTTTGACAATGTTTAGTAACATTTTGGGTATTGGTTGTCAACCATCAGCTATTGTCACTGATAGGGAATTGGCATTGATGAATGCAATTCGATTCGTCTTTCCTAGAAGTGCGAACTTATTGTGTGTCTGGCATATTGAGAAAAATATTGTGGCAAAATGTAAATCTCAGTTTGAAGAAGGAACACATTGGGATTCTTTTATATCTGATTGGTCCAAGGTTTTGAACTCCAAGACTAAAGCAGAATATGAGAACAATGTTCAGCAATTCGAATATCATTGTAAGGAAAAGCCATCAGTTGTTAACTACATAAAAAATACATGGCTTCCTTTCAAAGAGCTTTTTGTGACAGCTTGGACAGACGTGCACATGCATTTTGGAAACCGTGTTACTTCAAGAGCTGAAGGGGCACATTCAACTTTGAAAGCATACCTACAAGTTTCAATAGGGGATTTAGTTGAGGTGAAAAAGAAAATATGCCTTGCAGTTGAGAATCAGTATCAAGAAATCAGAAGCAAATTGTCAAGCAAAAAGGTAAGAGTTCCTCATCATCTTCATATCCCACTTTTTAGGAACTTGATTACTCGTGTGTGAATATTCGCTTTGGACAAGCTTTACAAGCAAAATGAGATTGCTAAAAGTAAGGTTGAGCTACCTACTTGTACTAGGCATTTTGTGCAATCCATGGGACTTCCGTGTGCGCACGAGTTAATATTACGGTTTTCCAATGGTTTACCTCTTGATGCAATTAATCCACAATGGAGGCTGGATATAAGGTCCTTTTTGGATAGTGATATTACTCAAAACAATGAAGGAGATTCATTTAAGCAACTACTTCATGAGTTGGAAAGGAAGTATCAACAATGGCCGCTTTCCAAAAAGGAAGTTGTTCGAAAGCAAATTAAACATTTTGTTCGAGCAAGTGATACTATTTTATATGAGCCTCTAGTTACATCTCATAAAGGTCGTCCTTCCAATTCAAAAACTAAAGGGGAAGTAACTTCTACAAGACGTGATCCTTCGGCATTTGAGATTATTGAAAAGGGGAAGAGATGTGGTACATGTAGGTGTTATGGTCATAATAGTCGCACGTGTAAATCGAAAGGTGAAGATCTCGGCTCAAACACACATTTGAGGACCACAGGAATTCACGGTGATGAAATAAAGGCACATTGGAATTTCTTGAGGGGAGCCGAGCAGCTGAATGGAATTTCTTTTTTTGTTAAGTTGCATATGTAATTTGTGGTATGCAATACCAATATCATTTTGATGTATTTGGAATTGACATTTTAGTGTAAGATTTGGCTCCTCTTTTTGTGCTTTTTCCGATGACTCACAAAAAGCTTTCAACCTATTGCTGCATTTGAATGTTTTGTGAGAGAAAAGTTTTGACTTTCGGTTTTCATATCTATGTCGCTTATAGTAAAACCTCGTTGTTAACTATGACAATGAGACTAGCAAAAAAAAAAAACACCAGTCTTCAACTTTAAGCTACAAGCATCTTCAAAGATGGAACAAGCTCCAAATCATGATTATTATATAGATAGAGGAGATGCAAGAAAATCAAGAAATATGAGAGACAAAAGCTCTCAAGAACATGCTCTATTTAGAGGACAACTCGAATCAGTTTGTTGGACCCTTCTCATATATACTAGATAGATCTTTCAACAACCATGAATTCAACTGTTAATAGCTATAATAGGAGTACATTTTTTCTCTACCAGAAAATGGGGAAAACAACATTAAAGAAAACAACAAAAACTCAATAGAGGGCTCGCTTGTCAATTCTAATATGGACTAGGCGATTAACTGCAAAATATTTGATGGTAGCAAGCCACAAAAATCCCTTCAAGTTTACAAAGTAACTATAAATTTTGCTTCAAGATCTTATCATAGATGCTTTTATGGAAGTAGTATTCATATGCACACTCATTTTGTTTTCTTCCCTGCCTTCTTCTTGATAACCTCATCAACATACGTTAGACTATTTGCCTTGTAAACTTCATGAGGGTTGTAACAACGAACTGCAGCAGTGAATTGATGCCCCCTTTGCTTGTTGATTTTGGTACAACAAATGACATTATTTTTAAAGCAAAAGACATGCACTGCGGGAGGAACAATCAGCTCTACCTCATATTGTAGCCTAATATGAGGTATAAGAGTCGTTCGACCTCTACTCTAGCTCAACACCTACAATTTTGAGAAAGTGAAAGAATTTGCTATCAATTGTCATCAAAGAAAATAGATTAGGTCAATTTTCCCTGGGAACAAAGAATCTAGTTAAGCATACCTTGCATCAATATTTCCAACAAGTCAATAAGTGAGAAGCAACCACAACATCCCAAAACTGATGATGATGAACTTATGGAACAAGTGTATAGGGAACAAAAAGGAGGGGGAAGAAACGAAAGGGCCAACGCTCAGAGAATGTGAAGATAAGATGGGGATATCTAGAGTCATCGAAGCCATACAAGCACGAAGCACCAAAAAGGGATGGTTGACTCTCTTTGCCTCAGAAAGTCAATCAGTTCAAAAATATTTCATCTTCTCCCCCCACCCAAAACATCCTTTTCCCTCTTCAATTACAAAAGAAGAAGCTTTAAGTCCACCGTAAGGACAACGAGGAAGGAAGTTACAGTGTCGTCCCACGATGTAAAAGGTTATGACATCTCATGGCTTTGGAGCAAATTAGTGAGACACATGTTATTGTCTGCGATTTGTTCCTTCCCTTTACCCTATTTTGGAGGAACATGGTAAAGTGGCAAAGCTATGTAGAGTTTTTGGAAGGAGAGGGATGCGTAGGAGCGAACGTTGTGCAGGAGAGAAAACGGAGAGATTTAGTGGAAGGTGTGAGAAGGAAGAAGAAGAAAAGGAGGAAGGTGGGACCCGCAAGAGGAAAAAAATAAACCAAATAAAAGAATTATATAAAGTTGTATCAGATTTGGTGGGCCACACAAAGGATAGGATGGTCAAAACACACATAAAAAGTAGTGTCAAAGCCATAAAGGGAGTGGAAAAAGCATGAACCTATAAAAATCATTACAGCTATCAATTTAATTGGAAAGACGCCGGATTATTTGTTTTATTATCATAATCTTTTATGTATTTCTAATGGATATTATTGTCGGATTGGATGTTATCTTCCACATATTGTCTCCATGTTTTAAAATTTTAAATCTTTCATATAGATTAGAATTCCATTATCTTAGGATAGAATCATTCTATAAAATTTTGCATACTTAGATAATTGCTGCATTTTTAGATCATATATGCATGTGTAGGCTGCATTTGCATGTTTAAATTAGTCTACCTATGAAAGGATAGGATTAGGCTTGATTTCACGCATAGCTTAATTAAGCCGTTAATTAACTTTGAAAATACCCAAAACAATGTCGTTGTGCCACATCATATAGTAAGCATGTTAGGTTGCTTGATTTTTAGAATTGCATTTTAGGTCATTTAATTAATTTGTACATCATGTGCTTGCATAATATTTTAATTAATTGGGCCATTGCATAGTTTGCATGTTAGCTTAATTTAATTCCATGCCATTTAGGTTAGTCACGTGGTTAATTAAATTCATGTCACATGCATTTGTTAGGATAGTTTGCATATTCTCCATTGTCATTGCATTTAGATAGATTTCATGCATTGTAGACTAAGGAAAATCATAAAGTGAGAATAATTATGTGGCGCATTTTCCTTGCAGATTATTTGACTTGCCTTGGGTGTTTATTTCATTGAAGGCGCACCTGCATGATAACTTTTCTTAGTGATATAAGTTAAAATTAATCCACACTACCTACGGAGAGTATTTTTCATGGTGCCAAAAGGGTGTTAAAGAAATCTAGCGTAATTAAGTCCGTGGACTCCTTATCTCTTGTTCATAGGAATAGAATAGTTCTATCGCTATTTTATTTAGGTGTTTAATCGACCTATCATAAGCTGATTAGTGGCGACTCTAAGTAAGTTGCTTTGCATGTTAATAATCTAAATGCTAAGTTGCGACTTGATACGGACTTGGGAGAGTCCGAGCTAGGTTTAAAAAGTTAGGAATCCATTAGTCTAAGATTAGGGAAATTTTAGGTCCCAACATCATTGCTGTAACCATAGCTTCATAGATCAATGTCTTGGATAACTTCTCAAACTCCATCGTTTTCTTCATTGAAACACTTGGCCATGTTGGATTATTCCTCAATCGATCACAATACTTGTTTACTAGCCATTTAAAGCTTACTTGAAGAACGTGTGGAACTCCATTACATGAATATATGGGGTTGAACATTTTGACTTGTAAAGTATGCTCCCTTTGCACTTTGGAAGCATAGATGAGTCAATCACAACCATTAGAACACATCGTCCTCAACCTATTTGGATGATTCTCAACAAATTTCACTTCTCCCATATTTTTTTGGCACAATTCCTATCTACTTCTCTAAAATCACTCTACATTGAACCTTCACCTTCCGTATATTGTACGTTTCTTTGATAAAACTCATCAAGATCAATAATGACAAACCCACACCCTTAACACACCTACTATCAGATATGGCATAGTTCATATCTTCACATCCCTCACCTAGCGCAAATGGAAGCGGAAATAAAATTGTCAATGTGTTTCAGACCCTACATAAAATTCAGTAGAATCACACAAACTTAAATCTATACATAGATAAACACAAGTTGCAATTACAATATATTGAAATACGTGGAGAGGTTTCATTCAAACTTATGGGGCCATTAAACTAGTAAAACAGGACAGATTTCATTTCTCATAGATAAAATCTACTTTCACTTGTTTAAATGTTAATTTAGTACCTTTACACGTTAACTAATGTCCCACTTGATTTCCATGTTAATGACATGATTAACCAATTTTAAATTAAGTAATTTCACTTGCAACAAAAAAATTGATTTCAAGCACCTTAGACATTTTCAAGCTTTAAATCCTTTATTTGAGCTGAGGGATGCCATGACTAGATTAGTGCCTTACACATATTATATTTTCTCACCACCAATTGAGTTTAATTAAAGAGAACTCGAAATGCACAGGTAGAGAATGATTGTTAACGAATGAGATTCATGTAGGGACATTGCAATAAACTAAGTAAGGAAGAATGGGGTTCATGCAATAAAAAATAAAACATGAGGTAGTGGAGTGATTTGTTCATGACAAAACATACGCAAAAAGAATAAACAATTACATAATGGTAAAACATAGACCGCAAAAGAAATATAGGGACCACGATGACAACAAATACAATTAGAAAATGCACAATAAATATTACTTGTCATTAGAAAATGAAACTCACTGACATCGTTGCCATATTCCACAACATGCCCACTTGTTATTGGATGAGTGAAATACTAGTTAAACTAATTTAGGAAACTGACATCATGGAAACAAAAGAAATTAGCAAATTTAGGAAAATAAGGGTTTCAAATCAAAACCCACTTTAGAAAAAATGGCCTCATCCAAATCATGAAAAAAAAAAATGAAAGACAATCGAAATGCTTTTTGAATCGGGAGAGCAAAGGCTTTGAATGAACCCTAGGAGGAGGACCCTTTTTCTTTTAGTTGCTTTCAAAGTCCTTCACCCTTCGATTGTCATCATCACCATCGCCGCTTGGTCGCCGATGCCCACCAGTGATTGCTTCGGCAACACTTCCTCAATCAGGCATTACTTTCTTTTCTTAGTTTTGTTTAGAACATGGGTTGGAGAAGAAAACACCAATTTTGTGATCTTTAATTTTAGATTTTGGATTTCTTTTATTCACTAAAATATCCTTATTTCGATCATAGAAAGTATCACATGTTCACCGGCCAATGAGCTCATGCCCTTATTTGAAAATTACCTAGACACTTTAAGCCTTTTTTTTGAGAAAATAGTCCCTTTTTAGGTCCTTATTCGGGATGTTTCCTAAAATAAATGCCAAAAAGGAGGAAGCCATGAAGAGAAGTGAGTGAAAGGAGTTCAAGATTACTAAACACAAGTGGGAAAAGTTGCTTTTGGTGGATTATTTTCGGTTTGGATATAGCAACCTAGAGAGAGTGAATTAGTAAGTTATGTCCGATTTTTCAAAATACTTTGTAGTTGCAAAAATTAAAGTTTGTACAAACTGTAAATTTTTAATATTTTGCAAACTATGTAAGTGCAACAATAAGACAATCTTAAACAGGTAAGTACATAGTAAAAGAGACAAGGATTGAGAATATCAAGACATAGATTTTATGATAATTTGGCTTTCCTTTTGCCTGCTCTACTCTTCTGGTGGGTTGCTTCCAAGCATAAATTATTTCTCTTGTACCTCACCTTCTACATGACTAGTTTCTCTATTTAGGGCTTTCACACCTCCTCTAATGCCTTGGATTAGCTCATTGAGTTGTGGTTACTCATTCCATTTATCTTACTTACTTTTCAAGCTCTTCAGCAAGCCATAAGTAGGACGTGAGTGTATAGTTTGCAAGAGGACTTTTTGATAGGTAGGGTTTTTTGGTATGAGATGCATATAGCTTGTGAGCTTCTAAGTTACTTGTTCGATATGCGTATATGTCTCTTTGATGGTTTATAGAAAATTTTGATATTGTAACCAAATAACTTCTAATCATGTATATGTGATTGTATAAATATTGTTATCAGGTTGAGTATGGTTACAATTGAGGCCATGTCCTTTGGGTGAAAGGATGACTGTGTCATTGAGCTATTCTTGTAGGAATTGCGGTGTGATATTTTTTGGTATCAAAGCATAGGTTATGATTTTTTTGGGTATAGATTTTATGGGACATGGTGAGATTGTGAGATAGAATTTAATGCGTTAGTTGTTTAGATACTAAGGAGTAATTTTTTTTTCTTGTATCTAGGTAATCATGAGTTCTGACTTAGCTGCTTGCCTCTTTTTGCGAGAATAATAAGGGCAAGTGAGTCATTACCTGCTGTCGCGACCCTAAGAATTTTTTTTTTCGATCGAGTTAACAGATTATTAGGTTTATTAGATGAATTAACCTAATACGGACCCTCCCAAGTCCTACCGAATCACAACTTTGGTTTTTGTTCAAATGGTTTTAAAATTTGGAGTCGCCACTAATCATTTTTGGTAGGTTGATTAGATACCTAAGTAAATTAGTGGGAGGACTAAATTACTTCTACGAATCAGAGATTATGAGTTCGGGGACTTGGTTACATTAGTTAATTAAAACTAATGCCCTTTCGGTACCTTAATTTCATGGATATCCTAATTTGAAAACTCAAGCTTGGTTTATTCCTAAGACTCTAGTGATGTGTTTTCTTTTTGTATTTTCACTTTTTAAATAGGATGCATGGGTAGCATTTTTTTTTTATTTTCAAAGTGTTAAAAATTCCCTGAAGCCGGAAGAGGGAGTGTGTTAACGACTTCTGTGCAGTGTTACACTCTACTCATTTTGGGGTCTGGTGATTCAAAAATTAAACGGCAAGAAGTCAATGGCAATAAATAAAGACCTCCAATGGATGGCCTAGCCTTGGCTTGGCTCTCCCCTTTGGGGTTTAATGGTGCAGGAATTAAATTACGAGGATTTAAATAACAGTAAGTAAAAAACTCCAATGGGCGGCCTAGCATTGGCTTGGCTCTTCCCTTTGGGGTTTGATGGTGCAGGAATTTAAATTGCAGTAAGTAAAAACCTCCAATGATCGGCCTACCATTGGCTTAGCTCTTCCCTTTGGGGTTTGATGGTGCAGGAATTTAAATTGCAGGGAATAAAAGACCTCCAGTGGATGCGCTTTGCCTCTCCATTCTGGGGTTTTAGTACTTTAAAATAAAATGCAACAAATTGTTTCAACAATTTGAACTAAAATCCGTTGACGGGTCGGCTGCAAATTTGATGGGCACATTGGAATTTGTTTGGGCTCACTTTGCACCTCCATGGAATTTATCGTTGATACGGAGATGTCCTTTTTTTTTACCTACCATAAAATATGGGAAAAAGGGAGATGGAGAAAGCGTATACAATTTGTGCTAATTTGAGACTAAAACCACAAATAAATGAATAAATAAAAATACTTAGCTCGAATTTGCTTGCTCGTTGACGAGGATGAACTCTTGATTTATGTTGATCGATGAAGGAATTTGTGATGATAACCCATAGCTTTAAACTCCCATCCTCTTCAAAATTTTCTCTCTCGTTTGATATTTTTTTTCTCTCAAATTTTTTTTCAATCTTCCAAAACTCTCTCAAACGACCAAAATTTTCTCTCCAAAAAATTCTCCCCTCAAGTTCACTTCTTCCTCCTTTTATAATCCACTCATCTATCTCACATTCTAATTTTTCTACTAACTCTTCTTCATTTTCATCTTTCCTTCTTCATCTCTATCTCACATTCTAATCTCTCCACTAACTCTTCTTCATCTTCATCTTCCTTTCTTCATATTTATCTCCCATCCTAATTTCTCTACTAACTCTTTTTCATATCCATCTTCCCTTCTCTATTTTTATCTTATTTTCTCCATCCATTCTTCTCCATCTTCCATTCTCTATTCTTATCTTATTTTCTCCATTCATTCTTCTCCATCTTCCCATCTTCATCTCCTTTTCTCCATCTTCCCTTCTCTATTCTAATTTCTCCACTAACTCTTTTTTTTGTTATTTACAAAATAATCCCTCAAGTGTTAGGTATTTGTACTCTAGTCCATGAGATTTTAAGTATTTACAATTCAGTCCCTGGAGAAATATTTCTTTAAGTCCAAATCTCCTCACAATTTTTGACACACCTACCGCATGTTGAATTTAAGCTCATTTCTTGCTATTGAAAATAATGCAAAATTTAATTAAAGCCCTTTTTGTAAAATTGAGTCATTCTGGGTATAATTGGGCCAAGATGAAAATTTGAAATATTAGAGAACAATGTCACAACTCATAAAAGTGAAAAATGAAAATAGATTGACTCAAATTGAATTTTTTTTAGGCTCGATTTGAGATTATACTCGTGAAGGAATACACGACCCCGAATTTGATTTTTTAAATTTGCGATGGCCAACACGAAAAGGGATTTAAAAGAAAAATATTGACTATTTTTATGTATTTTTATGACCTCAAATGCTATTATTTATTAAATATTTTCCTAATTTATAAAAAATACATTTTAAAAAAATACGAAAAATTATTTTTTTTACTCAAAAATGGTTGCCTAAGCTTGGCCAAGGCTTCCAAAGTTAATTTTTTAATTTTCTCATTTTTTTCTTGATTTGTTTTATGAATTTTCGAAAATAAAAATATCGAAAAATACTGAAAATATGAAAAATTTATTTTTGGTCAAAATTGAATCCCTAGGCTCGGCCAAGGTGCCCAAAGTTGATTTTTCAATTTTATGAATTTTTTATTAATTTAAAAAGAAACAAAATGATTAAAAATCAGGTGTCAACAGCTGCCCCTCTTTGAAAGGAAGCTCGGCAGAGGTTCATTTCAAGGATGAGATGACACCTGAATCCTAATCGACTCAACACAATGAAATAAAAAGAAGTCGTGACGTTTGATCTGCAATACCTTTCTGTGTAAGTTCTGATTCAGGCCAGGTTTGAGAAGGCTTTTCTTACAAAGAGGGAGATACAAAGAGGAGAGTTTACCTGGCACTTACTTGCCCTTTGTGTGGTGGTTACTTGACACACATGTCCTACTGAAAATGGAATGAGAGCCTAAGGATTCGTTATAAGAAACCTTAGGGTGGTTGAACTTGAACCCGTATGGTAGGTCACCCCATTAAAATGCTTGTAAGAAGGACTTTGTGCCTGTAGAAAGGACTTGGTGCCTGTAAGAAGAACTTTTGGGACGCCTGTAAGAAGGACTTTTGGTTGCATGTAAGAAGGACTTTGGTTGCCTGTAGGAAGGACTTTGGTTGCCTATAAGAAGGGCTTTTGGGATGCCTGTAAAAAGGACTTTGGATGCCTGTAGGAAGGACTTTGGAGTGCCTGTACAAAGGACTTTGGGTGCCTGTAAAAAGGACTTTTGGTGCTTGTAAGAAGGACTTTTGGGCCTGTAAGAAGGACTTTTGGGCCTGTAAGAAGGACTTTGGGTGCCTGTAGAAAGGACTTTGGGTGCCTGTAGAAAGGACTTTGGGTGCCTGTAAGAAGGACTTTTGGTACTTGTAAGAAGGACTTTTGTGCCTGTAAGAAGGACTTTGGGTTGCCTGTAAAAAAGACTTTGAATATGGACCATTCCATATTAGGATTTCCAATGGAAGGGCTCCAGAGATAACATACCCTAGAAAAAGGGCTTGTTCATATGGTGCCTGCAACTCAGGACTTGGGAATGGATCATTCTGTGTGAGAAATCACCAATGATTACCTAAATGTCACATATTAGGTAGACTGAAGAGGTATTGATTGAGAAAATGATTTTTGGATGTCAATCTAGGATCTGGGGGGACTAGGAATCCTGCATAAACTCAAACCTGATTTATCTTACCCGGAAGGGTGTCATTCTGGGATCTGGGGAGACCAGGAATCCTACAGAAGCTTAAACCCAATTTCTGTTTTCTCGCCATTTTAGAAATAAGCCAAAGAAGCAGAGATTAAGAACACGAGAGCGGGTCAATCGTGAACTAACAAAAGTCTCATGAGAACATGTCGTTCACGAGTCGAAAAAGGTTCAGAAAACTTACCTGGGTCTTCTGAATTAATGATCAAGGCATAAACAGGCTGACTGTGGCATGCCTGCTTGTTTACTGAATGACTATATGTGTCGCACTAGATTCGAACACTTTGACAATCGTCATAATTCGTTCCTTTGAAAGGTTTAGGTTGAAGATATACTTACCCGAGGATTTGGAAGAAACGCCTAATGGTTTCTCGACAATTAGGCTTGTTCATTTAATAATCGCCAAATGGATTTCGAGACCTTGCATGGTAACTCAAATATCGAAAATGTGTTATCTATCAGGCAGTGTCAGAGGTAACATGCGTAAGCATTCTCATCAATGAGTTCATTGGTTCAGCAAAGTTTGCAGTGATTAGAAGCATTCTGTGTAATAACTCATGATGCAATCAATCAAGATGTGGATCATGCATTACTATTCTGTCAAGTTTGCATCACTAATTCTGTTCAAGGAGGTCATCACAGTATGAATACCTCAAATGTAATACGAATGGGGGACTTCAGTCCGAAAGGGCTTTCTCTCACTCTTGAGAAAAGATGTTCATCCTGATTGCAGGATTGAAAAGAAATCACTCAATCTTACCATCATCGCATTCGACAAGGGTCTGAGCAATCTCGCAATTGGTATGATCAAGCTGATCTATAGGTCTTTGGTTAGGACCGTAAGGGGCCTCTTTTGAGTCAAGGTCATTAACAAAAGGTCTTTATCATCTGCTCCGGGTTTACAAGTCAAGAACCCTGTAAAAATGAGAGAGAAATAGTTCTGCTCGTACCTTTTCGAGCGATACTTAAAATCTTTCAACTCTACGTTAATTCAAACGCCTTAATCAGAAAAGACTTTCACAGGTTGTAACGTAGGTTGGGTTTGGGGATCAAGGAAGGCTTAATTTGGCCCAGAAGATATATGAGATGGGTTTGACATTGGTGATTATCGCATCTTTGTCGCAGTTTCGGCCCTTCTAGAACAGTCCTTAGAGAATACCATCGTTGTCTGAGGATGGTATTTATTTTCGCTGGTGCCATTGTCGCTTCCAAACAGTATAAACTTCTATCGTATATTTTGCAATCTCACTCTTTCAACGAATTTTCTCTTGCAATCAGGTCCCATTGGGGATTTACCGAAGGAGATGATATGTTTTCACTGAGTTTTCAAAGGCCTTCAAAAATGAATATTGATTCGAATAGGCATTGGCCTTGCTTTTGACTGGCATTTTGCTTTTTCATACCCAGGGAATGGCTTTTCTTCTTTTGGTCCCGTCTTTTGCCTTTGGTCTTTTCCGTTCTATTTAGAAAGGAGAATTTTCAAAAATTGTGCCATATATACACATGTATATTAAAAATTTAGCACACTTGAGGAGTCGACTCGGGAAATCTTTGTAGATCAATTTCTTCCAAGTTCTTCTGCTTTGAGGTAGTGTCATCTTCATCTTAGAATTAGCAATGATCATCGATGGGGTTTTAAGAAATGAATATGCAAGCTCAATTGTGCAGCGCAAAGGATATGAGTATATTGGATAGAGAAATGAATGCTTTTCATCGTCCTAAGGCACTTGAATTATCGTAGAAGGTTGAAAGCTAAAACATACCCGAAAATTGATGTTAGTTCGAGCAAGAAAATTTCTAACCATTTACCTCGATTCATTCGCTGAGACAACCTCCACTTGGCCCCGATATGGGGTGGTTCTTGACAGGGGTTATGAAATGAAATCGCCGCTCAAATGGGTTGTCAATGGGCTCCTGTAGTGTTTAGGGTAGAGAAATGAATGCCTCCTTCCTTTCGGTATCGTACCTTTCTCGAGAAAACACATTACTTTGGGGAATGCGGAATCTATTTGGCACACAGCTCACCGTTGATATGGGACATGTATAGAAATGGGATTGCCTTTTATCATCCTGTCATGCCCCATCCTACACATTTGATGCATCATGTGTAGATTATGCTCCAAGTCAGAATCGGCAAATTAAACATGCAGACAAGTCATGCATGAATCATGGCACGTGCAAACACAATACGAATGTGGCAATTTTGGCATCATCCATGTTTGTGAAATAAGCAGGTATGGAAGAAAATTCTCGACAATGAGAGGATTTGAATTGCCCCTGGACGTGTGAATGGATCAAACAAATCGCGAAGTCTACCCCTTAAATTGAGGAGTAGCTTATCTCAGACTTTGCCCCCTTTTCAATTCAGGGTCTGCCATCAATTTGCCCCATTTTGATCGGAATGGATCTTTTCAGATGATCATAATTTTACCACTTGGGGTTGTCTCCTTCAACATGTTGAATGTTAGTGTAAATATTTCCTGTAAAAAGGAAAGGAGATGTGTTAGCTAGTATTAGAAGGGATAAACTGGAACGATACTGGTTTACCCTTCATCTTGAATGTTTTGCGTGACTCCTTTTATCAGCTTCACCGAATCGAGTTAGTCTCCACTTTCGGTGGGCATTTCATCATTAGAGCCAAGGTTGTAGTAGAGTATCGACTTTGGTATCGCTCGTCTAGCGTTTCTATTTCCTTCTGCAAAAGGAAATGTGCAAAAGGTTGTATTATTCATTTACAATACTTACAACATTCCCCAACCTTCGGGATTGAACTCGAGATGTTTCGGACCACTATCATTCTCCATGCCATCCGGTCCACAAGACTGTAGGCGTTCGTAGAGGTTCGCCTTCAAAGGTTGATCTTTGAGGAGACTTGGTCTTGCAATTCCATGTCTCGATTCTTTACAAAGCAACTTACAATCCCTGTTGAGACAGAAGAAAGTATTTCAGAATTTAAGATAATCCTGGGTAAATTGAAACGATACAAAATTACCCTTCTTTGAGATCGCACGAGTCTTTCGTTCGTATTTTCTTCATTCGAAGTAGTCTGTTGAGTAGCGATATCTACGAATCAATTTGCCCCCAGTTTCGTTCAACAATGGGATTTCGCATTTGGGTATGACTGTGTTCTCGGGACATTTTTCAAATTCCTGAAAATAGAAGGGGTTGAATTTAAAACTGGAGCAATTCGAGGGTAAATTGAAACGATACGGAGTTACCCTTCAGGTTTATGCAGATTTTTACTCGCCATCAATTCGTCGCGAGGTTGGTAAGGTAGCGAATTCAAGCATTTAATAGGGGGAAGTCGGATTATTACTCCTTGCTTTTACACATTACACAAGCAGAAAAACACAGCACGCAAGAAAATAAAGCACATTCACTCATTCAGGATTGATTCTGCTTCCTCTGCAGGCTCTCCCATGATTAGCTGGCTTCCTCCCGGATCAGGCATGCATTGGCCATATTGAAGGTCTGGTGGTCACTGGCTGAGCATGTGCATCACAGCCCCAATGCTTTACCGATATCAAACTGGTTGATTATGGCGAAAAGATCATCGTCATGTCCGCTCGGTGGTGATCTGTCCCCTCTTTCTCGGTAGGTATCGATGTTGATCCAGTAGCATTGGTCTTTTTGTACCCTACTCCAACAGAACTCGATCCTGTTATAAACTGGTCTAACTCACTTCTTAAATGCGCATTTTTTATCCTTAGATCATGCATTTCATCGAAGGAGAAGAGGCTATTGCAGTTGGGGAAGGTGGCAGAGTCAAAAGCCTCTTTATACATCTTGTTTTCCGCTTAAAGGTTTTCATTTTCAGCTCTTAGAAACTCGGCTTCATTGTGCTCATGACGAGTCTTCATTTGGGTTCGCCTATTTTGAAACCAAAACTTGATTTGCAAAGGTTCAAGTCCTAGCTCTTGACTCAGTTCCATTTTCTGTTTTCCGTCTGGCATATGGCATGTTCTAAAGAAATCCTCAAGCCTTTGTACTTGCTTCTTAGTATGGCGACGGTAACGCTTCTTTTGATCCTTACCGTTGTTGTCCTTATCTTTACTGAGATCTTAGACGTTGTCGGCGGAAGGGCCCGGCTCCGTGGGCTCGATCCCAAACATGGCCTCGAACTCTTCTTCTCCCATGTTCAGCAAGTAACGATAGCTCTCAAGGGTGTTAGGTTGCAACATCCTCAGTTGGTTAACGGTTTCACAAGATCTACTATATTTTCTTGTATTCTCACTCACTCTGAATTCTTCTGAGCGATCGTGTATGCTTTTGAAACTTTTTCTGGGCACGGATTAAGGTTTTCAAGAGAATGCCTCGTTTTAAAACTTAGGCGTAGGCTCATAAATCGTATCGCTCCCTCTAAGATTCCTGTCTTTTTCAACTTTTTGCCGTGTCTTCTGCACGGTTTGTTTTCTTTCACTTTTTTCATAGTGGTAGGGCTCCTGTTGTTATTTCTTCCACCTATCTCAAGCGTCGATGTTGCAAGTGAGGTATTTTCCCGGTTCACAAATGAAGACAAGCATTCTCTTCTTTTTCGTTAAAGTTTGCCGTGTCTTCCACTTAAGTCATCTTTTCCTTCTTCTTTTCCAAAGTGGCGACATCACCTTAATTTTTTTTTGAAAAGATTTCGGATTTGCTCGGCTCGAGATTGCAAAAGTGCCAAGGGATTCGAGCTGATAAAGATGACACTAAAATAGAATGGCCGGTAGGAAGATCTGATCGATAGATATTGCTCGTGTGAAGTCAATATTTAACGCGAAGCGGATTACCGTCTTCGCATTCCGCTAGTCTATTCCGACTTTCTCCTCTAATACCTTCGTATTTCGCTCGTCTGCCTCGATTCTCTCTTCAATCTTTTAATGATAATGGCCAGTCTTCCAACGCAGATCTTCCCAACTGAAGTTATGTTCAAATGGGAAAGACTTCACTATCTTCTTGGCCGAGGCTATATTTACATAGCCCATCATCTGAGTATCGAGGCTGAAATTCTCGATTTGTTCAGGGAAGTAAATGCTTCTTCGATCGAAGGCACTAACTTGGAGAGGGAATACATAGAGTTCCCACACGTTTTCATCGATTTTCTAGGGGCTTGCCGAAACACCCAAGAGACGGTCACCTTGGCCCGAGTCATGAGAGCTCGCTATCAGGATCGGTCTGAACGCTTAGAGTATGCAGAACATGCGGTTGCCCGGTACAAGAAGGCCGTCAAGTCTGCTGATGAACGCGCCTTGCTGTTGATCCACGAGAGAGAGAAGCTGGTGGAACGCTTAGCTTTAAACAAGACCTACTTCGAGCATGATCCGAGCGATATCGTGATGAAGTTCAGATGTGAGTGGCTAGAGGAAAGGCTCGATGATTTAACGGCGGATATAACTTTCGAGAGAGACTTGAATGAGAATCTCAAATACGCCATTGAACACCACGAGGTTAATGCAGCAAGACAAAAGGAGAAATGTACCTGCATGTTCTTCAAGCTTGCGGATCTCGACTCCCAGATCGCTTAGTGTAGGCAGAGCATCAACTTCATGGAGAGTCAGTTAAATTCTTTTGTGATGCTCATTAGGGCTCAATTTGGCTTTACTTTTGCCCCCTAGTGATTATTGTAGAGTTTATTGATGAATGGAATTGGAGAAAAGCTTCACATGTTTGTGCTTTTATTTTCCTGCCATTTTCTCCTCCACTTAGCATGATAGAACGGTTTGAGGTAGTGAAAACGCCAAGACTTAACGTTCTTCTTCATGCTCTTGTTAGTTACTCGAAACAATGATATCAAAAACATTGATGGAGGGTTTGGTGGTGGCCCCCACTAACCGCCTTGAGACTGCGATCAATACAACTATGATAACTCGATCGATGCGCCAATAAACAAATCAGGCTACCTGTTGCAATCCCCCACTTTACTCATGCTTATCTCTTTCGGCATCTACTTGAATGTGTCGGTCGCCTGTAGCGTTGGGAGAAACGTCTGTGGGCCACGCTCAATAATAATTCTTCGATCCACCAAAATTCTCCACGTTGTTCATTCCCGAGAAAGGTAAAAGGGCAAGCCTTTATTCAATTTAATCAGAAACGTAAGGCCAGGTTAATAAACTTCCTTCATGGGCTTTGATTACACAATTCATGCCTTCTCAACAAAAATACAGTAACCCTTCTAATACATCAAAGATGCACCAAGGCCCGATCTAAATAAATTTACGACCTCATAGAAATACATAGCCCATACATGCTCGCTGATCAATAAGATTTTATCTCCGGAACTTCTTCGCTTGCCCCCAAGATTATCAGTTGCGGCGTTGACCATTTCCTATCCTTTTCGCATTCTTCAAGATTATCCCCGATATAATGTTGAACCCGATTTTGCTTATGCCTGGGGTCCCTGTGATTCCCTGCAAAGGTAGAGAAAATAATTAGTATGTGATCCAAAATAGGTCGGTCCATGACTCCTACATTAGTCCAATTTTATTTTTTCATTTTATGAGAAATTAGAGAGGATTCTCTTAGAAAGGCATAGGTGAATTTATTCAAAAATAATTTTCTTACATGTTTTTATAACTTGAAAATTATGATAAAATCCCTTGACGTTTACCAAATTTTCCAAAAGAAATTTTTGTTTTTATCAAAATAAATTTTTAATGATAAATTTGTCAAGGAAATCTTGCGTCCATTGAAGATTTAAAAAAAATTGTGACAAAATCTTTCATTGGTCAACAAAATTTCCCTAAGGGATTTTTCACATTCATTCATTTTTTCATCATTTTTCATTTTTTTTCAAAAATGGGACACCAATTTGATTTTTCTTTTCTTTTGAAAAAATGATCACGATGTTAGGTTTAAAATTTGACTGAATCATAACATGGACCGACCCAAAAATAAATACAAGATGAATTTAGAAAACTTACTTTCACCGTGAAAAATACCATGTAGGTCACATAGACATCCACATGAATCGTGAGTTTAAATCTTAGCCTATTTACTCTAAAGGCTGACAAATTGAAGCAAAAGACTTACGGCAAGGTGACAATCTCGCACACATAATCAAGATTAGCCATGATCTCACGACGTAATCAAGATTAGCCGGGCCTTCCCACTTTGGCTACTCGAGCTAAAAATTAAAACCACTGCTTTGGTAATCATACCAAGCCTGAGGCCTAACTTTTAAAGCTCATTTTTGAAAAAGGGTTCGGGATTGAATCTGCACTAACTTTCGACGTGATCTCACGTCGAACGCGAGAACTAAATCACAATACCATCCTAAAACTAGTGACCTAGGTCTGGCCACGGGATGTGTGTGTTGTAGTGTTAAAACAATTAAACATGCACAACAATTAAATGCAAACACTACTTCAATATTTTAAAAATTAAATAATAATTCTCACACACCAAACCTGCAAAACGAAGGGTTGCCAAACACTCCACCCCTTATAACTCCCATCTGCAAAACCATTTAACACCTAAAGATGAGTTCCAAACAAGATCGCTAAAAGCGAGATATCCATGAAATTTTCATTGGCTTAAGTCCACTAAGGCTTTTAAAATTTCGAAAAAAGTTCAAGTATTCCAATTGTTGTCTTTTTTTTCGAAAATTTAAAAATCTCGTCCCCAACGGAGTCGCCAAGCTGTCGCGACCCTAAGAATTTTTTTTTCGATCGGGTTAACGGATTATTAGGTTTATTAGATGAATTAACCTAATATGGACCCTCTCAAGTCCTACCGAATCGCAACTTTCGTTTTTGTTTGAATGGTTTTAAAATTTGGAGTCGCCACTAATCATTTTTGGTAGGTTGATTAGATACCTAAGTAAATTAGCGGGATGACAAAATTACTTCTAGGAACCAGAGATTATGAGTTCGGGGACTTGGTTACACTAGTTAATTAAAACTAATGCCCTTTCGGTACCTTAATTTCATGGATATCCTAATTTGGCAACTCAAGCTTGGTTTATTCCTAAGACTCTAGTGAGGTGTTCTCTTTTTGTATTTTCACTTTTTAGATAGGATGCACGGGTGGCATTTTTTTTTTATTTTCAAAGTGTTAAAAATTTTCTGAAGCCAAAAGAGGGAGCATGTTAACGACTTCTGTGCAGTGTTACACTCTACTCATTTTGGGGTCTGGTGATTCAAAAATTGAACGGCAAGAACTCAATGACAGTAAATAAAGACCTCCAATGGATGGCCCAGCCTTGACTTGGCTCTCCCCTTTGGGGTTTAATGGTACAGGAATTAAATTGCAGGATTTAAATAACGGTAAGTAAAAACCTCCAATGGGCAGCCTAGCATTGGCTTGGCTCTTCCCTTTGGGGTTTGATGGTGCAGGAATTTAAATTGCAGGAAATAAACGACCTCCAGTGGATGCGCTTTGCCTCTCCATTCTGGGGTTTTAGTTCTTTAAAATAAAATACAACAAATTGTTTCAACAATTTGAACTAAAATCTGTTGATGGGTTGGCTGCAAATTTGATGGGCACCTTGGAATTTGTTTGGGCTCACTTTGCACCTCCATGGAATTTATCGTTGATACGGAATTGTCCTTTTTTTTTACCTGCCATAAAATATGGGGAAAAGGGAGATGGAGAAAGTGTATACAATTTGTGCTATTTTGAGACTAAAACCACAAATAAATGAATAAATAAAAATACTTAGCTCGAATTTGCTTGCTCGTTGACAAGGATGAACTCTTGATTTATGTTGAACGATGAAGGAATTTGTGATGATAACCCCTAGCTTTAAACTCCCGTCATCTTCAAAATTTTCTCTCTCGTTTGGTATTTTCTTTCTCTCAAATTTTTCTTCAATCTTCCAAAACCCTCTCAAACATCCAAAATTTTTTCTCCCAAAAATTCCCCCTTCAAGTTCACTTCTTCTTCCTTTTATAATCCACTCATCTATCTCACATTCTAATTTTTCCACTAACTTTTCTTCATTTTCATCTTTCCTTCTTCATTTCTATTTCACATTCTAATCTCTCCACTAACTCTTCTTCATCTTCATCTTCCTTTCTTCATATTTATCTCCCATCCTAATTTCTCTACTAACTCTTTTTCATATCCATCTTCCCTTCTCTATTTTTATCTTATTTTCTCCATCCATTCTTCTCCATCTTCCATTCTCTATTCTTATCTTATTTTCTCCATCCATTCTTCTCCATCTCCTCTTCTCCATCTTCCCATCTTCATCTCCTTTTCTCCATGTTCCCTTCTCTATTCTAATTTCTCCACTAACTCTTTTTTTTTGTTATTTACAAAATAATCCCTCAAGTGTTAGGTATTTGTACTCTAGTCCATGAGATTTTAAGTATTTACAATTCAGTCCCTGGAGAAATATTTCTTTAAGTCCAAATCTCCTCACAATTTTTGACACACCTACCGCATGTTAAATTTAAGCTCATTTCTTGCTATTGAAAATAATGCAAAATTGAATTAAAGCCCTTTTTGTAAAATTGAGTCACTCTAGGTATAATTGGGCCAAGATAAAAATTTGGAATATTAGAGAACAATGTCACAACTCCTAAAAGTGAAAAATGAAAATAGATTGACTCAAATTGAATTTTTTTAGGCCTGATTCGAGATTATGCTCGTGAAGAAATACACGACCCCGAATTGGATTTTTTAAATTTGCAATGGCCAACATGAAAAGAGATTTAAAAGAAGAATATTGACTATTTTTATGTATTTTGTGGTCTCAAATGCTATTATTTATTAAATATTTTCCTAATTTCTAAAAAATATATTTTAAAAAAACAAAAAATACGAAAAATTATTTTTTACTCAAAAATGGTTGCCTAAGCTTGGTCAAGGCTTCCAAAGTTAATTTTTTAATTTTCTCATTTTTTCTTGATTTGTTTTATGAATTTTCGAAAATAAAAATATCGAAAAATACTGAAAATATGAAAAATTATTTTTTGGTCAAAATTGGATCCCTAGGCTCGGCCAAGGTCCCCAAAGTTGATTTTTCAATTTTATGAATTTTTATGAATTTTTTATTAATTTAAAAAGGAAAAAATGATTAAAAATCAGGTGTCAACACCTCCGATACTAAGACTCTGTCTCAAGGTTCTTAAGGAAAGACTTCGGCAAGAAAACAAAACTATCGTAATGATCCAAGTTCAGAGTCGTAAGAAATAAGAGATGTATGCCAATAGCAAATGGGTGATATATCTAAAGCTTGTCAAGTAATTCTTGATTTTCATGATTAGCTAAAAGAATTTGGTATACCTGGAGCAATTGAATTTGAGAATGATAAAACATGCACCTTTGCCCAGTTTAGAAAGGCGAAGCTATCCACTTATGATGGGAAATATGATCCTCTTGCAGCTGAGCGTGATATTAGGAAAATAGAAGAGATCTTTGGAGTTGAAGAAATTTTTTATCATCGAAAGATTGATTCCGCCATCTAATATTTAGAGGGTGAAGATGAATATTGGTGAGATGCAATAGACTAGCTCTTGGAGGCATGGATAAGACTATTTCTTGGAAGGACTTTACAGAAACTTTCGATGCTCAATCCTTCCTGAAGTTATTCCAAGCGACGGGTCAACTTTGTACATATATCTCAAGGTGATCATATAGTACTAGAGTATGCAAGCTGCTTCAACTAGTTGAGTAGATATGCAAAACATTTTGTAGCTAGTGAGGAGGAATTTCTGGTAGGTTAACATGAAGAAATATATTGTAGAATTTTTTTTTACTAATGTATTATTTTTCGAGCAAGTCAAAATTGAGCATTATAGTTTAGGTAAACAGCTACACCCACTCAAGTACCTAAATGAAAATTGGTGCATATCACCATGGATTTCATCTTTACTTTTACCGAGGACACTAAGTGATAATGAATGTTCTATGGGTGATTGTTAATCGATTGACTAAGTTTGCTCAATTTTTGTCATATTGATTCGGCCTTTCAGTGGAAGACATAGTGAAGTGGTATGTTAATGAGATAGTGATGCTTCATGGGGGACCAATACGCATTATTTTTGGTGGAGATCCTAGATTTGTGTCCAAATTTTGGAGGAATTTACAAGGACGTTGGATACTAAACTCAACTTCAATATAGTTTTTCATCTACAGAATAGATGGACAGTCAGAGCGAATGATTCAAACATTAAATGTTTTTGACTTTGGTAGCTCGTGGGACGAACATATTCATTTCGCAAAATTTTCTTATAACAACAACGATCACTCCATCATTAAGATGGCACCTTTTGAAACTCTGTATGGTTGAAAACGCAAAACTCCTATTTGTCGGATGATGTTGGTGAGAAAAGACTAATAGGCTCCGAGTTCAGGCAACAGTCAAAAGAGAAAGTCAGACTAATTCGAGAACATTTGAAAATAGCACAAAGTCATCGAAAAAGCTATGCTGACCTCAAAAGCACTAGGTAGAGTTTATTGTGGGAGATCATGTATTTGTGAAGGTTTCCTTGTGAAAGCTATCGTGATATTTATTATGCGAGGCGCAAGTTGTGTCCAAGATATATTGGATCATTCCTGATATCAGAAAAGATTAGTGAAGTTGCTTCTAAATTACTTTGCCGCTAGTGTTATCTAAGGTGCATAATATGTTCCATGTGTTCTTATTGTAGGGAAATGTGTCAAATCCTAAAAGCATCAAGTGTTGCAATGACGCATTATCGCTAACATGAAGATTCAATGGTAAAACCACAAGGAGAGCGAGGCTACTTGGGAGCTCGAGGAAGAGGCAAGGCATAATTACCCTTATTTGTTTGAAAGTTGCAGTAAGTTTAAATTTTGAGGATAAAATTTCTTTTAAGGATGGTAGATTGTAATATTTGGCCTTCTAATTTGAGTAGGTCAATTAGTGATGGGATCCGCACACAAGAGAAAAAAAGAGGGTTGAAAAGTCAAATAATTGAGGCCAAGAGCTCGCACGAGAAAGAGAAGGAAAGAGAGAAAAGAAAAAGGGAAGAAAGAAGAAGAATAGAGGGAAAAGAGAGGGCTTAAAATGTACACTCCATGGACACCTCACTATGCCAGATTTACTTCAATTCATAATGCTAGTAAGTACTCGTGCACTTCATTCTTTTAATCAGAGTAGTTTTCCGAATAAATGCTTAAATTCAAAGTCATGTCAATTTTGAGTTGCGAGGTCTGAGTAGGAGGTTGTTAAGCTATGTATACGTGTATGTGTGTGTGTGTTGAAATTAAATTTTAGGGTGTTGCGGAATCGTGAGAAGAATTGAGCTTATGATTTGCTCATAATGAATTTATGAAGTTGGGCGTGTATGCTGAATAGTTCGCAAACAATAGCTTTTGGGCCAATATTTGGTGGTTTCCGACTAGATGTTGGGTTAGACAAGTTAGGGGTTTGTGATAAACTGAAATGGCTGTCGCGACCCTCTAAAAAAAATTTAAATTTTAAAAAGGGTTAACGGATTATTAGGTTAATTAGATTTGACTAACCTAACGCGGACCCTCCCAAGCCCTACCGAATCGCAACTTTGGTTTTTGTTTAAATGATTTTGAAATTTGGAGTCGCCACTAATCGTTCTTGGTAGGTCGATTAGAAACCTAAATAAATTAGCGGGAGAACTAATTTATTCCTGCGAACCAGAGATTATGAGCTCGGGGACTTGGTTACACTAGTTAATTAAAACTAATGCCCTTTCGGTACCTTAATTTCATGGATATCCTAATTCGGCAACTTAGGCTTGGTTTATTCCTAAGGCTCTAGTAGGGTATTCTCTTTTGTGTTTTTACTTTTTAAATAGGATGCATGGATGGTATATATTTTTATTTGTTATATTTTTTTAAGTGTTAAAGATTCCCTGAAGCCGAAAGAAGGAGTGTGTTAACGACTTCTGTGCAGTATTACGACCTACTCATCTTTTGGGTCTGATGATTCAAAAATTAAATTATAGGAAGTACATGACAGTGAATAAACACCTCCAATGGGAGGCCTAGCATTGGCTTGGCTCTTCCCTTTGGGATTTAAGGTACATGTATTTAAGTTGCAGGTATTTAATTACTGTAAGTAAAAACCTCCAATGGGAGGCTAAGCATTGGCTTGGCTCTTCCCTTTGGGATTTAAGGTACAGGTATTTAAGTTGCAGGTATTTAACTGCTGTAAGTAAAAACCTCCAATGGGAGGCTAAGCATTGGCTTGGCTCTTCCCTTTGGGATTTAAGGTACAGGTATTTAAGTTGCAGGTATTTAACTGCTGTAAGTAAAAACCTCCAATGGGAGGCTAAGCATTGGCTTGGCTCTTCCCTTTGGGATTTAAGGTACAGGTATTTAAGTTGCAAGTATTTAACTACTGTAAGTAAAAAACTCCAATAGGAGGCTAAGCATTGGCTTGGCTCTTCCCTTTGGGATTTATGGTGCAGATATTTAAATTGCGGATGGACTTTGTCCTCTCCATTCTGGGGTATGAATTCTTTAAAATGAAATACAACGAATTGATTCAACAATTTGAAATTTGTGCGCGCTTGAGGACTCCTCCAAGCCGATTTTGTGCTTCCATAGGGTTGACCATTGATATAGAGCTGCGGCTTCCTGACATAAAATAGAGTGAAGTGTCAGTATACAAAATATGTGCTAATCTGCACCTAAAATCAGAAGAGCGGAAAGAGTACTTATCTCCCTTTTTTTGGGAGGGATTTCTATAATTGATTTTCGCTCTCTATGTTCCCAATATAGAGAGTTTCTTTTGAATTAAGAGGGACTTTTAGTCACAGATCAGTTGAGAAATCGGTGGACAGCTTAGAAGCTTGTCTGGGCCGATTTTTGCATCTCTACGAGATTTTTGCTGTTGACATAGAGTTATCCTTCTCCTGACATAACATATGGGGAAAAAATGGGAGATAGAGAAAGTGTATACAATTTGTGCTAATTTGCGAGTAAAACCACAATTAAATGAATAAATAAAAACACTTAGCTCGAATTTGCTTGCTCGTTGACGAGGATAAACTCTTGATTTATATTGATCGATGAAGGAAATTGTGATGATAACCCCTAGCTTTAAACTCCCATCATCTTCAAAATTCTCTCTCTTTTGGTATTTTCTTTCTCTCAAATTTTTTCTTCAATCTCCCAAAACTCTCTCAAACATCAAAAATTTTCTCTCCAAAAAATTCCTCAAACACTTCAAATTTTCTCTCCAAAAAATTTTCTCTCTCAAGCTCACTTCTTCCTCCTTTTATAATCTACTCATCTATCTCCCATTCTAATTTTTCCACTAACTCTATCTCCCATTCTAATTTCTCCACTAACTCTTCTTCATTTTCATCTTCCATTCTCCATCTCTATCTCACATTCTAATCTCTCCACTAACTCTTCTTCATCTTCATCTTCCCTTCTCCATATTTATCTCCCATTCTAATTTCTCCACTAACTCTTCTTCATCTCCATCTTCCATTCTCTATTCTTTTCTTCCATTCTAATTTCTCTACTAACTCTTCTTCATCTCCATCTTCCCTTCTTTATTCTTATCTTATTTTCTCCATCCATTCTTCTCCAACTTCTCTTCTTCATCTCCTCTTCTCCATCTTCCATTCTCTATTCTAATTTATCCACTAACTCTTCTTTTTGTTATTTGTAAAATAATCCCTCAAGAGTTAGGTATTTGCACTCTAGTCCCTGAATTTTAAGTATTTACAATTTAGTCCCTGAAAAAATATTTCTTTAAGTCCAAATCTCCTCACAATTTTTGACATACCTTCCCTATACTTAGTCAAAATTCACCACATGTCAAATTTAAGCTCATTTCTTGCCACTGAAAATAATGCAGAATTTTATTAAAGCGCTTTTGCACAATTGAGTCATTCTGGGTATAATTTGGGCCAATATAAAAAATTTGAAATATTAGAGAACAATGTCACAACTCCTAAAAGTGAAAAAATGAAAATAAATTGACTCAAATTGAATTTTTTAGGCCCGGTTCGAGATTATGCTCGTGAAGGAATACATGATCCCGAATTGGATTTTTTAAATTTGTGATGGCCAACATGAAAAGGGATTTAAAATAAAAATATTGACTATTTTTATATATTTTTGTGTCCTCAAATGCTATTATTTATTAAATATTCTCATAATTTATCAAATATATAAACAATATATATAAATACAAAAAATTATTTTTTTTTGTTTGAAAATAGTTGCCTAAGCTTGGCCAAGGCTCCAAACTTGATTTTTCAATTTTCTCATTTTTCTTAATTTTTTGTTTTATGAATTTTCGAAAATAAAAATACCGAAAAATATCGAAAATATGAAAAATTATTTTTTTGTCAAAATTGGTTCCCTAGGCTTGGCTAAGGTTCCCAAAGTTGATTTTTCAATTTTATGAATTTTTATGGATTTTCTATTAATTTTCGAAAATAAATAAATAAAAAATACGTAAAAATACTGAAAATATGAAAAATCGTTGTTTGGACAAAATTGGTTCCCTAGGCTCGGCTAAGGTTCCCAAAGTTGATTTTTCAAGTTTATGAATTTTTATGGATTTTTTATTACTTTAGCAATAGAAAAAATGATTAAAAATCAGGTGTCAACAGCTGCGCCTCTTTGAAAGGAAGCTCGGTAGAGGTTCATTTCAAAGACGAGATGACACCTGAATTCTAATCGACTCAATACAAGGAAATAAAAAGAGTCGTGACATGAATGTTCCACTGAAAATGAAATGGGAACCTAAGGATTCGTTATATAAAAAAACTTTAGGGTGGTTGAACTTGAACCCGTATGGTGGATCAACCCATGATAGATTCCTAATAAAAGGATTCTACTGATTAAAAATTGAATTAAAATTTGACCCGTATGGTGGGTCATACCATTTGACCCGTATGGTGGGTCGTACCATGGTAGATTCCTAATAAAAGGATTCTACTGATTGAATTTTGATTGAGATTTGACCCGTATGGTAAGTCACCCCATGGAGATACCTGTAAGAAGGACTTGGTGCCTGTAGAAAGGACTTGGTGCCTGTAAAAAGAATTTTGTGCCTGTAAAAAGGACTATGTGCCCGTAAAAAGGACTTGGTGCCTGTAAAAAGGACTTATGCCTGTAAAAATGACTTAATGCCTGTAAAAAGGACTTGATTTACCTGTAAGAAGGACTTGATTTGCATGTAAAAAAGACTTAATTTGCTTGTAAGAAGGACTTGATTTGCCTGTAAGAAGGACTTACTTTGCCTGTAAGAAGGACTTTGTGCCTGTAAGAAGGACTTGTTTTGCCTATAAGAAGGACTTTGTTTGCCTGTAAGAAGGACTTTGTTTGCCTGTAAGAAGGACTTTATGCCTGTAAGAAGGACTTTATGCCTGTAAGAAGAACTTGATTTGCCTGTAAGAAGGACTTGTGCCTGTAAGAAGGACTTGATTTGCCTGTAAGAAGGACTTTGTGCCTGTAAGAAGGACTTGGTTTGCCTGTAAGAATGACTTAGTTTGCCTGTGTCGCGACCCTCTAAAAAAATTTTTAAAATTTTAAAAGGGGTTAACGGATTATTAGGTTAATTAGATTTGACTAACCTAATGCGGACCCTCCCAAGCCCTACCGAATCGCAACTTTGGTTTTTGTTTAAATGATTTTGAAATTTGGAGTCGCCACTAATCGTTCTTGGTAGGTCGATTAGAAACCTAAATAAATTAGCGGGAGAACTAATTTATTCCTGCGAACCAGAGATTATGAGCTCGGGGACTTGGTTACACTAGTTAATTAAAACTAATGCCCTTTCGGTACCTTAATTTCATGGATATCCTAATCCGGCAACTCAGGCTTGGTTTATTCCTAAGGCTCTAGTAGGGTATTCTCTTTTGTGTTTTCACTTTTTAAATAGGATGCATAGATGGTATATATTTTTATTTGTTATATTTTTTAAGTGTTAAAGATTCCCTGAAGCCGAAAGAGGGAGTGTGTTAACGACTTCTGTGCAGTATTACGACCTACTCATCTTTTGGGTCTGATGATTCAAAAATTAAATTATAGGAAGTACATGACAGTGAATAAACACCTCCAATGGGAGGCCTAGCATTGGCTTGGCTCTTCCCTTTGGGATTTAAGGTACAGGTATTTAAGTTGCAAGTATTTAAACTACTGTAAGTAAAAACCTCCAATGGGAGGCTAAGCATTGGCTTGGCTCTTCCCTTTGGGATTTAAGGTACAGGTATTTAAGTTGCAGGTATTTAACTACTGTAAGTAAAAACCTCCAATGGGAGGCTAAGCATTGGCTTGGCTCTTCCCTTTGGGATTTAAGGTACAGGTATTTAAGTTGCAGGTATTTAACTACTGTAAGTAAAAACCTCCAATGGGAGGCTAAGCATTGGCTTGGCTCTTCCCTTTGGGATTTAAGGTGCAGGTATTTAACTACTGTAAGTAAAAACCTCCAATGGGAGGCTAAGCATTGGCTTGGCTCTTCCCTTTGGGATTTAAGGTGCAGGTATTTAAGTTGCGGGTATTTAACTACTATAAGTAAAAACCTCCAATGGGAGGCTAAGCATTGGCTTGGCTCTTCCCTTTGGGATTTATGGTGCAGGTATTTAAATTGCGGATGGACTTTGTCCTCTCCATTTTGGGGTATGAATTTTTTAAAATGAAATACAACGAATTGATTCAACAATTTGAAATTTGTGCGCGCTTGAGAACTCCTCCAAACCGATTTTGTGCTTCCATAGGGTTGACCATTGATATAGAGCTGCGGCTTCCTGACATAAAATAGAGTGAAGTGTTAGTATACAAAATATGTGCTAATCTGCACCTAAAACCAGAAGAGTAGAAATAGTACTTATCTCCCATTTTTTTGGGAGGAATTTCTGTAATTGATTTTCGCTCTCTATGTTCCCAATATAAAGAGTTTCTTTTGAATTAAGAGGGACTTTTAGTCACAGATCAGTTGAGAAATCGGTGGACAGCTTAGGAGCTTGTTTAGGCCGATTTTTGCATCTCGACGAGATTTTTGCTGTTGACGTAGAGATATCCTTCTCCTGACATAAAATATGGAAGAAAAATGAGATGGAGAAAGTGTATACAATTTGTGCTAATTTGCGAGTAAAACCATAAATAAATGAATAAATAAAAACACTTAGCTCAAATTTGTTTGCTCGTTGACGAGGATGAACTCTTGATTTATATTGATCGATGAAGGAATTTGTGATGATAACCCCTAGCTTTAAACTCCCATCATCTTCAAAATTCTCTCTCTTTTGGTATTTTCTTTCTCTCAAAATTTTCTTCAATCTCCCAAAACTCTCTCAAACATCCAAAATTTTCTCTCCAAAAAATTCTCCCAAACACTTCAAATTTTCTCTCTCCCAAGAATCTCTCTCTCAAGCTCACTTCTTCCTCCTTTTATAACCTACTCATCTATCTCCCATTCTAATTTTTCCACTAACTCTATCTCCCATTCTAATTTCTCCACTAACTCTTCTTCATTTTCATCTTCCATTCTCCATCTCTATCTCACATTCTAATCTCTCCACTAACTCTTCTTCATCTTCATCTTCCCTTCTCCATATTTATCTCCAATTCTAATTTCTCCACTAACTCTTCTTAATCTCCATCTTCCCTTCTCTATTCTTATCTTCCATTCTAATTTCTCTACTAACTCTTCTTCATCTCCATCTTCCCTTCTCTATTCTTATCTTATTTCCTCCATCCATTCTTCTCCAACTTCTCTTCTTCATCTTCCCTTCTCTATTCTAATTTATCCACTAACTCTTCTTTTTATTATTTGTAAAATAATCCTTCAAGAGTTAGGTATTTGCACTCTAGTCCTTGAATTTTAAGTATTTACAATTCAGTCCCTGAAAAAATATATTTCTTTAAGTCCAAATCTCCTCACAATTTTTGACACACCAAAATTTACCACATGTCAAATTTAAGCTCATTTCTTGTCGCTGAAAATAATGCATAATTTAATTAAAGCCCTTTTGCAAAATTAAGTCATTCTGGGTATAATTGGGCCAAGATGAAAATTTAAAATATTAGAAGACAATGTCACAACTCATAAAAAGTGAAAGTTAAAAATAAGTTGACTCAAATTAAATTTTTTTAGGCCCGATTCGAGATTATACTCGTGAAGGAACACGTGACTCGAATTGGATTTTTCTGAATTTGCGATGGCCAATATGAAAATAGATTTAAAATAAAAATATTAACTATCTTTGTGTATTTTTTTGGCCTCAAATGTTATTTTTCCAAAATTTTAAAATATTTTTGTATTTTTTTAAAAAAAAATTAAAATATATATAATATGAAAAATTATTTTTTTGGTCAAAATTCGTTCCCTAGGCTTGGCTAAGGTTCCCAAAGTTGATTTTTCAATTTTATGAATTTTTATAGATTTTCTATTAATTTTCGAAAATAAATAAATAAAAAATACGTAAAAATACTGAAAATATGAAAAATCGTTTTTTGGTCAAAATTGGTTCCCTAGGCTTGGCTAAGGTCCCCAAAGTTGATTTTTCAATTTTATGAATTTTTATGGATTTTTTATTACTTTAGCAATAGAAAAAATGATTAAAAATCAGGTGTCAACAGCTGCCCCTATTTGAAAGGAAGCTCGGTAGAGGTTCATTTCAAAGACGAGATGACACCTGGATTCTTATCGACTCAATACAAGGAAATAAAAAGAGTCGTGACATGATTGTTTCACTGAAAATGAAATGAGAACCTAAGGATTCGTTATATAAAAAAACTTTAGGGTGGTTGAACTTGAACCCGTATGGTGGATGAACCCATGGTAGATTCCTAATAAAAGGATTCTACTGATTAAAAATTGAATTAAAATTTGACCCGTATGGTGGGTCATACCATTTGACCCGTATGGTGGGTCGTACCATGGTAGATTCTTAATAAAAGGATTCTACTGATTAAATTTTGATTGAGATTTGACCCGTATGGTAGGTCACCACATGGAGATACCTGTAAGAAGGACTTGGTGCCTGTAGAAAGGACTTGGTGCCAGTAAAAAGGACTTGGTGCTTTGCCTATAAGAAGAACTTTGTGCCTGTAAGAAGGACTTGCTTTGCCTGTAAGAAGGACTTGATTTGCCTGTAAGAAGGACTTTGTTTGCCTGTAAGAAAGACTTTGTTTTGCTTGTAAGAAGGACTTACTTTGCCTGTAAGAAGGACTTTGTGCCTGTAAGAAGGACTTGATTTGCCTGTAAGAAGGACTTTGTTTGCCTGTAAGAAGGACTTTATGCCTGTAAGAAGGACTTGATTTGCCTGTAAGAAGGACTTTATGCCTGTAAGAAGGACTTTGTGCCTGTAAGAAGGACTTGATTTGCCTGTAAGAAGGACTTTGTGCCTGTAAGAAGGACTTTGTGCCTGTAAGAAGGACTTGATTTGCCTGTAAGAAGGACTTTATGCCTGTAAGAAGGACTTGTTTTGCCTGTAAGAAGGACTTGATTTGCCTGTAAGAAGGACTTTGTACCTGTAAGAAGGACTTGGTTTGCCTATAAGAAGGACTTTGTGCCTGTAAGAAGGACTTGGTTTGCCTGTAAGAAGGACTTAGTTTGCCTGTAAGAAGGACTTGATTTGCCTGTAAGAAGGACTTTGTACCTGTAAGAAGGACTTGGTTTGCCTGTAAGAAGGACTTTGTGCCTGTAAGAAGGACTTGGTTTGCCTGTAAGAAGGACTTAGTTTGCCTGTAAGAAGGGCTTGGTGTACCTCAAAGGGTGCCATTCTGAAATCTGGGGAGACCAGGAATCCTGCAGAAGCTCAAACCCAAATTATATTCTCCTGTCGCTTTAGGAATAAACCAAAGAGGCAGAGATTAAAAGGTCTCGAACATTTCTGTTCTTGAGACAAATCATGCTTTATTGAAGAAGGTGGATACCTGTATGTACCGCAATGGATTCGAGTACCCCAACAACCGTCAGAATTCATTCTCTTGAAAGGTTCAGGTTGAAGATATACTTACCTGAGAATTTGGAAAAAATGCTTGGTGGCTTCTCGACAACCGGGCTTGTTCATTCAATAATCGCCGAATGAACTTCAAGACTTTGGAAGGTAACTCGAACACCGGGAATGTGTTGCCTGTCAGGCAATGTCAGAGGTAACATGTGCAAGCATTTTCATCAATGCGTTCATTGGTTCATGCAAAATTGTTCGGCTAAGTTTGCCATGATTAAAGGCAGTCTGTGTAATAACTCATGATGCAATCGATCAATATATGGATCATGTATTGCATTACCATTTCTGTTTAAGGAGGTTCTTATAGTACGAACACCTCGAATGTAATCTGAATGGGGGACTTCATTCCGAAAAGGGCTTTCTTTCACTCTGGAGAAAGGCTGTTTATCTGTAGATTAAAATGTTAGACCTGTGTGGAAATGGTTTGCCTTTCCTCATCCTGTTATGCCCCATTTTGCACATTTGACGTCTCCTATGCAGTTTATGCTCTAAGTTGAAGTCGGTAAATTAAACATGCGGAATAGTCATACATAATTCATGAAATGTGTAAACACAATGCCGATGTGACAATTTTTAGCATCATGTGTGTTTATATAATGTGCAAACATGGGCGAATTTGAATTGCCCCTGGTATGTGGGCGGATCGAACAAATTGGGAAGCCCACTCCTTAAGTCGAGGAGCGGTTTTTGTCTCAAACTTTGCCCCTGCGCGATGAAGCATATGGGTGAGGGAGCATTTGGGTTTGTTTAATGACAGCAACCGCCATGGTTATCGGTTGAATGCCCCTGCAAAAGCAGAGAAATTATTCTTGAAACCAAACGAGATAAGGAAGACATATTTGCTTTTTCGCTTCAGAGCTTGTGATCAATTTGCCCCATTTTTCATCGGAATAGATCTTGTCAGATGATCATAATTTTCTTTTGGATTTGTCTCCTTCAACATGTTAAATGTTAGTATAAATATTTCCTGTAAAAAGAAAAAGAGACATGTCAGCCAGTATTAAAAGGGATAAATTGAAAACGATACTGATTTACCCTTCATCTTGAATGTCTTGCACGAGTCTTTTACCAGTTTTGTTGGATTGAATTTTCCTCGACTTTTGTTGGGCGCCTCACCATTATGAGAAGACTATGGTAAAATAATGACTTTGATATTACTCGTCGAGTATTCCTGTTTGTAAAAAAGAAATGCACAAAAAGTTGTTTCATTTATTTATAATACATACAACATACCCCACCCTTGGGGATCGAACTCGGGATATTTCGGACCTACTGTCATCCCCCATACCATTCGGTCCATTGGACCGTAGGTGTCCATGGGGCTATCCTTTCAAAGGTTAATCTTTGGGGATAACACAGCCCTGTTGTATCACCTTGGGCCATGTTACGGTATTTCTCGAGGTAATTTGCAATCCCTGTTAAGAATGGAATAAGACAATTCAAGACTTGAGATGATTATGTGCACATTAGAACGATACAAAATTACCCATTTCTGAGATTGTTCGCGTCTTTCGCTTGTACTTTCCTTTGTCCGAAGCTGTCTATCCCGTGGTAATGCCCATGAGTTGATTTGCCCCCAAATTTTATCCAACCTGTATTAGGATATGATTGCGTTCTCGGGTCGATTTGCAATTTCCTGAGAATAGAAGGGGCTTAATTTTAAAACTTGGAGCAACTGAGGGTAAATTGAAACGATACGGAGTTACCCTTCAGGTTTATGCAGATTTTCACTCGCCATCAATTCGTCGCGAGGTTGGTGAGGTGGCGGATTTGAGCATTTAATAGGGGGAAGTCGGATTATTACTCCTTGCTTTTACACATTCACAAAAGCAGAAAAACACATCACGCAAGGAAATAAAACACATTCACTCATTCAGGATTAGTTCCGCTTCCTCTGCAGGCTCTCCCATGATCAGCTGGCTTCATCCCAAATTAGGTATGCATCGGCCATATTGAAGGTCTCGTGGTCACTGGCTGAACAAGTGCATCACAGTCCCGATGCTTTACCGATATCAAACTGGTTGATTATGGCGAAAAGATCATCGTCAATGTCCGCTTGGTGGTGATCTATCCCTTCTTCCTCGGGAGGTATTGATGCTGATCCAGTATCATTGGTCCTTTTGTACCCTCCTCCAACAGAACTCGATCCTGTTATAAACTGGTCTAACTCACCTCTTAAACGTGCATTTTCGATTCTCAAATCATACATTTCATCGAGGGTGAGGAGGAGGCTATTGCAGTTGGGGCAGGTGGCGGAGTCAAAAGTCTCTTTATACATCTTGTTTTCCGCTCGGAGGTTTTCATTTTCAACTCTTAGAAACTCGGCTTCGTTGTGCTCATGACGAGCCTTCATTCGGGTTCGCCTATTTTGAAACCAGAACTTGATTTGCAAAGGTTCAAGTCCTAACTCTTGACTCAGTTCCATTTTCTGTTTGCCGTCTGGCATAGGGCATGTTCTGAAGAAATCCTCAAGCCTTTGTACCTGCTCCTTAGTATGGCGACGGTAACGCTTCTTTTGACCCTTACCGTTATTGTCCTTATCTTTACTGAGATTTTGGACGTCGTCGGCGGAAGAGCCAGGCTCCATAGGCTCGATCCCAAACATGGCTTCGAACTCTTCCTCTCCCATATTTAGCAGGCAATGATAGCTCTCGGGAGTATTGGGTTGAGACATCTTTGATTTGGTTGATGATTTCTCAAGATTTGCTACTCGTTTCCGGTGTTTTCACTCTCTTTGAATTTTTCTGAGCGATTGCCTATGCCTTAAGACCCTCTTCCGAGCATGGCGTCTCTTTTAAAATTAAACGTGGGTTTAGCAACTATATTGCTTCTTCCAAGGGTCCGGCCTTTCTCAATCCTCTTTTCTTATCGTGTCTCTTGCTCGGCTCGTCTCCTTCCATCTTTTCGTGATAGAGCCCCTTGTTGTTGTCTCCACCGTCAATTTGCTGGCGAGTTCTTCAATAAAGACGAGTCGTATCTCTTTTCTGCCGAAAATGTCTTTGTCTCCCACTCAGCTTATTTTTTATCTTTTCTTTTTCAAAGTAGTGGCGTCCCGTTTAGCTTTGCCGTAGAGACGTCGGATTTGCTTGGCTGGAGATTGGAGACGAGTAGCGGAGGTGATACTGATAGGGAATGTTAGACAGGAAAATCTGGCCAGTAAAGACTTCCCCTGCAAAAATGAAAGAGAATGCGGCAGTATATGTTCTTCATATTCTAGAAAAATTGGAACGATACTGTTTTACCCTTGTGTGTACTTCTATTGAATTTGAATTGAGGAAGTTCCTTCATTTGGACTGGATTGAATTATATGTCCCGAGTTGCCCTTCACTTTGAGCTTGCCACGTAAGTGCTTTGCTTAGTTGGGTCTTATTTTCTTTCGGGTTGCCTTGGACCATCATCATTTTCTATGCCATCGAGTCCGTGAACCGGAGGGCTCCTTTAATTTGAAGGTTACCTTCGAGGCAAATGAGTCCTATCGCGTTCCATTGGGTCATTTCATTTTGCGACACTCTTGAGGCACTTTGCGATTCCCTGGGTGAGAATGGAACAAATCCAATTTAGCATTTTGCAACGATTGAGGGTAAATTGGAACGACACACAATTACCCGTCTTCGAGCTCGCCTGGGCATTTCACTTGAAATTTCCCTACGTGAGGCCATTCAACATTTATCATTATGGCAGTCAGCGACGTTACCACAAATTGATCCGCCCTAAATCTAGCATAAAAAGGGATTCACGCATTCGACGGGATAAAAAAAATAAATAAATTGCCCCCTTGTCCCTGAATTAAATCGAGACACCTAGAAAGCTGGAAAATATCATACGCAGGGGAATTAAGCATGAAATAAAATGTGCACTTATTCAAGGTCAGTTCTACCTCTCCTGTGGCTCTTCGATAATCAGCTAGTCTCGTATTGGTTCGGGTGTGGATGATCGATGTTTGAGAGTCCCTACTCACTGGCTCCTGATCGCGGCTTGGGACGTCTGTCAACCCTAAACTGGTTGACCAGGGCAGTAAGCTCATCATCTGGGTAATCTCTTGAACCTTCCAGCAACTGATGCTCGAATTGGGCATTGTTGTTGGCAAATGCTGGAGGTAGATTTCTCATTCTGTCATCGCCATGAGCAATTTGACTTCTCGTGCTGGAGCCTTCATCATTACTCGAGAAAGTGTGGGGATCACCAACTGTCCTGCTGCTAAAAACTCCTCCCATTTGAGGATTAGAGAAGTGGAAGTGCTCAGGATAACTTCTTGTCTGATTCTCTGGCTGCGCAGGCGCGCTGATCATGGGATGAATTATAGCCACGGGTTGGTGCTCAAACCAAGGAGTCTGAATACACTACCCCTGCGATCTATACTCTTGAAGAGCATTAGGGTGATTCTGGGGGATATTTTGATTAACGCCTGGAGGATTGATGGCACGGCTACTGGCTTGGTTGATGATGGGAAGTGGCTCGCCCCATGCTAACCTGCGGAACTTATGGTGGCGAGGAGACTCGACGTTCAGGCTTGGATCAGTCCCGCCTTGGTTTTCTTGATTCTGAGCCGCATTGTGTTCTCTCACCCTTTTTCTGTACTTCTGAAGATGACTCGAAACATTTGCTTTAGTGAGTCCCTCTACCTTCATAATTTCCAGTATATGTTGCGGCCGTGCCGAATCGATTCCTAGCTGCTGAACTGCATTAACAAACATACGATGCAGCTCGGGAGACCAACTCATCTTCTTTCTCCAGTTGCTTGGAACAAAATTGAAGGCTTGATGCTTGTTCTCATGGTCGTGCAATTGCTTCCTTACCACGTGCTGCCATATGTTTTGAAGCATCTGAACCCTAACTGGTTTCGTTACGACGTCTTGGACCCCATTTAAGACAGCCTTCATTATGGCTTGCTGATCATCGCTTGCCGATATTACGAGGACTGGCATGTTTAATTTAGAATTGATGACTTCCAAGAGAGTGAAAACATCCATGTCAATCCCTACCATGGCAGTGAGGACGATATCAAACTGGTGACCACTCCTCCTTAATATCTCTAAGGCCTCTGTCGCCTTTGCTTGAGCTACAACCTTATACCGGCATTTTCTCAATACGGTAACAAGGATTGACAGAGAGACTGGATTACCGTCAATGGCCATGACCAGTAGACCCTCAGGGTAAGGAACTTTATTAGCTTCGACCAGGGTTGAACATGTGCCCGTTTCCCTAATGCTCGACATATTTCTAGATCTAGGACCGCCGACTCGAGACCGCCTCAGGATGTCTTCTTGGACTTGAGGGATCACGGGATCGTCGATGGTTTCTCGTAACAGGCTTTGAAAGCCGATGCTTTGATGGTGAAGGTTTTGAATTCCTCTCCCACGAGAACTCCTTCCTCTCTATCTTTCTCCTGCGAGTTCTTGCGAATGAACTCTCACTATCAAATGAGGACAAGTTCTCTCTCTGGCAATAGCAACGGGCAGTGCTATTAGATTTTCCGAGGGAGAAAATCTGATATTCAGCTTTTGATCAAAGGGGAAATCCTTGTTTCTCGCTCAGTTCGTCTTCCTTTTTTCTTTTCGTGGTAGAGGGCCCTTGTCAAGATCTCCACCGTCGATTTACTGGCGGGTCCTCCAATAAAGACGAGTCGTATCTCCTTTTCTGCCGAAAATTTCTTTGTCTCCCACTCAGCTCGTTTTTTATTCTTTCTTTTTCAAAGTAGTAGCAGCCCGTCCAACTTTTCTGCAGAGACGTCGGGTCTGCTTAGCTTGAGGTTGCTGCTTGACTGGAATTCGAGCCAGCGGGGGTGTTGCCGACAGAGAATGGTAGATAGAAAAAACTCGACCAATAAGGACTGCCCCTATGAAATCATTATTTAAATTGAAGCAGATTATCACCTTCGCATTCCGATCATCCGTCTCGCCTCTCTCCTCCTTTCTTTCGTGATCTGCTTTCAAAAATGGCCAATTCTCCTAACCATACCTTCTCCGCCGAAATCCTGGCTAGGTGGGAGAGACTCTACAATCTTCTTGGTAGAGGTTACGCTCATATAGCCCAAAACTCTACCGTTGAGGCTGAAATCCTCGGTTTATTCAGGACCCTAGACGCTGCTTCTGTTGAGGGTACCCAACTGGGGAGGGAGTATCGGAACTTCCCGACCCTCTTCATCAATTTTCTGGCTGCCTATAACCGCGCTTATGAGACGGTCCTTGTGACCGCCGTCGTGAAAGCCCGTTACCGAGACCGGCACGAGCGTCTGGCAACAGTTACGTTTGTGGCTGATAATCACAAAAAGGCCCTCAAGTTTGCCAACGATCAGCTTTCGTGGCTGGTTCGTGAGAGGGGAAAGTTGGTGGACCGTCTGGCCTTGGTCCGAACTTACGCCGAACAGGAGCCAGGCAATATTGTGATGAGGTGTAAATGTGGTTGGCTGCAGGAGAGACTTGATGACATTACGGCAGATATTGCTTTCGAGAGGGCGGCGATTTCGGACTTGGAGTTTGCTGTCGAGCATTACGAGGCCAGTATGGCCCAGGCTAAAGAGAAGCGCGATCGCCTCTTCTTTAGGCTCGCGGAGCTTGATCCTGAGAACGCCCGGTGCACCTGGAGCATCAACTATTTGGAGAGTCAGTTGAGCTCCTTCGTAATGGTTATCAGGGCTCAGTTTGGCTTTACTTTTCCTCCCCAGTGAGCTGTTGTAATACTCTTTGATGAATGGAATGAAAGAAAACCTTCACATGTTTTTTTTTGTTTAATTTTTTTTAATTTTCCTGCTATCGTTTCTTCCGCATAGCATAACAGAACGATTTGAGGTACCGAAGATGTCGAGGTTTAATGTTCTTCTTGATGTTCTTGTTTAATTGCTCCAGACGATGATATCGAGAACATTGATGATGGGTTCGGCGGTGGCCCCCACTATCCATCTTGAGATCACGAACAATAACGCTATGACAACTCGATCATTGCGCTGGTAGTAAATCCGGCCACCTGTTGTGTGCCCATTTTTATCCATATTTTGTTTCTTTCGGCGTCCACTTGCTCGTGTCGGTCGCCTGTAGCGTCGGGAGAAATTCCTTTGGGCCACGTTCATTAATAGAACCTCGGTCCTCTAAAGCCCTCCGCATGTTTCGGATAAGAGAAAATTTTAAGACCGGTCTCTGGTTGATTTGATCAGGTAAAGGTATTTGTTTCATAGGTTCTGATTATATAATCCATATTGTTTTTCAAAAGACGCGAGATCCTCTGCAATACATTAAATATGCCCCCATGTTTAATCAGTATAAATCCACCGTCATATCAGAATACACTGCCCATACAAGTTTACGGATTGACACAACTTTGTCTGTCAAAGATGGACAATGTTCGTTTGCCCCCCAGAATTAACGGTTGAAGCCTCGGTGTTTTTCGTCTTTTGGTATTTCTGAAGATGATTCTTGATATATTATTGAACTTAATTTTTACACCCGTCTGGGGTATCTAGGATCTCCCTGCAAAAGAAAAGGATATAATTAGTATGCGACACAAGAAATGTCGGTCCATGACTCCTATATTAGTCCAATTTGATTTTTTCTATTTTATAGAGAAATCAGAAGAAAGAAAAAAAATTTCCTTAGGAAGAAATAGGTTAATTTCTGATACAGAATTTTTTTCAGATTTATTATTCTTTTTTTTATTTTTTTAAAGGAATGTGACAAAGTCTCTTGACGTTTACTAAAATTTTTGAAGGAATTTCCTTTTTATCAAAATAAATTTTCAGAGGTAAATTTGTCAGGAAAATTTCATTTTTATTGAAGCAATAAAAACATGACAAAAATCCCTTATTGGTTAATAAAATTCCCATGAAGGGATTTTTTTTTTTTGATAACCGAGGTGTCCGCGCGGCCGGCGAGCTTGTGCTCAAACCAGCGGTGAAGCACGACTAGTCCTCGGGAGGACCCGCAGACCCCACAACCATGGGCCCTCAATTAAGTCACCTGGCGCCGAGAAGTTTTGAACCCAGAACCTCTCGTGAAAGGAACTGAGCGCAAACCAACTGGGCCACCAGATTTCCTTTTTATCAAAATAAATTTTCAGAGGTAAATTTGTCAGGAAAATTTCATTTTTATTGAAGCAATAAAAACATGACAAAAATCCCTTATTGGTTAATAAAATTCCCATGAAGGGATTTTTCACATCATTTTTTCAAAATTTTTTTAAAAGAAATGAGGGAAAAATTTAATTTTTATTTTCTTTTAAAAGAATGGTCGTAATATCAAGGTCAAAAACTGACTAACACCTAGCATGAACCGACCGAAAATAAATACAAGATAAAATTAGAGAACTTACTTTTACCTTGGAGAAATGCAAATCACATAGTCATGCGCATGACTCAAGTGAGGAGTGAACTCTAGAAAATAAAAGAAGGAGAGACAGGGTATGGACCTAAAAGGCCCCCACTATCTGAATTGACAACCTTACCCTCCGCGCAATCAAATCACAATGGGAAGAATTGTCAATTCAGATAATGAGCGGGATAAAATATGGTCAACCCAAGCGCAATCGACGCAGGAGCTTTGCATATTCGATCCCTATCTATGGTTACCTAGGAAAAATTTCGCGACTTGGGTTTAGACGCTTGTGTGTGCAGGTGTTGTGATCCTCAGAATATGCAAGACATGCACGACAATTGATATCAAAACAGCGCTTCTAAAAATGTGTGAAATTAAACATAATCCCAACACCAAGCCTGCAAAACAAATGGGTTAGCCAAACACTCCGCCCCTTATAACTCCCATCCTGCAAAAACATATAACACCTATAGAATGAGTCCCAAGCAAAATCGCCAGAAGCGAGATATCCATGAAATTTTCATTGGCTTAAGTCCACTAAGACTTTTAAAATTTCGAAAAAATTCAAGTATTCCAATTGGTATCTTTTTTCGAAAATTTAAAAATCCCGTCCCCAGCGGAGTCGCCAGTCTGTCGCGACCCTCTAAAAAAATTTTTAAAATTTTAAAAGGGTTTAACGGATTATTAGGTTAATTAGATTTGACTAACCTAATGCGGACCCTCCCAAGCCCTACCGAATCGCAACTTTGGTTTTTGTTTAAATGATTTTGAAATTTGGAGTCGCCACTAATCGTTCTTGGTAGGTCGATTAGAAACCTAAATAAATTAGCGGGAGAACTAATTTATTCCTGCGAACCAGAGATTATGAGCTCGGGGACTTGGTTACACTAGTTAATTAAAACTAATGCCCTTTCGGTACCTTAATTTCATGGATATCCTAATCCGACAACTCAGGCTTGGTTTATTCCTAAGGCTCTAGTAGGGTATTCTCTTTTGTGTTTTCACTTTTTAAATAGGATGCATAGATGGTATATATTTTTATTTGTTATATTTTTTAAGTGTTAAAGATTCCCTGAAGCCGAAAGAGGGAGTGTGTTAACGACTTCTGTGCAGTATTACGACCTACTCATCTTTTGGGTCTGATGATTCAAAAATTAAATTATAGGAAGTACATGACAGTGAATAAACACCTCCAATGGGAGGCCTAGCATTGGCTTGGCTCTTCCCTTTGGGATTTAAGGTACAGGTATTTAAGTTGCAAGTATTTAAACTACTGTAAGTAAAAACCTCCAATGGGAGGCTAAGCATTGGCTTGGCTCTTCCCTTTGGGATTTAAGGTACAGGTATTTAAGTTGCAGGTATTTAACTACTGTAAGTAAAAACCTCCAATGGGAGGCTAAGCATTGGCTTGGCTCTTCCCTTTGGGATTTAAGGTACAGGTATTTAAGTTGCAGGTATTTAACTACTGTAAGTAAAAACCTCCAATGGGAGGCTAAGCATTGGCTTAGCTCTTCCCTTTGGGATTTAAGGTGCAGGTATTTAACTACTGTAAGTAAAAACCTCCAATGGGAGGCTAAGCATTGGCTTGGCTCTTCCCTTTGGGATTTAAGGTGCAGGTATTTAAGTTGCGGGTATTTAACTACTATAAGTAAAAACCTCCAATGGGAGGCTAAGCATTGGCTTGGCTCTTCCCTTTGGGATTTATGGTGCAGGTATTTAAATTGCGGATGGACTTTGTCCTCTCCATTTTGGGGTATGAATTTTTTAAAATGAAATACAACGAATTGATTCAACAATTTGAAATTTGTGCGCGCTTGAGAACTCCTCCAAACCGATTTTGTGCTTCCATAGGATTGACCATTGATATAGAGCTGCGGCTTCCTGACATAAAATAGAGTGAAGTGTTAGTATACAAAATATGTGCTAATCTGCACCTAAAACCAGAAGAGTAGAAAGAGTACTTATCTCCCATTTTTTTGGGAGGGATTTCTATAATTGATTTTCGCTCTCTATGTTCCCAATATAGAGAGTTTCTTTTGAATTAAGAGGGACTTTTAGTCACAGATCAGTTGAGAAATCGGTGGACAGCTTAGGAGCTTGTTTAGGCCGATTTTTGCATCTCGACGAGATTTTTGCTGTTGACGTAGAGATATCCTTCTCCTGACATAAAATATGGAAGAAAAAGGAGATGGAGAAAGTGTATACAATTTGTGCTAATTTGCGAGTAAAACCATAAATAAATGAATAAATAAAAACACTTAGCTTGAATTTGTTTGCTCGTTGACGAGGATGAACTCTTGATTTATATTGATCGATGAAGGAATTTGTGATGATAACCCCTAGCTTTAAACTCCCATCATCTTCAAAATTCTCTCTCTTTTGGTATTTTCTTTCTCTCAAAATTTTCTTCAATTTCCCAAAACTCTCTCAAACATCCAAAATTTTCTCTCCAAAAAATTCTCCCAAACACTTCAAATTTTCTCTCTCCCAAGAATCTCTCTCTCAAGCTCACTTCTTCCTCCTTTTATAACCTACTCATCTATCTCCCATTCTAATTTTTCCACTAACTCTATCTCCCATTCTAATTTCTCCACTAACTCTTATTCATTTTCATCTTCCATTCTCCATCTCTATCTCACATTCTAATCTCTCCACTAACTCTTCTTCATCTTCATCTTCCCTTCTCCATATTTATCTCCAATTCTAATTTCTCCACTAACTCTTCTTAATCTCCATCTTCCCTTCTCTATTCTTATCTTCCATTCTAATTTCTCTACTAACTCTTCTTCATCTCCATCTTCCCTTCTCTATTCTTATCTTATTTTCTCCATCCATTCTTCTCCAACTTCTCTTCTTCATCTTCCCTTCTCTATTCTAATTTATCCACTAACTCTTCTTTTTATTATTTGTAAAATAATCCTTCAAGAGTTAGGTATTTGCACTCTAGTCCTTGAATTTTAAGTATTTACAATTCAGTCCCTGAAAAAATATATTTCTTTAAGTCCAAATCTCCTCACAATTTTTGACACACCAAAATTTACCACATGTCAAATTTAAGCTCATTTCTTGTCGCTGAAAATAATGCATAATTTAATTAAAGCCCTTTTGCAAAATTAAGTCATTCTGGGTATAATTGGGCCAAGATGAAAATTTAAAATATTAGAAGACAATGTCACAACTCATAAAAAGTGAAAGTTAAAAATAAGTTGACTCAAATTAAATTTTTTTAGGCCCGATTCGAGATTATACTCGTGAAGGAACACGTGACTCGAATTGGATTTTTCTGAATTTGCGATGGCCAATATGAAAATAGATTTAAAATAAAAATATTAACTATCTTTGTGTATTTTTTTGGCCTCAAATGTTATTTTTCCAAAATTTTAAAATATTTTTGTATTTTTTTAAAAAAAAAATTAAAATATATATAATATGAAAAATTATTTTTTTGGTCAAAATTCGTTCCCTAGGCTTGGCTAAGGTTCCCAAAGTTGATTTTTCAATTTTATGAATTTTTATAGATTTTCTATTAATTTTCGAAAATAAATAAATAAAAAATACGTAAAAATACTGAAAATATGAAAAATCGTTTTTTGGTCAAAATTGGTTCCCTAGGCTTGGCTAAGGTCCCCAAAGTTGATTTTTCAATTTTATGAATTTTTATGGATTTTTTATTACTTTAGCAATAGAAAAAATGATTAAAAATCAGGTGTCAACAGCCTGTAAGAAGGACTTAGTTTGCCTGTAAGAAGGACTTGATTTGCCTGTAAGAAGGACTTGATTTGCCTGTAAGAAGGACTTTGTTTGCCTGTAGGAAGGACTTTGTTTGCCTGTAAGCAGGACTTGATTTGCCTGTAAGAAGGACTTTATGCCTGTAAGAAGGACTTGGTTTACCTGTAAGAAGGACTTTGTGCCTGTAAGAATGACTTGGTTTGCCTGTAAGAAGGACTTAGTTTGCCTGTAAGAAGGGCTTGGTGTACCTCAAAGGGTGCCATTCTGAAATCTAGGGAGACCAGGAATCCTGCAGAAGCTCAAACCCAAATTATAATATCCTGTCGCTCTAGGAATAAACCAAAGAGGCAAAGATTAAAAGGTCTCGAACATTTCTGTCCTTGAGACAAATCATGCTTTATTGAAGAAGGTGGATACTTGTATATACCGCAATGGATTCGAGTATCCCAACAACCGTCAGAATTCATTCTCTTGAAAGGTTCAGGTTGAAGATATACTTACCTGAGAATTTGGAAGAAATGCTTGGTGGCTTCTCGACAACCAGGCTTGTTCATTCAATAATCGCCGAATGAATTTCAAGACTTTGGAAGGTAACTCAAACACCGGGAATGTGTTGCCTGTCAGGCAATGTCAGAGCTAACATGTGCAAGCATTTTCATCAATGCATTCATTGGTTCATACAAAATTGTTCAACTAAGTTTGCCATGATTAAAGGCAGTCTGTGTAATAACTTATGATGCAATCGATCAACATATGGATCATGTATTGCATTACCACTTCTGTTTAAGGAGGTTCTTATAGTATGAACACCTCGAATGTAATCTGAATGGGGGATTTCATTCCGAAAGGGCTTTCTCTCACTCTGGAGAAAGGCTGTTTATCTGTAGATTAAAATGTTAGACCTGTGTGGAAATGGTTTGTCTTTCCTCATCCTGTTATGCCCCATTTTGCACATTTGATGTCTCTTATGCAGTTTATGCTCTAAGTTGGAGTTGGTAAATTAAACATGCGGAATGGTCATACATAATTCATAAAATGTGTAAACACAATGCCGATGTGACAATTTTTTAGCATCATGTGTGTTTATATAATGTGCAAACATGGGCGGATTTGAATTGCCCCTGGTGTGTGGGTGGATCGAACAAATTAGGAAGCCCACTCCTTATGTCGAGGAGCAGTTTGTCTCAAGTTTTGCCCCTGCGCGATGAATTTTTTGAGTGAGGGAGCATTTTGGCTTGTTTAATGACAGCGACCGCCATGGTTTAGCGGTTAAATGCCCCTGCAAAAAGCAAAGAAATTATTCTTGAAATCAAACGAGATAAGGAAGACATATTTGCTTCTTCGCTTCAGAACTTGCGATCAATTTGCCCCATTTTTCACCAGAATAGATCTTGTCAGATGATCACAATTTTCTTTTGGATTTGTCTCCTCCAACATGTTAAATGTTAGTATAAATATTTCCTGTAAAAAGAAAAGGAGACATGTCAGCCAGTATTAAAAGGGATAAATTGGAAACGATACTGATTTACCATTCATCTTGAATGTCTTGCACGAGTTTTTTACCAGTTTTGCTGGATTGAATTTTCCTCGACTTTTGTTGGGCGCCTCACCATTATGGCAAGACTATGGTAAAATACTGACTTTGATATTACTCGTCGAGTATTCCTGTTTGTAAAAAAGAAATGCACAAAAAGTTGTTTCATTTATTTATAATACATACAACATTCCCCACCCTTGGGGATCGAACTCGGGATATTTCGGACCTACTATCATCCCCCATACCATTCGGTCCATTGGACCGTAGGTGTCCATGGGGCAATCCTTCCAAAGGTTAATCCTTGGGGATAGAGCAGCCCTGTTGTATTACCTTGGACCATGTTACAGTATTTCTCGAGATAATTTGCAATCCTTGTTAAAAATGGAATAAGACAATTCAAGACTTGAGATGATTATGTGCAAATTAGAACGATACAGAATTACCCATTTCTGAGATTGTTCGCGTCTTTCGTTTGTACTTTCCTTTGTCCGAAGCTATCCATCCCGTGGTAATGCCCATGAGTTGATTTGCCCCCAAATTTTGTTCAACTTATATTCGGATATGATTGCGTTCTCGGGTCGATTTGCAATTTCCTGAGAATAGAAGGGATTAAATTTAAAACCTAAGTAATTCGAGGGTAACTTGAAACGACACGGATTTACCCTTCAAATTTACGCGGATTTCTTCTTGATATTAATTTTTTTGAGTTTGGTGCGGTTAACGGCTCCGAGCATTTAATAGGGGGAAAGGGAAATGATTACTTCTAGCTTGTGCATTAATTTTGGACGTCTATAAAAGTAGAGAACATGGAATGAAACTAAGCAGATGTATTCGTCCAGGTTTGATCTTTTTCCCTTTGCAAGCTCTTGAATGATCAGCTAGCGTTGTTTCGGATCAGGTACGCGTCGGCCGTGTTGCAGGTTCCATGATCACTAGTTTTGAAATACAGGATCCGTATGCACATTAAAGCCTTGGTGCTTCATCAGCATCAAACTGCCTGATCATGGCGGCGAGTTCGTCGCCAATGCCACTTGCCTGGTGATGATACCTATCCTCCTCCTCAGAAGGCATCCATGCTGGTCTCATAGTCTCGGTCTTTTCGTACCTTGCTCCAACAGAACTTGATCCTGCTATGAACTGATCTAACTCACCTATTAAACGTGTATTTTCGATCCTCAGATAATGCATTTCATCGAGGGTAAGGAGAGTATTGCAGTTGGGGCAGGTGGCGGAGTCAAAAGCCTCTTTATATATCTTGTTCTCCGCTCGGAGGTTTTCATTTTCAACTCTTAGAAACTCGGCTTTGTTGTGCTCATGACGAGTCTTCATTCGGGTTCGTCTATTTTGAAACCAGAACTTGATTTGCGAAGGTTCAAGTCCTAGCTCCTAACTCAATTCCATTTTCTGTTTGCCGTCTGGCATAGTGCACGTTCTAAAAAAATCCTCAAGCCTTCGTACTTGCTATTCAGTATGGCGACGGTAACGCTTCTTTTGACCCTTACCGTTGTTATCCTTGTCCTTACCGAGCTCTTGGACATCGTCGGTGGAAGGGCCAGGCTCCATAGGCTCAATCTCAAACATGGCTTCGAACTCTTCCTCTCCCATATTCAGCAGGTGACGATAACTTTCAAGTGGGTTAGGTTGAGACATCTTCGATTTTGTTAACGATTTCTCAAAGTTTGCTACCTCTTCTTGTATTTTCACTTTCTGGATTTTTTCTAGGAGACTGCGTATGCTTTAAGAGTCTCTCTAAGGATTATCAAGAGGATGCCTCCTTTAAAATTAGACGTAGGTTTAGCAACTATATTGCCTCTCCCGAGTGTTCTGTTTTTCTCAATTTTCCTTTCATCGTATCTCTCACCCAGTTCGTCTCCTTCCATCTTTTCGTGGTAGGGGGCCCTGTCGTTATATCCACCGTCGATTTGCCGTCGAGTTATCCGATAAAGATGAGTTATATCTCCTTTTCTGCCGAAAATGTCTTTGTCCCCCACTCAGCTTGTTTTTTTTGTCCTTTCTTTTTTCAAAGTGGTGGCGTCCTGTCCAGCTTTTCCATAGAGACGTCAGATTCGCTTGGCTCGAGGTCGCCGCCTAACTGGAATTCGAGCCAGCGGAGGTGTTGCCGACAGAGAATGGCAGATAGGAAAAATCTGGCCAATAAAGACTGCCCCTGTAGAGTCAATATTTAACTCAAAGTAGATTATCATCTTCGCATTCCAATCCTTCGCTTCACCTCTGTCCTTTTCTCTTTCGTATTCCACTCTAAAAAATGGCCAATTCTCCTAACCATACCTTCTCCGCCGAAGTCCTGGCTGGGTGGGAGAAACTCTACAATCTTCTTGGTAAAGGTTACGCTCATATAGCCCAGAACTCTACCGTTGAGGCTGAAATCCTCGGTTTATTCAGGACCGTGGACGTTGCTTCTGTTGAGGGTACCCAACTAGGGAAGGAGTACCGGAACTTCTCGACCCTCTTCATCAATTTTCTGGCTGCCTATAACCGCGCTTATGAGACGGTCCTTGTGACTACCGTCGTGAAAGCTCATTACCAAGACCGGCACGAGCGTCTGGAAACAGTCACATTTGTGGCTAATAATCACAAGAAGGCCCTCAAGTTTGCCAACAATCAGCTTTCGTGGCTGGTTCGTGAGAGGGGAAAGTTGGTGGACCGTCTGGCCTTGGTCCGAACTTACTCCGAACAGGAGCCGGGCAATATTGTGATGAGGTGCAAATGCGGTTGGCTGCAGGAGAGACTTGATGACATTACGGCAGACATTGCTTTCGAGAGGGCGGCAATTTCGGACCTGGAGTTTGCCGTCGAGCATTATGAGGCCAGTATGGCCCAGGTTAAGGAGAAGCGCGATCGCCTCTTCTTTAGGCTCGCAGAGCTTAATCCCGAGAGCACCCGGTGCACTCAGAGCATCAACTGTTTGGAGAGTCAATTGAGCTCTTTCGTAATGGTTATCAGGGCCCAGTTTGGCTTTACCTTTCCTCCCCAGTGAGCTATTGTAAAACCTGTTGATGTATGGAATAAAAGGAATGTTTCGCATGTCTATACTTTTGTTTTCCTGTCATCTCTTTTCCTGGGGAACGATTTACGGTGCTGAAGATATTGAGGTTTAATCTTCTTCATGATGCTCTCGCAGGTTGTGGTAGACGATGATATCAAGAACATTAGAGAGGCATTCAGTGTGGCTTTCCACCAGCCGCCTAGAAACTCGCGTTCAATCATGTAAATTAATAAAGCTGCCACCACTCGATCAGTATGCCAATAAATTCGGCCATTTGTTGCGTGCTCCACTTCAACCGTGTTTCGTTGCTTTCGGCGTCCACTCGTATGTATCGGGCACCTGTAGCATCGGGGGAGTGTCCTGTGGGCCACGTTCATTAATAGAACCTCGGTCCTCTAAAACCCTCCGCGTGTTTCGAATCCGAGGAAATTTTAAGACCGGTCTCTGGTTGATTTAATCAGGTTAAGGTACTTATTTCATGGTTTCTGATTATATAATCCATATTGTCTTTCAAAAGGCGCGGGATCCTCTGCAATACATTAAATATGCCCCCGTGTTTAATCAATATAAATCCACCGTCATATCAGAATACACTGCCCATACAAGTTTACGGATTGACACAACCCATTGAGGAGAAGTATGCATCCTATTACGACGTCCTTCTAGGCTCAACTTCGGCTGATTTAGGTGGTAAAGTTATCCAATGGGGCAAATTTGATCGCTTTTGTCACGGCATTAAACATGACCATAGTTTAATGTTGAACATTATATCGATTGATGAATTGCACCATTAACACATGATTTGATGAGATTAGTCAATGGATTAAACCATTGGTAGTTGTTTGTTATTGTTGAGTAAATTTTATTAACTAATAAGTTATCATACACTTTTCGATATTTTACTTATATCATGTATTGAATTTGAGGTGATGATTTATGATGTCATTTTATAATGATGCATAGTGATTGTTTGATCTGCTTAAAAAAATGTATTACTTACTAAGCTAGGTTGCTCATTTCGTTCACCTTACATGCTTTTTAGGTTCTTCAGCGAGTTGCAAGTAGGACGTGAGTGTATCATTAGCAAGAGGACTTTTGATAAGGTGGATTTCTTGGTATGAATTTTATATGGCTGCCGGGCTTCAGATTTAGTTTTTGTTGGATATACATATGTTTCTCTTTGATGGCTTGTAGAAAATTTTGATATTTTAACCAAAAGACTCTTATATATATATATATATATATGTGAGGATGTAAATATATTGATATATTAGGTTCGAGGCTGCGTCTTTTTGGGTAAAAAGATGACTGTCTTATTGCTTCATTCTTGTAGGAATCGGGGGGGTGACACCTTCCACTCATCCCACAATGGATTTACAATTCCCTCTGCCAACCACGTTAGGTAAAATCACAATTCCCTCTATTCGTAGAGCAAACAGCTTCTGCGCACACTCCAATAAGAGCGCGTGCTTTTCCTCCCCCTCACCAAGTGCATATAAAAGAATAACGAATGTTTAAAGAATATTTACAAATAAACTTCCAACTCTCACGGTGATAATCACAAATTCGAGCTAAGGAGCATAAATGTGTATTCTCAAATTCAAGTATATGCTAGAGTTCACCGTCTTGTGTTCTCAGCTTCATTTTGCGTTTTCCTAGATATCCAAATGAAACGTTGAAACCTGAATGAATATATGTTATGTCGATCTCGAATTTCCTTGAATAATACAATCGTTAATCCATGATTTCAGCTATTAAAAAAAATTCCAATCTATTCACCTGTCCAACCTATAGATAATCTTCTATTTTCGGAAATATATGTCATGGTCTTTTTTTTTTTTTTGGTAAAGTATATGTCATGATCTTTTGTTAGCAATCAATCTGATAAATTATGGAATATTATCGCCAAAATTTGGTTTACTAAGATATAAGATATACCAACATAACAACCATGAGTTAAGTCTTTTTTTTTTTTGTATGAAAAATATTAGGAGGGGAAGATACCCTACAAATGTATACTATCTGACTAGTTTTGCAGCTATGGAGATGTCAAATGGAGATATTTATGTTTTGAGTAATAAATTCATCCGATTATAATAATAAAAAAAGAGTAGGAAGACACATGGACACAACATGACTTCAATATACCTTGAATATGTTTTGGAAGTGCACCAGATATATGCTCTACGTCAATGTTACGTAAGATCCATCTCATGGTTATTATGTTGAGATATCATATATCTAAGTCCCAGCTCATGGTGCCAAAGTGGGTCGGCTAAGTTAGTAATATTCAAACTCTCCGCACACCATACCAAGTTCGAGTCATGCTACCGGCAGTCCCCTTTGGTAAAACAAGACATTAAAATCCTATGTGAATGTTTTTTTTTTTTTTTGTCTGTGGAATGCCGAAGCGACAACTATTTCCCCATGCTTTTAATGGTTCAGTTCAGTACTAGTCTCCCCACGTTTGTAAATTTTACACATGCTATGGGATTCTCCAACTTTCTGGAGGAATCATGTCCCCTAAATTATTTTGTTGGTGACGTGAGTTGCTTGGCAGGCGACCGAAAGGATCCAATTGCATAACTCAGCCAAGTTAGAGACCTAACTGCAAAAGATAAAAATACAAAGGTTGTAAGAGCGAACAACGCCAACATGGACCAAATGGAGACTTAAGTGCGCTAGCAAAGTTTCCTAAGGGAAGCAATGCCCGGACACACTTTTGGGAGGATTTATCCTTATCCAGTCATTTTATTTATCTATTTATTTTTCTGAACCATTTATTTGTTGACTCCTCCCCAATTCAATGTTTTGTCGAGGTGATTCAGTAACAAATTTTCCGTTATCATCAAACAACTTTTTAGTTTTTATTTTCATTGGTTATAGGTATGACCATATGGGGTGGTGCTCGAACTTTCGACTTTTTCCAAACAAGCCATAAGTTCACCGGATCAAGTCAATCATACTTTCAAAATCTATGGGATCCACACTAGGTCCCGCTGAAAAAGAATAAGTTCATATACAGTTTTTTAATTTTTATTTATATATATAGAAAAGGGCTAAAGTCGAGTGCAAAATTTTTTTACATTGTAAAATCTACTATCCTTGTTTTGTCAATTAATAAAAACATGCAATAACTCTCTACGAGGCAATAAAAAGGATTTAGTGTCCAAGCACTTATCGATTTCAAGATTAACAAAACAATCGCCGGCGGAACGTTGTTGGAGTCAATTCTATTCACCACACCCTTCACGCATTTGTCAATGCAATACCATCACCTCGAGAATAACAGCGACCTTAGGAAAATTGCGCGGGAAGAGAATATTTCTTTGCTCTGAATCGGAAGGCTCCGTCCGTGTCTGCTCGAAAGAGAGTCACGATGAGCAGCAGCAAATGTCACGGGACGTGCTTGTGGGACTCTGAGATGTGCTTTGCTTGTCTCTTAAGACAACCCAAGGTCACATGAAAGTAAAAAGCTGCTCCTTTCATTTACCACTTTTTGTCCGGATTCCGGCGGTGGGTGCCACATGCTAGTACCATTCTGCAGTTACCCCTCATTCCTTTTCAAAAATTAACTTAAGCTTTTTGTTCCTCTTTATATTTTTTGGGTCAAGAAATTATTCGAGTTTTGTGCTTTTCATGAGAAATTTAAAAAGTAGTTTTCAAAAAGTAATTGTTTATGTCGCTTAAAAAAATGAATAAATGGAATTCTTTTATCGCCTATGAAAATAGTTAGACATAAATTATTACCGATGATGAAAATATTTTTTCTAAAAGATATAAGCAATCACTTTTCGGATAATGTTTTTGAAATAGCTTATTTTTCATGTAACAAACAAAGCATACGAAGAGATTTGAGCTCGAACCAAGGACAAAAGGGAAGAAGAAATAGACTCGAGCCATCATCGAGATCAGACTCAAAATATCTTTACAATCTAGTCAAGTCTAAACACACCACAGCCCAACGAGTTTAGAGCTTGATGGCCTTCCTACTAGTGTAAATTTGGCTCCAAAATCCTCATTGCTCGTCTTTGATCCAAATTATCTACCTTCCTCGTCCAAATTGCCATTGAGATCTTTAAATTCTTCGACTGTATATATGGGAAATTGAAAAAAAAAAATACTATGATGACTGACTTATTTCTCCACATTCTAGTACTACATGTTGTCACGGATGCATGAGGTATCTTCCTACTTATGATGCATTTATTTGAGTGAAAGTGTTTTTCACGAATTGATTTTCTAGACTTTTACTTGTTTGATTCGTCGAAAATACTTTCTAGTTAACGGAATATTCATCTATAAAATTAGGAAAGTAAATCCCTAAATCTAAAGAGGTGAAAACACTTTAAATTGCTTATCTCAATTTTTTTAATATTTTATATTTCGTACTTTTATATAATTTTCTATTTTAATTTTTAATTTTTTTTCTTTTTCTTCTTCCTACACCAATCACTAGTCGTCGTGGAGGACCGGTGACCGGCGAAGTAAGAAGAAAAATAAAAAATAAATGAAAATAAAAATCAATTTAATATAAGTATTATAATATATAATAAAAATCATTGAAAAATTCAATTTTTTTATCCTTAGATAAAGTCATGAGATCAAAATTATTTTTCAAAAAATGATATCTAAACATTAGAAATTTTTTTTTATCACATATCACCAAACTAAGGAGACATATCGCTTTCTTATTCAAAAATTTCCCGAGAACCATTTTTCTTTTTCATGAAATTTTCTCCCAAACAAACATAAACATATTAGCATGATTCTTTAGAAGGCAAGCATCTCTCTCGGTCCAGTTCGTCCAGGCGGTCCAAATTGAGCCACATTTGGATCTGATTTCGCAGAAGGTCTAGACTTCCTCTTTTGACTTGCTAAGGAGTCTTATTAATTTCTCTTCTGCTCGAGCCTTTGTAAAATACTTTGTAATGGCATATGCCTTCGGCTTCAGGTCTTACATAGGTCTTACGTAGGATAACATAGAAAAGGGCATCCTCTGCTTTTTGGCCGAACTCGAGAAAAGGACGCGTACTTGCTCCTACTCAATATTTAATTACACTAGATGAACCAATTATTAGCGAAATCAGGTTTTGTACCGTCGTAATTACGCCAAGCTGTAAAAACGCTGTAATTTGTGGGTTTGGTAATATATTCCGGAGAAATTCTAAATAAAAAGCTAAAATACCCTCATTCTCTTGAATAAATACTTCAAATGAACATTATTTTAGAAAAAAGGACATAAAATTCCCATTAAAATATCAAAAATGAGTTTAACCTCACTAGTTAGGTAAGGACATTATTATCATTTTCTCTTTTTTTTTTTTCAAATGAGGACATTTTCGTCATTTAATTCAAATAAGGGTACCTTAAGCCTTTATTTGAAATTTTTTCTATATTCTGAAATGGCAGCAACACAAAATTGAGTGTGGTTGGCTCACTGAAGTCAATCCCTACCGATCGTAACTTAATTTTCTCACTTGTTATTGCGTTTGTTTTGGTTTTACGAGTGTCCACTAACTTATCCTGGGCTGCTTAGAAGCCAAACGAGGCGCGGGGGAGTTTGCCTTGTTTCTTCGAATTAGAGAGAGATTCTTGAGCTTTCAGAGGCTCGGTGACGTTCCCACGGTGGGCAATTTAACAACCACGTTACTGTCAAAACCGTAGCGCTAACAAGACCTTTGATGGCGCCCCAAACGTCACGGCTTATTAAAGAACTTGCCGAACGAAGCAGGAGAGAGCGCTAGGTACACATTCAGGAATAGGTAGTAAAGCGAGGTAGACCAACCACCCCAAGAAAAAGATGGAACAAAACAACCAAAACGAGCTGATAACATAAAGAAAAAAACGGCATCTGACGGTCTTTAGGACTACATCGTGAGTAATTCGATTCGCAAGGCTTAAAGAGCATCGAATTCGCCAAAGCGGGTTGGCATTAATCACCCTGAGAACCTTTCGTTTTGTACTTAGCGCCAGGAAAGAACCTTCGAGGTTTGGAAATTTTTTTTGTCTCTCGTCAGGTCATGTGATGCTTCTGCCCGGGAGGACGAATCTGCCCTCGTGGACAAGAGGAAGCCTGCACGTCAGCCTATACCGGCTGTGGAGGCGATTAAGGTTGTCAATTCCACTTCCCGTGGAAACGAAACGCCACTCTCATAAATCCCACATGCTCTCTCCCTCCCTCCCTCCCTCCCGCCCTCTCTCTTTCCTCTCTCTCTCTCGTCTCTGTTTCTCTCTCTTCTAGTGTGGTTGGGTTGTTCTCTGGTGGCCGGTGTGAGGATGGGCTACTGGCGGTCGCAGTGGATGTTGCTCGGCCGCGGAGGGCGGCGGCGGGGAGCAGCGGTGTTGGTTTATTTGCTTCAGTGGTGCTGCATTGTCCTTTCTGAGACGACCCAGTTAGGTTCTTCTCTCATCTTCTCCGCACCTCTCTCTCTCTCTCTCTCTCTCTCTCTCTCTCGAGACTGATAATTATTTGATGAAGGAGCAAGGCCAGCATGTTCTTTCAACAAGTACTGTTGTGTTCTGCTGTTCTGTGGCTGTGAGGCCGCCGCAGCAAAATCCACTTTAATATTTACTTTCATCCGGTCACGCCTGAGAAATTATCCGGTGATTCTTGTCCGTGAAATAAACTCATTTTATAGGCGATGATATCTGACGAGACCCGCGTAAAAACCCTGTGGTTTATATCCGAGTTAGCACCTGTATGCGATTTAAGCTCAAGATGATTCATACGTATTCACACAAAAAATAAATATTTGGGATATTTATATCGCAATAGGCATAGTTTAGAATTTTCAGCGGTATTGTTGCTTTTTTTTTTTTACTTTTTCATTTTAACAGTGTAGTGTATGCCAGCTAAAGTGGTTTCATGATAGATTCTTGTCTGAATACAACCACTTAGTGGTGCTCTTTAAAACTACTTCTTTAGTAGGCTGAGATGTACTTTTAAAGGCCTCGGTTTGCAAAACCATATAAAAAAAAAAAAAGTAAAAAAGTGAACCGTGTAGCTTGGAAATGTCCATGAACAAGTCAAAAAAGCTCATCATATGCTTATGTGGTCCCTTTGTTTCAACTTTATAAATAATTACCACATGACTTTTTTTTAACTTCAATGTTCTTTGGGCCACCGGTCAGCAAATGGCATTGACTATAATTCTACCTTCTCTTTCTTCTCTTATTGAAGAAATTCTCCAGGGAGCAGCAAATCCAAATCTTCTCTTGGGGTCCAGCTGAGGTTGCAGCACTCGGGGCAGGTAGCTAGGCTTCACCTGCTGCTCTTAATTTGTTAATGATTAGGCTCAAAATTTGTTGAACTGCCCATTAATGACGACATTAATCAAGATCATTCTTTAGGTTTTACCCATCATTTTTTTGTACATGATAACGAAGTCATGTAATTTAACTAGGTAATTAAATCATAATGACTAGTTTCGGGTTCTGAGTTTTCTTCCTGATTGTGTTTTCAGATGTTGATAGACAATGGGCTTCTCCAAGTAACTCTGTCGATTCCGGATGGAGATGTCATAGGCATTCGGTACAATGGCATCGATAACTTGCTCGAAATCCAGAATGAAGAAAACAACAGAGGGTACGTAACGAAATGTATCCACACGCAATCTAGCTCTTGATTTGCCCGTCTCGACGGCTTTCTGCACGCTGTGTGATTCCGAGGAACTCGGGATTCGATCTCCGGAGCTCAACCTGAAACCTCGTTTGGCAATTGTAGGTACTGGGATGTTGTTTGGAACTGGCCTGGAGAGCCGATCAAATACGACAGGTGAACGTCAATTTCACGAGTGAGTGAGAATCTTGCTCTTTTCGCCGATTGTCACGGTATGCGACTGATTAATGGCAGGATACAAGGAACAACATACGAGATCGTAACCCAGAATGAAGACCAAGTAGAGGTATCGTTCGTTAGAAAATGGGGTGTCTCATCCAACCAGACCGTGGTTCCGCTGAACATCGACAAGAGGTGCGATCGGAGCTTCCTGACAACACACAATTTGAGGGTGTGTGTGTGAACATTGAGCACTTAGGCAAACAATAGGTAACGATAGTTGGGACACCGCAGGTACATAGTGCGGCGTGGATGCTCGGGGTTCTACGCGTATGCCATTTTCGAGCGCTTGGCAGGATTGCCGGACATCGAAATGGACCAAGTCAGGATCGTTTACAAGCTCCAGAATGCAAAGTAATTGAATATCAGTCTGTTCTTGTCATGCTAGTTTTAAGGAATAGCATTCCAGAGTGGCCTAGTTACTAAGAGTTGGGGCATGCTGATGACTTGGGGACTTTGATTTTACTGTTCAGGTTCCATTTCATGGCTTTGTCGAATGATAGGCAGAGAGTTATGCCGATGCCAGAGGACCGGGTCACGGGCCAGCCTTTGGCCTATCCCGAAGCAGTTCTCTTGACTGATCCAATCAACCCGGAACTTAGAGGAGAGGTAACTTTAAAAATTTCGAAGTCCCGCCAAAAGAAGAATCGCGTTATGCTCCGAATTAAAGCTATCCTACTTGTTCATTTGTCTCCATCTACTTAATAACTCAAACTTTTTTATTTGGACTTTTTATCACTCGAAAATGGAGTGAATAGACTGATGATCTCACCAATTTTTTTTTTTGGGACAACGACAACCGATACACAATCATCTAAACAGAATAAAGTGATTTTTTTAAGGTCAAATATTTTACTGTCAATCAGTTTATTCTTTTGATCCATGTACCGTAAAAATGTCCAAAAATTAGCCTCAACTCCAGTTTTCTTTAGTTAGGGTTCTAAACTTTCGGTACTTGATCTGTAAGTCACGTGACAAGTGGGTACCGGTGACCGGCGCTGCAGGTGGACGACAAGTACCAGTACTCATGCGAGAACCAGTACAACAGGGTGCACGGGTGGATATGCGGGGACCCGCCGGTGGGCTTCTGGATGATCACGCCCAGCAACGAGTTCCGCACCGCCGGGCCCGTCAAGCAGGACCTCACTTCTCATGTCGGCCCAATCACTCTCTCCGTGAGTCTCCTTTGCAATTTTCCAACCTTTCGTCTGCAAAATTAAGTGTTTTTCCGAATTTGCTTGATACTAATTAGGGGTGATTAGTACTCGGGCAATCTGGATCCCACCCCAAAAAAGCAAGAACCACACCGGAGGGATCGGTTCCCTATTTCCGGAACCGGGGTTACCGGGACGGAGGTGTATGGAATCGGGCTGACCGGGTCGGTTCTTGTTGCTTACCCCTAATACTAAGTACTAACCCGGTGGCAATGGTGGGTTTTGTCAAAGAATAACTAAGTATCAATGGACAAATGAGTAGACATAGTCATACGCTTAGCAGCCCAAGATTTTCGTAATTTGTTCTTGTAAGTTAAAAAGTTGTGCTTAAGTACTCAGAGGAAACAGTGCAGATGTTTGTGAGCACTCACTATGCTGGGAAAGAAGTGGGCATGAAGTTCAGAGATGGAGAGCCTTGGAAGAAGGTGTTTGGCCCCGTTCTGGTCTATCTCAACTCTGTCTCCCCTGAGGAAGACTTGAGCAATCTCTGGCAAAATGCCAAAGAGCAGGTTTCTGTATACATCGTTTCCCTCATCTGCTCAAATTAGATTAGTCGGTCTTCTATCTAGGCCGCGACGGACAATTAGTAATTCTATTGTCGTTGTCGACTCGATGATTATCAGATGTACATAGAATCAGAGACCTGGCCATACAGTTTCACCGAGTTGAAGGATTTCCCTTCTTCGGAGGAGCGAGGAATGGTCGTTGGCCAGTTACTTGTTCGTGACAGGTACGCAAAGAAATTATGCTGTCACGGCTCTTGTAGTGCCTCAATGATCTCTTCGATGAGCTTACAATAGTAGATACTTCATATCATATTGTAGGAAAGACTTAATGCAGATACAGTGTTCGGTATGCGCTGTAAGATGCTAAGTTCGCGTGATTGCTCAATTCAAGTTTGCTGTGTTTCTTCATTTTGCTTCCTTTTCTTCCAGATATATAACTGAGAAATACTTGTGGGGACGCTTTGCCTATGTTGGCCTAGCATCGCCTGGAGAGGTCGGGTCGTGGCAAAGAGAGAACAAGGTAGGTAAAGTCCCTGGATTTTTTCATTGCGATATGATCCATAACGTATCAATGGCTTCCAATTCGGCCTAGGAAAAAAACAACTAGATTTGATGTTTCTTGTGTAAATGTCATTTAATTTACAGGGTTATCAGTTTTGGTGTCGAGCAGACAGGAAGGGAAATTTCGTAGTCAACAACATTCGAGCCGGCGATTATAACTTATACGGATGGGTTCCGGGTATAATCGGAGATTACAAGTATGAAGGCAATGTCACTATCACCCCAGGTATGAAGATTTGCTTCTATTTACTGAAACCACACTCTGCAACTCGTGTCCGAATTTGCAATTCCATGTATAGAGACATCTGTTTAGCATAGATAGTCGATAGGGAAACAGAATGAATGTAGCCTTAAAATGCAGGTTCCGCGATCAACTTGGGGATTCTCGTCTACAAGCCACCGAGACATGGCCCTACTCTGTGGGAAATAGGCGTCCCCGACCGCACGGCTTCGGAGTTCTACGTGCCCGAACCGTACCCAACCCTCATGAATAATCTGTACTCTAACAACAAACAATACAGGTTTGCCTCAGTAAAGCACCAACTTATGTTTCTTAGCCCATTGCCACTCATATGCCCGTTCATGTCTCGTGCTGATCTTGTTGTTAAGTGGAGCAGATTTAGGCAATACGGCTTGTGGGAGCGATATGCAGACTTATACCCCCGAGAGGATCTCGTCTTTCATGTGGGCATTGATGATGATCGTAAAGATTGGTTCTTTGCACATGTCACTAGGTACGTTTAGTCTCCTCTATGTCCGCCGCAGAGCTTGCTCGATTTCTTCTGTGTTGATTAAGCTTCTCTCCCAAGTGCAGGAATTTATATAACTACACATTCGCGGCGACGACTTGGCAGATTGTGTTTGAACTCGAGACAGTGAAAGAGACCGCCGGTTACGTCCTCCAATTGGCCTTGGCATCAGTTACTGAATCTAACTTGCAGGTAGAGGCACAACACGTTCGTATATGCTAGATCGAGGTCGTTCGACTTCATTACCGATGAATGTAGATCAAATCAGCAACCATATTCTCTGTATCAGCATTTGTCAAATGCAGATTATGAAAGTTACTGATGATCCTTAGGTACGGTTCAACGACCCAGCCATTGAGCCCCCGCACTTCACCACGGGGAGAATAGGACAGGACAATGCGATAGCGAGACATGGCATTCATGGGTTATACTGGTTGTACAGCATTCCGGTCCCGAGCTCGAGTCTTCGCAGCGGAAGCAACGTGATCTTTTTGACTCAGGCTTTGGCCATAAACCCTTATCAAGGAGTCATGTACGATTACATTCGCCTCGAAGGCCCCCCGGAGTTGTGAATAGAGATAGTCTTACAAGTCACAAAGCACTAGAATAAAAACTAGGAAGAAGGTGTCGACATTGGCTTTCACACGCTTTGGGTTGTATAGCATTTATCATTTTTCAGCTTAGAGAGATGTGGGATTTGAACATTGGATCGTAACATATATGGTTTAGAACAGCTCTCGGCATCGCCGCCACGATGATCGACTGCGTCTTCCACTTAGATCTTGGATGTCAAGAATTTGGATCCTGATAAATTGACTTAATTTATCTCGACAGAACATTACACATCACATCGAGATTAGTTTATTTTGCAGTTGAGTCATTGTTACACGCAGAATGAGCGATCGAATAATAAATAGACAGAACAAGAAAATAAATCAGACACCAAATGTACGTGGTTCGGTCGTAGAGACCTACGTTTACGGAGAGAATAGTAACGAATTCCGCTATAGATCAAGCGATATACGGAGATTACAAATCACACTCGAGTCATTCAAACACTCTTAGTATTTCCCAGCCCTAATTACATTCAAGAACGCATGCAGTGTCTAGCCTCATAATTCTTAATGAAATAATCTCTTAATCTCACAAAGGAATTAATATGCAAATTTTACAACAAGATTTAATCTGCTTCAGCACTTGAATTCTTGATGTAATTCCACGAAAATAGGCCCTTGCCAAGCACTAGATGAAACGACGCTTCCTTAATGATCTTCTTATCAACAACAGCAGACTTGTATATAGACAAAATAAGCCACACACATATTGGAGAAATAAAATTTGGAAGTTCAGTCAATGAAAACCAAAATTGATTTTCCTATTTTTTCTTTATCTTACGTAGAAATTCCAATTCCAATGGAAATATTATCTTTGATCTTGATTTGAAATACATCAAATAGAATATATCACACTATTTTCTTCAAGATAGATTTCCGTGATATTCAAAACAAATCTTATCTTTAATTTCAAGATCAAGATATATTTGTTTCCGAAATTCAAATTTTCGCTTCGGGCTCAAATTCAGGACATATTCTAATAGTCATCGTTAACTTGATTGTCGAGATCCTAATTTTTTACCAAGGTAGAACTACACAGACAGGATTGGCTAGAATTATGTGATAGTTAACAATTAACATCTCGGTCTTGAGTGTGTAAAAAGGGGAGGAAGAAAAGCCATCGAGAAGTGAAAGTTTTAAAAGCAAGGACCGAACCAGAGGGAGTGCTCGGACAGGGCGTCAATAGCGCCACTTCGTTGCGACAATGGCGAGTGCGGCGGGCGGGCTCATCTGAAGCTGGAACAGCATCACGGGTTTTGGCCCGACTTTGGATCCGAATGGTGTGCCCGAGTGGCCTCAACTCAGGAGAGGGCAGAGTCTCGGTGAATTGGCAGATTCCGTAACGCGGCTGATCACTGAAATCAGCTCACTTTCAACACTATTCAGGTTTGGCCACGTGTCACGATATCCTACCATCGAAAGTTGATAGGGCAGAAATTTGAATGATGCGTCGCCGGCACGATGGCTGTGCGATCCGTCAAGTTATCATGAATCATCCCACCAGTGCAAAAGCCAGAGAAAGAGTGGGAGCTGCCCACAAAACCACAAAACAAGATGCCAACCCAGGTGCTGTTCCCGGAGATGGAAGACCTTGGAGCGGCCAAAATAAAAAAAGAGTCGCTAAAGACTCATGCTGCGGTCGAGACACCGACCAAGACTCAGGTCCCGAAGCCGAAGAGGCGCTCTCGTGGACGCAAAAACAAGAATTAAAACAAGCCGACGACTCGAGGAAAGGAGGTGGGCGGCCAAAAGAAAACTGATGCTGAGAAGTTCGACCCCAAGCGAGGAGCACCGAGGGCGGTTTATTTAAAAAAAAAATCCTTTTTCGAGATTTAAAAAATTCATTTCAAAAAATAAAAAATCCTTTTAATCAGACAGTTGTGAATTGGCCACATCGTTCGATCCTGGCCGTTCGATAAAATTGGAATTAAATTTGGAAAATCAATAAATAAAAAAATAAAAAATGTTAATAATAAAAAATAAAAAAATCATAAATTATAATATAAAAGGAAAATTTTATAAAAATAATAAAAATCATAAAAAAATTCTAGAAAAAAATAAAAAAATTTCAAAAAATGTAGAAAATGTTAAAAAAAAGGGAAAACACTATAAAAAAATAAAAAAAATTATGAAAAGGTCCTAAAATAGGAAAATTTCTTAAAAAGTCTTTAAAAATTCTAAAAAAATTCCGAAAAATTTAGAAAATTTATAAAAAATTATGGAATTAGAGAAAAACCACATTCAACTAGTTTGACCCATTTTCGCGTTTTTTATTTCTCGAGCCCTGAAAGATGACGATTTTGTCCTTCCGGTCAATCTGACCCAGACCACTCCAAATCATCCATGAATCTAATTGGCGTCTTTCCTAGGTTTTTAGAACTCTTCTAGGCCCGTTTTGACTTGACTTGATGTGATTTCTCCATGTATAGATTCCTTGACTACGCATTTTCTTTATTGACTTAGAAAAATCTCGTCTGCGTGATCCCTTCAAATCCGTTAAGGCTTACCTTACCCAAAGCGTCTGCATAAATTCTCTTGTACATAAACTCACTCAACCAGGTATCAAAAGAGCGTCAATAGCAATATTGACGTAATTAAGTCCTCGAATCTAAAATCTCTAGTTTTCGTAAAATCGCTCAATAGGATTTCTAGTTATCCCATTCAAAAATAATTAGTGGTCACTCCAAATTGCACATACACCGATGCACATATCACTGACCACACTAAAGTCAAACCCGATAAACCCGTTGAGATTTAGTATGGGGCTGGGAGGGCTTGAACGAAGCCTCGATCATAAAAAAAAAAAAATGAGCCTAGCAATCCATTAGCTTGCATCTCTCCTTTTTCTCTCAAGGGTCGAGTCACGACAATGTTTAACGGCTCTAAGCAGAACTCCATGATTTTATTAATCTACACATGCTTAATCGTTATACCGGTCTCCCTTTCGGTCAAAGCCCTTAGCCGTTTAATCTTGACGACAACATCAAACTTGTGCCTTATCACAAATACCCAAGTCTTTCTCGAGTGGTCATCCACAGTTGTTAGTATAAACCTAACACTCTTCCTTGAAGAAAACCGTGATAATCTGAAAATATCTAAGTAAGTTAATTCTATAATCTCCATGGTTTCTTTGACAATTGCACTAAATTGCACTTTTCACTATTGATCTAAATCACAACACCTACATACATTCAATCCATTAGCAATATAACCAGATAATAAATTTATTTCACATAAAACCTTCAAGTTTCTCTCACTAATGTGCCCCAAATACATGTGCCATAATTCAAACTCTCAAACAGATGCATTCAACATTTTTGCGAATTCTGTCATTGTCTTTCCTTGAAGTTTATATAGGCCATTGTACGTGATTGCTCTCATTATTATCAAGACACCTCAAACAATTTTCAGAATTTGACATTTTGAAAAATATTGACACTCAGCTGAATTTATGGCACTCAAGGAAATCAGATTTTTTTTTTAATTCTAGAGCATGCCTCACTCTAGTCAATGTCCTCACAATACTTTCATGCATTCTAATTCTGACATTGCCACTATCTACAACTTTGCATTTAGCATTGTTCGCCAACTGTACTTTATTATTATCAATGCACTGATAAAATAATAAATCAATTCTTGTTTGGTATAGCATGAAAAGAATAATTAGAATTCATAATCCATCCACCAAGTAACGAATTATCAGTGACAGACAAAATAAAATCAACATTATCTGAATTATTATCAGCTATAGCTGGAACGTCATCCGTAATTTAACTTTAATCTCTTTACCCTTCTCTGTTTTCAACCGAAGACAATCCTTATAAGATACCCCCTCTTGCCATAGTTTCAACACATAGCACCATCGATCCTAGACAAACTATGTTTATTCGAGTTTATACTATTTTTGTTAACATGAGTACTAGTTCTTTCTCTACTTGCACCTACTAAAGCAGTAGGTACAGATTCGCTAGATTCTCTTCTAGAATATCCTTACTCATAATTAAATCTCGAATCCTATTAAACATCAAACTTGTTGACCCAAAGAATTACTAACAACTGTAGCAATAGTATTTCAACTATCAGGTAATGAGGATCATAGAACCAAAACACATATTTCATCTTCAAAGTTAATATCAACTAACTCAATTAACTAACGATCACATTAAATTCATTAATATGATTAGCAACTAGCGTATCTTTGCCCATTTTCAAATTAAATAGACTTTGCATCAAATAGATCTTATTGATCACATAGGGCTTCTCGTACATGTTAGATAGGGCTTTCATCAAACTCGTAGTAGTTTTCTCTTCACGATATTACATGTGATGTTACAAGCCAAACTCGGCCGAATACCACCAATCGCTTGTTTATCTAGCAGTTCTCAATTAGCTTGCTTCATCATCTCTAGCTTCTCCCTCAATAAAGGTAAGTGTGATTTCATTTGATACATATAATCATCCATCTGCATCTTCTAGAAACCAAAATCATTCCTATCAAATCTGTTGATGTTCACTTTAACTTCTTCTGTCGCTATCAATTCGTTTCAACTTAAGCAAGCTTAGCTCTAATACTAATTGTTGAACGGAAGAAAGCGATCGAACAATAAAATAGATAAAGCAAGAAAATAAGTCGAATAATAGATGTACATGATTCAGTCATAGAGATATACGTCCACAGGGAGAGCAGCGACAAATGTCACTATAAAACAAGCGATCCAATAGAGATTTAAAACCACGCTCGAGTTATGTATGTATGCATGTGTACTTGTTCTCGTGATCTGTTTGCATTAAGCTTGCAAATCTAATTTTTACCATGACAGAACTTAGATGAACTACAGTTATTACAGCCATTCATATGTTCTTCAGAGCATATGTTCTCTGATTGCACAACAGATACAGAAAAAAGAAATTGCTCGGAGTAACATCACTTCGCTTTCCAATTTGTTAGCACCTTATTGGAAAAGAGCTAGGATCCTAAGAGCGTAAACAACCTAACGTATCCTCTTTATGTGCACATAAGCCAAAATAGGACTCAAATGAAAAACCCTAACAGAATGACAGACCATCAACCAAAGCGAAGAAATGACTCAATCGGGTCATTACCTATAAAGAGCTCATGTCTTTGCGTCATTCCATAAATTTTCCCAAATGAACGCCAGAATGCGAAGAATTCGCTAACCTGGAGACGTTGGCTTCGTGAACCCACTTCGAATTAGCCTTGAACCGGGATCGCAGAGCATACACTCTATCGAACGGCCGTCTCCGCCCTCAAAGGAAGAATCTTGATCTTCCTTGGACAGAGATTCGACCCTGTCCCAGTCGAAAGCAGGGGGCCTTCGATCGAGGGTTTCGGGGCATTTGCCGAAATCATCAAGCCCACCGTCCTCCATCACAAGAACGACCACAACACTGCGAGTATTCAGGGATTGAGCAGATTTCTCGAGGTGCGAAGAAGGAAACTCGTTTCGTGAGGTGGTCAGTACCGAGTGCGTTTTCAGAAGGAGAACCAGAAAAGGGAGTGAAGATCTGGAGGCGTCTGCGCTTCATGCCATTTGCCTTTTCTCGGGCTTATCCCGATGCGTTCGAATTTTGAATCTCATTCGACCGTTGCCCCGGCATTATAGGGTGAAGACTTCGTCGTCGCGTGTGGGCCTTCTTTTCCAGTTTTCCTTCTATTCGATTTTCAGAGGATTGATGGATTTATAATCTGGGACTTACCGATTTATGCATGTTTGAATTTTATAAATTGCATTTCATGTCATAGTAGCATAAATTGACTTATAAGGAAAATGTATTAATTTGAATCCATATTTTGACCAAAAAAAAGAAAATTTGAATCAATACGCGAAATTAAACGTCATAGTCGATTGACGTCATAATGATTAAGAGTGAGCATTATTTTAATAAAGTACTATACATAATTTTATTCCAAAAGAATGAGGGACCTTGGGGAGGGTCCTCACAATTAGATTTAGGTTTTCTCTTCTTCTCCTTCTTCCTTTTTTGTGCTTTTCTATTTTCAGTATTTTAATGGTCTTTTTTTTTCAATCATATCCTTGGTGTGGTAACACTAGATCAGATCACATATATCTACATCCTACGTTTAGTTTTTTTTTTTTCCTTGCCTTTTTATATCATATCTCAATGTTTATTTCACTAATTAAAGATTGCCTAAAAAGCTACAAGAAAGAAATGGCTCGTCCGTTGCCCCACTTGCTATGGCTAGACAACTAAACACAATCGACACATCTTTTATTTAGCTTTGTATTGTTCGTTCATATAGACTAGGGCTGAAATTGAGTTAAGATACTCGTAAGCAACCCAAGCTAAGTTTGATGATTACTCGAGAGCAACTCTTCTAGTTTTGAGTCAAGCATGAGCTCTAACTAATGAAGTATCTAGTTGAGTCGAGTTTGAGCTTGCAAATACTTAGTTCGACAAACTTGTGAGTCTTATCAAGCTTTTTTTTTACCCCCCCCCCCCCCCCCACCCTGAAAATTTTAAGAATCAGCTAATTAAGCTTGAGCTCGAGTACTTTTATTTTCTATTTGAGTCAAGCCCAAGCTGCATATTTGATACTCAATCAAGCCTAGAGTCAAGTGGAGCCCTGAATTAATGAGCTGAGTCGAGTTCAATTCTCCCTCAATCAATTGTTCATATCCAATCTATTAGAATTTAATTTTGTTTTCTTTAGATTACATTTGTTTCGCAAAAAATGAATGATTTAAAAAAAATATCTTCCTCAAAATAATCACTTGTATCTCTTGACATAATTAATTAATGAAAAATATTTTCATTATCGACAACAACTCATGTCTAAACATTTTTATGGATGATGAAAATTTTTTCTTTCACCCATTTTTGTAAGCAATACAATCGATTATTTTTTAGAAAAATAATTTTTAAATTATTCATTTTCTGCGGAAAAACTCACTCTTTGTGTCAATCATTTTATTAATTTTTTTTCCTTTTTATATTACCGGAATAAAGGTCTCGAGCAACTCTCTATTAAACAAGCGTCTCAAATACATCAGATTGTGAAAAAGGAAAGAAAGGTGAAATCCTCAATTGAGGTTATAACAGCCTTACAGGTGTCAATCTGACCCATCCATGGGCCTGGCGATTTTCTTGGCCCACCTAAACTCGAATGGATGGGCTGGGAAATAGAAATGGTCTGGCCCAACCCGAGTTGATTCTCGACAAGGAACAAACCCAGACCTAAACATTTTTATGCAACTTTTGGGATTTGCCCTGCGTAACAAAATCAGGGATTTTGGCCCAAAAATACAAAATCAGGGATGAAAGATCCTCTACCCCCACAAATCTTCTTCTTTTTCCATGTCTCAATCAATTTCGGCCATAGATGAATGTAAGGGAGATATGAATCCAGGGTCAAAATTTATCGAGACACCAAGGAGAGCACCTTATGGAATAAAGGATTCACATTTCAAAGTTAGACTCGATATTTGGTTTAGCTTAACTATCCGAGCACAGCCCATATTCAACTAAGGTAGATTTTATGGAGTTAATGTTTCAACCTAGAGAATATTTTTCATTTATTAATTTTTGTAAATGATACGAGCAATCATTTTTAGAACAAATTATTTTTTAAATTAATCATTTTTCGCGAAACAAACACACCCTAAATAAGTCTTCACTTGGCAAAGAGACATTGGCAACTGCAGAAAGACCTACCGAGCAAGAGTTAGTTTTGAAATAGGTTTTATCAATCCAATTAACCTTTTTTAAAGCTATACAAATCCAATTGATGCATCAACTAGCTTTCTGTGATTAACCTAAACTTATCCAATATCAGTTCTAGTGGATCTAGTGACCTTTTGCATTTCTTATGAATTAGACCGGTCATTCTCATCATCTATGACATTGAATTTATAGCGGAAAAAAGTGGGAAAATAAAAACGAAAATCTCTGAACGGTACCCCCATTATTTTGGTTAGGAAAACGTACAAGGATTCATAAGTTGTAGTCAATGGTTCGGGCCGACAGGGGAGACAAGAAAAAATGGGCCTCGACAAACGTAATTAACGGGACCTAAGAAGACAATAGTTGGACAAATAATTAAGGACAATACCAAGGCATCATCTAAAACCTCCATCATAGCCATTGAAAAAAATATATATCACAAAAAAATGAAACACCATCACTTCAAAATTGGAAGGGAGATGGACACGGATGATGAGTCGAATCGCAATGATAGAGACAGCCTTGTTCTAATTTCACAATCACGTTGTATCATGACTAAATACCTAATAATCATCGACCACTCTTTGAATATGGATACGTTGCCGGACAAACCTTTGGCCATTATTAATTTAAATTTATACGGACTCATTTGGAGTGCATTGAACCGGGAACATCATTGCGCATTGAACCTGGAACATCACTACATAAGGAATAACGGCTTCTCCACCTCACACATATAATTTGAAAGCACTCGCTATCTTTCAACTAGTAAAGGACTTATCGAATAAGGTATCCACACAACACCCACACATATACATACATACATACATACATCCATCCAAAGGAAAATCACAGGCAATAAAGGTGTATTTATTTCGTGAAAAATAAATAATATAAAAAATATTTTTTTCTTAAAATGATTACTTATATTACTTACAAAATAAATTAATAATTTTTTCATTAATTCAAGCAAATTTTAAAATTCCTAAATTATCTTTAGAAATTTTTTAGAATTATTTATTTTTTGTGAATATTCCTTCATTTTGTTCGGTACCTCCACGAGTATTTTCAACGAATCTCACCTATCGATTCATTAGTTATAAATTTCATAATTATTATCGTTCACGTGGATGATTTTTTCATGAACGAAGTCCAAATGCCTCGTGACGCACATTTGTTGGACGTTTATAGGAAGAGAACAGCAGTACGATGAGTTGATGTAAGATGGGGTGCTTCTTTGTCGCATTAACTGGGCGAAGCATCAAAAACTTGTGGTTGAGTTGGACGATGGGACAGAAGTCGAACAAAAGAAGACAAAAGAGTTCACAAAATTAGAGATGCCTTATCTGCCATATTCTCTAATATTTGGCTGCAAAAGAGGTAATAAAAAAAATATCATTGCTATTTGAGTGACTTGATTACATATCAAAATTTCTAGAATTTGATTGCATATTTTCAAATGTTTAGGACTTGATTGGATGTTAGACGAAATTTTTCAAGATTATTGTGGGAATTTCTCCAATTAAGAAAACTTAAAATGATAGAGAAGACAAATTCAAATGTTATATAACAAATGATTGTTCTAAGCTAACTTAATTAAAGAAGAACATCTCCAACGCCAAAATCCTAAAATTATCAAAGAAAAGACATAAATCCAAACTTGGAGTGCCTCAAATCATTTTGCTTTTGTTGGAAATAACTTTATGTCGAATTTTAAAACGTTCGATATCTGATCAAGCAAGTTTGTTTCAATCCTCTAGCAAAACCAGTATTGTATCTATTGCAATCCTTTCCTTATGTATTGCTTCAAGTTTTTCCTCGAGAGCGTGCCTTTTTTTTTAAAGGAAATGAAATGATTTGAAAAATATTTTTTCAAAAATTAATAACATGCACCGCTTACAAAAATAAATGAATGAAAAATATTATTGTTGTTTATGAAAATATTTAGATATAAATTATTATATATAATGATAATATTTTTAATTGACTAATAAGCAATTATTTCTATGAAATATTTTTCAAATTATTCGTTTTCTACAAAATAAATGAAACCTAACCTTAAATCAAGATGAGAAGGGTCTTTTTTCTGAAAAAAAAAAGAAAAGAAACTCTCTATCGATGTGGAAAACATGCTCATTTTGAGATTCTTCATCATGCTTGAAATAGTTCAAATCGCGAAAAGTGAGTGCCTTGCTCTTAGAGCTCGAAAAACAGCATTTTGAAAAAACAGTGTTTGACGGGTTGCTTTCAAGATCATGTGATGTGATACGTGCATGGATTCGTATGATTCTCGAACATCTTTTGTAATGTCATGTTCCACGAGCCTCACGTTCACATCCGATTTTTTATGTTGACAAGGGAACAACATTCTTAATATCGTCAAGGCAAAATTTGCGACTTTAATAGCATTCATTTTTTTTTATAAAGGCTTCTTTCTATTTTGTGAAAAATGTGATTTTAAAAAATATTTATTGATAAATTATTTTCCAGAGAAACTACAATAATTTTTGGTGTTTGGCTAAAACTTAAAACAGAATTGAAAAATATTTTTGATTGTTTGATTTATAAATAAACATACGTTATTCCGATGCTGCTGACTTGCACTTAGGCAGTTGAGGAACTGGATATGGGCATTCACGTTCGACCTTGATGGACCTTGACTTGAGTGCTGGGGATCTTGACCTAGCCTTGATGGACCCAAGTGCAAGTGTTAAGAACATTGAGGTCCCTAGCCCGACCTCGAGGGACCTAAGTGCAAGCACTAGGGTGTGGAGCTTGGCCTTGATTGACTCGGGCGAGTGTCGACATCCTAGACCCAATAGTCATGATTGTCACTCTAATTGACTTTATACCCCGATCATGATTCCCATCTTATTTATCATGACATCCTAACAACCATTACCGCCATAGCAATCATGACCACCACACTCATCATAATCTCCATGAGAACTTCTTCAATCATAGTCTCACAAATTCTTGTATATTTCTCTAGGAAAGCTGAATTGGCTATCGTATAATATATCTATGCTTTTTTGGACAATTTTCTCAATAAAGAGCCTACACCTCTCTATATTTGTTGGTAGCAAGATTATCTCCTGAATTGATATTACCAAACTTCAAGTTCCCACGATCTTTCATTCCGATAACAACTGACTAGTGGAAAGGAAAATGCACGAGTTGCGACTCGCAAACAAGCCTGGAACGCAAACGTACAAGGTACATAGGGAAATCTCTTGAGTTTCTGTATTCCTAAAAGGAGGCAATTGAATGTTCTCATAAAGCATAACAAATAAATATTGCTGCCACCCCGAGCCTATTACGATAACTTAGGGTGCGCATTACAACATTTCTACTTCGAAAATCAATTTCTAGCAAGAGGAAGATTTTTCTACTTCTACTTATTGACACCTGATTTTTAATCATATTTTCTTTTTAAAATTAATGAAAAATCCATAAAAATTTATAAAAATTATAAAATCAACTTTGGGAACCTTGGCTAAGCCTAGGGAACTAAAGCTGACCAAAAAATGATTTTCTATATTTTCAGTACTTTTCAGCGTTTTTATTTTCAAAAATTAATAAAAATATTTATAAAAATTCATAAAATTAGAAAATCAACTTTGGGGACCTTGGCCAAGCCTAGGGAACCAATTTGGTCAAAAAATGATTTTTTCATATTTTTAGTATTTTTCGGTATTTTTTATTTTCGAAAATTAATAAAAAAATGAGAAAATTGCAAAATCAACTTTGGAAGTCTTAAACAAGCTTAGGCAACCATTTTTGAACAAAAACATATTTCATATTTTTTGTTTTTTATATATTTTTTTAGAAACTAGGAAAATATTTAAAAAATAATAACATTTGAGGCCACAAAAATACATAAAAATAGTCAATATTTTTATTTTAAATCCCTTTTCATGTTGGCCATCGCAAATTTAAAAAATCCAATTTGGGGTCATGTATTCCTTCACGAGCATAATCTCGAATCGGGCCTAAAAAATTCAATTTGAGTCAATTTATTTTCATTTTTCACATTTAGGAGTTGTGACATTATTTTCTAATATTTTAAATCTTCATCTTAGCTTAATTATACCCAGAATGACTTAATTTTGCAAAAGGGCTTTAACTAATATTTGCAATATTTTCAGCGGCAAGAAATGAGCTTAAATTTGACATTTGGTGAATTTTGACTAAGCATAGAGGAGGTGTGTCAAAAATTGTGAGGAGATTTGGACTTAAAGAAATATTTCTCCAAGGACTAAATTGTAAATATTTAAAATCTCAGGGACTAGAGTGCAAATACCTAACACTTGAGGGATTATTTTGCAAATAATAAAAAGAAGAGTTAGTGGAGAAATTAGAATAGAGAAGGGAAGATATAGAAGAGGAGATAGAGAAGGAAAGATGGAGAAGAGGAGATGGAGAAAAATAGATAGAGAAAATAAGATGAGAATAAAGAAGGGAAGATGGAGATAAAGAAGAGTTAGTGGAGAAGTTAGAATGTGAGATGGAGATGGAAAAAGAAAGATAAAGATGAAGAAGAGTTAGTGGAGAAATTAGAATGAAAGATAAATGAGTGGCTTATAAAAGGAGAAAGAAGAGAGGTTGGAGAAGGGATTTTTTGGAGAGAAAATTTTGGAAGTTTAAGAGGGTTTTGGAGGATTAAAGAAAAATTTGAGAGAAAGAAAATACCAAAAAGAGAGAGATAATTTGAAGATGATGGGAGTTTAAAGTTATGGGTGATCATCACCAATTCCTTCATCGATCAACACAAATCAAGAATTCATCCTTGTCACGAGCAAGCAAATTCGAGCTAAGTATTTTTGTTTATTCATTTATTTGTGGTTTTGCAAGCAAATTCGAGCTAAGTGTTTTTATTTATTCATTTATTTGTGGTTTTAGTCACAAATTATCACAAATTGTTTACATTACCCCTCCCAATTTTTCCAATATTTTCATGTCAGGTAAGAGGGCAACTCCACATCAATGGCAAATTTCCTAGAAGTGCAAAATTGGCCTAGACAAGCTCAAAATGTCCATTAAATTCTCAGCTGACCTACGGATGGATTTTGATTCGAATTGTTGAATCAATTCATTGTATTTTATTGTAATGAATTTAAACCCCAGAATGGAGAGGGCAAAACCTATCCGTTGGTGGTTCTTTATTTACTGCATTTAAATTCCAGCAATTTAATTTCCGCACCATTAAACCCCAAAGGGAAGAGCCAAGCCAATACTAGGCTGCCCATTGGAGGTTTTTATTTACTGTCATTTAAATTCCTGCAATTTACTTTCCGCACCATTAAACCCCAAAGGAAAGAGCCAAGTCAATGCTACGCCGCCTATTGGAGGTTTTTATTTATTGTCATTTATTTCCTGTAATTTAATTTTTGAATCACCAGATCCCAAAATGAGTAGGTCGCAGCAATGCACAAAATCGTTAATTCACTCCCTCTTTTGGCTTCAGGGAAATATCTAACATTTTGAAAATACCAAAAAAATGCCACTCACATGCATTCCACTTAAAAAGTGAAAAAAAAAATATAGAACACTCCACAAGAACCTTAGAAATAAACCAAGCTTGAGTTGCCAAATTAGGATATCCATGAAATTAAAGTACCGAAAGGGCATTAGTTTTAATTAACTAGTGTAACCAAGTCTCCGAACTCATAATCTCTGGTTCGTAGAAGTAATTTAGTCCTCCCTCTAATTTACTTAGGTATCTAATCAACCTACAAAAAATGATTAGTGGCGACTCCAAATTTTAAAACCATTTAAACAAAAACCAAAGTTGCGATTGGGTAGGACTTGAGAGGGTCCGTATTAGGTTAATTCATCTAACTATCATAATAATCCGTTAGCCTGAGAATTTTTCCACCAACCAAAAAAATTTTTGGGTCGCGACAGCTTAACGACTCCACTGGGGACTTGTTCTTAATTTTAGAAAAAATTTAAAAACCTAGTGGACTTAGCTCTCCAACACTAATAAGCTACCCTAAGCCATCAAGGAGCATTATGGGGGGGCTTGAAGAAACTTACCTGAGCAACCGAAGGCCTCGGTTCAACGCGAAGCGAGCGTGTGAGCTCGAGAGGGGTTCAAGGTTGACTCGATGGTTTTTATGTAATGCCAACGTAAAAAGAAGATACATACGCGGTCAGTAAGCGCTCAGGGAGATTTTGAAACATAAAAACCGAAGAAAAAACAAGAAACGATGAACATGCCATTAACGAAGCTCCGCGCGCTTGAAAATGGTGCTTACTGTTCCGAGTGTCGTGAAGCTGCGCAGATGGGTCGAAGAGATTCCTTGGGCCGCCTGGATGCTCGGACAACGGTCGGCGAACCTCGATTTTGCGTTAAGTGTTCCGACAGAAAGCTTGAAGTTCTTGGTTTTTGGGGCCCTTGAACTCGATTTGCGATTTTTTTCGAAGAAAGACCTCCAAAAAGAAAACCTAGCCGCCACCTCTCCTCCTATCGCTCTCTATATATGCTTGTAAGAATATTCTGGAACCCACTTCATTCTCTCAATCCTCGGCATGGACAGCTCACCCCCTTTCTATTCGCGGCCTCTCCCTCTCTCGGATAACAAACGTTCGCGTCCTCGCTCCGTACGTCTAGCCATGTGCGCCATAAAGCGACAAAAGGGAGATCTCTTGACGTGGAGGCGGCGACGTCGTCGTTTGAGCAGAGGAGAGAAAAAAACGTGCGCGTGTGCCGTGTCAAGAGAAGAAGATGATGAATAGTGTCGGGTCATGGGTCGGGTTGGCCCGACCCAGTGACCCGACCGGCTGAAAAAAAGGCCAAATTAGGCAAAATATTGGCCATTTTTCATGAAATTAAGGCCAAAAATGAGTTTCCCAACACAAGTTACATCTAAGAATGAGGGATTTATGAAAAATTCACTTGAAATTGGATGAAAACCTCAAATTTTCGATTTGACCCGAAACCTCGTTTCGAGCATTTCAAGGTTTAAACAGCGAAAACAGATCGAAATACCCCCACCAATGGATTTAAAATGCTGAAAAGTATGTGGTGATGGATTTTTATTTTCATGAGTGCCCCTAGAAAAATTTTAATTTCATTTTTGGTGATTTAGGGGCCAACTAAAAAATAAAAATTCAATTGAGCCCTTTTGTCAAAATTGAGAAATTTCGGGCAGCATTGGACTGAGATAGAAATTTTGGATATTAGAAGGGGATGCCACAACTCATAAAAAGTGAAAAGTTAAAATAAAAAGACTCAAATTGCATTTTTTAAGCCCAATTTGGAGTTACGTTTATGAAGGAACACATAATTCCAAATTGGATTTTTTAGATTTAATTGGGCTAGCATGAAAAGGGATTTAAGATAAAAATATTGGAAATTTTTCCCTATTTATTTTTTTTAGGCCACGAAATCTATTTTTCATGATTTTTTGGATATTTTGCTAATATATGAAAAATAATAAAAAAACGAAAATTTTCAAAAATCATTTTTTGTTCAAAATTGGTTCCTTAGGCTTGGCCAAGGCTTCCAAAGTTGATTTTTTAATTTTATAAATTTTTATGGATTTTTAATTAATTTTCTAGAAAAACATGATTAAAATTTAGGTGTCAACACAAGCTTGAAGAACAGACGAGTACATTTCTCCTTGTACCTAGCTGCATTAATCTCATGGTGTTCAACGGCGAGTTTCAGATTGTCGATTAGGTCTTTCTCGAAAGCTATGTCCGCCGTTAGATCATCAAGCCTCTCTTCCAGCCACTCACATCTAAACTTCATCACAACATCCCTCGGGTCATGCTCAAAGTAAGTCTGATTCAAAGTTAAGCGCTCCACCAGCTTCTCTCTCTCGTGAACCAACAGCGAGACCCACTCATCAGCAAACTTGGCAGCCTTCTTGTATCGAGCAACCGAGCATTCTGCAAACTCCAGGCACTCGAATCGATCCTAGTAGCGGGCCTTCACGACGCGGGCTAAGGTGACCGTCTTTTGGGTATTTTGGTAGGCCTCTAGAAAATTGATGAAGACATGTAGGAAAGCCTTGTATTCTTTCTCTAAATTGGTGCCTTCGACTGAAGAAGCATTTATCTCCCTGAACAGACCGAGAATCTCAGCTTCAACACTCGGATGATAGGCTATGTAAATATATAGTCTCGACCAAGAAGATGGTAAAGTTTCTCCCATCTGAACATAACTTCAGCCGGGAAGGTGTGTGTGGGAAGATTAGCCGTTATTGTTAAAAGGATGAGGAGAGAATCTGACGAGCAGAATACGAAAGAAAAGATGATAGAGATGAAGCAGATGATCGGAATGTAAAGGTAATAATTAAATATTGAATTCATAGGGGCAGTCTCTATCGGCCAGATTGTCCTATCTGTCATCCCCTTTTGGTATTTTCTTCATCGGCTCGAATCCCGGGTAATCTGCAATCTCGAGCCAAGAGAATCCGACGTCTCTGCGAAAAGTTGGACGGGACGCCACCACTTTGAAAAAAAGAGAGAATGGAAAGACGAGCTGAGTGGGAGACAAAGAAATTTTCGTCTTTATCAGACAACTCGCCAGCAAATCGACGGTAGAGATAACGGCAGGGGCCCTCTACCACAGAAAGATTGAAGAAGACGAGCCTAGTGAGAAATACGAGAAAGACTCGGGAGAAGCAATACAGTTTTCTAAACCCACGCTCGAGTTTTAAAAGGAGTCGTTCTCCTGATAAACTTCGTCTATGTCCTGAAAAGAGCTTCAAAGACGGTCGCTTAGAAAAACTCCAGAGAGAGTGAAAGTACAAGAAAAGGTAACAGACCTTGAGAAATCATTAACCAAATCGAAGATGTCTCAATCCAATAATCTCGAGAACTATCGTTACTTGCTGAATATGGGAGAGGAGGAGTTCGAGGCCATATTTGGGACTCAGACCATAGAGCCCGGCCCTTCTGCCGACGACGTCCAAGATCTCGGTAAAGATAAGGACAACAATAATAAAGGTGAAAGAAAACGTTACCGTCACTATACCGAATAGCAAATACAAAAGTTTGAGGATTTCTTCAGAGTATGCCCTATGCCAGATGGCAAATAGAGAATGAAACTGAGCCAAGAACTAGGATTGGAATTTTCGCAAGTCAAGTTCTGGTTTCAAAACAGGCGGATCCGAATAAAGACACGATATGAGCGCAATGAGGTCGATCTTTTAAGAGCTGAAAATGAAAAGCTCCGAACGAAGAACAAAATGTATAAAGAAGCTTTTGATTCCGCCACATGCCCCAACTGCAATAGCCCCCTTACCCTAGACGAAAGACAGTATTTAAAGGTCGAAAACGTCCGTTTAAGAGGTGAGTTAGATCAGTTTATTATAGGGTCAAGTTCTGTTGGGGTGAGGTACGAAACGACCGAGCCTGTGGAGCCAATATTGATGCCTTCTGATGAGGAGGGGATACATCACCACCGAGCAAGTAGCGTCGATGACGAGATCGCTGCCATCATCAGCCAGTTTGATGCTGATGAAGCACCGGGGCTTTAATGTGTATACGGAGCCGGTACTTCAAAACTAGTTATCACAGGACCTTCAACATGGCCGATGCGTACCTGATCCGGAACGAAGCTAGCTGATCACTGAAGAGCCTGCAAAGGAAAGAAGATCAAACATGGATGAATGCATATGCTTCGTTTCTTTGCCCGTTTTCCACTTTTATCAATGTCCGGAATTAATGTAAAAGCAAGAAGTAGTAATCTCCCTTCCCCTTATTAAATGCTCGGAGCCGTTACCGCAATAAACTCGGATAAGTTAATGGCGAGTAAAAAGTAGCGTAAACTTGAAGGGTGGTTTCATATCGTTCCAATTTACTCTCAATTACTCCGATTCTAAATTGAACCTCTTTTATTCTTAGGAATTTGCGAATTGACCCGGAAACACTGCTATATTCGAATGCGGAGTCCTCTTGGCAAATCAATTTGCAGATATTATCACCGAATGGACGACTTCAAATAAAGAATAATACGAGCGAAAGACACGAACGGCCTCAAAGATGGTAGTTTTGTATCGTTTCAATTTACCATTGGTCATCTCGAATTCTGAATTACTTTATTCCGTCTTAACAGGGGTTGTAAATTACCTCGGAGAGTATCGTGGCATAGATTTGCCCAATACGACAAGACCGTACCATCCGAAGATTAACCCTTAAAAGGGAGCCTCTATGGACGCCTACGGTCTAATAGGCCTGAGAGCATGAGAAATAACAGTGATCTGAAGCGAAAGAAATCAGTACGCTCGACGAGCAAAATCAAGGCCCATACTTTGTTACAGCCTCGGCCCTAATGATAAAGTGTCCGAGAAGAATTGGAGACAAACTTGATCCGATGAAGCTGATAAGAGACTCGTGCAAGACATTCAAGATGAAGGGTAAACTAGTATCGTCTCCAATTCATCCCCTTCAATATCAGCTAACATGTCTCATTTTCTTTTGACAGGAAATATTAATACTAATATTTAACATATCGAAGAAGATACGCCCAAGCAGCAATTCAAGACTGCATTACTCGATCTGCTCATATGCTTAGGGGCAATCCAAATTTTCCCATTCTTCATATGTTTGCACATTTCGTAAACAAGCATGACGCTTGAAAATTGCTACATCCGTATTGTGCTTGCACATGCTATAATTCATGTATGACTATTCTGCAAGTTTAATTTTTCCAATTCTGGCTTGGGGCATAAACTGTATATGATGCATCGAATGTGTAGAATGGGGCATGACAGGATGATGAAAGACACCCTATTTCCATACCCGTCCCATATCCACAGTGAGTTGTGTGCCAAATAGGTTTCGTATTCCCCAAGGCAATGGATTTTCTCGTGAAATGTACGATACTGAAAGGAGGGAGGTATTTATTTCTTTATCCTAAACACTACAGATAACCATTGACAACCCATTTGGGCGGCGACTTTATTTTATAACCCCTGTCAAGAACCACCCCACATCGGGGCCAAGTGGAGATAGTCTTAGCAAATAGCATGAGGTAAATGGTTAGAAATTTTCTTACTCGGACTAACATTAATTGTTTTACTTTCAACCTCATACGGTGATTCAAGTGCCTTAGGACGACGAAAAACGTTCGTTTCTCTATCCAATACACTCATATCCTTTGTATCGCCCAATTGAGCATGTATATTTATTTCTTAAAACCCCGTTGATGATCGTTACCCATTCCAAAATGAAGATCGCGCCATTTCAAGATAAAAAAACTCAAAAGAAGTGGGTTTACATAGAGTTCTCAAGTCAATTCTTCAAGTGTGATCTTTGACATACATGTGTATAATGGCATAGTCTTTAAAAAAAGGAAGAAAGTCAATTTCAGGCATAAAAAAAGCAAGGCGCCAGTTAAAAGTAAGGCCAATGTCCATGCAAATCAATATTCACGTACATTCAGTGAAAACATCTTGTCTTCTGCTGTAAAATTCCCAATGGGATCTGGTTACAAAAGAAAACTCTTTGAATGGGTTAAATTACAAAATATACTCAGTTGAAGTTTATACCACTTGGGAGCTACGATAGTATTAGCAGAAGTTGACACCTCCTTTATACCACGATGGTGTTCTCTATAGATTATTCTAGCAAGTTGAGAATGGTGGTAGAGATACAATGATCACCAACGTTGAACCCACCCCATATATCTTCTGGGCCAAAATAAGCCTTCCTTGGTCCCCAATCCCAACCTACGTCACAACCCGTGAAAGTCTTTTATGATTAAGGCGCTTGAATTAACGTAGGGTTGAAAGATTTTAAGCATCGCTCGAAAAGGTACGAGCAAGACTATTTCTCTCTCATTTTTGCAGGGTTCTTAACTTGTAAATTTGGGGCAGATGATGAAAACCTTTTTGTCAATGGCCTTAACTCAAAAGAGTACCCTTTGGTAAACCTTGACTCAGGCTACATTATAGTTCTAATCAAGACCTCTAGATCGGCAAGATCGTACCAATTGCGAGATTACTCAGACCCTTGCTGAATGCGATAATGGTGAGAATGAGTGATTCCTTTTTAATCCAGCAATCAGGATAAACAACCTTTCTCGAGAGTGAGAGAAAGCCTTTTCGGACTAAAGTCCCCCATTCAAATCATATTCGAGGCGTTCATGCGATGATAACCTCCTTGAATAGAATTGATAATGCAAATTTGACAGAATAATTATGCATGATCCACATTTTGGTCCATTGCATCATGAGTTATTACACAAACTGTCTTCAATCATGAAAAACTTAGCTGAACAGTTTTGCATAAACCAGTGAACTCATTGATGAAAAATACTTGCACATGTCGCATCTGACACTGCCTGATAGGTGACACATTTCGATGTTCAAGTTACCTTTCAAAGTCTCGAAATCCATTTTACGATTATTGAATGAACAAGCCTGGTCGTCAAGAAATCACTAGGCAGTCTTCCAAATCCTCAGGTAGATATATCTTCAACCTGAACCCTTCATGATAAACTAAATCGGGTTTGAGCTTCTACAGGATTCTCAGTCTCCCCAAATCCCAGAATGGCACTCTTTGAGGTAAGTTAAATTAGGTTTGAGCTTCTGCAGAATTCTTGGTCTTCCCAGATCCCAGAATGGCACCCTTTAAGGTAAGTTAAATCGGGTTTGAGTTTCTACAAGATTCCTGGTATTCCCAGATCCTAGAATGGCACCCTTCGAAACATAAAAGTCCTTCTTACAGGCACAAAGTCCTTTCTATATGTACCAAAGTCTTTTTTACAGGCACGAAAAGTCCTTTTTACAGGTACACAAAGTCTTTTCTCCAGACATCGAAGTCCTTTTTACAGGCACCAAAAGTCCTTTATACAAGTACATAAAGTCCTTTCTATAGGCACACAAAGTCCTTTCTACTAGCACACCAAAGTCCTTTTTACAGGCACCAAAAGTCCTTCCTACAGGCACACAAAGTCCTTTATGCAGGCACAAAAAGTCCTTTTTACAGGCACACAAAGTCCTTTCTACTGACACACCAAAGTTCTTTTTACAGGCACCAAAAGTCCTTCCTACCTGCATAAAAAGTCCTTTTTACAAGCACACAAAGTCCTTTCTACATGCACAAACGTCCTTTTTACAGGCATACAAAGTCCTTTCTACAGGCACCAAAGTCCTTTTTACAGGCACCAAAAGTCCTTTCTATAGGTACACAAAGTCCTTTCTATAGGCACAAAAAGTCCTTTTTACAAGCACACAAAGTCCTTTCTACAGGCATACCAAAGTCATTTTTACAGGCACCAAAAGTTCTTTCTACAGGTACCAAAAGTCCTTTTTACATGCACACAAAGTCCTTTCTACAGGCACCAAAGTCCTTTCTACAAGCATCAAAGTCCTTTCTACAAGCACCAAAAGTCCTTTTTACAGGTACCAAAAGTTCTTTCTACAGGCACAAAAAGTCATTTCTACAGGCACCAAAGTCCTTTTTACAGGTACACAAAGTGCTTTCTATAGGCACCAACGTCCTTCTTATAGGCAACCTAAAATCCTTCTTACAGGCAACCAAAGTCCTTCCAAGTAATACAAAAGACCTTCTTACAGGCAACCCAAAGTCCTTCTTACAGGCAACACAAAAGTCCTTCTTACAGGCAACCAAAATCCTTCTTACAAGCAACCCAAAGTTCTTCTTACAGGCGCCAAGTCTTTTCTACATGCACAAAGTCCTTTTTACAGGCATTTTCATGGGATGACCTACCATACATGTCAAATATCAATCAAAGTTTAATCAGTAGAATCCTTTCGTTGGGACTCTATCATGGAGTGACCTACCATACAGGTCAAATCCCAATAAGGTTTTAATTAGTAGAATCCTTTCATTAGGAATCTACCATGGGGTGACCTACCATACGGTTTCAAGTTCAACCACTATAAGGTTTTCTTATAATGAATCCTTAGGTTCTTATTCCACTTTTGGTAAAGCATTCACGTCAGGAAACAACCATACAACGAGCAGGTAAGTTGCAGGTAAATCCCTTACCTCTTTGTCTCTCCCACACTATATGAAAGCCTGCTCAAATCGGGTGTGGATCGTAACTTGCTAAGAGGGGTATTGGAGATCAAATGTCATGACTCTTTTTATTTCTTAAGTTGAGTCAATTAGAATTCACGTGTCATCTCATCTTTGAAATGAACCTCTACCGAGCTTCCTTTCAAAGAGGGGCAGCTGTTGACACCTGATTTTTAATCATCTTTTCTTTTTAAAATTAATGAAAAATTCATAAAAATTATAAAATCAACTTTGGGGACTAAAGTTGACCAAAAAATGATTTTCCATATTTTCAGTATTTTTCAGCATTTTTATTTTCAAAAATTAATAAAAAAATTTATAAAAAATCATAAAATCCAAAAATCAACTTTGGGGACCTTGGCCAAGTCTAGGGAACCAATTTTGGCCAAAAACGATTTTTCATATTTTTAGTATTTTTCGGTATTTTTTATTTTGGAAAATTCATAAAATAAATAAAAAAAATGAGAAAATTGAAAAATCAACTTTGGAAATCTTGAACAAGCTTAGACAACCATTTTTGAACAAAAAAATATTTCATATTTTTTGTTTTTTATAAAGTTTTTTAGAAATTAGAAAAATATTTAATAAATAATAACATTTGAGGCCACAAAAATACATAAAAATAGTCAATATTTTTCTTTTAAATCCCTTTTCATGTTGGCCATCGCAAATTTAAAAAATCCAATTTGGGGTCATGTATTCATTCACGAGCATAATCTTGAATCGGGCCTAAAAAATTCAATTTAAGTCAATTTATTTTCATTTTTCAAATTTAAGAGTTGTGACATTGTTCTCTAATATTTCAAATCTTCATTTGGCCCAGTTATACCCAGAATGACTCAATTTTGCAAAAGGACTTTAACTAATATTTGTAATATTTTCAGCGGCAAGAAATGAGCTTAAATTTGACATGCGGTGAATTTTGACTAAGCATAGGGGAGGTGTGTCAAAACTTGTGAGGAGATTTGGACTTAAAGAAATATTTCTCTAGGGACTGAATTGTAAATACTTAAAATCTTAGGGATTAGAGTGTAAATACCTAACACTTAAGGGATTATTTTACAAATAACAAAAAGAAGAGTTAGTGGAGAAATTAAATAGAGAAGGGAAGATGGAGAAGAAGAGATAGAGAAAGAAAGATGGAGAAGAGGAGATCGAGAAGAGGAGATGGAGAAAAATAGATAGAGAAAATAAGATGAGAATAGAGAAGGAAAGATGGAGATGAAGAAGAGTTAGTAGAATGGGAGATAGATATGAGGAAGGGAAGATGAAGATGAAGATGAGTTAGTGGAGAAATTAGAATGTGAGATGGAGATAGAAAAAGGAAGATGAAGATGAAGAAGAGTTAGTGGAGAAATTAGAATGGGAGATAAATGAGTGGCTTATAAAAGGAGGAAGAAGAGAGCTTCGAGAGGGGATTTTTTGGAGAGAAAACTTTGGACGTTTGAGAGGGTTTTGGGAGATTGAAAAAAAAATTGAGAGAAAGAAAATACCAAAGAGAGAGAGAGAATTTTGAAGATGATGGGAGTTTAAAGTTATGGATGATCATTACCAATTCCTTCATCGATAAATATAAATAAAAAATTCATCATTGTCAATGAGTAAGCAAATTCGAGCTAAGTGTTTTTGTTTATTCATTTATTTGTGGTTTTGCAAGCAAATTCGAGCTAAGTGTTTTTATTTATTCATTTCTTTGTGGTTTTAGTCGCAAATTAGCACAAATTGTCTACACAGCCCCTCCCAATTTTTCCAATATTTTCATGTCAGGTATGAGGGCAACTCGACATCAATGGCAAATTTCATGGAGATGCAAAATTGGCCTAGACAAGCCCAAAATGTCCATCAAATTCTCAGCCGACCTACAGATGGATTTTGATTTGAATTGTTGAATCAATTCATTGTATTTTATTGTAATGAATTTAAACCTCAGAATGGAAAGGGCAAAACCCATCCGTTGGTGGTCCTTTATTTACTGCATTTAAATTCCTACAATTTAATTTCCGCACCATTAAACCCCAAAGGGAAGAGCCAAGCCAATGCTAGGCCGTCATTTGAGGTTTTTATTTACTGTCATTTAAATTCCTGCAATTTACTTTCCACACCATTAAACCCCAAAAAGAAGAGACAAGCCATTGCTACGCCACCCTTTGGAAGTTTTTATTTATTATCATTTACTTCCTGTAATTTAATTTTTGAGTCACCAGATCCCCAAATGAGTAGGTCGCAGCACTGCACAGAAGTCGTTAACTCACTCCCTTTTTCGGCTTTAGGGAAATATCTAACATTTTGAAAATACAAAAAAAAAAAGTCACTCACATGCATTCCATTTAAAAAGTGAAAACACAAAAAAAAAATATAGAACACTCCATTAGAACCTTAGGAATAAACTAAGCTTGAGTTGCCAAATTAGGATATCCATGAAATTAAAGTACCGAAAGAGCATTACTTTTAATTAACTAGTGTAACCAAGTCCCCGAACTCACAATCTCTGGTATCTAATCAACTTACCAAAAATGATTAGTGGCGACTCCAAATTTTAAAACAATTTGAACAAAAATCAAATTTGCGATTCGATAGGACTTGGGAGGGTTCATATTAGGTTAATTCATCTAATTAACCTAATAATCCGTTAGCCTAGGAATTTTTCCACCAATCGAAAAAAAATTTTAGGTCGCAACACTACTCCAAAAATTAATTTATGGCTAGAGGAATCCATTTGGTAATGGTTGAAAATTTCTATTTCTCAAACATTATTAACACCAAATCGTCTATGAAAAATTATTGCAGCGATCAAAAAATAATTTTTTTTTAAATTTTATTTATTTATTTTCATTTCGATGGAGGCCGGCGGAAGACTGCGGTGGTGGGGTGGACTAGTGGCGGATGGAAGTTTGAGGTGGGCGATGGTCAGCAGTTTGTAGTGGGGGCGAAGGTCGCGATCAACAATGGTTAGCAGTAATGGTGGTCAGCGGCTGGTGAAGGTTGGTTGTGGTCGACCGTTAGCGGTTACTAGCGGAGGTTGGCAATGGACGATGGTTGGCAATGGTTATCAGTGCAAGGGTTAGTGACGGGGAGCGATCGGTGGGTGGTAGTCGGCGAAGGTCTGTGGTGGGCGACGGCTAATGGAGGTCGGTGATGGGTGGCGGTCGGTAGAGAGAGGTGCATGGCAGTGGTCCCTAGTAGCGGTGACGGTGGTCTGTCGGGTTTCTAGTAGTTCCGAGCACTCATCATATGCATGAGAACATGTCATATATGCAGCGGAAGAAAATAAATTCAAACGGCGCCCCATATTGTCTTAAAAGTCCTCGTATACTTTAATCGAAAATGAAACTTTCTAAAACAAGTTTAGAAACGTACTTTGAACAATAGAGGTTAGATACAGCTCTGCTTTTTTGCCCTCAAGGCCGAGAGATATCGGGTCTCTAGTTCAGATACGCTCCAACACATGTGTAACTTGGAAGATGGAGATTCGAAGAAACGACTTTGGGATTATGCTAGTAATCTTCGCAGCATCTCGATCAAAACGTTTTGTTTTCAACCAATGAAAACACAACCTTTATGTGTCCAATCTCAAGCTCATTTTCTTACTAACTTTGAAATCTTAAGCCCCTTATCCTTACTTATAATGGGCGAGTATATGAGAGAAAGAGGAGGGAGGGGCGGTTTATACTACCCCCCCAAAATCGCCTCACATGGTGGCTAGTGGGAGGCCACCACGTGGGCTGCCAATTGGCCCATGTGGCCAACTAGCTACTAGTCAAAGGTGGCAAGTTGGTGCCTTTGACCATCCACGTGGGTCTCGCTAAGGGACGGTGGCCAAAGGCGATAATTTTGCAGCCTTTAACCAGCCCTGTTAGCCGGTCATGGCCGCCTAATTAGGTAACCCAAACGGCATCGAATCACATTGTTTGACGTGTCAAATATCCCCATCAAATAGATAGAAAATCCTATCCTACTTTTGACTTTCTAATGGATAATCTTTCTTATCCTTTCCTTTTGGATAACAAACCTTATCCAATGATGATGCAACCATGATGTAACAATTACATCATCCATGACATCATCATGATATTATGCCTATGTCATCACTTTCGTCATTTAGTGAGCTTTAGAAGGAGAAAACGAATCCAATCCACTTTAACTCCTTTTGACTATCCAAATAGTCCTATCGTTTTCTCACGATCTCGTCTTCGTTATGGACGTCGCCAGATGCCGGCTAAGGCGTGTGACATCCCTAGGTTCACCTCTGAACTGGTAGTGGGATTTCTCAAGGGATTTATCGTCCTAAATCAATCCTTAGATTCCACAAACCGTGAATGATGTCTAGCAAAATATCACGGTTGTCTAGTTAGAATCAAGAACGAGGACAAAGTGAACCTATTGACCTTGGTTCAGTGTTATTTAGTCCTTCTGTCTTACTATATCCCAATCGAATGAGGGCCATAGATATTTGAGTCAAACTCACAGATTCAATCATATGCACAAATCTATTTGACGTGTATTCGACGAGACTCCTCTCGACTTTTGCCCTAGCCAATGACTTTCTAATGCACCGTCATGCATAGATAGCGTAGGACATCAACCTCATCTAATGAGGAGACAGATCCCAACTGTTACCTACGCCTGTGACTTCATATATGGAGAACTGTGACCATCATGTGCAGAGGCGGATCAATGATCGGCTAATATCGTATCTGTAAACCACAGCTATCCAATATATAGGCCAGCATCCCAGCTCAAGTCGGAGGACCATTAACATACTAAAACCAAGAGTGATTGAGATACTGACCAAGCACGAAGCGTCCATGTTAGTCAACTGCTCTTTCGCCACGTTCGATGGATTCAATCGAACTCATTTCGATGCAAACACCTGTGTTCCAGCTCAAACGTCTAACGTCTGATGACTTGTAACTTGTCATCCCTATTGGGCATCCAATGCTCAATAGTGAGGCTGCGAACATATTGGTCTCAACCAGCTCATGAATGCCCAATCCACGATCCTTCGATCAAGAACTAATTTGAAGATAAGGGACTAACTGATGACCCGTCATACATATTCTTGACGCCTCAAGAATGGGTATCAGTTCTAACCGATCTAATGGATTTTATTCATCTAAGATAAAAAGGATAAGATGAATAAACATGTGTTTTGCCATTAATATAATATCGATAGTATAACATTTATGCTATATATGTAACCATCACATTGTTGCTTTAGGGCATACTCCTAACAACCTCTCATTTGCACTAAAGCCAACTATATTGATATCTTAAACCCATTCTATTAATGTGTTTCTCATATACAGCCTGGGGTAACGCTTTAGTGAAGGGATCCGCTACGTTATCTGCGAAGGTGATTTTCTGCATGGCGATGTCGCCTCTCCCAACGATCTCACAAATGAGATAAAAGTGCCTCTCAATATGTTTGGACTTCTGATAAGACCTTGGGTCCTTTGCTTGAGTGAACGCTTCACTGTTGTCGCAAAACAATGGGATTGGCTCCTCGATAGTAGGAACTATTCCAAGCTTTGTGATGAACTTTTTCATCCAGGTGGCTTCCTTTGTAGCTTCTGAAGCTGTCATATACTCCGCCTCAGTGGTGGAGTCAGCAGTTATACTTTGCTTGGAATTTTTTCAGTTAACTGCTCCACCATTCATTATAAATACGAATCCAAACATTGACTTAAAGTCGCCAGGATCAGATTGGAAATCAAAGTCCATATATGCCTCAATTTTGAAATCTATTTCTCGATATATCAAGAACAAGTCCTTAATCCTTCTCAAGTACTTAAGGATGTTCTTGACCATGATCTAGTATTCCTTACTTGGATCTGATTGATATCCGCTTGTGATGCTCACAGTATAAGTAATATTAGGTCTCGTACATAGCATAGCATACATTATGCTACCAATGGCTAAAACATATGATATCTTCGCCATTTTCTATCTCTTCTCAAGGGTCTTGGGACACTGCCCCCTAGAAAGACGTATTTCATGTCTAAAGGATAACAATCCTCTCTTGAAATACTCCATGTTGAACCTTTTCAACACTTTATCTATGTAAGTTGATTGTGAGAGACCAAGCAATCGTTTGGATATATCTCTATAGACCCTGATACCTAAAATATAGGTGGCCTCTCCTAAGTCATTCATGGAGAATTTATATGATAAGAACAACTTAATGGATGATAGCATTGGAATATCGCTACCAATCAACAATATATCATCCACATATAGGACCAGGAACGCAATAGCATTTCCACTGAGCTTCTTGTACACACATGGCTCATTCGAATTCTTGATGAAGCCAAACGATTTGATCATTTCATCGAATCGGATGTTCCAACTCCTTGAGGCTTATTTCAGTCCATAAATAGACCACTTAAGTTTGCATACCTTATGCTCTTCGCCTTTGGACTCAAAACTAGGTGGGTGTTTCATTTAAGAAACCCATTAAGGAACGCCGTTTTAACGTCCATTTGGAATATCTCATAGTCCAAGTATACAGCTATGGCCAATAAAATCCTAATGGACTTCAGCATGGTAACTGGAGAGAAGATTTCATCATAATCAATATCTTCTCTTTGGCGATAACCTTTTGACACCAGTCTAGCTTTGTATGTTCCAACTTGACCTTCTGCATTGATCTTTCTCTTAAAAATCCACGTTCGATGGATTCAATCGAACTCATTTCGATAATTTGCGACGTCGGATATCATAATCGGAAAACTAGAGCCACAGACGTGTCCAGACGACCCTAGAATCCCCAAATCCACCACAGCTCATCGCCAAAGGGGATGACTTTTGGTTAGAGGCTCGTTTTTGAGTGCTCGACTAAATTTGAGCTCATTCCGAGTTCGTTTGAACATTTTCGATCAAATTGATTCGGTTTGTCTTTTACAAAGCTAAACAATTTAATTTTGAAAAATTACCGTGTACGCCCCTGGTCAAAGGTGGTGGCTAGCTTTGACCATTGACTTTGCCTTGGTCAAAGGCGGTGATCACTTTAGACCGTTGACTTGGTCAAAGTCGGTGAAACCGCCTTCGACCCTCACAGCCCATTGGCGGTTCCCGCCTCTAACCATGAGTCATGGGTAGCTCTACTGACCATCCGAGGTCATTCAATGACCCTCGGGGCCCCATGTCAAGTATAGACATGTGTGAAATCAAGTTTGTCAAGTTTTGAAACCAATTTTGAAGACCTGACGACGAAATTCTAATATCATCAAAAATCAAATCAACTAAGTACACGGGAGTTCTAAGCGTGGCTCTAATATTACTTGTTGGGTTTCTAGCAGTCCCGGGTGCTCGTTACATACATGAGAACATGTCATAAATGCAGTGGAAGAAAATAAATTCAAATGACACCCTAGATTGTATTTGAAGTACCCGTGTACTTTAATTGAAAATGAAACTTCTAAAGTAAGTTTAGAAACGTACCTTGAACAACAGAGGTTCGATGTGGCTATGCTTCTGTGTACTCAAGCTCGAGAGGTATTACGCCTCTAGTTCATACACGACTTAATACCTGTGTGACTTGGAAGATAGAGATTCGGAGAAACGGTCTAGTAATCCTCGTAGCGTCTCAATCTGAACCCTTCGTTTTCAACCAATGGAAACACAACCTTTGTGTATCCAAATTGGTTAATTTTCGAGCTCACTTTCACAAAGTATGCACGTATACATATGACTCTCTCAAGTTTCTAAACGTAGAACTTTAGGCCTCTTATCTCTATTTATAAAGGGTGAGTATGAGAGAGAAAGAGAGGGGAGCGGCAGTTTATACCGCCCCCATAAAACTGCCTCATGTGGCGGCCAATGGGAGGCCACCACGTGGGCTGCCAGCTGGCCCATGTGGCCAGCTAGTTGCTAGTCAAAGGTGGCAAGTTGCCACCTTTCACCAGTCACATGGGTCCTCCCAAGGGGTGGTGGTCAAAGGTAGCAATTTTACTGCCTTTTGATCAGCCCCGTCGGCCAATCGTGGCCGTCCATTTGGGCAGCCCAAATGGCGTTGTTTTGGGCGACAATCCTCGTCCACGGGCTCTAAACATTCTAGGCTTGATGCCCCTCAAGTTTCATGATCAAATCACATCGTATGACATGTCAAACATCTCTGTCAAACGGACAAAAAATCCTATCATACTTTTGACTTTTTAAATGATAACCTTTCTTATCCTTTCCTTTTGGATAACAAACCTTATCCAATGATGATGCAGGCATGATGTAACCAATACATCATCCATGACATCATCATGATGTCATGCCTGTGTCATGACTTTTGTCATTTAGTGAGCTTTAGAAGGAGAAAACGAATCCAATTCTTTTTAACTTTTTTTGACTATCTAAATAGTCCTATCGTATTCTCGCAATCCCGTCTTCATTATAGACGTCGCCAGATGTCAGTTAAGGCGTGTGACATCCTTAGGTTCACCCTTAAACTGACAGTGAGATTCTTTAAAGAATTGATCATCCCAAACAATCCTTAGATATCACAAACCGTGAGTGACATCTAACAACATAGATATCTGAGTCAAACCCATCAAGTACGAGGATAACAAACCTTATCCAGTCAGAATCAAGTACGAGGGTAAAGTGAACCAGTTGGCCTTGGTTCGGTGTTATTCAGTCCTTCTGTCTTACTATTTCCCGATCGAATGAAGGCCATAGATATCTGAGTCAAACCCATCAGGAGGTTGGTCTTCATCATGATAAAAGAGGAGAGAGAAGGGGTGCTGTGAGTCCAGGGACTCCACTCACCCAAAAGAAAATTAAAAAGGTGGACATAGGAGAAGGCCCTAAAGTGGAGCTCAAAAGGATCCAAAGGAGAGCTCGGGCGGGGGCACTTTTCAGAGGGCTCCCAAAGAAGACTCTTGATTTTTATTCTCAAGGGGTCAAGACATACGACCTGGGAGTTGAAAAAAAAAAAGAATGAACAACAAACACCAACGAGGAAGTTGATCTGCTTCACTGCCTAAACACAGTTCTACCACTTCATTCACTACAATTCTTACACATACAAAGAGAAAAAGATGGACTGAGAAATGAGAGAGGTGCTCCACCCAAGAAAATTCCTCTGCCAGTTCAACCACAGTACAAGACATATGTCGAAGCTCTTGGCGTAAAAGGGAACTCCAAGATTGCCCCTCCAAGCTTCGTGAAGCCACAAGGAATGTCTCAAACACCTTCATTCACCATTTCGTCGCCGGAATAGGCAAGTGCCATGGTTAAGCGCTCAGAGGTCCGTCTATGTATGTTTTGCAATTTCGTTAATCATTTTCTATTATTTTTGGTTTTGTATCTTCCTTAGCACTCCTACTCCCGAATCTATGTATGTTTTGTGATTTTGTTGCATAAAACCTTCGAGCCGACGTCACGAAGACTCGCTGGAGACGCGATTTTCCGATCATCTTCTCCGGCGAGTCGTTGACTCAGTCAACACTAGTTGATCGAGTCAACAACGACATGGTAGCTACGCGGCATGCCACGTCAGCCAACGGTTTTCTTTCCCAAAAAACTCTTTTTTTTATTAAAAATTTATTTTATAAATAATAAATTAATAATAAAAATAGAGAGAGATCCGACGGTGGTCCTTGCTCCATGTGTTGTGATCTCGGATTTTTTCAAAAATAAGTTTGATTTTTCAAAACATTTTGATTTTTTGAAAAAATCATTTTGTCATCGTGTGGCTCGGGTTTGGCCACATTTCATGATCAGATCCGTTTATTTTTTAAAAGAAAATCCTTTTTCGAGGATTAAAAAATTCATTTTGAAAATTAAAAAAGTCCTTTTAGATAGACGGTTGTGGATTAGACACATCATCTGATCCTGACCGTTGGATAAAAATGGAATTAACTTTGGAAAATCAATTAAAAAATAAAAAATGTTATTAATAAAAAAAATAAAAAATAATAAAAATTCATAAAATGTAATAAAAAAAAATAAAATATCATAAAAATCATAAAAATAATTCTGGAATAAATACAAAATTTTCCAAAAATATAGAAAATGTCAAAAAAAATTAGGGGAAAATTCTATAAAAATAAAAAAAATATGAAAAGGTCCTAAAAATAGGAAATTTTTTTAAAAAGTCTTAAAAATTTCTAAAAAAACTCAGAAAAATTATCAAGAATTGTGAAATTACGAAAAAACTACATTCAACTAGTTTGATCCATTTTCACTTTTTTTATTTCCTGAGTCATAAAAAATGATGATTTTACCCTTCTGGTCAATCTGACCCAAACCACTCCAAATCATCCATGAATCTAATTAGCGTCTTTCCCAAGGTTTTAGGACTCCTCTAGGCCCATTTTAACTTGATTTGATGTGATTTTTTTTTTGTATGGATTCCTTGACTACGCACTTTCTTTATTGACTGTGATTGATAGGATAAAAAAATCTCATCTGCATGATCCTTCAAATCTTTTAAGGTTTACCTTACCCAAAGCATCTGCATGAATTCTCTAGGATAGAAACTTATTCAACCAGGTACTGAAAGGACATTAATAGCAATATTGGCGGAACTAAGTCTCCGAACCCAAAAATCTTTGATTTTCACATAATCAAGCGATCTTTCTCAATCGCTCAATAGGGTTTACAGTCATACCCTCCAAAAATGATTGATGGCAACTCCAAGTTGCACATACACTTATGTACATGTCACCGACCACACTAAAGTCGAACCCGATAAACCCATCACGATTTGGTATAGACCTGGGAGGGCTCAGGGAAGTCCCGATCTTAAAAAAAAAAATTGGCCTAGCAATTCATTAGCTCGCCTCTCCTCTTTGTCTCTCAAGGGTGGGATCGAGACAGCTGGCGACTCCACTGGGGATTTAGTTTTAAACTATTAGAGGACTTGACCCGATCAAAAAGTTGAGTGTTTTCTGGCATATTTTTATACAAGTGATGTTGAAGGTGAGGTAAGTCACCTAATCAAACATATTAAATGTTTTTGCAAATAAGAGTTATAAGGGGTAGAGTGATTGCTGACATGTTTTATGCAGGTTGGAGTTTTGGAAATGATTGTTTATTTCTTGCAATTTAGAAGTGCTGTTTTGATACCAACTATTGTGCATATCTTGCATATTCTGAAAATCACGACACCCGCACATACAACGCTTAAACCCAAGCCGTGAAACACCTTTCCTAGGTCATCACAGATAGGGATCAATACGTAAAGTTCTAGCGTTTGATTGCACTGGGGTTGACCATATTTGATTCCACTCGCTATCTGAATTAATGATTTTTTCCACTTAACGTTTGATCACACTTGCGAGTAAAGTTATCGAGTCAAATAGTGAAAGTCTTTTTAGATCCATATCATGTCCCTTCTTTTTATTTTCTAGAGTTAAATCCTCACCTGTCTCATGTGCATGTGAATCAGACGGTTGGTATACCTAAAATAAATAAATAAAAAGATAAAAAAAAATGGGTCTGGTTGGTAAAACCTTCTTACCTTTAAACTTGTAACTCATTTCCATATAATTTAAATTCTACATACTGTTTATATCATGCATCATCTCACAAAAAATTATCATCTGAGTAATTGGTTTGAAAGCCACTTTTAGGATAGAAGAATGGTTTCCCCAAGTCATATTGTAGTTCTCAAGATGACCACAAAGGGTCAAAGGAGCATTCCACACCATGACACCAACATGGAGTCATTTGAAGCATGTCGATTCGCTTGTAGGAGGGAGCTCCGAGATGGATAGATATATATATATATATGCTAGTTTGAAGAAATTCGATTTCAACCAGATGATTTATGATCTAATTTGAGGCATCCTTAGTGTTTTTTATACCCATTTACCGTAGATTTCGTTTCTGAACTTTATAATCTGGATTTTCTCATGTGGGAATCATTTTTATCTCATCCTTTTAGATCTAATGTATTAGGGATCTTTTGAGATGTATCTGTATTATCTAGACTCCTCTAGAAATTTTAGTAGATGGATGAGATAGTGGTTTTCATTCTAGTCACTTAAGTAATCCTAATCAATTGCATAATTCCTTTTGAGAGAAATCTGATTTAAAACTCTCTATTGGATCTCCTTTGGTCAAATAAGAGTGTTTAACGCTTATTTCACCAAAAGGAAATATGGAATTGAATGGCTCATGCATATGTAGCTTTCCTATATAATCCATGGTAGCTGGTTAAAGTCATTCATGTTATCTAAATTCAAGAAAATATTAGATATTCGAATTATCTCCATTTCTAGTAACAGCTTCAATTTGGATGTCCTATATTCCATTGAATTTAGGATTATTCATCCTGGACATTCCACCTGTTTTCTTTGGAATTGCCCAAAGATAGTTACCACGGATTATATCCCTTTCATTGGTATGTTTTCTTATGAAAAATATTTGGTAAAAACTTTTCACGAAAGGCTGGAACTCTTGTAAGGATTGTATCGTTATTAATCATGAGAAAGCATAAAATTGAAAGAATTTATGCTTTCTTTTTAACTTCTCCGTCTTAATATTGTTTTTATAATGAATAGGCGATCTTTAATCACAAGGATATCTGTCATAACTCGCTTGCAAGCTATAATGGAATAAGAAAATCTAGCACCGTGTGTGTTTGATTTAGAAGCCCAATTGAGCTACATAAGTGCAATGTTGTTTGATATGAAAGCCATGATGTCTAATTAGCAAGGGAAGTATCTAATTAGAGATAACGTCAACAAAGCTTCTCAGCCAAGGTCCTCTAATGACCCAGACACAAACCAAATTCCTTATGTGGAGCAAACTCAGAATAACGAAGTGCCGCCCAAACCTGCACCCATGATGGTAGATATAGAGAAAGAAAAAAATAGCAAGCCCACTCACAAAGTTAAAGAAGGCACGAGGAGGCAAGCTAAAATTGAAGAGTGCTTAAGTAGCTAAGGATACAAGTTAACTAGATTCGACAAGATCACTCCATTCGCAAAGATAAATGTCCCTTATGACTTTAAAGAGCCCGACTTCATGAGGAAATATGATGGGACTGAATGTCCCAAGGTGTATCTCAAGTAATACCTGCGCAGGATGGCATATTACTCAGACTACATTCCACAGCTCATGAATACCTTCCAGGAGAGTTTAGCAAGCACTGCTTTATCTTGGTTTATCAAGTTGGACCTTGGGAACTATGGCGGTTGGGAGGATCTAGCTAAAGATTCTCTACGTCAGTATAAATTTAATATTGCGACAACTCCTACTAGAGATGATCTTCTCAGAGAGAGCAAAAGGGAGGACGAGAGTATTCGAGTCTATGCGCAACGTTGGAGAGCTATGGCGATGCAAGTTTAGCCTCCCATCCTAGAAGATGAACTTGTAGAGCTATTTTTGAGAGCGCTCCCATTTGAACTATTTGACAAACTAAATACTTCCGGGTGTCTGACCTTTACCCATCTTGTTAAAGTGGGAGAATGCGTAGAATGGGCTATGAAGGAGAGAAAAGCACGTGAAGTACCATCAAAACAGCAATATCCGACAAACGAGGATAATGAACCTTTGGTTGATGTGGCGTTTATGCCAGATCCTCTTAAACAGAATAATATTTCGAAATCAACTCTCACTCAAGGAAACACCTCCTGGGAAACACTGAGAATTTTCAAGTCTAAGAAAATACATTGATTCTACTCACATGATGGTTTCTGCAGAAAACCACAAGGAACGGCGCTTTAGGAAGGTAAATGTGATCGTTCTAATGGAAACGTCTCATATATAGTTTAACTTGTCGATATATTCCTCTTGTCCTAGGTTGAAAATAGCCAATTTCTCAAGCCGATGGAAAAGATAGTGAAAGATAAATGAAGAGAACTTACTTGAAGCAAGTCTTCCCAATTTTACCAAAGAAACATATCGAGATGACAAATATGGGGAGTCATCCAAGTGCAATTGCATTACCAACCAAGAAAAAGGATGAGACCGAGTCATCTATTTTGGTGAAGAAACGTATTGTTCCTAAGTAACTTCCAATCAATCATGAAAATATTGTTACCTGTCCCTTTTTTTTTCTCGCAGGCAATAAATGGAGGCGAGGCACTCAAGAAACAATGCTATCAAATGACAAAATATGAAACATTGAATACTTCAAAGGTGAATACATGGATTCCAAGAAAAAGGTAAAAGTATATTGAGCTACTTAGTTGGGGCATGTGTCACTTAGACAGGGCAAATAGCACCTAACTAGGGCAAACAGATCGTTAGTGTAACCAAGGGTTTGCTCATGAATGACACGTTTCAAGTCAAATGAAGGACGGACATGATACTACAATGGATTACAGATCCTCAGAATACATGTGATCGCATCCAGATTGGAACGCATAATCAATGGTGAAGTTGTATCATTCCAATTTGCTTCAAATTTGAGAATATACACTAACTTTTAATCATTTTGTTTTCCCAAGGAACTCCAACCACAACAGACAGGTAAATATCCCTTACTTTGAAAATTTCTAATTCTATCCAAGTTATAACGAATGATTACTCAAACTGCTGACGAAAACTTTTATAATTCTCAAAATTACTTGTATTCTCATTCAAAAAGCTTTGAGGTTATCCAAAACATATTTGAAACATACATGCATCATGATCCCCTAATGTCGAATACGCGATTGAAATTGGCTAAAATAGGAAACGCGGATAAACGAAGAAACAATCTGTTCTCTCAATTTGATTATAACAAAAGATATTCAAGTATATCGTTTGAATATTCTAAACACCATTTTATATGATGTTAACCCTAATCTAAAATAGGAAATAAGAATATTGCCAAAAAAATGCCACTAAAAAGAAATCCCGAAAATACATAAAAATAATAATAAATTGAAAAGTCCATCTAAACGCTCCGATAAAAACTGTCGAAATCGGGTGCATCATCCCCCTTGATGATTGAATTTTGATGAAATTGAAATGAATTTCTAAATGAGGGCGTTTAGGCCTATCAAATGGAGTAACTCAAAAGATGAGAGGCAAACCATATCCAAACACGTCCCTACACACTTGAATGATGAATAAAAAAAGTGGGATAAAAAAAGATCTTGTCTATGAATGTAAGGACCATTTGTAGTGATTACATAGATTGAAATGATGAAAGGTGCGTTCATTTCTCAATCATAAACACATGATAATCTTTTGCAAACCCATTAGAGCATGTAAACGGAGAATTCCTGAAACAACCCTATCAAGAACCACCCTATATTAGGGCAGTTTGGAGGTTCATTGGTTGATTCATTGGAGAAAAGATCAAGGTAAGATTTTATTGTGCTAATTTGCATTAACCTTTTTACGATAACTTCAAGTGATATCTCATGGAGGCTTGAAACATCAAAGTGAGGGAGAGCAGTTCATTTCTCCATCCTATACATCTTATCCTTTGATGAGCCAACTTGAGCCTTCAAATCTTTATTTCTAAGCTCAGTTGGTAGTCACCTCCCTACACTAGGGCAACGCATATAATTTATCAACAAAAGAGTACGGTTAAGAATGAGACAATCTTTTGTGCTTAGTCTAGAAAAGACTTTAAAAAATGCAAAAGCAAGTGAAATTTGGGGCTAACAAAAGCAAGGTGCTTGGTAAAAGCAATGTTAAAGCCCATTGTTGAAAGAAGAGCCATAATATTTGAAAATTGATTAAGGAGAAATGCAATGATCATATCAAAAGGCTAAGGGGTTAGCAAATGCAAGTGCCTGGTAAAGGTAAGGCTAAAGCCCTTTTATAGAAATAAAAGTCATGATACTCAGGATGTAAGTAAAGGATAACAAAAAGTGTCAAAAGTGAAATCTATCAATTAGAATGTGATGAAAACAAATGATGTCTAGAGGTTAGTTGAAAATAAACGTCTAGAAAACTTTCGAGGTTCAAAAGTATAGATTTATCCCCAGTAGAGAGGACAGTTGGTAATGATGCAAAGGTGATCACCGGCCTATCGTACCCCTCATTCTGAAATGGCCATTCAGAGTCTACCTTGAATCAATGTTACAACCTATCCCGAAACCTCTCCTGATTGAGACGTTTCAAGTCAACATGAGATTTCACATAAGAAGCTGTTGCCTAAAGTAGTAAGTACAATCTTGTCTTATCTAATTTTTAAGGTTCTTGACTTGTAAATTTGAAGAAGATACTTTTAAAATTTGATTCATTTTTAAGCCTCAAAGTGCATATCCATTGCATAAGCCTTTGACCAAGCTTACATTATGGTCCCTTAAAAGGCTTTCTCTGATCAATCAAATATATATATTGCAAATAGTCCCAAAATTCTTGACATAGGTTTCAGGTGATCATTTGAGTGTTTTTAGAAATATTTCATAGTAAAGAAGTAAAATCTCTTAAAAATTGATATTGTGAGAAGTTTTCTCTGATAAGTATACTCCAATTGATTTTCTAATCAAACTCATTTGGCTATTTCAAATCATTTAACTCAAAATCATTCTCATAAGAGATTTTTTTTTTATCATACTTGTCATGTGGTAAGATGTTTTGCATAACCTTCGATATTACATTGCATTCTTTGAAAAATTCTACATAATTTCCAAAATGAGGATCATAAGAGCATAACCCATCTTGAAGACTTGAGATATTTGAAATGTTTGAAATCTTCTAAATCTCTACTTCTTTTGGTAAGAAAAATCAGACTTGAGCTTCGGCAGGATTCTCAGTCTTTTCAAATCCCAGAATGGCGACCTCTTTGGTAAGATAATTCAGGATAAAAAAATTTCTATATGACTCTTAATTTTTTTTTCAAATCTCGGAATAGCACCCAAAATCATCTCAACGATAGACACTGCCCAAAGGATCAATCCAACGATAGACACTACCTAAAGAATCATCTCAATGGTAGACACCGCCTAAAGGATCAGCCCAATGGTAGACAACGCTTGAAGGATCATCCTAAGGGTAGACACCGCCTAAAGGATCAGCCCCAGGTTAGACACCGCCTAAAGGATCAGCCCAATGGTAAACACCGCCTAAGGGATCAACCCAACGGTAAACATCGCCTAAAGAATCAATTCAATAGTAGACACCGCTTAAAGGATCATCTCAATGTTTGACACCGCCTAAAGGATCAATCCAATGGTAGATACCACCTAAAAGATCATCTCGAAGGGACCATAAGATTTCTCACTCATTATCCTCTTTTATGAGGATACCGCCCGTAAGTCTTTTTTCCATGAGCGTAGGTATGTAATCGTAGCCTGACAACCATTGAAGAACTCGAAGAATGATTCCAATATCATCAAAGATAGGCATTTCTTCATGGACCCCACATCGGGTGAACCGTTTCCAAAGTCCTTTTTACAAGCATAAAGTCCTTCTTATAGGCATTCCTTCGGTAGATCCCACATCTGGTGGACCGTTTTCAAAAGTCCTTTCTACATGCATAAAAGTCCTTTTTACAGGTACTCCTTCAGTAGATCCCACATCAGGTAAACTGTTTTTAAAGTCCTTCCTATAGGCCCAAAGTCCTTCATACATGCCCAAAGTCATTCCTACAGGTACTCTTTCGATAAATCTCACATCGGGTGAACCATTTTCAATGTCCTTCATACAGGCACAAAGTTCTTCCTCCATACACGAAGTCCTTCCTACATGCATTTTCTTCGGCGAACCCTACATCGAGTAAACTGCTCGGCAGTATCCTTTCATTAGGAATCTGCCATTAGGTGACCTATCATACGGGTTGAATTTTAACCAATTTTAATCAGTAAAATCCTTTCATTAAGAATCTACCGTGAGGCAACCTACCATATGGATTAAATCTCAATCAATTTTAATCAGTAAAATCTTTTTATTAGGAATCTGCCATTGGATGATTTACCATACGGGTCAAATCTCAATCAATTTTTAATCAGTAGAATCTTTTCATTAGGAATCTACCATGGGGCGACCTACCATACGAGTCAAATCTCAACCAATTTTTAATTAGTAGAATCCTTTAATTAGGAATCTGTTATGGGACGACCCACTATATAGGTCAAATCCCAATCAATTTTTAATCAGTAAAATCCTTTCATTAGGAATCTGCCATGGGGCGACCCATCATACGAGTCAAATCTCAACCAATTTTTAATCAGTAAAATTCTTTAATTAGGAATCTTCCATGGGGCGACCCACTATGGGTCAAATCTCAATCAATTTTTAATCAATAGAATCCTTTCATTAGGAATCTACTATGGGGCAACCTACCATACGAGTCAAATCTCAACCAATTTTTAATTAGTAGAATCCTTTTATTAAGAATCTACCACGGGGTGACCTACCATATGAGTCCAAATTCAATCACCATAAGATTTTCTTATAACGAATCCTTAGGATTTCAATCCATCATCAACAGGTCAGTTAACGACAACCGCAAGGCGGGCAGGCAAGCTTCAAGTAAAGCCCTTGACTCTCTCTTTCTCACTTTTTCTCCCCCTTATCAAAATGAGCAAAAGGAGCTTCAGGACTTAAGCTTTTAAAGAAGAAATAAGAGTTGGATGTCATGACTTTTTGTTTTCCCCAATAGAGTCGACTAGACCTCAAGTGTCATTCTATCTTCGATAGAGATCGTTCACGAGACCCCTTTCAAAGAGGGGCAGTTGTTAACACTTGATTTTTTTTCCATTTTTATTTTTAAATTTTTTTAAAAAATCTATAAAAATTCATAAAATTAAAAAAATCAACTTTGGGGACCTTGCCTAGCCTAGCGAACCAATTTTGACAAAAAAAATAAATTTTTATATTTTCATCATTTTTCTACATTTTCTTTTCAAAAATTCATAGAAAATCAAGAAAACATGAAAAAATTGCTAAATCAACTTTAAAAGCCTTGGCCAAGCCTAGGCAACCATTTTTGAAAAAAAAATAGTTTTTCTTATTTTTCGCATTTTTAAATATTTTTTAAAAAAAGAGAAAAATACTTGAAACTTAATAAAAAATAAAAAAAAATAGAATTTGAAGCCACAAAAATATGAAAAAAAAATATTCATTATTTTAATTTTAATTTTCTCTTCATTTTTTCCAAAGAAAATTCGAAAAAATTAATTCGAAATTGTGGTTTACCCAGTTAATCACATTTTTGGATTAATTACCAAAAATTCTAGAAATTTCATTCTAGCTTTGTAATTTTCCAGAGTTGTCACATTGTCCTCTAATAACTCAAATTTCATGTTTGGTCTAATAAAGTTCACAAATTGAGCAAAAAAAATGATGGCAAAAATGTTTTCAATCTAGTCCCTTGTGTTCAAGTTAAATGCAATTGAGCATTCTCGAGCCATTGTCATTCACACTTAAAAATCTACCCCTATGTTTTTCAACATTCCAAGACTATTGGTGGATTCGATTCCATTCAATTCGATCATTAAGAGCTTCAATCTGTCAAAATTTTTTGGGGTGTTTCTTAAGTAAAGTATAATGGAGATTAAAGTGGGCTGAAAATGTTAAGCTTGGTCAACTTATTAACCAATCAATCAAGAATAGTAACATCTTTTTTTTCCTTCGAGTTTGCACTCTCTTGCACAAAAAAGGAAAACCCGCTTGGACCCACTTCTGCTAAAAGCTACTACTTGGCTAACCATGGACCAAGGGATAAAAACAACTCTGGTTTTCCTTCATTTGTACGTGTACAGGAGCTACACGAGGAAAAATAGAGCTCGGCCGGCCAATGGGTCTTCTTTGAAGGGTCTCACTGGAGGAAAAAAATGAAGAGTGACCCAAAGCCTCTTGAAATGGCGTCGCTACCGGCGTGCCCAACGACACGTGACCGAATGACAATGCAAGTGCCAAACCATCCAAAAAGATTCCCTACCTCAGCCGTTGAAGAAAAATTTGTTACAACAGATTTTGAAAAGAAAAACAGACGGGAAGATGGGGATAAAAAGAAAAACGAAATTCAGTTGTAGGGGAAGGATGATTCAAAGTAGAGAACTTCCAGAGAGCGTTCCAGAGAGTGAGAGAGAGAGCTATTCTCGAGAGGATTCGGCTGTGAACTAGAGGAAGAAAAGTTAAGCGTCCTCAGTAGCAACGAACATACAATTGATCTTCATCACTCTCGATCAGGCTTCATCCAAGCTTCAAGAGGCTCTCAAGACCTTAGCAGAAGCTAATCCTCACCATAAAACAGGTATGTTTTCCTCCTCCCAATCTGCCCTGCTTTCACGCATAGTTCACTGTTCATCCTGGTTCTATTCAATTTTTGATTGAATCAAACCAAAATCGATAGTTCACGATCATAACAGGGATGCATGTAACGTCATTTACTCATCGATTTTGCTGGTTATCTCTCATTGATTCCCGACGAAGTGATTTTAGCAAACTTTAGGCTATGCACTTTACATGTTCGGTGATTTGCTTTAGGAGTTGATTTTGATGTTTCGATTTCGATTAGTGGTTCCGATTACTATATCTGTGCTATTGGTGCTTTCATTTGAACCTGGAATGCTCACTAAACTTAGCCTATCACTTTTTGTGCAATGACTTGGCTCGAATCGTCGTGATTGAACCTCTGAGAATTCTTGACTTAAGCCTCTAACTGGAAATGACCAAGTGAATAACCATGATGCTCGTGGAAGTACAGTAAGGTCTTCTAGAGTTCCATTTTGTGTTTGTGGTTTGATTGCTTCAAGACTTGATGTCACTAATAGAAAAAATTTGAGTTCACCAGAAAGTCATGGCTAGTCTGAGCTGTGGAGGTTGATTTTGGTATAGACGGGGTGTTACTTTGGCTAGGTTTTAGACTGGAGTAGTTTAGGATTTGCTTTAGACGAAAATTAGATAGGAAATCGCATGTACATGGCTTGATTTGAGGTCTCCGGTGAACTCGCCAAAGACGCAATTTTCCAATCATCTTCTCCGGCGAGTCATTGACTTGGGTTGACCGAGTCAACGACAACGTGGTAGCCACGTGGCATGCCACGTCAGCCAACGGTTTTCTTTTCCAAAAAATCATTTTTTTCGCATTAAAAATTGATTTTCGAAATAAAAAAAATTAATAGAAAAGAGAGAGATCCGATGGTCGTTCTCGAGCCACGTGTTGTGATCTCGGATTTTTTTAAAAATAAGTTTGATTTTTCAAAACATTTTGATTTTTTGAAATCACTATTTTGTGATCGCGTGGCCCAAGTTTGGCCATGTGTCACGATCGGATCCATCTATTTTTTTTCAAAAAAAATCCTTTTTCAAGAATTAAAAAATTCATTTCGAAAAATAAAAAAAAATCCTTTTAATCGGATGGTTGTGGATTAGTCACGTCGTTCGATCTAGCCATTGGATAAAATTGGAATTAAATTTGGAAAATCAATAAAAAAATCAAAAAATTTAATAATAAAAAAACAAAAAAAATAAAAAAATCATAAATTGTAATAAAAAAGGAAAAATTCATAAAAACAATTCTAGAAAAAATAAAAAAAATTCAAAAAAATAAAAAAAAATAGGGTGAAATTCGATAAAAATAAAAAAGTTTTGAAAAGGCCCTAAAAATAGGAAAATTTAAAGTCTTAAAAAAATTCTAAAAAAATTCAGAAATCATCAAAAATTGTGACATTAGGGAAAAACCACATTCAACTGGTTTGACCCATTTTCACATTTTTTTTATTTCTCGAGCGCTAAAAAATTACGATTTTGTCCTTTTGGTCAACTGACTCAAACCACTCCAAATCATCCATGAATCTAATTGGCGTCTTTCCTAGGTTTTTAGGACTCCTCTAGGCCCGTTTTGACTTGATTTAATGTGATTTCTTCACATATAGATTCCTTGACTGCACACTTTCTTTATTGACTGTGATTGATAAGATAGAAAAATCTCATATGCATGATCCCTTCAAATCTCTTAAGGCTTACCTTACCCAAAGTGTCTGCATGAATTCTCTAGGATAGAAACTCACTCAATCAGGTACCGAAAGAGGGTCATAGCAATATTGGTGTAACTAAGTCTCCAAACCCAAAATTTCTGGTTTTCGTAAAATCGAGCGATCTCTCCCAATCGCTCAATAGGGTTTCCAATCATACCCTCCAAAAATAATTGGTGGTGATTCCAAATTGCACATGCACCGATGCACATGTCACTGAGCACACTAAAGTCGAACTCGATAAACCCATCGCTATTTGGTATGGACCTAGGAGGGCCCGAACGAAGCCTCGATCTTAAAAAAACTAATGGGCCAAGCAATCCATTAGCTCACTTCTTCCCTTTTTCTTTCAAGGGCCAGGATGGGCAATGTTTAACAGCTCTAAGCATAACTCCATGATTTTATTAATCTGCACATGCTTAATCGTTATACCAGTCTCCCTTTCGGTCAAAGCCCTTAGCTGCCTGATCTTGACGACAACATCAAACTTGTGCCTTAGCACAAATACCCAAGTCTTCCTCGAGTGGTCATCCACAGTTATCAGTATAAACCTGGCACTCTTCCTTGAAGAAAACCGTGATAATATGAAAATATCTAAGTAAGTTAATTCTGCAATCTCCATGGTTTCTTTGACAATTGTACTAAACTGCACTTTTCACTATTGATCTAAATCACAGCACCTACATACATTCAATCCATTAGCAATATAACCACATAATAAATTTATTTCACATAAAGCCTTCACGTTTCTCTCGCTAATGTGCCCCAAATGCATATGTCATAATTCAAACTTTCAAACAGATGTATTCGACGTTTTTACGAATTCCGTCATTATCTTACCTTGAAGTTTATATAGGTCATCATACTTAATTACTCTCATTATTATCAAGACACCTAAAACAATTTTTGGAATTTGACATTCTGAAAAATATTGACACTTAGCTGAATTTAGGGCACTCAAGGAAATCATATTTTTGTTAAATTCTAGAATATGCCTCACTCTAGTCAATGTCCTCACAATACTATCGTGCATTCTAATTCTGACATTGCCACTATCTACAACTTTGCATTCAGCATTGTTCGCCAACTGCACTTTACTATTATCCATGCACTGATAAAAAAAAATAAATCAATTCTTGGTATAGCATGAAAAGAATAATTAGAATTCATAATCCATCCACCAAGTAACGAATTATCAGTGACAGACAAAACAAAATCAACATTGTCTGAATTATTATCAGCTATAGCTGGAACGTCATCCGTAGATTCTACTATGATTCCTTACCCTTCTCCTTGTTCAACTTAAGACAATCCTTTCTAAGATACCCCCCTCTTGCCACGGTTTCAACACATAGCAACATCGGTCCTAGACAGACTATGTTTATTCGAGTTTATACTATTTTTGCTAACATGAGTACTAGTTCTTTCTCTATTTATACCTACTAAAACAGTAGATACAGATTCACTAGATTCTCTTCTAGAATATCCTTACTCATAATTAAATCTCAAATCCTATTAAACATCAAACTTGTTGACCCAAAGAATTACTAACAACTGTAGCAATAGTATTTCAACTATCAAGCAATGAGGATCATAGAACCAAAACACATATTTCACCTTCAAAGTTAATATCAACTAACTCAATTGACTAATGATTACATTAAATTCACTATTGTGATTAGCAACTAGCACACCTTCGCCCATTTTCAAATTAAATAGACTTTGCATCTGTTGATACCCGTTAATACCGAAACGCTGTAGTGTGATTCGGTATCTTAGAAGTGACACGTGGAAAAAGGAATCATTGGTAGATCCTGAATTACGGCGAGGAGGAAAAAACTTTACACTGAATAATAAGGTAGTGTTTGGCATTCAGGATATATGTACCATTCGGGATATGTGTGCCATTCGCGATATATGTGCCATTTGGGATATGTGTGCCGTTCCGGATATTTGTACCACTCGAGAAGTTTAAAAGAAAATATACCGAATGAAAGACATAGTGTGCTAGGATTCGGCATGTCATAAATACACGACACGAAAATTATTACATCCTGAAATTTGGAAATATAGCGCAAGTCTTATGGCCGCGAATAGGTTTTCCAAAACCTAGAAATGTCATTCAAAAAGAGATGGTTAATGGTGCAGTTGCAAATTATAGGAGGCATGAGCCCCGATTTATATGGGTCAGTTGTGAAGATCATGGATTAGAGGAGAATTACAGCGCCAAAATTCAAATATTTGAAATAAAAAAATAACTACTTGAGCGGTTAGAAACGCAAAAAAAATAAGTACTCGTAAGGAAGGAAAGAGAAGGATCTCTCCACAATCATCCAAAAAAGACATTATGTTTCTTTAAAAGCTTTAGCCTACTTCGCTGTTCGTAGTGCAGCGTGTTAACATTATAGTTCTTTCCTTTCCTTGTACTTTCGGTTTCAAGCAATCTATTTCTATTACCAGCCAATTAGGAGTAGCATACATAGTAAATCCTCACTATTTCAATCACTTTCGTTAGTCGCACACACCCGTTCCCCTGTTCTCCTTGACTTTCCATTAGAACAAAGCCGCAGAACCCTTCTTAATAAAAATCAAATTGCGAAGTTCGGTGAAAGATATTCCCGATTCAAATCATGGGAACATCTTTTTGGCACGCCCAGTGGGACCTTTGTGGTAAGTTTTGGAAAAGATGGTGAGAACAAGAAATCAAGTGGATGGTCAGAACGACAACGCCAACAATGGTAACCAGTCTAAGCATTCGGCAGCTAATGTAGTGGTCGGAGCTACTACCGATATACTACGAAAGTTAATGGATGATCAAGCTCGTGCGTTAACACCAGATGCTACGCTGGTAGCAACGATGAAGAGAATGTTCGAAAAACAGCAGAATGAATTGACCAACCATATGATCCGACATGTCACTGATGTCATCAAGCCAATGGTAGTCAATGCAATAAATGAAGTAATATCGCGATCGGGTTCATCGTCTCAAGGACCTCCTTTTCAAGTAAATGCTTCAATGGCCATGCCATATCCTCCAATGTATGGTCCACCTGTCGCTGGTCAAGGTAGCGGAGGAGTTCCTCTTCAACCTTCCCTAGTAAGGATCATACCAAGGCCAGAGAATCCAACTCAAGTGAACTTGGTAAATGGAGTTAGTGGGTATACTTTCCCGCAAGGCGGTCTAGCTGAAGGTAACACAGCCAACCCAAATGTCCAGAATGTATATCCGGTGTCGAATATACCCAATCCCGAACCAATTAGGCATCTTGGAGTTCCAGTATATCCACATGGCATTGGGAATCAACCCTATAGACCAGCACCACCGGTTAACTTTAACGTAGAGAATCAAGGAGTCGATAAACCCATACTAATTGATCCTAGGGGGCAAGATGCATGGGTTAGCCAACAGAATGTGAGACCATGGAATCTTGATCGGGTAGCTAAGATAGTGCTCCAGCAGTTGAGAGTGGACAAGGGTGTTCCAAGGCCGGTGTATAGGAAGCCACATCCAAATTGGGTGGATAATATCCCATATTCAAGAGGATTTAAAACACCCGATTTTGCTGTCTTCACTGAGGAAGAAAACCAATCAACTATGGAGCACGTATGATTATTTTTAGCACAGTGCGGAGAAGCAGGGACAAACGAGTAATTGAGGCTCAAGTTATTTCCCCTGTCGTTGTCCAAGATAGCATTTACTTGATATACCAACCTACTAGCGAATTCGATTCAGACATTGGCTGAGATGGAGAGGCAATTTCATTCTCATTTTTATCGGTCCGTGCCCAAAGTATCGGTAGCTAATCTTGCGAGAATGTATCAGTATAGTGGAGAAACCGCAGACCAATTTATTGCTCGGTTCAAGAAATCAAGAAATCGATGCCTGACATCTCTCATTGAGAAAGAGTTTATCGATCTGGCGTTCAATGGGTTAAGATTTAACCTTCGGGAGCGTTTTGAAGGTCAAACTTTTGATGACCTCTTCCAGCTAACAACCATAGTTTCAAAGTACGAACACTTGTTGAAAGAGAAAGATAGGAGACCAACGAAAGAGAACAAACAGGCCTTGGTTGGGGTAGGTAATCCTGAAATGAAAGATTTGATGGAAGAGGAAGAAGAAAGGGAGATAGCAGTGGTTACAATGGTGTTGGACAAACCATATGTGTGCCCAGCTCTTAAACCAGCAACAATAAAAAAGTTTGCAAAGGCAAGAGAGTCAAATAGTTACTCGTTCGACATATACAAGTTGGATAAGATATTTGATTTGTTGCTGAAAGATGGGATGATAAAGTTAGCTGAAGGACAGAAAATCCCATCTAAGGAATAACTGGCAGATAAGAGGTATTGTAAGTGGCATCACTCAACCAGTTACAACACAGCGAATTGTATCGTTTTCAGGAAGACGATACAAGAAGTGATTCGGTAGGGCAAGATTAAATTTGCTGAAGACAAAGAAAAAGCACCAATGGGGGTTGATACAGATCCTTTTCCTAAGATGATGGGAATGGTGAATATTCATACTCCGTCGAGTTATCAAACCGAAGGTGTATGCTCTCTTGAATCATCAAGACCAACATTGGTCGGAATATCGATTTGTTCAAGGGGCTAGAGGAAGGTACCGATCAGGCTCTTTCATTCGGAAAAGTATCAGACCCTGAAGAGGTTTTGACAATGACTCCACAAGTCATTTGAGCTGTGGAACTAGGGGAGGATACCGAAATAGATTCTATTCCCGAAAGGAAGACGAGGTGCGGAGAACGCCTGAAGCAACGATACCCGAAGAGTTTATCCAGACATAAAATTTCCTCCGAGAACCCGAGAAGGAAACACGAGTAAGCAAAATCAAATCCGAGATTGTGGTTCCCAACACTTCCTCCCAGGAGCATGAAAGGGACAATCAATGCACGCAGTTAAAATTGGAAGATTGGCGTGAGTTGGTACGCTACGAGCGCCAGAGAGAGCATAGTAATCGACAAGTTCGGAAACCAGAGAAAAGTCAAGACGAGTCCCGAATTAACGAAGTGGGTAAGACCACAAGTAAGCTGGTCAAAAAGAAACGTTTGTGGCAGCGTTACAAAGAAGGAGACCCAGAGGTCGGACTTCTTGGAGAGTCGAGTGGCAAATATGATTACGTTGTGTCTTACAGTAATGCAGAATACCTCATACGACCATCATTGCCTGTTGAGCCATCTGGTTGGGGAGATGAATTTGAAGACCAACCATTTCCCATCTGGGGAAAGTCGAGAAGGAGAATAGTCCCGAAATATCACAGGACAAGAAAGTTCAAGTGAATCAGGATAATAATCAAGGAGCTGAGAGCAGTAAAGCTCCAAATAAGCCAACCAAGAAAAAGAGTCTTTGGTAGCGTTACCAAGATGGAGATCCAAAAGTTGGTCTTCTTGGAGAACCCAGTGGGAAGTTTGAGTACGTTGTATATTATGGAAAACCAGATTACCTCAAATAACCACAATTACCGGTTGTACCATCTGGTTGGGGGGAAGAATTTGATGATCCACCACCTAGATTTCCATTACAAGAGGTTGAGGAAAGCAAGATTTCCAAAGCCGAATCTAATGTTCCTAAAAGAAGAAATCATGATGAAACATCATTACAAGCAGTTCCGCCTAATGGTGAGAGGAAAAGGACTTACAAAATTTCACATGATCTTCCCGAAGGAAAGTGGAGAGAAGCAAAGCCGCATGGCCAAGCATCATACCGAACTCTCAAGAGGAAGAATCAAAGGCAGAAGAGCAAGCAAAGATATTTTGAACAGGTTTGGAGAGGCAGGACAACCCCGAATCACGAAAGAAGAAACTAGGTATGGAGACGAAATGTTGCCGAAGCAAAGAAAGAAGAAGTAGAGGAGGTTCTTACTCTGAGCCAGCAAAAAGAAAGTCCAAGACAAGAACACATCAAGGGAGAGAAAGTTCGGGAAGAACGACCAAGAATAGATTTTGGACAATTCACAGTAGAACTGGCCCAAAAACATGAGTATGGTTTCAGTCAAGGTCGTATGAAGCCTGAAGATAACGAAGCTAATCGACTTCAGAAAGGGAAGTCTATGATGCCGAAAGAACATGACCATCCAAGAAGAATCGAGATGGTGAATACGAAACTCCCACCTGAATTCGGGATAAGCTTAACGGTGGAAGAAGATTCGGGACACATCTCTGAGAGGGAGGTAACTATGGCAGAGTTTCACTTCTCTGAGGATGAAGTAATGGAGTTTGAGAAAGTCCCAACTGAGAGAGCTAAACATCTAAAGTCATTGCTTATATCTGGTAGAGTGGATGGAAGGCCTGTAAATAAGATATTTGTGGACGCTGGGGCTACTTTGAATTTAATGTCATATGAATACTATAGGAAGTTGGGTAAGAGAGATAATGAGATCACACCGTCAAATGTACAATTATCCGATTTTCTAGGAGAAGTGACAAGTGTGAAAGGAGCTGTCATGGTAAACCTTACTATCGGGTCCAAAAAGTCAAGGACTACCTTCTTCGTGATTGAGTCAGATGGCGCATACAATTTGTTGCTAGGAAGAGACTAGATTCATGCCAATCAATATGTGTCGTCTACATTACACCAGATATTGGCGTTTTGGAGTGGAGAGAAGGTAGAATATGTCAAGGCAGACGGGAAAGTCATCCCGATAGGATAGACAGAGATCCATCCAGAAGATAAAAACTATCTGATGAAACTGAGTTTTGGAGATTCCTGAGACCGACTCACGGTCTTATGCATTTTGCCGCTTCGGGAAAGGGAGAAACGAATGGATCCTTAAGTCGAGCTTGGCATCTCAAGACCTGAAAGATCTTTATGGAAGTCGATACATCCTTATAAAGAACTGAAAAAAGTTATTTGGTGTACTTGGTTGAAGTAGCCGAGCAAGATTAGAAGACATTAGAATGTATCGAAGAGTGGGAAGATTCACCAATGAAGGAAGAAATCAAGTCTATAGAAACAGAAGATCCTCTGGTTGAGATAAATATCGATAAGGGTGAGCATCACCGACCCATATTTATAAGTGCGCTCCTGCCAGGGGGCATAAGAGATGATTTAGTAAAACTGTTTACTAGGTACAAGGATTGCTTTGCTTGGGATTACCATGAAATGCCAAGACTGTCAAGAGAAATTATTGAGCACAGGTTACCAATTAAAAAAGGATTTTGCCCACACAAACAGCAAAAAAGGAGGTTTGCCCCAGATGTGATCGACAAAATTAAAAAAGAGATCGAAAGGTTGCCGAGGGTGGGATTCATAGAGATAGCCAGGTATGTGGAATGGATTTCTAACATAGTCCCAGTGAAGAAGAAAAATGGGAAATTACGGGTGTGTATTGATTTTCGAAATCTTAATGCTGATACTCCGAAAGATGAGTATCACATGCCCGTCGCAGGTATGTTGATCGACTCAGCATCAGGAAACGAGATGTTGTCACTAATGAATGGACACATGGGATACAATCAGATATTCATTGCTCGGGAAGATGTCCCGAAAATGGCATTTAGGTGTCAAAGAGCTATTGGGACCTTCCAATGGGTTGTCATGCCATTTGTGTCACGACCCTAAAAATTTTCGATCGATATAAAATTCCCAGATTAACGGATTATTAGGCTAATTAGATGAAATAACCCAATACGGACCCGCCCAAGTCCTACCGAATCGCAACTTTGGTTTTTGTTCAAATGATTTTAGAATTTGGAGTCGCCACTAATTATTTTTGGTAAGTTGATTAGAAACCTAAGTAAATTAGTTGGAGAACTAAATTACTTCTACGAACCAGAGATTATAAGTTCGGGGACTTGGTTACATCAGTTAATTAAAACTAATGCCCTTTCGGTACCTTAATTTCATGGATATCCTAATTTGGCAACTCATGCTTGGTTTATTCCTAAGGCTCTAGTAGGATGTTCTCTTTTTGTATTTTCACTTTTTAAATAGAACGCATGTGAGTGACATTTTTTTTGGTATTTTCAAAATGTTAAATATTTCCCTGAAGCCGAAAGAGGGGGTGAGTTAACGACTTATGTGCAGTGTTGCGACCTACTCATTTTGGAATCTGGTGATTCAAAAGTTGAATTATAGGAAGTAAATGACAGTAAATAAAGACCTCCAGTGAATGGCTCAGCCTTGGCTTAGCTCTCCCTTTTGGGGTTTAATGGTACGAAAATGAAATTATAGGAATTTAAATGCCAGTAAGTAAAAACCTCCAATAGGCAGCCTAGCATTAACTTGGCTCTTCCTTTTGGGGTTTAATGTGCAAGAATTTAAATTACGGTAAGTAAAAACCTTCAATGGGCGGCCTAGCATTGGCATGGCTCTTCCCTTTGGGGTTTAATGTACAGGAATTTAAATTACGGTAAGTAAAAACTTCCAATGGGCGGCTTAGCATTAGCTTGGCTCTTCCCTTTGGGGTTTAATGTGTAGGAATTTAAATTACAGGAATTTAAATTACGGTAAGTAAAAACCTCCAATGGGCAGCCTAGCATTGGCTTGGCTCTTCCCTTTAGGATTTAATGGTGCAGGAATTAAATTGCGGGAAGTAAATGACCTCCAGTGAGCGGGCTCTGCTCTTCACATTCTGGGGTTTGAATTCAAAAAAATAAAAAACAATGAATTGATTCAACAATTCGAATCAAAATCCATCCATGGGTCGGCTGAAAATTTGACGAATGTTTTGGACTGCCTGGGCCAATTTTGCTTGCATCTTCATGAAATTACTATTGGTATAGAGTCGTGATTACCTGACATAAAATATGGGGAAATGGAAGATGGAGAAAGTGTATACAATTTGTGCTAATTTGCGACTAAAACCACAAATAAATTAATAAATAAAAATACATAGTTCGAATTTGCTTGCTCGTTGACGATGATGAACTTTTGAATTATGTTGATCGATGAAGGAATTGGTGATGATAACCCCTAGATTTAAACTCCCATCATCTTCAAAATTCTCTTTCTCTTTTTGGTATTTTCTTTCTCTCAAATTTTTCTTCAATCTTCCAAAACCCTCTCAAACATCTAAAATTTTCTCTCCCAAAAAATCTCCCTCCCAAGTTCACTTCTTCCTCCTTTTATAACCCAATCATCTATCTCCCATTTTAATTTCTTCACTAACTCTATCTCCCATTCTAATTTCTCCACTAACTCTTCTTCATTTTCATCTTCCCTTCTCCATCTCTATCTCACATTCTAATCTCTCCACTAACTCTTCTTCATCTCCATCTTTCTTTTTTCATATTTATCTCCCATTCTAATTTCTCCACTAACTCTTTTTCATCTCCATCTTCCCTTCTCTTATCTTATTTTCTTCATTCATTCTTCTCCATCTCCTCTTTTCCATCTTCCCTTCTCTTATCCTATTTCTCCATCCATTCTTCTCCATCTTCTTTTCTCCATCTCCACTTCTCCATCTTCCCTTCTTTATTCCAATTTCTTCACTAACTCTTCTTTTTGTTATTTACAAAATAATCCCTTAAGAGTTAGGTATTTTCACTTTAATCCCTAAGATTTTAAGTATTTGCAATTCAATTCCTCAAAAAATTTTCTTTAAGTCCAAATCTCCTCACAATTTTTGACACACCTCTCCTACAATTAATCAAAATTCACCGTATGTCAAATTTAACTTCATTTCATGCTGTCCTTTTACAAAATTAAGTCATTATGGATATAATTGGGCTAAGATGATAATTTAGAATACTAGAGAACAATGTCACAACTCTTAAAAGTAAAAAATGAAAATAAATTGACTCAAATTGAATTTTTTAGGCCCGATTTGAGATTATGCTTGTGAAAGAATACATGACCCCGAATTGGATTTTTTATATTTACGATGGCCAACATGAAAAGGGATTTAAAAGAAAAATATTGGCTATTTTTATGTAATTTTGTGGCCTCAAATGCTATTATTTATTAAATATTTTCCTAATTTCTAAAAAAATATTTTAAAAATATAAAAACAAATATGAAAAATTATTTTTTGTTCAAAATTGATTCTCTAGGCTTGACCAAGGTCCCCAACATTGATTTTGCAATTTTCTCATTTTTTTCTTGATTTGTTTTTATGAATTTTCGAAAATAAAAATACCAAAAAATACTGAAATTTTGAAAAATCATTTTTTTGTCAAAATTGGTTCCCTAGACTTGACCAAGGTACCCAAAGTTGATTTTTTTATTTTATGAATTTTAAAAAAGAAAAGATGTTTAAAAATCAGGTGTCAACAGCTGCCCCTCTTTGAAAGGAAGCTCGGTAGAGATTCATTTCAAAGACAAGATAACACCTGAATCCTAATCAACTCAACACAATGAAATAAAAAGAAGTCATAACATTTGATCTCTAATAGCCCTCTTTGCAAGTTTCAATCCAAATCTGGCTTGAAGAAGCTCCTATGAAGTAAGGGAGAGATAGAGAGGCCTACGACTTGTGTGCTCATTGTATGACTGTTACCTGACATGAATGCTCTACTGAAAGTGGAATGAGAACCTACGGATTTATTACAAAAAAAACCTTAAGATGGTTGAACTTGAACCTGTATAGTAGGTCAACCCATGATAGATTCCTAATGAAATGATTCTATTAATTAAAATTGGATTAAAATTTGACCCGTGTGGTGGGTTACCACATGGAAATGTCTGTAAGAAGGACTTTGTGCCTATAGAAAGGACTTGATGCCTGTAGAAAGGACTTTTGTGCCTATAAGAAGGACTTTTGTGCACATGTAGAAAGGACTTTGGGTGCCTATAGAAAGGACTTGGTGCCTATAAGAAGGACTTTTGTGTGCCTGTAGAAAGGACTTTGGGTACCTGTAGAAGGGACTTTGGGTACCTATAGAAAGGACTTTTTTGCCTGTAAAAGACTTTGGTGCTTGTAAGAAGGACTTTGGGTGCCTGTAGAAAGGACTTTTGTGCTTGTAAGAAGGACTTTGGGTGCCTTTAGAAAGGACTTTTGTACCTGTAAAAAGGACTTGGTGCCTGTAAGATGGACCTTGGTGCCTATAGAAAGAACTTTAGGTGCATATAGAAAGGACTTTGTTGCCTGTAGAAAGGACTTTGGGTGCCTGTAGAAAAGACTTTGGATGCCTGTAAAAATGAATTTTGTGCATGTAAAAAGGACTTGATGCTTGTAAGAAGGACTTTGGTGCCTGTAGAAAGGACTTTGGGTGTCTGTAGAAAGGATTTTTGTGCCTGTAAAAAGGACTTGGTGTCTGTAAGAAGAACTTTCATGCTTGTAAAAAGGACTTTAGGTGCCTGTAAGAAGAACTTTTGTGTGTCTGTAAGAAGGACTTTGGGTGCATGTAGAAAGGACTTGGTGCCTGTAAGAAGGACTTTGGTGCTTGTAGAAAGGACTTTAGGTGCCTGTAAAAAGGACTTTGTTGATTGTAGAAAGGACTTTGGATGCATGTAAAAAGGACTTTGGTGCCTGTAAAAAGGATTTTTGTGTGCCCGTAAGAAGGATTTTGGGTGCCTGTAAAAAGGACTTTGGGTGCCCATAGCAGGGACTTTGGTGCCTATAAGAAGGACTTTTGTTTGCATATAAAAAGGACTTTGGGTGCCATTCTGGGATCTAGGAAGACCAGGAATTCTGCAAAAGCTCAAACCCGATTTAACTTACCTTGGTGGGTGCCATTCTAGGATCTGAGAAGACCAAGAATCATGCAGAAGCTCGAACCCGATTTAACTTATCTTGGAGGGTACCATTCTGGGATCTGGGAAGACCAAGAATCCTGTAGAAGCTCAAACCCGATTTAATTTACCTTGATGGGTACCATTCTGGGATCTGGGAAGACTAGGAATCCTACAGAAGCTCAAACTCGATTTAACTTACCTTAGTAGGTGTCATTCTGGAATCTGGGAAGACCATGAATCCTGCAGAAGCTCAAACCCTATTTAACTCACCTCAAAGGGTTCAGGTTGATGATATACCTACCTGAGAATTTGGAAGAAACGGCTGGTAGTTTCTCAATAACTAGGCATGTTCATTCAATAATCGTCAAATGGATTTCGAGACCTTGAAAGGCAACTCAAACATCGAAAATGTGTTACCTGTCAAGCAGTGTCAGAGGTAACATGCGCAAGCATTCTCATCAATGAGTTCATTTGGTTTATGCAAAACTATTCAGCAAAGTTTGCAATGATTAGAAGTAATCTGTGTAATATATCATGATGCAATCAATCAAAATGTGTATCATGCATGACTATTCTGTCAAGTTTGCATTGCCAATTCTGTTCAAAGAGGTTATCATCGCATGAATACCTCGATTATAATATGAATGGGGAACTTCAGTCCAAAAGGGCTTTCTCTCGCTCTCGAAAAGGTTGTTTATCCTAATTGCAGGATTGAAAAGGAATCGTTCAATCTTACTATCATTGCATTCAGCAAAGGTCTGAGTAATCTCGCAATTTGTACAATCAAGCCGATCTGGAGGTCTTGATTAGGAACGTAATGTAGTCTGGGTCAAAGGCTTACCAAAGGGGACTCTTTTGAGTCAATGTCATTAATAAAAAGCCTTTATCATCTGCTCCGGGTTTACAAGTCAAAAACCTTGCAAAAATGAGAGAGAAATAGTCTTGCTCGTACCTTTTCGAGCGATGCTTAAAATCAGTCAACTCTACGTTAACTCAAGCGCCTTAATCAGAAAAGACTTTCATGGGTCGTAACATAGGTTGGGATTTGGGATCAAGAAAGGCTTGTTTTAGCCCAGAAGATATATGAGATGGGTTTAACATTGGTGATCATCGCATCTTTGTCATTAGTCTCAACCCTCAAAATAGTCTTCAAAGGACACCGTCGTTGTATGAGGAAGATGTCAACTTCTGCTGATATCGTTGTCACTTCCGAACGGTATAACCTTTATCTGAGTATATTTTGTAATTTGACTCACTCGAAGAGTTTTCTTTTACAATCAGATCCCATTGGGAATTTACAACAAAAGACGAGATGTTTTTACTAAGTGTACGTGGACATTGATTTGAATGGGCATTGGCCTTACTTTTGACTGACGCCTTATTTTTTATGCCCGGGACTAGCTCTTTTAATCCTACCTTTTGCCTTTTCTTTTTCATTCTGTCTAGGAAAATGAATTTTCAAATATTGTGTCACATGCACATACATATCAAAGGTCTAACATACTTGAAGAGTTAACTCAAGAACTCTGTGTAGACCTTACTTCTTCTGAGTTCTTCTGCTTTGAGGTAGCGCCATCTTCATCTTGGAATGAGCAATGATCACCAATGGGGGTTTTAAGAAATGAGTACGTAGGCTCAATTGGGCGGTGCAAAGGACATGAGTGTATTGGATAGAGAAACGAATGTTTTTCGTCGCCTTAAGACACTTGAATCACCATACGAGGTTGAAAGCTAAGACACACTCAAAAATTGACGTTAGTCCAAGCAAGAAAATTTCCAATCATTTACCTCGTGCTATCGCTGGAACTACCTTCATTTGGCCCCGACGTGGGGTGGTTCGTAACAGGGGTTATGAAATAAAGTCGTTGCTTAAATGGGTTGTCGATGGTTACCTGTAGTGTTTAGGATAGAGAAATGAATGCCTCCTTCCTTTCGGTATCGTACCTTTTGCGAGAAAACCCATTGCCTTGGGGAATACGGAACCTATTTGGCACACAACTCACAGTGGATATGGGACGTGTATGGAAACGGGGTGCCTTTCATCATCCTGTATGCCCCATTCTACACATTCGATGCATAATGTATAGGTCATACTCCAAGCCAGAATCAACAAATTGAACATGCAGAAAAGTCGTGCATAAATCATGGAATGTGCAAACACAATAAGGGTGTGGCAATTTTCAAGTGTCATGCATGTTTACGAAATGTGCAAGTATATCAAGAATTGGAGAATTTCTTGTGAAAGGGGAATTAAGAATTCCCCTAGATTGAGAGTCTACTCTTTAAGTCGAAGAGTAGCCCGTATCCATATTTGCCCCTGTACAGCATCTGGGCCTTTTCAAGGTTCACAGCCGTCATGGTTGTTAGTCAAACGCCCTTTTTCGATTCAGAGTAGCCATCAATTTGCCCCATTTTCATCAGAATGAATCTTATCGGATGATTATAATTTTGCCCCTTGGGGCCATTTTCTTCGACATGTTAAATGTTAGTATTAACATCTCCTATCACAAGAAAAAGAGACATATTAGCTGTGGAGGGGATAAATTGGAAACGATACTAGTTTACCCTCCATCTTGAATGCCTTGCACAAGTCTCTTATCAGCTTCACCGGTTCGAGTTTGTCTCCACTTTCGGTGGGCATTTCATCATTAGAGCTAAGGTTGTGGTAGAGTATCGACTTTGGTATCGCTCGTTGAGTATTTCTATTTCCTTCTGCAAAAAGAAATGTGCAAAAGGTTGTATTATTCATTTACAATACTTACAACATTTCCATCCTCGAGGATCGAACTCGGGACGTCTCGAACCACTATTATTCCCTATGCCATCTGGTCCACAAGACCACAAGCGTTTATGGAGGCTCCTTTTAGGGGTTAATTTTCGGATGGCACAGTCTTGTCGTATTGGGCAATTCTATACCATGACGTTTTTCAATGCAATTTTTAATCCATGCTAAGACGGAATTGAATAATTTAGAATTTGAGATGATTATGAGCAAATTGAAACGATACAAAATTATCCTTCTTTGAAGTTGTTGAGTTGTTTTTTGTTCACGTTTTCTTTGTTTGAAGCCCTCTATCCAGTGGCGATATCTACGAATTGATTTGCCCCCAGTTTCGTTCAACAAGAGAATTTCGCATTCGGGTACGACAGTATTCTCGGGCTAGTTTGCAAATTCCTGAGAATAAAAGAGGTCCAATTTAATACTGGAATAGTTGAGGGTAAATTGAAACGATACGAGTTTACCCTTCGAGCCTACGTGGATTTTTACTCGCAATTAATGTTATCCCGAGTTACTAAGGCTCCAAGCATTTAATTGGAGAACAGGAAATTACTACTTTCTGCTTTTGCATTGATTCCTGATGTCTATAACAAACAGAAAATATCCCTTGCAGGGGAACGTATTGTATTTGTCCAGGATCGGTCCTACTTCCTCCGCGGGCTCTCCCATGATCAACTAGCTTTGCTCCGGATCAAGTACGCGTTGGCCATTTTGAAGGTCCCGTAATCACTAGTTGTGCACCTTACAGCCCTAGTGCTTCATCAACATTGAACTGGTTGATCATGGCGGTAAGTTCATCATCAATACCACTTGCCTGGTGGTGATACATCTCCCCTTCCCCGGGAGGCATCAATGTTAACCCCATAGGCTCGGTCTTTTCATGCTTTCCCCCAACAGAAATTGATCCTATTATAAACTAGTCTAACTCACCTCTCAAACGAGCATTTTCGATCCTCAAATAATGCCTTTCATCGAGAGTAAGGAGGCTCTTGCAGTTGGGACAGGTGGCGGAGTTAAAAGCCTCTTTATACATCTTGTTCTCCGCTCGGAGGTTTTCATTTTCAGCTCTTAGAAACTCGGCTTCGTTGCACTCATGACGAGTTTTTACTCCGGTTCACCTATTTTGAAACCAGAACTTGATTTGTGAAAGTTCCAGTCCTAGCTCTTCACTCAGCTCCATTTTTTGTTTGCTGTCTGGCATGGGGTACGTCGTGAAGAAATCCTCAAGCCTTTGTTTTTGCTCCTCAGTATGGCGACGGTAACGCTTCCTTTGACCCTTAATGTTGTTGTCCTTATCTTTACTGAGATCTTGGACATCGTCGGCGGAAGGGCCAGGCTCCATGGGCTCGATTCCAAACATGGCTTCGAACTCTTCCTCTCCCATATTCAGCAAGTAACAATAGCTCTCAAGGGTGTTAGGTTGAGACATCTTTGATTTGGTTAATGATCTCTCAAGGTTTACTGCCTCTTCTTGTATTTCACTCTCTCTAAACTATTCTGAGCGACTGTGTACGCTTCGAAATCCTTTTCAGAGTTTTAGATGAAGATTATTAGGAGGGCGCCTCCTTTTAAAATTTAGACATGAGTTTAGAAAACTGTATTGTTTCCCCTGAGCGTTCTATCTTTCTCAACCTTTTTCATTGTATCTCTCGTCCAACTCGTCTTCTTTCATCCTTTCACGGTAAGGGGGGGCCCTGTCGTTATCTCCACCGTCGATTTGCTGGCGAGTCCTCCAATAAAGACGAGTCGTATCTCCCTTTCTGCTGAAAATTTCTTTGTCCCCCACTCAGCTCGTCTTTTCGTTCTTTCTTTTTCAAAGCGGTGGCATCCTGTCCAACTTTTCCATAAAGACGTTGGATTTGCTTGTCTTGAGATTGCAGACGAGCAGCGAATTCGAGCCAACATGGGTGGAACGGCAGATAGGAAAGTCTAACTAGTTGATACTGTCACCACGAAATTAATATTTACTTCAAAACAGATTACCATCTTCGTACCCTGCTAGTCTGCTGTCGCGACCTAAAAAAATCATTTGTGAAATTCCAGGTTAATGGATTACCAGATTAATTAAATGAATTAACTAACCTAGTTCGAGCTCTCCCAAACTCTACCAATTCGCAACTTAGGTTTATGTTCAAATGATTTAAATTTGGGAGCCGCCACTAATCTTTTCTTAGTAGGTAGATTAGAAACCTAAAATAAAGTATGGGAGAATACTCTATTTTCTGCTAACCAGAGATTGATGAGTTCGGGGACTTGATTACGCTAATTTTTCAATTAACGCCCTTTCGGTACCAATTTCATGAAAATGTTCAACTTGACAATTTTGATGAATTTTCACTTGAGATTCAAGGATACAATGCAAGACATACAGAATTAAAATCATCTTACCCTATATGCAAAGTTAACTAATTAATTAAAACTTGCAAGAATGACATGAAATCCAAAAAAGATACAATGCAAGACAATGAGCAACGAATCAAATCAATATATATATAAATTTTTGAGATAGGGATTCGTTACCAAATTTGCCAATAAGCTTCTCAATTTGAACTCAAGAACCATTCTCGAACCGGGATCACGACAACTCAAATGGCGGTTGTTCTCGTGTTCGCCGAATATGTGTTCGACCAAAACGCATTCTCGGATCAGTGGAAAAAGGCTTGGATGACCTGCAAAAAGAATTTTCGATGAAGACAAATGGGCTCGTGTGGAGTAATAGAGAACGGATTAAAATGGATTGCATGCAAGTGTCCTTGATTGGACCGCAAGACCATAATCTTTTTCTCTTCAATTCCACGAGGTATTTCTTTGTGGCGTGGCCTCCATGGTGCAGAGCTTCCTGGCGTAGTTTTCAATGAACATTTTGGGGCTTTGTGTGGGAAATTTGAATTCCCATGGAGTTGCTCATGCTATGCACATGTCGGTGTTGAGCTCGCCCTCGACTTCTTCAATGTCCAGAACCCTTCTTGTGTCCATGACCTCAACATGCAGCTCCTAGTGTGGAGGAATGTTGCTACTAATATGGTCAGCTTGATTCCTTCTCAAAGGACTTGATGAAAACCTTGATAAGATTAGTTACGATGAGAAGCGTTTGGTCGGACCAGCGGACGTTTTCCTTCCACCGTGAGCATTTTTTTTAAACCCTGAATTGCAGATAACATCCAAGTTTGGACCAATCGAAATCACGGACCACGAAGATTCGGACGCACGTCGACTCCTGCACCTTAATGACTCATCGCTGATACGAAATTGTTGTTCAACATAAAAATAGCGAAGGAAAGAGGGTTAGTGTAGAAAATCCGTGCTCATTTGTATCCAAAGCCAGGGTAAGTAAGGGGAGCACTTAGCTTTCTTTTGCTACCATGGCCGACGATGGATGATGATCGGCTCAGGGATTTGGTGGAGGACTAGGGGATTTAGTTTGTGCTCGGAAACGTGATAACCCAGTCTCAATGATGACCGAATGTCTAGACCGCAACAGATGGATCCACCCAAGTACTGTACATGACAGGTTCAGCAACGCAAACTTGTCTCGGCAAGACAACTTACACAAAGTGATAAGCTTTGACTTGGTCAAATGAAGTTTCTTTTTTTTTGTGCAGCAGGGGAGAGTTGGCGTGGCAACAGGCTGTGGTTCGCGTCTGGGCAACTTGTATAGCAAGTCTTCAGTTGCAGTAGGGTCAGTCTTCACGCAATCAACAGAGGTATTCTCGACTTCAGCTTCAGTGCAGCAACGTATGGGTCAGCAAAAGTGTTGCAGCAACTCGAAGGCTTTCTCGTTCAGCATGGACTCCTTCTTGATGCAGCAGAGAAACCGAATTCCTTCGACTGCTTCATGGCAAAAAGACCGAAAGGGAAGATGGAGATAGATGCGGTTAGAAGGAGCATCGTGAAGAAATCGCGCCCGAGTCAGGTCGTGTCGGCGATGAGCCCGGCGTTGACCTCGTGGTCGACTACGTGGAAGATGCTCCGGTCCTCACGCCTCCACGATCTTTTGGCAAATCTCGTTCCTGTGGTGACCTGCCTCGTCGATCACCACTAGGGGACGTCACGGGATTGCTAGCTGAACTGATTGTAGGCCACCGTGAGACGCTCGACTTCGTCGCAGGCGAACTTAGAATGGAGCGTCTTCTTCCTCGCCAACGCCATGAACGTCCCTCCCATCAATCCCCTGGAATCTCGCCTTTTTCTTTTTCGCTTCTGAACCGTGCTTCCACTTTTCCAGAGTCTCCGTCGGTTCTTCCTCCGAAAATTTCATCTACCCTTCACTCGATCCTCATGAGCAACTCTTTTCCTTACCGGCCACGTGCCCGGCCAATTGTTCCTCCACCTAGCTTTCTTCATCGAGGCCCCGCTTCAATATGAATCTGCAAGTCCTCGCTATTGTAGATGGGGTTGCTGTTTTTCGGACTCTATTGCAATTCCTCTGAAGGTTGGAAGGTGGACATCAGAGCCCCCCTCCCTCTGAGCTGCCTCTCTTTGTGCTTTAGTCCCTTTCCATCATTTTTTATTTCATCCCATTTACAGCTACAATCGCATTTCAACTTAGAGAAACCGATCGGTGTGGCCGTGATTTTTTTGGTCAAAGTTTGACCCAATGACTTCCTGTTGGTTGAAGCTGAATTGTTCCAACCAACTCCAACCCTACGTGGGATCGTTTGGATCCAAGAATCACGTGATTCATCAACTCTGACGGATACCTCCAAGAATGAATTGAGATTTTATGCGAGCTAGGGTCTGTATGCTTTTTAGGGTACTTGCAATTTGGCATTTGACTGTTAGCTCAACCAACGATTTCAACCAGCCAGGTCCTCTCAAAGTTCGCATTGCCCTTCTTGCCTAATATCCTCGAAATGATTTTTAAATCTTAATTGCTGCAGTGCTCGCTTGTGTGTTCTTTTGTCCACCAATGAGACCAAAATAAAGTGTGGTCGTGTAAAAGCTCCAACCAGGAAACCCGTGACTTTGCAACTGAAATACTTGGCGAAAATTTGCAATCAGGAACACTCTTTGAGTTCGTGATCTCAGTCTTGAGAACTGAATCAACAAAAGACGAGCCCCAATTTCCACAATTGACCCACAGGAAAACTCATTGGCCAGCAGATTTTCATTTTTCTTCCAATCAAAGTGTCCGAGTGGGAGGATCATTTTTCTAAATGGAATAAAGAGAGTCCCACCAGAACTCTCTTTACTCGGTCAAGTAGAGATGGCATGGTGCCTTCTTGCCTCCTGCTGAAATACAATGGTGATCCCTTGTCCAAAGAGTAGTCTGCTTTTGCTTTCATCATTGAACTCAGAGACTTTTCCCAATGCACTTTGGACTTTTCATTATCAGCGTTTGAGAGAAGACCACCTGCTCTGACAATCCACCGTCCATATATTACAACAGTAACGCTCTATCGATGATGAAAGTGAGCTCGAAGTTCGATCCGACATCGGTGAAAATTTGCTCAAAACTCTCCCGTCTTTAGCCATAATAAAATGCATGACCGACAAAAAATTAAATATGCAATGCATGATAAAATTAATTTTTGGTGAGAACTAATGCCAATTCTCAATTTTTATGAAATATATAAAGTAAAATAAAGTAAAATAAAAAAAACTGAAAATTTAGGTGTCAACAGCTGCCCTAACTCTCTCCTCCAATACTCTCGCGTTCCGTCCATTTGCCTTAATTTTCTCCTCGATAATGGCCAATCTTCCTACACATATCTCCCGGCTGACGTTATGTTCAAATGGGAGAGGCTCTATCATCTTCTTGGACAAGGTTATATCTACATAGCCCATCATCCGAGTGTCGAAACTAAGATTCTCGATTTATTCAGAGAGATAAATGCTTTTTCAGTCGAAGGTACCAATTTGGAGAGGGAATACAAGGCGTTTTCACACGTCTTCATCAACTTTCTAGAAGCATATCGAAATACCCAGGAGACGGTCACCTTAGCCCGCGTCGTGAAGGCCCGCTACCAAGATTGATCTAAATGCCTGGAGTTTGCAGAATGCTCAGTTGCTCAATACAAGAAGGCTATCAAGTCTGCTGATGAGCAAGTCTCGCTATTGGTTCACAAGAGAGAGAAGCTGGTGGGGCGCCTAGCTTTGAATCAGACTTACTTTGAGCATGACCCGAGAGATGTTATGATGAAGTTCAGATGTGAGTGGTTGGAGGAGAGGCTCGACGATCTAACAGCAGATATAGCTTTTGAGAGGGACCTAATCGACAACTTAAAACTCATTATTGAACACCATGAGATGAATGCAGCCAGGTACAAGGAGAAATGTACCCGCCTGTTCTTCAAGCTTACAGATCTTGACTCCCAGATTGCTCAGTGTATGTAGAACATTAATTTCATAGATAGCCAGTTAAACTCTTTTGTGATGCTTATAAGGGCTCAGTTTGATTTTACTTTTCCTCCCTAGTGAGTTGTTGTAAAACTCGTTAATGAATGGAATGAAAAGACAATTTCCCATGTTTGTACTTTAATTTCCCAGCTATCTTCTTCTCCCGAATATCATGATAGATCGATTCAAGGCACAGGAAATACCGAGGCTTAACATCCTTCCTGATATTCTTGTTTGCTGCTGTAAACGATGATATCGAGAATATTAAAGAAGCTTTCGACAACGGATCCCACTAGCCACATCGAGACCCATGAGCTGGTCACGTAAATTATGACAACTCGGTCAGTGCGCCAATAAATGAATTAGGCCACCTGTTGCATGCCCCTACTTTGCTCATGCTGTCTTTCGGCGTCTATTTGCTCATGTCAGCCGCCTGTAGTATTGGAAGAAACGCCTGTGGGCCATGCCTAGCAATAAAATACCAGTCCTCGAAAGTTTACCACTTCGTTCGAGTCCGAAAAAGCTAAGGGGCAAGCCTTTAGTTGATTTAATCAAAAAGTCGTTGCAAGGTCGGATCAATATACTTGCCCCACGACTTCTGATTACAAAATGTATGCTTTTCAAAAATACAGGAACCTTCAAATACATTGAAAATGCCCCAATTCCTGATCTGGATACGTTCACTACTCCCATCAAAATACATGGCCCATTCGTACACATGTTCATCGGTTGACATGATCCTGTCTCTAGGAGGATCGATCTCTTTGCTTGCCCCTCAGGGTAATCGGTTAAGGCATCGACAAATTTCTCTTCCTTTCGTATTCTTCAAGATTATTCATGGTTTGTTATCACCAACGAGCCCAATTTTGCTCCCCCCAAGGGTACCTATGATTCCTTGCAAAAGAAAATGACATGATTAGTATGCTATGCGAGAGAAGTCGGTCCATGATTCTTATATTAATCCAATTTTATTTTTTCATTTTATGAGAAATTGCAGAGAATTTTCTTAGAAAAGCATGGATGAATTTCTCAAAAATAATTTTCTTGTAGGTTTTTATAACTTGAAAAATGTGATAAAATCTCTTGAAGTTCACCAAATTTTTCGAAAGAATTTTCTCCTTTATCAAAATGAATTTTCCATGGTAAATTTGTGAGGAAAATCTCATTTTTATTAAAATAGGAAAGATGCGATAAAGTCTTTTATTGGTTAATAAAATTCTCCTAAGGGATTTTCCACATTCATTATTTTCAAAAATGGGATACCAATTTAATTTTTTCTGAAAAATGACCATGGTATTAAATTCAAGATTTGACGGACACCTAACATGAACCGACCAAAAATAAATACAAGATAAGATTAGAAAATTTACTTTTACCTTGAAAAATACCATGTAGATCACATGCACATGAATTGTGAGTTTAAATCTTAGCCTACCTACCCTAAAGACTGATAAATTGAAGCGAAAGACTTACGGCAAGGCAACAATCTCGCGCACATGATCAAGATTAGCCGTGATCCCACGACGTAATCAGGATTAGCCGAGCCTTCCCACTTCGGCTGCTCAAGCTAAAAATTAAAACCACCGCTTTGGTAATCTTACCATGCCTGAGGTCTAACTTTTAAAACTCATTTTTGAAAAGAGATTCGGGATTGAATCCGGACTAACTTTCGACGTAATCTCACGCCAAACGCTAGAACCAAATCACAATACCATCCTAAAACAAGTGGCCCAAGTCCGACCACAGGACGTGTGTGATGTAGTGTTAAAACAATTAAACATGCAGAGCAATTAAATTCAAACACCGCTTCAAAAATGTAGAAAAATTAAATTCTAATTCCCACACACCAAACTTGCAGAATAAGGGGTTAGCCAAACACTCCACCCCTGATAACTCCCATCTGCAAAACCATTTAACACCTAAAGGTTAGAATCCAATCAATTATCAGACTAAATAAGTTCCCATGAAATTTTCCTGGCCTAAATTCTCTAGGTTCTTAAATTTTTCAAAAATTAAGAACAAGTCTCCAGCGGAGTCACCAAACTGTTGCGACCCTAAAAATTCCCAGGTTAACGGATTATTAGGCTAATTAGATGAAATAACCTAATACGGACCCTCCCAAGTCCTACCGAATCACAACTTTGGTTTTTGTTCAAATGATTTTAGAATTTGGAGTCGCCACTAATCATTTTTTATAGGTTGATTAGAAACCTAAGTAAATTAGTTGGAGAACTAAATTACTTCTACGAACAAGAGATTATAAGTTCGGGGACTTGGTTACATCAGTTAATTAAAACTAATGCCCTTTCGGTACCTTAATTTCATGGATATCCTAATTTGGCAACTCAGGCTTGGTTTATTCCTAAGGCCTTGATGGGATGTTCTCTTTTTGCATTTTCACTTTTTAAATAGAACGCATGTGAGTGACATTTTTTTGGTATTTTCAAAATGATAAATATTTCCCTGAAGCCGAAAGAGGGGGTGAGTTAACGACTTCTGTGCAATGCTGCGACCTACTCATTTTGGGATCTGGTGATTCAAAAGTGGAATTACAGGAAGTAAATAACAGTAAATAAAGACCTCCAATGAATGGCCCAACCTTGGCTTAGCTCTCCCCTTTGGGGTTTAATGGTGCAGGAATTAAATTGCGGGAAGTAAACGACCTCCAGTGAGTGAGCTCTGCCCTTCACATTCTAGGGTTTGAATTTAATAAAATAAATACAATGAATTGATTCAACAATTCAAATCAAAATCCATCCATGGGTTGACTGAAAATTTGACGGATGTTTTGGACTGTCTGGGCCACTTTTGCTTGCATCTTCATGAAATTACCATTGGTATAGAGTCGTGATTACTGACATAAAATATGGAGAAATGGAAGATGGAGAAAATGTATACAATTTGTACTAATTTGCAACTAAAACCATAAATAAATGAATAAATAAAAATACTTAGCTCGAATTTGATTGCTCGTTGACAATGATGAACTTTTGATTTATGTCGATTGATGAAGAAATTGGTGATGATAACCCCTAGCTTTAAACTCCCATCATCTTCAAAATTCTCTCTCTTTTTGGTATTTTCTTTCTCTCAAATTTTTCCTCAATCTTCCAAAACCATCTCAAACATCTAAAATTTTTTTTCCCAAAGAAACTCCCTCCCAAGCTCACTTCTTCCTCCTTTTATAACCCAATCATCTATCTCACATTCTAATTTCTTCACTAACTCTATCTTCTATTCTAATTTCTCCACTAACTCTTTTCATCTTCATCTTCCCTTTTCTTATCTTTTTTTCTCCATCCATTCTTCTCCATCTCCTCTTCTCCATCTCCTCTTCTCTTATCTTATTTTCTCCATCCATTCTTCTCCATCTTCTTTTCTCCATCTTCTCTTTTCCATCTTCCCTTCTCTATTCTAATTTCTCCATTAAATCTTATTTTTGTTATTTACAAAATAATCCCTTAAGAGTTAGGTATTTGCACTCTAGTTCTTGAGATTTTAAGTATTTGCAATTCAATTCTTGAAAAAATATTTCTTTAAGTCCAAATCTCCTCACAATTTTCGACACACCTCCCCTATACTTAGTCGAAATTCACCGCATGTCAAATTTAACTTCATTTCATGCTTCCCTTTTGCAAAATTAAGTCATTCCGGATATAATTGGGCCAAGATGAAAGTTTAGAATATTAGAGAACAATGTCACAACTCTTAAAAGTAAAAAATGAAAATAAATTGACTGAAATTGAATTTTTTAGGCCCGATTCGAGATTATCCTTGTGAAAGAATACATGACCCCGAATTGGATTTTTTAAATTTACAATAGCCAACATGAAAAGGGATTTAAAAGAAAAATATTGACTATTTTTATGGAATTGTGTGGCCTCAAATGCTATTATTTATTAAATATTTTCCCAATTTCTAAAAAAATATTTTAAAAATTAAAAAAAATATGAAAAATTATTTTTTGTTCAAAATTGGTTCTCTACGCTTGGCCAAGGTCCCCCAACATTGATTTTTCAATTTTTTTTCTTGATTTTTTTTTTATGAATTTTCGAAAATAAAAATACCGAAAAATACTGAAAATATGAAAAATCATTTTTTGGTCAAAATTGGTTCCCTAGACTTGGCCAAGGTACCCAAAGTTGATTTTTTTTATTTTATAAATTTTAAAAAAGAAAAGATGATTAAAAATCAGGTGTCAACAATTTGGATTAAAGAATGCAGGAGCAACATATCAACGGGCAATGAACTTTATCTTCCATGACATAATCGGGAAGTTTATGGAAGTTTACATTGATGATATTGTTGTGAAATCAGCTCGGAATGATCATCTGGACTACTTAGAGTAGGCTTTCTTCCGGATGAGGAAATATAAATTGAAGATGAACCCACTTAAATGTGCATTCAGTGTACGAGCTGGGAATTTCTTGGGATTTCTTGTTAACCAGAGAGGAATTGAAGTGGACAAGCATAAAATGAAGGCTATCATGGAACTAAGACCTCCCGAGTCGAAGAAGCAACTCTAAATGATATTGGGAAAAATTAATTTCCTGCGTCGGTTCATTGCTAATTTATCTGGTAAAATTGAACCGATGTCACAGCTTTTAAGACTCAAAGACAAAGACACGTTTGTTTTGGGTGAGAAGCAGCAGGCGACTTTTGATGCGATCAAGAATTACTTAATGAAGCCCCCTGTTTTAGCATCACCGAAAGCTGGTAAGCTGGTAAAATTGTATATATCAGCTGTCGATAATACTATCGCGAGTATGTTAGCACAAGAAAATGATGAAAGAAAAGAACAAGCGGTATATTATTCGAGCAGGACATTAACTGATGTTGAAAAACATTATACCGCGTTAGAAAAATTATGTTTGTCTTTGTATTTTGCATCAGTGAAGTTAAGACATTATTTGTTGCCAACTAGTGCACGCGTGCTTACCAAAACGGACATAATAAAATATATGTTGTCTCGATCCATCATAAAAGGTCGGGTAGCCAAATGGGCATTCATTCTGTCCGAATCTGATTTGGTATGGGTACCATTAAAAGCAATGAAAGGGCAAGCCGTAGCTAATTTTCTTACAGAATACCCATGTTTGCAAATGGAAGAGAGTGAACAAAGTCTTGCTCGCGTTGTGCCATGGACCATGTACTTCGATGGATCGCATGCTAATCATACTTCGGGAGCTGGTGTAGTCATAATATCTCCTGACAGGAAATACACCAGGTGCATCTGCAAGCTGGATTTTGAGTGTTCAAATAGTCAAGCCGAATACGAAGCACTAGTAATTGGGTTGGGAATTTTAATTGATTTGAATGCCTAGTTTGTTAAAATAGTTAGTGATTGTCAATTAGTGATCAAGCAGCTAGATGAAGAGTATTAATGCTTGAATGAAAATTTAGTGGGCTACTATTACTTGGCTAAGAAACAACTGAGCCAATTCAAAGATTATGACGTAGTTCACGTCAAAAGGAAAATGAATCAAGAAGCCAACGAGTTAGCACAGATGGTTTCGGGATATAAAATATCAAAAGAACTAGCAGACATGGTCTCAAATATTGTACTATCGATACCTTCCATTGAACAAAGAAAGATACCGATAGCCATGAATGAAGAGGTTCCAAAAGAAGATTGGAGAAAACCCTTGATGGAATATCTTAGGGAACCTAACTCAACGAATCAAAAGCTAAGAAAGCAAGCTCAGAAATATGTAACGATAAAGGAAGAACTGTACTACAAGTCTTCCGATGGTTTATTGTTGCGTTGCTTGAATGAAGATGATGCCAAATTGGTCATGGCAGAAGTGCATAAAGGGATATGCGAAGCGTATCAAGCTGGCATAAAAATAAGATGGTTATTGAAAAGACATGGATATCATTGGCCTTCAATGATGGAAGACTGTGTTGATTACGCTAAAGCCTGCAATTGTTGTCAAAAATATGGACAATTGTAGTATGCACCAGCTGCAGAACTCAACCCAATCGTAAAGCCGTGGCCATTTAGAGGATGGGCAATGGACATAGTCGGTAAGATTTATCCATCATCTTCTAATAAACATAGTTTTATATTGCTTATTACAGATTATTTCACAAAATGGGTTGAAGCAATTCCATATAAGAATGTGAGTCAGGGTACAGTGATCAAATTCATTGAAGAAAACATTATTCACCGATTTGGGTTGCCTAAGACTATTACACCGGGCCAAGGTACGGTGTTTACTGGACGAGAAGTGATGAATTTCACTGAGTCAAGAGGCATTACGATGCTACATTCAACGCCATATTATTCGCAGGCTAATGGATAAGCCGAAGCTACAAATAAAATAGTTGTGAGTTTGATCAAAAGACATTTAGAGGAAAACCCAAGGAAATAGGATTCATTGTTGTCAACAGTGTTGTGGGCTTACCTAACCTCTAGGAGATCAAGTACAGGTGTTAGTCCATATATGCTTACTTATGGACAAGAAGCCATCCTACCGATGGAAATCACAGTGGAGTCTTTAAGGGTTCAACTCCAAAGCGAGATACTTCCCGAAGATTATCGTGACCGGATGCATATTAATCTTGATGACTTAGATGAAGTTCGAGCAATGGCCTTAGACAGATTACTGGCGTAGAAAAGAAGAGTTGCCCGAGCTTATAATAAAAAAGTAAAGGAGAAGTGGTTCTCCGTTGGTGATTTGGTATGGAAGACCATTTTACCAGTTAATCAACAAGATCCAGAGTTCGGCAAATGGGCACCGAACTGGGAAGGACCATATTTAGTTACCGAAGTGATGAGTGGGAATGCATACAGATTGATGGATATTGACGGAAAAGAGCTTCTTCGGTCAATCAATGGAAAATATCTAAAAAAATATCATCTTTCGATTTGGGAGATACAGCAATAACATGAGTGCGATTACATGAAACGGAAATATGCTCCAATCTTAGCCACTAGGACTTTTAAGTCCGTTTCTAAAGCACGAAGGTCAGCTAGGAGATGGGCATGGTAACACAGATCATGTTGAAGCTTAGCGAGTTGCACTTCCAAATCAGCCAAACGATGCATTTTGGTCTGGATTATTTCGGCAAGATCGTTCATTTCATGGATCGTGTCCTCGTACAAATCGAACATGTGATTAGCCAAACGCTCAGCTTGTGCCAATGTATCTCTTAACATTGGAAAATCTCCATGATCAAGGATGAGCTCTGAAAAGAAATCATGGATGTTGGCAGCAGTATTTACGTCTGAGTAGAGTTGAGAACTAATTCGGTCAGCTCTATGAAGCTCCTTTCTCAAGTTGGATGTTGCGTTGATTCATCAAAGATGCGAATTCCAATGATGCTAGACTCCTGAACAATGGGATCGAGGTCATGGATTTTCTCAATGGTCTGACGAGAAGTGTACAAGCTGGAAGGAAAAAGAGAGAAAAATTCCTATGTCAAATCAAGGAAATATGGGTCAGCAAACAAGAAAAGTTTGGCCCGAAGCATATTTGACAGATTATTCACTTCTTCTTCTAATCCGGGAATCCTGAATAGGCCACTATAACCGTGAGAAAGGAGTTCATAGAGGCGTTTCCAGGCAACGCGATCATCAGTAGGGGAATGGCTGACAGAAGATGGACCTGAAAAGATCAAACCGTGATCGTTTGGAATTACGAACATGAATCATAGGCGGAGCATAGAAGAAATAGATGAAGGATCATGTTGAATATTACCTCCGTGGTTAGAATGGCAACCGTTGGAAGACATGGTGGAATAAAGATTGAAGCCGATGAACAGATTAAAGCATTTTGGAAAAAAGATGATCAGGTGATATATATGTAAACAAGACGATAAAGCAGTTATCAGAACGTGGGGAACGTTTTTAAGAAAGGGTTAAGATAACAAGGGTATGTGAGATCGTGTGAAAAGTATTCGGTTATCAACAGGGCAAATTCCTCGAATTCAAGTTATCCAAGACTTAAGTTGAGGAGACTTCGGGAAGAGAATTCAGTTCGGTATCAAGTATACGCGAGGTCATTAAGTTAGTAGGATTGTTAGTTGGAATGTCTTCGGGGGATTTTATTTATTGATGTTGGATCGCTTTCCCAAATCTCAGTTACATAGGAATATAAGGTAAAATAATTTCAGGAATGCATTCTGATTCATCACATTATCGAATTCCCGATTTGAAGTGTTGCAGGGATGCCCAAGCCAAACAGTTTTTCGAGAAGAAACTAGTCCTGTGTGGGATAATTGTCCCGATTCTATGGCCACATGGATAAATTGAGAATTTTCGGGAGAAGATTTTAACTCTTTATGTTGTGGTCTTCCCGAATTCGAATTGTTAGGGGATGAATTAGACCTTTCGAGAAAAGTTGTGAGAAAAAGTCATGACAAAGTTAAGTAACGTCAGAAGCTGCTTTCCCGAAACAAGATAAGAGAAGAAAATATCATAGGAATAAGATTGGAAATGTAGAAACATGGATATTAAGATTGCCATTTAGCCTTGGCTAACAGTTCCTTGGCTTTCTTTATAAAAGTTCGTAGTTAAAATTCAAAATTAAAGTTCTGCTCCACCATCTTCTTCCTCCGCTGCTCTGCAACCAAATTTTGACGCTTTCTAGAGTCGTATTCATTCGCTAGTGTTGTGTATTTATTGAAATCTCGATGACAAGAAACATAGAGCTCTTCCCGTTTAGCTTCCCGAAGATGAAGCTCGTTATCAACTTCTTTGAGCGCAACTTCGAGATTTGCTTTCTTCTTCTTGAAATCCTTAATTTCTTGTTCCACGGCAATATAGGTCTTGAAAGATAGAAGTGTATCATTCCGCTGTTTGTGCAGTTCATCTTTAGCAGCTAATTGTGGTTGTTCCATGGCAAGAAAGTAAGGTAAAGTGTGCATATTGAGCCTCACAGTGTCTACTGCCTCGACGAAACCAAGTTGAAAATCGTCACAAACATTTTGAAGCTCGGTCGAAGGCATATATGAGGGATTTCCCGAGAAGATCTCCTAGGAAAGGGCTCTAGCCCAATTTTCTCTCTTGGAATCCATAATCAACTTTCCATAGCCAAGTTCCAAAAGATCTAAAAATTCTTTCCATTTAGCTTTGGCAACCTGAGGAGGGACTGGAGAAGATGCTGACAGAAGATCCTTCAATTGATCTGGAGTGGTTTCTCCTACTTTGAGTTGTTGAATCTTTTTGAAAGCATCCTTCTCTTGATCAGATAACAGGGGAATCTTCTTTGCCAATGGAGCAGCAATTGTTGAAGGTGATGGTACGTGAGATTCTCTAAGGGATGATATAGGCTGCGTCAGAGAAGGAGAAGTGCTGGTGGGAACTACAATCTCAATAGGAAAGATTGGAGCTTTCGATGGGCGAAGTCCTGGAATTCAAGAATGCCAGTTAGCACCAATTAAATCGTGGTAAGAATAGTAGGGTGTAAAATCTATATACCGGAAGTGCGAGCAGAGACGTCTTCAAAAGCAGAAGTTAAACTAATGACTTGAGGAGTATCTTGATCAGCTTCAAGTAGACGAAAAGGAAGAGAGACCACTATAGTCAAAATTTAAATAAGTAATGGGGGCCGAAATGATTCGACAACAAAGTGAATAAGTTAATTACCAAAATAAATGCATACCGATTGGTAGCGATTCCTCAGACAGAGCAGGTTCCTCAAGAGGAGTAGACTCTTCAAGATTGTATCCTAGGAGTGTAATGGCGAGTCTCTCTGGTGCTGTTGTTGTCGTTGGTGGGGAATCGGGATGAGTGACTTCATGCGCCACAGGGTCAAGCTCAATCAAAGGCAGATGGGCAGGGGTCATAGCTGTAAGAACCGGAATCTCAAAAGTAGGCTCAGAAGGAGAAGAAGCAGGCGTTTTCTTCGAAGGACCTAACAGTTAAAAGGTTAAAATCAGAAATGATAAACCTAACAACCACAGTTTAGGTATAAAAGAAGATATGCTCACTTACCTTTGCTGGATCTTGGCTTCTTCAATGATCGAATTGGTGCATCGAGAAGCGAACTTTGAGATGAGGTTGTCAAAGAAGCTGACTCCAAAATACGGATACCTGTTCCCCGTTGAAGTTGCTATTTCTTGAGAGTTAGGGACTTCGGTGAGACTGTTCTTTTCCTTTTGCTATCTGCAAGTACACATAATAATGTGAAATGGAAGGTAAGCCTATAACCTATACAAAAAGAAGAGGAGTTCACTTAACCTTTCTTAGGTTCTCCCGAAGGTGCTGGGAGTGCTTTCGGTATGACATCTGCCTTGGAAGCCGGATCTACAATTTGTAGGTCTCGGTTCAAAAACGATTCCAAATTTTGACTTTCGGAAAAAACACGAGAATGGTAGTCTTTTCACCAGAACAAGAATTCAGGAGTAAAGTAGGCAGGTTTTAGCTCATATGCCGACACGGAAAGCCTTCGATATATCCTCCGTATAACAATATTTAGCTCGGTGAAAGCTAAAGTGTCTGAGACTTTACAAGTAACTTTTTCAAGCAGAGAGGGAAAGGAAAAAGTGTAAAGTACTGGAACAAGAACCCTCTGTGTGAGCCCAAATTGCCGAACGCAATATTGGGGGGAGTAAACTTCAAAGCTAGAAATGAGCCTGCCTTTGAATGAGACTTTAAGAGGGAGGTCAATGGAAGTCAACATGACCTGCCAATACTCACTCTGATTATTTGGAAAACCAAGGAGATGCCGACGGAATTCGGGAGCAAGAAAAAAAGAAAAATCAAAAGTATCTACATCTAAGGAATAGAGTTGAGTAATGAAATACTGAAAATAAAAAGAAAATTCGGTACTAATGGGGTTAAGTTCCTAACTCAGGGCTTGACAGGGGAAAGTGTTTGGTATAGGAATAGAGGGGGGCTGACCGAATTTGGAGTCAGAAAACCAAGAAGGAAAATAAAAGGTAGCCCAGGCTTGTAAAATCCAAAGAGGGCCACCAAAAACCCCTAAGACACCGACAGAAGTAATAGAGGCAGCATGAGCTAACCCCCTATACAAGAGAGCAAGAGCGATCTTACCGAGAGCAAGCTTGGTCCTTACGGCAAGAACACTGGCTATGTACAGAAAATCCTTAGAGACCCTAATAACAGGGAGACAGAAAAGGAATTTACACAACCAATATAGCAGGAAGGCAATATGTTCCTCATCAGTAATTTCCCTCTCTTTCTTAAAGTATTTATTTAAAAAAGTCTCGTAGAAGAAGTCAGAATCTGAAAGCTGACGAAAACTGGGACTAGTGTTCACCGAAACAGTGGCCACATCTGCCCCTAGAGAACTAAGACCAATGATGCAAACCAAATCTAAAAGGGTAACAGACGTGGGAGCGAAAGGGAAAAAGAAACAATTAGTCGAAGGAAATAAAAAACCAGAAAAGGCACCAATCAGTTCAAAATTTAGGCGGTAATCAAAGCATGAAAGGCGAAGGGCATCATGGATTTGAAGCTCATCCCAAAGTTTAGCCTTAGAGGCGTGAAGGCAGGAATACTACTGGTAAAAAGATTGGTCGAATGGGAAAAAAGCCCTAAGTCGAGAGGGTTGAGAAGTCCAATGGTGAGATTGAACCGGTGTGTGATGAATGGGAAGGATTTCGGTTCCATGGCGAGGAAAAACTTCAGAATAGACTTTTGGAACCATAAAATGATTGTAAATAGCAGGACTCAAAATGAAAGAGTCAGTACCGTCGTTGTTTAAGAGGGAGAAGTAGTGGCGATTGTCCTAATCGGCCGACTCCACAAACTCGAAGAAGCGTTCAAGGGTCTCTGTAGAAGAAAAAGAGGAAACTTGGGACGCCATTGTTGGAAGGAGCAAGGGTTAGGGTTAAGGCTAAGGTTTGGAGAGAAATTTTCGAGGAAGAAGAAAACCAGACGAGAGCACGAAGGCAAAGGTAATGAGAAGAGGACAAAAATTTGATTGTGTGGGGACAAATGACTTTATAGCTGATGTGGAAAGGGTTGAAAAGGTGAGTTCAGAAATGGCACGATATGCGTCGTTTAATACAAAAAGAGGTTGAGAAAATGAAATTTGGGAAAGATTCAAAAAGTACCGTTTTGCAAAAGAAGTTGAAAAATAGGTTCCCAAAATGAACACCGCTCGGGAAGGGAAGGTGTTCTGCAAGTGTCGAAATTTAAAAGAATTAAACCTTTTTAATTCTTTTAAAAGGGGGCATGTGTTGATACACGTTGATACCGAATCGTTGCAGTGTGATTCGATATCTTAGAAGTGACACGTGCAAAAAAGGAATCATTGGTAGATCTCGAATTACGGCGAGGAGGAAAAACTTTATACTAAATAATAAGGTAGTGTTTGGCCATTCGGGATATATGTACCATTCGGGATATGTGTACCATTTGGGAAGTTTAAAAGAAAATATGCTGAATGAAAGACATAGTATGCTAGGATTCAGCATGTCATAAATACACGACACGAAAATTATTATATCCCGAAATTCGAAAATACAGAGCAAGTCTTATGGGCGGCGCGAACATGTTTTCCAAAACCTAAAAATGTCATTCAAAAAGAGACGGTTGATAGTGCAGTTGCAAATTATAGGAGGCATGGATCCCGATTTACATGAGTCAGTTGTGAAGATCATGGATTAGAAGAGAATTACTGTGCCAAAATTCAAAAATTTGAAATCAAAAAATAACTGCTTGAGCGGTTAGAAACGCAAAAAGGATAAGTACTCGAAAGGAAAGAAAGAGAAGGAGCTCTCCATAATCATCCAAGAAAGACATTTTGTTTCTTTGAAGCTTTAGCCTACTTCGATGTTCGTAGTGTAGCGTGTTAGCATTCCAGTACTTTCCTTTCCTTGTACTTTCGATTTCAAGTAATCTATTTCCATTACCAGCTAATTAGGAGTAGCATACACAGTAAATCCTCGCCATTTCAATTGCTTCCGTTAGTCGCACACACCCGTTCCCCTGTTCTCCCTGACTTTCCATCAGAACAGAGCCGCAGAACCCTTCTTAATAAAAACCGAATTGCGAAGTTCGGTGAAAGATATTCCCAATTCAAATCGCGCGAACAGCATCAAATAGATCTTATTGATCACATAGGGCTTCTCATACATGTTAGATAGAGATTTCATCAAACTCGTAGTAGTTTTTTCTTCACGATATTACATGTGACGTTACAAGCCAAACTCGGCCGAATAGCGCCAATCGCTTGTTTATCTAGTAAGTCTCAATTAGCTTACTTCATCGTCTCTGGCTTCTCCCTCGATAAAGGTAAGTGTGATTTCATTTGATACATATAATCATCCATCTGCATCTTCTAGAAACCAAAATCATTCCCGTCAAACCTGTCGATTTTCACTTTAAGTTCTTCTGTCGCCATCGATTCATTTTAACTTAAGTAAGCTTAGCTCTAATACCAATTGTTGAACGAAAGCAAGCGATCGAATAATAAAATAGATAAAGCAAGAAAATAAATCGAATAGTAGATTTACATGATTCAGTCATAGAGACATACATTTATGGAGAGAGTAAAGACAAATGTCACTATCGAACAAACGATCCAATAGAGATTTCAAACCGTGCTCAAGTTATTCAAACGCTCTTAATGTTTTTTAGTCTCAGTTACATCAAATAATACACACGGTATTTAGCTTTAATTCTTCACGAAATAATAACTCAATCTCATGAAGGAATTATACATAGATTCTTATCATAAAAATTTCTCGGCTACAGCATAAATGCTTCTTGGATGTAGTTGACGAAGAAAGCTTCACTTTCACGAATGGTAAGAAGACCCACGATTTTATCAACATCCGTACCAAGAAAACGCAATCACGAATATAATATATATATATGTGTGTATATATATCCCAAATAAAACCTGCAGAAGAGGACTCCAAGTATTCGTTTTCTTGAACTTCCATGTATCGGGTTTTTATATAATTTAATTCAGGTAGACTTCGTTCAATAGGCTTAAATTCGAGACATATTTTAACATAAAGTAATAGCCAATAACAATTTGATTAAAATCGTGGTCAAGCTTGCTCAAAAACTCCTTGTTTTTCTCTTCGAACTCCTTAAGCTCAGTAAAGTGAGAGACCATCAGCCATTCCAATGGGTGCCATTGGAGTGGAGGAGACGAAATAGTAGAAGGAAATTTGGAATTTCATGGAGAAAAAAGAAAAAAGAGAGGAATTTTGGGAGACGAAGGTTGAAGATGAGAAAATTTGCAAACCACCCATCGGTGACCCAGCTAGTTTGCGCTCTGGTCCTTTCATGAGAGGTCCTAGGTTCGAACCTCGCTGGGTACCGGTGATTTAAGTGGAGGGTCGTGGTGGTGGGATGTTGCGCTAGCCCTCCCGAAGGATTAGTCGAGATGCGTGATCTGTACGGACGCTGGCCCGGACACTTTCAATACCAACAAAAAAAAAATGGCAAATTCGAGTTCAAATAATGCAGTATCTGATGATGGTACTTTCTGTTTTTTTATCCGATGATGATGAAGGTGGTCAGAACGTGCTTGGAGTCATTGGACTGATGTGACGCGGCGATAATAACCGTCAGAAGCTAGGGATAAAATGGCGAAGACGTTAAATGCACGTCTTTTAAGTTTTGAAGTTAATGATGATTTAAGAAACGAACGACCAATAAGCTATTAAATATTTTTTTATCTAATTCTATCTTATCATATTATACAATACAAACCACATTGCGTGCACTATATATCGTGTACATATTACGAAATTCTACTCTCTACTCACGTATTCTCACCTCACTTCCCCGAAAGTGGAGATTTAAACCTCTACCTCCCACTTTCTAAATGAAAAAAGTGGTCACTAGGACAATCCTCCAGTAGTTTTTCTTACTATTGAGATGTGGCAAACTTAACCACTGAGAGCAGAGTTAAGTCAAAATATAAGCCAACAATAAACACAATAGTCGATAATTTAAAAGAAATCAACAATTTACTAATAAAGTGATCGACATATGACGTAGAAGTTATTGACTAGAATTTTTACTAGTCGTCTAAGGTCATCAATAGCTAGTTATTGCAGATTTTTCTTAGTGTTGGATATTGAAGACGGAGAAGATGAATCCATCGTGCCTAGGATCTCAGCAAGTGCGTTTATGTATGGTCTAGAGCCGCCGTTCTTCATCAGAAAAATGCTTGCTAAGCAATGTCTGAGAATTTCGACCAAAAATAAAAAGAAATGTCTGAGAATAGCTTCCTTTCCCAATACTTTATGCAGCAAGATTCTAAAAATAGAACCTATTTCCCTCATACAGACTCTTGGCATGAGGAAGATCTTTAATATGGACTAGATGGGTCGGACCATAAATGGTCTAACCCAAATGGATCCGTTTAAAACTTATTTTATTGCAATGTGAATGTAGTGACACATACCGGATTCGACCTGTACCTAAATCATATTTCATCCGATCCGTATTTCTAAAACTTTTTCATATTAACTGAGATGAAAGTACGGAGTGTGTAAGTGCAAAATTGAATGAGGAAAAGAGGTACATAAAGGTAAATTAAGCCTAAGTAAGTTGTAAATCTATTTATGATGTATTTAATACTCATATTATGTTTAAAACCCATTAATAACTCACTTATTGAATATAACTAACATATATAATGTTAATAAAGGGATTTATGATCCATTTTAACCTATCTAGTATGGAGTAGTTAACGACAATGATTCTGAGTTTTGCTTATAAGGTTACCCTTTTTTTTTCGGTCGAAATTTTTCATGAGTCGATTAATCAGGTGGGAAAACCCTTTGTGGGTGGCGTTGCAGCAGAAATTCTAGGTGCCTTAAGACGACATCAGAGGAACGACACCGTGATGTGGAATCTAGAACAAATAGTATGAAGGACAAGCCTGTTCACAACACTAACCCCTGAAACTAGTGCATGAGAAGTGTGAATGGACACTTTTCTTCTGCAACATCAACATCTCAACCGCATTGATGGAACCTAACCATGTCCGCTGCTTTCATCGGCGGTGTGAACCATGATGATGCGCCTCTCAGCCTGTCGATGAGCCAATTTTTTCTGTCAATTAGTTCCGCTTTCGCTGGATCGAACTTGTGGCCGGAAAGTGCCTTTCGCACGTATGGACAGAATTAGTTGAGCCGACGTGTTTCACGAGATAGATTAGCTTGCGGTTGTTGCTCGTGGTCGACTCACCAGACTCTGAGTCGAGCTCGAGTCTGTGTTACCCAAGTATTTTTCCCACGTTGAGGTGTCGGTACTCGCACGTCTTGCACTCGTCATTCCTCTTGTATCTTTTTCTTCCTCAAAAGGAAGGAATACCCTCTCTTTACTTTACATCTAAGGGATCTCAAGATCCAGTCGAGACATTGGATGAAGCCTTTTAACGTCATACATAGGACTAAAGCACGAGCTCTTCGATGCTCGACTTGAAAGTTTGGTCCACCGAAGCAAGCTCTAGTTATTCTTTTCGAAAAAATTAAGACGCAAAAAATACTTGAAACCAATAACACTCTATATTATTGGAGAAAATACCTCTATAAAACAAAGCAGTTTCTTTGATGACTTGTAAATACTAAGCTGCTGATTGAGTCTCACGTTTTTGTGAGGATTAAACGCTCCTTGAGACACATGACACGAGAACGTGTCTTGTTGGCAAAGAAACGTGAAAGTTTGTTCCGAGCCTCGTGTGCTGTTTTGACAAAAGCCATGTGAGGCAGGTTTGAATCCAAACTTTAAGTTATGATTGCCTGAAGCAATAGTTGATTTTGGCATACCCAACGAGAATATAAGGGATTGGCTGTTGTTTTCCCAACAATAATAATGACGTCAGACGGACACAATATGATTCCATAACCTACCTCGTTAAATCATAGCTAAGGAGCAAAGAATCAAACTAAGGCAATCAAGAGGGATAATTCATCGATGTTAACTTGAGGGGTAGTTGCACAGCTGCACTGATCGACACAACCATGATGGCATTATTTGAATAGAGGCCAGCAACTATCGGAGGAGTACCGATCTTTGAGTACTCTTCTATTGCAAAAACAAAAAGATTGACTGATAGGCTCTGAACAACTTTCGGATCCCCTAACAAAATGTTTCCACAACAATGGTTTATTCAATAACAGTCCAAGATCTGCATTCACAACGGAACGCCTCTCTTGTCAGGGCATATGGAGAAAACATCTCTCTACACCAAAGCAATTCCAAAAATTACTCTCGATCAGATCAAAGACCACTCAAGCAATTCTAATGCTCTTGGCAAGCGCATCAAGAGTTTCCAAAGTTTACAAACTCATTTTATCTTTCTTTGTATGCAGGATCTCATCTTTCCATATATAAAGGCCGTACCTCAGGAAAATTATTCAATTGCACCTATTCTAGCTAATGTCTTTCTATAAACTATTCGCTACCTTATACATTAAATACACGTAAGAAATAATAGGAAAGAGTATCTCATCCAATTTTTCGCACATAACATTGGGTAGATATTCAATCTTATCAAACTCAAGCTCGAGTCACATTTGTAACGCTATCGTAATCAAGTCAAGTTTAGCTCAAATATTTCAGACTTTTCATCGAAGTGAAACTCGGAACAGAAATTCTACTGCTTGCTCAAGCACTCTAGCTCAAGCCAAGTTTCGAGCATTGAGCTTATCAATCGAGTCAAGCTCAAGATTGTGCGCTTTTTTTTTTTTTTGCTTGACCCGGCTCGATTGCACCATCCATTGAATATTGCAGGTGAAATTGCGAAACATTCAATTGATTTTACGAATTTTGTCCGAAGTATCATGGAGAGAATTTCTATGAAATTACAATATTTCCGGGCATTTGCCACTTTTTTTCTTTTTAAGTTTAGGTTATTTTCACTGAATATGCTAAACAAATTTGCAAAACTTCAACCCAAAAAAAAAAAACCAAGTCCACGTGTAAAGTGTTTCCGCACTCCCCTCACTCTCCTCTCTTACATAATCTCCGAACAGGCCAACTTATTCCCCTCCATCACCAGTTCGCCACTGCATTTAACTTAGCGAAACCCATTTTCCCGAGAAAAAAAAAAAAACAGGAAGAAGAAGAAGAAGAAGAAGAAGAGAAAATCCTCGCATTGCATCAGGGAAAAAACCATGGTGAAGTCGCCAGAGCAAGAACACCCGCAGGAGGCTCTCGGCTGGGCCGCGAGAGACCCCTCCGGCCTCCTCTCTCCCTTCAAATTCTCCCGCAGGTCTCTCCCTTTTTTTCCCCTGTTTTCTCTCTGTTCCTTGATGGGTCATTCTCACACGGTGGGATCACCATAGCTCACTCTGTCTTCAGCTTTAACACGAACTGGCGACCATTGATTTGATTTTTGGGTACTTGTTCGATTTTGAAAACTAGGGCAACGGGCGAGGAAGACGTGAAGTTCAAGGTGTTGTTCTGCGGGATCTGCCACAGCGACCTCCACAGCTTGAAGAACGAGTGGGGATCCTCCACCTATCCTCTTGTTCCCGGGTAAAATCTTTCTTCCCTTTCCTTTAATCTCCTCTGTATTGTTTTTTCGTTTTTTCCCCTTTGTTCCTCGTACCTGAAATTATTATTTTATTGTTTGTCGGAAAGTACCATGTTGACTGATTTATTATTTATTTAAGCGAAGAAGTTTTAATCACGTAGATTCCTGGGGCTATCACGTTCTTAAGCTCTTGAATTAAAAAATTAATTAAATTACTTTAAAAAACACATGAAAAGGTATGCATACTTTGTCTTCTGTGGGTAAAGTGTTGCGTTCTTCACGCCTGAAGACTCTGTCAAGATCGTAGAGACTGGTCGGATCCTTTTGATGACCATTTCATGTTCTAACAGCGCGGGCATCGCGCAGATTGTCATTTTAATCCGGAATTGAGCAGGACGAAGAAAAATTCAAGCGTAAATGCAACATGATTTCAATGTGTTGTTACTGTAAAAGTTGCAGATGAAAGAAGGTAATCAAAGTTTGAAGCAACTGGTTAATACAAAAATAAAAATTCACATAGTATTATATGAATATGAATTAAAATGCATTCAAAATAAAAGATGATTTTGTCTACTAACTTAACTAACACGAGAGAATCTTTAAATTGTTATTATCATTTTAAAAAAAAAGACTATTTCACGAAAACAAATGAATTACAGTTAAAAGTAAAAATTAATGAAGAGAGGAAGAGGGGCGATAAGTTAGCAGACGACCCTTCATCATCTTGCGTCGTTCTACAAAGAAAAAAAAAAGAAATGTCATTTATTTGAGTGAAAGATAATCGCTTCTAACATAATATTATGTATAAACAAACTAGTTTGGTTTTATTTGGCTATGGATAGATAAAATTTATATACTAACTACTCTATTTTGGTGTAATTATTTGCTATATTGGCATAGATTATCATAGTACTTAATAGGAATTGAATTTTGTCGTTCTTCTGTATTTTCATAGAAGTCTTACTAAAGTCGAATTGTCTCATGTCCATATTCTCGTAATGATTATTTTACTTAAATCACGGGCCTAATTCCCTAAAAAAAACCTCATAACTTTAGTTCTAATCTCGATTCTGCCCAAACTTCTTTCTATTTCAGAAAAATCACAAACTTTAACTCGAGTCCTAAATTTTTCCTTAACTTCATTTTGACTCACAAAAACTTATATTTTAGGTTTAGTCCCAAATCTACCTCGAATTTTATTTTTTGTCTAGAAAAGATACAAAATTTCAATTTATTCTCAAATCCACCTCCATGATCCAATCTCAACTTTGACTTGGGATTTTCATGCTGACAACAAATTTGCGTCAATAACAAGATGACATGAAAAATTATTTTCAAAATGAAATCATTGTAGTATGAAAATTAAAGACTAATTGCGATTTTTTAGACATGGGGCTAAGTGGGCCAATTTGATATTAGAGTAAAAATCAATTATTTTTCTTTTAGACAAAGAAAAAGTTCGGATTAAATTTGAGATTGGATCTAAAGTACGGGCGATTTTATAAATAAAGAAAAGTTCGGGGCAGATTTTGGCCGGTCCTAAAATTTGAGATTTCTTTAGAGACGCAAAAAAATAAAAAAAAGTGTGGGGGCAGTGTCTGGATCAGATACAAAGTTGAGAGAACGGTAGAGAATTAGGTCAAGTGATCACGGACGAACCTTCGGAGAAAGATTTGGCACGTGGGGGCGGTGCCATATAAGAGACGAAATGTACGGCATAGATCTGGCCACGAAGATCAGGACAAGGCCACACAATTCAGGTAAAACTTGTGGCCAAAAAAGGCCGGTCAGAGGGGTAAAAGTGGTCGTCCTCGTCCCTCATTAATGTGACGACAGAATGAAACCAGAAAAAAAAAAAAAAGGTGGACGAAAAATTAATGAATCATCTAATAAATATTTTCAATTTTTGAAAATGATTATCTATCTTGCTCAAAGTGATTAGCCAATAAACACAACTTATGTATAAATAATTTCGCGGGCCATAGAAAGATTCTTTCACTTGTTCATTTTTTTAAAACTATAGGAGCAATATCTTGAGGAAAATATTTATTGAATTTTTTATATTTTACGAAACAAATAGAGTCTAAATTTAGTTGAAATATACGTGGTCGGCCCCGTGGGACAACTACTATCACAGTGACCACTGCTAAGGGCGATCAGCTCCTTTTCCTTCTATAGTGTGCAGGTGACCCTAGATATATTGGTGGTAGTCCGCCACTGTGATGGAAAAATTACAACTCGATTACAGCTATACAGAATAGGAAGTTGTCCATCTAGGTAGCTATGAATAATGCAACGTTAAAATTCAGGCGGGACGGTTGGTGCCGCACGTCCTTACGCGGCGAGCAGTCCATCATCGGACAAAAGCCTAACTATCATCTACGCTATGATCTAGAATATCAAAAGGAATCTCTCATCTCGGCCGTCCAATGCCCGATGCGGAATCCCCCCGCCGGCGCCCCCCTCAAAAAACAAAAGGCCTCCCCTACTTGGTGTTTGGATCCCCTAACATAATGTTAAGGGTGACATTATTCAATCCGGGCTGTTCAATTCAAAATAAACGGTCCGGATTGATCCACGTTAGCTTTTTTAAAGGAGAGAAAATTTTCTGCGGAAATTTTAAAATTTTGAATAAATCAATCTGAGCCGTCCATTTTTTAATTGGACGGCCCAGATTTCTTATGTCACCCTTGACATAGTTTACTATGTCAAGGGATCCGGATCCACTTACTTGTCCACAATCTCCCGGGGCATACACGTGTCACTGTCCTACGCTGCCTAAAAAGGACAGTGTAAAAGAAAAGACGCCGCCATGCCTGATATTTTGGGGGTCGCGAGTCCCACCTTCTCGCGTCCTGGAGGATGTAGTCGATTCGATCGGATGGACGGTCTTGAGCCAAGCCGCACTTAATTAAATCATTACCGTTCTTGTGAATTTTTATCCTAACTAATTTTGCAAATCTTAGGAGCTTTTTAAAAAAAAGGCGAGAGTTTAGAGGAAAAATACCTGAAGCAATAAAGGCTTTATTTGTGCTGTAGAAAATGAATAAGCTGAATTTTTCATTTTCAAAATACGATTATTTTCATCATTTATAAAAATTATTTATTAAATTAATCGATGCAAGTGATTACTTTAATGATATAATCTTAAATTAAGACAGAATTTTGTTTAAAAATTATGGGTGACGACAATCCCGGTTGATTTTAATCTTCGCTCGGTAATCGTCACATAACAATAAAATAACCTACTGGTCTTTGACCCAAAAAAAAAAAAGGCTAGCGGTTAGAGGCACATAGGGAAGCACGTATGTGGGCCCACGTGGGGAAAGTGGTCCCCATGAGCTATTTGCTTGTGTCGGCGTAGGTGGTCCGGGCACTGACGTGTCGCAACCAGGTGGACTGGAACTAGTGTACGGCGCCCCAGGGGGGGCCACATGGCGGGTAACTGATGTTGCTGAGCCAGCTAATCCTCCATTGAGCATCACGTTCCTTTCTGGAGATCTCTAAAGGTGGCCCCGCAAATCAACCCACGCAAGCTCCACGTGGTCCAACCGCCACGTGCCGTTTCGCTAGTGGGGGGCGTGGGAAAACGGATCTCCACCGTCCTTTCTCTTTTGCTTGGCCCCATCTCCACCCTCCTTTCTCTTCCGTTATGACGTCAGCTCGCTCGAGCGAAAATGTAAAAATTCCTCTCTCCCAAAAATTAACAAACATAATATGGTGGTCCACTGTCTCAACCTGGTGACTGACCACCGTGTAATAGTCCCCGCCTTTAACACCACGTGGGATTGCCTGATTATGGCAATTACCGCGCGACGGCTGCTTGTCGCGCCACCATCGGCAGCGTTCACGGCACCGCCGACGGTGCGCAACAGGAGAGAAAGGGCTGGCGTCAACACTTGGAGGGGCGTCCTGTGTTTCCTTCTTTATTTTTTGTTTTCTTTGGAAAAAAAAAATTCTTATCCTAACCAGATCTATCCATCCCTTCTCTTAGGTCGAGCAGGTTTTTTTTTAATTTGGACCTATCCAAGTTTATCCCGTCTTACTCCATCAATAAATGCTGAATAGGATAGTCTTAATTTTATCCGATCTCAAATGTAGATCATCAAATGCAACCCTATACTATGGCCGGTCAATAGTTGTCGGCAACAAGAGTATGACACTTGGATAAAAGCTTAAGAGAAGGTGACGAGAGTATAATCCTCACCTAATTGAGTTCTAAGCTAGGGTGACATTCTGATTTTTCAAGGACAAATGGCTACTTAATGAAATTTCTCATCAAAATATAAAAGGATCTAAACTATTTTAGCTCACAAAAGTCATGAGAAAAATTGACATAATTGGAAATGGTTTTGAACGTTAGTATTTGTCGATTTCTAGAGATTGGAGATTCTTTTTACATTAAAAATGAAACCCAATTCTTGAACTAAGGTCATTTTAGATGGAGTGGTGGTTATGTCAAATAAAGTGCTTCATACGACCTGATCTGTATGTAGTATTATCAGCTTGTTTCCTGTTATTAAATAATTGCACGCATTAATTGAGTTTTGAAAGATAAAAGGAACTAATCCAAATTTCTTATGAGGCATTTCACTTCGGTACTTATAATTTTTTTGGTTACAACTTTAGTTGTTACACAATTATCTAGTGAAAATATAAGTCTTTCCGTCAAATTTTCCAATTCAAAATTCATTATAAATAGCCAAGTCACCACTCGGCTTTTGACAAATAGGTCCTATTTGTATGAGATTTTAAATATATTGTAGTTTTGGTCGCGACAATTTTTTTTTTTTATACATTCAAATTTAGTTCAAGTACTTTTTCTTTGCAACGATATTGGTACTCCTGCAATTGATTGATGAGATTTTAAGCAAGAATTTCTTTTCTTCACATTTCCCTTCCCCATGATACTGTAATGACTGGCTATTATTCTGCATGTTTGCTGATGTTCATATTTTTAGTAGATATGATCGAGGAAAAGAACTTTTCCTACAGGCATCTACAGTCCATTTTTTTTTTTCTATAATCAGTCTTGAATATGTGTCGATCTGAACCGAAAATAAGCATGCCATTATTGAATAAAGTGACATTAACCTTAATGGGACTGTCAATTGAATTGGGCACACTTGTCGACATAGGAATCACCGATTAATAGTTGGTCTTTATTTGATATTACATTTGGGATGGATTTTTGTGATTCAAGCCCTTTCGTCGTAATATGATATCAGGACTAGTTTTGTGACCGAAACAAATCGATTCACGCGGACTAAAATTGATCGTCCGCGAAAAGTTCGGGGACTAAAATTGTGATTGCTTCTAAAATTGTCAATAGTCAGTACTGGCTCAACAATTTCCGACGAGCTTTGAATGTGATTCGACGATAGGGCTTGAATCGTAGCGGGGAATAGTACGAGGACCCGAGTAAGAATCGAAGTATAAGCGTCGAAAGTAAAAATCCCCAAATCTACATGGATCAAGAAAGTGTTGTGCCCGTAAACTTAATGGGGCTCGAGATTAATTTTGCTCATAGTACGACAAGCTTTTATCTCTCTCCTACAAACACTAACTAAACATCAGAGGGTGAATTCCCTCACGAAATCCAAATTCTGTTGTTCGGATCAATTTTCGGTCGAAGCTCAGGCCAGTTCCGGACCTCCTCAATCGAGCTTCATCGGTGTCGCCGTGGGGTCATATTAGTCCCTACCGGCCGGTATTGATAGAACATTTGTCGTGAGCCAATTAGCCCGTGAAAACCTGCTTAGACAGTTAGACCCTTCATTATGATTTTTGTTCCATCGATTAGGTTACGATTAGTATAAGCAAAGCGAGAACGATGGAAGAGCTAGTCTCTCTTGCTAAGACGGAGGTAACTGGATCTTCTTCATCTCCCAGCTCAACAGTGAGTCCAACTTCTGCAGTTCATCTTCAACTTTTCAACTCAATATAGGCGGTGCAGCTAGATGCATGACAAGCTTTAGTAAGACATAAAATGTGAAAAACACCAGATCCACATTGATCACAAAAGTCTTAGAGAAATTTTACGTATCTAAAACATTAAGTTTTTGATTTCTTTGTACTTCATATACATGTTAATCTATTTGAAATGCAGGCACGAGATTGTGGGCGAAGTCGTGGAGGTCGGAAGCAACGTTGAGAAGTTCAAGGTGGGAGACAAAGTGGGAGTGGGCTGCTTGGTCGGATCGTGCGGTTCCTGCGATAGTTGCCATGACCATCTCGAGAATTACTGCCCCAGAATGATACTGACTTATGGTAGCATGTACCATGATGGGACGATGACCTACGGAGGTTACTCCAACATGATGGTGGTGAACGAGCACTTCGCCGTCAAATTTCCGCCGAACATGCCTCTCGATGCCGGTGCTCCTTTGCTTTGTGCCGGGATCACTGTTTATAGCCCAATAAGGTTCTTTGGGCTCGACCGCCCGGGGACCCACTTGGGCGTGGTGGGTCTCGGTGGACTGGGCCATGTTGCAGTGAAATTTGCAAAGGCGATGGGGGTTAAGGTGACCGTGATCAGCTCCTCTCCCGGGAAGAGGGAGGAAGCGCTCCAGCACCACGGTGCCGATGCATTCCTCGTGAGCAGCGACATCAATCAAATTCAGGTGACTTCTGGATCATGGTATTGCCGTTGCTTCCTATGTTATGTGATTTGAGTTTACGCTGGAACTTTTTTTGGTCGATAGGCTGCAATGGGAACAATGGATGGTATAATCGACACAGTTTCGGCTGTGCACCCGATGTTGCCTTTGATTGGTTTGCTCAAACATAACGGAAAACTTATCCTCGTCGGCGCCCCTGATCGGCCTCTCGAGTTACCCATCTTTCCCTTGCTCATGGGTAAGAATCTCCTTTGCCGCAAGAATAATGTTAAATCAACTATCACAACCGATGCATTTTGATAAAACCGCCAAATGCCGTGTTTAGCTAAACGCAAACTGACATATTATACTGCTCGATCGATGTTTTAGGGAGGAAGATTGTGGCTGGGAGTTGCATTGGTGGAATCAAGGAAACTCAAGAGATGATTGATTTCGCAGCAAAGCACAAGATCGCCGCCGACATCGAGGTCATTTCGATCGACTACTTGAACGCGGCAATGGACCGCCTGGCCCAGGGCGACGTCAAGTACCGGTTTGTGATAGATATTGGCAACACCTTAAAATAAGTGGGAGGCTCCTGAAGTCTATGATTAGATCGCCTATGATGGCGTCGAGTAAAAACTTCGGTGTCCAAATAAAATTTGACTGATCTTGAAGCATAATACCAAGATTCAACAAGATTATAGTTTGGCAGGTGCATTGAACATGCATGATGATCCGTACGTGTGGAATTCTCTGCAGTAAGAATTCATTTCACATTTTGGTCCTACTCTCCGCTTACTTACGTATTTCCGAGTTCCTAGTATGCCTTCTTAATTGCCTGGCGTATTCAATTTGGGTTATCTCCCTTCAGTTCTGGTTGAGTCCTGCAGCATGAATCTTGAGTTTTGATCTCATGACCGCTTTTTCCCTCGAATTGCGTCGTGATAGGTCCAAAAGTAGCAACCAAAAGGGAAGTCGATTGAATTGAAGGGTGTGTTTGTTTCAAGGAAAATGATTTTCGGGAATTCGTTTTCTAGAAAGTGATTTCCCAGGATTCATTTTCCCGGAAAACGATTTGTTTTCCTTTGTTTGGTAATATGTTACCGAAAATGTTTTCCGGTGTTTGGTTTTCATTTAGAAAACGGCTTCAATCTCACATAAAAAAAATATTTTATTAACACCAAGGGGTTTATATTATTTTTTATATTATATTATATTATTTATTAACTATTAATTAATTATTTTATTTTATTTTTATTTTCTTTTTCTTTTTCTTCTTCCTCCACCAGTCGTCGAGCCTCGTTGATGACCAGTGCAGCCACAATAGTGGCGCTCTCACTTCCAAATTAATTTATTGAGTCAACGTTACTTAATAAACGAATTTTCTTGATGAATCTAGCAAATCTAGTATTTGAACTCACAAAATGAAAAGGAAACCTGAATCTCTGGATGTGTTCTCCTGAAATGGAAAATGGACGTGATTCCAAAAAGCAAATAGATAAAAAAAAAACATTTCATGGTTGGGTTAGTACCAATATCTATCTTTCCATGAAACATTAGAATAAATTGTGCCACAAAAAGTTGCTTGGATAGCTACCATAACCACTAATCAAAGAATAGTTCTATTGTTTAGATAGTATCAGATAGAATGAAGAGCAAACATCCAAAGTTTGATACTTGTCAATTTCCATTTCCTCTTTTGTCTACGAAATCTTCAAGCCATAACTTCTTTTGCTTGGCACTCTTGATAATGAATGCTTTTGCAACTCTCTCATTTTCCACCAGATAATCAAAGGCATATATAAGGGTGGCTTCATCGAAACCTTCAACCTCCATCACTTCTTTGTAGAGCTCAGCGACATCCAATTCATTTTTACTCATCTTTTTTAATGCAGAAGCAACCTCTCCAATTTGCTTCGAGAGCATTGCGAACTTATCATCCTTATTAGTGGCACGATTTCGCTTTCTATTAACTCTTGATGGATCTTCTGTTCCTTTCGTCGTATTGTCACTACTATCATCCAAACCAATTGAGCAGTCCAGATTCATAGTAGGAGGCAAGTCGATGTCACCAAATTGTTTTGCAAAGCTTCCTGTGGCCATGTCTTTTCCAGCCACCAGAGCAAGTTCATCGTACATCTCGATTTTCTTGTCCAAATACTTCTCATGGGTAGGATGTGCCTGCAAAAAAATCATAAAGACACAAGTATATGAACAGGTAGATTAAGCCAATTATGATTACAGCAAGACATACAATCTGTTCATCATCTACCAATGTCTCGGTTTTGTATATGTAAACAGCATATGATGCATAAGCAAACAAAAAAACTATAGCAGCCTCCAATTCTCGCATATCTCAGCATGCTGCAAAAGAAATCTCATGGATCAATGACTTTTAGCAGCCTGAATATGATAAATAGACATGTAAAGATAAAATAACAACCAATGCCATAGGTACATGCATCTTTTTCCATGAGTAACAATGGTAAAAGTTATATTGAAATTTGAAAAGCATATTACCATTATTTCTTCATCATAAACTTCCTTCCGAAGAACCGTGATCATCTTCAAGTTATGGTCCCACTGAAATCCACTCTTAACCCGCAATTTTTGGATGGTAGCCCAATTGTTTTTAATAGTTCTAAGATGATTGTCCACATGGTCAGGCTCACATTCAATCCCAAATCTATCATTTATAGCTTGAGCAACTCGAGCAAAGGAAGATGGTTTAAAGGTGACTGAAGGTTTGTTCCCCTTTGAAGCCTCATCAGCTAGTATCTCTAAAACATACGCTCCATTGGACCTAACCATCTGAAATGCTTAGCCTTCCCTTCTCTAGTCTTGCCCATTGCTACATTATTGGATATATCCAACAAAGGAAATTGAGACAAACAAAGAATAACACAAAAATAGATGTCATTTAACTAATGAGAGAAGGGAAAAATCATGATGATTTAGAGTAGTAAATCAAGTTCACATTACAAAAACTCCTTCAATCACAAAGTAGTAATCCATACTTCATATCATATTAAAAATAGCAAACAACTTCTGAGAAAAGTATTAAACATACATTCTATGCCTACTATAATCATCCCACATTACACGTGCGATATCATCTCTTTTTGCTACCCACTCTCTATTTTCCTCCCTCTCCTCTCTTTGTGTTTGTTGATGTCTTCTTTCTTGACTTTGAGATTCAACCTCTACATTTTGTTCTTGCATAAAAGGATCATTTGGGTCAACTCCCATAATGAAGTTATGCAGAACACAACATGCTAAGACCACTTGAACTTGAGTATCAAAAGACCAATAGGGTTCAGCATCCAATACACGGAAACGCCTTTTAAGAACCCCAAATGCCCTTTCTACTGCAGACCGTAACGATGAATGACGATGGTTGAACAACTCTTTCTCATTCTCAGGTGAGCGGTCACTAAACTCTTTCCTGTGATATCGAACTCCACGGTATGGCGAAATAATCCCCGGTTGGATGCCATATTCGACATCAGCAAGGTAGTATTTACCTACCAATTTTATGTAAAGTTTTATCAAAATATTTCAAATAAAGTAAGGTAAAGATTTTATATAAAACATGGAATAGTCTATACCTTTAGGAATTTTCATTCCTCCTGGCCTTGAAAGTGCATTTGTTAGAATACGAGAGTCATGTGCTGTGCCTTTCCAACTGGCCAACACATAAACGAATTTTAAATCAAAAGTAACAGCTGCAAGAACATTTTGTGTCGGTTTGTCTTTTCGACCACGAAATTTTCCTTGAATTTCTGGGGGAACCGATGCACGGACATGAGTACCATCAAGAGCTCCAACACAATCCTAATGTACTTAAGTATATTAGTAAATGTAACAACATACTTTCAAGATGAAGTTCATGATATTTTTCATATTACATACCTTAAAATAGGGATAAAATCTTCTATTCTTGGATATTGTCGGGGGTGTAGTGCCATCCAGTGGTCTTATAACATGCTTGTATAGTTTTAGAATTGCTTGTAAGACAATTCTAAAGCATCGATGAATGGTCTCAATAGACCTATTCAGCCTTGACCCTATTACTCTCAACCTCACATTATGCCCTAAAATATGGCAAAAGACTAGCAATTGCTCTTTGATTGACACATTTGCTGTTTCGCGTAACAAATTATTTGACACAAGAACTCTACATAATTCAAAGAAAACTTGTGATCTCATACGTATTTGATTGACACAATTAGTATCTCCAGAATGAAAAATGCGATTCATGAATAACTCTATCTCAAAATCTCTTTCGCCCTGTGGAACTCTAGGTATATGACTATTTGAAGATTCATCCTCCATAACTAATATATCAACAGCCATTACTGACATTGCTGCACCCATTATTGCTCCATTAACATCATTGTTTTCCATCTACAATCGATAATAATAATTTTCACTTCTTAATCTCAGAGAAAGTCAAGGCATATGTTTTATCTCAAAGATAAACCCAACAACAAACATTAGTATGTAGATCCAAACCATCCCAAAGTTTGGTTTATTTGCAAGCGACAGCTAATTTATATTAGTTAACACAACATGACTATATTTCACTTTATGTTTTTCCATGTAGTCAATAACAAGCACAAACATGACAATGTAAGTAGTGAGTACTACTAATATATGCAAACATAGATACGTAAAACTTCACTTCCTGGCTTGAATAACATCCACTGAATATAGAATAGCATGAAGAGAATTGCAGAATAAGTCATTGAAACATAAAAGATGCAACAAGCAGAACATAAGAAAATTTACTTAAAAACGCGGACAAACCTAAGGGAAGTTGTGACTGACTACAACATCAGAGCCAACTGAAAAAACTATAGCCGTGGTTTCCTTTCCTTCTTGACATTTTAACAAACACCTTTCATGCTTTTAACAATATGGATAGCATAGTTCATCAAACTATGAAACACCAACCAAATCGACTCATATTGTTTCATCGAAGCACATATAGCCAAAAATGTCAAACAGATCAACTTAAAATTGAGCAAAAAGGATAAGCGTTAGATATATCGCCTTATATCTCTTGTGGTAGGGTAGAATCTCCAATAAAGCTTGATAACTCTAGGATCTTCGAAAATTTTGAAGCTGATTTCTAAGATTTTCCTCGAAGAAGATGAATGGAAACGAGAATCCTCAAATTTTTAGAGGTTATTTTTATATCGGAGAGGGGAGAGAACCTGGAGTTGTATTGAGCGTTGTTGAAGAAGAACCGGCTTCAATGACGGGCTTCAATAGCAAAGATGAAGAGCATCAATGAAGAAGAGCCAGACCTTCAATGATGAAGAAGGTGAGTGTCGGTGAAAAAGTGAACAAAAAAAATGAGGGAACGAAAGAGCGTTGTTCCTCAATGAAGGGAGAGAGTAAGAATTGGGAAAGTATTTTCACCTTCTTATTTCGTGAAATTCACTTTCCAAATTTAATGAATAAAATTTATGTTGACTGGAAAGTGCTTTCTGTTGACTAGATAATTTTTCACGAACCAAACAGACGAAAGTCCGGAAAACACTTTCTCAGAAACGGTTTTCCCACAAACAAACACACCCGAAGTAACTAATCGAAAAGCGAAAAATCAGAGTGGTTACGGTGAATCTTCTACAAATCAGCATGAAAATTATCTACAAGCAAAGTATGCACTAGTTGATCATTTGGAGATATTTTCCGATTGGTCTTTTATTCATGTAAATCAAATTGTTGTCTTTGACCATTAGCCGCATCACCATGATTATATGTGGTGACATCTCTATTTATGATACAATCATGCCGCCTCCTTCAAACCCAAGATTTCCATTTTCTTCACTCATCAATGTTGGAAATTTCGTCACATTGAAGCTCAAGGAAAGTAAATTTTTTTTTTACTTTGGGAGACGCGAGTATCGTCACCATTAAAAGTTAAGACCTACTTGGTTTCGTTACCGGAGAGATAGTTGCACCACCACAGACTCATCATTTGAAAATGTAACTGAATCCAAAACATGCGACATAGGTGCGTAGTGACCGCCTCATAAAGTTTTCGGATCGTGGCACTCTCCTCCATAGACATGCCATTTGACTTCAAACAGTTAAATAGTATGAAAAGTTCTCATCGATCATTTCAAGCAAAGCTCAGCGGCTCATGAACTTGACCAACTTGGACAACTTCAACAAATCAGGAAAGAAAATAAGCGCATTGGTAAACCTATGTCTTTTTTTTTTTTTGGTAAAGTGCATTGGTAAACCTATGTCGAATGCTAATAAAATATTTAATTTGCTTAAATGACTTGATGATGGCTATCAGTCATTCAATACGACAACGTTCAGGCCTCCTCTATCTCGTACTGAAGTGGTTGCATAACTTCGACATTATGAGTTACGAAATAAGCGCACTTCAATCATGCTCTCAAAAATTCAATGGCAATTATCTCACGGCGACACAGCAATGGCTATAAAACCCACCTCAAAGGAAGGGCTAAAGGACTCACATTTAACTCTAAGGGTCGTGGCTTTTCTCAAACAAACCAGAATGGTCGGCATACTACTTAGCAAACCAAAACTATCGGCGCACTACAAAATTCAAACTTAGGATTGTCGTCTCTCATCTTAGATCTGTAAGAAGAAGAGACGTGAACCATTAAGTTGCTAGTATCGTTTCGACAACAATTATCAGAGTATTAACATAACCCATGGCCTGGCTTCCCTTCATATCTAAAACCGATGAAGAATGACATCCCGACTCTGGTGTTAATACTCATATGATGAATAATCCTTGTAACCTTGTGAATTCTAACCTTGGCCATGATAATGTGATAGTTGAGAATGGTATATCAGTGTCGATTACTCCTGTTGGGACTGATGAATTTGGCAACGAGACTAGTCAATTTTCACTTAATAATGGCATGGTCATTCCACAAAATATTTTGAGTTTGATGCCCTTTGATTTTTCTATCAATGACTCCAAGACACGACGGGTATTGTTTTTTTTTTTTTGTATCGAAGGTGTCCGGGCCAGCGTCCGTACGGACACGCCGGGTATTGTTGACAAAAACTAAGTCGTATTTATAGCTTTTATGGTTTGATGTTTTGACTTTAGTAAATAAATCCATTGTCACTTCATGTACAAGTTGTCAGATTAGTAAAAATTCAAGATTTCCATTTTTTTTATATGATTCTCGATGTTCCCTTCCATTGGAGAAAATACATTGCGACATTTAGAGATCGAGCCTAATTCCTCATATGCAAAGATTTCGATAAATGTGCTACCATCGATTATTATTATTATTTTTTTTACAGTCTTGGTTGTATTCATTGTAGCAAAAGTCAAATTTCTTTAAGATTTTCGTATCTTTTCATAAATGAGTTGAAAATCGGCTTGATAGGAAAATCAAAGATGTTCCATCTGGTGGAGGAAGTGAATTCAAGAATAATAATTTTCTCACGCATCTTCATGAATACGGCATACAACAACTCTCATGCCTAGTTACACTAGAGCAAAGTGTTGTTGCTGAGAGAAAACATCAATACGTTGTTGAACTCGCGGGTTGGTACATTATTTGAGGCATCTATGTCACTCGGCTATCTGACAGAAGCCTTTATAACAATGAATCATTTGATAAATTGGCTTCCTTCAAGTGCTCTCAGCAATCGAAGTCTATACTCGTTCCTATTCAAGAAGGACGGTGATAACTCATCATTCCTAGTGTCTGACTCTCGTTGTTATCTTTCACGAGCAATATTTCCCATTTGCCTCTTCTTCTCAGGTTACTCCTACGACTGAGAGGAAGCTATTGCAATGGAATTCAACTTTTAAGTCCATCACAAACGAAAACTTCCGGTGGTCACTGGGCTATGACCCAACCTAGTCTAAAGTTGGTCATAACAGCTGTTCACCAACAGATCTTGACTCTACAAAAGCTTTTGTTTGCTGAGATAGAACTAGACTCAAATGCGTCATCTGTTAACTCTCTCTAATCATGTCCCACAACCGGCGGAGATAGAATTTCCTGGAAAGGCAACAGAATTTTCCTAACCAATTTTGTATATTTTTTTAATTGTTTGATTTTGTGTATTTTGTACCCATTGTAGTGTTATATTTAATTTCCTAAGAACAGGGACCCAGGCCGGGCTACCCAGGTGGAGGCCGAAGTGGCCCGATCAACCTGAGCCCTCTGTCGGACTGGGCACATCGCACGAGTCCAGTCCGACCAAGATCCAGTCCCCTAAAGCCTTGAGCTAACCCTAAATTAAACCCACAACCCAGATTCCCTATGAACTGATGAACCCGGAAAAATGTTAAGACGTCTATGTTCTCATGAACCATCTCTATATCTCGCCGAACCATCGCCATCGATAACAGTTTCCGGTCATCGAATCACCGTCTGTGAACCCCCACCTCCCTCACCCTCCGTTGAGATCACACTTGCAGCCACAATATGAGTGAAGCGAGCAGATAAAGAGAAGCGAACAACCGTATTGGGCGTCAACACCTCACCATCGAAACGATATAAAATAATACTAATAGTAATAATAACAGTAATGATAATAATTATAAAATCATTATTTGTTTCAAATTTTCATTATTATTTCCCCCTAGAAGGAAAGTAGTGGCGACTCTTCCAGAAATTTCAAATCATAACTAATAACATAAACATGCCAACTTTTTTTTTTCTTTTTTACAATAGAAATAATGATAGAAAAAAATAAAGATGTAATATATAATGACAACGACAATAAGTATCTTCTTCTTCTTCGTGGAAAATGGCATATTGCAGAAGTGCTAGTAAATACAGAAAATGGCATATTCACCATCCCGGTAACTACAACAATCTGAAATCGGCTTTTGTCAAATGGACAAAACATTCGTAGTCACACGGTAACGCCTTCCAAAGATGTGATGCCAAATGCTTGTTTTTTTTTTTTCGGGACAGCACTCTACAACATGAATTGCTTTTTGGACTTTTCAAGCCTAGAACCATTTTTGTCCGACGGGGGAAGTTATTGCTCGACCGGTAGCTTGGTCTTATTGAGATAAACGATATTGCTATATTACGTCCATGATGGGTTGTGCGTTTATAAGACACTATTTGAGAGACGTCCTCCAAAGAGGTGCATTTGAAAAGCACCGTCTTCTTATATATAAGGAAATTAATAGATAACGAATGGGTATGTTAAGAATGAAGAATGAGCAAAAATGTACAGATGAACATACTTTCCTCCCTCCCCCCCCCCTCTCTCTCAAAAAGAACAGATAAAAACCATAGGCAATTCGTCGTGCTTATGTTGTGGAATGTCAATATTTTTCTCTGTAATTATGTTCAAATCATCATAGATTTGAAGATTCATGGAGGAAGCGTTAGTGATTCAACGTGCATTCCTAGTTATTTCTATAATCGAACATCGAGGAGGTAAGTCGTATTTCTCGATGTATAATTTTCAACAGATATTTCATTGGAAATTACAAATATTTAGGTGGATATCAAAGTTTAAGGATTTCTAACGTTGTTTAATAATTGCAACTTCAAGTTCCAGTTAACAATTGTGTCGCCAAAGGGGCATTCTCGGGTCACCTTTTGCTGATGTCATAAATCTATATTTACTTTAGCTATAAGCAAAGTAGACCAAGCTTTCACACGACCTAACTACTTGCCTTGTAATATCTTCAATTTTTCATTTCTAATTGAGCTTGACAAAAACAGCTTTGTGGCGTTTCTAATTTCCCAATAACCCATTGACCTGAGCAGAGTTGCGAGTCAAATCTCATATTTGGGGTCTCCAGCACCCCCTTAAGCTCTTTTGGATTTACGGCATCCTGAAGCCCGCTTACCGAACTCCCACGTTACTACATAAGAAAATGCAAGGAACTTTCATCGGAACGAGAAAAGAAAGAATTGCCCGAATCTTGAACTGGGGGACATGCTTAGTACCTATGTTGCAACACGTTGCCTCGTTTGCATAAATTGGATTCAAAAACGGCATTCAAATCGGTTCTAAACCATCGCCCAGAAGTTAAACATCAAGCTAAATAAAACTGGGTGATCCCACATCGGACCAAGTTGTGGAACGATGGAAGACGAACCCATGAATGGATAGTCCGGATGAATAGCATGATCGACGAGAGATGAGGAAGCCCGTGACCCTCGACGCATCCCTCCTTCGTAACGCCTTTGTGATTTTGCATGGAAGCGAGTTGAGTGCGTTGGCATGTAACGAGTCCAGCGCCGTGACGTCTCGTCTTCGGTTCTGGTCTCACGGGAATCCAGCCACCTCCCCTCACGCGTTCCTCCCTCCCTCTCCCACCCGTGTTTGTCTATCCCAAAGATGGGGGACGAAAGCGAGGGCTATGTGCCACGAATGAAGATTGCTGTTGGGGTCGTGTTTGAACTGGAATCTTTGACAGCAATCTTTATGTGGGTTCTTTTCCCCTTTAGGGTTTTGCCCTGGCGGATTCGAAAAAGCGCCGGCTCCCGAAACGTCCCGCAGGTAGCGCACGCCGGGACCCCGTCCAACTGCTAGCGATTTAACCTTATAATCGGGGCCCTTCCATCGAGTTACCGGGGACATTTTTGAATTACCCTAATTCACTGACGAGCCATTTCGTTGTTTATATGGAAAACAAAACCACGCATACACGCGCACGCACACTCCAGATCTCAAATACAAAAGGATCCCTGAGTCTCAACCAGCACCACAACCGTTGCTTAAGCCACCACCCCTCACCCCGATAGCCGGAAAAGATCGACCAGCGGATTTTCTCCCCATATTCGAGACTCGAAAGGTGCATAGAAATGTCGACCTGCCTAATTTTAGACTGAATTGGCACAAATATAATAATAAGCTTATGAAATTTTTTTTTAATCTTCTCAAGCTAATATTTTATCCATCAAAAGGGATAACCTTTTGAGCCAATCTAGGGAGATAAATTTCACCACCCAAATAAAAAAAGCGCCTCCCTTTTAGACCAGAAAAAAAAAATCCTTCCCTTTAAAGAAAACAAAATTACTGGGTGGCCCACATTATAGAGGACCCCACGTACCTCGCATTTTGGTCAAAAATTACGTCAGTGTCCACGCAATGAACAAATTGTTTGCGCTCTAGCTCACGCAAAAGACACAGTATGTCCTGTGTCTTCTCAAATTTATGCTTTCTGCATTCAATTCATATTATTGTCCAGCTTGATGCGTCGACTTCGTTGACATTGACTTGGGATTGGCACGTACATCCGTTGGAACCTTTCCCATTGAGTAGGAAGGATTCTTCGGGCATCTAATGTGTATGTGTACACACACATAAAAAGATCGACTAGGACCTCGGGCTTTCTCCTAAGCCATAATTTTACCGATTGGGTAGTCGAACCTTCGATCTTCTGCTTGCAAATCAAATCCCAGACGAGTCGACCAACATTCTCAATGGTTTTCCTGTGTCACAGACATTAGTAGATGTGTTGGCCCACAAAAAAAAAAAAAAACCAACCTCGGTAGTTAGTGATGGGCTAACAATGCAACCTAGAGAGGGGGATGAATAGGTCATTTTGAAACTTTTTCGGTTTATGCAAAAAAACAAAAGATGAAATGAAAAAGATTGGGTGAGCAAATGTTTCTAAAACGATATTTGAGTGTGTGCAAAACTGAGTAACGATCAAGTGAAAAACAGGCACACCACACATATAGTGGTTCAGTTTAAATATCAAGCCTATATCTACTCTATACAACTAACAATCATAAGAAGGCTGAAATGCACTAGTAAATAGCCTCACAAGTTACAAACAGTAAGCGAGCTGATCTTTCTCACAATAGATCATGCTATGTCGATACAACCTCACTACTCAGAGATGTACATTTAATGTTGCACGATTACAAGTACAAAAGACCACAAGATCTTTCAATAGCACAAGCTTTTCAATAAGAACAAATTCTAGATAGATTCTTGGATTGAAGATATGTTCGTTACTTTCCTTGGCCTTCAAGATCTTCCCCTTTTATAGGCAGCAACGACATTATTGTTGGAGCATCCTTGGAGAAGCAAACGAGCTATTGGATGTTGATTGGACTGCTTGTTTTTGAAGTAGAGCTATCTATATGGCTACTTTTTCAAGACAGGCTAGACTTTCCAAAAACAAGTGTACAGCTTATGCTCCATGCTGACAGCTTTTGCTAAACTTTGACAAAAGCAGGGAACAGTTCCTGATAGAGGCCAGAGTTTTCCCTTCATGATTTCCCATCCAGTAATGTCTACTTTGGCCATTCTTTCACCAACATTAGCTATTGGGACTTTAAACAGCTTTGCAAATCTAATCTTTCAAGCTTCGATATCAATCTATCAATGACTAGATCTTTTTTGGTTCTCAGCCGATTTTTCATGAAAACGCTCTAGACTTCACTCGATTTTTACCCAATGGTCATCACGTGAATCTGAGCCATAAATAAAACATTTGCATACCAAAGGTAAATAAATATTAAATGATAGTTTGAAAACTATCAAAATGTTTTAAGAGTTATTTCTCCAACAGTTAGAATTTGCTTTTATTTCCTTATCTATGAAGTTTGACAATATCCCAATGTTTAAACTAATATGATTCAACGGTTTCAGGGAACAAATTTGTAAAAAGTAAAAATAAAAGGTGTCATTTGGGAGTCACTAAAAGAGAAGTGGTTGGTTTATTCACGAGTAGAAGTATCAGGTAGTGGATTAAAATTGTTGTGGATAACTTAATGGAACCCCTAACTTATTTGATAACTTTTTCTTTGAAAAGAGCGAAAAGTGAGATAAAATGTTCTGAGTACAACTCTTTTCAAGTCCATTGTTTATCTCTTTTATTATTATATATTATTATAAAGTTCAAATGAAATGTTTAAACTGCAACACTTCCCATTATGCTTAGTCTAGTCTTTCTGCATAATACTAAGCATAGACATTTAATTGAGGAGACAAATGAGATATAAAAAGTTTTTAACTCGGGACCTCATGCTTTAATACCATGCAAGATTTTCTAAAAGCTTAAGTTAATAGATAGAGAAAGATCACATGAATATAAAGAGTATATATGGCCCATTATCAAGCGATGTGAGACAACAACTTTAATACCCCTACTTGAAAGTCAAATTACGAGCGGCACGGAGAATTGACTAATTATGGTGGATACACATTTGCAAAAAGAGACAACATTGGCTCTGATATCATCTTAGAAAGTCTAACCCAAAAGCTTAAACTGTTAAATGAGACGCGGTTTGATATTTATATACTCCAAGATATATTTTCACACTATATCTTATGTTAAAGTCTAGCCCACGAGTATAAGTGTGAGAACAGTTGCTCGTGGTTCCACATTTTACAAAGCCAAATCCGAAACTCCAATTCTCAGATGCTTGGACAAGGGTACACAAAGGCCGAGCTTAAGACACTAGTCCCCATGCTCGAGACCACAAAGGTCGACCTTGAGACCCTAGTGTCCATGCCCAACGCCCCAGTGATCGAGCCTCAATCCGTGGAGGCTGGACTCGAGTCCACAGATGTCAAGCCTAAGACCCTAGTGCTTGTGCTCGAGACCCTAACACTCAACCTTTGGTATCCAGTGTGTGAGCCCGAGTCCATAAAGGCCAAGCCCCGAGCCCTAGCGTCGAGGCCATGATCCACAAAGGTCAAGCTCGAGACATCATCGCCTGTGCTTGGACCCTCGACACTTGGATTCTCTTCCAATGAGACCGGGCCCAAGACCTCGGTACTCGTGCTCAGCTCTCCGGCACTGTGCTTAGGTCCATGGAGGCTAGCCTAGGTACATAGCGAGGTCCCCAACGTCCGAGCGCGAGTCTATTGAGATCTCCAAGACTTGGCCCTAGCCTTGGTGGACCCAGGCTTGTGCCAAGGAGCATTAGGGACCCAAGTACTGGGGTTTTAAAGGTTGGGCTCAGCACTCGGGTGACCATACTAAATTTCTCGATTGCCAGTGCCCAATTCGCTAGCATCAAATAGTGCATGTCTATTTAAGAAATTAAAAGCAAGTTTTCATTTTCAAATGACAAAGAATAATTCTTATTTCATTTTTAGATTTGAGGCAGACAACAAAAATCATGGTCATTTTTCTAGAAAATAATTTTTTTTAAAAAAATATATTTTTTAAAAAAATATCTGATTTTCGCAAAACAAATTGAGCTTATGTAATCAATTAATGGTGTTTGCTTCTAAAATGGCCCTTAACATAATCCTTGTTGTCTGCTTTTCTTTTCTTTTCTTTTTTTTTTTTTTTGGTCAAAATATACTTGTTGTCTGATCACTATTTAAACATCGATTGCGAAGGATGAACCTAAAATCGCTCTCGGGCGAATGCATGCGAAATTTTCGTACTTGGAAACTAAATCTTGTGTGTCTGTAGGGAGCGTGATCCTCGGTTTAGCTTATTTCAGACTTCCCTGTGCCCTATTTCACTCTCGATGGTCGCTTCTGTTCCCTATAGCCCCAGCAAGCATCATGGCTATGGAAGGACGACCACGACCGTTTCGTACTGCCGTTTTGTTTTATTTTGATCTTCTTGGGCGTGATTTTCCACTTCAATGGAGGTATTTGAAGTTGTGCTCGTGTTCCGACAAACCACACCACCCGACCCCCACCCCCACCCACCCCGCCAAAAGAAGAAGAAGAAGAAGCTGTACTCGTGGACTGCCTGGTGAGATTTAGCTGGACTGCCTGATGAGATTGAGCTTTCCTCAAGGGACATTATTTTTTCCTTGTCTTTTCTTTTTTTTTTTTTATAATAATCTGAGGGTACAGATCTGAAAACCTACCTATCTAGAGGCACATAAATCATTCCGCAAGCTCCATGAACTGATTTGAAGTCTGCGCTTGTAATTTGTGCATGCCCTTACCTATAGTAATGTGCACGCTCATAGTGATATTCGAAAAAGTGAACTCCAGCCCCTGAACCGAAAATTCCCTATCAGAGATTGTCGACATAGATCGAGAGATATCAGTGATCAATTCTGATTGATTGTGTCTTACGTTGTAATATATCGTTATATTTCTTCGTTAATATGTAAAACTTATAAATAAGTTCTTGTACTCTTTTTTTTTTTTTTGGGTCAAAACTTGCACTCTTTGTTTAGAATATGTAAAGTATTACATTTTTCTATTACTTTAATTTGGCATCAGAGCCATTCTTTTCTGAAGGATCGCCCATCGAGTCTATCAAGTAATTCCAGCCACATCGCCCACGTTTCTTCACAATGGTTGTCACAATGCCAATCATATTAGCTGCATCGCTCCCGTTCTCTGCCAAGACTGAAGCCTTCAATTGTTGTTCGGCACACTTCCGCTGCTCATTTTAAAATCGATCCCACCGTCATTCTTGGAGCCCTCTGTCGCGACCTAAAAATCGGTTTCCCAATTTTTACAGTTAATGGATTACCATGTTAATTAAATTGAATTAACTAGCATAGCTCGAACTCTCCCGAGTTCTACCAAATCGTGACTTAGGTTCAATTTCATCAAAAGAAGGATTTATCTTGGAGTCGCCACTAATCATTTTGGGTAGGTTGATTAGACACCTAAATAAAGCATCGGGAGAAATACTTTATTCCTACGAACCAGAGATTAATGAGTTCGGGGACTTGATTATGCTAATTTTTCAATTAACGCCCTTTCGGTACCAATTTCATGAAAATGTTCAACTTGGCAATTTTGATAAATTTTCACTTGAGGTTCTGATTTTTTTAGATTTTTTCGATGTATTATAAAGAATGCAAAATCACCTAAAGCAAACGAAGATGTGAAGAGAGAGCAGGTAAAGTAAAACTACCCTAAGGACAGTGAAAATAAAACCCGCAACTCGTCGGGTGAATAATTACAGACCAATTAAATAAAACCCGAGACATGATCGGGAATACAACAAAAATGGACCGGAATGGACATCGGTCAAACACCGGTCGCCAAGCCTCGTGGGTCGGGAGTACAACAAAACGGACCGGAATGGACATCGGTCATCCTCCAGTCTTCAAAGCATCGGGCCGAAAGCCAAATGAAAATAATAAACTTATCCGATCGAACATGCATAATCACCAATGAGTTAAGACAATTCAAAAACTCAAAGAAATTTTAACACGTGCTGATTAAACTTCATTGAGACCATTTTTTACATTTTCCAATGCATTAACACAAAAAATACGAATTAAATCATACTGTCCATGAACATTCTTAGGGAGAAAGCAGTAACCATAAAATACAAAAGAAATAATGAAATGTATGCAAAAATTCTGAGATTTTTTATATGGATGGGAAAATGTGTCATTGACAACTTTCATGTTTTACATTCTTACTGAAGAGACACTCATTTTCGTGTAGAAAATGGTCTTTCATGAGAGCTCAGCAGCTAACAAACAAATTTCACAGAACAAACATACTTCAGGATTAAGCTCAAATGGACAGTCAAATCTCAAAATTAATACACCAAACTTTCCAGTCTACTAAACAAGACCCCAATGAACAACTTTCATTTTTTGTGAAGTTTCAAAAGAAGACTCTAAACATGAGATAACTACAAATCAATATGACCACGCACAGAAAAACACTCAGACTCAAGGACGCCAACAGAATTGCATGATTTCATTAAATGCATTAAAAATATGAAACGTGCATGAATATTTTTGTATTTTTTATATGTTATGCATTAAGATCTTATGAACAAATGTCATGAAGAGGTCTTTATAAAACGAAGTCTAGAATAACCCATGGAAAATCATTTAGCATGAAAGGTCAGATCAGAAAAATTCCATCTGAGGTTCTGATCACCATATTTCCAGATTTCTGCTCTTCATTTCGGGACCCTTTTGACATAGCAAACAATGTCCATTTTCACGCCATAATATATCAAATCGAAGATCTCGAAGTCATCTACGAATGTTCAGTATATTTGTTTTCGAGATTTCGTCATCTAAACACGAAAAATTGAGTTACCAGATAATTGCACATGCTGATGCGCCTAGACCTCGTTGGAGATGAATCCGTCGCGTCGCCAAGGCTTGTTCCACGGCGGCGAATTTTTCTCTCTCAAAATTTTTTTTCTTGAAATCTCTCCAAATTTTTTTTCAATCTCCAAAGTCTTCCTAATTTCTCTCTAATCTCTCCAAAAGTCCCCCCTTCAAGGCTCTCATTCTTCCTCCTTTTATAGCCTACTCCCCCATCTTCCTTTCTCTATCTTCATCTATCATTCTAATTTTTCCACTAACTTCATCTTCCCTTCTAATTCCACCATCTTCCCTTCTTTATCTCCATCTTCCCTTCTAATTCACCATCTTCCCTTCTAATTTTACCGTCTTCCATTCTCCATCTTTCCTTCTAATTTCTCCATCTTCCCTTCTATCTCTCCCCTTCTCCATCTTCCTTTCTAATTTCTCCACTAACTCTTCTTTGCAAAACAATCCCTAAAATTTTATGTATTTGCAATTCAGCCCTTGAAGTTTTATGTATTTGCAATTCAGTCCCTGAAGTTTTATGTATTTGCAATTCAGTCCCTGTGGAAAAATTTCTTTTAAGTTCAAAACTTCATAAGCCTTTCGGTACACCTCCCTCATGCTCAGTCCAATCGTTTGTCAATTTAAACTCAAATCCTCCGTCGTTAACCATAATAAAATGCATGACCGACAAAAAATTAAATATGCAATGCATGAAAAAATTAATTTTTGGTGAGAACAAATTCTCATTTTTTTATGTACTTAAGTGAATGAATTTTAAAAAGTCAAAAATTAGGTGTCAACACCCTCATATGAACCATACCCTAAAATTTGGTCGAGAAACGGATGCCGAAAACCTCCACATGTGCCGCCGCGCGCCTCCGCTTCTCGTAGCCGAGGAGCCTACCACTGTTTAGTGGCGATTTAGACACCTTCCGCTACATATTTCAAAAAATCAAACACCAACCCAAGATATACCACTCTCCGGTGAGCCACCTCATCAATTTGCGTCGCCAAAAACCGTTGGACTCTCCGACACACGCCGCCGGCATGTTCTACTCATGAGATCGACACGCATATAGGGCCACACGCTCCTGCACGCGTCAAACATCCTTTGCTTTGTTAAAGTCATCACCATGTCACCTACGATCCTTGACTATTTGTTGACCAATCGCTGACTGTTGACCGGTTCGAATCATACAGGTCAGACCGGATTCATCACTTTTCAAACCGATTCAATTATCTTCTAACCCGTTTTTGGTGTTTTTTGACCGGTGTGCCAAGTTCATTCGTGACATTATTTTATCCATATCGGCTCTCTAGGTACTGGTTTCTTCATGTTTACTTTCTAAGTTATTGTGTTTAACGTGATAAAGTGCGTATAATGGATAAATTTTGTAAGCATTGTTCTCGGCGTGGTCATATGGCGTCCAATTGTTATCGACTACGACCTAAGCAACCTACCAAGCAAAACAATTAACCCCAAAATCAAGGTTCGCATGCACATGCTCTATCAATGCTACGACTTTAGAGACTTCTTCCAATGGATTGCCTGTCACTCTCTCACTAGAGGATTTGTGGTCTATTGTTCAACAATATGGTACTTCTAACTCATTTATCCCTTCTACTATATCTATAGTTCCAAATAATTCTGCTTCATAGCATTTTGATTGCGCTTGCTGCAATCATATGACATCAAATTCTAATTTGTTTTTGTCAAAATCATTTCCATCACATTATCCTACTTTTCATATATCTGGTAATTCTCTAATGCAAGTCAGCCATACTAGAAACATCTCTACATCCACATGGTCCTTACCTAACACCTTCATGGTTCCCAAACTTTCTCTAAATTTGATTTCGGTGGACATTCGTGTGAACTTGGCTTAGATGTCCATTTCTCTTCTCATAATTGTCATTTGCTGATTGTGCTACACAACATCACTTGAAACTCGGCATTCTTGGTTAGGTCACCCTTCTTCCTCTAGATTAAAATCTTTGATGTCAATGGTCATTTAGGCTCTGTTTATGACAAACATTTTGATTGCTTGCCTTACCAATTAGGAAAACATCATGCCGTGCCATTTGATCTTAGTCAATCCACCTCTTATTCTCCCTTTGATATTATTCACTCTAACGTTTGGGGACATTCTCCAACACCCACCATGGGAGGCTCTCAATATTTTTTTTCGTATTTGTTGATGGTTAATCTTGTTATACTACACTTTATTTTATGAAAAATCGATCTAAGCTTACTCATATCTACCGTGATTTTGTAGCCATGATAAAAACACAATTTTCAAAAGATATCAAGGTTTTCCATATATGTATTACCACGGAAAATGGAGACACCGAATTTCTTTGAATTCTCTCTCGACATGGTGCTATTATTCATTAATCATGTCTAGACACTTCCTGCCAAAATGGCTGTGCAAAACGTAAACAGTGCAAAACGTAAACATAGGCATCTCTTAAATGTTACAATAACACTTTTAATCTCTGCTTTTTTCTCAAAAAAGTTTTGGGGGAAGCTTCTCTCACTACTATTTATACTATCAATCATATCCCATCCTCTATCGTAGACAACATTTCTCCTTATGAGTGCTTATATGGAAAAATTCACTATTACAATCGTCTTCGAGTTTTTAGCAGTGCTTGTTTTGTACACCTTCTTCCACATGAATGCATGAAGCTAGAACTTTGTGCTCATTTATGTCGCCCCTTGGGTATGGTATTGAGCACGAGGGGTATATATGTTGGAACCCTATCTCTAACCGTGTTCATGTGTCTCGTCATATTTTATTTTGGGAACGTAAGATGTTCTCTTCTCTTCTTCCGTTTGAATCTTATAATACTCACGTCCCTTTCTTTACCGATCCTTCAATGGACTTATTCTCGAAAGATCTTGCACTACTGTTATGTGAATCTTCCTCTCCACAATTGTCTTTTGCTCATCTTGATACAGGACCGTCTGGCAATTCCATCTCGGCAAATAATGACATATTTGTCCCAACCAAGTTTCATACGCCTTCAGCCATTTCTTCTACTTCTATCTATTGTTCCACATGAGTAAGCCAACCCTCTATTCGATTTTTTTTTTTGCCATTGTTACTCTACCATTGCCTCTCTTTATAAACCTTGCACATATAGAGAAGCTAGAGCTAATCCTCTATGGTAGTAAGCAATGGAAAACGAGTGGCATGCCTCAAGCAAATCTCATACATGAGTTTTGGTTGATTTGCCTCTTGGTAAGCCTATTGTCGGCTGTAGATGTGTATACAAGATAAAAACAAAAGCAACTTGGCTAGTAGCGAAAGGCTCTAATCAGGAATATGGAATTGCATGTCTTACTTCTGCGTGTAGTCTTATTATTGTTGTTACGGTCAAGTGTTGGTCTTTATTTCAGATGGATGTTAAAAATGCAGTCATGAATGAAGATTTAACTAAGAAGTTTATATGGGCCTGCTCTAGATTCTCTCATTCTTCAAACAAAATGTGTCAATTGCATCATGCATTAAATGGATTGAAATAGGCTCCTCATGCATGATATTCCAAGTTTAGTTCAACCATGCTCTCTTTGTTCAATGCACTTTTGGTGGGTATATTATGCTATTCTTGTATGAGGACGACATGGTTATTATTGGTGATGATCATATTGGCATTTCAAAATTCAAGCAATATCTCAGTCAACAGCTTGCAATGAAATATCTTGGGCAATTCAATTATTTTTCAGGCTTGGAGGTTACTTTAGACTCTTTTGGTTATTATCTTTCTCAAGCCAAATATGCCACTAATCTTCTTTCTCAAGTAGGAAACACTGATAATAACATTGCTCTTACTCCCATTGAGACCAATGCCAAGTTTGATGCCAAAGATGGACTCCTCCTTCAAATCCCACGCTCTATTGACAATTGATAGGCAGTCTTATATATTTCACTATTACTTATCCTAACATGGCTTATGTTATTCATGCTATCAGTCAATTCATGATAGAGCAACAAACAACTTTGTTTGTTGCAGTCCTCCAAATTCTTCGCTATGTTAAGGGTATCCTATTTCATGGTCTTCACTATTCTGCTCATTCGACCTTGGAGTTAACAACTTATTCTAATGCTAACTGGGCCAATGACCTTTAGGATCATCACTTCACTTTAGGCTATTGCTTTTTTCTTGGTAAATCCCTTGTTTCATGGCATGGTAAGAAATAAACAACTGTCGCTCGCACTAGTATGAAAGCAAAATATGGTGCTTTTGCCAATACTATAACATTGCTATTATGGTTGCAATGGCTATACGTGACAACTGGAGTGCTATGCAAATAGCACACAATTGTATTTTTCATGAGCATGCCATACACTTTGAAATTGATTGTCATTTCATATGAAATCATGTGCGTAATGGCATTGTATGACTTGTCTCTACCACATCTGTTGACTAGACTGCTGATATTTTTACTAAGACACATCCACCATGGCGTTATTTGGACCTCTTCTTCAAATTCAAGTTGACTTCTTCTAAACCCCCTTGAGTTTGAGAGAATGTTAGAGATTATTGATAGATATGGGAAATAGCTCGGATGATAAAGATCAATGATAGATATCAGGAGACAGAATAATATCTTGTTATTTCTCTTAGTTATTTTGTAAAGATATAAATAGGCTCTTGTACTCTTTGTTTAGAATATATAGAATAATAGATTTTTCTATTACTTCAACTTTCCCTTAGGCCCTAACAACATTACATCAAACCTCGGGTTTAACTATTTGAAGATGGCAATAAGAGACAACTAAAGAGCATAAGGCTTAGTTGTACGTAAATTTATGTATCCGTAGATAAAGTCTACGATTGAGTAACTTCTATATATTCCACAATGTGAAATATAACAAATATCTGCGAACTTTTCAACCAGACTATTTAAGGTAACAAGATATTCATACCATCCTATCATCAGGATTTAGAAAATCAAGAACAATCTATCAAATAGATAGATAATCGAGGGAGAAGGGGATGTACACAATCGAGAAAGATATACATAATCTCATAATTATGCCTAAAGCCCTCCTCAAACTCAAATGCAGGGTAAAGATTTTAGCGGTCTTATGAGTAGATGAAGTGAAAACAGGACAAAATTTACCACGGAGTACTTGGGTATCACACAAAGAGATTTATCGTCAATTTCAATATGCTTAATACTCTCAAGAAAATTGGTTGTCACATTACACTACATATCACTACTATGACGAACTACTATGTCTTCTAATAGCCGTAGCCAAAACAGTAATTGCTCCTTATTACATTATTATATAAGTGAGGATCCTAGGAAGACACAGTTGCCTATAATGCAACGGTGATCGAAGGGATGCGCACGGGCGGCTGGATATAAATCCAGGACTTGCAGGAGACGAGGCTTTCCAAACCTCCATTTTGGAGCGCCGAGCTCTGACTGCTTCCGTCTCTTCTATCCGTAAGTGCAATATTTCGTTCCGATTGAGGTAATCAAAATTTGATCGCATCATAAGAAGCGCAATTTAACGTCAAGTAATTTTTATAGTAATTCTTCAACGGATATATCTCGCATCATGAGTCTGTGATCGGTTCTGTCATTGCATCGTCCGTAAATTTATCGGTGATCCATAAGGAGGGTTTCTTTCTGGAGATAAAGGCTGTATATGGTAACGTTTCTGTTTTCGAAGCAATTTTTGGAACATAAACGCCTTTTTGTGTTTCTGTTCCCGGCAACGATCTCTGGAAATAGAAATGCGTTTGATAACTACATAAAGTTTCTGTTCTCGAAAGAAAAAAGGAACAGAAACGCGTTTAGTGATTGCATAAAATTTTTATTCTCAGAACAAAAAAAGAACAAAAACTCGTTTGTTAACTGCAAAAAAAAAACTATGTTCCTAATTTTTCCATTTCATTCTATTCCTAATTTTTTTCAATATGGATGAGATCAACAATGAAAAAAAATGCAAAAGAAGACAAATTAGAATTGAGCAATGAGAACATAAAATATGTCTTCCATAGATAGGAAAAAGTACAATTATGAGTCATACATAAATGTTCCCAAGTAGATAAAAATATGATTACATAATTGAATGCAAATATTGTTTGATGAATTGTAATTGAAAAGTGCATTTTGATACAACTTTGATGTAAATATCGTTTGATAAAAAAAAAACCCTTTGTAAATGATTTGATTTCTCAATTGATTTTTATTATTTATAATTTTTAATTTTTAATTTAATTTTTTTTAATTTTTTCAAAAAATTATTTTTTATTTTATTAATTTTTATTTTTTAATTACTTTTAAGAAAAAGTTCCAAAAAATATTCTAAATGTGTTTTTAAAAAGTGTTTTGAAAATACATAAGTAAGTTTTTTTTTATTTCTTATTTTTGCGCCAAAAGTATTTTTATTTGTTAAAAGTATTCTTGAAATACTTTGAAAATATTTTTTTTATCATACGCATTTCTATTTCGAAAGAGTTTTGGAAACACTTTGAAAATAGAAATAATTTTTTTGGGAGTATTATCACGAGCAGCCTAACTTATAAGGAGGAGGGTGAAAGTGAATAGGACACAAAAAGACAAAAGAATCCAAAGTGAATGGAACACAAAATGACAGTAAGGACAGGAAATAAAAAGGTCTGGGCTAGGGACGGAGGCAAAAAGGACTTGATAGTGAATGAACAGACAAAGCCTGCCCCTGCGGCTGCGGAAACTGGCAGAGACCGAGCCTCTGCAGGTTTCTGCTGCCCCCTGTTTCGCCCTGCGTGGGCTCTCTGCTTCTGCTTCTGCTTCAGCTTCAGCTTCAGCCCCTACCACCGCTTCTACAGACACTGCTGCTGCTTCTGCGAGTTCTTCCTCCCTCTCGCTCTCTCTCTCCCCTCCCGCTTAACAAACGTACCAACTGCTACATCTGCTGCTTCTTCTGTGCTTTCAGTTCTCACGTTACCATGTATATTCCATCACATCACATCCTCCATCACATCAGGACTCGGCCTTCCTTCCCATTTTCAATCTTTCTTCTTCTTCTTCTTCTTTACCTTCCGGACACATCAATAGGGATTTATGTTGTGTTCAGATTTGTCAAATGGCTCCCTCGGATCGAATTCGGACCGAATCATAAATATCTCAATCGAAATTAACTCATTCATATGTAGTGCAAATTTCTAGACCTATATTTGATCCGATTTATATTATTAAACTACTTCTATATTTAATCAAATTTAAGAAAATTTATTTCTTATAATTTTTTTAAAAGATTGTTTTACTAAATCATTGAGGACAAATTTTATAATTTTTATAATTTAAAAATCTAATTTTTATATTTAGTAATTGAAAAAAACTGATTTTTTATTTTTATTTCTTCAAAAAAATCTGATTGTTCTTTTTTTTTTTACATTTTTTTATTCTAAGACTAGCAAGGGTCAGTTGGTGCCCTGGCTAGCTTTGTAAGGGAAAAAGAAAAGAAAAGATAGGGACTTCTTGAATGAGTTGTCTTAACTGTGTTGTAAATGGGTTCACAATGAAACCATTTATGAAATCACTTATTTTTGTCTATTTATTTCGTAAATCCATTATATTGGCCTGCTAAGTTTTTTATGACCCATTTAAATACTTGCTTGTTATTAAACATACTTTGGATCCAATTTGATAGGTCTAATTGTGTTTAGGGTATTACTTCCATGCCAACAGAAGTGATGTTGCTGCATCCATCCATGGGGTGTGAATACCCTTCTCATGCTTGGTCATCTTCAAAATCGATATTGGCATGATGAGTTTGGCTAAAGTCGGAGAAAATTATTCAATTAGTCATAAACATTTTATACATATGTCAATTTGGCCATAAACTTTTTAATTATGACAATTTATTCTTAACCCCTCGTAAAAAATTTCATATAATTCTTCCGGTCAATTTTTGCATGGAAATTACTAATGCGCTGGGGTGCCAATGATGTTCCGTTGGCAGCCACAACATAGTGGTCACTGATGTAACTTGCATTTATTGACAATAATTTGCATTTGCTGATAACAAATTATGTTTACCAGAAGAAGTGCTAAACTTTAGCTGTTCGTTGGTAAACCATATCTGATAAGTCCTATTCATTCAAGATAAATCTTTTCACATATATATCAGAAAATTTTTTGCCCCTAGTATTTACTAAAATCATGATGTATTTACCAAAAAAGCATGCTTTTATATAAAAAAAAAATGTAGTTGCCACAAACAACTTGTATTTACGTAACAACTTTCACTTGCATTTACTCAGGTTCCGTTTGTTTCGAGAAAAATTGATAATTTAAAAAATATTTTTTCAAAGGCCATTGATTATATGGTATAAAATAATTAGTCAAGAGAAAAATGTTTTCATTATTGGAAACAATTTATGTCTAGACATTCTCGTGGATGATGAAGACATTTGTTGTTAATTTTTTTTTGTATAAACGATACAAGCCATCATTTTTAGGAAAATATTTTTGAAACAATTCATATTTCACGAAACAAATAAAGCTTAAGAATTGGTTATTTTGATGGTAAGTAGTGACAAATCGAACAAATTCAAGATATTGCGATCGTATGAATCGTTACAAGATTAATCATGAATAAGTAAAGTTTACCGTGAAAAAATAATTTTTACCGATAAATAGACTCGCTTTAGTATCGAGAAAATGCAATGTACACCAAAATAGATATTGCTACCGATAATAACTATACTTTCTACACAAGTAATTTCATTTTCCCGTTTGAAAAATAGGAAAGTTTTAAGTTACTGTAAATGAGGTATTCTTTACTTTTGATGAATGCGATTTACTAGAAATAATTTTTTTACTTGTTACTTGGAGTAAATGACACCTCACCGTAGAAGGGAAAATAAATATAAATGGAAAAAGAAAAGAGAAATGCTCTAATACAAATTAGATCACCTTCACTTTTTGTCTCACTGTGGTTTAAATTTTGTCTATGCATCCAAAGAATCCCCAGTGGTTAAAGCAAGTCGCAGTCCCTTTTACAGTGCCAAATCCGTTTCAAATCGGTCCCCTTCTTTTCTTAATATATATACACAGACACTCAAAATTAATTTTATTTTTATTTTTTATATAAACACCCATTTCCTATTTTTAGTCCTCTGGCTAATCCTATGCCACCCAAGAGACAACCCCTGTCTTTGATGAAGTTCACAGGAGCTCATCTTCTTCCTCCTCCTCCTCCTCCTCATTGTCTACTGATTTCTCATCAACTCCATCCATGAAACCATTCAATTCCCTCCCTCTTTCCCTCTCCCAAGGGAAACCCAACACACCACTCATCCACCATAACTAAGTTCTCTCTCTCTCTCTGTCTCTCTCTACAGAACTAAATGACTCCACCCGGTACCGCACCACCCAAGCCCCCTCCAATGGCTGGTAAGGACGAGGCCACCCCGAGCTCCAGCTCGCGCAAGGCCGCATCGTCCTCTTCGTCGGGGAAGCCGTCGGAGCAAGCCCTGAAGTGCCCCAGGTGCGACTCGTCCAACACCAAGTTCTGCTACTACAACAACTACAGCCTCACCCAGCCCCGCCACTTCTGCAAGACCTGCCGCCGCTACTGGACCAAGGACGGAGCCCTCCGCAACGTCCCGATCGGCGGCGGATGCCGCAAGAACAAGAAGGTCAAGCCTTCCTCCGCCTCGTGCAGGCTCTTTCCCGGCGGGGGGCCCGACCCTAAGGAGTACTACTCCATGGCGGCGGCGGCCCCTCCCCACCCGGAGCTCGGCGGCTTCAAGCTCTTCCACAGCTTGTCCCCGGCCGTGGATTTCCATCTCAGTGGGCTTCCTAATTTCTCTAAGGCGGTTCAGAATCACAACCAGCCAGCCCCTGGAATTTATAGCCAGTTCTCCTCGTTTGCAGATGCATCGGCCATCGAAACAACCGCCACCGCCGCTACTTCCAGCGCTAGCACTTGTTTCTCTGTAGACCAGATGGCGGGTCCCAGCGGCTCTTTCCTTGGGTTCAACAATTATCACGCGCTCCCTCCCTTCATCACGGCTGCTCCGGGATTTGGTACTTCCGGTGCACTCCAGGAGCCAGGCGGTTCGCTGAAGGTCGACAGCAATCTCGCGTCCTCCATCGAGTCGCTGAGCTCCATCAACCAGGATCTACACTGGAAGCTGCAGCAGCAGAGGCTGGCTATGCTGTTCGGCAGAGACGATGACAACCACCACAATCCCAAGGCCGACAACAGCGGCAGTGAGGCTGTCTCATCGATCAACGTCGCCCCCACCACACCTTTCGAGGATCAGCCGCAGAACTTGCGACAGCCCGTCTTGTTCCAGAATCTGGACGCTGCCGGTAGCTCAAGAAAGGAAGGCTCGTCGGTGACGGAGTGGTTCTTCGGGAACGCGTATGCATCGGTTACAACGCCGAGCCCGACCAACAGCAACAGTAACGGCAACGACAACAACAACAACAATACCTGCAACTGGAACAGCAGAGGATCGGGTCAAGGGTTTCAATACACTGCTTTGCCCTAGCTGGGGATGTTAGAGAGACACAGAATTTTTATAAAAATGAAGAGGGTAAGTCTTTCAAGATTCCATAATTTAGAAGCTGAAAAAGATAGCTTCAGAAACAAAGAAATTAATCAGAAATGTTGGGTTTTCCATGTCTGTTCATGTGTTTAACTTGTTGGGTTCAAACGAAATCCACCTGTAACGGCAGCCCAAAAAAAAGAAAAGAAAAAAAAGAAATAGCATCCTTTTGATGATTTCCTTTTGTATTAATTGTGTGTATTTGTTAAGATGCTGATCATTAGGTTTTAGTGTTCTCTAATTTGTAACCGATGCTGTGTAGAGGTTCATGGTTATATTTTGCAGTTTTTCCCCCCTTCGTTCATGCTTGCGTTGCTTGCTTTCTGTAAGTAACGTTAATTTCCGTTTCATTCTTCTTATCTATATGATTTAACCAAGTGGAAATGGGAAAAGCATCTCCTTTGCATTGGAATATTAGTCTCTTATGTCTACTTGAGCATTCGATTGATCTCCTCAGATGTGCTATCTCTCATCTCATCAAAATTTCTGTAACCGGAATGAATTCCCATCTGGGCTAGGTTTTTTCCGACCAAAAAAATAATCTGGGCTAGGTTTTCTTAATGAAGTTCGAGAATTGGTAAACAAGATTTTCGTGTACATTCATATGGGATTGGTACGGTAAAATCTACTATCTTATCGAACGAACAGCAGCTGAACGACCAACGCATGCAACGACAACAGAGAGTTCGAATTCAAGAACCGCACAACTATTCCCCGATTGTGGAACATAATGTTTCGCTTTACAGGACATTATGGGACCAAAAAAGCAGTAGTCGTCGCCCCTTTCCTTTTACATCATAACCCTATTGAAGATGAAGAGGACTCGCGGATCTACAACTTCGCACCCCCCCCCCCCCCCACGATCGCTTTGGGATCTGGGATGAGATTTTTCATTTTTTTTTCCCTTAGGACAGACTCACATCTTTGAGTTCTTCCATGCTGTTCTTCGTCTGCATAAAGTTACATATTTATGCAGAATCAGAACTCACTCTCTCTCTCTCTCTCTCTCTCTCTCTCTCTCTCTCTCTCTCTGGTCCCTTATAAGCAACTGATCATGTCTATATATGAAACGAACAGACTAGGACATCAGGTGCCTCTGGTCTCTACACCTTTCACCTGTATAGCCTATATTGCAGAATCAGAACTGTCTCTCTCTCCTCCTTGTCTCGAGCAATAATTAGTTTCAGTGTGGTGCGATCCGGTGGTATCTGGAAAAGCGACGGTTTGAAAATGTTTTGAATAAGAGACTGTCAACGTTTTGAATGGATATGCATGGGACACAGACAGATTGGGTTCGTTCTTTGGGGAGTGAGCCCTCGTGCTAAATTGGAGGAGTAATTGACTTTTGGTTTGATCCGATCCCACTCAGCAATCAAAAACCTAACCGGAAGGATCGATTCTCAATTTTTGGGATCAAAAATCATATCTGATAATCTCGGGACCAGTCCGGTCCGATTTAATCGGTCCAATGGAACTAGTGAATTATTAATAAGGGTGAGCAACGCAGACCTTGATTTTAATATATTAATTAAAAAAAGTTTACTTTTAAGAAAAAAACCGGTCGATTATGAGATTTACATTTTAAAAAATAAACAAAAATAAATATAAAATAATAAGTCTATGATCAAAATTCATCGATTTCAATTTTATGGAGCCGGAAACCCCCGGGAACTGAATCGAACAAGCCGATTCAGTCTAGTTGGGGGAAGTTCCTAATTCGGTCCATCCGTCTTGCTCACCCCGGGAACTGATCTCTCGTTACAACTTGTCTTTTTCTTTTTTGCCCCTTGCTTTTTATTTTACTGGGTTTCGATTTCATGGCCAGTTTCTGTTGGAAACGAGGAAAAAGCGAAGAAAGGGGACTGCTTTTTGTAATAAATCTCTTCTGTTTTGGTCACCTTTTGTTCCTTACTTACAACAATTCATGCGGGAACTATTGACCCCATGATTGTTGTTTGAGGAAAGGGATGGCAATCATTCCTGCTGCTTTTATAACTCACGAATCATTCCTCTCCCCTAAGAAATTGAAAGGGATAAGGCAAAAATAATTCCTGCATTTTGTTTAATATGCAATATAGTTCATGAACTTTTAATTTATTCAAATGGTTTCTGAACTTTAGCTTGATGTTTAATGTGACCCCAAAATTTCAAATTTATTCAATGCGGGCTCTAAACTTTTGGTACACATTCAAAAGTAGTCCTTGAACTATATGAAAATATTCAAGTAGTCCCTCCATTAATTTAAGATCAAGAACGATATTAAATATTTTTTTATATAGTCTATGAACTAAATTGAACATGTACAAAAAATTTAAGGATTACATCGAACAAATTGAAAGTTTAGAGACCACATTGAAAATTACCCAAAAGTTCAAGAAACACATTAAACAAATTAAAGATTCAGGGACCACATTGTACATCGAACCAAATTTCATGGATCATTTGTGTTGTTTTCTCAAATTGAAAAAGAAGAAGTAGGAAACAAAAAAGAAAAAAAGAAAGAGAATATAGACAGCCATGTTCGTAGTAAATGTTCTAGAGCATGTAAATAGGATGAATTCACGACAAGTTAAGTTTTCAAGCGCTTCATCACGTAAGAAGCTCTATAATGGCTGACTTAGCAGCAATGCGACATGCGGGATCGGACAACTATACGCCACGAGCCTTCATGAATATGCCAAATCACGCGAAATCTCATATTTTTGTTGTCATAACTTTCTATTCAAAGTTAAGCTATTTGTATTCTTCTTTACCATGTGTGAAAGGATCTAGACAGATGGGGCTTATCGGCATCAAAGTACCTGCTGCCACACTTGGTTATGTGCATAGGAAACTAGGGATGGAAAACAAGACAGGTTTGGGAATTTTGACCCTCTTTCCAAACTCATCCGGTTATTTTTTTTTTATTTCCAAAAAATTCGCCGCACGTGCTTTTATGAGTTTTGAAATAAAATGATCATGAACCCGTCCCATTAACTCTGTCAAATATCGCCAATAGATATGCGGCACTGCTGGTAAAGGAATTAGGAGATAGGGATGCTAGTTCATAAGTGTAAGGTTCGACTGTTGTGCTTTGCAAATAGGTGGAGCAAAGATCCGAAAGATGAGAGTTAGGGATAGAACAGACAAAAAAAAATTGTCAGACATCTTTGACAAAAAAAAATGAAAAACAAAATTGTGCTGGACATTTGCAAGCCACCATTGTTTCTTTGTTTCAACAAATATCTAGTATTAAATACGTAATGAATTTTGCAAACACGATGACATATTCAAAACAACGAGAGAATCTAAAAAATGATACAAAATAAGATCACAACAAATTACAATAGACCATTGTAAGATTTGGGAAATTTTCAAATAAGAGCCTAGAGTTTCCTCATTAAGGGCGTGAAGTAGACTTATTTCAAATAAGGCTTGAAATGTCCTCATTATTTCAAATAAGGGCCTTCTGTGGACATTATTTCAGATAATGATCTGAAGTGATCGTGTTAGTCTCAAAAGAAGGCTTGATTGACTAATCGGCCATGGGCATTTTCATCATTTATTTATTTTTAATTTTATTCCTTTTCTTTTTTTTAAACTTCTTAAAAAAAACTAAAAGATTAAAAATAAAAAATAAAAGCGCTGGTAGGGGGTAACCCTCCCACTTGTGGAAGCCGACTCGGTGAGGAGAAGTGACCCTGCTAACTAAAGGCCCTTGCCAGAGTCAGGAGAGGGTCGCAACCCTCTCCCAGAACTGGGCAAGGGTGTTGGCGACTCTGCCAACCATTGTCATCACCCCACTGCTGGTGGATGGGAATGTCTTTTTTGATTTAATTTAACTAAAAATTAGTTTTAAATCATAGTTTGACGAAAATGTCCTTAGTCAGTCGAAATATTTAGGTAGCCGAAAGTCAGGCTCTTATTTGAAATAGCCATGGCTACTTCAGACCCTCATTTGAAACTGTCATGTAACTTCAAATCCATGTTTGATGTAAGGACCACTTCAGATACTTATTTGAGAAAATAAGGGAACTTCGGATCCTTATTTGGAATTTTCCCGCAAAATTCTAAAATCTATCAATAAGATGAGAATTCAGGCTTGAAATGGTGGTTGTTACTGGACATGTTGGATTGGAATTTACTTTCATCTATTGATCAGATTAGGTTTCAAGTTTACTCTTTAGAAATCTTGAAATCGTCCTAAAAGTCTAGTAAGGTTCGAATAAGTATGTATAACTAGAAGGGTTTTACTAAATAATGCCTGTGAGCACTTACTACGCAACCAAATGAGAAATTATTAAGAAATGTTTTGAATATGACAAAATTATCAAGGGCTATGATAGGTGTATTTAAATATGTAGAATAGCTTCTATATACTAGAGTCATATGCAAATAGTGTCGTCAACAGGACGTCTAACAGCATGGAAAGGCCCTATAGAAGCAGAACAAGCTATGGGTTGAAAGATATATCTAGCTCTGAAAAGACCTTTGTAAAAGGTGAACAAGCTGTAGAACAAGGTTTGTTAAATTTTGGACAGGTCACTGGAATGTGAACAACTTATAGACCATGAGGGCGTCAATTTGCTTGGAAACACCTATTTGTAGAAGAAGCAACTCATGCTATAGACAAGGTAGTTAATTCTTGATACATTACAAGCGTGACCCCTTTTACATTTTGAATGAAGCGAGAGAAACCAAGCAAAAGACGTATTGACCCATATTAATTAAGGCTCGCATTATTTTCACACTCTAAATATAGATACGACACTCCCTGCCTAATTGAGCTGGTGAAAACAGTCTTAAGAGAACTAATTAATCAAAATCACAAATTGAAAGGATAAAAATTTCTTTTTTTAAGGCAAAAACCGTATATTGTCATGAAAATACGAGGCTGTCTATAGTAATTAATACAATGATGTTTTATGCGGCCACTCTATGCCATTTTCTGTTCGTTTTTACACAAGTTTCATTTCCTCTCTTCTACTTACTACATGCTCAAGTTGATTACTATAAATGATTTTTATGTAATGACTTTGAAACTTATTTGTAATCTTTATTAATTAACATATCTTAAATATAAGTTACAACGATAGAGAGTTCACAACTTATACCAAAGAATTGCTCTAAGAAAAGCTTGACAAAAATAGTAATATATTTATAAGAGTTATTAGATACTGAACTGTAGAGACACATTGCAAAGAAACGTACTTTATCAATATTCTTTCAACTTAGCATCCAGATTACTAAATTTGTCAAAATACTTTAACCTTAGAGGATTCTCGTAAAAACAAATTAAGATGAGAACTTTTTCGGAGTTGAACAAAAAAGAAGAAGAACCAATTGTTCAAAAAAGGTTGACTTAAATTATTAGATTTATTCATCCACATTATAGGTATATTTTTTGCTCCTTTATCAATATTACCACTAGTGACGTCGGAGTAATAGTTATTCTGGCCATTTGAATTTTAAGGTATGTCTAACTTTATTTGTGTAACTATATCAAAATACTTAATATTAGATGATTCTCGTCAAAAGGAACGAGCTTGTAAACGTCTCTGATTTGAATGCAAAAGAAGAAGAAGCAACAATATATAGAAGTTTCAATAAAAATTATTAGATTGATTGATTTACAATAGCAGTATATTTTGTTGTCTTACATCAATCTTACCATTAAATGAGGTCGCAGTAAAGCCTATTTTGAACCATTTAAATTTAAAAATGTGTCTAAAGTTATAAGAGTTGAAAATAGCGCAAGCCTAACTTAATTGTTCCATTAATGAGTTTACCAAAGATATGAAAGGTTCCCACTTTGAAAATCTAGGCCTTATACTTCTGTACTTGGAGCAGAAACAAGACTTTATGGCATGTTTGACAACAATTCTAATCCAAAAAAATGATTCTAATTAGAATAATATTTTCTGATTCTATTCACTAGATGATTTTTAGAAAATAAGAATGCATTTGGTAATTGCACATAATTTATGTTCCCCAAAAGAAATACGTTTGATAACTACACAAAATTTTCTATTTGACTAGGTGGCGAGAATTCTTTTCTAAAAAAATTTTCATCTTTTTAAAAAATATTTTAAAAATTTTAAAAAATTTTAAATTACATTTTTTTAATTTCCTCTATTTTTATTTTTTAAATTTTTTTCACATTTTTTTGAATTTTTATATATTTTTTAAATTTTCCCTTATTAAAAAATTTAAAATATTTTTGTTAAATTCTAAAGCTTATTTTTAAAAGTATTTGGTAACGTTTTTGTTCCTTTGATTTTGTGATTCTTAAAAGTGTTCTTTTTTTTTTTTGCAGAACTAACTTTTTTATTTATTTTTGGTCCAAAATTGCTCTCAAGAGCAGAATTAGAATCAAACTTATTTGCGTTACCAAATATGTTTCAAATTCTTTTTTTATTTCAGGGAATAAAATTAGAGGACTAGAAATGCCACCAAACATGCCCTTAATGACTTGCTCATACACCCAAGAAATTGGAAAAAAGAATAGCAGTATTTGAAAAAACAAGAGTTAATAATTTCGCCCCTCTGCAATCATTATCTCTATGAAAAATTCAGTAGCCTAGCCATTGTCAATACTTGCATCGGATGAATAGAACTTCTTACAAAATAGAAAGGTTATGGCCATGATTCATCTTGATTTATACCACGCGTTCCAACGTTATGATCCACATGATATAAATGCGTTGTCCGGTCCTAGCTTCGCTTCATAAATCTTTGTATTGAATTTTGTTTTTCATTAGGCTCTCATAGTACAACATTATCTATAGGATTAATACTACAAAGAAGCCTCCATTGTTCAACCCTTGATGTAGTAATGGCATTGATACCGAAGATATAGAGTTTCAGAAAACAAGGTTGAAACAAGTATGTTATCCCCACTTATAAGGCATACTTGCCACTTTGTTTCTCTGCCTTACTTCAGAAATATGAACCCCTTAAGTTTCAAATTTTCTGATCCATAGGTTCCACATTGTAGTAAGTGGAGAGCTTACTTGAACCATATCTCTCTACCGGACCAACAACAAAATCCTAATCATAAGAGATCATTCGAGGAGAAGAGAGAAATTTTAGAAGGCCATAGGTTGTAGCACAATATGGTTTTATTTCTGGGGTCAAGTCTACCTCCTCATTGCATAATACAATGCCTTCTATACGCATGAAAAAATTGACAAGCATCTATTAAACGAGATGCATTAACACTCATACACTAACACATATGTGACTATTGACATCTGATTTTTAATCACCTTTACTCTTTAAAAAATTAATGAAAAATTCATAAAAATTCAAAAAATTACAAAATTAACTTTGGATGCTTGGCCAAGTCTATGGAACCAATTTTGATCAAAAAACAATTTTTTATTTTTTCATATTTTTAATATTTTTTGAAAAATATAAAAATATTTGAAAAATCGGGAATAAGAACATTTGAGGCCACAAAAATGTACAAAAATAGTCAATATTTTTCTTTTAAATCCTTTTTCATGTTGACCATCACAAATTCAAAAAATACAATTCGGGGTCATGTGTTCCTTCATGAGCATAATCTCGAATCGGTTCTAAAAAAATCCAATTTGAGTCATTTTATTTTCATTTTTTACTTTTAGGAGTTGTGATATTGTCCTCTAATAGTCCAAATTTTCATCTTGGCCAAATTGTACCCAGAATGACTCAATTTTGCAAAAGGACATTAGTTGAATTTTGCAATTTTCAGCGATAAAGAATGAACTTAAATTTGACAAGCAATTGAACTAGACATGAGGCAAATTTCGATCAAGCATAGAGGAGGTGTACTGAAAATTGTGTGGAGATTTGGAATTTAAAAAATATTTTTTCTAGTGACTGAATTGCAAATACTTAAAATCTCAAGGACTAGAGTGCAAAATAAAATGGGAATAAAAAAGGGAAGATGGAGAAGAAGAAAAGTTAGTGGAGAAACTAAAATGTAAGATAAATGAGTGGGCAATAAAAGGAGGAAAAAGGGAGCTTAGAAGGGGGGATTTTTTGGAGAGAAAATTTTGAATGTTTAAGAGAGTATTGAGAAATTGAAGAAAAATTAAAGAGAAAGAAATAATCAAAAAGAGAGAGAGAATTCTTTTCCAAAAGAGAATCTTGAAGATAGTGGGAGTTTAAAACTAGGTGTTATCATCACCAATTCCTCTACCGATTAACATAAGTCACGAGTTCATCCCTATCATTTGAGCCGCAATTTTGATCCATAAGGTGATATGAGATCCGAATTCGACAATCAAATCCGTTAAATTAGGTAATGATTTTAACCATTAAAATATTCAAAAATTTCGTTGCCTAAATAAATTGATTTAAATTTTGATTATACTATGTCGTATTCGTATGTCTTCATATCCATATATTGTATTCATATTGCAATTTCCTGTATTTTTCACTTAAAAGATCCAAGTCCCAGATTATGGTAGGCTCTGTCCTTTACTTGGTGATGTAAATATCTCCTCTTGTATTTTGATTTTCACATTGTTAAATCTTAGAATTGGTAGACCAAACCACTTACACAGAATTCGTTAACTCATTCCCTCTTTCCAGCTTTAGGGAATTTTAATGCTTAGCTTTATTTATTGCAATTTTCTGCATTTATTGCTTAAAAGATTCAAACCCCAGATTGCAGTAAGTTTTACCCCTTACTTGGTGGTGTAAAGATCTCATGTATTCCATCTCTTATATTTTAATTACCGCATTATCAAATCCTAGAATTGGTAAGCCAAGTCACTTGCTGGAAGACAAAATACTGCACAGAAGTCGTTAACTCGCTTCCTTTTTTTGGCTTCAGGGAATGGTAATGCTTATTTTTATTTACTACTTGTTATATTGCGTCTTTTCATTGCATTTTATTATCGAACTTGTTTCTAAAATCATAGATTTTTTTGATTATTTTTGTGATATATCTGTTATTGAATACGTATGCATGTAGCATCCGTACGTCTATGTTCTCATGCCATATTTGTATGTCATGTCTGCATCCACATGTCATATTCGCATATGCCACGTCATCATGTCATATTTGTCACATCATATTTACTACGTCATGTTTTTTACGTCATCTTTACTATGTCTTTTTGTGTCATGCCATTTTTTGCTATGTCATTTTAGGTAATGTCATTTGAATTTTCTTTTTAGATTTGCATTTAATTTATGCCATTGCATTTTTAGAGTAATTTTATGCATTGCATATAGTATAACTTTTCATGCAGTAATTAAAAAAAAACGAACAAAAACCAACAAAAAAAGAAATATTTTGTGTGACGCATACTCTCTGAGCTTACTTGGTTTCTGGATGTTCAATTACTTATTTGTACACCCGCATGATAACCTTTGCTAGTGCCTTAGGCTAAAATCGATTAATGTTGCATTCTTAAATGATTTTTCATAAAATAAAATGGTACCAAAAGGACGTTAAGGTAATCTAACGTAATCAAATCCTCAGACTTTGAAGCTCTAGTTCGTAGAAGTAATTTTGTTCTCTCGCTAATTTACTTAGGTTTCTAATCAACCTACCAAGAACGATTAGTGGCGACTCCAAATGAAATAAACTTTGTATGAAAAGAACCTAAGTTACAACTCAGTAGGACTTCAGAGGGTCTAAATTAGGTTAGTCAATTAACTTGATAGTCCGTTAACATGAAATTTCAACGATCGAATTTTTTAGGTCGCGATAGTTTGGCAACTCCACTGGGGAATGATTTTTTTTTTTAATTTTCAAAAAAATAAAACACTAATTGGAGTACTTGAATTTTTTTTTCGAAATTTTAAAAGCCTTAGTGGACTTAAAGCCAAGAATCTCATGAAAAATCGCATTTTTGTTTGGCAATTGGACTCCATATAAGTCCTAAACATGTGTTAAATGGTTATGTAGATGTGAGTCATAAGAGGTGAAGTGTTTGGTTAATCTTTTATTTTGCAGATTGGTGTTGGAATTGTTTGTTTAATTTTGCACATTTTCGAAGCAATGTTTGAATTTAACTGTTGTGCATAATTAGTTATTTTAGCACTACATCACACACGTCCCGTGGCCAGACCTGGGTCACTAGTTTTAGGATGGTATTGTCATTTGGTTCTAGCATTCACCGTGAGATCACGTTGAAAGTTAATCCAAATTCAATCCTAAACCTCTTGTCAAAAATGAGTTTCAAAAGTTAGGCCCCAAGCACGGTAAGATTACCAAAATGAGGGTTATAATTTTTAACTCAAGCAGCCGAAGTGATTGTTTATGGGTCTTTAGGATAGTTAGAATAAGGTTAACCCACAAGTCATGTGCATGTCCATGTGCTTGTTTATTTTCCTATCCCACGGTAAAGTATGCTTCTAAACTTCATCTTGTCTTATATTATCGTTTAGGTTGGTCCATGACACCTAGGATTGTGGCGCATGATCTATAGACAATGGGACACATCGATATCCATTTTATATACATTCCGAAGGTCGAGTTAAAGCAGATGTGGAGGCTTTTGAGCATTGACGCACAAGCTTATGCCCTTAGCCATATAGGTCATATGTTATCACTTTTAGACATCGAATTACAGACTGGGGTCATGTAGGCACTTGCACATTTCTGATGCCTGTATACTGCTACTTTCATTCTAGGTAAGCATAAGCTCACTCCGATTTTAGAAGAGTATAGCCTTGCCATTGGAAAACCTTTGAGTATTGATTTAATTCGTCATTGTGTGGAAATGGATTTAATTATCATTTTTGCTGAGTTTTTGAAAATTAATGAAAATAAAATGAGGAAATTTTTAAAAGAAAACTGTCATATGTACCCTTTTTCATTTCTCATTGAATTTTTTTAGAAGAGCAATTCACACTTGCAAAGCAGGATCTTCATTCTAACATTCTTTGAACTTCTGATCTTTTCGCTCCAAAAGGATTTTATTAGTCCATCTATGGCTTAGATAGCTAGGCAAGTTTGTAGTGGAATGAACTTTACTAATGCTATCCTAGGCGAGACATTTATATCCCTAACTTGTTTTAAGCAAAACAAGGACAAAACATTTTTTTTGCTCCGGTTGGACTTTTGCAAATGTGGTTTTTCTTTCATTATGCTAAGTTTGGCTCAATAATGACTATTCCATATGTAAGTCAAGAGGAAAACTCAATTACAAAATTTCAAGATTTGCAAAAAAAAAAATATTGCTAAATTATTTTATTCCGACTGGATTGATTTATTTAAAGATCCAAGTCCCAAGGTTTTTCTATGGCAAGCTATATGGTTTCAAATCTCTAAGGCTTGTTTGTACCATGGTGAACGGGAGCCTAGACTTCTTCTGGATATTACCAGCGTAATGCGGTATCATCCTCTCCGTGTGGTACGGTAATATAAAGTTTTAAAAGATATTCCACTACCTTTGGGGCCAGATACTTTCCAAGTTGAATTCGTTGCAGCCGAGAATTATAGAACCGAAATTAAATATCTTGATCAAACTTGGCTTAGGTCTAAGACTCGCTCACTATCACTACACAAGAAGGAGCTCGAGGGAAAGGAAAGACGTTATCATGCGAAGGCCTGGTATATTAAGCACCATTTGATACCAACTCACATGCTTTCGAAGTTTCCGTTGGTGATTGTGAAGCCCACCCATTAAGCTGAGATTGAGACCTATTCAAAGAGGGCGCAAAAGGTGAAGAAGCAAATAGAGACTTTGGCTAAGGAGAATGCACAACTTCGGAAAGAGTTAGAGACCAGTTCGTCTATAAATCGCGTCACCACAAAGAAAAGAAAAACAGCTTGATTTGCCATGTTTAGGATTCTTGTTCCATGTTTAATTGCATTTTCGTGACTTTATGAGCTTTTTTTTTATAATAAAGGTTACTGTTCAGACTTTACTTTTTGGTATTGCATAATTTTTATTGAATTCTATGATTTTAATTGACCCACAAAGTCTTCACAGAAAACATTCACAAGACCCTAATTCATCACTTAAAATACTTTCAGGTCAAGTCAATGCATTTTCCATTTATTACTGAATTTAAGGTGAAATAAAAACTGTCTGGGTTCTAGAATTTTCCCGACTTCATTTTTATTTCTCCGTTTATCACTAGAAAACGTGCTCTTTTGAAAAAAAAATCAAAACATGAAAGTTATAGAATGGGCTTTTAATTAGTGGACTAAAAATTTTTGGGTATCAATTCGCATTTTTGATAACCTATTCATCCTTAAAGTAAAAACCGAAAAAATCAGTTTTTTGAGAAAATTTTTTAGAAAGAAGTATTAAACTGTACTAATTCATGAGGAATCTTTCCAATCTCAGAAAATGAAATTTATTTATCATTATCTTAATTATCAGCTTGCAAATTTTGGCACTTTTTCAAGTTATATAAGAATTGATACAAATTTTCTCGTAAAAGCTGACGAAATCGAAATTTGTTCGAATTAATCTTTTAATCATGTTGGCTCTGTTTCTTGGTTCTATTGGGTTGTCATGGACTGACTCGTCATATTCATCCATCATACTCATTTGTATAAATTCTTTTTTCAAGTACCCATTGATCACGGAAGCGCTACGTAATAGTATCAGAACCCGTCTCATGACAAGAATGGAACGCAAGGAATTGAGTCTCAGGGTAGTTAACCTCGAGACGCAGATGACAACCATGGCCACGATGCTAGTGGAAATGAAAGCTATGATGATGGAAGCCCAGGCAAAGACTACCCTGCCAGCTGATCTGACCCAAGCTACTCACCCGTCGTCATCCAATCGGTCGAGCGTGGCTCAAGCCCTAGGGAAAGTATAGATTTCAAGAACCAAACAGGTACCGAATGTTGAGCTGTCATCTGAATCCTTGCCCAAGGTCATCAACCTCAATACTGAAAAGAAAGAAAAGCCCACGAACAAAGCAAAAAAGGGTATGAGGAGGCTCGCAAAGATTGAGGAATGCCTCCGCAGCCCAAGGATATGAACTGGCCCATTTTAACAAGATATCCCCCTTCGCTAAGGTGGAAGTTCCGCTCGATTACGAAGAGCTCGAGTTTGTCGGGAAGTACAATGGGATAGGCTACCTTCAAGCTCATCTGAAGTATTACTTGTGCAACATGATGCATTATTCCGATTATGTTTCGTTATTGATGAACACGTTCAAGGAGAGTCTAGTGGGTACCGCTCTAGCATATTTCATTGAGTTGGATCTAGAAGATTATGACAGTTAGGAAGATTTAGCCGAGGACTTCTTGCGCCAGTATAAGTTCAATATCGCGAAGGCCCCTACTAGGGAAGAATTGCTGAGGATGGTAAAAGAAAAAAATGAAACCATTTGTAATTATGCTCAAAGATGGTGGGCTTTGGTTACGCAAGTTAAGCCATCAATCCATGAAGATGAGCTCATCGACCTGTTCCTGAAGGTACTCTCGTATGAGTACTTCAATAGATTGAACACTTCTAGGTGCTAAACATTCATACACCTCATAAAGGTTACCGAAAGACTTGAATGGGCTATGAAAGAGAGAAAGACTCTTGAAACTGCAACGAGACGCCAATATCCCCCTAAGAAGGAAAGAGAGCCCGGCATCAACGTGGCTTTTGTGCCTAATCTATCGCAACCGAAACAGTTCTCCAAATCCACCGCGACACAAGGAAGCTTACCATGGTTGATACCGAAGCTACCTCAACCTTAGAAAATGAAGTTGCTCCCAATGCTGTTGGAAGAGAGGTTGGTCGACAAGGAGCCATCGAGACTGAATCTTTCGAGATTCCTGGGTTATGATACAAGCCAATCATGTGTCTGCTACATGGGAGAGAAATGCCACAATGTTGACAATTATGTCACCCTGAAGTTCAAGGTCTAAGCCCTTATTGATAATTACATCCTTCAGTTAGATAAAATGGAGACGAATATGTAGCAAAACTCGCTCCCGGATCACTAAGTAGTGGATATGATATCCAAAGAGGAGTTAGACGAAGGGGAGCTTAGACTAGTAAAGGTCCGCCATGTAGATAAGAGATTTGTCCGCGAAACCCTCAAGAGAGGAGAGATCGTGGATACTCTGAGGTAAGATAGCAGAGGCTATAACTATAGGGTTCTATATTCAATCCCACCACGTTTCTTCGAAAAAGCGGAGGAAATAGTGTCCGATGGGTGGAGAGGCATGGACGACATAAAGGAGGTACCAAAGAAGGCCCATTTCGAGAAAGGTTCCTTTAAAATAATCGATGAAATCATCCTTGTTGCGATAAATGAGAAAGAGGCCGACCCATTAAGTGGATCAAGCGCTGTAGAACGTTTCGATAACATAGAGAGAAAGTTGAACTTCGCCTCCAAAAAGTTGTTGGATTTACTCTAACGATCAAGAGAAGCAAGTAAAGCGCGGGTCACGAGCGACGTGCTTTCACTGGGGTTGTACACAAGGGTCGAAAACCAGGATCGTAGGCTAACTGTAATAAAGGAGTAACCAGGGGAATTGGTAACCGTGGTCGGTAAGTTGAAGAAATGAATGAACGAGTGCGGACTAGGTATTAAAGATGCCCCTACCCGAGCTGACCTCCTTCAAGTGGTCAAACGAAACGAGGAGTGATTGCAGACTTACGCGTATAGATGGAGGTTACATGTCTCACAGTAAATCTCCCGTTGACTGAGGAGGAGCTAATTGGGTACCTTCTGAGAACCCTTTCATACAAATTCTTCCAAAACATTGCCATGGCCACCTACAACTCATTCTCACACCTACCGCGGATAAGCGAGAGAGTTGAATAGAAACTCGCCAACGGAAGGCTAAAGAGTAAGGATACTAGTTCTTTGAGAGGGCCCAATATGTCACCCTCTGATAGACCTAATAAGATGGCCCATACAGAATCCATATGTGGGTATAATTTTGAAGACTTGGATGACCTTATTAGAATGATTGAGGCCATAGAACCTTTCGTAATTGACCTAGAAATAGTTGACAATTAGGAAGAAGGGGATGATTGCGTAGTCAAGCTACTTGCAATCAGCATCTCTAATGATGAGGGGAATGATGGCTAGAAAAGATAAGCTAAGGGTGTCAAGCCGGTTGTAATAAAGATCTTTCTCATGGAAGAGTGTGACCTCAAAGCGGTTCATTGGGACTACGGGACGGGTGAAATAGGTGTAGTGAAGAGGTTAGGGAAGTGTTATGGTCCCAAAGAGGGAGAGATCGAGAAAAGAGAAGTGACTAAGAAGGAAGCTGAGAAACTGCTAACCATCGTCAAAACAAGCGAGTTCGAAGTGATAGAGCAACTTCAAAAAATGCTCGCCCAAATCTCGCTATTAGATCTTTTCGTGAATTCAGAAAAACATAAGAGTGCCATGATGAGGGTCTTAAATGAAGTGCACGTGCCCGAGACGATTGATGAAACACAGTTGGAAGGCTTTGTTAGCACAATCCTTTTGAAGGATCAGATTACCTTCTCAGATGAGGATTTTCCTATCAATGGGTGGGTCCATAACAAGGCCCTGTACATATCAGTAAGGTGCCACGGCAAGCAAGTCTCTCACATGCTGGTGGATAATGGATCGACCTTCAACATATACCCCTTGGCTACGCTAAGGAATTTGGGTATGAGCGAAGAATTAATTCACACCTCTAAGGCGACTATCCATGCTTTCGACGGAATGAAGAAGTCCGTCGTGGGATAGATTGAACTTGATGTGTTCAAAAGGCTAATCAAGTTCTTCGTGGACTTTCAAGTCATGGACCTTCCCAGTACTTTCAGCTTCTTGCTTGAAAGGCCGTGGATCCATATAGCCAGTGCCGTACATTCGAGTTTACACCAAAAGGTCCGATTCACCGTGGACAACAAGGTGATGACAGTTCACAAGGAGGTGGACCTGGCATCTTATCAGAAGAGTGTTGTACCCTATGTGGGACCCAAACTAAAAGAAGAACCGAGCTATCACTCTCTCGATTTAATGGTTGTTGTCCATACACTTCCTAGGACTAAGGTGAGGAGTCCCGCACCATCTAGCAGTATTGATGAAGAGGATAGGGATTTCGTGGGTATTCGAAGAGATTGACTACTTATGCAGTATTAATGAAGAGGATAGGGATTTCGTGGGTATTCGAAGAGATTGAAGTCGGTATAAAGAGTTTAAACCCCTAACAACAAAAGAGGCAGTAGTAGCGAACCTGAGAGACTCACAGAATGTCAAAAAAGTGAAGATTGGTGAATCCTTGTTACCCTCTGAAGCTGCCCGAATGATTGGACTTCTCAGGGAGTACCAAGATGTCTTTGCTTGATCGTATGCAGACATGCCCAGCCTTGACCCCAACATTGTGGAACACATACTACCCATTGACCCTAACATCCTGCCAAAAAAATAGGGACTCAAGTGAACGAAGCCTAAATTTTTCAAGAAGATTAAGGAGGAAGTGATGAAGCTCCTCAATGTGAGGTTCATAAAAGTGATCCTCTATGCCGATTGGATCGCCAACATCGTGCCAGTGATAAAGAAAGACGGCACAGTCTAAATCTGCGTTGATTATTGAGATCTGAACAAAGCCACCTTAAAGGATGATTTTTCTTTATCGCACATAGATGTGTTATTCAATAGTACAGTCGGGTTTGAATGATTTTCCTTCATGGATGGATTTTCTAGCTATAACCAGATCTTGATGAAGGGGGAAGATAAGGCAAAGACCTCATTCATAACGTCGTGGCACGTTTTATTACAAGGTTATGCCTTTCGGCTTGAAGAATGTTGAGGCAACGTACCAAAGAGCCATGGTCGCTCTTTTCCATGACATGATGTATAAGAAAATCAAAGTGTACGTAGATAATATGATTAGCAAATCCAAACCAGGAGAAGACCATATTCTAGTGCTAAGGAAGTTGTTAGACCATATTCTAGGGCAAGGTCTGGAAGGCTTTTAAGGTTCGTGGTTAGTAGTAGGGGCATTGAAGTCCATCCTGCTAAGATTAAAGCCATACGGGACATCAGTACCCCAACCTCAATAAAAGAAGTGAGAAGCCTGCTGGGGCGGTTAAATACATTGCCAAATTTATATTCCAGTTTTTTGATGTGGCAAAACCGTTCTTCAAGCTCCTCAAGAAAGGCACCAAAGTCATCTGGGATTCAGAATACCATTAGCCATTTGAGAAGATCAAGGAGTATTTGATCTTGCCTCCACTATTGGTACCACCAACCCCAGGAATTCCTCTAACTTTGTTCTTGATGATCTATCATGAAACATTAGGAGCTCTACTCATCCAGACGAAATCGAAGGATGGGAAAGAGCGAGCAGTTTATTACCTGAGCAAGAAGTTCATGCAGTCGAAGGCTAATTACCCGATGGTTGAAAGGATGTGCGTCGCACTAATCTGAGTACTCCACAGGTTGAGACAATACACCCTTTACCACTATATTCAGCTGATAACAGAATGCGACCCAATTAAGTACTTGGTAGAGAAACCCTCCTTATTGGGAAAGTTGGCCAAGTGACAAGTACTGTTATAAAAATTTGACATAAGGAGTTTACCTCAGAAGTTAGTCAAGGGGTGGGCCATAGCCGACATATTTGTAGAAAATTCACAGGGGTTCGCAATCCCTGATGAGGAGAAGGCTGAGGATCAAATCCTCGCATTATCTAATGATAAGTAGACCATGTATTTTGATAGTGCCGTTAATTTGGCTGGATCTAGAACTGGGGCAGTACTGAAATCCCCGGACGGCCTACATTATCCAGTTTTCGTGAAGTTAGTATTTCTATGCACCAACAATATATCAGAATATGAAGCCTATATTCTAGGCCTGTAGTTAGCCATCACCATAAAGGTGTGAAGGTTATAGGTTTATGGGGACTCCATGCTGATTATTCTCCAGATTCAGGGAAAATGGAGAATAAGAGATTCTAAGCTCATCCCCTATCATGAGTTCCTAGAGAAGTTAACTGATAATTTCGACGAAATTTCGTTCAAATATCTGCCAAGGACCCAAAATCACTTTACAGACGCATTTGCCACTCCATCTTCGTTGTTGCGAGTGGAGGACGGGCTCGATATCAAGCCTTTAAAAATCAATATCATGGATCAGCCAGCTTATTGCATGGTGGTGAAAGGCGAATTCGATGGCGAACCTAGGTATCACGACATTAAGAATTATCTTTCGAAAGGAGAATTTCCTCCATTGAGTCAGATCAGGGATAGGAAGTACATAGCGAAAATGGCTACCAAATTCTTTCTGAACAGGTAAACTCTCTATAAAAGGTCCTTCGATTCAGTCCTATTGAGATGTGCAGATGTTAAAGAAGAAAACATGCTCATGAAGGAGATCTATAAAGGGATATGCGGTTTTTATATAAAAACGGCCACCTCCTCGCAAAGGAAATCATGCGGCTTGGTTATTATTAGATGACCATGGAGATAGACTAGAACTAATATGTAAGGTCCCGTCATCAGTGCTAGGTATACGGTGATAGAATCAACATACTCCCCGAATGAGCTCCACCAAATGTCAAAGGCTTGACCATTTGCGTGGGGGATAGATATGGTCAGCTTAATTCACCCTAGCGCTTTCAATGGGCACCGCTTCATCCTGGTAGCAATTGACTATATTATGAAGTGGATCGAAGCGAACTGATATACGAATGTCACAACAAGTAATGTGGCCAGGTTCATTAGAAGGAATATCATCTCCCGATATGGGGCCCCTCAAAAGATAATTACAGATAATGGGTCCAATTTGAACAATAAGATAATCGATGGTCTACTATAAGCTTTCAATATTCGACATCTTAATTCATCCCCTTACCGCCTACAAATAAATAGAGTTATAGAGGCGGCAAATAAGAACATCAAGAAAATCCCGGTGAAAATCATAGAGAATTATAGAGACTGGCATGAGAGATTGCCATATGCGTTGATGACATATCGGACTTCAATACGGACCTCAACTGGGGCAACCTCATATTCCCTAGTTTACAGTATGGAGGCAGTTCTACCGGTGGAAGTTGAAATCCCCTATCTGAGGATCTTGTCCCAAGTCAAACTCTCCGAAGCTGAGTGGGTGCAGTAGAGATATGAGCAGTTGAACCTGATCGACGAAAAGCGCCTGAGGACAATATGTCACGGTTAGAGCTACTAGAGAAGAGTTGCTAAAGCGTTCAATCGAAAAGTCAAGCCTAGGAATTTTGAAGTAGAAGATCTAATAGTGAAAAAGACACTTCCAAATGTTTCTCATCCCAGGGGCAAGTTCACCCCAAATTATGAGAGTCTTTATGCTATCAAAAAGGTTTTCCTGGGGGAGCCTTAAGTCTTGTAAACATTGATGGGCAAGAGTTAGGATATCTTGTAAATGCAGATACAATCAAGCAGTATCATCCTTGAAATGAAAGCAGGAGCCACTTTGGCTATCTTTTGGACAATCTAAGTCACTTTAGGACTATTACATACATTTCATGTATTCATGCATATACGCATTTGTTTCATGTGATCCCAGGTTCAGGAAAAACTCATGAATCAACAAGCCACCGAAGTCACTATTAAGGGTTCCACTGATGCGGATTTACTAGAATAGGTGAAATGTATTCATTCCAATGATATCTATTATATGGCATTTTCTTCAGGTGAATCCATTTCTCCGATAGGAAACTAGTAATGATTCAAGAAGCTACAACTAAAGTCGGAGAGGTATTATCCTGATCCCCTCGGATTACGAAAGCAATTTTTGACTTCCTTTGGTTTTCTCAAGAACATGACCACGGTAAGGTAAAACGCCTACCAAACTTTCAAATGTAAGTGATCTGTCCTCCCCAATTTTAGAGCAAAATGCTTAGCATTCTTTCCACTAATATGCATGTCCAAAAGAGGGCAGGAGCTCATCTGAATATAGTTGGCACATGCATTCTGCGTCTCAAAAGTCCTCAATGGGAACTGAGTTTTGGAGAAAATGAAATGAGGTTTCTCAAAATGGGTGTTATTCGTAGTGATTACATGGATTGAAAGGATGAGAGGCATTCATTTTTCTCCCATAAATACCACATGTGACCATTGACAACCCCCTTGAACAACAGTTTTATTTCTTTATTCTTGTCAAGAACTACCCCTTATCGGAGCCAAATGATACTAGTCCCAGTAATAGCACAAGGTAAATGGTTAGAAATTTTCTTACTCAAATTAACATCGATCTTCGAGTATTTCTTTGTATTTAAGCTCATATGATGATTTAAGTACCTTAGGAAGACAAAAGCATTCGTTTCTCTATCATACACATTTTCATCCCTTGCACAGGCCAATTGAGCTTGTATATTCATTTCTTGAAACCTTGTTGGTGATCATTCTTCATTATGAAGACGAAGATGACGTCACCCCAAGGAGGAAGGACTCCGAGGAACTGGACCTACACAGTTTCCTTGGATCTTCAAGTGTGCTAAATTTTTGTCAGGCATATGCATTTGACATAATCTTTAAAAATCCTTTCTTTAAAAAAAAATCTCGGGCATAAAAAGCAATGTGCTAATCAAAAGTAAGGCCGATGCCCATTCAGATCATTGTCCGTTTTCAATGCTTTGGGACTTTACATGTATATTTTGTAGACTCAACAAAAAAGTGTTTGCATGTTATCTCTCTTGTAAACCCCCAATGGGATCTAGTTGCAAAAGAAAATTCTCCAAAGGAGTTTCTAGGTAAAATATACTTAGCTAGAGTTTATACTGTCATCGAGCAACTACTGTGTCAGTAGAAACCATTTCATCCTCATACAACGATGGCACTTCTTAAGGCTACTTTAGAATACTGAAACTGGTAGTGAATTTGCAATGATCGCCAATGCCAAACCATCATTATATATTTCCTAGGCCAAAACAAGCATTTTTCTCCCTTAATCCCCAATCCTAACCTACATCACAACCCGAAAAAGTTTTTTCAAATTAGGACACTTGAGTTAACGTAGAGTTAAATGATTTTAAGCTTCGCTTAAAGAAGTATGAGCAAGATTGTTTCTCTCTCATTTTTACAGGGTTCTTGACTTATAAACCCAGAGCAGATAATGAAGATCTTTCATTTGTTGACCTCGACTCATTTATGGGTCCCCCTTAGCAACCTTCGACCAAGCCCAATACTACGGTCTTATTAAAAGACCTTTCCCGATCAATTGGAATGTATACTTTGCGAATAGTTTTGAAATCCTAGATGTCAAGTTTTGTGAGATTAATTTGAGAGGATTCACTAATGTTTTTTTCCAGTGAGCGAAAATTCAAAACAAATTCGTGGGAATTGTAAAAAGTCCTCTTTAATGAGAATACTCCAATTGACGATTAACCAAACCCTTTTGGCGTTTTCACATCACTTAATCCAAAATCTACCCTAATGGATTTTTATCACTGCTGCCATATGCAAGATGTTTTGGATGACCTCCTGCATCACAGTTGCATTTATTAAGATTTTGCATGACTCATTGATAATCATCGTAGGAGCATGATTCGTCTCGAAAATAGAAATATTCGAGATATTTTGATCTCTGCCTCTTTGGCTTATTTCTAAAGCGACAGGAGAATATAAGCCGGATTTGACCTCTTGCAGGATTTTTGACCTCCCTCATGTCCTAGGATGGCACCCAAAGTCAACCTTCAACATACCCCTTCTGTCTACCCAAAAAGGTGACATTTAGGTAATCATTGGTGACTTCTATTATTGAATGGTCCATTTTCAAGTCCTAAGTTGCAGGCACCACATAGACGAGCTTTTTTAGCAGGATGTGCCGTCTTTAAAGCCCTTCCATTGAAAACCCCAATACGGAAAGGCTCACTTTCAAAACCTGAGTTGCAGGCACCACATAGACGAGCTCTTTTAGTAGGATATGCCATTTCTAGAATCCTTCCATTAGAAACACCGATACAGAATGGCCCACCTTTAAGTCTTGAGTTGCAGGCATCACTTAGATGAGTCCTTTTACTAGGATATGCCATCTTTGGAACCCTTTCCTTGGAAACCTCGATACGGAACAGTCCACCTTGAAGTCCTGACTTGTAGATAAAGTGCAGACGAATCCTTCAAATCCTAAGTTGTAGACAAAATGCAAGTGAATCCTCTGAATAGGATAAATCATCACTAGAGTTATTTCATTAGGAGCTCTGCCATAGGTTGACCTACCATACTGGTCAAAACTTAACCTCCCCGGAATATCCTTAAAATGAATCTTTAGATGCTTGTTTGTCGCGACCCTCTAAAAAAAATTTTAAAATTTTAAAAGGGGTTAACGGATTATTAGGTTAATTAGATTTGACTAACCTAATGCGGACCCTCCCAAGCCCTACCGAATCGCAACTTTGGTTTTTGTTTAAATGATTTTGAAATTTGGAGTCGCCACTAATCGTTCTTGGTAGGTCGATTAGAAACCTAAATAAATTAGCGGGAGAACTAATTTATTCCTGCGAACCAGAGATTATGAGCTCGGGGACTTGGTTACACTAGTTAATTAAAACTAATGCCCTTTCGGTACCTTAATTTCATGGATATCCTAATCCGGCAACTCAGGCTTGGTTTATTCCTAAAACTCTAGTAGGGTATTCTCTTTTGTGTTTTCACTTTTTAAATAGGATGCATGGATGGTATATATTTTTATTTGTTATATTTTTTAAGTGTTAAAGATTCCCTGAAGCCGAAAGAGGGAGTGTGTTAACGACTTCTGTGCAGTATTACGACCTACTCATCTTTTGGGTCTGATGATTCAAAAATTAAATTATAGGAAGTACATGACAGTGAATAAACACCTCCAATGGGAGGCCTAGCATTGGCTTGGCTCTTCCCTTTGGGATTTAAGGTACAGGTATTTAAGTTGCAAGTATTTAAACTACTGTAAGTAAAAACCTCCAATGGGAGGCTAAGCATTGGCTTGGCTCTTCCTTTTGGGATTTAAGGTACAGGTATTTAAGTTGCAGGTATTTAACTACTGTAAGTAAAAACCTCCAATGGGAGGCTAAGCATTGGCTTGGCTCTTCCCTTTGGGATTTAAGGTACAGGTATTTAAGTTGCAGGTATTTAACTACTGTAAGTAAAAACCTCCAATGGGAGGCTAAGCATTGGCTTGGCTCTTCCCTTTGGGATTTAAGGTGCAGGTATTTAACTACTGTAAGTAAAAACCTCCAATGGGAGGCTAAGCATTGGCTTGGCTCTTCCCTTTGGGATTTAAGGTGCAGGTATTTAAGTTGCAGGTATTTAACTACTATAAGTAAAAACCTCCAATGGGAGGCTAAGCATTGGCTTGGCTCTTCCCTTTGGGATTTATGGTGCAGGTATTTAAATTGCGGATGGACTTTGTCCTCTCCATTTTGGGGTATGAATTTTTTAAAATGAAATACAACGAATTGATTCAACAATTTGAAATTTGTGCGCGCTTGAGGACTCCTCCAAGCCGATTTTGTGCTTCCATAGGATTGACCATTGATATAGAGCTGCGGCTTCCTGACATAAAATAGAGTGAAGTGTTAGTATACAAAATATGTGCTAATCTGCACCTAAAACCAGAAGAGTAGAAAGAGTACTTATCTCCCATTTTTTTGGGAGGGATTTCTATAATTGATTTTCGCTCTCTATGTTCCCAATATAGAGAGTTTCTTTTGAATTAAGAGGGACTTTTAGTCACAGATCAGTTGAGAAATCGGTGGACAGCTTAGGAGCTTGTCTGGGCCGATTTTTGCATCTCGACGAGATTTTTGCTGTTGACGTAGAGATATCCTTCTCCTGACATAAAATATGGAAGAAAAAGGAGATGGAGAAAGTGTATACAATTTGTGCTAATTTGCGAGTAAAACCATAAATAAATGAATAAATAAAAACACTTAGCTTGAATTTGTTTGCTCGTTGACGAGGATGAACTCTTGATTTATATTGATCGATGAAGGAATTTGTGATGATAACCCCTAGCTTTAAACTCCCATCATCTTCAAAATTCTCTCTCTTTTGGTATTTTCTTTCTCTCAAAATTTTCTTCAATCTCCCAAAACTCTCTCAAACATCCAAAATTTTCTCTCCAAAAAATTCTCCCAAACACTTCAAATTTTCTCTCTCCCAAGAATCTCTCTCTCAAGCTCACTTCTTCCTCCTTTTATAACCTACTCATCTATCTCCCATTCTAATTTTTCCACTAACTCTATCTCCCATTCTAATTTCTCCACTAACTCTTCTTCATTTTCATCTTCCATTCTCCATCTCTATCTCACATTCTAATCTCTCCACTAACTCTTCTTCATCTTCATCTTCCCTTCTCCATATTTATCTCCTATTCTAATTTCTCCACTAACTCTTCTTAATCTCCATCTTCCCTTCTCTATTCTTATCTTCCATCTAATTTCTCTACTAACTCTTCTTCATCTCCATCTTCCCTTCTCTATTCTTATCTTATTTTCTCCATCCATTCTTCTCCAACTTCTCTTCTTCATCTCCTCTTCTTCATCTTCCCTTATCTATTCTAATTTATCCACTAACTCTTCTTTTTATTATTTGTAAAATAATCCTTCAAGAGTTAGGTATTTGCACTCTAGTCCTTGAATTTTAAGTATTTACAATTCAGTCCCTGAAAAAATATATTTCTTTAAGTCCAAATCTCCTCACAATTTTTGACACACCAAAATTTACCACATGTCAAATTTAAGCTCATTTCTTGTCGCTGAAAATAATGCATAATTTAATTAAAGCCCTTTTGCAAAATTAAGTCATTCTAGGTATAATTGGGCCAAGATGAAAATTTAAAATATTAGAAGACAATGTCACAACTCATAAAAAGTGAAAGTTAAAAATAAGATGACTCAAATTAAATTTTTTTAGGCCCGATTCGAGATTATACTCGTGAAGGAACACGTGACTCGAATTGGATTTTTCTGAATTTGCGATGGCCAATATGAAAATAGATTTAAAATAAAAATATTAACTATCTTTGTGTATTTTTTTGGCCTCAAATGTTATTTTTCCAAAATTTTCAAATATTTTTGTATTTTTTTTTAAAAAAAATTAAAATATATATAATATGAAAAATTATTTTTTGGTCAAAATTTGTTCCCTAGGCTTGGCTAAGGTTCCCAAAGTTGATTTTTCAATTTTATGAATTTTTATGGATTTTCTATTAATTTTCGAAAATAAATAAATAAATAATATGTAAAAATACTGAAAATATGAAAAATCGTTTTTTGGTCAAAATTGGTTCCCTAGGCTTGGCTAAGGTCCCCAAAGTTGATTTTTCAATTTTATGAATTTTTATGGATTTTTTATTACTTTAGCAATAGAAAAAATGATTAAAAATCAGGTGTCAACATTGTTCAAAGAGCATTCATATCAGGCAACAACCATACGATGGGCAGGTAAGTACTAGGTAAGCTCTGCTCTCTATCTCTCCTTTACCTTATAAGAACATCCTCAAACCCAGTTTAGATCAGAACTTACACAAATATGTATTGGAGATCAAATATCACAACGCTTTTTATTTCTCTAGGTTGAGTCAATTGAGATTTAGGTATCATCTCGTCTTTGAATTTAACCTTTACTAAGCTTTCTTTCAAAGAGGAGTAGCTATTGATACCTGATTTTTAATCATATTTTTCTCTTTAAGAAATTAATAAAAAAATATATAAAATTTTATAAAATTACAAAATCAACTTTGAAAGCCATGGCTAAGTCTAAGGAACCAATCTTGGACAAAAAGTGATCTTTCATTTTTTTGTATCTTTTAATATTTTTTTAAAAAATACAAAAATAATTAAAAATTCGGGAATAATAATTTTTGAGGGCACAAAAATACAAAAAAAATAGTCGATATTTTTTTAAATCCCTTTTCATATTGGTCATCGCAAATTCAAAAAATTCAATTCAGGGTCATGTTTCCTTCACGAGCATAATCTCGAATCGGACCTACAAAAATTCAATTTGAGTCATTTTATTTTTATTTTTTACTTTTAGAGGTTGTGACATTATCCTCTAATAGTTTAAATTTTCATCTTGGCCCAATTGTACCAAGAATGACTCAATTTTGCAAAAGGTCATTAGTTAAATTTTGCATTTTTCAGCTATAAGAAATGAATTTAAATTTGACAAGTGATCGAACTAGACATGAGGTGAATTTCGACCAAGCATAGCAAAGGTGTATCGGAAATTATGTGGAGATTTGGACTTAAAGAAATATTTCTCCAGAGATTGAATTGCAAATACTTAAAATCTCAATGACTATAGTGTAAATACCTAACACTTGATGGATTATTTAGTAAATAACTAAAAGAAGAGTTAGTGGAGAAATTAGAATAGATAAGGGAAGATAGAGAAGAGGAGATGGAGAAAATAAGAAGAGAATAAATAAGAGAAGATGAAGTCGAAAAAGAGTTAGTGGAGAAATTAGAATGGGAGATAGATGAGTGGGCTGTAAAAGAAGGAAGAAAAGAGCTTGGAAGAGGGGATTTTTTGGAGATAAAATTTTGAATGTTTGAGAGGGTTTTGAAATATTGAAGAAAAATTAGAGAGAAAGAAAAAATCAAAAAGAGAGGGAATTCTTTTTCAAAAAAGAATCTTGAAGATGGTGGGAGTTTAAAACTAGGTATTACCATCACCAATTCCTCTACCGATCAACACAAGTCACGAGTTTATTCCCGTTATTCGAGCCGCAATCTTTATCCATAAGGTGATACAAAATCCGAATTCGGCAATTAAATCCGTCAAATCAAGTAACGATCCTAACCATTAAAATCTTTGAGAATTTCATTGTCTAAATAGATTGATTTAAATTTCGATTATACCATGTCGTATTCGTATGTTTTCATATCCATATGTCGTATTTGTATTGCAATTTTCTATATTTTTCACTTAAAAAATCCGAACCCTAGATTGCGGTAGGCTCTGCCCCGAACTTGGTAGTGTAAAGATCTCCTCTTGTATTTTGATTTCTGCATTATCAAATCCCAGAATTGGTAGGTCGAGCCACCGCTGGAGGACACAACACTGTACATAAGTTGTTAACTCACTCCCTCTTTGCGACTTTAGGGAATTTTAATGTTTATCTTTATTTATTGTAATTTTCTACATTTATCGCTTAAAAGATCCAAACCCCATATTGTTATAGGCTTTGCCCTCTACTTGGTGGTGTAAAGATCTCCTGTATTTCATCTCTTGTATTTTGATTTCCGCATTATTAAACCCCAAAATTGGTAGGCCGAGCCACTTGCTGGAGGACACAACACTGCACAGAAGTTGTTAACTTGCTCCCTCTTTTTGGCTTCGAGAAATTTTAATAGTTATTTTTATTTACTGCTTGTTATATTGCGTCTTTTCATTGCATTATACTATCGAACTTGTTTCTGAAATCATAAATTTCTTTGACTATTTTTGTAATATATCTATTACTGAACACGTACGCATGTAGTATCTGTATATCTATATTCGCATGCCATATTTGCATGTGTATGTTCGCATCTGTATGTCATATTCGCATATGCCACGTCATCATGTCATATTTGCCACGTCATGTTTGTTACGTCATTTTTGCTTTGTCATTTTTTGCTACATCATTTTAGGTCATGTCATTTGAATTTTTATTTTAGATTTGAATTTAATTTATGCCATTGCATTTTAGAGTAATTTCATGCATTACATATAGTATAACTTTTCATGCAGTCATAAAAGAAAGAACGAAAGCCAACAAAAAAAAGAAATATTTTGTGTGGCATATGATCTCTGAGCGTACTTGGATTCTAGATGTTCAATTAATTGTTTGTGTACTCGCATGATAACCTTTGTTAGTGCCTTAGGTTAAAATCGATTAATGCTGCCTTTTCAAATGATTTTTTATGAAATAAAATGGTACCGAAATGGCGTTAGAATAATCTAGCGTAATCATGGCTCCGGACTTTGAATCTCTGGTTCGTATAAGTAATTTAGTTCTCCCGCTAATTTACTTAGATTTCCAATCGACCTATCAAGAATGATTAGTGGCAACTCCAATTTGAATAAAATTTACATGAAAGGAACTTAAGTTACGACTTGGTAGGACTTGAAAGGGTTCGAATTAAGTTAGTCAATTAACACGATAGTCCGTTAACATGGAATTTCACCAATCGAATTTTCTAGGTTGTGACAGTGACGAGCATCTTCAAAGCACACGTGTTGACACCACATTATTACACATGATTCTACTAACACATCACATGCCTATTTTATTGTGGAATCCCTTTTCAGTGTTGTTTGCTAAGCTATCTAAGCTATCTCTATCCTTTTGCTGCCTATAAACTCGAATAAGGCTACTAATCGCTCATTGGGACAAGAGCTGACAAGCAACTGGGTCATCAGTAGCCCTACTCAAGTACCAAGTCCTTTTGACCATGTTCTAAACTGGCAAATAGAAAATGCTTTAGTCTAGAATAGAGCCCTTACTACATTGAGAATTGAACAAAAGAGAGGTTTTAATGCCTTGCAAAACCAGGTCGCTGAAGTCAAGACTAAAGTTGAAGAGGTTAAGACTCATCTTGGTCGAGTTCATCAAAGAGTAAACCAAACTGTTGAAGTTGAAGCTAAACTTCTCTAACATTGTGAATCAAGGTTGAGAAAGATGAAGGTAGGGCTTATTAGACCCAAGCACTATCCAGATGATCGGCAAAAGGAGATCTAAAGACTCAAAAGGCTAATTGAAGAACAAAAATCCAACAAGGAGAAACCATATGTTTCTTCCTTTGATCCTTTATTTGCTCCTTCATGGCAATACCCATCCTATCAATCCACTGGTCCTTTTGGTCTCAACTCCAGCTCTTCTTCTACTCCATCATTTCTTTCCGATCTTTCCTAGCTCACTCTAGCCCAGAGACATGTGTAAGGGCAATCAAAGATAGATTTTTATTTGAAAAGGCTAAAGCTGAGGCAAAGGAAGCAAAACAGCCAAGACAGCCTAAGTCACCAAGCCTTTGGAATTTTTATTCAGACTCTAATTTGCCTAAACATCATACAACACCAATGATATCCAATCCTCTTGAGAATTTTCTTAGAAAACAAGCCAACTGGAGCAGTATCATGGTCGTCAATGAATGAAAACACTAAACTGAAAGCCTTTCTGAGTCTAAAGAATCTGACACGACAACGTCTATTGAAGAAGCTATTAATATTGGCACAGCTGAGCCCTAAGGGGCTCTTATCAGTTTCATGATAAAGCCAAAAGAAGTCCAAGATTGTGATATTTCAAATTTTCAAGGGGTAACTCCTGGTAATAAGCCTGCAGGAGGTCTTACCTTTACATCAAAAATCTTAAACTGATATACATATGACAAAATTAGCCTCCGTTAGTTTTTGTTAAATTGGATTAATACAATGATAAATCTCAAATTGGTACAACTCCAACCAATGGATGGTAAAAATCCTAAACTAATACATCCATCAACTACTACGTATCATCTAACTTGTTAAATTTAACGGTAAAATTTAACAAAAACTAACATAAGGTAAATTTATCATAAGGTAAGTAACAATGATGTCGACACATGACTCGTGGCACGATACTATACTGCATGCTGACACATCATTTCTAAAAAAATAGAGAATATCGACCTACTGAGACATGTTAGGATATTATATGTATGTTTTTTGATATACATGATAAATTATCATATAAATATCGGCGGTGAGTTTCTTCTTTTTCTTTTGTTAAAGATTCAAGATTATGTTTTTTTTTTGGGGCTAGTTGGGTGCATATGTTATTGACCCAACACCAAAAAAAAAAACCATAGACTTTAGCTTTTGTCCCAATTATATCCAAAATATTTTTCTATTTCATAAAAAAACCCCATCTTTGGCCTCTATCTCAATTATATATAAAACTTTTTTTGTCTCATAAAAAATTCACAACTTTTACTCTTGTCCCAATTCTACCGATCAAATACCCAAAATACCTTAATTTTAGTATTTGTCCCAATTATATCCAAAAAATAATTTGTCTAATAAAAAATCTCAAACTTTTACTTTTTGCCTAATTCTACCACCACTAGCCCTTCATCTATAATTATTATTAGTTAATCTTACGTGGCTCAAAGTTTTCTCACCGAACTTACCAATGAATTTTCGAAATTCCAAAATAGCAAGTTTCAAGGACAGCGAAATTTGAGATTGTTTGTCTAGATAATCAAGTCTCCACGTCTAACATTTTTTTGGGTCGTTGAGTGTTCAGGAGAATTTGAAACGTACCATCTTGAGTGGCTCTGCATCCCTCGACAATCTGTAGGAAAAGCAAATAATAGAAGAGAAGTTACTAAGTTTTTTTCATGTTAGCTTTGTTGAGGTGTAATATTTTATCAAGGTGAAAATGTTGCATAGGATTAACTAATAGTGATTATGAATGGAAGAGTAACATTGGTACCATTGGGGCAAAAGTAAAAGCTTGAGATTTTTTATGAGACAAAAAGAAGTTTTGAATATAATCGGGACAAATATTGAAGTTATGGGTTTTTTTGGTATTAGGCTGGTAGAATTGGGACAAACCTAAAGTAGTGGATTTTTTTAGGTGTTAGGCCGGTAGAATTTAGACAAAAATAAAAGTTTTGGATTTTTTATTAGACAAAAAAAGTTTTGAATATAATTGGAATAAAGGTTAAAGTTGAAGATTTTTTTGGGTATTAGGCCATATATTTTTTAGGGCTGGTTGGGTGTGTGTATATATATGTACTTATAGATTTACATTTTGACATCTAATTTATTGAAAATACTTAAAATTGACTTCCTACATGTTGAATTGGCATGTCGGGATGTGGACTCACGAATCGCTGGCGTGTCCGAAGCGCTGATCACATGTCGATCACGTGTAGATATCCGACACGACACGAAGGTCCCTAGAGATTGTTAGTGCTTTCTAGATCACACATCAGTTTGGGGCTTTTGGTATATGAAAGATTAAGAGTAAATTTGTCATAGCATATCAATTTTTGGTTTTTATGGTACTAACACTAATCTGTTTCGGTTACGGCTCACCACGCACCATCATGACTCTAAAGTGCGTCATACTAATTTGAAATCGCGCAAAACTTATCTACTAATGCAAATTTAGACACGAACGATCCGACATGAAATGTTCCAACAAGCTTCGTGGAACAGTCCGCCAAGAAGCATAGTTAAGTTTCTCGCGATCTAAAAATCCATGTCAAGGCTCCTTAGTCCCCCCTAGAGAAGGTAATACAAAAACGCAGACTCTTTGACATGATACGAGATAAAGAAAAAAAAAACACAATACATTGCTAGAATTTCTATGACAGGATACAATATGCCCTTTTCAAATACCAAAACCATCCGAAAATCCAATCCTTTCTGAGGAAATTTTGGGTCCGATGCACACTCGGATCGCACCTAGTGTCTCCTGACATTGTCTTTCTCAAATACTACCAATATTCCCCTCGTGAGGTCGATACTCAAACATTATTCATGATGATGTCAGCAACCACATCACGTAGTCAAAGTCAGCCCATTGCCACTTCTCCTGCCACGTCAGCCTGCAATGCAGCCACGTCATCCTGCTGTCAAGTCCCCTGCCCCGAAGCCTGTCACGGAGCCACGATGCGTAGCCTGCAATGCAGCCACGTCACTATGTTGTCGCGGAGCTTGCACTGCAATCACATCAAACCTTTTGACACTTAGCCTCCACCGCAAGTTGCCAAAGTAAAAATGTTAGAGATAAATCAAGGAGATTCTATGCATCTACTTTCATTCTTCATATTTATCATGATGGTACACACACATATATATCTTAATTATGCATGTTTCAGATTGATTACGATTGATATTGTAATATCACGAGAAAATTACCAAAAAGTCCTAAACTTCTTCTTTTTGCCAATTCACTCATAATTTTTTTTATTTATACTAATTCAATCTATTTGACTGGTCAATGCTGATGCATACTGGACGTTGTGAATAATTTTTTATTTTTATGATCCCTCACTGGCCTTTAGGGTTTTGGAAAAAAAAATGTAAATAAAAGAAAAAAGTAAAAAAATCGTAGAAATGCTTAGACATGACTTGTTGTCAACAATGGAAAAAAGAAAATCATCGAATAATTGTTTCAAACAAAATGAGGGTTCTAGGGTTTGCTGGAACAAAACAAGGATGCAACATGTTCTAGGCTGGTATGGTAGTGCTTTTCCCTTAAATATGATGAATGGCCCTTGTGGTTCAAAAGAACTTTTTCTTTTTTCTCTTTTTGTTCCGCATAATTTCCTTCAAGAACAGTGAAGCGGAACTGGTCCTTCTGTATTTTTTTTTTTTTTTGGTCCTCCTCCTTCTGTGCCATCTGATCTTTACGTGCGAAACAAACCGTCATGGCCATGGGCACCTGCATTATGCTCGTGTCCTCCTCCCTTTTTTCACTGCCACATTAACTTGGAACTCTTGTGTGGAGAGAGAGAGAGAGAGAGAGAGAGAGAGAGAGAGAGAGAGAGATGAACATGATTAACGTGAAGGAGGCCACCTGAAGAAAACTCTTTTTTATGCTGGGGACAGCTTTGTGTCGTGTCGAGCTGTCCAACTCTAACTGTTCGCATGCAAGAAGCACATGATCGATTCAGAGAAAACTCTAAGGCTTCTCCGCTGAGTCGGCCACCAACCAATCCATGAAATTTTATGAGATGATTATCAATTTTATTCTAAAAACTTAAATTTTTGGATGAAAAAGTGACTTATTATTCAAATATTATAACAACTCCCTTTTGGCCTTAGCCTAGGATGAGGAAATATTTAAGGTTGGGATCTCATGTCTTATTTTAGGACTTCATTGCACTTTTTATGATAAGTTTTTAGGAACGTCAGTACACTTATCTCAAAAGAATATTGGCTTCTCACCAAATAACCAAAATACTTCAAAAAAAAATCAATATATATTGTAATTCTCTGATGACTAACCAAACTAAACCCACTAAAATAATGGTATAAAAAAACTTTAGATTATCGTGAAATAGACTTATTATTATTATTATTATTATTATTATTATTATTATTATTATTATTATTATTATACCCGTCTTTTCCACTTCCTTTTATTTGTTTCGTTTCCTCTTCTTTTATTGAACACCAGCCGCCACAAAATTAATGAATGGACCGATGAAATAACTACATGGGCTTGGGTCTCTCATGCCTAAAATAGGCCCATGTGTTGCATTTGATCTAAGCCCACCCCCAACACAAAAAAAAAAAAACAAATTCCTTGTTTTAGTTACCAAACACTGTCCGATAGGGCTGAGCATGGTTCCAGGGTAGAACCGAGAACCTGGAACCGGAACCTGTAAGAACTTGTCTGGTTCCAGGTTCCAAGGTATGTAGGGTAGGTTCTAGGTTCCAAATATTAAGGAACATGTTCTAGTGGGTAGGTTCCAGGTTTCACCACTTGGAACCTGAAACCTGTACCCTGGATCCCAACATAAATTTTTTATTTATATATATCTTCACACGATCATACAATGTTCTATGGCGTCCAATATTGACTATATAATTTGAAGCGAAAAATGAATAACCTGTTCTGATATGTAGGTTTTAGATTCAAAGTGGAACCTGAAACTGCTCACCCTTACTTGAGAATGATTGCTTGAAAGAGAGCGTTTGAAAAATGTAGCTACCCTGCAAAATTTCTTAGGACTGCATCCTGTTTCTCGCGTATCCCAACTTCATTAAAAGCCTTTTTTTTAATAACAAGCCTCTCCATTGATCGATAGGTTCTCGGGTACCCTGTAACCTGTAACAGGGTAGGTTCTAGGTTCCAAAAAATTATGAACCTGTACTAGCGGGTAGGTTCCACCTGGAACCTGGAACCGCTCACCCCTACTGTCCGACAAATTTCTTAAATAGCGGAGGGCTCGTTTTTCTCACTCGAGAGATTTCATTACATTTTCTGAATATTTTCATTTTTTCTTTTTTGCCCTTGAAGAGAGCGATCACTAAGGGGTGTCCTCACAGGCTGTGGGTGAGGCCAAGCCCCGCCAGGCGAGGCCAATGGCCATTGAGGGTGGCCTCCTCGACGGTCGCTTAGGAGAGGGGAGCCTTCGCCGATGGCTAGTTAAGGCAAAAAATATAAAAATATAGAAGAGGAAAAATATTCATAATATGTAATGACAAAAATGCAATTGGTCTAAACTCTTTTTTGAAATAAAAAGAGCACTTTGACCCCTTATTTAAAATATGGTCCATTTTATGGCCTTATTTAAAAAAAAAATGAAGACACGTCATTCTCTTGTTTGAAATTTACCCTTAATTTTGTAACTCTTTTTGTATTTTAAAGTAAGTAAGTTCATTTTTTTACATTACTTAAATTATTAAATTAAGTGGGTAATATCTCCTAATAAATGGGCTAATCTACAGAAAAGTTCTCAAGTTTAGGTTCAATCTTAATTTTCCCCTGAGCATTTTTATCTTATAAAAAATCATCAACTTTCATTTTAATCCCAAATTTGCCTGTGCTTACGAAAATCACTATTGATTGGAGGCTAATATATTTTTTTTACAAGGTGAGGATCTTGATGGAAATGCACATTTTGATAAAGAATTTATAAGTATTTCTAATGTTGATAATTCGAAAAAAATTAGGGGCGATTTTTGGATATTTTGGGCAGATTTGACATCAAAATGAAAATCGAAAATTTTTTTATAAAATAAAAAAAGTTCGAAACAGAATTAAGACGCAACTTAATTTTTTTTTTTAGGGAGTAGACCCTAATGAATTTACATTTCAAAAATTTTAACTTATGACCAAAAAAGAACCTGAAAAGGCATCCTAACCTATCTTTGGCAGGATCGGAAATTGCGACCAACAATTTTCAGTCTGAAGAATTCGTCAATTTCAGGGAAATCTCTTCCCAACCGCAATTTGGTCCCAAATTTCTCTGTACGAGAAGCTACTACAATGCCGGAAGAAACCCTAGAACGCCGGAGCTCCGTCGCCGCTCCTCTCGTCTTTGCCGTCGTCATGGCTTTCCACTTCCTCTCGTGGTGGTTCGACCGCTTGAAGAAGGTAAAAGTTGCCTCGTTCGGCGTTCGCGGATCCTCCGCGATGAACCACTCGAGTCTAGATTCGAAGCCCTCTGAGACGATGGAAGAGTTGAGCCGGAATGCTGTGATTAAAAGGGGGTCGGTGCGTTTTGATCAACGTGGTTTTTTTACTTCTGTTTTTAGGCAGGATCGGTGGGTGAGATGGAGATCCGGCTGCGCAGGGAGATTAGGGAGCTCTTGAAAGAGGCGAGCACGTTGTCGCAGTGAGTGATTTTCATTGTTCAGTTTTGCCGATTTTTCTTGGTCGCGATCGATGTGATGTGGGGTTTTGCTTCTGATGGCGTGCGGATGGAAAATTGTAATCTTTCTTTCTCGAATTATTACTTTTTCCTTGCTTGATTGATCATTGCTTCCTAAAGAGAAGTGGAACTTTCAATTTCTTCGAGATGTTAACCCAATGCTGCATAGTCCCTTTGGAAGAACATCATGTGGGTCACGCCCTTTTTTTCCCCCTCCCTTCACATATGTTGGTACATATTTGTGATTGGTGCCTTCTGGGTTGTCAGAGAAATAGCTTCGATGCTTGTAGGCCTCAGCACCAACATGTTTTAGCTTCCTTGCATGGTCATTTTCAATATAGAAAGGGAAGCGTAGGACTTCCATCATATGTTTGTGGCTCTTTTATAGTATGATCTCTTTCTGATGATTGTTCCTGTTTCGCTTATGTTTGTGTTTTCGTTCTTTTTTTTTTTTTATGTGAAAGTGGTCTACTTTTTTTTGTTAACCATTTTCTTACTGACATTGGATGCTGTGGGTTTTTGCGTTATATTTAGCATGGAATCTAATTCTGTATATCGTATGCAAATCCGTATGGAAATGACAAGGATTATTGTTGACTACAGGCCATCAACATTTGCACAAGCTGCAAAGCTTAGAAGATTGGCACATGCTAAGGAGAAGGAACTGGCAAAAAGTATGTTATGTAATGCAAAACTTAATAGTACAATTGTTCTGCTTGAATGTTAGTTACTTCAGGACTACCGGTCTAAACTTCTCTTATATTTCTGTTTTTTAAAATTTTGGTTGCATCTTGAGGTATTATATTTCTAGAGTGAGGTGGATTCATTCTCTTATTTTTCTCCTCCACACAATTCTCACTGCATCTATTGTATAGTTGCATCACGATAGAGTGATATAGTTACTTCTTGTTCTTGCCTTTTTAGTTTTAAGCTCATCTGTTTCATCTTCATGGTGTTTGGCTGGTTGCACATAGGTCCTTTTTTTGGGAGATTTTGAATGAATAAACTTTCAGTGTTTGTGGAAAACTTGAGTTTTTGGTGGGGATGTGTTTTTAGCTTTTTTGACTATTGAAGAATGCTTGTTATCTAGTTCTATAAGCTTCATCCGAATCAAGAAATCTGAGATCGCTCTGCTTTGTAGACAAGGCTCCTCTTGTTCTTGACTTACTAGCTCGTTTAGCTCTCCCCCTTCTTGCTCGCTCCCTTCCTCAAGAAATTTCATATTATCTGGTTCTAAATGATGTACTTAGCATTGCCATTAAGTTCTGGCACATTAATGCTCCAGTGTACATTGGGTGGATTAATCCTTGGAATCAAAACTAGAGATGTTTGGACTATATTTTGATTGTGCTTTTGATATAATACCATTCTGGAGGTTAATTTTGCCCTTGTTCCTTGGAGATCATTTTGGCAGCTTCCTCAGATTGCATTCTTGACCACTAGAAATGTTGTTTTATTTTTTGTTTTACACTGTGACGTGTGTTCTTAACTTCTTATACCTTGCAGTTCAAGAGTCACGCAGCAGAGAGATGAAGTACTCCTATGATTTGTATTCAAGAGTGCTGTTTTATATAAAGGTGGTTCTAGATTTATAGCATCATCCAGAATAATTTTTCTGCCGTTTTGTTATCGATTTTAATATATGCGGCTGTCTTCGGTAGGTGTTTACGTATTTTGTGCTGATTTGCTGGTTTTGGAAAGCTCCTATTGCCACGATATCTCAGCAGCTAGTTCAACCATTTGGTAATTCTTTGCTGTGACCTGAAACATTTGAAAGCTTCATAGAGTATTTCCATTTGCTGCTTGTACCTGAATGCCTTGTATCACAGACCTCAATCAGATATTTTCTCCAAGTTGAATAGTTGTTATTTTTTTATTTAATTCAGTGCTTACTACCTTTCAATCAATAATTACTTTAATTTATTTGCTTCTATTTCAGGAAGATTGTTGTCATGGGGAGCTGTAAGTTATTTAGGTGACCATGTTATGGTATGTCCAATTTTATTTAATATTTCCTAGCACCCGTGTCACACCTTGCAGATCATGTACCAAAAACCAGAAGAAGGGTTCTTTGATTTTTTTTTTTTTGGGCTAAAGACACTGCTGATATTATCTGGCCACGGGTTCCCCAGCAGCGGGTGGACTGTGTTTCCACATGCTTGCATGGTCCTTACTTCCCTTCTGTGATTTTTTGGAAGGTTGAAGAAATATGATATGTTTACAAGCATATGCAATGCTTGCTGCTCAAGATAAGATGCATGCCGTCCTTTTTAAAAGCTGGTACTGATCATGTTGCTTGAGCAGATGATAATTTAAAGTAGCATTGAACATACTGAGGCAAAAGAATAAAGGGGAACGAGTGGTCTACAACTGGTGGTTTTTTGTAGAACAGTTGCTGCTCACGAACCAATTAATTGGAAATGTTGATTATTTTGAACTTTATGTCATGTAATTGCAGGTTGGGATCATACCCTGGTTGATACTATCTACAAGGGTCAGCAGATACGTTGTTAAACACTTCAAATGATAAATAGACAATATCTATCTGCATATATCCCTGATGGGAGATCTCCAATTGATCATCATTTCCGCTATGGGCGGGAGAGAGGAGGCCGAGTTTGTGCTGATTCTTTTATATTGGTGCATCATTTTGCCTCACATTTCTGTCTCTTTCCTCTTACACATTATGTCTAAGTTCAGTTTTGGCGTTGATCATGTAATTTAGCCACTTCAGAAGTTCAATTTCTAACGTGTCACCTGAAGCTTTGTAGTAGAATTGAAAACACTCGGATAGTTAGTGTTGTGTTGTTGTGTTTTATGTTGTCAACCCACCAGAGCCGTAGCAAAAGCGGGACTTCATAAGCACGTGTTATCGTCAGAACCTACTCATATCTTATTTCTATAAGTATGACCAAAGGTATCTGTCTGAGAAGACAATCCAGTATGTACAAACACTAAAGCAGACAACCGCCTTCTTTTGAACTTTGATCAAGCAACAATTTGTTTCTGCTTTTCTGTTCGTTGAATATTGTTTAAATTTGGATAACTATGAAGTAGACTATGTGATTACGCATATTAGTACAAGTGCATTTTGGAAAGTTTGATATTTCATGGGAATAAAATAAACTATGGGAACGCCAAATTGGAAAATCAAGATATGAAAGTCATAAGAAATTTCAATGGGCAAATGATATAAATCATGGGTTGAATGAATTCATTGTGGTGGAAGTTTTTGTTTGTCAATTTTTGGATCATAAAATGAGACTAGATGATAATGACTTAGTGAGTTCTTGGAAATACTTGGCATGATTAGAACCAGAATATTAAATTTTGGGTACTCTCTAAGGTCAATCGTTATTGGCTAAGTTTCCTCTGTGGTTAGTTTATAAATATGTTTTAATTTTATAATTCCAAATCTCATAGGGACACAGTAAGATTGGGCAAATGATGTATACTCGCCATGATCTTTGAATCATGTGAACTCCGAAGGGCTTTATGATGCCAAATGGATAGGAGCTCTTCATTCAATTTTGATTCCCTAAATTTGATTCATGGATAACTTGACTCATCACACTTTCTTTTGGGCAAAAGAAATCTCCACTAGCAAGAAAATGAGAACATTACCACATCAATTAGATTTCTGTCTAGTGAGCTGTCCCATGTACTTTGGATAGAGTAAGCCTGTCAAATGTTTTTTCTCTTCTTTCTTCTCTTCTGCTTCTGGTTATTGATGTGCAGAAAAAGTGGTAATAGATCGATTGTACTAGGAAAACTTGTGTAATGCTAACGTGGTCCGTGTGAGCAAACTCACTTACTTCATTGCTAGCAAAGTACTGGTCATTTTGACCATTGCTGGCAACCATCTTAGAATGTGTTACGATATCAGGTTTTGCAAAGATTTATTTACTAAGAGTCCATGCTTGTATAATGTGAATTCCGAGATGTATCTGAATTACAACATTTTCATCTTATCTATACCACCGTAGTCTATAGGTACCCGTGTCCAAGAGCTTTCTGCAGTACGTCTAATGTCTACCCCACCTGCGCTCATTACTTTAAAACATCATGTTAATTTGAAGCTATACAAGAATTACCTAGCAGCACAATATCCCCAGTGTAGTCGATGCATGAGCAGAGAAGCAGAAATCTAACAACACCAAGCGCTACTTTTGAGTGAAAAGACGGAAGCCCGGCATTGTTCATTGTTAAATAGGGGGGATTCTTGTTAAAAGGGATGAAAAAAATAAGGGTAAGATGTCAAGACACAGATAATCCAAACCTTGTTTAACGATGAAGAAACTTCATTAACGAAGTTACGATGAACTCTGTCTAAGTTAAAACATGATCAACTTGTGAAAGACAACCTGCACCTGGAGAAGCAAACAGAACTAGAATTTGGAGATTCTTGTGGTTCCTGTTTACGAACTTCATTCGTTTCAACCAGTGTGGCGTGTACGCTTAAGCCATAAATAAGTGACCAGACAAGAGAGAGTACTCGAATGTTGTATGAAAATGTTACTTGCTCACTCCCTTGGCTAATATTTGCTTGCAGTTCACGCGTTAAAAAACTACAGAGTAGTTAGTATACATGTGTTAGATATATTCAAAAGCACCCAAGTAAAGTACAATTGTTGGATCATACACTAGTACAAGTGAAGAGTTCATCTTGACCAGATCTTTTTCTTGTTGTCCTTTTCTTTTGGACCTTGAACTTGGTCTCTGCTAAATCTCCTGCTAGTACCAGTAAAGGGTCCGTTCCCATTTGTAGCTGGCTTTGCTGGTCTTGTTACCTTGGCGAGTTTAGGTGGGTCAGATTTTCTACCTCTCTTGTCACTGGAAGCGTTTGGTAGAAAGTTCTCAGTCTCTCCACTTCTAGAATTCCTTTTCCTAGTTCGGTCATGAAGGGATTCATAGCCAAGAAGAGAACCCTGACTAACCGGGCGATTCACTGAGTTCGTACTTCTTAGAATACGAGCCTCAATTTCAACCAAATTTCCATCATTTAAGCCGGTTTTCCCAATTGTTGGTGTTGCCCTTATCCCATCAGCATAATCCTGAATCAGCTTACCCTGCATTTCTTGCTCCTTCTGCCTCAGCTTCTCCTCAAGCTCCTTGATCTGCATCCCCACCAAAAGAGAAAAAAAGGGCCAAAAAATCTGTCACTATTTCAAAATTCAAGTTCTTCTCAAGGGGAGACTGAAGTGTTGATCAACTTTCCTAGTAATGTTAACAGGTACCGCTGATTTTGGCTTTCTAACAGTTGGTAGCAAAAACAGTTGGTAGCAAAATAGTACAACCAATTAGAGGATAATCCAATTTAAATGATAAGATGCTTGAAGATGCTTTTGGAGAGGCTATACCGAACAAATATAAAATTTTCAACATCTGTATTTACGTTTAAATTGGTATATGATATGAGGCCCCAGAACTGACTGTGAATGAGTTTTAAATTGATTGTAACAGCAGCATGAAATCAATTATGACACCATTAACCAATTACCTTCTGATGGAGCACCAATGATTCTGAATTATCCTCTTGTTCTTTCAATTTTCTCTGCAGTTCTGTTATCTGGAACAAGGAGCAGAAAAAGAAAAAAGATGACTAAGAGAGAGAGAGATGTTTCGGAGAGATTTTGCACTTCTCAATAATAGATAAACTGCTAACCTTCTCTTGAAGCATAATTGCATGATGCGCAGACTCCTGCATATGCTCCTTTAGCTTGTTTTCAAGATTCTTGACCTGCTGCAAAGCAAAGAGGTCCTTAGATACTGTTTCAACATGACCATTCTAAATGTAGTGGTAATGCAATGTAGCTGGCCTTTCTGGATTTTAGAATGTTTGTTGTCATTTCATATGCTCCACGTGATCCCACTTGCAAAGCCTCTCCAAATGTACAATAATAAAATGGATCCGAACCTTTTGTTGCAACATTGCAGATTCTGATTGTTCTCGCTCTCTAAGTTTGGTCTCAAGCTCTTTGACCTTTACAAAGAATAAACAAATCGAAATATGGTTAAGTTAATTGAAAAATCAAAGCAGTAAATCTCTAAGTTAAAGAGCAACCTTTTGTTGGAGAACACAGAACGTTTCTTCCCTTCCCTTCAATTTATCTGATAGTTGTAGGGCTTGTTTCTCTGACTGATTTTGCAAAGCTGTCTTTAACTGAAGTTGATCTTCTAGTTCTTTGATTCTCTCTTGTTGAACTTTGTAAGTCTGATCTTTACTTCTGGTCTTATTCTCTAAGCTTTGTAGGTTCTCCTCTAGCTTCCTCAAAGATTCATCTTTGGATCTGGACTCCTGCCTCACTTTGTCAAGCTTTCAGAAAAAAATGTAATGGAGACTATGAGTAACACATTTATGAGGTCTATGGTTTGGACTAGAGGGAAGAAGACGGTAACGTTCAATGAAGTCATTGTGCTGATATGTCTAGTGAAGTACCACAAATAATAAAAGAAATTCTAGCCAAGTTTTCAAAAGATTACCATTGTTTTCATCTTTTGAAGCTCATTAGGATCAATTTGCTTCTTAGCAGGACCCAGCTCAATCCCTCGAACCCGTGTCGCGAAATTCAATGAACTCAAAGTCTCCCCTGAGTCCTTATCTGATGGGCTAATTTGCACAAACATCAGAGTTTTGGAGTCACCACCTGCCATACACGTACAGCTCTCTCATCAATAGACAGCTATTAGTAAGAAGAGTACAGGCGAAGTCCATCAATCTGAATCATCTACAAGGAGTCTTTTTGTTTGGGATTGGGCTTGAAGAGAAAGAAAAGGGGGGACGAGAGCAGTCAAAGTTACCTAGCGAATCTTGAAGCAAGTGTGTCAACTTGGAATTCCTAAAACAAATCCCTAGTACTTTTAGAACCACAGATAGCATTGTGTAAAGAAGTATAAAACCAATTCAAAAAATGAGATGAGACCTGTAAGGGATGTGACTGGATTTATTTGCCAAAGCAGATATGACATCTCCTAAAGCTGAAAGAGATTTGTTGATGCTCTGAGCTTCTTTGAGCCGTTCTCCTTGCGCATCAGTCTTTGCCAGCCTCTCACTACCAGCCAAATCTACAAGCCAGAGCTTGCTCCTTGTGCACTCTCCACTAATCAAGTTCTTTGATCTTACCATTATGCATAGCATGCTAAAACAAGTAGGACGTCAAGCAACTTTAGTTAGCAGTGAGGAAAAAGGTCACGTAAATACCATGCAATGAATATCCAAAATGACAGCTGTGTACCAGTGAGATCGACTACTATGCTCATTCACATTATTAGATCCAACAGCCCTAGCACTGCTTCCAGTCTGTAGTACATTCCAGACTGCCTTAATATTCTCAACTTTGGCTTCTACAATCCCAGGAACATTGTGAAATCCCTCAGATGCTTGTTTTATCTCCAATCTGGAAAGTCGTGTAAACAGTTATCTGATGAGATATCACCCAAACTTATGCAAGACCAATTGCTGATTGGAAAGCAAAGTTCCATTTCACCCGAAAAAGAAATAACCAAAGTCTCAATATTTAGGGTCTTTTCACTCCAAAAGAAAGGTTCTTATTCTATTTATATATTGCACATGGGAAATAGATTGTACTTTTTGGATGGTGGTGCTGTAGCCAATAAGTCTCTTATCTGCTCATTGTAGACTTCGAGCACACTGACGGATATATTATAGACAAATGTGTCACTCCTTTCCTTAGCAGTTCTGAACAGTTGCTCCAGAGTCCGGTAGTTGACTCCTCGGTTTTGTTCAGTGCCCTCCATTGTAAATGTCTTCCCTGTTCCTGTTTGCCCATAAGCAAATATGCAAACATTGTAGCCATCCAACACAGAGAGTACCAATGACGAAGCATCCGCAAAGACATCAACTGTCAAGGAGAAAATTAGTCCCATTACTTATTTATAACTTATTGAAGTAAAAGCCTTACATATCTTGTTACATGGCAATGAAAAGAAATGTACCTTGGTCATCTTTTGGTGTATAGACTCTGTCAAATTTGTAAGTCTTTCTGGTGGCACCACCTGTCAAAATGCCAAGATCTCCATCTTTCGCAGCATCAAAGTCCACAATGGTTGTACATCCAGCTGATACCTCCTCCTTACTTAAGGGACGACAGCGACAAAATACCCTGATATTTCCTGATAATTTACCCAACCATCAGATATATTTCTAGGAAATGTACAAAGTACAAAATGTTTCAAACACCTTTTGTCTCCTGAAGCTGGTTATAAAGTTTCCTTCTCTTTGTTTGTTCTTCACTGTACTTCATTTTGAGATCCTCACACTGTGCGACTGCAAAGTGCTTCCAGAATTCAGGGGAACACATAATGACACTGTTAATGGAAAAATAGACAGCGTTTCTCACAGATACCTAGTGCTTGGACTCCAGAGACCATGTTGTTCAACTCGGGAATTGAATCAGCACATTCATGTGCCTCTCGGGAAAGCTGATAGTGCTCTCTCTTCATGATCTACATAACCAACCAATTAACTGACTTAAGAATTTCCAATAGACTGACCAGTAAATGCTAGCAGATTAATATTTTGTAATTCGATTGACTACCTTTAGTTTCTTGTCTAGGTCATGAACTGCCAAGGCCCAGAACTGCTTATCATGCTCGTACTTGCTGGATAAGTTCCTCAAATTGTCATCTTGTTTTTCAACAACTTGATCTAGTGAGAGAGTAAAGCTAAGAACCGTAAATGTCTCCACAATGGATAAACAAACTACTTAAACATATGCATCAATTTAAATCAAGTGAGAAAGAAAGATTGATGACAAAGGCTGTACCTTACCAAATGTTTAGTTATCTAGTGATGTGCTAGGTTATCTCATATAAAACATCAAGAGCATAGGCATTCTTCAGATCACTCATAGAAGAAAACACAAGAATCAAGAAATGTGCGTATTGCGTTTTACCATCTTGCAGACTAGGCTATCATAATCGAGCTCCAATAGGAACTTACCCAAACTACGCTTCTCAAACGTCCTTATGTCAAGTTCCATCCTGACCTTCTCCAACTGCTCATTTGTTGTGGTTAGTGACATCCAAGCCTGATAACATTCATCTGTTTTGCGCTTGCACTGCACAGAAAGATCTTTAATCTCCCTTTCAAACTTGGCTGTTAACTTTGTTTGCATAATCTTCTTCTGCACGAATAAAAAATTTCTGAGAGGAGATGACACAAATTTTACATGCTTGTAATTTTGAATATTCCAAATTGATTAAGGTCTCACCTGTTCTAGAGGAATCTCTATCTCAGTAAAGCAATTATTGCACTTTATACATTCGCAAGTCCCCCGCGTTCCTGGAAGCAAATTGTAATTGTGAATAACAGTATAAGGTTAACATAGTCAAAAAGGAAATCAATACTGTCCAGATGGATGAAAGAAGATATTACCCAACACCTCCGGCGCTTTCCTAATGCAAATCCCACTAACCAAAGGGCTTCCATTAACCCCTTCGAATTTTATTGCAATTACACCATCTTCCTTCACAGATACCCTAAAATCAACTAGTTGTAATGCCTTATTGGCTCCAACAACACTGAAGATGTCAAAATCAGAAAGGACCTGCAATTAAGGAAATGCATATACTTCAAATGCATTTCTCAGGGAGAAGAAATAACAAAAGAAAGGGTTAAAACAGATGTTGGGAGCTAAAGTTCTTACCTTCTCTTCCTGCAAGAATACATTGAAAACCCTCATGCCCTTGGGTCCATTGGTGAATATAATTTCCACGAAATGAAGATCAACAAAATAGTCTCCAGGATGAAAATTATTGATGCGGTAACTAAAATTCCCAAATCGTGCTGATTGATAAACAAATGGATAATCACCAGCATCAACTATGATTTCATTGGTTCGCAAAGCATCGCCTCCTTCGTAGAAAGCATCATCACAAAACTTCATGAAGGAATCTACTTGATTTGAAGCCTCACCTCCGGCATTTAGGAACATCACATATTCCTCTAATCAAAGCAACATAAAACAAAATGGCACATTTTGAGACAGCAACTAAAGCATATCAAAATGAACATTTGAGTAGCATTAAACAGTAAATTATATCGAAAGTTTATTAGCCGAGTTACAAAGGGATTGATTGCTAGCTAGCTATGCCTCTCTAAGTCTAGTCCAAATGTTTCAATCTCCAACCAAGAAAAGAAACAAACACAAGTGCTCTCTTCTCTCTTCCTAATTTAATCTAGTAACCATATGGAACACAAAAATTGGCATTGAATGTAGACAATCGTTAAGAACAAATAGGACTACGACAATAGACCGCTCAAGATATGCTCAGAAATCGATGCAAACCAAACTAAGATGGTGCCAATCAGAACATATAGCACATGGAGAGAGCACATAGTATTTATGCTGAAAACAATCTTTATGTTACAGGCAATGTGAGCTTCAAGAAAAGTTTAACTTGATGCCACGTAAAACAAGACATCATGTAACATGCACAAAATATTATTTCACGATCCTCTCTATACAATTCGATTAACTCGAGTGAGCTGTGATTATCCGACTTAATCTACTTCAGTGGCAGTTTGTTTCTATATTCACTTTTCAATTTAACTTTTGATACTCCTTAGTTCTCCATGATGGTGGATCATTCCTTGAACGTGTATATTGGTTAAGATCCACTTCAACTAGCAAGTTGAGGTGATTGTATTGGTCAGTACGCAATATGTAAAATCCAGCAAGCATGCTTCAAAAAATTTAATGACATTCCTGTTTGAGCTAGAAAAAACCTGGATAACTGAGGTTTCTTAAACTATTTAAAAAATCATCTTGAAACAATAGACTGTAGAGCTTCAGCACAGTTTTAGAAAACAAATGAATAACTACACACTTGGAGTTTATTGTGCATAATAAAGTAAAAAATAATTCAGTTTAACCTTTAACTGCTCAGTGAACTTTACGGCATAAAGATGCATGTTAGGTGGGCCCATTCAGCATAAAATTGCTCTTCCCTTATCTACGTATCATCTAAAATATACATCTAATGAAACCATAAAGAAAGATTGAAATGACATCCTTTTATCTAAATAGTACGCATTGCTACTAGTTATGTGATGCATCAACATAATGCCAGTACATACACACATATTGCTGATTCACCAGCTCAAAACCAGATAAACGGATTAATCAAGCTGGTTCTATTTATTCAATTTCACTTAAGGTTTGGTAGAAAAGTGTATGTAAAGAGAGATATAGCCATTTTAACAAAAAAGATGCTTGGCTCTATACTTCATTTAAAGATGCCCTAGTGGAAGAGCTTGATACTCAAATCTGGATGTTCTATTTAACATGAAACATTCTCCTATTCGGCTAGATATTAAACCCACAAAATATTTGCCTCACACATTCTCTCTGAGAGAGAGAGAGTGGACACAAACCATTCACGGTCAAACACAAAACATAAAGAGAAGTTCGAAGTTGACATGGCACGATAATGTTAACCCCTATATTGACACGAGTTAACAAGTAATTGTAGCGGTCTAATCATTTGGCTAGTTAAAAAAACTTATGAAATGATGCTAAGATGAATTGACACGATCTAGGAAAATAATCACATACTGACATGAATTACCAAATAAACATACGCAATGCTACAATATACATATGTATGTATGCATGTGTACTTATTCTCGTGATCTGTTTGCAATAAGCTTGCAAATCTAAAATTTACCATGACAGAACTTAGATGAACTACAGTTATTACAGCCATTCATATGCTCTTCAAAGCGTATGTTCTCTGATTGCACAACAGATACAGAAAAAAGAAAGTGCTTGGAGCAACATCACTTCGCTTTCCAATTTGTTAGCTCCTTATTGGAAAAGAGCTAGGATCCTAAGAGCGTAAACAACCTAACGTATCATCTTTATGTGCACACAAGCCAAAATAGGACTCAAATGTAACAGAATGACAGACCATCAACCAAAGCGAAGAAATGACTCAATCGGGTCATTAGCTATAAAGAGCTCATGTCTTTGCGTCATTCCAAAAATTTTCCCAAATGAACGCCAGAATGCGAAGAATTCGCTAACCTGGAGACGTTGGCTTCGTGAACCCACTTCGAATTAGCCTTGAACCGGGATCGCAGAGCATAGAATCTAGCAAACCGCCGTCGTCGCCCTCCAAGGAAGAATCTTGATCTTCCTTGTCCAGAGATTCGACCCTGTCCCAGTCGAAAGCAGGGGGCTTCGAATCGAGGGTTTCGGGGCATTTGCCGAAATCATCAAGCCCACCGTCCTCCATCACAAGAACGCCCAAAACACTGCGAGTATTCAGGGATTGAGCAGATTTCTCGAGGTGCGAAGAAGGAAAACTCGTTTCGTGAGGTGGTCAGTGCCGAGTGCGTTTCCAGAAGGAGAATCAGAAAAGGGAATGAAGATCTGGAGGCGTCTGCGCTTCACGCCATTCGCCTTTTCTTGGACTTAGCCCGATGCGTTCAAATTTTGAATCTCAGTCGACCGTTGCTACGGTATTATAGGGTTGAAGACTTCGCCGTCGCGTGTGGGCCTTTTGCTGAGCCCTTTTCTCGTTTTCCTTCTATTCGATTGTCAGAGGATTGATGGATTTATAAATCTTTCTTTTTTGGACAAAAGATGGTTTTATAATCTGGGACTTACCAATTTATGCATGTTTGAATTTTATAAATTGCATTTCATGTCATAGTACATAAATTGATTTATAATGAAAATGTGTCAATTTGAATCAATATTCTGACCAAAAAAAAGAAAATTTGAATCAATACGCGAAATTAAACGTCATAAGTCGCACGACGTCATAATGACTAAGAGGGAGCGCATAATTTTAATAAAGTATCATACATAATTACATTTTGAAAGAATAAGGGACCTTGGGAGGGTCATTGCAATTAGATTTAGGTTGTCTCCTCTTCTTCTTCTTCTTCCTTTTTTGTGCTTTTCTATTTTCAGTATTTTAATAGACTTTTTTTTTTAAAAAAATTATATCCTTAGTGTGTCAACACTAGATCAAATCTTATATGTTTATATCCTACGTTTAGGGGTTTTTTTCCGCTTGCCTTATTCTATCATATCTCAATTCTTATCTCGACAATTGAGCACGGCCTAAGAAGCCACAAGAGAGAAGTGGCTCGTTGGTTGCACCACTTGCTATGGCTAGACAACTAAACACAATCAACATGTTTTTCATTTAGCTTTGTATTTTCCATTCAAATCGGCTAGGGCTGAAATTGAGTAAAAGCTACTCGTGAGCAACCCAAGCTAAGTTTGACAATTACTCGAGACCAACTCTTCTAGTTTTGAGTCGAGCATGAGCTATAACTACTTGAGTATCTAGTTGAGTCAAGTTCGCGCTCGCAAATACTTAGTTCAACAAAATCGCGAGTCTTATCAAGCTTTTTTTTTCCCCTCAAAATGTTTAAGAATCAGCTAGTTAAGCTTTGAGCTCAAGTATTTTGATTTTCTATTTGAGCCAAGCTCAAGCTGTTTATTTGATACTCAATCAGGCTAGAGTCAAGCGGAGCCCCGACTTAATGAGTTGAGTCGAGTTCAATTCTCCCTCAATCAACCTTTCCTTCTAGTGTTCATATCCAACCTATTAGAATTTAATTTTGTTTTCTTTAGAATGCGTTTGTTTTGTGGAAAGTAAATGATTTAAAAAAATATCTTCCTCAAAGTAATCACTTGTATCTCTTGAAATAATTAACTAATAAAAAATATTTTCGTTATTAATAATAACTTATATCTAAATATTTTTATAGACGATGAAAAATTTTTCTTTCAATTATTTTTGTAAGCGATACAAGTGATCATTTTTTAAAAAGTATTTTTCAAATCGTTTATTTTTCACGAAAAAAAAAAACTCACCCTTTGTCTCAATCATTTTATTAATTTTTTTCCTTTTTATATTCTAGGGATAAAGGTCTCGAACAACTCTCTATTAAACAACCGTCTCAAATACAGCAGATTGTGAAAAAGGAAAGAAAGGTGAAATCCTCAATTGAGGTTATAACAGCCTTACAGGTATCAATCTGACCCATCCATGGGCCTGGCGACTTTCGCGGCCCACCTAAGCCCAAATGGATGGGCTGGAAAAAAGAAAAGGTCTGGCCCAACCCGAGTTGAATTCTCAACAAAGAACAAACCCAGACCTAAACATTTTTTATGCAAATTTTGGGATTTGCCCTGCGTAACAAAATCAGGGATTTTGGCCAAAAAAAAAACAAAATTAGGGATGAAAGATCCTCTGCCCCCGCAAATGTTCTTCTTTTTCCATGTTTCAATCAATTTCGGCCACAGATGAATGTAAGGGAGATAAGAATCCGGGGTCAAAATTTGTTGAGACACCAAGGAGAGCACCTTACGGAATAAAGGATTCACGTTTCAAAGTTAGACTCGATATTTGGTTTAGCTTAACTATCAGAGCACAGCCCATATTCAACTAAGGTAGATTTTATGGAGTTAATGTTTCAACCTAGAGAATATTCGGAATAAAGGATTCACGTTTCATTAATTTTTGTAAATGGTACGAGCAATCATTTTTAGGACAAATTATTTTTTAAATTATTCATTTTTCGCGAAACAAATACACCCTAAATAAGTCTTCACTTGGCAAAGAGACATTGGCAACTGGAGAAAGACATACCGAGCAAGAGTTAGTTTTGAAATAGGTTTTATCAATCGAATTAACCTTTTTTTTAAAGCTAGACAAGTCCAATTGATGCATCAACTAGCTTTCCGTGATTAACCTAAACTTCTCCAATATCAGTTGTTGTGGATCTAGTGACCTTTTGCACTTCTTATGAATTAGACCGGTCATTCTCATCATCTATGACATTGAATTTATAGTGGAAAAAATGGGAAAATAAAAACGAAAATCTCTGAATGGTACCCCCATTATTTTGGTTAGGAAAACGTACAAGGATTCATAAGTTGTAGTCAATGGTTCGGGCCGACAGGGGAGAAAAGACAAAATGGGCCTTGACAAACGTAATTAACGGGACCTAAGAAGACAATAGATGGACAAATAATTAAGGACAATACCAAGGCATCATCTAAAGTCTCCATCGTAGCCATTGAAAAAAATATACATCACAAAAGACAGAAACACCATCACTTCAAAATTGGAAGGGAGATGGACATGGATGATGAGTCGAATCACAGTGATATAGACAGCCTTGTTCTAATTTCACAATCATGTTGTATCATGACTAAATACCTAATAATCATCGACCACTCTTTGAATATGGATGCATGGCCGGACAAACCTTTGGCCATCATTAATTTAAATTTCTATGGACTCATTCAGAGCGCATCAAACCGAGAACATCACTACATAAGGAATAACGGGTTCTCCATCCCTTAACTTATCTCAATCCATGTCATATGTGTAGAGAGCTCGATGAGCGGTTTTTCAATAATTAAGTTTCGAAATTTATCGTTGTAGCCACACATTACCTGATCTTGTCCAAGATGTATCGAGACAAAATTGAGGAGATGGATGGAGCTTCAGATACCCCACTACAATCAGGCCTTAAATACCATGACAATAAATTTTGTGACATTACTATAAAAAGAGGGATTGATGCCATGGTAGTTCTACATTCGCGTGATGTTTCTTCTCTATTGTCGGATTGTGAGGTTCGTGGTTCACACCACTTCGATAGCATCTTTGAACTTGTTCCCTCAAAAGATGCTTGTTTGAATAAAGCTGCTGACTTTGAAGAATTCAATCCCACGTAGGAATTGCACCACGTCAATTTTAATCCTATTTATCTCTCCACCTGACACATATAATTTGAAAGCACTCGCTATCTTTCAACTAGTAAAGGGCTTATCGAATAAGGTATCCCCACAACACCCACACACACACACACACACATATATATATATATATATATATATATATATATAAGCAAATAAAGGGGAATCACAAGCAATAAGGATGTATTTGTTTCGTGAAAAATAAATAATTTAAAATTTACATATATTTTTTTAAAAATGATTGCTTATATTATTTACAAAATGAATTAATAATTTTTCGTTAATTCAAGCTAATTTTAAAATTTCTAAATTGTTTTTAGAAGAATATTTTTAATTATTTATTTTTTTGTGAATATTCCTTCATTTGTTCGGTACCTCGACGAGTATTTTTCAACGAGTCTCACCTATGATACATTAATTATAAATTTCATAATTATTATCGTTCACGTGGATGATATTTTTACGAACGAAGTACAAATGCCTCGTGACGCACATTTGTTTTAACGTTTATAGGAAGGGAACAGCAGTACATTGGTTGAGTTGGGGTGCTTCTTTGTCGCATTATCTAGGCGAAGCATCTAAAAAGTTGTGGTTGAGTTTGTGGTTGAGTCGGACGATGGGACAGAAGTCGTACAAAAAAAGACAAAGGGGTCACAAAATTAGAGGCCTAATTCCCAAAAAAAACCCCAACTTTAACTTTTGTCCCAATTATACCCAAAATTTTTTTTTTGTCTCATAAAAAACCCCCAACTTTAAGCCCAGTACCTAAAAAAACCTCAAACTTTAATCTTTGTCCCAATTATACCCAAAACTTTTTTTGTTTCATAAAAAACCCTAAACTTTTATTTTTGTCCCAATTCTACCTGCCTAACACCCAAGAAAACCCACAACTGTAGCTTTGTCCCAATTCTACCAATCTAATACAAAAAAAAATCATAATTTTATCATTTATCTCAATTATATCCAAAACTTCTTTTTGGCTCATAAAAAATCTAAAAATTTTATTTTACCCAAATTATACTGCAGTTATTCTTTCATTCATAATAACCATTAGTTAATCATATACAGCATTACCACATTGTTAAATAATTAGACCTCAGCAAAGTTAACACGAAAAAATCTATTAACTTCTTTTATACCGTATGCTTCTTCTACACATTATCGGGAGATACAGAGCCATTTAAGGTGGTGTGTTTCGGATTATACCCAGCACTCAACAGCCCAAAAATGGCTAGTCGTGGAGATTTGATTATCTAAATAAATAATCTCAAATCTTGCTATTCTTGAAATCTACTGATCTTGCTATCTTTGAAACCTGTTGTTTTTGAATTTTAAAAATTTATTGGTAAGTTTGATGAAAAAATTCAAGCAACGTAAAATTAACTAATAGTAATTATAAACCGAACGCGTGGTAGAATTGGGTCAAAAGTAAAAATTTGAAATTTTTTTATGCGATAGTTTTTTTGGATATAATTCGGACAAATGCTAAAGTTGAGGATTTTTTGAGTATCAGATCGATAGAATTGAAACAAAAGTAAAAATTATGGATTTTTTATGAGACAAAAAAAGTTTTGGATATAATTGGGACTAAGGCCAAAGTTGGGGGTTTTTTATGAGACAAAAAAAAAGTTTTGGGTATAATTAGGACTAAAGCCAAAGTTGGGGGTTTTTTATGAGACAAAAAAAAGTTTTGGATATAATTGGGACAAAGGCTAAAGTTGGGGGTTTTTTTGGGTATTAGGCCAAATTAGAGATGCCTTATCTACCATATTCTCTAAATTTGGCTGCAAAAGAGGTAATAAAAAAATGTCATTGCTATTTGAGTGACTTAATTACATATCAAAATCTCTAGAATTTGATTGCATATTTTCAAATGTTTAGGACTTGATTGGATGTTAGATGAAATTTTCCAAGATTATTGTGGGAATTTCTCCAATTAAGAAAACTTAAAATGACAGAAAAGACAAATTCAAATGTTATATAACAAATGAATGCTCTAAGCTAACTTAATTAAAGACGAACATCTCCAACTCCAAAATCCTAAAATTATCAAATAAAAGACATAAATCCAAACTTGAAGCACCTCAAATCATTTTGCTTTTGTTAGAAATAACTTTACGTCGAATTTTAAAATGCTGGATATCTAATCAAACAAGTTTGTTTCAATCCTCTAGCGAAACTAGTATTTTATCCATTGCTACCCTTTCCTTATGTATTGCTTCAAGTTTGGCCTTTTTTTTTTTAAGGAAATTAAATGATTTGAAAAATATTTTTTAAAAAATTAATAGCATGCATCGCTAACAAAAATAAGTGAACGAAAAAAATATTATCATTATTTATGAAAATATTTAGATATAAATTATTATACATAATGATAATATTTTTTATTGACTAATAAGCAATTATTTCTATGGAAGTATTTTTCAAAATATTCGTTTTCTACAAAATAAATGAAACCTAACCCTAAATCAAGATGAGAAGGGTCTTTTTTTTTTTCTGATAAAAAAAAGAGAATCTCTCTATCGATGTGGAAAACATGCTCATTCTGAGATTCTTCATCATGCTTGAAATAGGTCAAATCGTGAAAAGTGAGTGTCTTGCTCTTAGAGCTCGAAAAACAGCATTTTGAAACAACGGCGTTTGACGGGTTGCTTTCAAGAAAATGTGATGCGACACGTGCACGGATTCACATGATTCTGGAACTTCTTCTGCAATGTCATGTTCCACGAGCCTCACGTTCACATCCGATTTTTGAAGTTGACAAGGGAACCACATTCTTAATATCGGCGAGGCAAAATTTGCGACTTTAATAGCTTTCTTTTTTTTTTTTTTTGATAAAGGCTACTTTTTATTTTGCAAAAAATGTGATTTTAAAAAAAATATTTATTGATAAATTATTTCCCAGAGCAACGACAATAATTTTCGATTTTTGGCTAAAACTTAAAACAGAACTGACAAATATTTTTGATTGTTTGATTTATAAATAAACATACATTATTCCGATGTTGTTGACTTGCACTTAGGCAGCCAAGGAACAGGATATAGGCATTCAGTTCCGACCTCGGTGGACCTCGACTTGAGTGCTGGGGATCTTAACCTAGCCTCGATGGACCCAAGTGCGAGTGTCAAGAACATTAAGGTCTCGGGCCCGACCTCGAGGGACCTAAGTGCAAGCGCTAGGGCGTGGAGCTTGCCTTTGATTGACTCGGGCAAGTGTCGGCATCCCAGACCCAATAGTCATGATTGCCACTCTAATTGACTTTATACACCAATCATGATTCCCGTCTTATTTATCATGACATCCTAACAACCATTACTGCCATAACAGTCATGACCACCACACTTGTCATAATCTCCGTGAGAACTTCTTCGATCATAGTCCCACATATTCTCGTATATTTCTCTAGGAAAGCTGAATTGGCTACCGTATAATATATTTATGATTTTTTGGACAATTTTCTTGATAAAGAGCCTACATCTCTCCATATTTGTTGGTAGCAAGATTATCTCTAGAATTGATATTACCAAACTTCGAGTTCCCATGATTTTTCCTTCTGATGACAACTGACTAGTGGAACGAAAAATGCACAAGTTGCAACTTGCAAACAAGCTCGGAACGCAGACATACAAAGCACATAGAGAAATCTCTTGAATTTCTGTATTTCTAAAAAGAGGCAGTTGAATGTTCTCACAAAGCATAACAAATAAATATTGTTGCCACCCCGAGCCTATTGCTGTAACTTAGGGTATGCATTACAACATTTCTACTTCGAAAATTAATTTCTGGCAATAAGCAGATTTTTCTACCTCTACTCCAAAACTTGATTTATGATTAGAGGAATTCATTTGGTAATGGTTGAAAATTTATACTTCTGAAACATTATTAACATAAAATCGTCTATGAAAAATTATTGTTAGCTATCGAAAAATAATTTTTATTTAAAAAATTATTATTTATTTTTATTTCGGCGGAGGTCGGCGGAAGATTGCAGTGGTGCTGTGGAGCAATGTTTGGTGGAGGTTTGAGGTCGACAGTGGTCAGCGATTTGCAGTGGGGGCCGATGGTCGCGATCGACGATGGTCGGCAACGAGAGTGGTTAGCGACTAGTGAAGGCTAGTCGTGGTCGACCGTTGGCGGCAGTTGGCGGAGGTTGGCGATGGGTGGTGGTTGGCAATGGTTGTCGGTGGTGACAGGCAAGGGTTGGCGATGGGAAGCGGTCAATGGGTGGCAATCGACGAAGGTCTGTGGTGAGCGGCGGCTGGTGGAGGTCGGTGATGGGTGGCAGTTAGTGGGAGGGAGGTGGGTGGTAGTGGTCAATAGTGGCGGTGGGCGGTGGTTAGTAGTGGGCGACAATAGAGATTGATGGAGGTAGTGTGCTCAATTTGATAGTGAGAGTGTAATGAAAAGAGGGTGAAGTGAGCAGTGCTTCTTGAGTTGAGAAACAATTTTTTTTTCAACTTCTCAAATTAGGGGAAAAACAACTTTAAAAGTAAAAGTTTACTTTCGAAGTAGAAATTTCTTTTAGAAGGAAAATTTTTTACCAAACAAATTTTTGCTTTAGAAGCACTTTTAGTGCAGAAACCCGCTTTTAGAAGTGTTACCATGCGCATTTTTAGTGCTATAATAGGAAGATAAATAATGAACGTATAACAAAATACTAGCTAAATCCAAAAAAAAAAAAGTTAATTCTACTTTTTCTTCCGTCAAAGATAAATTATCTTAACAGATTTAAATACCTAAAATTATGGAAATAACAAATTCAAATATTATATGCTAAATGAATATCCTAAATCTGCCACACACCACTCTACCCACGTAGCGTGGTTGTTAGCCGCACCAAGCTGCTAATCTCCCCCGGCATCATCGCTACTGAACAACATATATTGGGAGCGCACAATAGAGGTCCGACACCTTTACTTGAGGAGATTGTGAAGAGGGAATCCACGTTAAAATCTATCAACATATCTAGTTAGATCTACTTCCACCAAAAGCATAAGACAATTAATTATGGGCCGACTATAGTATATTAACTGCTTCATACCATACGAATTTTTCGATGTGAGACTTTTTTTACCATAACTGACATGCACATCTCAATAATCTCTCCCTCACGTGCGAGCTCAGTATTAAGTCCATCCTTGTTGAAATATTTGACAAACATTGAAACAAATTTGAGGCTCATTAATCAACCATCGGCTCTGGCACCCTCAGGAGCACGCACCAGAACTCCGATACTTTCACCTGGTGAGGTCATCTAGAGGGAACCTAACTCTGAACCTGTGAACATATTAAGTTCGACCCACCTTTGTTGAAAAGCTTGAGCTAATAAATTTTTAATCAATTAGGATATATTAACTGCTTTACCCTACATTAAATTATCGATATGCGGCTTTCTTAACGTATCTCATACGTGTATCTCAACAGCACATAAGGTACTTACGTTCCTTGGGAGGCTTTGCTCGTGGTAGCAAGAGTTAAAGTGGGAGACGGCAGGAGCCATCGGGGCACGGGAGACGGGGCGGACACTACGCTGGGGCGAAGCACAGCGTCGGCGAGTGGTGCAGCGGCGATCGGCCCAATACGGGGAGAAAAGAAGAGAGAGGCAGGTGGAGCCGATTTGGGGTCTTCCCTTTATTATTTTTGCTTGGGATTTATCCGTCGTGTTTCACATTTCAAATTTGGTGCAAATTTGTCGAAAGGTCGAAGAAAACGTGGACCATAAACAAAGAGAGAGAGGCGCACAACTCGCGACCAACGTGCGATGTCGGGCCCCCTTTGACTTCCCCTACTCCTTTCCTTTTCCCCAGTCGTCCTGCCAAAGGACGACACTTGCCACCAGGCTTTTGGCTTCGTTCGATTAGAATTGTTTATGGCTCTCGTTCAAGTGATGTCTTCCGTTTTACCCATGTGAGGTTAATGGACAACACTCTCAATCAAACGAGTCCAACAAAAGGTGCCAAATCAACTTGGTCCCATGTACGACGTTGTTGGCAAGCCTCCCAAAGAACGACCCAGCAAATTTCAGTTCGTGGGAAGATGGGAACGTGTTATCTTAACTTGATCGAGAATCAAAGGGCCGGTCTTGAACATTAGATACCTTCTCCTTTTGCAATCACCCACGCCCAACCGGCCAACTGGACAGTAACCAGGTGCATTTTAGAGTACTTTGTACACAAATTGCTCTAACATGCCAAAAGGAAAAAAATTAAAATTTCGGTGTCCAAATGTAACCTACTCAAGGGACGGTTGCTCGATGGATTGTAGAAGCACCTCTAAACCCATGCATACAACCCCCGAAGTCCTTGATTACCTATCAAGAACCTCGGAGAATTCCATTTTAGCGGGTTGCAAATTTTAGGACAAAAACCATGTTTATTTTCAGTTGAATTTACCGGTAAGTGTGTCGATTTTCACGACTCGTCAGTTAAAGACTTATCCGAGAGTAATACCGTAATATCGTTGTGGACGGAGGAAAACACGCCCCGTGTTTTATCTTCTCTTTTGGACCTAAGAAATTGTCTTCTAATTTAAGATGGAATCCTCTGACCCAAAGAAAGAAAGAAAAAATTAAGATGGAATCCAAGGACACTACCTCTTTTTCAATGGAAAAAGAGGATGTAGGATAGACAATAAGTGCCAGCATCCCCTTCTTGGTGTTATAACGAGAGTTTCACATTAGTCACAAAAGCTCTCGTTGAGTCATAAATACTCTGCCTCATATTGGACCCAACGTAGAGAGCAGTAATCGATCACCGCAGCCTAGTTAAGACTAGGCCACCAACCTCGACAAAACACCGCACCTCTTACAAAAAATAATGATGTCGATTCTATTTTTTTGGAGGGAGAATAACCAAAATAAGTCCCAAATCATTTTTTTTTTGGTCAACATGGACACCGACCATCCTACATAATATGCCCAGAGCTAATGTGCTCAATTCTTTGTCATATTTTAATATTTTTAAGAATCATTTTTTTCTTTTTTTTCTTTTTTAATCTTCTCTTCATTCTTCCTCCAGCTAGTCGCTAGACCTTGGAGACCAGTTAGAGGTGAGGGTTGGCCGAGGGCTAGCGATGGTGAGGTCGAGCCTTGCTAGGGTCTCTTGCCCTCGCCAGTGGCCGAAGAGGGCGAGATTTGCTAGAGGTCGGTGAGGTGCCTCCACCTCTGGTTAGTTGTCGAGGTCTGAAGATAGGTTGGAGGGAGAAGGAAGGGAAAAAAGGAAGAGAAAAAAAAAGCAAAAATAAATACATAATAAAATCATAAAAATATTAAAATATTATCAAAAAATGTTCATGTAAGTGCCAGCCGTGCCAAGTAAGGTGGGTAATGTCTATGTCAGCAATTTTTAACCAAAATTGGCATTATTAGATTGAATTGGAATAATTACAAAATGTTTAGGACTCAATTGGTAAAATAAAGATTTATGATTGAATTAACATAATTATAATAGGCATATTACTTTTTTGGTAATTGTCCCATTTCTTGGAGCTTAAGCAGTAACTTTGCTCTCTCTGAATTTTTTCAATATAGTTGGATTCCTAAAAGTCTAGTTTATGCCTATCCATTTATCCATGTCATCACCATTCCCCAAGGGCGGACATATTTTTCAATGTAGTTAGCTGCCTAAAGCTAAAATATATTTTTCGACCCAAAAAAAAAAAGCTAAAATATTTAGAATACATTTGTTTCACTGAAAAATTCATGATAAAAATCGAAGCTTGTTGTTTCGTTCCATGAAAAACTTCTTCCGTAAATCAATTAGTTTTTTTTTTGTCATCTAAACTCCGAAAATTCGAAAGTTCGGAAAATATTTCTTTTTGAAACAGACAGATCCTAGGATATGCCCATCGTCCTTTTGTTATGGAAACTTTCCATCTCCACCAGTTGAACCCCGGCGTCAATCTCCCGCAATCATTAAAAATGGGCTTGTCCGCCTGTGCATATGAGCAAGATTACCATTAGAAGCAAATCTACCTTTAAAAGTAGATACAATGCACCAACTTCAGTTTGAAATTTTATCAGGCCTTTAAATTTTTTAAATATTTATTTCGCGAAAAATTCAAAAATTAGAAAATATTTTCTAAGAAATGTTCAGTTATATCACTGAAAAAAATGAATGAATAAATCATTTTTTTTCATCATCTTCAAAAAGAATTAGGAATAAATCATTGTCAATAACAAAAATATTATCGACTAATTTTTCTAGGCAATACAACTGAACATTTTGCGGAAAGATAGTTTTCTAATATCAAATTTTTCGTGAAATAAACGCACCCTAATACATATACCTAACTCAAGAACTACTCCCAATAAAGTGCAGTAAAATGGAGACGGTGAGGGAATGAATAGAACCTTGAATGAGTGTGTAAGAAGTATGAGGATGCATCCAGAATTAACCAAGATTTTTTGGGAGGATGCCATTAACATAGTAGTATAGTTGATCAATAGAGGACCTTCAATTCCACTTGATTTCAAGCCATCAAATGAAGAATGAAGTGGAAAAAAAAGGTGAATATGTCGCATATGAAAATTTTTAGTTTAATTCTTATGTCCACATAGATTATGAAAATAGAGATAAACTTGATGCAAAAGTTAAAAAATATTTTTTCATTGAATAAGGTTTTGATTATTTTGGCTATTTTTTTTTTTTTAGGATGAGAGAGGCTCAAGTATACCCAATAATTGTATCAAAACTTAGGTTACCTACAAGTCTGGACTCAATAATCATATGAGAGAGATACGAGTTATTGCTGCTATACTCCAGGCTCGATGTTTGAAGGGGAGATTGTTAGAGTTATCTAACATCGGTTGTGGAAGGGGCTAATGGTCGATTTCCAAGTGTGACGAAAAATCTCATCTTTTGAGCTAACTTTTGGGATGAGAGAGGTCTAAGACTATCCAACAATATTATGTTATAATCATGTTGTGAACTTGAAATTTTGTAATTACATGTTGCCAATACATGTCCTATTTGCGGCACCTTAAACCTAACCCGAATAATTCAACTTACTAAATACATATGGTAAACAGCTTTAGCTGTCAAAATGCTACGACTGTGCGAAATTCGTCAAACACCTTGTAAAAGCTACGATGTCCATTTTCTTTGCTGAGACTGCCGCAAACATATTATGCCGATAGGCATCTCTATCTTCGGTTTGTTCCTTTATCTTGAATTGAGCCGAACCGAACCTCCATGCGTTATGTTATAATCGTGTTGTGAGACTTATGCCTCTCCTACTTTCAATTCCCCTTTTAAAGATTCTCTCACTTTGCAATTTTGTTCAAATTGATTTGATGGATACTCGATAGCCAAGATTCTTCCTCAAAGCACTTTTGGACCAAAAGCAATTTCCATCTCCTGTCCTTTTGTGCTCAAGGACGACCGCCACGACTTTCAGCTTTAAGTACTAGAGATTCTGGTGGTCCAAAAACCAGTATTGTATGTATTGCTGCCCTTTGCATTTCTATCATTTCAAAGTACTTTTTTTTTCCTCGGGAGTCCCCATTTATTTCGGTGAAAGTAAATTACTTGAAGAATATTTGTCTAAAAATCATTGCGTGCATCGCTTACAAAAATGAATAATCGAAAAACAATTTCATTATTCAAGAAAATATGTAGATATAAATTATTATCGACAATGAAAATATTTTTTTTATTGATTGAGTATTTCGGGCAATGCAAACAATTATTTTTGAAAAAAGTACTTTCTGAACCATCTAGTTTTTAAAGAAATAAAGTGAGCCTAACATTGAGAGAGGCTTTTCCCCGAAAAAATCCCACCATGGACGTGTAATGTCATGTTCCACAAGCCGCACTTTCGTTCACAAACGCTCATTGGCCAGCAAACGATCTTTGATTTTGACAAGGGAACAACATTCTTAATATCCCCGAGGCAAAAACTACGACTTTAAAAACATTTGTATTTTCGATGAAGGCTCTATTTATTTCATAAAAAAATATATTTTTTTAGAAATGTTTGTCAAGAAGTTATTATTCAGGAAAACGAGAATACTTTTCGATGTTTGGCTGAGATCTAAAAATGAACTAGAAAATATTTTTCATCGTTTAGAAATGAAAATCAAATTTTCTAAATACACATACATTCGGGCGCTGGTGACTTGCGGTTAGGCAACCAGAGGACTGAGTATCAGCACCTAGGTCCGACCTCGATGGACCTTGATCGAGGTGCTGAGGACCTAGGTGTGGGCACCAAGGTCTTAGGCTCGACCTTGATGGACTTGAGCATGAGTGTAGGGCCCTAAAAAAAAAAAGGATCCAGCAGTCATGACCGCCACACTAATTGACTTTATGCCTCGATCGACATTATCATCTTATTTCTCAGGACTTACTAAAAATCACTATCACTGTAGCAATCATGATCACCACACTCGTCATAATCTCCACGAGCATTTATCTAGCCGTGATCCCTTATATTCTTGTCCAAATTATATTTGTCTGGTTAAGCTGGACTTCGATTACTCTGAATTATCGGAGCCAGTTCACCGTTCACCACGGAGTCGATTCCCCGCTGGCGCCACTTTGTTATCTCGAACCAATTTGTTTTTCGAGCCAAGAGCTTCAATCCAAGAACTTGTTGCATTCGACCTTCTAATCAAATATTCATCGATCCACCGTGTTCAAAAATAATTTTATAGCTCGTTGAGATGCTCCGACTGCAACCAAAGAGCTGAATAATTGTTCAAAAAGTCATAAACTTATTGTACGTCAGCCAATTTAGTTCTAAACATTCGTTGGTGCAAATTTGTTCAACTCAAAGAAGAGAAAGCACGCAGCTCGTGAACAACGTGGGATGTCGCTTCCCCTACTCCTATCCTTTTCCTTAGCCGTCCCGCAGAAGGACGACGCTTGCCATCAGCCTCCGGTCTGCTCGATCGCCCTTCACGTGCCGTCTTCCATTTGCCCCCAACACGCAAGGCGAAAGGACAGAACTTTCAATCAAACGAGTCCAATACGAGTTGCCATCTTACTGGTTCCGCGTACGATGTGGTCGGCAAATTTGAGTTGGGGGAGAATGACAGCGTTTTGTCTTAGCTCAAGCGAGAATCAAAGAGCCGGTCTTGAAAACTACATGCCTCCGTGATTAGGGAATGACCGGCCAACTGCACAGTACTACCTCGGATCACACCTTCGATTGAATCGTAATCAGGTGCATTTTATAGTAATTTATATGCATTTAATTGTAACATGCAAAAGAAAAAAAAAATTAAACTTTCAATCGGGCAACTACACTCTATTAGGTTGAAATTTAACGGCATGCGATTGCAACCTCCCTGAGAGACGGTTGATCGAAGGATTGTAGAAGCATCTTTAAAGCGAAAATTATCAAAAAAGTTGTTACGCGGGACAAGCGATCAAACAATAAAATAGGCAGAATAAGAAAATAAATTGTACACTAGATGTACGTGGTTCAGTCGTAAAGACTTACGTCCACGGGAAGAGTAGAAACGAATTCCACTATAGATTAAGCGATACACGTAGATTACAGACCACACTCGAGTCACTCAAACACTCTTAGTGTTTCCCAGCCCTAATTACATTCAAGAACACACACAGTGTTTAGCCACACAATTTCTAATGAAATAATCTCTCAATCTCACAAAGGAATTAATACGCAAATCTTAAAACAAGATTTAATCTGCTTCAACACTTGAATTCTTGATATAATTCCACAAAGACAAACCCTTGCCAAGCACTCGACGAAAGGGCGCTTCCTTGATAATCTTCTTATCAACAACGGCAGACTTGTATATAGGTAAATAAGCCACACACATATTGGAGAAATAAAATAGGGAATTTCGGTCAATGAAAATCAAGATTGACTTTCCTATTTTGTCTTTATCTCATGTGAAAAGTTCAACTCCAATATAAATATTGTTCTTGATCTTGATTTGAAGTATATCAAATAGAATATATCACACTATTTTCATCAAGATAGATTTTTGTGATATTCAAAACAAATCTTATCTTTAATTTCAAGATCAATATATATTTGTTTTCGAAATTCAAATTTTCGCTTTATACTCAAATTCAGGACATATTCTAACAAAAGTTTTAAACTTATTCTATTTGTGCCAATTCAATCTTAAATTTTTTTTGTAAAATTATTCATGTCAACATCAGTAGTGCCAATATAGTCCAAAATTAGTCTGATTGACTGAATGAGCACAAATGTGCACAATTTCAATAGATTTACAATTTCTTTTTTGTAATTTTGTAGTTGAACCTATGTGTGTTCGCATATATCAAATTAAGACAAGTAGACAAACCCGAATCAAGTGCAGATGAATAACTAATTAGATGATTGATGCGAGCCTGACAAATTCACGTCATGTCCTTAAGATGAATTTGTCCCCTCCACCGGTATCGAAGATTGTGTGAACAATTATCTCCCAAAATAGAATGTATTACTATTTCGTTGAAGTGGTACTTCTTCAACAAAAATTCTTCAAAAGCAACTTCGAGAATTATCGTACTGATGAGAATGAATGAATGGATGGTTTTTCGAGAACAGAAGGAATACACGTATTCTATTCTAAAAAATCTGAATGTACTATTAAATGGTCCAATCAAAGAGTCACGAAGTCACGATTGTTTGGAGTTCGGTTATTGCCGAATAAACACTTTTGTTCGGTATTCGGTTATTGCCAAATCAACACCTTTGTTCGGCCAAACCGATAGCTTGAAGAGAGATTATGAATAGGTATCATCCGAAAAGAATAAAGAAATAAATTTTTTTTTTGAATGAATATATCTATTTGGAAAAAATAAAATCGATGGGTTTAACTCGGACTCAGGCTCGGCTCGACGGGCGGTGGCGGCACGAGCGTGTGGACCGATCCAACTTTGTGTAAACCTCTCTCTTCAACAAAAGTAAGGTGTTCCTTGGGACCCAAACTCATTAGAGAAACTCCACTATTTAAACTCATTTTTCATCTCTTTTCTAGCTTATGTGGGACTATCTCATTCACCTTCTATGGGTGTTGGACACCTAAAATCCGAACAAATATCCCCATCTCTAAACCCTCGCATATGACCCACGTCCTCAATTACCTATCAAGAACCCATGAAAATTCCATCTCAGTGGGTTGCAAATTTAAGGATAGCGCCATATTTATTTTCAGTTAAAATAAGACGTAGATGTGTCCATTTTTGCGACTCCTTAGTTAAAGACTTATTTGAGAACACTAATACTGCGATATTGTTAAGGAAGGAGGGAAACACACCGCGTGTTTTATTTTGTAATATGGTCCTAAGAAATTGTCTTCTAATTTAAGATGGAATCAAAGAACACTAGCTCCTTTTTTTTTTTTCCCAATGCAAGAGACAATAAATACCGGCATTCCCATCTTGGCGTCATAGCGAGAGTTTCACATTAGTCGCAATAGATTGAATTGAGTCATAACTATTCTTCCCCACATCACATCCGATCGAACGTCGGAGGGTCGCGATCGATCACCACCGCCCATCTAAGACTAGGGCACCGACCTTGGCGAAACACTGCGCCTCTTGCAAGAAATGATGTTGGTTCTATTTCTTGGAGCTTATGCAATAGCTTTGCTTTCTCCTTTTCGCTTTCAGGCTCTTTTTTTTTTTTTGAATGAAAGAGCCATTTAGCCTCACGAATGAAACGTTTATTTCTTTGGGCTTTTAAAGTAAAACATCCTTATTGATGTTTCCATTTATATTAATAATACCACAAAAAACTATGTGTGGTTCTACATGTCAATATTTTTACTGAAAGATTTTGAGCGATCCTAGTTACCAAATTTATAATATGTTAATAATAAAATCACGTCTTTATTTAACAGTTTAAAATTTTAAAACAATTGGCAGTAACCTTGCAAAACCAAACTTGATATCAGAACCAAAAAGTTCCCAAGCTCAAATACTTTCGGACCCTATACTTGACTTCATAGTTGCGTACCTCTACGCTTCTGACCTAAAACGAAAGTTCAGTTTACGCATGTCCACTTATCCATGTCATCATAGTTTCTCGAGGATGGAAATTTTTTCAATATAATTAAATGCTTAAAAGTGACAAATACTTTAAAGAGCGTTTGTTTAACTAAAACTTTACGATAAAGGAAAATATTTTCCTAGAAAATTATTTTCTCATTTGTCTGGTGATTTAGGGAAATGATTTCCTTATTCAAAAGATAGTTTTTCTTTCAAACGGGTGATCTTGAATATGTCCATTATCCTTTTGTTAGAGGGCAAGACAAACTACCGTCGGTCACCCACCTATCAGGTGGTTGCGTGGTAAGGAGTAGACTCCTGGGATCCCGCTGAGTAGTACTCGCGGTCCTAGAATCGAAACTTACTCGCCCACATTCACTGGTGTCTTATCTGGAGTACCATGGTGGTGGGGTCCTGCGGTGCCTCCCCGGGGATTAGTCGGTCGCCGTCGGTTTGAGCGTCAGCTCGCCGGCACGGCTGGACACCCCGGTTATCAAAAAAAAAAAAAAAAAAAACTACCGTCGGTCAATGTCATGGAAACTTTCCATCTCCACCTACTGAAACCCAGCATCAATTTCCCGCAACGATTAAAATGAGTTTGAATGAGTACTAATCTTCACACGGCATCCCTCGAACTTTCATTTTTGTACTAATCAGTCGCCTCCTTTTTTTTTTTTTTTAAATAATTCATGTTTGTGTCCCTTTTCCAGCTAATTGCACGTTGTGATTATATCGTATTCATAACTAAACATTTCATGCTCCATTTTAATTATAGTATATCTGACAATCCAAAGTAGATGAACAGATGAGCGTCATACATGAGCGACAGGTTTGCCGGCCAAAGTATATGAGTTATAGCACCATAGAAGAGAATTTTATGTTTAAAAGTAGATGCAATGCACCAACATCAGTTTGAAATGTCATAAGACCTTTAAACATTTTTATATTTACAAAAAGAAAAACTTAAAAGTGATTGGGGATTGAGGCCCGCCATGGCTGCAACTACTTTGGGAATTAGAGAAAATTTGTTTTATGAATATTTCATGAAAAATTCATGAATTTAGAAAACATTTTCTAAGAAATGTTCAATTATATCACTCATAAAAATTGAAAATGATTTTGAAAATGGTTAGGAATGAATTGTCATTGATAATGAAAATGTTATTGACTAATTTTTCTAGGCGATATAACTAATCATTCTTGAAAAAATATTTTTCAAACATTGAGTTTTCCATTAAATAAATACATCATAATGCATATGCTAATCGGCCCAATACCCAAAAAAACCTCAAACTTTAATCTTTGTCCTAATTATACCCAAAACTTTTTTTGTCTCGTAAAAAATCCTAAACTTTTATTTTTGTCACAATTCTATCGGCCTAACACCCAAAAAAACCCATAACTTCAGCTTTGTCCTAATTCTACCAATCTAATACAAAAAAAATCATAACTTTAGTATTTGTCTCAATTATATCCAAAACTTCTTTTTGTCTCATAAAAAGTCCAAAAATTTTATTTTTACCCAAAGTATACTGCAGTTACTCTTCCATTCATAATAACCATTAGTTAATCGTATACGACATTACCACATTGTTAAATAATTAGACCTCAGCAAAGTTAACATGAAAAAATCTATTAATTTCTTTTATATTGTATACTTCTCCTACACATTGTCGGGAGATACAGAGCCACTTAAGGTGGTGTGTTTTGGATTATACCCAGCACTCAACAGCCCAAAAATGGCTAGCCGTGGAGATTTGATTATCTAAATAAATAACCTCAAATCTTGCTATTCTTGAAATCTACTGATCTTGCTATCCTTGAAACCTGTTGTTTTTGAATTTTAAAAATTTAGTGGTAAGTTTGACGAAAAAATTCAAGCCACGTAAAATTAACTAATAGTAATTATAAACAGAATGCTGATGGTGGTAGAATTGTGTCAAAAGTAAAAATTTGAAATTTTTTTATGCGATAATTTTTTTTGGATATAATTGGGACAAATGCTAAAGTTGAGGATTTTTTGAGTATCAGATCGGTAGAATTGGGACAAAAGTAAAAGTTGTGGATTTTTTATGAGACAAAAAAAAGTTTTGGATATAATTGGGATTAAGGCCAAAGTTGGGGGTTTTTTATAAGACAAAAAAAGTTTTGGATATAATTGGGACAAAGGCTAAAGTTTGAGGTTTTTTTTGGGTATTAGGCCTATGCTAATCACTTTGGATTGTTATGTCTGGCGGGATCCAGTTGGCATTTCGCATGGTCTAGGTTTAATATTGTGTACATATTACAGTCATATAATAATTTCTCAATAGGAGAAAAGAGAAAAATATGTTGAATGGAGGTTTTTTTTTTGTTGGGCGTTGGCTATGGATTTGGATCTCCTAATATAATGTTAGGGGTGACATTATCCAATTCAAGCCGTCCAATTCAAAATGGACGGTCCAGATTGATCCACATCAGCTTTTTTAAAGGGGGGAAAATTTTCGGCGGGAATTTTAAAATTTTGAATTGATCAATCTGGGCTGTCCATTTTTAAATTGAACGGCTCAGATCTCTTATGTCACCATTGACATAGTTGCAATATGTTAGGGGATCCAGATCCGTTGGCTATGTGATTCTAGTGAAGTTTTTGGATGTTCTTATTGGTGAAGGATCTGCTTCAAAGGATGTTATTGATCCTTAAATTGAGGGATTCGCGTCGAGAAGAGAATGCAGTCAATACACAAAGCTAAAGCGAAAGGTTTTTATCCAAGGTGTGTGGGATTTTGCTGGTTCTCAATTCGGGAATCAAATCGAACTGGCCTTACCCGTCTGGTTCACACGAGGACTGGTTTGTTTCCTTGCTAAAAAATTAGGGAACTGGCCTTGACTAGTTTGGTTTATTTCTGAAACGGTGAGTTCTATATGGGAATCAACCAAGGTAGAACTGGTTTGGGCTATAGAATATCCGCACAAATGAAGAGAAAAGTTACTCCAAAGGAACTCGAAGCGGAGCATGCACGTCATGGTTGGTGATGAACGAGCAAGCCTCAGAAGGCTTGTTTATGTTAGGGTGTGGTTCACATTCCTCATGGATAGCGAGCTTGGGTGTCTATTATTTAATTAGTAGTTTGTGCTTGAGTTTATTAAAGCATTGTAACAGAGTGGTGCGAGATGTTAATTACAGTTAAATTATTTACTAGATGTAACTCTAGTTTATGAGTGCTAATTACAGTGAAATTATCTGCTAGATGTAACTTTAGTTTATGGGTGAACTGAAATAAACCTTACGTCTCGATTTCTCTTTCTCGCTTTTATGCTCTATTTCGTTGTGGTTATGCGTTGAATCTTAACAATTTAGAGAAGTTGTTTGTGGAGATGAAGGCAAAAGTACTCTAAGCCATTTAACCATAAGTAAAGATTATGATACATCTAAAGTAAAAAAGTAAGAGAAAAAAGAAAGAAAAAGACAAAACATAAAAAAGGTAGGCCGGTTTAATGGTCGATTTGTTCATTTCTTGATTCCATAAACTAGGAATCGATTCAAACAAAGTAGGTTCCACATTCTTAGTTTGAATCTACCTACCCTAAAATCGATCACGCTTAGTTTATTTTAATATTTGTTTAATATACCTATAGTTGTACGCGAATTGTGTTATGTTATAATCCTGTTGTAAACTTGAAATTACGTAATTTCATGTTTGGCAATACATGTCTACTGCAGCACCTTAAAGCTAAGCCGGGTAATGCAACTTACTAAAAAGCTATTGTAAGCAGCTGTAGCTGTGAAAATGTTACAATGTCCATTTTCTTTTACCCCGTCTAAAAGCTACAATGTCCATTTTCTTTGCCGAAAGTGCTGCCGAAATATTATGGCAAAAGGCATCTATCTTTTGTTCGTTCCTTTCTGTGGAATTGAATTGAACCTCCATGCGAGACAAGAGCACCTACTAAGAGGCTGATAATGAGGATTATGCCTCTCCCACTTTCAATTCCCCTTTTAAAGATTCTCTCACTTTGCAATTTTGTACGGATTTGGTAGCCGAGATTCTTTCCCAAAGCATTTTGGACCGAAAGCAGTTTTCATCTCCGGTCCTTTTGTGCTGACCTAAAAGTCTTTGGTTAAACTTTTGTTTAGCTGCCCTCGAGGGTATTCAACTTCATTTAACAATTAGAATAGCTCACACAATTATATATGATTGGGTTTGTTGGGCCCAATGAGGTCAGGCCATGCTAGTCACCAGTTCATATGAGCAAATGTCGTACGACTATTGGTTTTCATAAGGTGTACGTGTATAGTGCTTTTGAATTTCATGAGTTTTTGCATGAGATCCATGCATGACACGAGTCTAAGATTATATTTGTTGCATCATTCTAAATTTTGTATTAATGTGAATTTTCGTAAGAGAAACAATAAGAAGACAATTACAACAGAATAAACACTTACTTCAATTGAATTCTCTGCAACAGTTTAGGTGGAGTTTTATTTACAATAGAGAACCCATTGACGCAGGTTTATCTTCTGATTAATAAAAAAATTAGACCAAAATCCTAAAATTGCAATATTTACTGTATCACAGTATAAATATATGGCATATTTCAAGCACATAAAGTAATATAAATCAATAAGAAACACAAAGAGAATTGTTGAATATTTTTCGTAAATATCTAATATTCAATTTGTATTATAAAAGGAAATCACATTATTTCTTTCCAGAAAATGTAAATCAAAAGTCCCTTGATTTACTTTAAACATACGAATATTTAAATATTTTTCTATCCATTTTTTTGTTTTAAAAATTTGTTACCAACAGTTGGCTGTAATAGCTCTATTATTTATTGATGCTTCAAATTAGTCATTTTTTTTTTCACAATTTTGTAAATTTAATTTGGTTAGTCTATTTACTTACGTTACTACACATGATATATGCTATATACACAATCATACGACAATGGTGAAACATTGGAAGGCACTACTTCAAAACCTCTAAGAGAAAAAATTGAAATAAAATCAAAATGAGCACGAAATATTATTTAGAAGTTTTCACGAAATCTCAATAAGATATATCTTAAATTCTGATGCAGACTATACTTTGCACTTGTTGCTGCTATAAAATATAAATAGAATAGTTATGTTAGTAAAAAAAAATTGAAAGGAACTAAAAAATTGAAAATTATTAAAATATTATTAGAAATTATCCACATCGACACCAGCCGTATCAAGTAGGATGATTGCTGTCATGTCAGAGATTTTCAATCAAAATTGTTTAGACGAACTCAATTAGTAAAATGTGAAAATGTTTAGGACTCAATTGTCAAAATTAAAAAGTTTAGGATCGAATTGGAAAAAGTAGAATTGATTTAGGACTTTTTGGATAATTTTCTCTATCGATATAAAGTTGATCGAAATTGCCTTATTTTCCTTCAAAGAGTCCGAGCACATTATATTTATCTAAGGTTTCTTGGAGAAGCAACACTTATGATTTATCATTACCAAATGTAGCTAGGCTTTTGAGGTACCAATCTCATATTTATTTGTCTCATCTTCTCAGCGAAGCAACAACTAGGCACATAGTTTTCTTTGAAAACGTTTTTATAATCATATATTACTTTTTTTCTCTCTCCCTTTTTTTTAATAGATTTTCAACTCATTTTTATCATCCTCTAACGTTTATTTATCTGTAAATGTTAGTTCCATAGAATGAAAAGGGTTAGAATAGTAGTAATATCGAGCACTTCCTACCTAAAGTGTACTTCCTCCACAGAAAAGATTTATATCACTCAGAGACCAAGGGCTAACAGTGGGGCGGCTCCTTGTCCTTGGTGCAGTTCCTTATTAAGTATATTATCCTTCCGTACGTTTCCATCAGTTATCTTATCCCCTTGAAAGTAATCTATCTGCAATTATAGATAAGAAGATAGTGCCTTTCAAATGCACCTCTTCATAGGACATCTCTCAAATGGTGCCTCATAAACACACATTTTCATGGACGTAAGTAAAACAATAACAATCTTGCATCTTCTCCTTTTCCACTATTGAGTTATCGTAAACTAGATGTTCTACGGACTATCATATAAAATATAACCAAATTAAGCAATAAAACATTACTTGTAATAGGTAACTATTATGATAATGTATGATAAGATGATAGATATGTTGGTTGGGTTCACTCCTATGTGGAGGAAGGCCAATGAATTGCAAGTCTTTAGGCTTGAGCCCATATAATAATATATATGGAGAAATAGGATTTCTCGCTATCTTTATGACGTAGCCGCAAAATAAAAGATGTTCATTTTCTCAGACGTAATAGCAAGAGAGAAAAAGTGAAGAAAATCTGAAAGAGGTGTTGTCCGGTTTCCATAAAGCTGACATCAGAGGTCGATCCATGGTCCGATTACTCGCGACGCATTGTTCTCGAATCAGATCGGTTTGATTTTAATCTGAATCTTCTTTCATGAGGTTTTTCGTGGGTAGAACGAACTTGCGTTTTGGTGAGATTTATCCTTGATCTCTTGTGAATTCACGTGTATTGCCAAGAATGGTGTTCTTGATGTATCTACTGCTATGTACCTCTAGTATTAACTAGAGAAGAACATTGACTGCCCAATTCGTTGATAGTGAAGTTTTTGGGTGGATTTCGGTCCCGTGGTTTTTTTATCTCCTCACATCGGGGAGATTTTCCACATAAATTCTGTGTATTCACGAATGCTTGTTATTTTGCCAGATATATTGTTCTATTATATCGTTTCCTATTAGGTTTGCACAAGAAGGGATATTGCTTTATTCCGCTACGCTAATTCGATATATTATTCGGATTCTCCTTGATCTCCCAACAAAGTGGTATCAGAGCTAGGTTCTTGTTGGATTTTTTTTTGTGCCTTGTGTTAAATGATGGAAATGAATACGAGCAGAATGGTTACATTGAATGGTTCAAATTATCATGTTTGGAAAGGCAAAATGGAAGACCTTTTATATGTAAAGGATTATTATTTGCCCATGTTTGCTGATGATAAACCTGAGAATAAAACTAATGTTGAATGGACTATATTTCATCGTCAAGTTTGTGGTTACAGTAGGCAGTGGGTGGATGATAATGTTTTGAACCATATCACTGACGAAACAAATGCATGCAGTTTGTGGACTAAGTTTGAACAGTTATATGCTCGAAAGACTGGGAATAACAAGTTATTTCTGATAAAACAGATGATGGCTTTGCGATATCATGATAGTACTCCTTTGACTGACCATTTAAATTCTTTTCGAGGGATTATAAATCAGTTGGCTGCGATGGAAATTAAGTTTGATGATGAGATACATGCGTTATGGTTGCTCGGTACTTTACCAGACTCATGGGAAACGTTTCGAACGTCTTTGTCTAATTCAGCCCCGGATGGTAAGATTACTATGGATTTGATCAAGAGTAGTGTTTTGAATGAAGAGATGCGAAGAAAGACACAGGGATCCTCTTCACATTCTGATGCCTTGGTTGTTGAGAAAAGGGAAAGAAGTGAGACTCGAGGTTCATGGAGCAGAGATAAGAGTCGAGGTAAGAGCAGAGGAAAATCTAATAAATTTGCAAATATTGAGTGTCACTATTGCCATCAGAAGGGACATATCCAAAGGTATTGCCGTCAGTTGAAAAGAGAGAAGCAGAAAGCGAAAAGTAAAGAGACGAAAAGTGATAATAACAGCGATGACAATCATGTTACTACACTTTCTGAAGATTTTCTCATTGTTTTTTATGGTGATGCAGTGAATCTTGTATGTCATGAGACCAGTTGGGTAATCGGTAGTGGTGCATCTATTCATGCTACATCTCGTAGAGATTTCTTTACATTTTATAGAGCAGGTGATTTTGGATCTGTGAAGATGGGAAATAATGGGCTCGCTGAAGTTATAGGCATTGGTGATGTGTACCTAGAGATAGGCAATGTCGCGAGGTTAGTATTGAATAATGTTAAGTATATACCTGATATTCGTTTGAATTTGATTTCCCCAGGTAAGTTGGATGACGAGGGGTATTGCAACACCTTCAATGACGGTCGATGGAAGCTTACTAAAGGTTCTATGGTTGTGGCTAGAGGCAACAAATGTTCTTCGTTGTACATTATGCAAGCAAAATTATCCACAGACAAAATTAATGCAGTAGACAACGAAGAGACAGTTGAGCTATGGCACAAGAGACTCAGTCACATCAGTGAGAAGGGTTTGTCTGTATTGTCCAAGAAAAAACTCCTTTTAGGTATGAAAAATTCAGCAATGAAGAAGTGTGCTCATTGTTTAGCGGGAAAACAGAATAGAGTTGTGTTCAAAAGCTCCCCTCCTTTGAGAAAATCAGGTATACTTGATTTAGTGCATTCTGATGTTTGTGGTCCTATGAAGACAAAATCGCTTGGTGGCTCTCTTTATTTTGTTACTTTCATAGATATATTCAAGGAAACTTTGGGTTTATATCTTGAAATCTAAAGATCAAGTATTATATGTTTTTAAGCAATTTCAGGCTTCAGTTGAGAGACAAACTGGAAAGAAGTTAAAATGCATCAGAACTGATAACGGGGGAGAGTATATTGGACCCTTTGATGAATATTGCAAACAACAGGGATTCGACATCAAAAAACGCCTCCCAAGACACCTCAGTTAAATGGCTTAGCTGAGAGAATGAATAGGACATTGGTTGAACGGGTAAGATGTTTGCTTTCACAATCAAAGCTATTGAGATCATTTGGGGTGAGGCTTTAAGTACAGTTGCACATGTATTAAATCTTACCCCATGTGTTCCTTTAGAGTTTGATGTTCCTGATAGAGTTTGGACAAGAAAGGATGTTTCTTATGATTATTTGCGTGTCTTTGAGTGTAAGGCTTTTGTGCATATTCCCAAAGATGAACGGTCTAAACTTGATGTGAAAACACGACAATGCATATTCATTGGCTATGGACAGGGTGTGTTTGACTACAAGCTCTACGATCCAATTGAAAAGAAAGTTATAAGAAGCAGAGATGCTGTGTTTATGGAAGATTAGACAATATAAGATATTGAGAAATCAAAAATGAATTTAGCACCACAGGTTAGTAATGATTTGATTGACTTGAATCCAGTTCCTCACACACATATTCCTACATAAGTTGATGAGGAGCAATTGAAAATAAATGATGTCCCGGAACATGTTGAGACAGATGATGTTGTTCCTGAACTAGAAGCTCCATTATGTGTTCCACCGGATGTTCTAGCCCGGAGATCTGTTAGAGATCGACGACCTTCCACCAGATATTCCACAAATGAGTATATATTATTGACTGATGCAGGTGAACCAGAGTGCTATGCAGAAGCAATAGAAGATGAGTGCAAAAGCAAATGGGTTGATGCCATGAAGGATGAAATGTAGTCACTTTATGATAATCATACTTATGAGCTGGTGAAGTTGCCTAAAGGCAAGAGAGCTTTGAAGAACAAGTTGGTATACAGGTTGAAGCAAGATGAACATACTTTACAACCACGTTACAAAGCTAGATTGGTTGTTAAGGGATTCGGCCAGAAAAAGGGTATCGACTTTGATGACATATTTTCTCCGGTGGTAAAAACGTTTTCTATCCGTGTGGTTTTAGGCTTGATAGCTAGCCTAGACTTGGAAATTGAACAGATAGATGTCAAAACAGCCTTCCTACATGGTAACTTGAAGGAAGAGATATCCATAGAACAACCATAAGGTTTCAAAGTGAAAGGAAAAGAGGACCATGTATGCAAGTTGAAGAAGAGTCTCTATGGTCTAAAGCAAGCATCGAGACAGTGGTACAAAAAGTTTATGTCAGTTATGATTGATCAAGGCAATAAGAAGACTTCCTCAGATGACTGTGTGTTTGTCCAAAAATTTTCTGATGGTGACTTTATTATTCTCTTGCTTTACGTTGATGATATATTGATTATTGGCATAAATGTTTCGCGAATTGAGCTGTTGAAGAAACAGTTGAGCAAGTCTTTTGCCATGAAAGACTTGGGCCCGGTGAAACAGATTCTTGGTGTTAGAATTACTCGGGACAGAAATTCTAAGGAGTTATTCTTGTCACAAGAGAAGCATATTAAGAAAGTTTTTCAGAAATTTCATATGGACAAGGCTAAAGTGGTTAGCACTCCTCTTGCTACCCACTTTAAGTTGAGTACGAAGCAAAGTCCTACAACTGATAAAGAGAAGAAAGACATGGAAAATGTTCCATATGCCTCAGCTGTGGGAAGCTTAATGTATGCGATGATATGTACACGGCCAAACTTGGCACATGCAGTTGGCGTTGTTAGTCGCTATTTGTCAAATCCAAGAAAAGAGCACTGGAATGCAGTAAAGTGGATTATGAGATATCTCTGGGGAACTTCAAGTTTAAAACTTAGTTTCGGGATCGGGAAACTAGAGTTAGATGGGTACATTGATTCTGACTTGGCCGGAGATATTAATACATGGAAATCTACTTCTGGTTATTTGGTCTCTTTTGCCGGTGGGGCTGTTTCATGGAAGTCAAGATTGCAAAAGTGTGTTACACTTTCTACAACCGAAGCAGAATTTATCGCAGCGACCGAAGCTAGTAAAGAGTTGTTGTAGCTAAAGAAGTTCTTGGAAGAACTTGGTTTCAACCAAAAAAAGGTATGTGTTATTTTGTGATAACCAAAGTGCGATTCATCTTGGTAAGAATTCAACTTTTCATTCTAGATCGAAACATATTGATGTTAGATATCATTGGATAAGGGATGTTCTAGATGAGAAGTTACTGGAACTTGAAAAAATTCATACGGACCATAATGGTTCCGATATGATGACAAAGACTCTACCAAGGGAGAAACTTGAATATTATCGATTGTTAGCGGGGATGGTGAATCCCCTCCACATCATCGTGGGGGGGGGGGGGAGATTTGTTGGCTAGGTTCACTCCTATGTGGAGGAAGCCTAATGAATTGCAAGCCTTTAGGCTTGAGCCCATATAATAATATATATGGAGAAATAGGGTTTCTCACTATCTTTATGACGTAGCCGCAAAATAAAAGACATTCCTTTTCTCAGACGTAATAGCAAGAGAGAAAAAGTGAAGAAAATCTGAAAGAGGTGTTGTTCGGTTTCCATAAAGCTGACATCAGAGGTTGATCCGTGATCCGATTACTCGCGACGCATTGTTCTCGAATATGATCGGTTTGATTTTAATCTGGATTTTCTTTCATGAGGTTTTTTGTGGGTAGAACAAACCTGTGTTTTGGTGAGATTTATCCTTGATCTCTTGTGAATTCACATGTATTGCCAAAAATGGTGTTCTTGATGTATCTGCTGCTATGTACCTCTAGTATTAACTAGAGAAGAACATTGACTGCCCAATTCGTTGATAGTGAAGCTTTTGGGTGGACTTCGGTCCCGTGGTTTTTTATCTCCTCACATCGGGGAGATTTTCCACGTAAATTCTGTGTGTTCGTGGATGCTTCTTATTTTGCCAGATATATTGCTCTATTATATCGTTTCCTATTAGGTTTGCACAAGAAGGGAAATTGCTTTATTCCTCTACGCTAATTCGATATATTATTTGGATTCTCGTTGATCTCCCAACAAGATAATTAGACATATAGGTAAGCAATTATTATTTGGAACAATTATCATGAACATGCTACGACCTATATTTCATATATTATTTATTATGTCTCAATCTATATTATACATAAATTAAACATTTAAATTTAGTGTCCACCCTTCGAATCACCAAAATGGCCATGACTTCAAACACATTCCATACTATTGCCTTGCAATGAATATTCAAGGAGAGAGTATTTGTCGTCAGACAAAAATGTCATCTCATTCGTCTCCACTAAAACACTTCCCTAATTTCACACCCACATTCTCAATTACCCTCGGACCACTCAATCACTTTCCAATTTGTCTTCTTCTCTTGCATACGTATATCTCTTCTAGTTGCACATAAAATGATTTTATTTTAGGGGGCAAATTAAGTGGTGAACACTTTAGATTGAATGTTAACATATGAATCACTCAATGAGGTCTCCCATCAGTTATGGGACTTTTGGATGTTACTTACTCCCACATGAATCAATCTAGCAGTGTTGGCCTGTACCGCCAAGTGATACTCTCCCTATTCAATGTGGGGCCAGTCCATTCATGCCCCCCACCCCATCTTAAATGCAAGCCATTAGTCTATGAGACCTCTTGTCTCGGTGATCACCCTCTACCTTGGTCGAATCTGTCCTATTGAAGCGGATCTTGCGTTAATTTCATCTATAACACATTTATAATCAATGTAACACAAGGAACAAGTATACTTCAACGGAATAGAATCAACGATAAATTTCCGATGACATAAAAAAACTTGGTTGGAATTTAATCAACAACAAAGTGTGGTAACATAAAGATACCACATCGGAATTTAATTAATGATGAAGATTTAAAAGCTAATACTAAGACACGCGTTGAAATTTGATCGACCATGAAATATCTACAAACTACGGCTTTGTTGTTTGTTCCAAGGCTTTACAAAGAGTATGATGTGGCTATTTAATACCTATAATCACACGGTTACAAACAAATGTTAGCAAATTCAAATAAATAAATAACTTTCTAGCGGTTACGAGAAGTTACGTTATCCATAAGAAGTTACTTTGCAGTTCCTATTATCTAGCGATACATATCTAAAAGTGCTTAAATATCTGAAACTATCGGTTGGCAGTTACATGTCGATATCGATCACGCAGGCTAGATGATTAATGTTTGTTATTGATAACTTCCTTTACAAGTTGTCAATGATCTTCAATTTATCAAAAAACTTTCCTTATATATAAGGCATCATATTTTTTTTTGTCGAAATAATGCCTCATAGTTAAATGGGGAAATAATGAAAAGAGAGGAGAAGGGGGAACCAAATACGAAATTGCTTGGGGGAGAGAGAGAGGATCTTAATTGTTGCAATCTAAGCAAAATGGCAAAAAAAAAAAAATCCCTCAAGCTCTAGGAGTAGTACATTAACATCCACTTTCATACTATACTGGAGGCCGACCTGCTCATTCCGCGGGATAGCTATAAAAATAAGACAATTCCAATATACTTGAGCCTGTCATATAAAAAATTTACAATTAAAGCTGAATGTTTTGGATGTACTTATTGTGCAAGGAATATTTGAAACACAGTTTGGGTAGATTTTTTAATGCACATTATCATATTGAATAGATGAAAACTAGAAAATGGGTTGTGATTTTCCAAAATATAAAATAGAACTGAAAACAAAGCAAAAAAAAAAAATCAAACTTAATAGCCTTAGCTTATTGATTGTACTTATTCGACTCAACCATGCACATAAGTGATATAATCAATAAATAGTAGGAGTTACGTAATTAATTCTCTTTTGATTGAAAATACCTGATGAAAAACTTTTACAAATGCTTCTATAAAAAAATGTCATAACTTTCATGCGAAATTTACTCAACCCAACATTAATGAATTTTTCCGCTTAGATGGGTTTCCAAGCGGCAACTCCTTTGTGGCATGCAATTCTTGCAATGGGGAGAATGTCTCTCTTGCTAGAATAATTATATGATGACCCTAGTACACTCAATCACGTGGGCCCATGTAGTTCCCATATGATCCAACGGCTGAGATCAACTTAACTCATCTGTGACAGGGTCACGGAAGTATGGCTCTTCTAGTTATCTCGTCTAAGGTGCCAAGTTTCTAGGTGGCTTTTAAAGGAGAGCTTGAAATAATAGATTTATATGGGAAAAACCACAAAAAATCCTATTTACCATGAACTTTTTTAGTGACATTAAAAACCTCAAATTCTACCCACTGTGACATGTTTACCATGGACTTTTTCTTATAACATAAAAGACCCCACAATTTATATTTTGTCAAGGTTCAGATGATTTTTAGTTAAAGCAACATTATTTTTATTCCAGTTAAGACACATGAGTGTCATGACAATATCGTTTGCTTTTTGACATCCACATTAATGAAATTTTGACAGATGATAAATGTATCATACAAGTGCAAGTTTGAGTTTTTATATCACAAAAAAAAGTTCAAGGTAAACATGTCATAATAAGTGTAGTGTAGGGTTTTAAGTGACTTTTGACTTATTTATTTAGATATCGATAGATGATCTCATCCTTCCTAATCAAAACTTCTGTGTTACCCGCATATTGATATAATCTTTATTCATCACTGCTATTATTATTAGTTTGAGCAAATGCAAATATTTTATTACTAAAATTGTTTGTATTTTGTTTTTCCCTCCGTCATTCCTTTGCTAAAGGTCGACACAATCCGGAAGGATGCTAGATGTAGCCCTCTGGGAGGATGCTATAGATAGCCCTAATTTGATTTTATGGCTAGAAATAATATCTCTCATGCAATCAATTAATAGTGCAATCACTTTCAAAGGTCTACACGTCTATAGCATCCTCTACGGATCTCAACTAACATTGGCTATCTATTGCATCCTCTGTACATGTCAATTAATTTTGGCTAAGTGCTCTTTTCGAAGCATGGTTTAGATGGTTTTGCATACGCATCGATCATTAATGTCTAAGAAATTACTTGTTATGATACTTGATTTGGTAAAACATTACAATGAGAAAGTAATCTTTGGCACTCGTTTTTGCCTAAATTCTAAGAATACAGGATATGAAATGTATTAAGAAATGTCAGGTGTAGTTGTATTCTTTGATTTAAAGAATCATCCACATATTGAAATGAATCAAAATTAATAAGGAGCTGGTCAATGGTACTCGATATGAATGAAGCATCCTTTTCGCGAAGGAGCAATGTGATAGGCACTAGGGAACTTTACCCACTCAAACTCATTGCTATAAAATGAATTTTCGGAAACTCGCTTGAATGGTATATTTCCTCCAATTTTCAAGAAGGTTCGGGTTTCTTGTATTATTGTTCTCAAAAAATAATGCAAAATTAAGTCAAATATCAGCCAAAAAGTTGTCGAAGCAATGTGATAGGTACTTCGAAATTTTATCCACTTGAACTCATTGCTACATGACGAATTTTTTAGGAACTTGCTCCAATTGTATAGTCCTCCTATTTTCGAGAACGCCTAAGTTTCCTATGTTATTGTTCTTGAAAGATTATGCAGAATCAAGTCAAATATCGGCCCAAAAAGTTGCTAGAGTGATCTGATATGTAGTTTGGAACTTTCACCTACTCAAATTCATTACTACGGGATGAATTTCCGGAAACTTGTTCCAATTATATAATTCCTCTTATTTTAGAGAAAGTTTTTATTTCAGTTTTCTGTTGATGGCTCTAGAAGTATAAATTTTTGTGAACCCTTTGTGCAAATAGCGAGTTCAAGAGCCTACGTGATATTTTTGCATATATTCATTGCAAGAATTTGTAAAGTCATATATCAACACAATGAACATATGTTAGCTTCTGAACATAAGTAGAAATTTCGATACTCATAAACAAGTAAACATCAATAATTTAACCACATAAGTGAAAGAGGGAAAAAAATAAATTCGAAGAAAAGGGGAAGAAAAAAAAAGGGGCAACAAGTATAGAGTGGATCAACCAAGTTCCATCCCACTAATTTCATACTCTCACGAACCTCGTTGTAACCATAGCCTAGTATAATTTTTTAAACGTTAATGCTTATGCTATATAAATGGATAGTTTATTTCAATAATAAAACTCGTTTGGCATCTTTGTCTCACCAAAAATCGAGCTAGGCCAAGGTCTTGTGTCTCACCAATCTAGACATACCATACGTGTAAAGGACTTATGTGACGTCCCAAGTGACGTCACTTTTCTAATGAGTTGTATTTTAATATGTTTAAAGTTTGAAATCAGAGGCGCAGGCAAGAAATGCAATGGATACTTCATGCTATGATACTCAACATAGAAGAGCTAGCATGCACATTATATAACACTTGCTCACACACACACGTACATACATATATTATCATAGACATTCTTACATCATCTTTTGAACAAACAGTTGGGACTGCAACAAGGCAACTCCACCATATTACGACTTCACTATTCTCCTTCGCCACTACCCCCACCCAAGTACAACACTACGACAACACTACCCAGAAAGTGACAGCCACACACCTTTCTCAAAAACTTGTTTGTACATTGAACACCAATAACTCCCAAAACCACTACACTAGCATCATCATCATTGTCATTGTCCAAAGGCATGAAAGGTATCGACCCTGTCAATTGTCTAGTAGCATCCCTCATGAGCAGTGACATAAAATGTAGCAAAACTAGCATCCTTGCCAAACCTACATCTGTCTATACTATAGAAACCAACATACGAAAGTGCTCCAATGGAAACTAAGGGTCGTCGTAGTTTTCTCACCAGTGATTGAAGTCAATGGGTGCACCATAATGAATAGTGGGAATAACGGGAGGAATCATCATACCTAAATAGTTTGTAAAACAGTTTAACCATAGAAGTGAGCTAACAACTCAACCAATATAGAAACTAATTCTACAACTAATCATTCACCCATCACTCAATCAAGAAGGAGTAGTCAACAAAGACAGGCAATCATGAGACTCCTAAAGAATGCACACATAACATATATTGACCTCACGAGCGCATGAATATGCGTATGATCACATGCCAATAATTTAGTTTTCACTTCATTACCAATTATCCATGTGGGGGGCATAGGTCTTAATTTCATTAGCGAGGGACACATGTCTCAAATTTGGGTTTTATCCTAGTTTATCATCTATGGACACCGACCATGAGAATCATGATGGACACAGGCCTCGATTCCCTTACTTTGGGGCTCCATTCCAATGGGACATAGATCGTGGACTTTTCGATTTTCACTCAAGCTCCCACGACGTATCATCTAGACACTAGCGAACATATAATCAATCATGTTAGGATGCTAGCCGATGAATATTCATCTCGTTATCTATTTTCAGTGCTGACCAAATAGCTCAAGACCTATCAAGCAAGATAATCATGCCCATTAAGCTCATGCACAACCACTCATGCTTGAATTCTTATGCAACTCGACACCTCAATAGGACATACTACGACCACGAGGCACCATGGTTTTCACAAACTGAATCAAGGCACGCGACTAAAGACTATCACCACACGTCTCACACCTAAATAGGGCTCATGGCCAGAGATTCATTCACAAAGCCGAAGCCTAACCCAATGACTTTCACGCAGGACTAGGACTTATAATCAAGGACTCATTCGCACATCTCATATGCCCAAATCAAATACATGTCTTAATAACCCACTAGCCAGCAATGTCAAATTCACATGCTTTTGACATAATTCAATAGCATCAGCTTCCGGATCCGAGTAGCCCAAGCTCTAAGGACTTCGATTTAAGCAACCCACCTAACATGCAAGCTCATTTTCTAACTTATACAACTCAAATTTCATTTAGCTATACTCACATCAAATTCATCTCATCGAAGCCAATCAAGTGACAAATCAATGAGCCAACTAGAAAAATTATGGGCTTTACTTGCCTTAGATTGTCCACAAAGCTAACGAGAGCGAGAATGGCGAAGAGACAAGCTCGGGTCAGCTCTTCCTCATCTTGTTGCCATGAGTTCAAGGGCCAATTGAGCAAGACTTTGGATGAGGATAGGCAAGGATTGTTGGAAAAAAGCTCAATCGCACACGTTAATGTATCGAGAGAAATACGTAACACTGTTTGTTGTAATCAGAAAAACAATAATATGAAAAAGACCGTAATAGAACAAGCCAATGTACAATCTTTACAAATATAGATTACAAACAAATAAACTTGCTAAAGTTTGTAAAATCGAAAAATGATTAGACAAGAGGTGAGGTAGGACTAACCAAATCTCCTTAAGGCGATTAGTTCCCGCCAATGGTGCTAAGGAGCTTCATGAACTATGCCTCCCAAGATACAGCACCTTGAACCTGTTTGTATCAGCACTATACGAACAGGACTCTGTCGAACACTTATCGAAACCAGCACACCTAGAGGATGAACATGAGAAACTAGAGGAATACACTTGAAGTTGTGAGTTTTTCGTTCTACTTCTGAACGTCTATTTATAGACTGAAAAAAACGTCGATTACACCGACATTAATCCACATTGTAACCGACGACATTAATTCACGACGTAACCGACAACATTAATTCAAGTCGGTTACGTTGACATTAATTGAGCCATTAACCTATCAATTACAACAAACCCCCCATCTAATGGCTCAATAAAAGTAAGACTCGAGAAATTCCAAGTGTGCCTGTGGAAATACACTGCATCAAGATAGGTAGCTTTCGCTTTGAACCTTCTTTAGTAAAAGCCTATCGAACATACTTAACCAGTCGGTGAACTTAGTCTTAAACCGCCAGTTGTTGGTGTAAGCCTAGACAATAAACCTCACACAGAGTATCTTCGAATCAAGATTGGTTCTCGGTTGCATTCATTCTTTCGGCCATGAACCTCTCAGGATTCATGCGTGCTTTAGAAAATCCAACCTTTAAAGATTTTCATAAAGCCGGCCAGCTCCACGCATATAGGTGCATTCCTTATTAAAAGTATCCTACCATACCTTACTAGGATGTTAAAATCCAAACTATAGGAATCATTAAACGCATAGCGTATCCTTAAAACGCTATAGGAAGCACTGTTGCATCATAGGAATGGGAGACAGAGTTCACTCTAGAGTTTTCGAAATTTACGTTGTCCTGTTGAACCTATTCCATGGGATCTCCAATCACATAGGTTAGGTTCCACCTCGGAAGTTCTTTATTAGGTTAAGACTTTTAATCCCATTTCCCTCAATGCCCAGTTTACTTGCTCTCTCAACAAATCTTTTGTCAGTGGATCTATAATATTTTTCTTTGACTTCACAAAGTCTAAAGAAATTATTCTATGTGAGAGCAACTGCCTTACGGTATTATGTCTACGACGAATGTGCCTAGACTTATCGTTATATATCACATTATGTGCCCTTGCAATAACTGCTTGATTGTCACAATGAATGTACATTGCAGGCATAGGTTTTGGCCATAACGGAATATCCTCTAAAAACTGTTAAAGTCACTCTGCTTCTTCAGCAGCTTTATCCAAAGCAATAAACTCTGATTCCATCGTGGAGCGCACTATTAGAATTTGCTTTGAGGATTTCCATGATACCGCGGCATCTCCTAGCATGAACACATATCCGCTAGTTGATTTTGGATTCATCAGAATCCGAAATCCAATTTGCGTCACTATAGCCTTCCAACACAGCTGGATATTGACCATATTGTAGAATATAGTCTTTGGTATTTTTCAAATACCCTAATACTCTCAACAAAGCATTCCAATGCTCGTGACCAGGATTATTTGTATATCCGCTTAATTTTCCTACTAAGTATGCAATATTCGGTCTAGTGCAATTCATGATCTACATGAGACTGCCAACTACTTGAGAGTATTCTAACTGTCTAATACTGCTTCCAGTATTTTTCCTTAAAGTTAAGTACGGCAAAAAAGGATTATTTGCATCTTTAATGCCGAATCCTTTGAACCTCTCAATTACCTTTTCAATATAATGAGCTTATGTTAAACCTAAGCCATCAGAATTCCTAAAAATTTTGATGCCGAGTATAACATCCGCAACACTTAAATCTTTCATCTCAAAGTTCTTTTTGAGAATATTCTTGGTAATTTTGATAACCTCAATGTTATCTTCAAGAATAAGCAAGTCATCAACATACAGACAAATAAGTACACATTCAATGGATGTGAATTTGATATACGCACATTTGTCACATTCATTGATTCTATACCCATTTTTAATCATCACGTGGTCAAACTTTTCATGCATTAAGTCCATACAATGATTTGACAAGTCTACAAACTTTATGTTCTTGTCCTTTGACCTTGAATCCTTCAGGCTGTTCTATATAAATCTCCTCATTGAGATTACCATTCAAGAATACAATTTTCACATCCATTTGATGTACCTGCAAATTGTATAGCGAAGCTATAGCAATCAGCATTCTAACCGATGTTATTCTTGTTACTGGTGAATAAATATCAAAGTAGTCTAGACCCTTTTTTTTGTCTGAACCCTTTAGCAACAAGCCATGCTTTGTACTTATCAATGGAACCATCAGCTTTATACTTCTTTTTGAATATTCATTTACATCCAATTGGTTTACTTCCAGATGGAAGATCAACAAATTCTCAAGTATGGTTACTTAAGATGGAATCAATTTCATTGTCAATGGCTTCTTTCCAAAAGGAGTATCTGGAGATGACATTGCTTCTTTGAACATTTGAGGCTCACCTTCTAAAATATATGTTAGAAAGTTAGGTCCAAAAGATTTTGCAATTCGCGATCTCTTACTCCTTCGAAGCTCAACATCTTCAGCCTCAATTTCATCATTCTTATATCCTGAATGTCTGAATCTCTTTTGAGAAGGTTCACCCTGATTTCTTTTCACAGGATATATATCCTCAAAGAATTCAGCATCCCTTGATTCTAGGATAGTATTGGCATGGATTTCCGCATTTTTAGATTTGTGAACCAAAAATCTGTATGCGCTACTATTTTGAGCATAACCGATGAATATACAATCCAATGTTTTAGGTCCTAATCGAGTTTGTTTAGGAGGAGGGATCGCTACCTTGGCTAGGCACCCCCATACTTTCAAAAAATTGTAGGATAGTAGCCTTCCGTTCCATAGTTCATATGGACTCTTATCAGTTTTCTTGTGGGGTAGTTTATTAAGAATATAGTTCGCAGTTAGAACTGCCTCACCGTTACAAGTTTTGAGGTAAACCAGAACTTAAAAGCATAGCGTTAACCATCTCCTTTAGAGTTCTATTCTTTCATTCAGCAATTCCATTTTGCTGCGGAGTATAAGGTGCAATTGTTTGAAGAATTATTCTCAAACTTATACACAACTTCTTTAGATTGGAAGAACTATATTCTCCTCCTCTGCCAGACCTAAGTACTTTGATACGTCTATCAAGTTGGTTCTCAACCTCATTTTTATACTTGATAAATGTGCTCATAGCCTCATCTTTACTAGTTAACAGATAAGCATAGCAAAATTGAGTACAATCATCCACAAAAGTGATAAAGTACTTCTTTCCACCTTTATTTTATACAAACTTTAAATCACATAAATCACTATGGATTAGTTGTAGAGAGTCACTCGTTCTTTCAATAGAATTGAAAGATTTCTTAGCAAACTTTGCTTCAACACAAGTTTCACACTTGTAACGGGTATTCAACTCAAACTTTAGAATTAGCCCTAAGTTTGCTATCTTCTTCATTGTACCATAGTTTACATGTCCTAATCTATCATGCCATAGATAAGGAGACACAACAATGTAAACTGAAGACTTCTCTTTATAAATTGTCTTTGGGTACAAGAATTTCGAGTTTACATCAATGATAGCCACATTGGCTTTAAATAGATCATTACTCAAGTACCCTTTCTGCACATACATTCACCCTTTAGAAAGTACAAACTTGTCGGATTCAAATACAATTTTGAAACCCTTTTTGACAAGTATGAGGCCAGAAATGAGGTTCTTCCAGATCTCTGGTACATGCAGCACATTCAGCAGGGCAATCTCCTTGCCAGAGGTGAACTTCAAGATCATCTTTCCTTTCCCGACAATTTTTGCTAATGTAGAATTTGCCATATAAAGGATTTCATCTTCCTCAACCTTCTCATATGATGAAAATATGTGTTTGTCCACACAAATATGATTTGTGGCACCTGTGTCTAACCACCGGTCAGTTTTGTTTGACACCAAGGATACCTCGGACACCACCACAATAGTTAGTCTCTTATTATCTTCCTGCTCTGCCAGATTCAGGTGCTTGGCTGCACCATCGCCCTTACCTCTGTTCGGACGTTTTTTGCAATCATTAGCACGATGGCCAGGCTTATTGTAAATAAAATGTATCCCTTGAAATTTCTGGGATTGTACCTTCTGCTTGCCGTTGTCCTTGAAAAGACTTCTTCCTTTTTCCAACTTGCTTAGAATTGGAAGACTCAACAATGTTAGCCTTTGGTTCAATAGGAGGGTTTGCATTCCTCCTGTTGTCCTCCTCGATTCTAAGGTGCAAAATGAGATCTTCAAGGCTCATCTCTTTCCGTTTGTGCTTCAAATAATTTTTGAAGTCTGACCAGCCCGGAGGTAGCTTCTCAATGACAGCTGCCACTTGGAATAATTCACTAAGTGACATTCCCTCAGCAAAAATGTCATTCAGAATTATTTGCAATTCATGAACCTGACTCATAACAGATTTAGAATTTATCATTTTGAAGTCTAGGAATTTGACAACCACAAATTTCTTTGTGCCCACATCCTCAGTCTTGTATTTTTTCTCCAAGGACTCTCATAACTGTTTGGCAGTTTCAATGTTACAATAAACATTATAAAGAGAATCTACCAAACAATTAAGGATATAATTTCGGCATAAAAAGTCACCATGCTTCCAAGCTTGCAATGCTCTAAGCGTTGTGACATCTTGCTCATTTGGATTAATTATCGGGCACACCTCCGATAAGTACTTGACCAGATTCAGCATGGTCAGATAGAACAATATTTTCTTCTGCCATTGCTTGAAGCCCACACTAGAGAATTTTTGTGGTTTCTCATTCGGTGTATGAGATGGTATCATCAAGGAAGGCAAAGCCTGTTGATAGATACTCACACCACTATAGGTAGTCTCAGCCCGAAGGCTTGTAGCATTTGCTGCCATCGAACCACCCCTCGATGGGTGAACGATTCCATCGGCCACACTCTCATCGACCAAAGGAATATCTCCAGAATTATCAGGTACTTGATTGATATTAGTCATCACGATTTTTTTTTCTGATAAACCAAACAAACAGTTAGTAGGAGAATAATCACCTTAAGATTGTTGGAAAAAAGATCAATCGCACACGTTAACGTATCGAGGGAAATACGTAACACTGTTTGTTGTAATCAGAAAAACAATAATATGAAGAAGGTGATAATAGAACAATCCAATGTACAATCTTTACAAATATAGTTTACAAACAAATAAACTTGCTAAAGTTTGTAAAATCGAAAAAGGATTAGACAAGAGGTGAGGTATGGCTAATCGAATCTCCTTAAGGCGATTAGTTCCTACCAACGGTGCTAAGCAGCTTCATGAACTATACCTTCCAAGATATAACACCTTGAACCTGTTTGTATCAGCACTATACGAATAGGACTCTGTCGAACACTTCTCGAAACTAGCACACCTGAAGGACGACCATGAGAAACTAGAAGAATGCACTTGGAGTTGTGAGTTTTTCATTCTACTTCTGAACATCTATTTATAGACTGGAAAAACATCGATTACACCGACATTAATCCACATCGTAACCGACGATATTAATTCACATCGTAACCGACGACATTAATTCACGATGTAACTGACAACATTAACTCACATCGGTTACGTTGACATTAATTGAGTCATTAACCTATCAATTACAACAAGGATGAGGCCAAGATTGAGGAGAGGGAGCTGCCACCATCATCGTAGCTACCAAGACGAGCTTGAATGGTGGTGGGTAGTTTGGCGTGGGTCAAGCAATGGAATGAGAGGGAGAGACAAAGTGGACAAGGTTTTTGGGTTTTTTTGGGGGGGGGGGGAGGGGATGTCACGTGAAGAAGGAGAGAAAATAAGATGGAGGAGAGACAGAAAGGCTTACTATGGGGGGGAATGTGGGTCGGTCGGCTAAGAGGAATTCATGAGGTTCTTTCGGCTCAATTTCGGGTTAAAACTCAACTGAATCAACTCTGATCAACTTCCTCATTTCCACTCAAACATTTGACGTCAAAGCCCTAGCTCAATTAACATTCGTCGTCTTACATTTACATCATAGACGCCAATACATAACTTACTTTACTCACAAAATTAATGCTCCCGAAATTCAGGTTGTCACAACTTATGGCCAATATATTAAATTAACTTGCTAATCAAGTGAGTTTTGCATCACTTACTATTTCTAGGAAGAAATTTGTGCTTATCCTTAATAGCCAAAGCGAGTTAATCAATTAGTTGAATAGAACATGCAAATTTATCCATTGTTCATTTTTGTCAAGTATCAAAACAAATTAATAAGTAATTATAGTCCATGAAGTTTGGTCATTACTCCATAAAAGCGGGAAAATCACCAAAAAAGTTCTAAACTTTTTGCACTTATACCAATTAAGTTATATACCTTTTAATTTGATCAATTTAATCCTAAACATTTTGATTATTTTTCAATTGAGGCTTTTTGGTCAATTTTTCCTAGCCATAATTTATGCTGAAACTCTAGTGTTTCTAGGTTCATTGTTGCAATTTGAATTTTTAACCGCAAAGTAATTCAATCAACCACCCCCCAACCCACATTTAAGGTTTTGCCAACATATAAAAGAAAAATTGTCTTATTAATCATCAACCTATTATTTGAATGCCAATTGAATTGTCCTAAAACTTTGCGTAAAATTCCAACATAGTCCTATCAATCAATTAGTACCGAAAGTGGTTGACATGGCAGTGTATCGCGTAGGATGGTCGATAATGACTAGACCACCACTTCAGCGGATGAAAGTTAACTGGAATGAGTACATTGAAATTTTGCATAGATGGCTTTTTTTTTTTATAATCGAGGTTCCGTGCCACGGCGAGCTTATACTCAAACCAGTGATTAAGCACGATTAGTCCTCGAGGGCGGCTATAGGACCCCACCACAACAGCGCTCGGGTAAGACGTCGGTTGAGCGTGCTCCCTGTGAAATTCGAAACGGAGGATTCGAACTTTGAACCAACGGATACTGCAAGGGTCACATCGCTCTTATCCACGCACCCACGAAGTTGGTGGGTAAATTTCACGCAAATGTTAATGACTAAATTAATAAAAAAAATGGAAAGTTTAGGATTGATTTACTCTCCCTAGAACAAACTTGAGATTGCTTATGTAATTTTTCTCATTTACACGGTCGATTCTTTCAAATTTTGGAGTTTTCTTCTTTTTTCCTCCTATGCACATAGATATTTCATTGAATTTTTTCAATGTCATACCTTTTTTACACGTGTGTAAATAGTAAAATAGAAACATCACTCCTATGAGTAGCCCTCTAAATGAGAGGGTCATATTCAAGAAAACAGTTTTACACACATCCGAAGCTCAATTAAAATTAAGCTAAAGCGCTTGGTACTTTTTCACTATTCTAGAAAATTGAAGATCAACTGATTCCGAACTTAGCGTTGATAATAGGCAAAGTGGAAAGTTCTGAAAAACAATTACAATAATAAACTCCATTTTGTTTGACTGTTTTGAGAGGATAATACAGACATATACATATACAAAAATATGTATAGATGCTTTCTCTCCCATTCATGCATGGTTAATTAATTAATTATTTAATTAATTATTATTTTTATTATTATTATTTTGCGTAATTGAAATAGGCAAGGGCAAGCAACATAGCTACTAGCATAGGGATGGACATCCGCATCGAGAAAAGTTCGTCAATTAGCACCGCTAGCAGTGGGTCTTAGTTAGCTGAGTTCCGTCCCACTAGGGTGCTAAAAGTCCAAAATCTATTCGATCGACGGCTTTTCGAAAATCTGGTTGAGAAAGTAAGTATACAAAATCAATACTGTACTTATGAATTTTATTACTGTATTGATAAAAACTTGATTAAAATACTTTAATTTCCCTTTCACTTTTCTTTAGCCAAATACAAATATCCTTAATAAAATCGAAATTTCAGCATATCTAGTCATATAAAATTTTGCGATCTTGTTTTATATTTTGTCAACCCAAAAGAAATCATGGGGTCTACGATCTTCATATTTGAAGTTAGACAAAAATTATCTTTAATTAATTTTTTATTCAGGTGTTATGATTGAAAAGGCGAAGCAACTGTTAAAAAAAGTAAGTCCGATCTTTTCGGGAAATGTATGAATTCTCAACAAAATGAATGCTGCGTGATTAGGATTCAATTTGATCTTTTTACCAAGTTCACTATTGCTCAAAATTAGCATAACTGGACAATAGAATTTTTTATTTTTTTTTCAAAAAAGTTGTCGTGAAAAAAATATTTTTTGTCATTATGGTTAAGTGAAATTTAATATCAATAGACATGAAAAGAACTTGCAAGTTAAACTAGTATCTTAGTAAAAAACAACTTTGGTACGTTAGTGCATATGATGCAATGACCATCAGTGAGATAATTACTTTGTTTTTCCACAAAAAATAAATAAACAAAATATTTCAATAGAGATACTCTAAAACTATGTTGTTGTACTACGTCTATGAAATTAATCATAGCTTTAAATGCACCGTGCCGTCTGGTTGAATCGTTGGTTCATATAGCTCCACCAAAGTCGTTGCTTAAAATTAATAATAAAAGAGCAAATTAATTGCATTCTTAACGTGCGAAATTACATGTAATCACGAAAGCGGACTCCTATATTAACATTTTCAAAAGCCATTATCCATTTATTAGGTCTTTTGTCAATCATATCAAAGCAGACTAAAATGAACCGAGAGAACAACAAATGTAAAAATATATATTAAAATAAATTGACAGATCGAATTTTGGAACTAAAAAGCATTTGAAATAGCTATTTACTCTTTTTGATGTGTTTGTTTTCCTTCTTTGTATGTGGGACTATCATTGGCCAATAATAAACGTTGTTTTGGTTAAGTTATAGACTAAAATGTGCAAAATTAAGGGAGACTTTTTTTTTTTTACGCAGAACGCACGCGATGAACTTATTTTATTAGTCCGAGTACATGTGACGATTTTTGGAAAATGCACTAAGCACACTACACACATCACATGAAATCAGACTGATTCATCAAACATACTCTCATCGTCAAGCTCATGGCTTTTTGACAAAGAAGGCATTGGCAAATATGTTAATTTGAAGGTACATCTTTCCTAATTTACAGTTAACCACCAACCTCTAACACTCCCAGAATTCGACATATCCCTAGGGTGAAAAATAACTTCAGCCGTGCTAATCAGGATCTTTAGGTGTCCAATCTACTTAGGTTTAACACGAGATTCGGTTGGTGATGCCTCGAGTTTAATTAATGAGAAGATTATCATCTTTGGTTGTATGACCTGTACGTAAGATATGGAACACTCAAACTGGACATGTTGAAGAACCAAACAAAAAGGCTGTTTGTAGTTCAACGATCGAATTGCCATTCATTCTATAGTATTTTAATAGCCTTTATCTCTGATTATTCTCAAAAACTATTTATTCACATTTTTTTTGTCAAAATTTATGATTATAAAATTAAAAAAAATGTGAAAATTACACGTCAATCTACTATTTGTACATTGCGAAAGGTCTTGGATTTTATCAGCTCAACATAAATTCAAGAGTGAATAAATTAATTGAAAGTAAATGTCATAAGATATTTACAAATTCAAGGTATGTTTGTTTAATGGAGAACTCAATGTTTGGAAAATATTTTTTTGAAAAATGATTGTTTGCATAGCTTACAAAAATGAATTAATAAAAAAATATTTTCATCACCCAAGAAAATATTTAGTTATAAATTATTTTATCCAATAAATTTTTTTATTGACTAATTTTTTAAGCAATATAACATATTATTTTTTTCCAAAAAAAATACATTTTAAATATTGATTTTTCCGTATAATAAACGCATCCCTAATTAATCAAATTGGTTGGTTCATGTGCTTGGGGAGTGAGCGTAGGGTTTTTCAGGTGGAAGAACGGGCATTGGAAAGTGAGTGGAATATATTTTGGGCAAGGGACAAGATGATACGGTAAATAAATGCTTGTCGTGAGATGGAATGTGGCTCAAAAGAGAGGACGACAATAGGCAAATTTTAAAAGTAGCCGATTCAAACTTGTACTGGTGACTCAAAATTCCATTCCTTTAGGCTTCTGTCCACAATGACCGTTAAAAATCTCACGTGACGGCATTTGGACAACGCTAGGAAAAATGAGTTCGACGTGGCGATCTATGTACGTTGCCATGTCGACCAAGAGGTGGTCACATCAAGACTTTTTTTTTACTGTCAAGCATGCCGTCAAATCGGATTGGTTTACCTTCCATTCCACTTCCCTTTGCTATTGTACGGAATAAACGATCGAAAAAAAAAACAAAATAAAAAAGTAAATCAAACACCAGATATAAGTGGTTCAATTATAAAGTAGGTCCACAAGGAGAGTAATAATAAATTTTACTATAGATCAAGTGATACATAAAGATTATAAACTACACTCGAGTAACTCAAACGCTCTCGGTGTTTCCTTACCCCTATTACATCCAATGAACTCACACGATATTTAATCTTCAATTTCCTACGAAATAATTTCTCAACATTGCAAAAGAATTACACAAATCTTATCACAAGATTTAAAGGGCTTCAACACTTGAATAGTTGATGTAATTTCACGAAGAAATCCACACCAAGCACTCGCATAGGAACGGCGCTTCATTCTTGGACGTAATATATCGAAGAGCCTATGCAGTTCTCTTTCTTTTTTATTAACTACGGCAGACTTGTTGTTTATATACAAATAACCTACACATGTATTGGAAAAAACAAATGGGGAAGGATTTTCAATTCGAACTTAAATTTGAGACCTATTCTACTCATTAAAGATTTCCACACGGAAATATTTGGAAAACCCCGGGGAAACAAATTTGACGTGACGATGGATGCACGTTGCCAGGTCGATCTAGTGGTAGTCACATTAAATTTTTTACGGTCACTTATGCCGTCACTTTAGAATTTTTACTTATCATTAGGCTTCCGTGCGATCGCTAAGGGGGTGCATGGTAACACTTCTCTATCATAATCAACTTCTGATAGAGAAGTTGATTTTTCAACTTCTTGCCAGAAGTAGAAGTTGATTTTTCAACTTCTCCATCAGAAGTTGATTATGATAGAGAAGTGTATTTGAAGTACGCATGGTAACGCTTCTCTTTGCCGGCAACCGGCGGGTGACCGACCGGTAGCGGACCGGTTGCCGACGACCGGTTGGCGGAGAGGACCCGCGATCGGCGGCGGCTGCGAAGACTAGAAGTGATTTTTGAAGCTGAGAAATAACTTTTTTTACTTCTCAAATTAGCCAAAAAAATCCAACCAGAAGTAGAAAATCACTTCAGAAGTAGAAAATCCAATCAGAAGTGAAAAAATTTACCAAACAGATTTCTACTTCAGAAGTGATTTTACCAAACGGATTTTCCTGCCAAAAGTTATTTTCTCTGACAGAAGTAATTTCTAAAGTGTTATCATGTGCCCCTAAAAGTCCCGCATGGTAACATTTGGACAACATGTGGAAAACGAATTTAACGTGGCGATTGATACACGTAGTCAAGTTGACCAAGTGGTGGTCACATCAAATTTTTGGCCTTTCATCTGGCTTCCGTCCACAATGACTGCTAAAGATCCCACAGGGCATCGTTTGGACAGCGCTAGGGAAATGAATTTGTCTTGGCGATGAAATGCACGTTGCGAGGTCGACCAAACAGCCAGTCACATCGGATTTTTTTACCGCCAGCTTAACGATGGATTTTTTTATCTGTCATATGAACGGGAGGTACTTTCGGTCATTAGTACAAGTTCGGAAGTGATATCGCGACAAAAATGAGATGGGGGTATCGTCGTGCCAGGCAAAAATTAAACCTCGTACAGCATCTCTGCCTCCGCCAATGCGTCCTGTCCGCTATATAAACGGTTCAAACCTCGTTCTCGTCTCCATCTCAGCGGTCTTTCTCCAGGCATCTTCAACTCTCTGGAACTAGCATCATTTGATCTTCCTCCATCCATGGCTGTTTCCGGAGCCTCCTTCACCCTGAGCCACTCTCTCTTTCCTCATCCCCAACCACAACTGAAGAAGCCCTCCGCGGGATTGCTTGGCAGCGGCGGCAGAGCACCCGGCAATGGTTTCGCAGTAAGCCTCTCGAAGTTTTTCCTTCATCATGGTTTATGTTGCAGGGTGCTTGTAGTTGCAGACGTTTGAATGGTGTGTCTGTTTTTTTTTTTCCCCCCTCGTTTCAGCTGTGCGTTAAGGCTTCTTCTTCTAGTTCGAGCTCGGACGGTGAGGAAGGGAAGGGCAAAGTGATGCTGCGGAAGGAGAGGGACGAGTGGTTTATCAACTTCTCCGGGGACAAACCCACCACGCCTTTGCTTGATACCGTGAATTATCCAGTTCATATGAAGAACTTGTCCACGCCGGTAATATTAATAGTCCTGGACCCTTCGATCTAAGAGTGATCATTTAATCTGTCAGATCAGGACTTGGATTAATACTTTGATGAAATGACTTTGCCAATGTCCAGCTTCGAATAGTATATGTAGAATGATTCTCCTTCGCTATCTTTGCAAGTTTTGGAGTGATGAGTTTAATTCGAATGAATAATGTGTGTGTTAGGATCTTGAACAATTGGCTGCAGAGCTAAGGGCAGATATAGTGCACTCGGTCTCAAAGACGGGCGGTCATCTGAGCTCGAGCCTCGGCGTGGTGGAACTCACGGTGGCTCTTCACCATGTTTTCAATGCCCCAGAAGACAAAATCTTATGGGACGTCGGACATCAGGTATAGGTCTAATCAAATTCATCAGTTAAAGATGAGAAATGTCGAGTTAGGGGAGAAATTGCAGAGAAAGACAGCATCAAAAAATCTTTCGAGTATGTCGATAACGATCCTCTTGACGGCAAGAATCCGATTATGAACACTGAAGAGATAATTTTTGCAGGCATACCCCCACAAGATTCTGACCGGAAGGCGGTCTCGGATGCACACAATTCGGAAGACTTCAGGGCTTTCGGGGTTTCCCAAAAGGGATGAGAGCGTTTATGATACGTTTGGCGTGGGACACAGTTCGACAAGCATATCTGCCGGTCTCGGTATGAGTTCTAACTTCGAAAGTCTAGTTTCCGCCGTAATTTTGAACAAGTAAAGCAGGCCCCCGAACAAGATGATAACTCTTTCTTGTGAATGATCGAAAGGTATGGCGGTTGGGAGAGATCTCCTGGGAAAGAGCAACAATGTCATTTCTGTGATAGGAGATGGAGCCATGACGGCCGGTCAGGCGTACGAAGCTATGAACAATGCGGGTTTTCTAGATTCTAATCTAATTGTCGTGTTGAATGACAACAAGCAAGTTTCTTTGCCTACTGCTACTCTTGACGGCCCTGCGACCCCCGTCGGTGCCCTCAGCAGCACCCTCACCAAACTGCAAGCGAGCAAAAATTTCCGCAAGCTCCGAGAGGCTGCCAAAGTGAGCATCTCACCGATTTCATGTAGTGATATGCGCATGTCTATCGATGCTTGTCTGAACTAAAGATTGGTTTGAACTCCTGTTTGTTTGCAAAGAGCATTACAAGGCAGATCGGGGGACAAACACACCAAGTCGCGGCTAAAGTAGACGAATACGCGAGGGGGTTCATTAGCGCCTCTGGTTCTACGCTCTTTGAGGAGCTTGGGCTGTATTACATCGGACCGGTGGACGGGCACAATGTCGAAGATCTTGTGACGATCTTCCAGAAAGTGAAAGCCATGCCGGCTCCGGGTCCTGTTTTGATTCACATCGTCACAGAGAAAGGAAAAGGGTATCCTCCGGCAGAGGCCGCATCGGACAAGATGCACGGTGAGACCAGTTTTTCAGATCCTGCTACAGAATGTCTTTTCGTGAATCCTCCTTATAGGACTCCCTTAATCTGATTATGACATACTTCAGGGGTCGTCAAGTTCGATCCGAGCACCGGAAAGCAATTCAAGACCAAATCCCCGACGCTGTCCTATACACAGTATTTTGCAGAGTCTCTGATAAAAGAAGCCGAGGTCGATGACAAGATTGTTGCGATCCATGCGGCTATGGGTGGTGGGACGGGTCTCAATTATTTTCAGAAGAGGTTCCCTGATCGGTGCTTCGATGTGGGGATCGCGGAGCAACATGCCGTCACGTTTGCTGCTGGATTAGCCACAGAGGGTCTCAAACCCTTTTGTGCCATCTATTCATCGTTCTTGCAACGAGGATACGATCAGGTGAATTAACATACACGTTCTTAAAACATGTCCTGTTCCAACTGTAAATTTTTCCGCCCCATCATCGATCTTAGCAAATTGAGGGTAATTTCGTGCAGGTTGTCCACGATGTAGATCTCCAGAAACTACCCGTTCGCTTCGCGATGGATCGGGCAGGTTTGGTTGGTGCAGACGGGCCTACGCACTGCGGGGCATTTGACATAACGTATATGGCTTGCCTGCCTAACATGGTTGTTATGGCTCCATCGGACGAAGCCGAGCTTATGCACATGGTTGCTACTGCAGCATCCATCGATGATAGGCCCAGTTGCTTCAGGTTCCCGAGGGGCAATGGTGTCGGCGCGACTCTTCCTCCTAACAACAAAGGAATTCCGCTTGAGGTTAGTCCAACCATACGACATAACAATTTCTCTTGATCTGAGTAGTACTCGAGGCTAATCCGGCATGTTTTAACGAATATTACAGATAGGAAAGGGAAGGATACTGCAGGAAGGTAGCAGAATTGCGATTCTTGGGTATGGATCGATAGTTCAACAGTGCGTTGCAGCAGCAAAAATGCTCAAGTCCATAGACATCGATATTACCCTCGCTGATGCAAGATTCTGCAAGCCTCTGGACACAGATCTCATTGCCCAACTGGCCAATCATCACGAGATACTGATTACTATCGAGGAAGGTTCGGTCGGCGGCTTCGGATCGCATGTGTCACACTTCCTAAGTCTTTCCGGCATCCTGGATGGACCCCTCAAGGCAAGTCTCTTTCGAAATTTTATCCGGTACCGTGACCTTAGCACTACTGATTATACTGCGACTCTCGGAAGCGCTCATGGATTGGCGTATTTCGCAATAAACTAAGGTTTATGTACCTGGCTGTACGTACTGTCGGTCTGAATCTATGAACATACGCATCGAACGTGAAATTCCAATTTAATGCCTTCAACTAACAACTTTTTCCTAACGTGCTTGTGTACAGTTACGAGCTATGGTCTTACCTGATAGATACATCGAACATGGAGCGCCGCAAGACCAACTTGAAGAAGCCGGGCTGTCCTCCAGGCATATATGCGCAACCGTCCTATCGTTGTTGGGCAGGCAGAAAGAGGCTTTCCAGTTCAAGTGAACAGAAAAACTTTTTCTTTCCCGTTTCATAGCAATGTTACATGGGAGGGATGTTGTACAAACTCGAAAGTTGGTAATTCATACGAGTCGAATAAAGAAAGATCTCGATTTTTATATATTTGCATAGTAGGGAATGTAGAATGACGCCAGATATTAGGTCCGGACCGGTCGGTAATTAGGAGTGAGCGGTTCCAGGTTCCATACATGTTCTCCTTGGAACTTGGAACCTACCCGTCTATATAGGTTCCTCATTTTATGGAACCTGGAACCTACCTTGCATTTCTAGGAACCTAGAACCTACCCTGTTACAGGTTCCAGGGTCGGTTCCAGTTCCACCCAGGTTCCATATGTATTTTTAATTGAATGATTATAGTGAACAATCACATTTAATAACCATCATCTACCGTTAAAATTTACTGACCATAACTCATATTTAGAAACGAAAAATATAAAACATTAATAAAGTAAAAATCTTAATAATAAAGTGATTCTGGATTACACACTCAACATTGGATATTATGGAATATTGCAGGATGACGCACAGATATATACTAAAAAAAAAATACAAAAACTTGCTCCAGGGTTCAGATTCCGGTTCCAAGTTCCACCTACTTAGAACTTGGAACCTACCCGTCAAAATAGGTTCCCTAATTTTTGGAACCTGGAACATACCCTCCATACTTTGGAACCTGGAACCGATCGGTTCCATCGGTCCGGTTCTTCAGGTTCCAGGTTCTACCCTGAAACCATGCTCACCCCTATCGGTAATCGCTTGATTATAGGATACTCCCGATTCCTGGTATCGCCACTCTCATCAGTAATACAAACGATTATGGTTGCTGTCTAGTCATAGAATAAGAAAGATTGGTTCTTCCTCAGTTTCCAGAGAGAAGAACAATCAATTCCTCATTGTTTTTCGCTGGCACTGGGATGAAACAACGCTTCAAATGAGGGAACGCTCGCGTAGGAAGATGATTCCTCGTTTGATTGTCCAATTGATTTGTCGATTTTTAATGCAGATTGATGTAGTTAAAGAGATGAAATGAGCACGAGAATTGTGGTTTGATTTCGTTAAGATTGGAGAGGAGAAAATTACCAAAAACAATCCTAAACCTATAGTAATTATACCAATTCAGTCTTTAATTCTCTCTTTTTTAGTTGATTCTATCCTAAACTTTTTGCAATTATGCCAATTCGCTTCAAAGCAATGGCAAATGAGTTGGTGTGAAGTATTCTTTTTCAATTTAAATGCAAATGGTTCATACAAATGTATAAAACAAAATAAAAATCTTAGCGGTTCGATTTGATTTATTAAAATGTTGAGACTAAACTAATTTGTTTTGCAAAGAAATGAATAATTTGAAATGTATTTTTCCTAATCGGAAACTTCTTGGTTTCTGATTCCAAGAGGAAATCGGCTCGCCCGAACAAACTAAATATCATTTATTTTTCATTTTTAAAAATTGATAATAAAACTTAATTTAGCATCCTTTGTTTAATCGTCCTGCACATCACATCTAGATTGATGAGAAGAAGAATCACCATGACTCAACCCGACAAAAAGGATGAGTAGGCCAAGTACTTATAGCAAGCCATTCTCTCTTTAGCATCCCATATCGACTAGCGGACACCATGAGAGAGAATGACTTGCTATAAAGGCAGCATGCGTAACTCACTTATTTTATTCTTCAATATTGGAACTGAACCCTCACCATGACTGTCAGTCCAATCCCCATTTCCAAGCAACTTTGATCCACTTCTTGTTCTAGTTCTCGGACCCTGATATTGGGAATTGGGACTACTAGATGAACTCAAACCCTGCTCACCCCTAACGATTATGGAAAATGTTTCTAAATCATTCATTTTATAAAAAAGAAATTAATGTTTCTAAATCATTCATTTTATAAAAAAGAAAAATTTCCGAAAACCAACCGAGCCTAAAATTGGGAATTTCTACTCTTGATTTGGACGGACCGATTAGCACAAACATGGTAGGACGCATGAGATGGCTTGGCCTTTTAGTTTTCACCTAATAAATTAGAGCAAGCCCAACTTTGGTCCAGCTCCACTGCACAGGCCCATTTAATTTGGGCCTTTTATTATATGGATTTATTGATTTTTGTGGGTTTTTTTTTTATGAGCAAGTTCTTAGTATGTCGTCATGAACTCTTTTTAACTTATGATAGTCTCAAATTGCAACCAAATAGAACGAAATCTATAGATACGTTCATAAAAGAATAAATAAGTAGATGGTCAAGAGTCAAGACACGAGACACTATGAAAGTGTCCATTTGATCACACTTGATTGAATTTAACTATTTTTATGAAAAATAGTGCGAGAACCAACTCGATATACATATTTTAATGCGTGTGCATGATGAGGATGTATTTTTAGTGATGATAGGATTCTTGAAAGATAAAAGATTACCATCAAAGTACAAAGTACACCCCATCGGTCAAGGATAAAGATTTGGATAGATAAACATCATCACCAAGACTTTAAAAAATCCACCAGCCAAGGATGAAGGAATTCGAGATAGAAGAACTTCACGACAGAGGCCTAAAGAAAAATGACTAAGTAAGGATAAAAGACTTCTCAATTTACTACCAAAGGAACTTGGATAAAGAATTGAAATAAGAAATTCCTCACTTGAGGAAAGTCTCACCTTTATTCAAATCCAAATTTTGTCCGTGGTACAAATGAGATCACGCTTTATTTATAGAATGATTATGTCAAACAAAATAAAACAACTCTTGGAATGCTAGAAAACAATATGACTTTTAGGACCCATTTGCTTTGCGAAAAATGAATAATTCAAAAAATATTTTCTTAAAAATAACCACTTGTATTACATAACAAAAACGAACGAATAAATAAAATGTTCATTGTCCACTAACATATTTAGAGGGAAAATTGTCAAAAAAGTCCTAAACTTATTACACTTTTGCCGATTTAGTTCTAAACCTTTCAATTTTGCCGATTCAGTCCTAAACCTTTTCATATTTTACCGATTCAGTCCTAAACCTTTCGATTTTGCCAATTCAGTCCTAAACCTTTTTATATTTTGCTGATTTAGTCCTAAACCTTTCGATTTTGCCGATTTAGTCCTAATTCTTTTCATATTTTTTCGATTCAGTCCTAAACTTTTTATTTTTTAAAAAATATCTTGGAAATAAATCCGAAAATTAAAAAAATTATAAGAAAATATATAAAAATATATAAAATTTTTTTAAAAATAAAATAAATTTTTGAAAAAAAAATAAAAAAAATTAAAAAATTTAAAAAAAAAATTAAAAAAATTTAAAAAACGAGTGAGCTCTCACCGCTGCTACCCCACAATCGCCGGCTTGCCCATTTTTTTAGCTTTATTTTCAAAATATTTTAAAAAAATTAAAAAATTTAGGACTAAATCGTCGGTTTTTTTCTCTTTTTTTTCAGCTTTTTTTTTTCCAAAATATTTTAAAAAATTAAAAAGTTTAGGCCCCTCACCGGCTAGCAATTGTGAGTTAGTCCTAAATCTTTTCATGTTTTACCAATTCAGTCATAAAATTTTTAATTTTTTAAAAATATTTTGAAAAAAAGCTAAATAAAAAAAACAGATGAGCGGCGACGGTGAGTTAGTCCTAAATCTTTTCATATTTTTTCGACTAAGTCCTAAACTTTTAAATTTTTCTAAAAATATTTTGGAAATAAAGTTGAAAAAAAAACGGGCGAGCCGGCGATGGTGGGGCAGCGGCGGCGATGGCTCACTCGTTTTTTAATTTTTTTAATTTTTTTTAATTTTTTAAAAATATTTTAAATATTTAAAAAAATTTAAATTTTTTTAAATTTTTTTAAAATTATATATATTTTTATATATTTTTATAATTTTCTTATAATTTTTAAAATTTTCGGATTTATTTCCAAGATATTTTTTAAAAAATAAAAAGTTTAGGACTGAATCGAAAAAATATGAAAAGATTTAGGACTAAATCAGCAAAATCGAAAGGTTTAGGATTGAATCGGCAAAATATGAAAAGGTTTAGGACTGAATTGGCAAAATCGAAAGGTTTAGGACTGAATCGGCAAAATATGAAAAGGTTTAGGACTGAATCAACAAAATTGAAAGGTTTAGGACTAAATCGGCAAAAGTGCAATAGGTTTAGGACTTTTTTGACAATTTTCCCCATATTTAGATATAAATTCTTATTAATAACAAAATATTTTCATTAACTAGTTATTTAAAGTGATAAAAGTATACATTTTCTTAAAAAAAATTCGAATAATTCATTTTCTGCAAAACAAACATGCCCTTAGAGTATTCACATAACATAGACTAGTACCATTATCAAGAATCACAATTACTAAGACCAAATGCATGTATCTAATATTAGACCCTCCAATTTCTCCCATCAGCCTTGGATGCTGTATAGCTACCTTAAGAGATCAACAAACAACCATGAAAATCAATCATAATAGCTCTAGGTGCCAAGTAGTGTTGGCATGTGAAGCCAAAAATAGTATATTAAGGGTTTTTCTTAAAAAAAAATATTTTCTCCTTTTTTGCTTCTAAGTTAAAGCTATACTTCTTATATTAGCAAGGTAAATGTAGTATTCGTTACAAGCACAAAAAAAAAAAAAAAAGAATGAAGCGAAAAGTTAGCGAGTAGAAAGAAACAGAAAACGAGAGGCCATGATGGCTTTGAGTGTTTTCAATCTCTTTGTGCCCTAATCTTGTGAGAAGATCATGAATTGTATTCCTACTTTTTTCGAACGCTAATGGATTTGCAGATTGCCTTTGCGCGGAGACGTCGCCAAAATTTGGATGAATTTTGATAACAAATTCTCTAGTGTGTTCTTTTAATTCTGTTCCTTTATTGCTATACTTTACTATTGTGGATTGTTTTCTTGGGTTATTTTTCTAGAATTAGTGTGCGATCCCTAACAAGTAGTCTAGTAGTGGCCTTGAAGTCGACAACACACTCGTCAATTGACATCTCAATAGTTAATCAACAACTAGTTCATTGAATTGACAACTTCCCTATAGAATCCACATCTTCAACCTTGGTCCTATTGAACCAAATCGAAGCCAAAATCAGCCTTTACTTGCATGAGTAGGAATTGTGTTGGATAATCAATAAATTCGAAGTTGTGCTTGAGAATTGTTCCATCAGATTCTCACACAAATTATCACACTAGAGGCATCATCTTCAACATATTAGTTGATTCATAATATGTACAATCACGTTACATGAGATTCATATATGTACTCTTATCTCATTCAAGATATTAATCAATGACATTGGTATACGAAGAAAAATATGATGTGAAATTACATTACCCATCCTTTTTAATTTAGTACTTCAATAATGTGTATATGCGTGTGTGTTTGTACAACATAAAGAATTAGGATCTTCTAAAGTTTGGTAAGCTATCCCTCAACTTGGGGCACATTAACAACAAGGAAAGTGGATGGCATAGATGATGCGTCAATTCTTTTTAAAATACTTTTTCACCTCTTCTTTTCAAGTTTTGCGCCTTGTTCCCATTTGCATAGTACACCACTCGCATAGGACGCTATGCATGACCGTGCCAATCCTGACCACTAGCCATGACCACTCCAAGCTAAGCCTCCACTACCAACCTCGCCCACCCCTCGCGGTAACGTTACCAATAACATTGGCCCTTCCCCGAGCCCCGGCCACCGTCTCTACCCTCTACATTCCTCTCTCCTCACCCTTGTGTGGCACAAGGTAGGCATGGGCTCGTGGCTTCGGATCTAATGTCACCAAGGTTGGGCAGCAACACCAAAATAACTTGTTCACAAAGGTAAGTTAACACCATCACTATGAAAATTTAAACTAAAATCAAGTTTAATCAATACCAATATGGAAATTAAATTCCATCGAATTTTTTAAGCATATAATACATCATGTAGGAACAGGGTGCGATTAGGGATGAGGATGGGTCGAGTAGGTAGCTTCCAGACCTATACACTAAAATCAACCCTGTTATAACCAGTTCCAAAGTTTTGGAACCTGGAGCCTAAGTTGTTTGTCCTAGAATATGTTTTCGAACCTATCCTTATTTTTTGATCCAGTTCCAGTTCCAATGTCTACTTGAGAACCCGTCTTTCTTTTTTTAATTTCATTTATTCTAGCAAATTAATATGAATAGCAATGAAACAATTCAATGTAAAAGATTAATAATAAAACTCATTGTCTATCAAAAGAAGCAATCCTTAATATGAGCAATAGAAATTACAATCCACCAAAAACAGAAGAGGTGAGGCAAGCGAGACTTTTCTTTTTAAGAGTCTTTAAAACTTGGTTCCAAAATCGGTCCTAGAACCGAGAGCCGACCCAATTTCAATCTGTTCCTAAAATTTAGAACCGGTTCTCATATCAATTTGAATGAGAACCAGTTCCCAGACTTGTTTTTAGGGTGGTCTAATCTAGGTTTCGAGTAAACCTAAATCCGGTTGCACATGTCTAGGTACGAGCATCATGCATATTCAATTGACAGGTGTTGATCCCTTTATCTTCCACTCAGGAATTGTTTTCCACATATATCCACTTTGCTTCATATGGAATTCATCGAAATTCCAAAGGTATCTCTATCCTTTTCTACATAGCCTGTGGCTCTTGAATCTACAGTCCTCAAAAGATGAGATTTATTTACGAAAGCTAAATTAGAGTTATCAGTAATACTCTCAAGTGTACAAAGGGTTTCTACTTTCTTTAGCTCACTACAATTGTGAGCAAAGTGGCCCTTCTCCATACAATTAAAACACTTTGCTTTTGAAATGTCATTCTTGAAGGAACGTTTTCCTTTTTCATATCAGTTAAACTTCAATTCCTTTCTTGACGAATCTGTTCACTTACCTTTTCACTTCTTGAACCCATCTTAACACTCATGCTTGGAGTCCGAAGCACCATGTAAGCTAGAACCAGTATAACATATATCAATTTTTGATTTAGTCGCCAGAAGGCAGTCCACCTCTAGTTCAAAATGGATCATAACATCCTCTAAAGCCTTTACTTTTCATTGTGGATCAAATGGATTTTCATATGATCCTAGCTATGAGGTAAAGAATGGATTACTGCTTGCATTTGCTACTCGTCACTTAAAATGTGGGCTGTATATTATAGTTCACTTATCATGTTCGACATATGCCTTAAATGTTGTTTCATAATCTTCCCATGAGGCATCATATAAACGTCAAACCTTATAGTGATCTGTCTCGATTTGGTGATCGATTTCTAACCAAACTTACCTTTTAATGCTTCCCAAATGACTTTGGCATTTTCAAAATCCCTGAACTCTCACATGACGTCATTTTCTATGCTACACAGCAACATAATGTGAGCAATAGAGTTCAGTCCTTTTCCATGCAACAAATGCCTCTATTTCCCTTTTTATGTGGTGCAATAATTCCACTTTTAGGTTCTTCTATAACTAGGTTAAAAGCCTCTAGTGCTTCTTTCTTTTTCTAGCACAAAATTGATTTTCACATTCCAAACTTCATAATATATGCCGTTCAAATTTTTCTACTTTGTTTAGCTCAGCTATGATGTTTTTTTTCTCCATTATATCTGAACATGAAGTTCTATAGACATGTATGTATCGCGACCCTCAAAAAAAAATTATTTTAAAGGGTTAACGGATTATTAGGTTAATTAAATTTGACTAACCTAACGCGGACCCTCCCAAGCCCTACCGAATCGTGACTTTGGATTTTTATTTTAAATGATTTTGAAATTTGGAGTCGCCACTAATCATTCTTGGTAGGTTGATTAGGAACCTAAATAAATTAGCGGGAGAACTAATTTATTCCTGCGAACCAGAGATTATGAGCTCGGGGACTTGGTTACACAAGTTAATTAAAACTAATGCCCTTTCGGTACCTTAATTTCATGGATATGCTAATTCGGCAACTCAGGCTTGGTTTATTCCTAAGGCTCTAGTAGGGTATTCTCTTTTGTGTTTTCACTTTTTAAATAGGATGCATGGATGGTATATATTTTTATTTGTTATATTTTTTAAGTGTTAAAGATTCCCTGAAGCCGAAAGAGGGAGTGTGTTAACGACTTCTGTGCAGTATTACGACCTACTCATCTTTTGGGTCTGATGATTCAAAAATTAAATTATAAGAAGTACATGACAGTGAATAAACACCTCCAATGGGAGGCCTAGCATTGGCTTGGCTCTTCCTTTTGAGATTTAAGGTACAGGTATTTAAGCTGCAGGTATTTAAACTACTGTAAGAAAAACCTCCAATGGGAGGCTAAGCATTGGCTTGGCTCTTCCCTTTGGGATTTAAGGTACATGTATTTAAGTTGCAGGTATTTAACTACTGTAAGTAAAAACCTCTAATGGGAGGCTAAGCATTGGCTTGGCTCTTCCCTTTGGGATTTAAGGTACATGTATTTAAGTTGCAGGTATTTAACTACTGTAAGTAAAAACCTCCAATGGGAGGCTAAGCATTGGCTTGGCTCTTCCCTTTGGGATTTAAGGTACAGGTATTTAAGTTGCAGGTATTTAACAACTGTAAGTAAAAACCTCCAATGGGAGGCTAAGCATTGGCTTGGCTCTTCCATTTGGGATTTAAGGTACATGTATTTAAGTTGCAGGTATTTAACTACTGTAAGTAAAAACCTCCAATGGGAGGCTAAGCATTGGCTTGGCTCTTCCCTTTGGGATTTAAGGTACAGGTATTTAAGTTGCAGGTATTTAACTACTGTAAGTAAAAACCTCCAATGGGAGGCTAAGCATTGGCTTGGCTCTTCCCTTTGGGATTTATGGTGCAAGAATTAAATTGCAGGAATTTATAGCATGAATGCGACATGTAGATATGGAAACATATGAGTATGACATGACATAATCGAAATTTAAATTGATTTATTTGGACAAGGAAATTCTCGAAGATTTTAATAGTTAGGATCGTTACCTGATTTAACAGATTTGATTGCCGAATTCGGATCTCGTGTCACCTTATAGATCAAGATTGCGGTTCGAACGATGGAGATGAACTTGTGACTTGCGTTGATCGGTAGAGGAATTGGTGATGGTAACACCTAGATTTAAACTCTCACCATCTTCAAGACTCTCTTTTGGAAAAAAGGATTCTCTCTCCTTTTTTTTTTATTTTTTTTCTTTCTCTCTAATTTCTTTCAATCTCTCAAAATTCTCTCAAGCATCCAAGATTTTCTCTCTAAAAATTCCCCTCCCAAGCTCACTTCTTCCTCCTTTTATAATGTACTCATCCATCTTCCATTCTAAATTTTCCACTAACTCTTCTTCATCTCATCTTCCCTTCTCTACTCTTATCTTATTTTCTTCATCTTCTCTTCTCCATCTCTTCTTCTTCAACTTCCCTTCTCTATCTCCTCTTCTCTATCTTCCCTTCTCCATCTCCTCTTCTCCATCTTCCCTTCTCTATTCTAATTTCTCCACCAACTCTTCTTTTTGTTATTTACAAAATAATCCCTCAAGTGTTAGGTATTTGCATCCTAGTCCTTGAGATTTTAAGTATTTGCAATTTAGTCCATGAAAAAATATATTTCTTTAAGTCCAAATCTCCTCACAATTTTTGACACACCAAAATTTACCACATGTCAAATTTAAGCTCATTTCTTACCGCTGAAAATAATGCAGAATTTAATTAAAACCCTTTTGCAAAATTGAGTCATTCTGGGTATAATTGAGCTAACATGAAAATTTAAAATATTAGAAGACAATGTCACAACTCATAAAAAGTGAAAATTAAAAATAAGTTGACTTAAATTAAATTTTTTTATGCCCGATTCGAGATTATACTCGTGAAGGAACACGTGACTCGAATTGGATTTTTCTGAATTTGCGATGGCCAATATGAAAATAGATTTAAAATAAAAATATTAACTATCTTTGTGTATTTTTTTTGCCTCAAATGTTATTTTTCCAAAATTTTCAAGTATTTTTGTATTTTTTTTAAAAAATAAAAATAAAAAATATATATAATATGAAAATTTATTTTTTGTTCAAAAATGGTTGCTTAGGCTTGGCCAAGGCTTCCAAAGTTGATTTTTCAATTTTCTCCTTTTTTCTTTATTTTTCATGAATTTTCGAAAATAAAAATACTAAAAAATACTGAAAATATGAAAAATCATTTTTTGGTCAAAATTAGTTCTCTAGACTTGGCCAAGGTCCCCAAAGTTAATTTTTCAATTTTATGAATTTTTATGGATTTTTCAAAAAATAAAAATGCCGAAAAATACTGAAAATTTTTAAAAGAGAAAAGATGATTAAAAATCAGGTGTCAACAGCTGCCCCTCTTTGAAAGGAAGCTCGGCAGAGGTTCTTTTCAAAGACGAGATGACACCTGAATCCTAATCGACTCAACACAATGAAATAAAAAGAGTCGTGACATGAATGTTCCACTGAAAATGAAATGAGAACCTAAGGATTCGTTTTAAGAAAACCTTAGGGTGGTTGAATTTGAACCCGTATGGTAGGTCAACCCATGATAGATTCCTAATGAAAGGATTCTACTGAATAAATTTTGACCCGTATGGTAGGTCACCCCATGGTAGATTCCTAATGAAAGGATTCTATTGATTACAATTTGATTGAAATTTGACCTGTATGGTAGGTCAACCCATGGTAGATTCCTAATGAAAGGATTCTACTTATTAAATTTTGACCCGTATGGTGGGTCGTACCATGGTAGATTCCTAATAAAAGGATTCCACTTATTTAAAAATTGAATTAAAATTTGACCCGTATGGTGGGTCGTACCATTTGACCCGTATGGTGGGTCGTACCATGGTAGATTCCTAATGAAAGGATTCTACTAATTAAATTTCATTGAGATTTGACCCGTATGGTAGGTCACCTCATGAAACTGCCTGTAAGAAGGACTTTGTGCCTGTAGAAAGGACTTGGTGCCTGTAAAAAGGACTTTGGTTCCTGTAAAAAGGACTTGGTGCCTGTAGAAAGGACTTGATACCTGTAAAAACGACTTTGTGCCTGTAGAAAGGACTTGGTGCCTGTAAAAAGGAATTTGGTACCTGTAGAAAGGACTTGATGCCTGTAAAAAGGACTTTGTGCCTGTACAAAGGACTTGTGACTTGCTGCCTATAAAAAGGACTTGGTGCCTGTAGAAAGGACTTAATACCTATAAAAAGGACTTCGTGCCTATAAAAAGGACTTAATGCCTGTAAGAAAGACTTTATGCCTGTAAGAAGAACTTGGTTTGCCTGTAAGAAGGACTTGATTTGCCTGTAAGAAGGACTTTATGCCTGTAAGAAGGACTTTATGCCTGTAAGAAGGACTTATTTTGCCTGTAAGAAGGACTTGATTTGCCTGTAAGAAGGACTTTATGCCTGTAAGAAGGACTTATTTTGCCTGTAAGAAGGACTTGATTTGCCTGTAAGAAGGACTTTGTGCCTATAAGAAGGACTTATTTTGCCTGTAAGAAGGACTTGATTTGCCTGTAAGAAGGACTTTGTGCCTGTAAGAAGGACTTGGTTTGCCTGTAAGAAGGACTTGATTTGCCTGTAAGAAGGACTTTGTGCCTGTAAGAAGGACTTGGTTTGCATGTAAGAAGGACTTGATTTGCCTGTAGGAAGGACTTTGTGCCTGTAAGAAGGACTTGGTTTGCCTGTAAGAAGGACTTGGTTTGCCTGTAAGAAGGACTTTGTGCCTGTAGGAAGGACTTGATTTGCCTGTAGGAAGGACTTTATGCCTGTAAGAAGGACTTGGTTTGCATATAAGAAGGACTTGATTTGCCTGTAGGAAGGATTTTGTGCCTGTAAGAAGGACTTGGTTTGCCTGTAAGAAGGACTTGATTTACCTCAAAGGGTGCCATTCTGGAATCTGGGGAGACCAGGAATCCTACAGAAGCTCAAACCCAATTTAACCTACCATGAAGGGTGCATGTATATGCCGCTCTAGATTCGAGCACCCTGAGAATCGTTAGAATTCATTCTCTTGAAAGGTTCAGGGCGAAGATATATTTACCTGAGGATTTGGAAGGAACGCCTAGTGGTTTCTAGATAACTAGGCTTGTTCATTCAACTCGAACATTGGGAATGTGTCACCCCAGACATGTAGACGGGTCAAGTAAATTGGGGAGTCTACTCCTTACGTCAATGAATGGCTTATCTCGGACTTTGCCCCTGCACAATAAAGTGCAAGGGTGAAAGGGTCGAGTGAATTTTAAAAGATTTGGGCTTGTTTAATGTTGACAACTGTCATAGTCGTTGATCGAATGTCCCTGCAAGAAGGAAATCAGAAGGGTTATCTTTAAAACCAAATGAGTTAAGGAAGATATACTCTCCTTTTCAATTCAGGTTTTCCATCAATTTGCCCCATTTTCATCAGGACGGATCTCATCAGATGATCACCATTTTTCTTTTTGGGGTTGTCTCCCTTTACCAGCTTCGCTGGGTTGATTTTCCGTCGACCTTTGTTGGACAATTTGATCTTGTTCGTCGACTATTCTGCAAAAAGTAATTTACAAAAATTTGTCTTATTTATTTACAATATTCACAACATTTCCTAACCTTGGAGATCGAACTAGGGGCGTTTCGGATCACTGTCATTCCCTCATGCTATGAAGGCTCTCTTTTAATGTAAGAGCCAATTTTTGCTGACATAATCTTATCATGTTGCATCAGATAAACTCCCTTCTACGACGCCATCTGACAATTTCCTTTGGCTGGAAAATGAGTATGCTAACAGGTAACTCAGCTCGTAGACTCCCTTTCTTCGTAATCTTCTAGCCTGGATAATGTTATTTAGGTTGTTTTCTCCATCTGGGTGTTCCTCTTAAACCTGCAATATAGAGAAAGTGATGCAAGTGTATACATGTATACATGGAATATATATAGTGGCCTTCAATGTGGCTCAGACACCTATGAGATATGAAGACTGATCCGATCTTTATCTTATTCAAGGGTAATATTTCTTGACAGCATCTGCATTTACAGGACTTGTCAATTCCTCTTCATCCATATTTATGAGAATTAAAGCACCGCCGGGTAGAACTTTCTGTACTACATACGGACCCTCATAATTTGGTGCGAACTTGCCCCTGGGATGAGGAGCATTAGGGAGCGTCTTCTTCACAACTAAATCTCCGACGGTAAAGTTTCTGAGTTTCACTTTGCGGTTAAATGACTTTGCTACCCGCTTTTGATACGCCTGTCCATGACAAATAGCCTTCACTCGTTTCTCATCAACCAGATTTAATTGCTCATGCCTCTGCCGGATCCATTCGGCCTCTGAAAGTTTCGCTTGGGCTAATATTCGTAATGAAGGGATCTCAACTTCCACAGGAAGGACGGCCTCCATGCCATATACTAAAGAGTAAGGCGTTGCCCCGGTTGAAGTCCGAATTGAAGTTCGGTATGCCATTAACGCGTATGGCAATCTCTCGTGCCAATCCCGAAAGTTCTTTGCGGTCTTAGCCAAGATTTTCTTAATATTCTTATTCGCCGCTTCCACAGCTCCATTCATTTGTGGGCGGTAGGGAGAAGAATTAAGGTGTCTGATCTTGAATCGATCTAAAAGATCATCCACCACCTTGTTGTTCAGGTTGGATCCATTGTCTGTAATAACGGCTTGGGGCGTCCCATACCTCGTAATGATGTCCCGCTTGATGAACTTTGCGACATTTTTGGCTGTAACGTTTGCATACGAATTGGCTTCGATCCATTTGGTGAAGTAATTGATTGCCACCAAGATAAAACGGTGTCCGTTTGAAGCTTTAGGGTTAATCGGCCCAATCATATCGATTCCCCACATTGAAAATGGCCAAGCCTCAGACATTTGATGTGGTTCATTTGGGGGAGCGTTGATCCTATCCCCATACACCTGACACTGATGGCAAGATCTTACGTGTCGGTTGCAATCTGACTCCATGGTCATCCAATAGTAACCGAGTCTCATGATCTTCCTGGCGAGGAGATGGCCGTTCATGTGCGGTCCGCACTCTCCTTCATGAATCTCCTGCATGAGTAAGTTTGCTTCCTTAGCGTCTACGCACCTTAATAGGACCAAATCGAACGACTTCTTGTACAGTGTCTGACCACTAAGAAAGAACTTCGTAGCCATCTTGGCTATGTACTTTCTATCCCCCATTTAGCTCCCTGGAGGATATTCTCCATTCAGCAAGTAATTCTTAATGTCCTGATACCAGGGTTGGCCATCAAACCCTTCTTCGATCACCATGCAGTAAGCCGGTTGTTTAATAATGTCGACCCTCAATGGCTCGATGTCTAAGCCTTCCGTTACTTGCAGCATGGACGATAGGGTAGCCAAGGCGTCCGCAAAATGATTTTGGGTTCTCGGTAGGTATCCAAAATCGATCTCCTCGAACTCCTCAATCATTTCCTCTAAGAACCTGTGATAAGGGATGAGCTTAGAATCTTTAGTTCTCCATTCGCCTTGGGTCTGCAGGATGATTAGCATGGAGTCCCCATATACTTGCAGCCTCTTTACTTTCATGGTGAGAGCTAGCTGCAGCCCTAGGATGCAGGCTTCGTACTCAGAAATATTGTTGGTGCATGGAAATGTCAGCTTTGCAGCGACTGGATAATGTTGTCCCTCAGGGGATATTAAAATTGCCCCAGTTCCAGACCCTGCAAGGTTTACAGCACCGTCAAAATACATTGTCCATTTATCCTCGGACAAGTTTGAAATGTGATCCTCTGACTTCTCGTCACTTGGGATACTAAGCCCCTGGGCATTTTCAGCTAACATATCTGCTATGGCTCGTCCCTTAACGGATTTCTGAGTTGAACTCCTAACGTCGAATTCTGATAGGAGGACCTGCCATTTAGCCAGTTTCCCAATTAAGGCTGGCTTTTCTAGGAGATATTTTATCGGGTCGTTCTCTGTGACCAGCTGTATGTGGTGATGAAGGGTATATTGCCTCAACCTGTGTAGCACCCATACCAACGCAACGCAAGTCTTCTCGATGGTGGGGTAATTCATCTCCGATGCAGTGAATTTCTTGCTCAGATAATAAATTGCCCGTTCCTTGCCATCTTCAGGGTTTGTTTGGGCCAACAGAGCCCCTAGGGATTCTTGATGGATAGTAAGATACAGGGTTAACGGAAAACCTGACATGGGAGGCACCAAAACTGGTGGCGAGACGAGGTAACTTTTGATCTTTTCCAGAGCTTGGTGACACTCAGAATCCCATTTCACCTTGGCACCTTTCTTTAGCAGCTTAAAGAATGGTTTTGCAACTTCAGATAGTTGACAAATAAACCTGGCGATGTAGTTCAGCCGCCCCAGCAAACTCCTCACTTCCTTAACTGTCGTAGGGACCCCGAGGTCTAATATCGCTTTGACTTTAGAAGGGTCTATTTCAACTCCTCGGTTGCTCACCATGAACCCAAGAAGCTTTCCTGATCGTGCCCCAAATATGCATTTGGCGGGGTTTAGCTTCAATCTATATTTTCGAAGTCGTTCGAACAGCTTTCTTAGTATTTGGATGTGATCATATCCGGGTTTAGACTTCGCGATCATATCGTCGACGTATACCTCTATCTCCTTATGCATCATATCGTGGAACAAAGCTACCATGGCCCTTTGGTAGGTTGCCCCTGCATTTTTCAAGCCGAAAGGCATAACTTTATAACAGAAGGTGCCCCATGGCGTTATGAACGAGGTCTTAGCCTTGTCTTCTTCCTTCAAAAGAATCTGGTTGTACCTAGAGAATTCATCCATGAACGAGAACATATCAAAACCGGCGGTGCTATCGACCAAGACATCGATGTGTGGGAGAGGAAAGTCATCTTTCGGGCTTGCCTTATTCAGGTCGCGATAATCTACGCAGACTCTGACTCTCCCGTCCTTCTTCATCACCGGGACAATATTAGCAACCCATTCGGGATAAGCGATCACCTCAATAAATCCCACCTTAAGCAGTTTCATCACTTCTTCTTCGATCTTTTTGGATAACTCCGGTTTTGTGCGTCGAAGTTTTTGCTTCTTAGAGGGAACATTCGGATCTGTTGGGAGCGAGTGTTCAACGATGTTTGGGTCCAAACCCGGCATATCTGCATAGGACCAGGCGAACACATCCTGATATTCCCTGAGGAGATCAATAAACCGAGACACTTCTAACGAAGACAGTCTTCCTCCGATTTTTACTTCTTTCAAGTTCTCAGAATCCCCCAGGTTGACTGTAATGTTTTCCTCTGTCGTTAAGGGTTTATGTTCCTCATATCTGCTCTAATCCCTTCTGACATCAGTGGTATCGTCATCACATTTCTCCTCAATTCCATAGGAGAAGTCATCGATACAGTCTGAGTTACATAATAACCTGTTATGCATATGAGGGATGGTATGCCTAAAATGTCACAAGCATGGTCAGTATTTTGCTGGTACTAATAAAAATGCATGAATTTCTGAAAACACTTTGAAAAATGAAGAAAAAGGAGGGGGAATTGGTCGTCGTCTCATTGGACGTCCTCGCTCTCCTAAAAGATTTTTCAGGAAAACATGGATCATGTGGCAAATCAGCCCTCAAACTTCAAAGATTTGAAGTCAAGTATCATCATCGGGCCAATTTATCATTCCACATGTCCTTAACAAAACTCATGGGACTTTTATTAGATGGGAAATGGACCGCGTTACAGCTTACACTACTTAGACCGACGGTCGGAGATCCAAGGGTGGTTTTCAGAAAAGGAAAATGCATTGCTAAGGAATGAAAACATTATGTAGAAATCTAAATGCAGGAATTGAAATGCATCAAGGGAAAAGGAAAGAGAAGGCTTCTTTACACAGGGTGGCTGGAGTCCTCATCAAGCCGTTCGATGATGACGTTGACGATGTCTTCTAGAAATGGGTTAGACAGATCAGGCTCAGCTGCGTTTTGAACAGTTTCATCTGCCAGCATCTTAGGACGCTTGGAGAAATACTGGGCCAGCGAACTGCCGATCACGCTAGCTCTTCCCTTCCAAGGTCCGGAGCCAATGAACGAGCCAACTCTGCCTCCTTGGCTTCCACGGCCTCGATACTGGCCTCTGCCTCGGCGTCCACGATAGCCTGTCGAAATGAAGCTACTACTGAATCCACCAGTATATCCTAGGCCTGATCGGTGCTCGTTCGTGTCTAACTGCAATGGTGACCAGATCCCTTGACCATTCTTCCCCAGCCCGCATCCAGGGACAAACCCGTATGCCAATAACATCTTCCCTGGGGCTAGAGTGTATTGGGAAGGTGCAGGAACTCTCTTCCTAGTCCCAGGAGGTGCGTGCGTAACTGCCACTAATTCGAGAGAGTGGTAGCTTGCTTCCTCCTTGCGTTCCGGCTCTATATAGGGGATCACGCTCTTCTGGTATGTAGCAAAATCCATCTCTCTATGTACGTTTACCACTTTCCTGTCAACCACGAATCGAACCTTCTGGTGTAGGCTAGAAGGCACTGCGCCTGCCATATGAATCTAGGGCCTACCCAAAAGCAGCCCGAAGGCACTCGGGAGATCCATAACCTGGAACCCGATAGAGAACTCTACGGGTCCAATGAAAATGTCCAACTCGATTTCGCCAACCACGTCTTTCCTCATTCCGTCAAAGGCTCTGATGGTGGCCTTAGAAGTGCGGATGAGCTCCTCGTTTATACCCAAATTTCTGAGTGTGGCTAACGGGCATATGTTGAATGCAGACCCGTTATCAATCAGCACATGGGAGATCTGTTTGCCATGGCTCCTTGCCGATATGTACAAAGCCTTGTTATGGGCCCAGCCATCAATAGGAACATCCTCATCTGAGAAGGATAGCTGGTCTCTCAGTAGTATGGTCCCCACGAAGTCCTCCAACTGCACCTCGTTGATAGTTTCTGGTACGTGCACTTCATTCAGTACCTTCATCAGTGCATTCTTGTGCTTCTCCGAGTTGGTAAAAAGATCCAGTAGTGATATCTGGGCTGGCATTTTCCTCAGTTGTTCTATGACTTCGAACTCACTTGTCCTGACAATGGACAGTACCTTCTCTGCGTCTTCTCTCGTCACTTCTCTCCTTTCAGGTTCCCCTTCCCTCGGTGCGTAGCACCTACCAGACCTCATGACTGCGTCTATCTCGCTTGTTCCGTAGTCCCAAGGGACAGCTCTGGGGTTGTAATCTGCCGGTGGAGGGACCTTTATCACGATCTTTTCAACTTTTCCATCGTACTGTGCCTTCCTGTCCTCCAGCTTAAAACCAGATAGGGAGATGACCGTGCGTTCAGAGGAACTACTCTTAGTGTCCCCCCATTTGTCCACCTCATCTAGCCTAATTACAAAGGGGGCCTTTGACTCTATTACTGCAACTAGATCATCTTCATTGGTCGTGCAAGGTGGTTCCTCGGCCATTAATTCCAACTCGTCCATGTCATTCTCATCCCATATAGCGTTCACTTTCTTATGATCCGGTAGGGGATTTTGTTGCACATTTGGTCCCGTCTTATCAAACTCCAATACTCCTCCATCTATCAGTGCTTGCACCTTGTATTTGAGCACGAGACAGTTATCTACGTTGTGCCCTTTTTCGCCCATGTGATAGGCGCACGACTAGGCCTCGTTGGACCCAGGGAATCTTGGCAGATTCGGTCTCGGGGGTTCCTTGGCGACTAGGCGCCCTTCCAGCAGCATCGGTAACAGCTTCGATAGCGGACGAGGTAATGGAGTAAAAGACGGTGCGGTTCTTCTCTTAGCCTCGAACTTCTTTGGAGCCGGTCCTGATGAGCCACCTTGGGTAGGGGTGGATTCTGAAAACTTCTTTGGTCTCGGTGGGTTTGGCACAAAAGCGACATCGCCTGCATTCTCCCTTTCTCTCTTGGCTGGATATGGCCGCTTGAATGACGGCTCTGGTACACGTTTCTCCCTTAGAGCCCACTCATGACGCTCAGCTACCCTGATAAGGTGTGCGAAAGTTTGACATCCTGAGGTATTAAGCTTCTCGAAGTACTCGAGCGGTAGTGTCTTCAAAAATAAATCCACCAACTCCTCCTCCGGGATGGCTGATTTGACTTGGATAGCTATCGCTCGGCACCTTTGGGCAAAAGTACGTATAGATTCATTCCTTCCTTTCAAAGTTCTGAATAGGTCTTCTCTGGTAGGAGCTGTAGCCGTGTTGAACTTGTATTGGTGAAGGAATTCCTCAGCCAGATCCTCCCAACTGTCATACTCTTCCATGTCGAGCTCGATAAACCATGCTAGTGCAGCGCCGGACAGACTCTCTTGGAATGTGTTCATCAGCAGCGGGACATAATCAGAATAATGTGCCATTTTACGCAAGTAGTATTTCAAATGAGCTCGGGGACAGCCTGTCCCGTCGTATTTTCTCACAAACTCAGGTTCCTTGTACCCAGCTGGAACTTCTATCTTAGCAAACGGTGTGATTTTGTCAAATCGAGCCAACTCGTATCCTTGGTTACTAAGACATTCTTCGATCTTTGCTAGCCTCCTCGCGTCTTCTTCCGTCTTGGCCGAGGGTTTCTCTTTCTTTTCCTTCTCCAAATCAACTACGACTGGAAGGGCCCTAGGGGATGCTTCCCTCTCAGGCTCTGTGCTAGCGGTTTGATTGATGTCTGAGCCAGTAGATGTATTGGGATTTACAAACGGATTAGCCTCAGGAGCGTTGGAGGACTTCACCTGCGTAGCGGTCATCATTGCCTTTATCTCTGCCATCATGGCGGCTATCATATTTATCTGGTTTTCAAGATTGGCCACTCTGGGAGTCAGTTCTTCGTGCTCCATTCTCAGTTTTCTCGTTTTGCTACGAGTCCTTGTGACTATAAATTATCACCTGATTTAAGATAGGAAATCAGAAACTCGCAAGTAGAGAGAGAAAGTTCAGAAATCTAAAACCTCCTTAATACTATGTTCATACTTGATTAATGGGAGGAAAGACTCAATCATGACCCTTAGCCTCATGTAAACAGTCTTTCTACTCATTAAACATGAATGACATACTATTAAGAAAGCGAATAACCCGTGATAATTATTTACTTAAGAAGATCATGATGAATGATCATATATGCAAATGTTACAAGCTTATTACAGATGAAGATAACATCAAAATTAAATGGGGAAATCGTCTATGCAGTCCGGAGGCGCTTGGAGGCTAAGGCATCCTTGACAATCTCTGATCCACCCAAATCCCACACATGCAGGTCTTCGTCCTCCTCGGCTGGCGGTGGTCCCATGTCTTCTGGTATATACGGCTCCACTCCGGGCAGGTACGGGACGATGTAGTCAGGTACGTATGGTTCCACCATGGACTGTCGGTATTCCTTGAACATCTTGATGTACTCCTTAGATGCCCGGTGGACGTTCATCTCCTCGTCCAGGTAATCTGGCCACTCTACGTCCTGTAATGGGGAGTTCTTCAGGGTGTGGATTATGAGGTCGATCTTGGCCTGGTACAGTGTCTTAGTCTCCTTAGTGAGTCTGCCTTGGGGCAAATCAAAGGCGAAATTGTCGGGATAAACTGCTGGCGGGACTTCCTGTAACATACCGAACTGTCTCACTACCCTGATAGGATAATAGGCACTTCCACCAGTACAGCCTAGTAAGGGGATAGGGTTCCCATCTATTCCCGTGATACGGGCTTCTAAGATCCTGGGCCAAGTTAGTCGCCAGCGAAGCTGTTTTGGCTCTAAGTCTCCTAGTAATTTCACCCAATCTTTAAAGGACAGTTTCTCAACAGAGGATTGACACTTCAGAAAGGATCCCAATGGGTGGATATATTGGCTAATTTCATAACATCCGACGCGTAAATTGAAAGTTTTGATGTGTGAGGTGAACCACATGTAGAGAAGGCCATTGGAGGCTTGGAAAGTACCCTTTTGGGTGAATTGAAAACGACTCAAGGAAAGGAAAGTCTCGGCTAAAATCATGTAGGAGTAGTTCCAGCGATAACATGCTTGTTTGGCGACATGAACTATGGAAGGATCAAATGTGGTCCCAGAATTAGGGAATAAGACGAAAGCGAAAAAAGCCAGAATGAAGATTCTAGCCGGTTTAAGACCAGCTTCGATTGGGAGTGATGAGTAATTGTTATAGAGGAATGAGAGGGTAAACTTACCAGAGTTAGATTTGAGAATTTTCTCGATCTCGGTGATTTTTAGGTGAAGGAATTTGGATAAAGCTATGGTAGAATCCTTCCCCAATAGTGGCTGTACAATATGGTCATCAAATTTCACTCCAATGATGGCCGTATACTCCTCCAGGGTGGGTGTAATCTCCAGTCCTCGGAAGTCGAAGGTTAGAGTCTTTGAATCCCAAAACTTCACCAATGCCTTAATAAGAGCGGGTTGGTAATCCACCTTGATGAGATCCACTAAATGCCCTAAGCGTTCTTTGATGTAGGCCTGGTTGTCCGGGTTGAGGCGGTTCCACCATGCCATGAGCTCCTTGCGTGGGACTGGGATGACTTCGATATTCGATTTCCCCATCTATTTTTGAATATGCGAGAATGTACCAAAATTAATTACCACGGGTTATAATGCAAAATGAATGGGTATGCGATGCAAATGTACTAGCCTGATTCCATATTTTCTATTGGTGAAATAAGGGTTAAACACTCCTATTTGACCAAAAAAGTCAATTAGGGAGTTTTAACCCAGATTTCTTTCGAAGGAAATTATGCAATTGGTTAGAATCGCTCAATGATTGGAATGAAAGTTGTTGCCACACCAATCTACATAAAACCTCAAAACAAATTGAAAAATGTACATATACATCTCAAAAGATCCTTAATACATCAAGTCTAGAGGGGACGAGGGAGGATGCGAAAATACATCATTTGAAATTTTGGATTAAAGACCTAAGGTAGATGGGTGTGGCAACTACTAAGGGTGCCCCAAGTCAGATTATAAGATAGATGGTTTTCCTATGATGTGATGCATGATATGCAGCATTAAAATATGCAGAACTAATTACAAGTTCAAGGTAAGAAAACCTCACTAACCAGACCTTCTTTGTTTTAGATATATTAACCGTCCAACTCACATGCGCATGAGACGAGTGAGGAGTGGACTCTGGAAAAAAAAAAGAGACAAGGGTATGGACCTAAAAGGCCCCCACTATCTGAATTGACAACCTTACCCTCCGCGCAATCAAATCACAATGGGAAGAATTGTCAATTCAGATAATGAGCGGGATAAAATATGGTCAACCCAAGCGCAATCGACGCAAGAGCTTTGCATATTCGATCCCTATCTATGGTTACCTAGGAAAAATTTCGCGACTTGGGTTTAGACGCTTGTGTGTGCAGGTGTTGTGATCCTCAAAATATGCAAGACATGCACAACAATTGATATCAAAACAGCGCTTCTAAAAATGTGCGAAATTAAACATAATCCCAACACCGAGCCTGCAAAACAAATGGGTTAGCCAAACACTTCGCCCCTTATAACTCCTATCCTGCAAAAACATATAACACCTATAGAATGAGTCCCAAGCAAGATCGCCAGAAGCGAGATATCCATGAAATTTTCATTGGCCTAGGTCCACTAAGACTTTTAAAATTTCGAAAAAATTTAAGTATTCCAATTGGTATCTTTTTTCGAAAAATTTAAAAATCTCTCTCCCCAGTGGAGTCGCTAGTCTGTCGCGACCCTCTAAAAAAAATTATTTTAAAGGCTTAACGGATTATTAGGTTAATTAAATTTGACTAACCTAACGCGGACCCTCCCAAGCCCTACCGAATCGTGACTTTGGATTTTTATTTTAAATGATTTTGAAATTTGGAGTCGCCACTAATCATTCTTGGTAGGTTGATTATGAACCTAAATAAATTAGCGGGAGAACTAATTTATTCCTGCGAACCAGAGATTATGAGCTCAGGGACTTGGTTACACAAGTTAATTAAAACTAATGCCCTTTCGGTACCTTAATTACATGGATATCCTAATTCGGCAACTCAGGCTTGGTTTATTCCTAAGGCTCTAGTAGGGTATTCTCTTTTGTGTTTTCACTTTTTAAATAGGATGCATGGATGGTATATATTTTTATTTGTTATATTTTTTAAGTGTTAAAGATTCCCTAAAGCCGAAAGAGGGAGTGTGTTAACGACTTCTGTGCAGTATTACGACCTACTCATCTTTTGGGTCTGATGATTCAAAAATTAAATTATAAGAAGTACATGACAGTGAATAAACACCTCCAATGGCAGGCCTAGCATTGGCTTGGCTCTTCCTTTTGGGATTTAAGGTACAGGTATTTAAGCTGCAGGTATTTAAACTACTGTAAGAAAAAACCTCCAATGGGAGGCTAAGCATTGGCTTGGCTCTTCCCTTTGGGATTTAAGGTACATGTATTTAAGTTGCAGGTATTTAACTACTGTAAGTAAAAACCTCCAATGGGAGGCTAAGCATTGGCTTGGCTCTTCCCTTTGGGATTTAAGGTACAGGTATTTAAGTTGCAGGTATTTAACTACTGTAAGTAAAAACCTCCAATGGGAGGCTAAGCATTGGCTTGGCTCTTCCCTTTGGGATTTAAGGTACAGGTATTTAAGTTGCAGGTATTTAACTACTGTAAGTAAAAACCTCCAATGGGAGGCTAAGCATTGGCTTGGCTCTTCCCTTTGGGATTTAAGGCACAGGTATTTAAGTTGCAGGTATTTAACTACTGTAAGTAAAAACCTCCAATGGGAGGCTAAGCATTGGCTTGGCTCTTCCCTTTGGGATTTATGGTGCAAGAATTAAATTGCAGGAATTTATAGTATGAATGCGACATGTAGATATGGAAACATATGAGTATGACATGACATAATCGAAATTTAAATTGATTTATTTGGGCAAGGAAATTCTCGAAGATTTTAATAGTTAGGATCGTTACCTGATTTAACAGATTTGATTGCCGAATTCGGATCTCATGTCACCTTATAGATCAAGATTGCGGCTCGAACGATGGAGATGAACTTGTGACTTGCGTTGATCGGTAGAGGAATTGATGATGGTAACACTTAGATTTAAACTCTCACCATCTTCAAGACTCTCTTTTGGAAAAAAGGATTCTCTCTCTTTTTTTTTTATTTTTTTTCTTTCTCTCTAATTTCTTTCAATCTCTCAAAATTCTCTCAAGCATCCAAGATTTTCTCTCTAAAAATTCCCCTCCCAAGCTCACTTTTTCCTCCTTTTATAATGTACTCATCCATCTTCCATTCTAAATTTTCCACTAACTCTTCTTCATCTCATCTTCCCTTCTCTATTCTTATCTTATTTTCTTCATCTTCTCTTCTCCATCTCTTCTTCTTCAACTTCCCTTCTCTATCTCCTCTTCTCTATCTTCCCTTCTCCATCTCCTCTTCTCCATCTTCCCTTCTCTATTCTAATTTCTCCACCAACTCTTCTTTTTGTTATTTACAAAATAATCCCTCAAGTGTTAGGTATTTGCATCCTAGTCCTTGAGATTTTAAGTATTTGCAATTTAGTCCATGAAAAAATATATTTCTTTAAGTCCAAATCTCCTCACAATTTTTGACACACCAAAATTTACCACATGTCAAATTTAAGCTCATTTCTTGCCGCTGAAAATAATGCAGAATTTAATTAAAGCCCTTTTGCAAAATTGAGTCATTCTGGGTATAATTGAGCTAAGATGAAAATTTAAAATATTAGAAGACAATGTCACAACTCATAAAAAGTGAAAATTAAAAATAAGTTGACTTAAATTAAATTTTTTTATGCCCGATTCGAGATTATACTCGTGAAGGAACACGTGACTCGAATTGGATTTTTCTGAATTTGCGATGGCCAATATGAAAATAGATTTAAAATAAAAATATTAACTATCTTTGTGTATTTTTTTTTGACTCAAATGTTATTTTTCCAAAATTTTCAAGTATTTTTGTATTTTTTAAAAAAAATTAAAACATATATATAATATGAAAATTTATTTTTTGTTCAAAAATGGTTGCTTAGGCTTGGCCAAGGCTTCCAAAGTTGATTTTGCAATTTTCTCATTTTTTTCTTTATTTTTTATGAATTTTCGAAAATAAAAATACTAAAAAATACTGAAAATATGAAAAATCATTTTTTGGTCAAAATTAGTTCTCTAGACTTGGCCAAGGTCCCCAAAGTTAATTTTTCAATTTTATGAATTTTTATGGATTTTTCAAAAAATAAAAATGCCGAAAAATACTGAAAATTTTTAAAAGAGAAAAGATGATTAAAAATCAGGTGTGAACAGTATGCAAGAACTATTAGTGCCTAACATTTATGCATTTATTTTATACTAACAAATTACATTAATGAATAATTTCATGTAAGGTCTTATATTCGAAAGTTTACTATGTTCCCAATCATCTTCTAAGAATCCTTATTTGAAACACAATCATTTATGTAAAATTGAGTTCATTAAAGTTAAACTTTGTAGAACTCCCTATTTGAATAAAAGATCATAAATAATACAATGATCCCCTTATCTTATCATTATAAAATGGCATGGCATGATTTGAACTAATATAAAAATAACTCATGCATCAAATCATACTCTAATTGAGGCATACAAGATATAAATGGTAAGTACATTTAATTAAAGACAAAGTGGGAGAAATAGCCTCAAACAGAAAGAGTCCCAAACCAAATAGCATATTCTAAAAGAAAAGCACATTAACCGCTAGGCTTTTTCTGATGAACTGGTAAAATCGATTTGAAAACTATCTGAAATATTCCATAGGGCTACGTCCGAGCAAATCCCTTTGACTTATGCTTAGGCGCACTTATGTGCTGAGTGGTATTCATGGGAATAGGCGACATCCTCAACATTTTATTCATAATGTCCTCCTCACAAAAGCTTTAAGAAGCACATTATAGGTCGGATGGGCTTTTTATTCCCATAGAGTATGAAGAAAGTTCATTTCACTTTCAATTGTACTATTGCTAAAGGTAACAATCTTCTTAAACACTCTCTCTCTTCTCTACAACCACCTGCCCATATAACATCTTGTAATTTCTTGTTGAAATTGATAACATGGTCAATCAATTGGATGCATCTATCTCATGTTATAACTTTCATTTCACGGTTTAACTCCTCAAGTTTTGCCGTCTGAGCTCTTGTTCTCGAAACTTGGGGAGTGCGCCACTGTTGTATACATATTTTTGTAACGAATATGAAAACAAAGAAGGATTACACATAATCCATGATATAATTATCTACACCAATGAGAATTTACAAAATATTGGTAATATATATATATATATATATATGAAAATTTTATTAAAGATATACGTGAGGTTCGAGAGAAAAGAAAATTCAAGACACCTCCAGAGAAGTCCTTTCTCCTCTACGGCTACTGAGTCTACAAGTAATCGCAATAGACCTTGGCGAATTTCTGTTCTTGTAGGAAAGGTGAAGACTTCCACTTTGACGGCCAAGACTAAGCTAACTCTGGTCAACTTAGCTACAACTAACCAGTCCATCAACGGGCGGCCACGATTCCTCTCCAAAAACGAACGCCTATACCAACGCCTTCTCTGGCTCGGTCCTACATCGAGAGGCCATAAGCCGCACCACTCCTCAATTCCAATCCAACGGCAAAACCGTGGAAATTCTTTCACTGGTGTTTCATAAGATCAAACACGAAATAAAATTACAAGAGAATATGGCCAAGGGAGATTAGCAAGCTTGAAGATTACAATCCGCTCCGGGCAAAAGAAATCATAATGGGGTCAAATAAGTCCAAGCAGGCGGATTTATTTTCTTCTAGACTCTCTTCCCGATTTTGAGTATCGTGTCATGGGTTTTGTGGTTTCACTTTTGTACATGCAGAACAATGCTTATCTGAGAAGGAAATAGCGAGGAATTTGGGCACTTGGCAACGTAAAGTCCAACGTTGACCTTACCACAAGCCCTCCATTGACACGAGGCTAGTCTCAGTCGAACCAGTCCTTGAAGCACAAACTTGGTTGCTAAGTTTTGGTGCAAATTCAAGAAAAGAAAAGAAATATTACATTCTAGGTAAATTATCTAAATTTGATTTTTCTGATTATTTGATTGCATATTTCGTTGGACTGAATTTGCATATCTAAAAGAAATCATGTTGCAAGATTGAGATATTCACTTACCTTAATCCGAAGATTGCATGTTAAATTTGGAAATTGAAAAAATTCTGAATATTTCTTGCAATATATCTTGATTGCTTAATTTCAAAGATTGCACGTCAAAATCGAATATTGAATATTTTCAAAATCTTGCAAGTATATCTTTTGTTTGAATTGGAAATATTGTGATTCGATGTGAATATTTCGGAATCTTTGTGATAATCTTCTGATAATTAAAATTCTCTGAAGATACTTAAAGATACCCAAAAATATTTCAAGATGTGATTGATTAGGAAAATTTCCTAATTCGCAACCGCATATATGAAAATAAGTCTATCTATCGGGCTTTAGATAGAATTATTTTCATAGCGAGTATTTCGAATTTTAGAATCGATCTATCGGGCTTTAGATCGAAACTTAATTCAAAAGAAATAGCGATAATTAATTTTTAATTTTCGCAACTTGAATTTTAAATTTCATCCATAAAAACAAAAAAATTATAAAAAGAAAATCCTAAAAAAATTACATCTTTTAACTTTAGTGAGAATTCATCGAAATTGCCAACTTGAACATTTTCATGAAATCGGTAACGAAAGGGCGTTAATAGAAATATTAGCGTAACCAGGTCATGAACTTAAAATCTTTGGTTCGTAGAAATAAAATAGTTTTCCCACTATTTTATTTAGGTTTCTAATCTACCTACTATAAATGATTAGTGGCGACTCCTATTAAAAATCTTTTGCATTTAAATGTTGAACCTAAGTTACGAATTGGTAGAGCTTGAGAGAGCTCGAACTAGGTTAGTTAATTTACTTAATTAACTTGGTAATCCATTAACGTAAGAATTGAAAAATCCAAATTTTTAGGTCACAACAGCTTGGCGACTCCGCTGAGGACTACTTGAACTTTTCAAAAATTTAAGGAGGACTTAGGCCAGAAAATTTTCGTGAAAAAAAATTCACTTGGTTTGGCAATCTTGGTTGAATTATAACTCTCATGTGTGGTCTTGCAGAAAGGGAGTTATAAGGGAAGGAATCTATGGCTATCCCTTTGTTTTACAGGTTTGCTGAAAAGGGAATTTGATTTTAATTCTTTGAATTATTGGAGCGCTGATTGATTTGAAATGTTGTGCATGCCTTTAGTGTAGTTGTACTACACCATATTTGACTCGTAACCAAACCCGGGTCACGCCAATAGTTTTAGGATGGTATTTAAGTGGTTCTTTAACCTTAGTGGTAAGGTTTCACTAAAGGTTATCCCACTTGGATCCCGAACTTCTCCAAAAAAATGGCTCAAGGGTCGTTTTCATGCACGTGATGTTATGATGCATGGGTGTTATCCTTATCGACTGAACTAAGCCGAAGTGTTTGGACTCGACTAGTCATGACTATGTGTGCAAGGCAGCGACTAGTCATGATGAACGTGCGCGAGGCTGCGACATGTCATTTTGTCCGTCATTTCACTTTGCTAAAGGAACTAAAATTGAATCCACAATTCATGTGCATGTCTTTGTGATTGACATTCTCTTCCTAAGGGTGGTAATTTCTTGAACTTTATCTCAGTTTCCCTTACTTTATTTTGGGTCAGTCCATGATATAGGTTGAGTCGTTTGGCAGGCGATCTATATACGAATGGGTCGCAACGATATCAGTTTTATGCAAACTCCAAAGTTATAGCTCAAGAAGCTATGGGGACAGTTGAAGCTATATGGCTAGCAGTATGCGCTCAAGCACATTGGATTCATGTTGCCGATCCTTGATATTGATGTTCAGAGCGGAATCATGCATGCACTTGCTCATTTCCGGTGCCCTGAGATGACCACCTTCGTGCTAAGTAAGTTCGAGCTCGCACCTTTTGGAAGAATATGGTTTTGTCATTGAAAAGTCAATTGAGATTGATATAATTGAACCACCCATTCAAGTTGATCATATGGTAGTGCTTGCTGAATTTTTAAAGTTAAGTAGAAAAGAAGTTGAAAAAGTCCTAAAAGGTAATTATCAAGCATGCCCATTATCTTTCCTTATTGAATGTTTTGAAAAAAACTTTGACCACGTCAGATCTAGGATCTTTATTTTAGCCTTTTTTGGACTTGTCATTTTTTCATTCCGTCAAAATGCTATCGATCCTGTGATAGCTTGGACGGTTAAACAGATACGTGGTGGAGTTTGTTTTGTAAACACTACTCTAGCTGAAACTTTCATTTCATTAACACGTTTCAAACAGAAAAAAAAGACATTACCTTTCGAGCCTCAATTGAACTTTTACAAATCTAGTTTTTCTCACATCTCTCTCAATTTGGGGAAAATTTGATTGTATTTGAAATGGGCATGACTAATAATCCTATTTTGAGGTTTAAAGAAATACAGGATCAAACTAAAAGTTCGCACTATACACAATGGGTCAATTTATATAAGGATCCAAACTCTAAGATTTTCCTTTGGCAAGCCGTATGGTTTCGAGTCACTGAGGCTTGACTTTATCATGGCGATCAGAAGCTCGTACCTTTGATGGGTAATGGAGCGACCAGTTATCAGCCTCTGCGAGTAGCACATCGGTTTCAGGCTCTGAGAAAGGAGGGAACTACAGAGCTGATCTTAGGTGCCATTTTGAGGTATGGCAGAAGTGTTTCAACCACAAACTGAGTTGGCCTACAGACGAGCCCATTGAAAGGATGAAGAGGCACTTCGCGATAACCCGCTATATTCAGCACCATGTCATTCCTGCGGAGATACTCCCGAAGATCCTGATTGTGATAGAGCAGCATACTCACTAGGCCCAGATTAAATCAGTGACGAAAAGGTATTAAAGGCCCAGAGATAAGCGGATGCTTTGGCTAAGGAGAATGTACAACTGCGATGCGCGTTGAAGGCCCATTCGTCTATGGATCATGTAGCCACTAAGAAAAGAAAGATAGTTTGATATCGTATATTGTTTAATAAGTCTTAATCCTAATTTTCATTGTTTTAGGTGGGAATGTTAGTTTGCATTCACATTTTTATGTCAAATTGTTGGAATTTTTCTAGTAATAATTGTTCCTGTTCAGACTGACCTTAAGGTCTTCTGTGGTTTGTACCGAATGTTTTGCTTCAAATTAACCCACAAAGCCTCATGAAAAACATTCACAAGACCCTAATTCATCACCTCAAAAATTTTTGGATCAATTTAATGCATTTTCCATTTATTACCAAATTTAAGGTGAAGTAAAAACTGTATAGGTTCTATAATTTTCCTAACTTCACTTCGTTTCTTCATTTACCACTAGCAAACGTGCTCTTTTGAGAAAAATCAAGATGTGAAAGTTGTAGAATGAGATTTTAATTAGTGGACTGACAATTTTTGGGCATCAATTTGCATATTTGACAACCCATTTATCCACAAATTAAAAATTAGACAAATCAATTTTCTGAGGAAAATTTTTAGGAGGAAGTACTAAACTGTACTAATCCATGAGGAATCTCCCTAATCTCAAATGAAAGTTGTTCATCATTATCTTAACTATCATCTCTCAAAGTTTGGCACTTTTTTTGAATACTATGAGAATTGACACAAATTTTCTCGTAAAAGCCGACGAAATCAGAATTTACACGAATCAATCTTTCATTCATGTTTGCTCCATTTTTTGGTCTAGAGAGTTGTCATGGACCGACTCGTTATTTTCATCCATCATACTCACTTGTGTTGTTATCTTTGTTAGGTAATTCATCACGGAACTCCTGCACCCCCACAATACTCGATCGGTAGTAAAAAAAATGGCCAATCAAGCTGAGGTCACGGCCATTGTGGAGGAGAAATTGGAAGAACATATGAGTACCATGAATGATTGAATGACTTCTTTAATGACCCAGGTGGAAAATTTAATGGTCAAACAACAGTAGGTCAGTTTCAGCTCTCAGTCAGGAACTCTAGCCCTGACTGGCCAAGGCCTCCATCCTGACAAAGCTCACATGATGAATGATGATCCTACAATATCTTTGGATGATGTCATTCTAACAGGCGCCGATATGCCTATAGCGAGGCTCGAACAATGGATACGTGATGTTGAAGGGACCCAAAGCGTTCCCCCGATCGACTTGTCAGTGTACACTAGGGTACAAGTGCTAGAGAAGTTTAAGATGCCGACCTTTGAGAAGTATGATGGCACATCTAACCCTCTGCAACATATTGAAATGTTTCAAGGCCTCATGAATAAATATGTTTCAAATGAACCCCTGATGATCCAAACCTTTTAGGTAAGTTTGAAGGATGCTGCAATAAGATGGTACACTAATCACTAAATTAATCGAAAAGATACATGGGAGGAGGTGGCCAATACTTTCATTAAGCACTTCAAATTTAACCTCGATATTACCATCACTCGGGAGGATCTCGAACGAGCTAAACTAAAAAGGGGTGAGACCCTCAAAGAATATGCCACCCGTTGGAGAAGCATAGAATCCCAGATTATGTATGAGCTTCCTAAGCATGATCTAATGAAATTGTTTGTGTCCACACTTCCACGGCTAATTCGTTCAAGAATAATAGTGACAGCCATTCATACTTTAGCTAGTTGGTTGCCATGGGCAAAGAAATTGAGTCTAGGCTCAAGAAAGGATGGTATAGAGATTCGAGCTCGTCTGGCAAAATATTTTTTAGCAAGAAGGACAAGGAGTCGACCCCTAAAGTAAACATGACTTATGTTCAGAAGCCTCCAGTTCAGACACCTAAAGTACAAGTCTCCAATCCATAGGTTGCCAACTTCGGTTCACGAGATCAGGAAAAATATCAGCGAAGGAATCATCAATTTTCACCTCTTCCTCGAACTCTATCCCAGGTATTAGCACTGTTACGTAAGAAGGAGCTTCTGACCATTGAGCCGTTGCAACCTGGTTATGCGACTTTTTCAAAATATGACCCGTTGAAAAAATGTGATTATCATCAGGGGGAGCCTGGGCATGACACAGGTAATTGTTTAGTACTCAAGAATCGTATTCAAGACTTGCTCGAATCTAGGGCATTTTCCTTCCAAACGAATAGCTAACCAAATGCGCAGAGTAACCCGCTTCCGAATCATTCAAGCAATGTTTGAAGAATCATTGGTGTGGATGGGCACAAGGCCATATGAGAAACATTCTTATGTTTTTACTTTTCCTTTGCGTGTCACGCCCCGAACCTCCACGAGTGCACAACATCTGCACAACGACGGTCGATACATGCGACAACCCAGGACTGTCGTCGACCTTGAAACCTTAATATCCAAATAAACGCTAGCGGAAGCAATACCTTATCCCTGACTACGAATGAGGAAGGACTAGCCAACAATAACACCTCATATATTACACATTCTCAGCTCTATATTATACATGAATTTCTGTTTTACAAATATTAACAACAACAACCAATGCAGGGTGACTACGTTCCTCAGCAACCACCGATTCACCATCAATTGTCCTTGCCAACTTAGTACTCCGCCACCTAGATATCAAATCATGTGGTATCCTTGCCATGTTTATATCCTAGGGACTGAAAAGTGGGGGAAATCACCGTGAGAACACATCTCAGTAAGCTCACCCCTAATCTCGCTCAGGATATTACATACTCTCGGATTTAACTCTAATATGCTCTTCTAGATGCTCGGGTCACGGTAATGGAAACAAAGGCAAGCGAGAAATAGCTCATCATCGAAATAATTAGACTGGAAGCACTCTTCGAAGCATCCTGATAGTATCCTCTGCACTCGCCCGTTATTCGGATCTTGTGTACGAGAAAGGGACCTTAGATCTTGCATTTCTCTACATAAGATCTTTGATTCTAGACTCCTGAGCACTAACAAGGAATCCCTTGACCACCCATTGCCAGAGGGCATTTTTATGGTCGGGATACCATACTTGTGCTAGGATCTCTAAGTTCATCGACTCGGAGCTTTGATTTATATGGTCTCAGGTATCCTGACCTATGAGTGGGTTAGCTCCACACCGCTAGTATCAGAACCATCGAAGTAGTTTTCTTTTAGCCTGGTTGGATTTTGTCTACTTAAGCCAGCGGAAGGAGAACCCTTCTAGAAATGACTACTATATCAAGTGATGAACCCTCTCACATTTCAGTTCCTCTCTCCCTCACTCCACCTCCTAATCTTAAGCACTCTTCTTCTTTAAAGATAGATTACCTCTATGAGGTCACCTATCATGAAGATGCTAAGATCTCCGAAACCCAACTCCCCATATTGAAGTTTGGGAAGAGGGTCACAAAGACTGTTCCAGCATGCAGTGTAGTTTGGATAGTACTGATGCAAGCGTGCTGGTACTGAAGAAAGCGGGTATCAAGAAGAGCTACCTGAGCAACAACGGGAAGTCCTTTTCTTCCATGGAAAGAAAGGGTTATTCGAATGGCACCAAAATGGAGATGGGAGTATCCGTACCATATCCATTGACCAGGAAATTCTAGGGGAATGGATAATGTTATGAACTGTTCGTTCATGGATGCCATAATTGGATGCTGATCAAATTTTAATGATTGCACGTATTCCTTGACTGCCTTGCGTGTGTGTTTGATGAGTTCTTTGATGGTGCGGATTGGGGAGAAAGATGGAGGTTTGGCAAAGGTGGCATATGGGTTCATGATGGGGAGTTGGGTTTCGGAGATCTTAGCATCTTCATGATAGGTGACCTCATAGAGGTAATCTATCTTTGAAGAAGAAGAGTGCTTAAGATCAGGAGGTGGAGTGAGGGAGAGAGGAACTAAAGTGTGAGAGGGTTCATCACTTGATATAGCAGTCATTTCTAAAAGGATTCTCCTTCCGCTAGCTTAAGTAAACAAAATCCAACCAGGCTAAAAGAAAACTACTTTGATGGCTCTGATACCAGTGGTGTGGAGCTAACCCACTCACCAGTCAGGATACCTGAGACCATACAAATCAAAGCTTAAATTCCATTCTCAGCTCTCTATCCGACTCGACCCGCGTTAAATGCATCAAACCCATGCCCTTTTTGCATTAAAATATGCATATTAGGCCCACGATATCTCAATAATTGACTATAAATACGAAGGGACAGTATGTAAACACTATTCTAAGCTCATGAACAGTGATTTCAAAATACTATTTGGCCCGTTTTCGCTCTAAATATCCCGAAAATCTATTTTTCGGTACCCGAACCTCACGGGACCTACGCCAACCATCACCAACAGCTTATATCCAGCCAAGACAGCAACATACCCAGCCCAAATAATATATCACAGTCTCGCTACAAAATCGATTTACTCAAATACTCCAATTCCGGAAATTTTTCTATACCGATCTACCCCGGATCGCACCCTAGAGTCTATCCAAAAATCAGCTAACATCCTACTCAAGGTTTAGACGCTCAGCTTACCTCGACGAGGCTGGTTCGAAGCCGGATGGGCGATGGAACGACAAATGGCCCGGCAGCGGCACGGAATCGGCAAAACCCAAGGAAACCAAGGCTATTCAAGGGCTGAACAGAATGGTTCTAAGCTGAAAATCCATATTTTCACATGAAAATGAGCTCTAGAGGTCCTTGGGTCAACATATATCAATATGAGCCCTATATGAAATTCGGGTAACAAAAGACTAGTTCGTTGATTAAAATGGCGAAGCAGATTTGGAAGGTCAAACGACCTCGGATCGGAGTGATTCAAGTTGAAAAAGAACCACAAGACAATAAACTACAACATAACCGAAAATCGCGATGATCCAACGTCAGATTTCTGTTTGTGGCTAGTTGAAGTTGGCAGCAGAAAGTTGGGCTGCGAAAGAGAGAGAGATCCGAATTTTAGAGAGAGAGAAGAGAGAGAGGAGAGAGAGAGTTGGCTGGAAATAATGGAGAAGAGAGAGTGGTTTGACCAATAAATACCTAGGGTTAATTATTGCCGGTGACTATTCATCGAAAGCGACCTAAAGCTGAACGAATTGACTGATTTTTAGACTATCGTGAAATTTGGACTGATAAAGCTTGAGTCTCAACTATTTTTGGACAAAGCTGGTCAAATTAGTCAAAAAGATGACCGAAGAGATATTTCTCGAAATTCGTGAAATTTCAGGATCAGTAAAGGCTTAGTCAGTGCTGATTTGGCTCAATCGCGATCGGAAAATAACTCGGAGTACCACCGAACCAATTTTCTAGCCTCGCTAAAATTATTAACACTCTTTAGCCATTGACTTTAGCACAAGCCAGGAGCGAAGTGGCAATTTCCAATTTTGCCCTTCCTCTAAACACTCTGAAGCCAAACTGTGAATTTCACGCATTTCAAGGAATGTCCAAATTTCAACTGCAATATTCATGAAAATTCGATTATCCAAACTCGGAATCTGATTTTGTGGCTACATTCATATGATAGCGACTCTAGTAAATACTTAGACTAACGGGCAGTTTTTAGAAGTTACGCGTATCGACCTGCAATTAGGTCCACGTACTTAAATTTCTAGCTAGCCATTCCCCTTTAGTCATCTCGAAATGATTAGTTCCGAGTGAGATTTAACTACAGTACATCAATGAAATATATATCCATTCTATTACAAATATCCGAAAGTGGGTCGAATTTCAGGATGTCACAAATCTTCCCTCCTTAAGAAGTTTCATCCTTGAAACTTGGCTCTTACTTCTTCTTCATCAAATGCAAGACCCTTACAGTCGTTACCTCATTCAACTATGTGGCCTATTACGCTTTCACTACGCACTCTGATCACTTGTCCTCCTTAATTGTCACAGCTTGCAATCTTAACTATTCTCAGGGTCATTACCTACCTCACTGATCACAAATTTATTTGGCAATATTTCTAGGCCACTCCCTTATGATCACTCCATGAACGTCTCAAGTTCGCTTCTCACACTCGTTAATCCACATGACACCACTCAATGGACTTACCACATCCAATATACATTCAAGCAGGTCGTTCCTTATCACTCATATTGTACATATGTCGTTTTGCCAATTTTCGATGCCAAAACCACATGCCATGCCAGGATTCTGTTGGTTACGGTCATTCAAGCACATTTCACATAATTCACACCCTACCATAATGCGATCGGATCATTCGTCGACTCGCTCGTGTGGACCTCATTACAAACCCTCCCAGATCACACAACAGGGGTCCTCTCTGATCACGACGGAGGTATACAAAAAATGCTCGACTTTAACCAACATCCACAAAGCATTCAGGCATTCCTCAATCAAGGCATCTCAATCCACTTTGACTTTCATCCACCATTCCAATTCCTCATGTGCAATGCTATGCATTTTTCTAAAACATTTTTTTTTTCGAAAATCAACTTTAATGCAATGTATCTTTCAAAATAAGTCAGACTTCGCATAACGCCTAGACTCACTTTTCAATGCGTGACTTGGTTCATTCCTGCCCCCGTCGCCATCTTAGAAGCCTGCCAGGAGCCACACCTTGTTCGAGCTCTCTCTAGCTTCGGCAATCACTCCCCGCACTCGTCAGACCGGGTTGTTACAAGCCTACCAGCTTTCGCCTGGTTCGTCCCTAAGTTAAGCACCTACTAAGAAGATCCCGTTCAACACGTCCCATACCGTGTCTCACTACGGTTTATAGGCATTCCGTACAGCTTGTCCCATATCAAGCGACGGTTTATCAAGTCCAACAAAATAATGTCATGAACTATACATGCACGTTTCTCAAAGTTCAAATTTCAATGCAATTAACACATGCAATGCATGATTGTCCTCACTACTCCTCATGTACTACTCACTTCACATCAAGCCCTATCTTAGGCTTAACATTATCGATCACTATACTCCACCATCAAGTACAAAGGTTATCATGCCTATACATTAATCGATAAAGTTCTCGTCCAACAAGTGGCCACAAAGTAACTATCGCTAGTACACGACAACTGGGATCTAGGCTCTCACCTCAAGTCCAGTTACACCAGCAACTTAGCAGGATCACTGCAAATCACTCAGCATCAAACGATTCAAGCCTAGCAATTATAGACATATTCAAGCGGCAAACAAGACTTGCTCAAAGCTAGCAAACACTTAGGGTCAATCTACTTGACTATCCAATAGATCAACACCCTTATTGCTCCAAACCTTAATACACTTCTGGTCGAGCTATCCTTGCTCTAAAACGTCACTTCTTATCACTCCACTAAACCGCTCTGATACCAAAACAGGGGGGGATTTCACGCCTTTCAAGGTGATGTTCAAATTTCAACTACAATAATCATGAAAATTCGATTATCAAAACTCGGAATCTGATTTGTGGCCACATTCATATGATAGCGACTCTAGTAAATACTCAGACTAATGGGCGGCTTTTAGAAGCTACGCGTATCGACCTGCAATTAGGTCCATGTACTTAAATTCCTAGCTAGCCATTCCCTTTTGGTTAGTCATCTCGAAATGATCAGTTCCGAGTGACATTTAACTATAGTGTATCAATGAAATATATATCTATTCTATTACAAATATCCGAGAGTGGGTCGAATTTCAGGATGTCACACTACTTGAGAACCTTTATTGCTTTCTAGTACTTTTCATTCTAATTAGGATTTCCCTTTCAATAAGATATAATTTTTTTGATTCATAATCAATAAAATTACAGAAGTTTTTATATCATTTTTGGATTTTTTTTTTAAATATCCTAATTCAACCCGATGACGATAACCAGCGATTGAAAAATTTGTCATTTGTGGTAAGCACTAAGGGTTGGGCTTCTCAAGAATTCTCATCCTAAAGTTGTTGAAAACAAATTTTTTTTTAAATCTTCAAAATGGCTGATTTAACCCTATTTGGCTTACTAATCTATCCACTATATGTTTCAGATTAAATTCAGGGGGCAAATGCGATAGGTCATAAACTCTAGTATGATCAATCTTTGGATGACCCTACACAATCTCTCGCCGCTCGATCTTAAAAGGGGAGTATCTCTTGCCAGACCTAATTATTTTTTAGAGTAACATTTTGTTTTCTTTCTCATAGGGTCAACGAAAGAAACAATTATTTGCCAAATCTCGAAGCTAAACTCCCAACAAAGGCATATCTAGGGGAATTTCAGATTCTGACATGATTAAATCCAAAGAAAAATGGGGCAAATAGATGGAGCACATGACAAACATGATAGTCATCTCTAAAAAATGGCTAAAGCATCTCAAGTCCTCATTTGACTGATTTTGTGCGCATTTATTTTTGTGCAGGGGCAACCCATAGTTCCCCCATCCTTTGAGATTTCTTGCACATCTGAATAGCAAACACATGAGTCATTATTATAGTTTGGATGCTCATAAAATACTTAGATATTGCATAGTTTATGCCTGCTTACACTTCATTAGTGTTCACTCTTTGATTGATTTTTGTCTGTGTTACTAATTGTCATTGGGAGAAGAATTTCAATCACACAATCTATATGATTCAATGAAATGATAATATTGAATGAGGAACGTTAGGAGGATGAAAGGCCAGTCATTCCCATACACGTCCTACATTCCTAATCCCCTGTGAATTGAGTATGAAAGAAATTTTCATGCTCACAAGGTAAAGGGTTATCTTGTGAAAAGTATGATGACTGAAGTGATAAGAGACATCAATTTTCTCTATCTATACACTACAGGTTATCCTTTGCTTTAGCCTATTTGAACGGAGGATTCCTTCTTTACCCTGTCAGGAACAACCACATATTAGGACAACTTCCAGAAAGTTCAAAAATGGTTAGAATTTTCTTGCTTTCACTTATATCAATCTTCAAGTGCGTTTATTGCATGCAAGTTTTACTGTGGTTCAAGTGCCTTAGATATGATGAAGAGCATTTCCTTCTCTACCCCATACACATTTTATCCTTTGCTTAGCCAATTGGAGCAGTAAATTCATTTCTTACAACTCAATTGGTGATCATCCATATGGTGAAGGATTAAATCGCCCTGGAGGCAAACCCATCTTGAATGAAGACCCGTTAAGGAAAGCGCACAAAAGCTTATCCAGTGAGGCTTTTTCCTTCTATTTCAAAAAAAAGAAGAAAAAAATAGAGAGAATAAAAAAAAACAAGCAAAATCTCTCTCAATAAAAAAAGGTCTCTCAAAAGACAAAAGAGCAGCAGAAAAAGCAAAATCTTCCTTCGAAAAAACAAAAAAAGAAGGAAGAAAGTCTCTAAAAAAAGAGAGAAAGAAAAGTCTTGGCTGAAATCATTCACAAAGATCTTTCCTAAGAAAAATCATTTGAAAATTTGCCGAAGCAAAGGTTATTGGCAAAAGCATTAAGAATAGATGATTACCAATTCCTTCATGATATATCCCTTGGTTATAAACAGGTCTTTCGTTTGAAGCCTGCATGAACCTATATTACAACCCTTACTAAAGTCTCTTCAGATTAAGGCGCTTGAGTTGACGTAGGATTTCAAACTTTTTATAAACATCGCTCGGAGAAGTGTGAGCAAGATCATTTTATCTCAATTTTGCAGGGTTCCTTACTTGTAAACATAACGCAGCTAAAGATATAATTTCAAAGTCAAAATGACTTTTATATGAGTCCTCTTTGATAAATCATTGACTAAGCTACCTTACCAAAAAAAAAAATCCTTAACTAAGCTCTGAATTATAGTCCTAGCAAAGACCTCTTAGATTAGTCTGGTCATACTGATTGCGAGAATACCCAGACCCTTATCAAGCATGATGATGACAGTTCTGAGTGATTTTCATATCCGTATCAATGGCAGGGTTCAAAAAACTTTTTTCAAGGAAGTGATGAAAGTCCTTTCTAACTAAAGCTTTCTCATTCAATGTGATCTAAATTATAAAAAAAAATCATGTAGGTTTCCTTATTGATAGAATTTCCCAGTAAAGCTTTGTAATATAAGCAAGCAAAAGAGTTTTTACTGGCTTATGGTGTTACATTTACATTGATTTTATGCACATGATCATTTTAATTCTATTTCAAGTGAATAAGCAAGTGTGATGTAGTTAACCTATTTATACCTTAATTGTTGTCCAGAAAAACTAGGTATGTTTCTCGATTATCCCTCAAGTACATTTCAGTGGCTCTATTGACCTAAGTTCACATTTCATCCTATGTATTGACTTGACTCATCTTAGGCGTATACTCTTATGTGATTGTCTTATCTCATCTCAGATGCACCCCCCTTTTGGTGTTCACACTGATAAGATTCGTGTGGCTTACCCTTTTTTGTGTTCATATTGATGGATTTGTATGATACACTTTCTTTGTTTGCATTGATAAGATTTATGCAGCATACCTTGATGTATTCATGCTGATGAGATTCACATGACATATCTCTTTTTGTATTCACACTGATGAGATTCGTATGATACATCTCTTTTTATGTTCAAGTTGATGAGATTCACTTGATGCACTCCTTTCTGAGACATTCTCAGCTTACTGTGACCCACTAAAACGATGGTGGTCCCAAGGAAAATTTTACTGACTCACGAAGACTCACTAAAATGATGGTGGTCTCGAGAGACATTTCCAGCTCATGGCGACCCACTAAAACGATGGTGGTCCAAAGAGAAATTTTATCTGCTCATGAAGACCCGCTAAAACAATAGTGGTCTTGAGAGACATTCTCAACTTATGGCAACTCACTAAAACGATGGTGGTCCCAAAAGAACTTTTACCGATTCACGATCAACCTGCTCTCGTGATCTCGAAAAGCATTCTATCGACTCATGGTGACCTGCTAAAACGATGGTGGTCCCAAAAGACAATAGATACAGCTTGAAACGTAACTCGAGCACATTTTTCCATTGCACATCTTGCGCTGTCTTACATCAGAATGAGATTTCTAATAATAGATAGGCCGTAGTGCCCCAGTAACTTGAGATCCATGCGTCTACATCAAGAAGTTTGGAAATCAAGGGAATTGTCAACATCATGAAATATCTCATAAAGCGTAGATATTTCATGTGCGATCCATGTGCAAGGTTTTTCCAAGAAGCCTTAGCATATGTTATTTACAAATTTGCATACCATGCATCATTTCATCTGTATAAAAAATGGGATTAAAACTCCCACAAAAAAAATCATCATTCCTCATTTGTATTAACAAAATTTAGGTTCAATTTGATCTTTGAACAAAACCTCTACGAGCCTCCACTCAAAGAGGGGCAGCTATTGACACCTAAATTTTGATTTTTTTATTTATATTGCACAAAAATGACAATTTATTCTAGCAAAAAATATTTCCTCATAATTTGCATATTTTAGTGCATTGCATTTTTTTTATTTGCATCGATGATGAGGTTTTTAAGCTTAATTGGATTATTTGGACCGAGTCCACAAGAGCACAAGATTCGGCTAAAGTCCATGATCATCATTAGGTGGCGAAAATTGTCATTTAAATATCAAGTGAAAAATTAATTTATTAATTGGAAACTTGCAGAACAATTAAGCCTTTTATTCTAGGGTTGCTTAACCTAGCTCTATATAAGGACTTGTTGTCAGACACCCAAGCCCACATCGACAATAGCTTAGAAAAATTAGAGATACACATGAGGTTTGAGAGAAAAGAAAATTCAAGACACATCCAGAGAAGTCCTTTCTCCTCCACGGCAACTGAGTCTCCAAGTAATGGCAATAGTCCCTAGCGAATTTCTGTTCTTGCAGGAAAGGTAAAGACTTCCACTTTGATGGCCGAGACTAAGCTAACTCTGGTCAACTTAGCTGCAACTGATCAGTCCTTCAACGGGTGGCCACGATACCTCTCCAACAACAAACACCTGTACCAACGCCTCCTCTAGTTCAATCTTGCATTGAGAGGCCATAAGCCGCACCACTCCTCAATTCCAATCCAATGGCAAGACCGTGGCAATTCTTTCACTTGTGTTTCATGCGATCAAACAAAAAATAAAATTACAACAGAATACGACCGAGGGAGATTAGCACGCTTGAAGATGACAATCTGTTCGGTCAAAAGGAATGATAATCGGGTCAAATAAGTCCAAGCGGCAGATTTGTTTTCTTCTAGACTCTCTTCCCGATTTTGAGTATCGTGTCCTGGGTTATATGGTTTCACTTTTGTACGTGCAGAATAATGCTTATATAACAAGGAAATAGTGAGGAATTTTGGCACCTAGCAACATAAAGTCCAATGTTGACCTTACCACAAGCCCTCTATTGACACGAGGCAAGTCTCAATTGAACCAGTCCTTGGAGCGCGAGCTTGATTGCTAAGTTTTGGTGCAAATTCAAGAAAAGAAAAGAAATATTGCAATCTAGGTAAATTATCTCAATTCGATTTTCTGAATATTTGATTGCATATTTCATTGGACTGAATTTGTAAATCTAAAAGCAATCGTGTTGCAAGATTGAGATATTCACTTACCTTAATCCGAAGATTGCATGTTAAATTTGAAAATTGAAAATATTCTGAATATTTCTTGCAATATATCTCAATTGCTTAATTTGAAAGATTGCACGTCAAGATCAAACATTGAATATTTTTTGAAATCTTGCAAGTATATCTTTTCTTTGAATTGGAAAGATTGTGATTCGAAGTGAATATTTTCGGAATCTTTGTGATAATCTTCTGATAATTAAAATTCTCTGAAGATACTTAAAGATACCCAAAAATATTTCAAGAGTGATTGATTAGGAAAATTTCCTAATCCACAACCACATATATGAAAATAAGTCTATCTATTAAGCTTTAGATATGATTATTTTCATTGCAGGTATTTCGAATTTTAGGATCGATCTATCAGGCTTTATATCGAAACTTAATTCGAAAAAAATAGCGGTAATTATCTTTTAATTTTTGCAACTTGAATTTTAAATTTCATCCATAAAAACAAAAAAAATCATAAAAGGAAAATCCTAAAAAAAATTACACCTTTGAAATTCAAGCGAGAATTCATCGAAATTGTCAAATTGAACATTTTCATGAAATCGGTAGCGAAAGGGCGATAATAGAAATATTAGCGTAACCAAGTCCCGAACTTAAAATATTTGGTTCGTAGAAATGGAATAGTTCTCCCATTATTTTATTTAGGTTTCTAATCTATTTACCATAAATAATTAGTGGCGACTCCTATTAGAAATCTTTTGCATTTAAATATTGAACTTAAGTTGCGAATTGGTGGAGCTTGGGAGAGCTCAAATTAGATTAGTTAATTTACTTAATTAACTTGGTAATCCATTAATCTAAGAATTGAAAAATCTGAATTTTTAGGTCACGACATGCATGTGAGCACGTACTACTCCATTTGGCATCCTTTGGTGATATGCCACCGCTCAAAATAATGGTCTCATCGATACGAGTCTAATGGTATGCTTAAAACCCATTTTCATTGAGGAAAAGTTCATGAAAAGTCAACGTTTCATTGCCACACCAAGGGGACTCGGCCCGTCACGGCGCGTGCAATAGTTCCCGGTGTCACTTGATGATGGGTGACCACTCAAAATCTTCATCTTGTTGAGCCCATTTTGTTGGTGTGTTTATAAATCATTTTGGTTGGGAAGAATAGAATCGATTCCTAATGAACAGTAGTGACAAAATTGATTCTGACTTGCTAAAACGATTACAAAACATCACTTGACTTGGAAACAATAATCGATTGCACTAATACTAATGAAGAAAACTAATCCCATTATATATGCAATGGATTGAACAGAAATAATGAGCCCAAGATCATGCTTGAACGACTTGTCGAAGAAGCACATCACATAACATATGTACCTTGTCTTCACAGATTAAATATCATCGATGCAGCCCTCGAGAGAGTCCTTTGTTGGCTCGATGATCAGGAGAGTTTGTCTTTTTTGTTTCTCTATTTGTTCTTTGTTCTTCTCACTAAGAAATAAAAATGTTTGATGAAGAACCGACATAAAGAAAAACAACATGATACCCCATTAACATATGTGTGTAGTGGGGTTGTAGCAGCTTACATGGGCGCACCATGGTTCTCCTATACACCCTCGTACATCCCAACATTCTCCTTCCCCCTTGTGACATTCTGAATTTAGACCCGTTTTAGAAATTTATTAATTGAATAGATATATTTCATTGATGCGCTCTAGTTAAATCTCCCTCGAAGCTGGCCACTCCGAGATGGCTAACCAAAGGGGAAAGATTACCTAAGAGTTAGACTCCTAACAGTCACCCATTAGCCTAAACATTTACTAATATTTAATTAATTTGGCCACGAAATGAATTTCGAACTTGAACAATCGAATTTTCGTAAATATCACTTAGATGATTTGGACATCATCCCGAATAGTCCAAAAGTTAACCAATCCGCTTTGGAGTTTAAGGAAATAAGTCAGTGCAGTAGGAAATCACCGCTTCACCCTCGATTTGCGATAGACTCCCGCGATAGCTAGTGGTAGTAATTTTTGGTTGGTAAGGACGTCAGTTTAGCATAGTAGCATGTCTAAGTTCATTCGTGCTCTAGCCTGATCAGTGTATTTTTACATAAAGCCCGAGAAATATCTCGTCGATTGTCACATTAATCGCATCGCCATCAAATTCACAAGTCCCATCGTCAATCAATCACTCAAGTGTCTAATCCATCATTCAAATGTCAAGTCAAGCTATCATTTCTCCCTAAAATCCATGCAACCACTCACCTATCAAATCCCACCCAATTATACTTATGTGAATAGTATCCTTTTTGTCTTTTTATCCATGAAACTCAAGACCACACTCTCTCTCTCTCTCTCTCTCTCTCTCATTTTTCCTAAACCCTCTCACTCTCTCTCTCATTTCTTTTTCATTTCTTCCTCTATCTCGGATTTCCTCCCATCGCTGCAGGTTCCTGTGCACATCCGGAGGAAATCGGCTCGTTTGGGCTCATCTAGGGTCCAAATCGACCCCTATTTTCTCCCACGCGTCCGTAAGACCTTGGGATTCGTGAATGCCAATGTAGGTTGATCATAAAGTGCTAGATTTTCATGGATCTAGGCTGGACGAAGGCTGGTCATGGGGAGTCAAACTCCACAGCCGTTCGCTGTTCAGCCACCCCGCCGTGTCTCCCTTGGCCTTTTTCAAACTAGGTAAGTCTCTTGAAGCCACTTCATGCTCATTTAGTCCTTGAACAGCCCACTTTTTAGCCGTGGCCTCCATGGACCGCCCGTCGACACCATGAGCCTCTGGGGAGCTACCATCGTTCCAGTAGTCATGTGACTTTTGCTCACTCCATTTCATCTCATTTTTAGGCTTAGTAATCACTCTTGACCAGTAAAGGTCAGGCCTCTATCACCATACTCCGCCGGTGCCATTCTCGTTCGTCGGTGCACCACCAAGAACCACCGTCGTTCGGCCTTCGTTCGACCCATTCCCAAGTCGCTCAAATCTTGTTGAGATAAGCATAACCTCTAAACCTTGAGTAGAATTGTTGTACATGACTTAGCTTAGCTCAGATGGGTTCTAGGGATGGCTTAGAGTAGGAAAATGCTTAGAATGTGAAGCTTGTTCACTTAGGTTGCTGTCTGGTTATCATTGGTTGCTGATCTTATCTCTAATATGTTGTCCAAGTGATGTTTAAAGCTGCCATCAAGTGTTATGTATGATACCTAGGGGTAAAGCCTATGAATACCGAGTTTCAGGCATGGAAAAGTGGATTTATTCATGGTTCATGGCTTGTAAGTGCCATTTGTAAACCTGATCGTACGTTTCCATGAGATAGTTGCTATTGTAAAGTGTAGGATCATGAATTTCCCATGCGTTTGAAATGATGAGCTTTTACATGAACAAATTATCTGCCGACTTAAAATGTTTTCTGTTCGATATTGGGGAAAATCGCCTTGAGTGTGCCTAGTAGTGAATTAAATATATATGTGTATGGTGGACATGCATAGATGACATGAGCATGTGGCATGCGAAGTTAAATAAAATCGAGTAGCAAGCGGGTGTGCCCCAATGAGGGGGAAATGGCGAGATAAGGATAGTGCACCCGAACATACACGGCATGGGGTAACTAGAGTGATAAGGGGTACCAACCTATATCTTGGATTTGATGCCTTGCTAGTTGAGGCACTGGGAGAGGTAGTGTACCTGAGTCTTATGCGTGCGGGAGGCGTACTTGTTGGTTCATAGGCAAAGGGGGTTGTACAAACCTGGGTCCTGGTTAGCTACCTTGTGGGTTGAGCACGGGCTGAATGAGCCATGTAATTGAATGTGCTCCAGAATAAAAGAAAATAAATTTGAGCATGTCCTGCATGAGCATTCGCATTTGGCACCATGGATTGAATGGTGAATTGTATGTGTGCTCAACTGCTTCATAATGTCTTTGGGTCATTCATGTGTGTATTCGTTTAGTCTGGCCGAGCATTGGTAAATTGAGAACCTAAAACTGCATGTTTAAGGTTGACTCAAACGTGTGCTTCGCCTTGAGCGAGATTTAGTGGTGAGCTTGCTGAGTTTTGACTCACTATTGTTGTTAACCCATTTTAAAACCCTAAGCCCTAGTCATGAATGGACCGCCTGGTCTCATGGAGATAGACGGAGCAAATTTAGAGGACTCGTTGGATGGCAATCCACCGATACCTAAGAAGTTACCTTTATCTGATTGGAGCGATATGGATGCGTAGACCAGTAGGCCCTACCAACTTCTTTTTGTTAGCGTAGGTCAGCTGGTAGCATTCCTTTTTGAAAAAATGTACCCAAACGCTAGTTTTATCGTTTTAATGAAATGCCTTTTGTATGTTGATCTGTCTCTCTTCTCTACCCATTCTTTATGCATGTATGGGTGTGATTCGCCTCCGTTAGCGTATTATCTGAAGTCGTCGATTCCACCGCGACAAATCCCGAGTCGTCGTTCTCATTGGCCGATGAGTTGCGGGATGTTGCGTTGCCCGCCGGGTTTGGGGCATGACACCCCTCCCTTTTTTTATCCTATCTCTAACTCTTCTCATTTAAACTTTTGCTCTGCCTCTTTGCAGAGCACAGGAATCAAGCCGTACATCTATGATTCTAGCATTCTTTCCTTTTAATTCCTTTACCAATAAGGCCGCATGTCTATTGGTTTTTCTCCTATTGAGTTATTATAAGCTATACTTTGTGCGAATTATCATAATAAAGTATAATCAAATTATTCATAAGAAGTTATTTATAATAGGTACTGTTATGATAATGTATGATAAGATAGGAAATTATACACATAGGTAAACAATTATCATTGGGAACAATCATCATGAGCATCCTACGATCTATATATTCTTTATTATGTCACAATTTATACTATACATAAAGTAAAGATTTAAATTTAGTGTCCACCCTTCGAATCACTAAAAAAGCCATGATTTCAAACACATTCCACAATATTGCCTTGCAATGAATATTCAAGGAGAGAGTATTTGGTGTGAGACAAAACTATCCTCTCATTTGTCTCCACTAAAGCACTCCCTATTTTCATGTCCATACTCTCGATTAGAGAAATAATCAAGTGTCAGTCTTTGGGCTTGTTTGGTTTAGCTTTGGGCAAATGTTTTTAGGAAAATGCAAATACCTTTAAGTTAAAGGGGCATAGTGAGATGCAAATAATGATTGGTAAACTATAATTAAAAAGTGTATTTGGATGCAACTTTGACGTAAATGTTATTTTGGTAAAAAAAATCATTTGTATATGATTCGATTTTTTAAATTATTCTTTATTATTTAGAATAATTTTTTTAATTTTATTATTTTTTTATTTTAATTTTTAAAATTTTAAATTATTTTTATTTTATTTTATTATGTATATTTTATTTTTTCAAAAAAATTATTTTATTTTTAATTATTTATTTGAGAAGTTAAAAAAAGTTATTTCACATCATTAAAAATCATTTTTTTCTTTAGCCCTCCCTTTTCATATGTTCTATCTCTCTCTTCGCTCGTTTGTCTCAACTAGACTTGGTCTGGATAATTATTTTAATAATAAAAATAATTTAAAAAAATCAAAAAATGATTTAAAAATCCAAAAAATGGAAAATTCATTAAAACAAATTCTAAAAAATTGGAAAAAGTCCTTAAAACATTCTAAAAAATTAAAAAAAATTCTCAAAATTTAGGAAATGGGTCCATTTAATTGGCCAATCATATTTTTGATGATTTTACACTTTTTTAATAAAAAAAATGATGATTTTGATCCTTATGGACAAATCATTACGAAAAATTCTGAAAATTTTCAAATTTATATAAAATGAGAAATAATCAAATTTGACTGGCCAAACCCATTATTTGCGATTTTCACTTCTAATCTTTCTCAAAACAATGATTTTTTCCTCATATGGGAAAATCATCCAAAAATCCAAAAAAATTTCAAAAAATCTCAAAAATTAAGAAATGGATACATTTAACTGGTTAACCCTATTTTTGATTATTTTTATTTTGAATCTTTTCAGAATGATAAGTTTCCCCCCTTGAAAAAATTGTCTACAGATATCCACAACTCATTCCAAACCTCCAAACAACAATTCTTCCAAACATTTTGGGCTTCATTAGGGATGCCATATTTTGATTTGATTGTTTTATCCGAATGTTCCTAGTTCCTTGATTTTCCCACCTATCTTTATTGATTGTGATTAATAAGTTAGATATTCATATCAACATGAACTCTTAAATTTTCTGTCTCTCTCTTCGCTTGTCTAGTTTAATCCAACAATAGTTGCGGCTGCTCTAAAACACCATTCTTTGATCTGATGGAGATCGTGATCTTGTGCCCTCCTTTAAAAAAAAACTTTGGGAAAATCAAAGCTGGGTTGAAAAGATAAAAAAGATGATACTTTAGTTTTTACCTCTTGTATTTCTGACTAGAGATGCCTTCATAATAAAACAAGCTCGTCATTATTATAGTCTTATATCCCAAGTTCTTATCAATATCTAGGTGGTCCTAAGGCACATACAACCACCATAAATTTGTGCTTCTAGAGACGGTTTAGGCATGAAAAAGGTTCATATATTATGCCCATTGCGATATAAACCATGCCAGAGGCACATGAGAGGAAGCATCGAAACTACTTGTGCTTTTAGCGTTGATATATGAGCTCAGCCGTCATATTGATTAATACAATTTTCTCGTAATTTGATCCGTGTTTGCATAAATGCAAATACTGACAAATTATACATAAATTAGTTAGTATTTACATTTAAATTTTCTTGAATAATATGCATTTTAGGTTATGTCAATAATTTTTTGTAGAATATTTTGCGTCAATAATATTCCAGAATTAGAAAATTTTAATGTTTACCAAATTAATTTCTGTTTGAGAAGCAGAAATTTTGTCCTGTTATCAAACGTCCTTCTCTTATTAGAAATCAACTTCTAAAGCAGAAGTGTTATCATGCACGCTCTAAGTGGTAGCTATGGGGAGAATATATCTCTTGCTAGAATAATTATTTGTTGATCTTAGTACACATGGGCCCAGTTTGTCTTAGCTGCTTAATCATGCTAGCCCATGTAGGCACGTAGTTTCCATATGATCCAACGGTCGACATCCACTTCGCTCATCTGTGTCAGCATCATGTAACTATTGCTCTTCTAGCCATCTAGTCTAAGGTATCAAGCTTCTATGTAGCTTTTAAGGAAGAGTTTGAAATAACATATTTTTATGGGGACAAAACCACAAAAAAAATCCTATTTAGAATGAAATTTTTAGTAACATCAAAAATCTAAAATTATACACACTTATGACACACTCACTATGATACATTTGCCTTGAACTTTTTCTTATGACATAGAAAAATCCCAAATTTATACATATGTAACATATTTACTCTCTATCAAAATTCCACTAGATCGTCATTTTTATTTTAGTTAAGCCACATAGGTATCATGTCAATACCATTTACTTTCGGCATCCAAGTAAAGTGATTTTTAACAATTCTCATTAATGAACTTTGACGGAGCGTAAATGTGTCATATAGGTACAAGTTTGAGTTTTTTTTGTATAAAACAAGCTCAAAATAAATGTGCCATAGTGGTCATAATTTAAGGTTTTAGTGACTTTTAACTTATTTATTTCCATATCAATAGATTATCTCGTCCTTCCTAATCAAAACGTTTGTATCACCCACATATTATGTGACGTCCCTCAAATTATGTACCTGAGGACTAGAGGAATTAAAATTTTGGACTCACCATCTTCTTACAATTTCGACTGCAGCCCATCTAAAACACCACGTGCAGTCTGCCATTTTTCTTCCCATTTCTTTCGACTAAAGCTTCCTCCCAGCCCACGTATGCTCTCCTAAAATCCCACTCCCATTTTTGGTTGAGTCGGAACCTTTCCTTTGGTTAGATTTACTGTTGTTCTACCCCATTCACTCGGCTGAGAAGCATTTCCCATGTAAATGAGACAATTTTGCATGATTTTCTGACCATCGACTCCACTGTTCATGTGGGGAAACCTCTGCTGCAACAGAGATCCTTGGCTTCTTCTTTCTTCTCCTTTCTTCTTTTCTTTTCGTTCTGCCATCTACTGCACCTTCTTTCTTCTTCTTGCATTTTTTTTCTCAGCTGGAACCATCGTTCTTCCCGGTAGCTGGTATCTCTGCTGCACTCTCTCGGCTTCAGCTGCTGCTACGTTGTTGCTGCTACTCCTTTGTCTCCTCTCTCGACCGCTTGTTCCTTCAGCTGCTCTCTTAAGCTGCACCACTCCTGCAGCTATTCGCTCTCCATGTTCCTCTCAGCCGTGTTGCTGTTGCTCACCTCTACTTAAGCCTTTGATTTGCTACTACTTCCTTCAGCTGGTTCTATTTTGCTGTTTCTTTTTCTGGGGTTGCCGTGAGCTACTGTGTTTTTCTCTTGCTGCTACCTCTCCATTTTGTCTCGACCATATGTGAGTTGTTGCTGACATTGGCCTCTTTCTCTTGGCTGAGCTAGCCACTGCTGCTACATTTTCTTCACTCTCTTGGTTATTTCTCTACTGGAAAATCTACTGCCCCTCTGCTCATTATGCTCGCCTAAATTACCGTTGTCGCTGCTTCTTTCTGCTGTTTACTGCTGCATTTTCCCAACCGCGACCACCACTTGAGCTCCGTTGCCACTCAAGCCACTCTTGTGTCAAGCAATCCAAGCCGCGTCCATGTCCCTAGCTTATCACCACTTGGCCCGAGCTTATCACTGTCCATAACTCGTGCTCATCGTCATTCGTAGCCCGAGCTCGTCGTTGCTTGGTCACCTCGCCACCGTCGCTCGTTCGAGTTCGTCGTTCCCGAGCTCAATTTTGAATTTTAGATGGGCACATTTCTAAACTTGACTTAGAATATTGGATTTGCTATGGACTAGTAGGAAAAATTTTATGACGAAAAATATTAAATTTCTTGGACGCTGAATGTCAATTAATTGATGCTAGCTATAGGAATAAATCAGTCTTTTTGCGAACTCTAGGATTTTCCATGTGTACCGGATTATTTGCCTTGAACCTAGACGACTTAGAATAGAAATCGGGTCATGAAATGCGAGTTTTTGCAACGTACGATGCTTGGTTATTATACTCGATGTACATTGAGGTGAATTGTGTGCTCATGTGAATAATCTTAGGAATTACATGTAGCAAAGCTAACTTGCATGAGTTTTTAAAAGTCGAGTCAATTGGGGACTTTGTGATGTTCATCATTGATCTGTATACTTGCATGAGACATGTTCATTTAGCAGAGTGCGTAAAACTGTGCGAGACTCCTCAATATCCGAGGAGTCTGATCCAGAGAAGCTTCCCTTGTTCGAGGATAAGTAGTTTCCTCTGATGATGTATAGATGGAGACTAGTGGCTTTTTTGGTTTGGCCTATTCCTTTTTTTATTTTGGCCAAGCCATATTTTTGAGGTTCAAATGATAGTCTCCCTTCAGGTTATATAGAACTTTTACTATTATATGTTATGCTATGTAAATTCGATTTTCTCTATCTTTCTATCATGTATGTGCTTTTGTCTGGGGTTGTGCGCTTTCCACTGTCACATTTGATAACCATCATTTGGCTTGCAACGAGTCCTATGTCGTCGTTCATTTTGGCCAAGCGATGTTTGATAGGCAGGAGGTAAGATGTTACGCGTTTGCCGGTTTGGGGCGTGACATCCCTATTTGGAGTGGTATCAGAGCAAGGTTAGCTCGGTAAGAGACTATTCGAGGCTTGGAGTGATAAGACTAGTGATCTATAGGGTAGTTAGATATAGAGAAACCCCAAAGTGAGACTAGGGTTGAACGTGGATACCTATTCTTGATTAGTGTATGTAGTTGGTAGAATTAAGATATAATGTGCTGTCTATTATATGCTAAACTGCAGATGCGTCTCGACCTGAGGTAAGAGACCAGACCCTAGCCTTAATGTAGTGTTAGTGCCTTTTTATGACTGTTGCTAGTAATGGTATGTCCAAGTATTCTGTTGCGTGCTGCTAGACCTTGAATAGTGGTTTAGGTTTTAATTCCTTGACGAAATTATAGCAGGTCTAAGTGAGTAAGACCAAGGAAAATGAGCAATAGGGATAAACCAAGGAAGTATTGAAGTTTGTCTGGCTCAGGAGCTCAAGCTGTAGAAAATCCCAGTATTGGAGATATCATGAGAGCACTGGCAGAAGCGAGTACTTTGATGAGCAGGCAAGCTGAGAAAAGAGCTACCACTATGGCCCAAGCTGCTAAAGTCGCTATAGCTGCCGTAAATAGAGCAAATTGGAATAATACTCCAGGAAATGGAGGTTGGTAGCCACCTCATCTCGTGGAGCAATCTCTGAAGTTGCATCCACCGAAATTTGATAGAACGGGAGGACCTGAAGCAGCCTCCCTCTTGACGGAACAATTGGAGAAAGTGTTTGAAGTTCTAGGATGTATTGGGGAAGAAAGGGTCTCATTGGCAGTTTATCAGCTTCAAAGCATAGTAGATGATTGGTGGAAGGCCACCCGAGAAAGAATCTTCCCTAAAGGTACCATGCCAAATCGAAGGGCATTCTATGAAGCATTTAATGCAAAAATACTTTTCGGAAGCCGCACAGGAAAAAATGATGGAGGAATTCCTGCAGCCCTGCCAGGGACAAATGACAGTGGACTAGTATGAGGCGGAATTCGTAAGGCTGTCTAATTTTGCCCCAAAGATGATAGAGAACGCATGAGACATGGCAAGGAGATTTCGTGAATGGGTAAATTCGAAACTCTGCAGCCAACTGATCACTGTAAGATTGAGGGACTATGGTGCAATGTATGAAAGGGATCAAGAGTTTGAAAGAGACACAAATGAAAGAGCTGTCGCATCTGGGTCACGATTCGTATCCAGGCGAGATGACAGGAGTTTCGGGAAGAGGCCAATGATATATAATAGAAGGTTTGTCCCTCCAGCTCGGAGAACCTTGGGAAAACCGACACCCTCAGGTAGTGCAAGTGTCGCAATTGTGGACAGAGACATGTGAATGGTTTGTGCCCAAGGAAGACAGAAGCATGTTTCGAGTATGGGAAAATGGGATATATTGCGAGACATTATCCAAGGAAGAACCATGGACCACAATTTCAACAGCAAAGACCGCCAGCTAGACCACAGGCGGTAGCTTCTCACTAAGGAAACTTGAATCGACCATTAGCTCAAGGAACGGTGTACACGATGGCGCAAGGAGAAGCTGGGAATGCACCAGGTGTGACCATAGGTACCATCTCTCTTTATGATCATGCTACTTATGCCTTGTTTGACCCTAGAGCATTACATTCGTTTTGTGTCTGAGCAATTTGTTGCATTGGATGGTATTGATGTGAAATCATGAGAAATGCTATTATATGTGGCCACTCCTCTAAAGGATAAAGTAATTGTTTCATTAGGATGTCAGGGGTGTAAGATAGTTTTGGGTGATAGAGAGGAACTGATTGATTTGACTATCTTGCCCATGTTTGACTTTGATGTGATCGTAGGAATAAACTGGTTTGTTAAACATGGGGCCATAATTGACTGTGGTAGCAGGGTGATCCAACTTAATCTAGTGGGTCATCCTAGATTTGAATTTTTGGGAAATCGAAAAGGAATCTCGATTCCTTAGATATCGTCGCTGGAAGTGACTAAGTTGATGGACGAAGGATGCCAAGGGTACTTAACATCTGTAACTAATTCATCAGTTGAGGAAGTAAAACTTGAAAACGCGTCAGTAGTGTACGATTTTTTGGATTTCTTCCCACAAGAGTTGCAAGGACTGCCTCCTGAAAAGGAAGTGAAGTTTGCAATTGAATTGGCCCCTGGGACAGATCCAATTTCTAAGACGCCTTACAAGATGGCATTGTAAGAATTGAAGGTCCAATTGTAAGAGCTATTGGATAAAGGATTTATCTACCCAAGTGCATTACCTTAGAGTACGCCAGTATTGTTCATAAAAAAAAGGACAGGTCATTGCATTTATACATTGACTATAGGCAGTTGAATCAGGTAATGGTCAAGAATAAGTACCCGTTGCCAAGGATAGACGATCTGTTTAATCAACTGCAAGGAGCATCGGTGTTCTCCAAGATAGACTTGAGGACAGGCTATCACCAGTTGAGAATAAAAAAGGAGGATATACCGAAAATGGCATTTAGGATAATGTATGGGCATTATGAGTTTACGCACATGCCGTTCGGATTAACCAATGCCCTTGCTGCTTTTATGGATATGATGAATAGGATATTCAAGGAGTTCCTAGACCAGTTCGTAATAGTATTCATCAACAACATATTGGTATACTCGAGACGCTATGAGAACCATGACCAGCACTTGAGTATTATTCTACAGACCTTAAGAGAGCATTCACATTATGCCAAGTTCAGTAAGCGTGAATTTTAGCTTAATCGAGTGGCATTCCTTGGACATATAATTTCTGGAGAAGGAATTGCTGTGGATCTATAAAAAAAAAATTGAAGCAGTTGAAAAGTGGCCTAGACCAACAACCGTGACGGAAGTGAGAAGTTTCTTAGGACTGGCAAGTTACTATAGACGCTTCATGGAAAATTTTTTCATGATAACTGAACCCTTAACGCGTCTATTGAAAAAGAAAATGAAGTTCGAATGGACGGACAAATGTGTAGAAAGCTTTCAGGAGCTTAAAAGTAGGTTAACGACTACACTGGTGTTGATAATACTATCAGGATCTGGAGGATTTGAGATCTACAGTTATGCGTCATTAAGAGGCCTGGGATGTGTCTTGATGCAACATGGACTAGTTATAGCATATGCATCTCGATAGTTGGGACCACATGAGATGAACTATCTGACGTATGATTTAGAACGACAGTGATAGTCTTCGCACTGAAGATCTAAAGGCATTATCTAGTTCGAGAAAAGTTTCAGATTTATACGAATCACAATAGTCTGAAGTATTTATTCTCTCAGAATGAACTGAATATGAGGCAACGTCGCTGGATGGAGCTATTGAAAGATTATGATTGCGACATTATGTATCATCCTAGAAAGGCAAACAGAATAGCAGATGTGTGTTGTGACCCGAAAATTCTTTTCGAATCAGTGGAAAATTTTCAAGTTAATAGATTATTAGATTAATTAAATGGAATAACCTAATACGGACCCTCCTAAGTCCTACTGAATCGCAACTTTGGTTTTTGTTCAAATGATTTTAGAATTTGGAGTTGCCACTAATCATTTTTGGTAGGTTGATTATAAACCTAAGTAAATTAGTAGGAGAATTAAATTACTTCTGCGAACCAGAGATTATGAGTTCGGGGACTTGGTTACACTAGTTAATTAAAACTAATGCCCTTTCGGTACCTTAATTTCATGAATATCCTAATTTTGGCAACTCAGGCTTGGTTTATTCCTAAAATTCTAGTGGGGTATTCTCTTTTTGTATTTTCACTTTTTAAATGGAATGCATGCGAATGATATTTTTTTTGGTATTTTCAAAGCATTAAAATTCCCTGAAGCCGAAAGAGGGAGTGAGCTAACGACTTCTGTGCTATGTTGTAACCTCCAATAAGTGGCTCGGCCTACTCATTCTGGGGTTTGATGATTCAAAAATTAAATTGCATGAAGTAAATGACAGTAAATGAAGACCTCCAATGGATGGCCCAGCCTTAACTTGGTTCTCTCCTTTGGGGTTAAATGGTGCAGGAATTAAATTACAAGAAATTAAATGACGGTAAGTAAAGATCTCCAATAGATGGCCTAGCATTAATTTGGCTCTCTCCTTTAGAGTTTAATGGTGCAGGAATTAAATTACAGGAATTTAAATGATGGTAAGTAAAAACCGCCACTGGATAGCTTAGCATTAGCTTGGCTTCCTCCTTTGGTGTTTCATGGTACAGGAATTAAATTACAGGAATTTAAATAATGATAAGTAAGACCTCCAATGGATGGCCTAGCATTGGCTTGGCTCTCCCCTTTGGGGTTTAATGGTGCAGGGAATTAAATTAGATGAAGTAAATAACATAAAATAAATGACCACCAGTGAATAGCTCAACCCTGGTTTGGCCCGCCTTCTCTAGGATTTAATGGTACAGGAATTAAATTGCAGAAAGTAAATAATAGAAAATAAAAGATCACCAATGAGTGGCTCAGCCTTGGCTCGGCCCGTCTTCTCTGGGATTTAATGGCACAGGAATTAAATTGCAGGGAAACTAAATTGTGATAAATAAAAGACCTCTAATAAAGGGATCAGTCTTGACTCGGCCTACCCGTTTTGGGGTTTTATGGTACAAAAATTAAATTGCAGAAAATTAAATTGCAGAATAAAGGACCACCAGTGGGTCGGTTGGCCTTCCCATTTTGGGGTTTGATGGTGCAATAATTAAATTGCACAAAATTATAGTACGAATGCGACATATGGATATGGAGACATATGAGTACGACATGACATAATTGAGATTTAAATCAATCTATTTGGGTAACGAAGTTCTTGAAAATTTTAATGGCTAGGATCGTTACCTGATTTGAGGAATTTAATGGCTGAATTCGAACCTCGTATCATCTTGTGGATTAAGATTGCAGCTCGAACGACGGGGATGAACTCTTGATTTATGTTGATCGATGAAAGAATTGGTGATGATAACCCCCTAACTTTAAACTCTCATCATCTTCAAGATTTTCTCTCGCTTTTTGGTATTTTCTTTCTCTCAAATTTTTCTTCAATCTCCCAAAACCCTCTCAAACATCCAAAATTTTCTCTAAAAAAAAATCTCATTCCCAAGCTCACTTTTTCCTTCTTTTATAACCTACTCATCCATCTCCCATTCTAATTTTTCCACTAACTCTTTTTCATCTCATCTTCCCTTCTTTATTTTCATCTCCTCTTCTCCATCTCCTCTTCTCCATCTTCCCTTCTCTGTTCTAATTTTTTCACTAACTCTTCTTTTTATTATTTGCAAAATAATCCCTCAAGTGTTAGGTATTTGCACTCTAGTCCTGAGATTTTAAGTATTCGCAATTCAGTCCCTAAAGAAATATTTCTTTAAGTCCAAATCTCCTCACAATTTTTGACACACCTTCCCTATGTTTAGTTGAAATTCACCGCATGTCAAATTTAAGCTCATTTCTTGCCACTAAAAATAATGTAGAATTTAATTAAAACCCTTTTGCAAAATTGAGTAATTCTGGGTATAATTGGGTCAAGATGAAAATTTAGAATATTAAAGAACAATGTCACAACTCCTAAAAGTGAAAAATGAAAATAAATTGACTCAAATTGAATTTTTTAGGCCCAATTTAAGATTATACTGGTGAAGCAATACACGACCGAGAACTGAATTTTTTTAAATTTGTGATGGCTAACATGAAAGGAGATTTAAAAGAAAAATATTGACTATTTTTATGTATTTTGGTGGCCTCAAATGCTATTATTTATTAAATATTTTCCTAATTTCTAAAAAGTATATAAAAAACTATAAAAAAAAAATATAAAATTTTTTTTGTTCAAAAATGTTTTCCTAAGCTTGGCCAAGACTTTCAAACTTGATTTTTTAATTTTCTCATTTTTCTTATTTTTTTTATGAATTTTCGAAAATAAAAATACCAAAAAATACTAAAAATATGAAAAATTATTTTTTGATCAAAACTGGTTCTCTAGGTTTAGTCAAGGTCCCCAACATTAATGTTTTTAATTTTATGAATTTTTATGGATTTTTTTATTAATTTTCGAAGATAAAAATACCGAAAAATGCTGAAAAAATGAATAATCATTTTTTGGTCAAAATTGGTTCTCTAGGCTTGACCAAGGTCTTTAAAGTTGAATTTTTTAACTTTACGAATTTTTTTTATTAATTTTAAAAGAGAAAAGATGATTAAAAATCAAGTATCAACAATGCGCTTAGTCAAAAGTATAGCATAGCGGACATGATGGTTAAAGAGTGGATGTTACTAGAGGGGATAAGAGACTCAGGATTCAAGATAGAGGTAGGATATCTCTTGAGTCTGATGGCCACCTTGAGAATTGAACCGAAAAATCACTTGAGGATTAAGAATTACAGTCTACGGACCTTGATATTAAAAAAATCTTGACTATGGATATGGCGAAGAGGAAACCGGAGTTTCAAGTATCAGAAGATGGAATCCTAAAGTTCAAAGGACGCTTGTACATGCTAAATAATGAGAAATTAAAGGAAGAGATTTTGATAGAAGCACATCGTAGCAATTATAACATCCATCTAGGTAGCACGAAGATTTATCGGAACCTGTGTCATCACTACTGGTGGAATGGAATGAAGGTGGATGTGGCTAAACACGTGGCGAAGTGCCTGACATGTCAGCCGGTAAAGGTACAACATTGCAAACCTAGACGATTACTTCACCTATTAGAGATCCTAGAATGGAAATGGGAGCATGTCACGATGGACTTCCTGACTGGTTTACCAAGGAGTCAAAGGGGCAACGATTCAATCTAGGTTGTAGTCGATAGGCTAACCAAATTTGCTCACTTCATAGCAGTGGGAAAGACTTCACTTTGGAAAAGCTGGCTGAATTATATATATGTCAAATAGTCCATCTACATGGAGTACCAGTTACCATCACGTCAGACCGTGACCCTTGCTTTACTGCGACATTTTGGAAAAGTCTGCAAACTACATTACGAATTGAATTGTGGTACAATACACATATCACCCGCAAACCGATGGACAATCAAAAAGGACGATTCAGATGTTGGAGGATATGTTAGGAGCCTGCGTGATATATTTCAAAGGTGGATGGGAAGGACAATTGCACTTAGTAGAGTTTGCGTACAATAACAGTTATCAGCAGAGCATTAGAATGGCTCCATTTGAGGCTCTTTATGAAATAGCTTGTAGAACTCTAATCTACTGGGATGAGATTGGTGAAAGGAGCATAACTGACCTAGAGTTGATTCAACAGTCCGTTGAAGCGGTGAAGGTGATAAGGGACTGGCTAAAAATAGCTTAGAGTCGCCAGCTATGCAAATAGACGATGTAGGCCATTGAAATTTCAAGTGGGAGATCACAGATTTTTGAAAGTGTCGCTAATGAAAGGCCTATCTCGATTTGGGAAAAAAGTGAAAGTTAAGCTCGAGATTTATAAGCCCAGTCGAGATCTTGGAAAGGATTCGAACATTAGCGTATCATCTTGCGCTACCGCCAAATTTGTCTCAAGTGCATAACATGTTCCATGTTTCAATGCTAAAGAAGTACGAGCCAGACTCGAGCCATATATTCGGTCGTGAAGTCATTAAAGTGAATGACCGAGTCTCATATGTAGAGAGGCCCGTACGAATAGAGGACCGAAGGGAACACATCCTACGAAACAAGACAATACTCCTGATCAAATTAATTTGGGAACATCATAGGACGAAAGGGGCAACGTGGGAAAGCGAGGATGAAATGAGATGCAAGCACCCCCATCTGTTTGTGTAATTAGCAGTGTTAGTAGAGTGAAAATTTCAAGGACGAAATTCCTATAAGGTAAGAAGAGTTGTGACATCCCTCAAATTATGTAGGTGAGGACAAGAGGAATTAAAATTTTGGATTCACCATCTTCTCACAATTTTTGCTGCAGCCCATCTAGAACACCACGTGCACTCTGCCATTTTTCTCCCCATTTCTTTAGGCTAAAGCTTTCCCCCTAGCCTACGTTTGCTCTCTTAAAATCCCACTCCAATTTGTTGTTGAGTTAGAACCTTTCCTTTGGTTAGATTTGCTGTCGCTCTGCTTCATTCTCTCTGTTGAGAAACATTCCCCATGCAAATGAGACAATTTTGCATGATTTTTTGACCATCAACTCCACTGTTCACGTGGGGAAACCTCTGCTGCAGCAAAGATCCTTGACTTCTTCTTTTCTCTTGATTCTGTTGTCTGCTGCACCTTCTTTCTTCTTCCTGCATTTTTTTTTATCAGTTGGAACCTTCGTTCTTCTCGGCCGCTGGTATCTTTGTTGTACTCTCTCGGCTTTAGCTGCTATTGCGCTATTGCAGCTACTCCTTCGTCTCATCTCTCGGCCGCTTATTCCTTCAGCTACTATCTTGGGTTGCACCACTCCTGCAGCTATTCGCTCTCCATGTTCCTTTTGACCATATTGTTGTTGCTCCCTTCTACTTGAGCATTTGATTTGCCCCTACTTCCTTCAGCTGGTTCTGCTCGGCTATTTCTTTTTCTGGGGTTGCCATGAGCTGTTACTGCGTTTTTCTCTTGTTGCTACCTATCCTTTTTGTCTAAGTCGTGTGTGAGTTTGTTGCCGCCGTTGGCCTCTTTCTCTTGGCTGAGCTGGCCACTATTGCTGCATTTTCTTCACTCTCTAGGTTATTTCTCTATTGGAAAATCTACTGCCCTCTACTTATTATGCTCACCTGAATTATTGCTACTGCTTCTTTCTATTGTTTGCTGTTGCATTTTCCTAACTGCGACCACCACTTGAGCTTTGTTGCCGCTCGAGCCACTCTCGCATCGCACGAGCCAAGCTGTGTACATAGCTCTAGCTTATCATCGCTTGGCCTAAGCTTATCGCCATCCGTGGCCCGTGCTTGTCATTGTCCATGGCCTGAGCTCGTCGTCGCTCAGCCGAGCCACCTTGCCACCGTCACTCGTCCAAGTTCGTCGTTCAATTGAGCTACGGTCATCCGCTATTCCCGAGCTCAAACTCCAATTATTTTGGGTGAGCACATTTCTAAACTTGACTTAGAATGTCAGGTATGCTAGGGATTGGTAGGAAAAATTTTATGATGAAAAATATGAAATTTCTTGAACGTCGAATGTCAATTAATTGCTGCTAGCCATAGGAATAAATTAGTCTTTTTACAAACTCTAGGATTCGTCATGTGTGTCGAATTGTTTTCCTTAAACCTAAACGACTTAGAATGGAAATCGGGTCATGAAATGCGAATTTTTGCAACGTGTGATGCTTGGTTATTATTGTCGCGACCCTCTAAAAATATTTTTATTAATTCTAGGGGGTTAACGGATTATTAGATTAATTAGATTTGACTAACCTAACGCGGACCCTCCCAAGCCCTACCGAATCGCAACTTTGGTTTTTGTTTAAATGATTTTAAAATTTGGAGTCGCCACTAATCGTTCTTGGTAGGTCGATTAGAAACCTAAATAAATTAGCGGGAGAACTAATTTATTCCTGCGAACCAGAGATTAGGAGCTCGGGGACTTGGTTACACTAGTTAATTAAAACTAATGCCCTTTCGGTACCTTAATTTCATGGATATCCTAATTCGGCAACTCAGGCTTGGTTTATTCCTAAGGCTATAGTAGGGTATTCTCTTTTGTGTTTTCACTTTTTAAATAGGATGCATGGATGGTATATATTTTTATTTGTTATATTTTTTTAAGTGTTAAAGATTCCCTGAAGCCGAAAGAAGGAGTGTGTTAACGACTTCTGTGCAGTATTACAACCTACTTATCTTTTGGGTCTGATGATTCAAAAATTAAATTATAGGAAGTACATGACAGTGAATAAACACCTCCAATGGGAGGCCTAGCATTGGCTTGGCTCTTCCCTTTGGGATTTAAGGTACATGTATTTAAGTTGCAAGTATTTAAACTACTGTAAGTAAAAACCTCCAATGGGAGGCTAAGCATTGGCTTGGCTCTTCCCTTTGGGATTTAAGGTACATGTATTTAAGTTGCAGGTATTTAACTACTGTAAGTAAAAACCTCCAATGGGAGGCTAAGCATTGGCTTGGCTCTTCCCTTTGGGATTTAAGGTACATGTATTTAAGTTGCAAGTATTTAACTACTGTAAGTAAAAACCTCCAATGGGAGGCTAAGCATTGGCTTGGCTCTTCCCTTTGGGATTTAAGGTACAGGTATTTAAGTTGCAGGTATTTAACTACTGTAAGTAAAAACCTCCAATGGGAGGCTAAGCATTGGCTTGGCTCTTCCCTTTGGGATTTAAGGTACATGTATTTAAGTTGCAAGTATTTAACTACTGTAAGTAAAAACCTCCAATGGGAGGCTAAGCATTGGCTTTGCTCTTCCCTTTGGGATTTAAGGTACAGGTATTTAAGTTGCAGGTATTTAACTACTATAAGTAAAAACCTCCAATGGGAGGCTAAGCATTGGCTTGGCTCTTCCCTTTGGGATTTATGGTGCAGGTATTTAAATTGCGGATGGACTTTGTCCTCTCCATTTTGGGGTATGAATTTTTTAAAATGAAATACAACGAATTGATTCAACAATTTGAAATTTGTGCGCGCTTGAGGACTCCTCCAAGCCGATTTTGTGCTTCCATAGGATTGACCATTGATATAGAGCTGCGGCTTCCTGACATAAAATAGAGTGAAGTGTTAGTATACAAAATATGTGCTAATCTGCACCTAAAACCAGAAGAGTAGAAAGAGTACTTATCTCCCATTTTTTTGGGAGGGATTTCTATAATTGATTTTCGCTCTCTATGTTCCCAATATAGAGAGTTTCTTTTGAATTAAGAGGGACTTTTAGTCACAGATCAGTTGAGAAATCGGTGGACAGCTTAGGAGCTTGTCTGGGCCGATTTTTGCATCTCGACGAGATTTTTGCTGTTGACGTAGAGATATCCTTCTCCTGATATAAAATATGGAAGAAAAAGGAGATGGAGAAAGTGTATACAATTTGTGCTAATTTGCGAGTAAAACCATAAATAAATGAATAAATAAAAACACTTACTTTGAATTTGTTTGCTCGTTGACGAGGATGAACTCTTGATTTATATTGATCGATGAAGGAATTTGTGATGATAACCCCTAGCTTTAAACTCCCATCATCTTCAAAATTCTCTCTCTTTTGGTATTTTCTTTCTCTCAAAATTTTCTTCAATCTCCCAAAACTCTCTCAAACATCCAAAATTTTCTCTCCAAAAAATTCTCCCAAACACTTCAAATTTTCTCTCTCAAGAATCCTTTTTCAAGCTCACTTCTTCCTCCTTTTATAACCTACTCATCTATCTCCCATTCTAATTTTTCCACTAACTCTATCTCCCATTCTAATTTCTCCACTAACTCTTCTTCATTTTCATCTTCCATTCTCCATCTCTATCTCACATTCTAATCTCTCCACTAACTCTTCTTCATCTTCATCTTCCCTTCTCCATATTTATCTCCCATTCTAATTTCTCCACTAACTCTTCTTAATCTCCATCTTCCCTTCTCTATTCTTATCTTCCATTCTAATTTCTCTACTAACTCTTCTTCATCTCCATCTTCCCTTCTCTATTCTTATCTTATTTTCTCCATCCATTCTTCTCCAACTTCTCTTCTTCATCTCCTCTTCTTCATCTTCCCTTCTCTATTCTAATTTATCCACTAACTCTTCTTTTTATTATTTGTAAAATAATCCTTCAAGAGTTAGGTATTTGCACTCTAGTCCTTGAATTTTAAGTATTTACAATTCAGTCCCTGAAAAAAATATATTTCTTTAAGTCCAAATCTCCTCACAATTTTTGACACACCAAAATTTACCACATGTCAAATTTAAGCTCATTTCTTGTCGCTGAAAATAATGCATAATTTAATTAAAGCCCTTTTGCAAAATTAAGTCATTCTGGGTATAATTGGGCCAAGATGAAAATTTAAAATATTAGAAGACAATGTCACAACTCATAAAAAGTGAAAGTTAAAAATAAGTTGACTCAAATTAAATTTTTTTAGGCCCGATTCGAGATTATACTCGTGAAGGAACACGTGACTCGAATTGGATTTTTCTGAATTTGCGATGGCCAATATGAAAATAGATTTAAAATAAAAATATTAACTATCTTTGTGTATTTTTTGGCCTCAAATGTTATTTTTCCAAAATTTTCAAATATTTTTGTATTTTTTTAAAAAAATTAAAATATATATAATATGAAAAATTATTTTTTGGTCAAAATTCGTTCCCTAGGCTTGGCTAAGGTTCCCAAAGTTGATTTTTCAATTTTATGAATTTTTATGGATTTTCTATTAATTTTCGAAAATAAATAAATAAAAAATACGTAAAAATACTGAAAATATGAAAAATCGTTTTTTGGTCAAAATTGGTTCCCTAGGCTTGGCTAAGGTCCCCAAAGTTGATTTTTCAATTTTATGAATTTTTATGGATTTTTTATTACTTTAGCAATAGAAAAAATGATTAAAAATCAGGTGTCAACAATTATACTCGATGTACGTTGAGGTGAATTGTGTGCTCATGTGTAATCTTGGGAATTGCATGTAGCAAAGCTGACTTACATGAGTATTTAAAAGTCGAGTCAATTGAGGACTTTGTTATGCTCATCGTTGATCTACATACGAAACATGTGCATTTTGCGGAGTGCATAGAACCGTATGGGATGGCCCGACAGTGTCTAGGGGTTCCACTAAGAAAGCGATGCGATAAGGAGGTGCCAATCGCAGTGTTATTGAGCCACGATCATTGCACTTGCGCCTGAACGTGCTCGGCACGAGGTAGTTGGAGACATAAGGGTGTGAACTTTAGTGTATTTAGACACGGGTTGAGGTACAGGCCAGAGACATCAATGACATGGCTGAGACCGAAAAGTGCTATTGAGCCACTGGTAGGGTTCAGTCCGAAAGAGCTGGTGAGTCACCAAGAACCCCAAATGAATCATTGAGCATCTACATTTGCATCTGTATGATTTAAAGTCAGGACATGCAAGTGATTGCTTATCCTCTGATATGAGTTGTCTATTGCTTTCTAAATTGGGTTTAGGTGTGTGCTTGCCGAGTTTTAACTCACCTTTTTGTGGCTGATCATCAATTCAGACCCTCGACCATAGACATGATCATTCCCCAAGTCCGCCACGGGATCCCTTATGAGATTGAGACACATGTAGCTTCATATCCTTCTGTGGATGGAGTTGAGTATGAGATATATATAATTGCACTGTTTGGGTAGATAAGAGTTATGATGTTTTGATCCCTCATAGATACAAGGGATGGTTCAGACGAAGGGGTTAGAAGTTGTGGTAGAGTTCTCTGCAGGATTTAGATGTGCCATCCTTTTGGATGTGGCTGACAGGCCTAATGAATGTAGCCACTTTTAGAGGCAAAGTCTAGACCCTGAGCCTATGGATGTGCTGGATGCAGATGGGGATGTAGTTATGGAGATCGATGGAGCAGATAACGTGTTTGTTGATTAGGTAGATAGCAAGCATAGATCCTCAATATTCGAGGAGTCTGATCCAGAGGAGCTTCCTTTATCCGAGGACGAGTAGTTTCCCCTAATGATGTATAGATGGAGACTAGTGGCTTTTTGGTTTGGCCTATTCCCTTTTTTATTTTGGCCAACCCATGTTTTTGAGGTTCAGATGATAGTCTCCCTCCAGGTTATATAGAATTTTTACTATTATATGTTATGCTATGTAAATTCGGTTTTCTTTATCTCTCTATCCTGTATGTGCTTTTGTCTGGGGTTGTACGCTTTCTGCTGTCGCATTTGATAGCCATCGTTTGGATTGCGACGAGTCATGGGTTGTCGTTCATTCTGGCCAAGCGATGTTTGGTAGGCAGGAGGCGGGATGTTGCTTGTTCGCCGGTTCAGGGCGTGACATATTATCATTATCTTTATTTATCATCCTCATTATTATTAATTTGACCAAGTGTCATTATTTAATTGCCAAAATGGTTCACACAAATTAGGGGTATCTATAGCATCTTCTCCCCCCCCCTTCCTACTCCTCCTCCTCCTCCTCTCTCTCCCTCTATATATATATATATATATATATATGTGTGTGTGTGTATAGTGCAATGACTTGTAAAGGTCTACAAAATCTATAGCATCCTCTACGGTTCTCAACTAATATTGGCTATATATAGCATCCTCTGTAGATGTTGCTTTTTTCGAAGCATTGTTTAGATGGGTTTTTGTATACGCATCGACCATAAGTATCCAAGAAATTTCTTGTTATGATACTTGATTTGGTAAAACATTAGCATGAGAAAGTAATCTTTGGCACTCATTTTTGCCTAAAATTCTAAGAATATATGACACAACATGTATTAAGAAATTTTAGGTGTAATTGTGTGCGCCCTTAGCTAGGCACCTTAAGCAGAGCGAATTTCTCCATCCGAACTATTCAATTGAATTAAACAAATAACTCCGATTAATACTTCCTTAATTAGAACAAATGCAAAATATATAGTTGAGGGGTATGTCGATCGATATTGCATGCTTCTAAGGTGATCTATTTATGACCAATAATACCAAATAATTTTTAAAAAAAAGAAAACCTTGAATGGCTTTATAAGTATAACGTAGACAATTAACAATCTTTGTGAACCCTTTATGTAAATAGCGAGTTCAAGAACCTATGTGATATTTTCGTATGAAGTCATTGAAAGAATTTGTAAAGTCATATATCAACACAAAGAACATGTGTTAGCTTCCGAACTTAAATAGAAATTTTTATACCCATATAAAATAACCATCAACAATTTAACCACATAAGTCAAAGAGGCAAAACAAAATAAATTCCAAGAAAACAGGAAGAAAATATAAAGAACAAGAAAAGGGCAACACGTATAGACTGGGTGAACTCTAATTCCACCCACCACCAATAGGTATATGGTCCTACTGGTAAAGAGATTGGGGATGAGAACGCTAGTATCAAGTCTAGGGTTTGACTCTCACGCTCTGCAAAGTCTAAGTGAAGAGAGTTAGAGATAGGACAGACTAAAAGAAAAATAGAAAAAAATTCCACCCCACCAATTTCGTTATCTCACGACTCTTGTTAGAGCACAATTTCAAAACCCTACTGTTATAAATGGATAAAAATTAAAGTAAAAAGTCTCCATAAGTTGTTATTTTATAATTTTTTAAACATTAATGCTTATGCTAGATAAAGGGATAGTTTATTTTCGATAATAAAACTAGTTTGGCATCTTTGTCTCACCAAAAATCGGGCCATGCCAAGGTCTTTATGTCACCAATCGAGACATTCCAAACGTGCAAAGGGGGGCTTTTTACAAAAACAGGCTTAAAATTTCAAGTTTTTACGAATTTGGGTTTTCAAAAAAAAATTTACAAAAACAGGGGACCCCTCCCCCACTCAACAGAGGGGGGCCCCTCTAACCCCACCCCACCCCCCTCCCGTCCCTTTATTTTCAACGAACTGGACCCCTCCCCCTCTTTCTTTTTCAGAAAACTAAAGGGGGCTCCCCCACCTCCTCCTCCAATTTTGGCAAGTGCTAAATTGGAGAGGACCCCTACCAATTTTTCACTGCCCCCTCCTCCTTTTCCACGGACCCCTCTGCTCCTTCTTTTCCGCACATTATCTCTGCCATTTTCACGTGGCAGAGATTCATCTCTACAATAAAAAAAAAATTATATAAGAATCGCTTAAAGAGCGAAATCTAAAGACGCTCTGAAAAAAAAAAAGAAACGGAGAACGTATCGAGAGAAAACGGAGAGATTGCGAATATTTTATTTTAAATACCTTTTCATGTTGAACCATTTAAAATATTGACTTTTTTTTCGTGAACACTTTTTTTGCCCTCAAATGCTATTTTTTTTTATTAATTTTGAAGTATTTTTATATTTTCAGAAAAAATACTAAAAATGTGAAAAAAATATGAAAATTTATTTTTTTTTCAAAAATGGTTCTCTATGGTTGGCCAAGGTCTCTAAAATTGATTTTTCAAGAAAATTATTAGAAAATAAAAAACTATAAATTGAAAAATCATATTTGAAAGTTTTACGTAAGCCTGAGAAACCAATTTGGGTGAAAAAATAATTTTTGGAAATTTTCGTAATTTTAAATACAATATTCATATTTATAAAATATCCAAAAATAAATAAAAAATAAATTCCCTAACCCCTAAAATGCCCCCTCCCCACCCCCCAGCCAAAATCCCCCCTCCCCACCCCACCCCCCTCTTGTTCGGCACTAATGGTGCCAAACAACTCCTTGTTCGGCACTATTGGTGCCAAAAAAGCGAGTTCGACACTACCATCACCGAACAAGGGTTTGTTCGGTCCTTCAACCACCAAACAAGCCCCATTTTGGTATTTTTTTTTAAAATCCAAATTTGTAAAAATTAAAAATTTTAAACCCCTTTTTTGTAAAAAGCCCTGCAAAGGGCTTATGGCTGCCATATTAAATTAAGTTGCTAATAAAGTGACTTTGCATCACTTGCCGTCCCTAGGAAGAAAATCATGCTTATCCTTAACAGCCAAAGTGAGTTAATCAATTAGCTGAATAAGATATGCAAATTTATCCACTTTCAAAATTGTTAATTATTAAAACAAATAATAAGTAATTATAGCTCATGAAGTTTGGTCATTACTCCATAAAAGCGGGAAAATCACCAAACTTTTTTTAAAACATTTTGTACCTTTGTCAATTTAGTCATAAACCTATTAATTTGATCGATATAGTCCTAAACATTTTGACTATTTTCCAATTGAGACTTTCTGGTCAATTTTCCCGAGCCATACTTATGTTGAAACACTAATGTTTCTAGGTTCTGTTATAATTTGAATTTTCAACTACAAAGTAATTCAATTAACTACCTCTCCACGTTTAAGGTTTTGCCAACATCTGAAAGAAAAATTGTCTATTCAATCCTCAACCTATTATTCAAATACCAAATCAATTTCAAATTTTGAAATTTTTTCAATTTAGTCATAAATTTTTGTGCAATTTTTCAACGTAGTCCTTTTGGTCAATTTTCGCTGAAAATGGCTAACATGGTAGTGTGTCGCATAGGATGGCTGATAATGATTGGATTGCCACGTTGGTGCATGAAAATTGATTGAAATGAGTATATTGGAATTTGGCACAAAGTTTTACGACTAAATTGAAAAAATTGAAAAGTTTAGGACTGATTCAATATCCATACAATAAACTTAAGATTCATCATGTATTTTGAAAAAATCGAAAAGTTTACGAATGATTTACTATCCGTACAATAAACTTAAGATTCATTATGTAATTTTTCCTTATTTAAACGGTTAATTCTTTGAGATTTGGAGTTTTCCTCTTTTTCTTTTCATGCGCATAGATATTTCATTGAACTTTTCAATGTCTTACTTTTTTACATGTGCGTAATACTAGTAAAATACAAGACTCTCTCCTGCGAGTACATTCAAGAAAACGGTTTTACACATCCCAAGCTCAATTAAAATTAATCTAAATTGCTTGGTACTTTATTCACTATTTTAGAAAATTAAAGCTCAACTGATTCCGAACTTAGCATTAATAATAGGCAAACTTGAAAATTCTCAAAAAACAATTACAATATGAGTAAATGCTTACTCTCACATTCATGCACTTTTTTTTCGAAGTCAAAATAGGCAAGGCTAAGCAGCATAGCTATTAGCATAAGGATGGACATTCGCATCGAGGAAAGGTTGTCACTTAGCACGACTAGCAATGGGTCCGAGTTACCCGAGTTCCGTTCCACTAAGTTGCTAAAAAGTCCCAAATCTATTTGATCGACAGTTTTTTCGAGAAATTGGGTAAAGTAATTGTATGAAACCGACACCATACTTTTATTCACCTTTCTCTAACCAAATACAAATATCCTTACCAAAATTGACAATTTCAGCATATCTAGTCATAAAATTTTTGGCAATCATGTTTTATATTTTGTCAACCCAAAAATAAAATCATGGAGTCTAGGATCTTCAAATTTGAAGTTAAAAATCTATATGAGTAACTAATGCTTATTCAGGTAATATGATTTTTTTTGGGGTAAAAAAAAAAAGACTTCACTAAAAAAATCCAAAGCTCGAGTACAAAAGACGAGATTTCAACAAAGTAAAGCTGATGAGGCCAGAACTTTGCTTATGGCTGAAGTCTGTTTGATTTTCTTCCTGGTTGTGTCTTTTTGTACGTCATTTTTTCGGGAAATGTATGAATTCTCAACAAAATCAATGCTGCGTTATTAGGATTCAATTTGATAGTCTTACCACGTTCTCTATTACTCAAAATTAGCATGACTGGAGGATAGAATTATTGTTTTTAAAAAATGCTGTCGGGAATTTTTTTTTTCTCGTTATAGTTAAGTGAAAAGATCAATAGACATAATTAGTACGAGAAATTTTTTCATCAAATTCTAAAAGCAACCCCTGCAAAGAACTTACAAGTAAATTAGTGTTTTAGTGCTAATAGGTAGCCACCTGCTGGTAAAGGAATTGTAGGTGGGGGCGAGGCTCGACTCCCGCCCTCTACAAAGAAGGCAAAGCAAAATTTAGAAGGAGAAGAGTTAGAGACAAAAAAAAAAAAAAGTAGTGTTCTAATAAAAATAACTTTGGCACATAAGTGCATTTGATGCAATGACCATCAGTGAGATAACTATTTGTTTTTCCAAAAAAAAAAAACAATTCTGTAGAGATATTCTAAAACTATGATGTTGTACTGTAACTATGAAATTGATCATAGCTTTGAATGCACCATGCCGCCTGGTCGAATTGTTGGTTCATATAGTCCGTCCCAAGTCGTTGCTTAAAATAACAACGAAAAAGTAAATTAATTGCATATTTAAAGTGCGAATTACATGTAATCGCGAAAGTGGATTCCTACATTAACATGTTCAAAAGCCATTATCCATTTATCAGGTTTTTTTTTTTCAATAATATTAAAGCAGACTAAATGAGAAATAGATTCAGAATAGAAATCAGAAATTAAAATCTTCAGCTTCTCTATTTTTAGAAAAGATATAAATGAGAAATAAGAATTTTTCTCATTATTCACTTTCTCTCTCTCGTCTTGGTCACCAATTAGTCATCTCTAGATGGTTGGTCCGCTGTCCCTTGGTTCTCTATTCTACCGGTTTGCCAGGTTGGTCGTCAGTTCGTTGACCCTTGGTTACCATCTACCATCTTCCAGCCACCGGTCACCAGCCCGATTGTCGATCGACGGTTTGCGGTACCTTGGTACACTGGTTTGTCGTTTGTCGATTCGCCATCCACTTGTCCGCCATCCCTCGGTTGTCGAAACACCATCTCCTGGTCGCGAGTTTGCCGTCCCTCGATTCGCTAGTCGTCTGTCATTGGTTCATCGTCTGCCGGCCCTTGGTCATCGTCAATTGGTTCACTAGTTGCCAGTTGCTAGTCTATAGTCCCTTGATACACCGGTCTGCCATCCACCGATTCATCACTCCATCGTCCACCGGTCCATTGGCCCCCGATTGCCAATCCACTGGTTGACGGTTTGTCGGAACCTAGTCGCTGGTTCATGATCCGCTAGTCGGTGGTTGCCGATAGTCGATGTTCCTAGAATTTTTTTGTTGTTATGAAACAAATTTTTATTTTAAAAATAAAAATTTTGTGTTATGCATTTATTGCTCAGAAACTTGTCCAAGAACTAGAAATATAAAAATCTATTTCTACCTAAAATTGATTTCAGAAATAGAATGGTTGTGCCCTAAATTAAACAAAAAACAACAAAATGCATGTAAAATATATCAAAACAAATTGACAAAATCGAATTTTGCAGCTAAAAAGTATTTGATATAGTTTTTTAGTCTTTTTGATGTGGTTTTGTTTTCATTCTTTTGATGTGGGACTATCATTGGCCAATAACAAACGTGGTATTGGTTAAGTGGATCCAATTTTTTTTCTCCAAGTATATGCACATGTTTAATCAAATTATTTATAAGGGCGTATGAACACTAGTTACAGACCAGAATGTACTTTCTGATATGTAAAATTAACGGGAGAATATATATATATATATATATATATATTTTTTTTTTTTTACGCGGAACGCGCACGACGAATTCACTGCATAGTAAAGTCCGAATACATATAATGATTTTTGGAAAATGCACCAAGCACACTACACACATCACGTTAAATCAGACTGATCCATAAAACATACTCCCGTTATCAAACTCAATAGCTTATGGCTATTTTGACAAAAAAGGTATTGGCAAACATGTTAATTTTAAGGTACACCTTTCCCAGTTTGGAGTTAACCACCAACCTCTAAGACTCCTGGTAGTTTTACGGAGCGTTCGACATGCCCTTATGGTGAAAAATGTCCTCGCCGTGCTAATCAGTATCTTTAGGTGTCCAACCTACTTAGGTTTAGCACGAGGTTCGATTGGTGATGCCTCGAGTTTAATTAATGAGAAGATTATCATCTTTTGGTTCTAGGACCTAAACATAGGACATGGAACACACTCAAATTGGACATGTTGAAGAACCAATCAAAAAGGCTGTTTGTATTTCAACAATCGAATTGTCATTCATTCTATAGCATTTTAATAGCCTTTCTTTCTGATTATTCTCAAGAACCTTTTTTTTTCACAAATTATTGTCAAAATTTACGATTCTTAAATTTAAAAAAAAAGTGAAAATTACACATCAAGCTACTATTTGTACATTGTGAAAGGTTTCGGATTTTATAAGCTCAAAATAAATTCAAGAGTGAATAAATTAATTAAAAGAAAATGTTGTCAGATATTTACAAATTCAAGGTATCTATGTTTCATGGAAAACTCAATGTTTGAAAAATATTTTCTGAAAAATGATTGTTTGAATCACTTATAAATGAATTAATAAAAAAATATTTTCATCACTCATGAAAATAGTTAGTTATAAAATATTTTATATATAAAAAATATTTTTTATTGACTAATTTTATAAGCAATATAACACATTATTTTTCAAAAAAAAATATTTAAATATTGAGTTTTCCCTATATAATCGCATCCTTAATTAAAAAAATTGGTTGGTTCACGTGCATCGGGGAGTGAGCGTAGGAAAGTGAGTGGAATATTTTGGGCAAGGACAAGATGATATGGTAAATAAATGCTTGTTGTGAGATGGAATGTGGCTCAAAAGAAAGGCCGAAAATATGTAATTTCAAAATTAGCCGATGCAAAGGGGTATTGAATGAAACATTCAAATGGTTTTCCATATTTTCATAAAGGAATAATCCCATATAAAAAAAAAATTCATTCCATTAGGCTTCCGTCCACAATAGTCCACAATAACCATTAACAATCTCATATGACGGCATTTGGACAATACTAGGGATGAGAATTTGATGTGGCGATGGATGCATGTTGCTAGGTCAACTAAGAGGTGGTCACATTAAACTTTTTACCATCAATCATGCCATCAAATTGGAATTTTTTAACCTTCCATTAGACATTAGACTTCTGTCCACAATGGCCATTAAAGGTTTCCACATGGTAGCATTTAGAGAACGAAGGGAAACAAATTTGATCGTGGGGATGGATGCATATTGCTAAATCAATCTAATGGTAGTCACATCAGTTTTTTTACCGTTACGCGCACCGTCACTTTGAAATTTTTATTTGTCATTAGGCTTCTGTCCATAATGACCGTTAACAATCTCACATGGCAACATTTGGACAACATTAGGGAAACGAATTTAACGTGGCAATGGATGGATGCACATTACCAAGTCGACCAAGTGATAGTCACATCAAAATTTTTGCCGTTATGTTGGATTTTTTACCTTTCATTAGGCTTCTGTCCACAATGACGGTTAAAAATCCCACATGGCAGCCTTAATGAATTTGACGTGGCGATGAGATACACGTTGCCAAGTCGACCAATAGGTAGTCACATCAGATTTTTACCGCCACCTTAACGGTGGATTTTTATCTGTCATATGAACGGGAGGTACTTTCGGTCATTAGTACAAGTTTGGGAGTGATATCGCGATAAAAATGATATCGGGGTAATTAGACAATGTACAGCATCTCTCCCTCCCCCAATGCGTCCTGTGCGCTATATAAACGGTTCAAACCTCGTTCTCGTCTCCATCTCTGCGGTTTGCCTCCAGGCATCTTCAACCCTCTGGAACTAGCATCATTCGATCTTCCTCCATCCATGGCTGTTTCTGCAGCCTCCTTCACCCTGACCCACTCTCTCTTTCCTCATCCCCAACCACAACTGAAGAATCCCTCCGCAGGATTGCTCAGCAGCAGTGGCAGAGCACCCGGCAATGGTTCCACAGTAAGTCTCTCAAAGTTTCTCCTCCATCATGGTTTATGTTGCAGGGTGCTTGGAGTTGCAGACGTTTGAATGGTGTATCTTTTTTTTTTTTTTTTCCGTGTTTCAGCTGTGCGTGAAAGCTTCTTCTTCTAGTTCGAGCTCGGACAGTGAGGAAGGGAAGGGCAAAGTGATGCTGCGGAAGGAAAGGGACGAGTGGTTTATCAACTTCTCCGGGGACAAACCCACCACGCCTTTGCTTGATACCGTGAATTATCCAGTTCATATGAAGAACTTGTCCACGCCGGTAATATTAGTAGTCCTGGACCCTTCGATCCAACAGCGATCATTTAATCTGTTAGATCAAGACTTGGTTTAATACTTTGATGAAAGGACTTTGCCAATGTCCGTCTTCGAATAGTATATGTAGAATGATTCTCCTTCTCCATCTTTGCAAGTTTTGGAGTGATGAGTTTAATTTGAATGAATAATGTGTGTGTTAGGATCTTGAACAATTGGCTGCAGAGCTAAGGGCAGAGATAGTGCACTCGGTCTCAAAGACGGGCGGTCATCTGAGCTCGAGCCTCGGCGTGGTGGAACTCACGGTGGCTCTTCACCATGTTTTCAATGCCCCAGAAGACAAAATCTTATGGGACGTCGGACATCAGGTATAGGTCTAATCAAATTCATCAATTAAAGATGAAAAATGTCGAGTTAGGGGAGAAATCGCAGAGAAAGACAGCATCGAAAAATCTTTCGAGTACGTCGATATCGATCCTCTTGACGGCAAGAATCCGATTATGAACACTGAAGAGATAATTTTTGCAGGCATACCCCCACAAGATTCTGACCGGAAGGCGGTCTCGGATGCACACAATTCGGAAGACTTCGGGGCTTTCGGGGTTTCCCAAAAGGGGTGAGAGTGTTTATGATACATTTGGCGTGGGACACAGTTCGACAAGCATCTCTGCCGGTCTCGGTATGAGTTCTAACTTCGAAAGTCTAGTTTCCACCATAATTTTGAGCAAGTAAAGCAGGCCCCCGAACAAGATGATAACTCTTTCTTGTGAATGATCGAAAGGTATGGCGGTTGGGAGAGATCTCCTGGGAAAGAGCAACAATGTCATTTCTGTGATAGGAGATGGAGCCATGACGGCCGGTCAGGCGTACGAAGCTATGAACAATGCGGGTTTTCTAGATTCTAATCTAATTGTCGTGTTGAATGACAACAAGCAAGTTTCTTTGCCTACTGCTACTCTTGACGGCCCTGCGACCCCCGTCGGTGCCCTCAGCAGCACCCTCACCAAACTGCAAGCGAGCAAAAATTTCCGCAAGCTCCGAGAGGCTGCCAAAGTGAGCATCTCACCGATTTCATGTAGTGCTATGCGCATTTCTATCGATGCTTGTCTGAACTAAAGATTGGTTTGAACTCCTGCTTGTTTGCAAAGAGCATTACAAGGCAGATCGGGGGACAAACACACCAAGTCGCGGCTAAAGTAGACGAATACGCGAGGGGGTTCATCAGCGCCTCTGGTTCTACGCTCTTTGAGGAGCTTGGGCTGTATTACATCGGACCGGTGGACGGGCACAATGTTGAAGATCTTGTGACGATCTTCCAGAAAGTGAAAGCCATGCCGGCTCCAGGTCCTGTTTTGATTCACATCGTCACGGAGAAAGGAAAAGGGTATCCTCCGGCAGAGGCCGCATCAGACAAAATGCACGGTGAGACCAGTTTTTCAGATCCTGCTACAGAATGTCTTTTCGTGAATCCTCCTCATAGGACTCCCTTAATCTGATTATGACGTACGTCAGGGGTTGTCAAGTTCGATCCGAGCACCGGGAAGCAATTCAAGACCAAATCCCCGACGCTGTCCTATACACAGTATTTCGCAGAGTCCCTGATAAAAGAAGCCGAGGTCGATGACAAGATTGTTGCGATCCATGCGGCTATGGGTGGTGGGACGGGTCTCAATTATTTTCAGAAGAGGTTCCCTGATCGGTGCTTCGATGTGGGGATCGCGGAGCAACATGCCGTCACGTTTGCTGCTGGATTAGCCACAGAGGGTCTCAAACCCTTTTGTGCCATCTATTCATCGTTCTTGCAACGAGGATACGATCAGGTGAACTAACATCGACGTTCCTAAAACAAGTCCTGTTCCAACTGTAAATTTTTCCGCCCCATCATCGATCTTAGCAAATTGAGGGTAATTTCGTGCAGGTTGTCCACGATGTAGATCTCCAGAAACTACCCGTTCACTTCGCGATGGACCGGGCAGGTTTGGTTGGTGCAGACGGGCCTACGCACTGCGGAGCATTTGACATAACGTATATGGCTTGCCTGCCTAACATGGTTGTTATGGCTCCATCGGACGAAGCCGAGCTTATGCACATGGTTGCTACTGCAGCATCCATCGATGATAGGCCCAGTTGCTTCAGGTTCCCGAGGGGCAATGGCGTCGGTGCAACTCTTCCTCCTAACAACAAAGGAATTCCGCTTGAGGTTAGTCTAACCGTACGACATAACAATTTCTCAATCTGAGTAGTGCTTGAGGCTAATCCGTCATGTTTTAACAAATATTACAGATAGGAAAGGGAAGGATATTGCAGGAAGGTAGCAGAATTGCGATTCTTGGGTACGGATCGATAGTTCAACAGTGTGTTGCAGCAGCAAAAATGCTCAAGTCCATAGACATCGATATTACCCTCGCTGATGCAAGATTCTGCAAGCCTTTGGACACAGATCTCATCGCCCAACTGGCCAATCATCACGAGATACTGATTACTATCGAGGAAGGTTCTGTCGGAGGCTTTGGATCGCATGTGTCACACTTCCTAAGTATTTCCGGCATCCTTGATGGACCCCTCAAGGCAAGTCTCTTTCGAAATTTTATCTGGTGACCATGAACTTAGCACTACTGATTAAACTGCGACTCTCGGAAGCGCTCATGGATTGGCGTATTTCGTAATAAACTAAGGTTTATGTTCCTGGCTGTACATGTTGTCGGTTCGAATCTATGAGCATACGCATCGAACCTGAAATTCCAATTTAATGTCTTCAACTAACAAGTTTTTCCTAACGTGCTTGTATACAGTTACGAGCTATGGTCTTACCTGATAGATACATCGAACATGGAGCACCACAAGACCAGCTTGAAGAAGCCGGGCTGTCCTCCAGGCATATATGTGCGACCGTCCTATCGGTGTTGGGCAGGCAGAAAGAGGCTTTCCAGTTCAAGTGAACACAAAAACTGAAGCCAATACGTTTTCTCTCCCGTTTCACAGCAATGTTACATGGGAGGGATGTTGTACAAACTCGAAAGTTGATGATTTATACGAGTCGAATAAAGAAAGATCTCGAATTTTATGTATTTATACCGTAGGAAATGTACAGCGTCGCTAGATATCGGGGACGGACCGGTCGGTAATTGCTTGATTATAGCATACTCCCGGCTCCTGGTATCCCCACTCTCATCAGTAATACAAACGATTGTGGTTGCTGTCGAGTCATAGAATGAGAAAGATTGGTTCTTCTTCAGTTTCTAGAAAGAAGAACAATCAATTCCTCATTGAAAAACAGAAAAGAAGAAGCATCGCACAGGATATCCCGCGCAAGCCCTGCCGTCGTCGTTGGACCCTCAGGCTCTTCCTCTACGCCTTCCACCCCTCGGATCCTGTTCGAGGGGTCGCCGAAAGCCATCCAGCTGGTAACTTGAGCTGAGTTCCGGATTTAGGGGTCGCTTGTCCCCTCTCTCCTTCCCCTCCGGTTGGATTCCTTTGTGGTGCTTTGCTAATTGTCTGTATCCATGGAAAGGCAATAATCTGTCCATGGCGCCTAAGCCCGCGATTCGTCCCGTCCCGAGGAAGGTCTCCATGGAAGCGGAGAAGCCTAAGGCTGGCTTTGGCTTGGAGAATGTCCCGAGTGTCAGCTTTGTGGAAAATGTGAATGACCCTATTGTGGTGTCCCCTACTGCGGCTGTTGTGGACCCTATAACTAGTGTTACTGCCCACCCCAAAGGGGCTACTGGCCCTCGTCCAAAGGCTATTGAGACCTCATCTGCTGGTGAGGTAGCTCAGAAACAAGGTCAAAGAAGACGCTCTCGGAGTGGGGGACGTTCTAGCTCTAGAACCCCCCGTCAAGGCCCCGCTGCAGTTGAAATCCCCCAGCGGTCTTGGGCTGCTGTAGCGAAATCAGCCGCGAAAGGGTATGCCTTATCTTATCTGCCCCCTGAAATTGTTAATGGAAAGCCTCTAGTTCGAATTTCTGATGATGTCTTAGAGGAGGCTCACCCGAAATGGAAGTTGTGTCTGGTTGAATATTTTGTTGGTAGAAAGGTTTCATATAAGGCCACTGAGATGGCTGTTAAACATATATGGGGCTCTCACGTTACTGAGATTTTGGCTAATGAGGATGGCTTTTTCTTCTTCAATATTCCTGATGCGGAGTACCGGCAGAAGATCTTGGATAGCGGCCATATTACTGTGTCTAGAGTGCCATTGATTCTGCAACACTGGCATCCACATTTGATCTTGAAGAAAGATCAGCACTTGTCCCTTCCAGTATGGATTCGGCTGAAATCCATTCCATTCTCCATGTGGTCGGCCCATGCAATTAGTCTGATTGCTAGTGCAATTGGGAAACCTCTCCATGTGGATCTCCATACAGCCAATTTAAAAATGCTCTCCTTTGTACGGGTATGTGTCGAAATTGCTGTAAACTCCCCCTTGTTGGAATCTGTTGATGTAGAATTGGACTCCGGTATTGTGCATCCTATCTTGGTTGAGTATGAATGGCGACCTTTATCTTGTGCAAAGTGTGGAACTTTTGGCCACCAATGTTTGGAGTCCAACAGGTCGGTTGATGCCGATATTACTCCTTCTGTTCAAGTGCAGGCTATGCCCGTGGTAGAGGATACTGAAGTGGCTCAAGCCACTGCTCTGCCCACCTCTCAGCCACAATGGATGGATGACAGTGGAGAAGAGGAACAAATCCCGGTCCAAACAGGCAGCCCCCAACTAGATCCCGACTCAAGGGAAACAACAGATTGTGGCTGGGCTATGTGAAGTCTCACAGAACCCCTTGTTTGTCCCGGCTGTGGACTCAAACCGAGCTACCTCGTTGCCAAGGTCTAGTGAATCAAGTGATGCTACGACCTCCAGTTTCGAGGATGAAATTGAGGATACTATTAGCAACATTGGTAGCGAAGGTGATGAGGATTTGCTGGCCCAAAAGGCTGTGCCTAATGTACGCAACAAACCCAATCCAGTCCGGGGGACAAAAACTGATCTGAGTAAGTGTCGCGACCTAAAATTCATTTTTTTAGGTTAATGGATTACCAGATTAATTAATTAAATTAACTAACCTAGTTCGAGCTCTCCCAAGCTCTACCAAATCGCGACTTTGGTTTTTTGTTCAAATGGTTTTAAATTTTGGAGTCGCCACTAATCATTTTTGGTAGGTTGATTAGAAACCTAAGTAAATTAGCGGGAGAACTAAATTACTTCTACGAACCACAGATTATGAGTTCGGGGACTTGGTTACACTAGTTAATTAAAATTAATGCCTTTTCGGTACCTTAATTTCATGGGTATTCTAATTTGGCAACTCAGGCTTGGTTTATTCCTAAGACTCTAGTGGAGTGTTCTCTTTTTTGTATTTTCACTTTTTTAAATGGAATATACGTGAGTGACATTTTTTTTGGCATTTTCAAAATATTAAGTATTTCCCTGAAGCCGAAAGAGGGAGTGAGTTAACGACTTCTGTGTAGTGCTGCAAGCTACTCATTTTAGGGTTTAGTGATTCAAAAATTAAATTACAGGAAGTAAATGACAATAAATAAATACCACCAATGGATAGCTCAGCCTTGGCTTGGCCCTCTCCTTTGGGATTTAAGGTGCAGGAATTTAAATTGCAGAAAATTAAAATGACCTCTAGTGAATAGGCTCTGCCCTTCACATTATGGGGTTTAAATTCTTTAAAATAAAACGAATTGATTTGACAATTCGAGCCGAAATCCATCGACGGATCAATTGAAAATTTAATGGGCACTCAAGAGCTCGTCGGCGCCAATCTTACACCTCCATGGGATTTACCGTTGACTTGGAGTCGTCCTTTACCTGACATAAAAATATGGAGAAATGGAGTAATTGAGCAAATATGATTTAATTCACATTAAAAATTAGAACAATGAAAGAGGCACTTAGCTTCAATGGCATTATGAGAAGTGCTTGATGGATATAATTGGTTCCTGCCTGAAATCAAATATGGGGAAATGGGAGAAGAGTAGAAAATTTGAGCTAGTTTATACTAAAAAATCAAAGAGAGTAGAGGGACACTTAGCTTCAAATCTGGGATGAATTCTTGATTTATGTTGATCGATGAAGAAATTGATGATGATAACCCTTTAGCTTTAAACTCCCATCATCTTCAAAATTCTCTCTCTCTTTTTGGTATTTTCTTTCTCTCAAAATTTTCTTTAATCTCCCAAAACCCTCTCAAATATCCAAAATTTTCTCTCCAAAAAAATTCCCCTCTCAAGCTCATTTCTTCCTCCTTTTATAACCCACTCATCTATCTCCCATTCTAATTTTTCCACTAACTCTATCTCCCATTCTAATTTCTCCACTAACTCTTCTTCATTTTCATCTTCCCTTCTCCATCTCTATCTCACATTCTAATTTCTCCACTAACTCTTCTTCATATTCATCTTCCCTTCTCCATATCTATCTCCCATTCTACTAACTCTTCTTCATCTCCATCTTCCCTTCTCTATTCTCATCTTATTTTCTTTATCTTCTCTTCTCCATCTTCCCATCTTCATCTCCTCTTCTCCATCTTCTCTTCTCCATCTTCCCTTCTCTATTCTAAAATTTGGAATATTAAAGAACAATGTCACAACTCCTAAAAGTGAAAAAATGAAAATAAATTGACTCAAATTGAATTTTTTTAGGCCCGATTCGAGATTATGCTCATTAAGGAATACACGACCTCGAATTGGATTTTTTAAATTTGCAATGGCCAACATGAAAAGGGATTTAAAGGAAAAATATTGACTATTTTTATGTTTTTTTGTGGCCTCAAATGCTATTATTTATTAAATATTTCTTAATTTCTAAAAAATATATTTAAAAACAATACAAAAAATATGAAAAATTATTTTTTACTCAAAAATGGTTGCCTAAGCTTGGCCAAGGCTTCCAAAGTTGATTTTGTAATTTTCTCATTTTTCTTGATTTTTTTTTTATGAATTTTCGAAAATAAAAATATCAAAAATACTGAAAATATGAAAAATTATCTTTTGGTCAAAATTGATTCTTTAGGCTTGACCAAGGTCCCCAAAGTTAATTTTTTAATTTTATGAATTTTTATGGATTTTATATTAATTTTAAAAAAAATTAAAAATCAGGTGTCAACAGTGAGCCGATGGGGGCATCCTCTTCGGGAGCTGGCCATCTGAATGCTTCTGTGCATGAGACTATTGCTGATCTTGCTCATAAAGTTAAAGCTTCTTCTCGCAAAAAGCGGGGAGGCCCTAAATGGTAACCTCTCTCTCTCTCTCTCTCTCTCTCTCTCTCTCTCTCTCTCTCTCTCTCTCTCTCTCTCTCTCTCTCTCTCTCTCTCTATCTTGTACATATGTTAGTTGGTGTTTGGAACATTAGGGGTTTATCTAATCCCCTCCAGCAGGCTGAAATTAGGAATTTTGTCAAGGTTAACAACTTATCTTGTATCAGTATTTTGGAAACGAAAGCTCCCGCATCGTTATTTGCGAATTTATCCTCTTCCTTAATTCTGATTTGGAATTGGGTGGCTAATTATGCTGACTCTCCTCGAGGACGCATTTGGCTTGGCTGGGATCCCCGGGTTGCTGAGTTTGATATATCCTCAGGTTCGGACCAATTTATTCATGGTCGCCTTCATTTTTTAAGTTTGGATATCATTTGCCATATTACGGTGGTATATGCTAGCAACACTTTTGTGTCTAGAAGGGCACTATGGTCAGCCATTGAGCTTCTTAGTGTCTCTCATTCGGGGCTGCCATGGATGGTCGCGGGTGATTTCAATGCGTTCAAGGATGCGTCTGATCGTGTGGGGAGCTCGAATACGTGGATTCCAGCTTTTGATGAATTTGGCCAGTGCATTACTAATGCCGGTTTGGATGATCTGAGATACACTGGCTTCATATTTACTTGGTCCACCTTTTCTGGAGCTCGGCGCAAATAGAGGAAAATCGATAGAGTCCTTATGAATGACCAATGGCAAAGAGACTTCTCCTTCTCATAGGCATGCTTTTTGGCTCCCGGTGTCTCTGATCACTCTCCCATGACTATCCGGATTGTGCCTCGACCGATCTCAAAGAAGCCGTTCAAGTTTTTTAATATCTGGTTCTCTAACTCGATATTTTTGCCGCTAGTCGCTCAAGTCTGAGACATCCCTATGATGGGCTCCCCTATGTTTTGTCTATGCATAAGACTTAAAATGCTAAAAGGCCGCCTTAAGCAGCATCATAAGGAGTATTATTCGGATATCTCAAGGCGAACGTTGGAAGCGAGGAAGGCCCTTTTGGATGTCCAGGAAGGCTTACTTACTGACCCCCTGAATCAAGACCTTGCTGAATTGGTTCATCTTCGGCTGAGAGCATTTTCTGAGCTCAGAATGCAGGAGGAGTCCTTCTACAAGCAAAAGTCTTGCATTACATGGCTCAAAGAGGGGGACTTGAACACGAAATATTTTCATCATTTCGTCAACAAAAGGCACCAACGCAATAGAATTATGTCGGTTGTGGATACAGGGGGGAATACCTTGAATGATACGCCAGCGATTCAACAGCACATAGTGGACTACTACCGGGACCTTTTTGCCTCAGCCCCGGGACATCAAATCCCGTCCCTTTAAGAGGTACGCTCGGTTATCTCTTCTCCTTTATCGGTTGATCAAATTCAATGTCTTTCTAGACCGGTATGCAACCTAGAAATCAGAAACACATTATTCTCCCTAGCAAGTGGTAAAGCCCCGGGCCCGGATGGCTTTAATGTTGATTTCTTCAAAAACACATGGGATATTGTTGGTCACTCAGTAACAAGTGCCATCAAAGATTACTTCCATTCGGGTGAGTTACTCAGAGAGATCAATACTACAATCATTGCTCTTGTTCCTAAGGTTCCCAATGCAATGAGAATGGGGGACGTTAGACCTATTGCATGTTGCAATACCATTTACAAATGCATTACCAAGATACTTGCTAACAGAATTGCTACTGTGCTTCCAACTGTGATTAGTTCTCCTCAGAATACGTTTATTAAGGGGCGAAGAATTAGCGATAATATTCTTATTGCCCAGGAGCTCTTCAGTGGATTTCATGTTGAGCCTTATTCTTCGAAAGTAGCTATTAAAGTTGATTTTCAAAAGGCTTATGACACCATCAATTGGGACTTCCTGGAATTAACCTTGCTTGCCTTTGGCTTCCAGAGCAACTTTGTGAAGCTGGTAATGGAGTGTGTGTGCTCCTCGAAATTTTCGGACTCCATTAATGGTGAACTCCATGGTTTTTTTTCTAGTGGCAGGGGTATTCGCCAAGGGGATCCTATGTCCCCCTATCTATTTACCCTGGTAATGGAGATCTTTTCTGGCATTTTAAGTAACCAGGCTCGGCAATCTGGATTCAAATACTTCTGGCGGTGTAAAGCCTCTCGGCTGACTCACCTATTTTTCGCGGATGATGTTCTCTTTTTCTCGGAAGCTAACATGGCATCGGTTAACCTTTGGAAAGAGGGGTTAGATATTTTCTCAACCTAGACTGGTGTGAGACCCAATGTCACCAAGAGCGAGGTGTATTTTGCTGGTCGGTCTGATGCCTTGAAGTATCAAATTCTGGATTCCCTTGGCTTTACCGAAGGCAAGCTTCCGTTTCGTTATTTGGGGGTTCCGATTATTGCCAAAAGGCTCAGCAAGAGTGACTGCATCTCCCTGGTTAATACTATTACTTTATAGAGCCCAATCGTGGTCCCAACGATTCCTATCCTTTGCTGGTCGGTTGCAGCTCATAACCTCGGTTTTGCGTGCCATCAATAGTTATTGGGCGAGCATATTCATCCTTCCCATTTCAGTGCTAAATCGCATTGAGAAGGTCCTTCGCCAATTTCTCTGGAAGGGTCCTCGTTTAGGGCCGGGTGGTGCAAAGGTCCCATGGTCGGTGGTGTGTCTCCCTAAGGAGGAAGGTGGATTGGGTATTCGCCGTCTTTGTGATTGCAATCAAGCAGCGATGCTTAAACATATATGGATTTTGTTCTCGGACAAAGAATCTTTGTGGTGCAAGTGGATCCACTCTACATTCCTCAAGAACAAGAATTTTTGGGAGGTTAAAAAACCGACTTTTTGCTCTTGGGCTTGGAAGAAAATTTTGGACCTTCGGCCGGTGTTTCTCCCTCGCTACCAGTGGTGTCTTGGGAATGGCTCTTCGGTCTCCTTCTAGTTTGATCCTTGGCACCCTAATGGTCCCATCCATAATTTTTTTCTAATAGAGATATTTACCGTTCCGGTATATCGCGGAAGGCGTCAGTCCATGACGTTTGTGATGGCCATGTTGTTTCGGCTTTGATCTTAAATCGCCTGGCCTCCCGGCCTGATTTTCCTCCGGTCCTTTCTCCTGAGAAGCGGGATCACCTTTTGTGGCTACCTAATCCATTGGGTACCTTCACGGTTGCATCCGCTTAGAATGAGATTAGGTGCAGAAGTATGACTGTTAGTTGGCATCAATTCATTTGGGATCATCATGTTATCCCTCGGCATGCTTTCCTTCTGTGGCTTACCACCTTGAATAGATTGCCCACACAAGTCCTCCTTCTGAATTATAGACGGATTGGGATTATGCCCCTTTTGTCGCTGTAGACCAGACTCGGTGGATCACCTCTTCTTTGGGTGTAATATCACGGGATCTTTGGCTCTCTACTGGGCAACGAAATGCAACTTGACTTGGCGCAATAGAACATGGCTGGATAACCTTCGTTGGGCTATCTCTTGATTTGGCGGGCAGCCATTCCATCAATGCATTACTCGGTTCTCTTTTGCAGCTCTCTGCTATGTGATCTAGACGGAGCGCAACCAGATTCTTTTCAGGCAACAAAGCCAGGATATCACTACTTTGAAGAAACACCTCTCTAAGATTATCCAAGACAAGGTGTTGACTTACAAGAACATCGATGACAATCCTCGCAATAGGCAATTTTTATCTTCGTGGGGCTGTTCCCTTTCGATATTACATTGACCCGGCTGATCTGTTTCTTTTAGGTCCTTTACTGGTCTTGTGCCTTTGGGCTGTGTTCTTGGTGTCTATTTTTTCGGGAGCCCTGTCCTCCCTTGGCCTATGCGCATTCCCTCACGTCAACCCTACACCCGTACCTAAATTTGCGTAGATTCTGGTGGAGGGTTGTTTTGTTCGGGTTTTGTTTGCTTTGGCTCCTTCTTGTTCATGATTTTGAATGGTTAATATCATACTTACCTTTACCAAAAAAAAAACAATCAATTCCTCATTGCTTTTCGCCGGCATCGCGATGAAACAATGCTTCAAATGAGAGAACACTCACGTAGGAAGATGATTCCTCGCTTGGTTGTCCAATTAATTTGTCGATTTTTAATGCATATTGATGTAGTTAAAGAGAAAATGAATGCAAGAATTATGGTTTGATTTTGTTCATGTTGGAGAGGAGAAAATTACAAAAAGTCTTAAACCTATTGTAATTATAACAATTCAGTGTTTAACTCTCTTTTTTAGTAGATTTATCCTTAACCTTTTACAATTGTACCAATTCATATCAAAGCATTGGCAAATGGTTTGGTGTGAAATAATCTTTTTCAATTTAAATGAAAATGGTTAATACAAATGTATAAAACAAAATAAAAATCCTAGGGGTTAGATTTGATTGATCAAAATATTGAGGTTAAACCAATTTGTTTAACGAAAAATGAATAATTTGAAATACATTTTTCCTAATCAGAGACTACCTGGTTTCTAATTCCAAGAGAAAATCGGATCGCCCGAACAAACTAAATATTATTTTTTTATTTTTAAAAATTGATAATAAAATTTAATTTGGCATCCTTTGTTTATCATTCCGCACATCACATCTACATGGATGAGAAGAAGGATCACATGACTCAACCTGACAAAAAGGATGAGTGGGCCAAATACTTATAGCGAGCCATTCTCTCTTTAGTGTCCCACATCGACTAGTAGACACAATGAGAGAGAATGACTTGCTATAAATATAGCATGCATAACTCACTTATTTATTCTTCAATATTGGAACTGAACCAGGATCGCCAGTACGCTCCCCGTTTCTAAGCAACTTTGATCCAATTCTTGTTTTAGTTCTCAAATCATGATATTGGGAATTGGGATCACTAGACGAACTCAAACCATTCTCACCCCAACAATCATGGAAAATGCTTCTAAATCATTCATTTTCTGAAAAAAAAAAAAAGATTTTCCAAAAACCAACCGAGCCTAAAATTGGGAATTTCTGTTCTTGATTTGGACCGACCGATTAGCACAAACATGGTAGGATGTATGAGATGGATTTATTGATTTTTGTAGATATTTTATGTGCAAGATCTTAGCATGTCGTCATGAACTCTTATTAACTTATAATAGTCTCAAATTGCAACCAAATAAAATGAAATCTATACATAGGTTCATAAAAGAAGAAATAAGTAGCTGGTCAAGAGTCAAGACACGAGAAACTATGAAAGTGTCCATTTGATCACATTTCATTGAATTTAACTATTTTGATTGAAAATACTGCGACCAACAACTTGATATACATATTCCAATGCATGTGCATGATGAGGATGTATTTTTAGGGATGATAGGATTCTTGAAAGATAAAAGATTACCATCAAAGTACCAAGGACACCCCATTAGTCAAGGAAAAAGATTGGGATAGATAAAAATCACCGCTAAGACTTCAAAAAATCCAGCCAAGGAGGAAGGAATTTGAGATAGAAGAACTTCACGACCGAGACCTAAAGAAAAATGACTAACTAAGCATAAAAGACTTCTCAATTTGCCACTAAGGAACTTGAATAAAGAATTGAAATAAGAAATTCCTCACTTGAGGAAAATCTCACCTTTATTCAAATACAAATTTTGCCTATGGTACAAATGAGATCACCCTTTATTTATAGAATGATTATGTCAAACAAAAGAATAACTCTTGGAATGCTAGCTAACAATATGATTCGTTTGCTTCGTGAAAAATGAATGATTTGAAATATATTTTCCAAAAAATAACTGATTGTATTGCATATAAAAACAAATGAATAAATAAAAAGTTCATTGTCCACTAAAATATTTAGATATAAATTCATATTAATAGTAAATATTTTCATCAACTAGTTATTTAAAGCGATATAAGCAAAATTTTCTTTTAAAAAAATTCCAATCATCTATTTTTCGCGAAGCAAACTTACCTTTAGATTATTCACATAACTTAGACTAGTATCATTATAAAGAATCATAAAAACTAAGACCAAATGCATGTATCTAATATTAGAACCTCCAATTTCGCCCATCAGCCTTGGAAGCCGTATAGCTACCTTAAGAGATCAACAAACAGCCATGAAAATTGATCATAATAGCCTCTAGGTGCTAAGTGTCGCGACCTAAAAATCGGTTTCCCAATTTTTAAAGTTAATGGATTACCATGTTAATTAAATTGAATTAACTAGCATAGCTCGAACTCTCCCGAGTTCTACCAAATCGTGACTTAGGTTCAATTTCATCAAAAGAAGGATTTATCTTGGAGTCGCCACTAATCATTTTGGGTAGGTTGATTAGACACCTAAATAAAGCATCGGGAGAAATACTTTATTCCTACGAACCAGAGATTAATGAGTTCGGGGACTTGATTACGCTAATTTTTCAATTAACGCCCTTTCGGTACCAATTTCATGAAAATGTTCAACTTGGCAATTTTGATGAATTTTCACTTGAGGTTCAAAGGTGCAATTTTTTTTTGGTTTTCTTTTTATGAATTTTTTTTTAGATTTTTCAATGTATTATAAAGAATGCAAAATCACCCAAAGCAAACGAAGATGTGAAGAGAGAGCAGGTAAAGTAAAACTACCCTAAGGACAGTGAAAATAAAACCCGCAACTCGTCGGGTGAATAATTACAGACCAATTAAATAAAACCCGAGACATGATCGGGAACACAATAAAAAAGGACCGGAATGGACATCGGTCAAACACCCGTCGCCAAGCCTCGTGGGTCAGGAGTACAACAAAACGGACCGGAATGGACATCGGTCATCCTCCAGTCTTCAAAGCATCGGGCCGAAAGCCAAATGAAAATAATGAACTTATCCAATCGAACATGCATAATCACCAATGAGTTAAGACAATTCAAAAACTCAAAGAAAGTTTAACACGTGCTGATTAAACTTCATTGAGACCATTTTTTACATTTTCCAATGCATTAACACAAAAAATACGAATTAAATCATACTGTCCATGAACATTCTTAGGGAGAAAGCAGTAACCATAAAATACAAAAGAAATAATGAAATGTATGAAAAAATTCTGAGATTTTTTATGTGGATGGGAAAATGTGTCGATGACAACTTTCATGTTTTACATTCTTACTGAGGAGACACTCATTTTCGTGTAGAAAATGGTCTTTCATGAGAGCTCAGCAGCAAACAAACAAATTTCACAGAACAGACATACTTCAGGATTAAGCTCAAATGGACACTCAAATCTCAAAATTAATGCACCAAACTTTCCAGTCTACTAAACAAGACTCCAATGAACAACTTTCATTTTTTGTGAAGTTTCAAAAGAAGACTCTAAACATGAGATAATTACGAATCAATATGACCACGCACAGAAAAACACTCAGACTCAAGGACGCCAGCAGAATTGCATAATTTCATTAAATGCATTAAAAATACGAAACATGCATGAATATTTTTTTATTTTTTATATGTTATGCATTAAGATCTTATGAAAAAATGTCATGAAGAGGTCTTTATGAAACGAAGTCTAGAATAACCCATGGAAAATCATTTAGCGTGAAAGGTCAGATTAGAAAAATTCCATCTCAGGTTCTGATCACCATATTTCCAGATTTCTGCTCTCCATTTCGGGACCCTTTTGACATAGGAAACGACATCCATTTTCACGCCATAATATATCAAATCGAAGATCTCGAAGTCATCTACAAATGTTCAGTATATTTGTTTTTGAGATTTCGTCATCTAAACACAAAAAATTGAGTTACCAGATAATTGCACATGCTGATGCACCTAGAGCTCGTTGGAGATGAATCCGTCGCGTCGCCAAGACTTGTTCCACTGCAGCGAATTTTTCTCTCTCAAAATTTTTTCTCTTGAAATCTCTCCAAATTTCCCCCCTTCAAGGCTCTCATTCTTCCTTCTTTTATAGCCTACTCCCCCATCTTCCTTTATCTATCTTCATCTATCATTCTAATTTTTCCACTAACTTCATCTTCCCTTCTAATTCCACCATCTTCCCTTCTTTATCTCCATCTTCCCTTCTAATTCCACCATCCTCCATTCTTTATCTCCATCTTCCCTTCTAATTCACCATCTTCCATTCTAATCTTTCCATCTCCCATTCTAATTCTTCATCTTCCCTTCTAATTCTACCATCTTCCATTCTCCATCTTTCCTTCTAATTTCTCCATCTTCCCTTCTATCTCTCCCCTTCTCCATCTTCCTTTCTAATTTCTCCATCTTCCCTTCTATATCTCCCCTTCTCTATCTTCCTTTCTAATTTCTCCACTATCCCTAAAATTTTATGTATTTGCAATTCAGCCCCTGAAGTTTTATGTATTTGTAATTCAGTCCCTGAAGTTTTATGTATTTGCAATTCAGTCCCTGTGGAAAAATTTCTTTTAAGTTCAAAACTTCATAAGCCTTTCGGCACACGTCCCTCACGCTCAATCCAATCGTTTGTCAATTTAAGCTCAAATCCTCCGTTGTTAGCCATAATAAAATGCATGACCGACAAAAAATTAAATATGCAATGCATGAAAAAATTAATTTTTGGTGAGAACAAATTCTCATTTTGTGCAATATCAGAAATCAAAATTTAGGTGTCAACACTAAGTAGTCGATTAATGGCCTTGAAGTCGACAACACATTTGCAATTCGACATCTTAATAGTCTATCAACAACTAGTTCGTTGAATCAACAACTTCCCTATAGAATCCACATTTTCAACCTTGATCCTATTGAACCAAAACGTACCCAAAACCGGCCTTTACTTGCAACAGTAGGAATTGTGCTGGATAATCAATAAATTTGAAGTTGTGCTTGAGAATTGTTTCATCGAATCCAGTGCTCCTGCATTAGATTCTCACAAATTTGTCACACTAGAGGCATCGTCTTCAACACACTAGCTGATTCATAACATGTACAATCATGTCACATGAGATTCATATATGTATTCTTATCTCGTTCAACACAATAATCAGTTACATTGGTATATGAAGATAAATATGATGTGAAATTACATGACTCGTCCTTTTTAATTCAATACTTCAATAATGTGTATATGTGTGCGTGTGTGTTTATACAAACGAAGAATTAGGATCTTCTAAAATTAGGTAAGCTATCCCTCAAATTTGGGCACATTAACAAGGAAAGTGGACGCACAGATGATGCATCAATTTTTTTATTACTTTTTTCTCCTTTTCTTTCCGAATTTTGTCCCTTGTTCCCATTTGCATAGTACACCACTCGCATAGGGCGTTAGGCATAACCGTGCCAAGCTAAGCCTCCACTGTCGACCTCGCCTGCCCCTCTCGGCAATGCTACCACTAACATATTGGCCCTTCCCCGAGCCCCGACCAGCATCTCTATCCCTCTACATCTCTCTCTCCTCACCCCAGTGCGGCACAAGGTAGGTATGGGCTCGTGGCTTTCGGATCTAATGTCACCAAGGTTGGTCGGCAACACCAAAATAACTTGTTCACAAAGATAAGTTAACACTGTCGTTATGAAAATTTAAACTAGCTCCGTTTGTTTCACGGAAAATAAAGTGTTTCTGGAAAATATTTTCCAAGAAATCATTTTCCAGGAAAATGACTTCCTTTTCCGATGTTTGGCTGAAATTGAAATGGCGATGGACAAGGTCGTGGAGTGCGAGCGATAGACGAAAAGATGAAGGGAAGAAGCAAAGGAGGAAAATGATTTCCGTTTCTCAAAAGGAGGAAATCATTTTCCTTAGTTTTAGAAGGTTTTTTTTGTTGACCGGAAAACATTTTCCATTGACCATTCATTTTCCGCCCCCCAAACACCGGAAATTGAGGAAAATATTTTCCGGAAAAATATTTTCCGTGAAACAAACGGAGCCTAAAATCAAGTTTAATCAATATTAACACGGAAACTAAATTCCATCGAATTTTCAGAGCATATAATACATCGTAGGAACACGGTGCAACTAAGGGTGAGTATGAGCGGAGTGGGTAGGTTCCAGATCTAGAAACAAGAGCGGGTAGGTTCGAGAAGGTTCCATACCTTCCCCGAGCTAATGGACAATACGGTATAGTGTGTCATCCGATCAGTGATATAAGTTAGATTTGGATTTATTCTTTCACACGTGTTTCGTTTCGAAATGAGAATTCATTTCCATCGGAATGAATTCTAACTTCGAAAGTCCATTTTCCACCATAAACAAGATGCTCACTCTTTCTTGTAAATGATGAAAAGGTGTGGCGGTTGGGAGAGATATCCTGGGGAAGAACAACAATGTCATTTCTGCGATAGGAGATGGAGCCATGACGGCTGGTCAAGCGTACGAAGCTATGAACAACGCCGGTTCTAATCTAATTGTCGTGTTGAATGACAACAAGCAAGTTTCTTTGCCTACCGCTACTCTCGACGACCCTACGACCCCTGTCGGCGTGCTCAGTAGCGCCCTCACCAAACTCCAAGCGAGCAGAAAGTTCCGCAAGCTTCAGGAGGCTGCTAAGGTGAGCATCTCACCGATTTGATGTAGTGATATGCGCATTTCTATCGATCCTTGTATGAACTAAAGATTGGTTTGCACTCCTGTTTGTTTGTAAAGAGCATAACAAGGCTGATCGGGAGACAGACACACCAAGTCGCGGCTAAAGGAGACGAATACACGAGGAGTTCTTCAGCGCCTCCGGTTCTACGCTCTTTGAGGAGCTTGGGCTGCATTACGTTGGACCGGTGGACGGGCACAATGTCGAAGATCTTGTGACGATCTTCTAGAAAGTGAAAGCCATGCCGGCTGTCCTCTTTTGATCCACATCGTCACAGAGAAAGGGAGAGGGTATCCTCGGGCAGAGGCTGCATCGGACAGGATACACGGTGAGACAGATTTTTCAAATCCTGCTACTGCATTTGTCTTTTCGTGAATCCTTATGGGACTCCCTTAATCTGAATCTTACGTACTTCAGAGTGGTCAAATTCGATCCGAGCACCGGAAAGCAATTCAAGACCAAATCCCCAACGCTGTCTTATACATAGTATTTTGCAGAATCTTAAATAAAAGAAGGCGAGGTCAAAAACAAGATCATTGCGATCCACGCGACTATGGGTAGCAGGATGGGGTCTCACTTATTTTCAGAAGGGTTCCTTGATCGGTGCTTCGATGGGGGATCGCGGAGCAACATGCTGTCACATTTCTCGCTGGATTAACTACAGAGGGTCTCAAACCGTTTTCCGCCATCTATTCGTCGTTTTGCAACGAGCATACGATCAAGTGAAGTAACATAGAGATTCCTAAAACAAGTCCTGTTCCAACTGTAAATTTTCCTCCTCGTCATTCGTATTAGCAAATTGGGGGTCATTTTGTGCAGGTTGTCCACGATGTAGATCTCTAGAAACTACCCATTCGCGGTTTGGTTGGTGATGACGGGCCTACGCACTGTAGGGCATTTAACATAACATGCATGACATGCCTGCCTAACATGGTGGTTATTGTCACGCTCCGGCCCCGTCAAGCGCGCAACATCCCTTCACTTGCCAATCCGATCATCATCCGGCCAACTCTAGCGACAGCCCAGAACTCATCACGGCCAAACAACGACTAACAATTGTGACAGCGAAAACACATTCCCCTGACATATACACATGCAGGATAGAGAGATATAGAGACTACAACATAACAAAAACTAAATATTTACATTATATTAATAACAGGATTTATATACAATCCTCAGAAGATAATACAGGGCCTTCTACTCCCTAAAAAGATGAACAAAGCACTAAGTCTATTATGACTCAGCTTCGCTCTGCTCCGAGGACAGCAACTCCTCAGGGTTTGACTCCTCTGGCATCGAGAGATCAAACTCAAAATCACTATCACTGGCCATCGAGTCAAACTCAAACTTATTCTCCTCGCCATCTATCTCCATAACCACATTCCCATCTAAATCCAAGTCATCCATTGGCTCGGGGTCTACGACCTCACCTTCGAAAGTCAAGGGGTAAACCGATCCTCTCCAATCCGATATAGGTGCTCACATCAAAACCTTGAATTGGACCCCTATAAAATAACCTTGACCGAGACATCCAGGCCTCGTATCGATGGGGTATCAGGTACTCACCTCCCACATCTATTCATATTGTACTACTAACTTTCTTATACGAGGTAAAATATACCATAGAGTAAATGGTCTCATCAGTCTCTATCTTAACAGATATCCCGAACCGAACAAAATGGGAACTTATCTCGAGACCTAGGATCTGAAATGGTGATCAGCCAAAAATATGTGAGTCGAAACTCAGCAAGCACATGCCTAGACTCAATTTAGAATAACGCATATACCTCAAGCTAGAAATTTAAATCATCACATGCATGTTACGACTTCAGATCAAAAATATGCAAATGCATATGCTCATTAATTCTCTTGGGGTCCCCGGTAGCTCACTAGCTCTTTCGAACTGAACCCTATCGGTGGCTCAATAGCACTTCTAGTCCCGGCTACGTCATAGACGTCTCAGGCCTGTACCTTAACCCGTATCTAATCACACCAAAGTTGGCATCCTTGTCTCTCCAACTATCTCGTGCAAAGCACGTTAAGGCGCAAGTGCAACAACCGTGGCTCAATTAGTACTGCGATCGGTACCTCCTTATTTCCCCGCATTCCCGGTACCCCTTAGATGCTGCCGAGCTGTCCCGCACGGTTCTACGCACTTCGCCAAACGTACATGTCTCATGCCAGTATGTAGATTCATGATGAGTATCTTAGAATTCTCAATTGGCCCACTCCATAAATACTCATGCAAGTTAGATTTGCCACATGCATTTCCCAAGATTATTCACCAGAGCACGCAATTCACCTCAAAATAAATTGAATATAATAACTAGGCATTTCACGTTGCAAAAACTCGCATTCCATGACCCAATTTCCATTCTAAGTCACCTAGTTTCAAAGGCTCTGGCACACATGGCAATTTCTAGAGTTCACAAAAATTACCAATTTACCCCTATGGCTAGCGGCAAATAATCGACAATCAATGTCCAAGAAATTTAATATTTTTATCATAAAATTTTTCATACTAGTCCCTAACATACCTGACCTTTTAAGTCAAGTTTAGAAATGCACTCACCCAAAAGTCCAAGTTTGAGCTCGAGAATGGCGGACGATCATGGCTCGGCTAAATGGCGAACTTGCGCAAGCGACAGTGACGAGGCGGCTCGGCCGAGCGACTAGATCGGACCATAGACGATGATTGAGCTCGGGCCAAGCAGTGATAAGCTCGAGCCAAAGCGACGATGAGCTCGGGCTAAAGCAAGACGGCTACGAGCTTGGACAATCTTGGTTGGATACGTTCACGATGGCCGAGCGAGCGGTGGCTCAAGCAGCAGTAGCGGCGGCCAAGGGATTGCAACAACACGGCCAAGGAGCAGTCGAGAATCAGTAGTAAATAGTCCCCGATAGAGGAGGAGCAGTTGACGTGCTCACGACAGCTTTGGCCGAGAGAAGACAGAAGGGGATGCAGTAGCAAAAATTTTCCAGCAGCAGCACAGAGAGAAAAAAAAAATCCAACAGAAGTCCACGAGCAGCAGGCAACTCACAGCAACAACAAAAGTGCAGCGAACAGAGAAAAGAAGAAGGATTCAGCAGCTCAGGCTCATGAGCAGCAAGTTGCAGCTGCATTAACGGCTCAAAAACAAGCCAAAGAAAGAGGAACAACAGAGAGACCAGTGCAGCCGAGAGAGATGGAGTCCAACAGAGTCACAAGCAGCAGTAAGGGGCAATGGCCGAGGGAGGAAGAGGAAGAAAAAGCAGGTGCAATAGTGCAGTTAAGAAGAAAAGAGCAAAAGAAAAGAAAGAAAGAAAATGAGGAGCCAGCTACAGTGGAAATGGCAGCTCCTAATCATGCCATATTGTCTTACTTGCATGGGGAAAGGAAAGCTAATTAATGGGAGGAAGAAACGTGGGCAGACTTTCATGCATGAATGGCAAATTTTCAATTGGAATGATGAGTGTTTATCTCATTCACTTGGATAATTGAGTTCGGTTGACAGAGAAAGAAGGAGGGAACAAAAAGGGGCACGTGGAGTTCATAGGGAGGAGTTCAGCCGAGAATAAAAAGGAAGGGTGGGGTCCAAGACTCTTAAATTTTCTTGTCTTTAGCAAATGAATTTTGAGGACGTCACAGTTATGGCTCCATCGGACGAAGCCGAGCTTATGCACATGGTTACTGCTGCGGCTTCTATTGACGATAGGCCCAGTTGCTTCAAGTTCCTGAGGGGTAATGGTGTCGACGCGACTCTTCCTCCTAACAACAAAGGAATTCCGCTCGAGGTTTGTCTAACCATACAACATAACAATTTCTCCATCTGAGTAGTACTTGAGGCTAGTCTAGCATGTTTTAACGAATATTACAAAGAGGAAAGGGAAGGATATATTAGGTGTATGCCTTAAAGCAACCATGCGATGGTTATAATTGGACATTTTATTGTACTTTCAATCATATTAATGGCAATACATGTAATGCCCTGGATTTTCGATCCTTTTTCAGATATGTAAATAGAATGGATATATTTCATTGCTCGCACTCTATGATTAGACGGTCTCACTCTCTCTATGAACACACCCCTTGACCTTCGCCAATCTACATCTTCCAAAATAGATTATCTCTATGAGGTATCTTATCAAGAAGACTCGAAGATCTCTGAAACACACCTCCCCTTGATTAATCCTTACACTGCCTTTGCTAAACCATCCTCTTTTTCACCCATCAAAACCATCAGAGAACTCATCAAATCCAGTCCAAAGACTATTAAGGAGTATGTACAATCTTCAAAGTTCGATCAACATCCCATAATTGCTTCCTCGCAAGAACAATTTGTTACACTCTCCATTCCTCCAGAGTTCCCGATCCAGTCGATTAAACAAGGCTTTTCTCACCTTCATTTTGGAGCAATCAGAGTAGCCCTGTCCTTTCATGGACGAAAAGGCCTTCCTGTAGTTGCCAGAATTGCATTATTGGATACTCGCTTTTTGCAGTACCAACATGCTTGTATTAGCACTATCCAGACCACCCTCAATACAAGAACTATGTTTGTCACGCTCTTTCCAAACTTCAACATGGCTTTGGCTGACCCAAATCTACTCTCTGCATTAAAGATCCAGATCCAGATCACTGGAGCTGAACAAACCCCCGATTCCATAGCAGCTACCCTTCATTACCAGATGGTATATAGGGTTTAGAATCATGCTATCAACCTAAACCTGCCCGAATAAGATGATGCTCTTATCATTGATGTAACAAATGATCAGACCTCTTATGTCTTTATTCCTAAGCAAATTCCTCGTGAACAGCTTATCAAGCTCCTCCCTGATACTTGGGTCACAAATTATGAAAAGCTTCACCAAATGTCCAAGCCTATCCAAAGCACAAATCCGTGGTACACACAAAGACCTGATGGATCAATTGCTGTAACTTTTCCTAAAGACAAACCCACTCCATCATTTCCTCCTTTACCCACAATCCTTTGTTTTTCCCCTTGTCCAAAAGAAAAAATCTCAGATGAAAACCCAGATCTGAGATCACAAGTCCTTTCCTTTGATCAAGAGGGTATGCCGATCTATGCCTTCAAAGATTCAGCAGAACACTACTACTGGGATCCTTTCTGCCCATGCAACACTTGCACGTCCCCACAGGTTGAGAAAACCAAGAAGGTTAGAGACCCTCTCTTCTAGAAATTCCTGGACAAGGACCTTTCCATAGGACCACTTGGAGAAGACGCAGGAAGATACCAATTCATGGTGTCTTACAAGGATCACTCAAAAGATGAAAGACCCACGTCTCCAACTACTAGATCGGATCCTTTTCCTAATTCTCCACCGAACACCTCCCCGTTCTATAAACCAATCCAACGGTGGCAACGAAAGTGTTCTATCCCAGCAACTGAGTGCATCAGTTTTCCTTCCCCACCTAAACCTGCTCCTATACCAATTCATATGTTTAAACCACAAGACTTTCCACCACTTTCCAGACCCCCACCTCAAGAGCTGCCATCCTTTCCACCTGTTGAACCCTTTCAAGATCTTGGCCACAGATACTTCCATACACCAAAAATCTAAAAAACAAATACTGTCCTACCTTCGGGACACACTGTTGGGATGGAGCAATAGAAACGACTCTCAACTGGCAAACAGAAAACGCGCTAGCTCAAAACAGCGCTCTCCATGAGATTCGCACAGATGTCAAACTGATTAAGCGAATGATAGAAGATTTCCAAACCCGTTTGAACATTTTGGAGCAAGGCAGAATTCCTCACCACTATCTGGAAGACTAGACTCCAGAGATGAATAAGCTGAGGAACCAAATTCGAATGCTATAGCAACAGCTTGAGGACGCAAAGTCCTCATCCATGCACAGGCCGACGGTCCAGGAAGGACCATTTTTTGGAACTCATTTTCCATATCAAAGCGTTCCGATGCCACAAACCATCTCTCTTTCCACAACCACATCCTCAGGAACTACTCTCTTTCCTCCCTCAAATTCTCTATGCTTGAAAAGGCTTAAAGAAGAACAGCTTGAGAAAAAAAAAACGAGAAGAAGAAGAAGCCAAGGCTAAAATGACAGGGAAAAGCCATAAGGATCCACCAGAAGAAGGAAAACCTTCGATCCATATGATTGTCGGCACAAAGAATCCAATTGAGGGGTCCTTCAAAGAACAAGCTAAAAAGGTCTTACCCTCAATCACTGCCATCACCTACCAAGGATCTGAAACTTCAGATTCTTCTGATTCAGAACCCGACACACCTGTTTTCCCTCCTCAAATCTATATGGCTGATCCAATAGATCCCATTGATGAAAATCCTGGCCCATCAGTTCCAAACAATCCAGCTTTAAAATACTTCACCTTTGATGATCTTTCTCATATAAATGGCCTGACCGTCTCCAAGAATTCCATGCCTGGCTTATGGCTAGGGAACTACAAGATCATGACACTTATGCTTCTCTTCTAGAATTCACTACTCGTTTTACCGGAACTCTGAAACGATGGTGGTCCTTGGTATCTGAACAAGACCAAGTCTCATTGCTCTTGAATACATTCGAGAACACCCTCTCGGTGATCCATGTCTACTTCATAGGAGAAGTGCAAAATGAAGTAGAACTAAAGCGGAAAGAATATTTCGAAAGAAAATGCTGTTCTTGACAGGAAGGATCTAGACAAACACTTCAAAATCATGATGAAGTTGTTTTATGAAATTGGCAGAGATGTTAATCTCAAGTCAGTCTTTATGGCCTCCATTCCGAAAGAATTATCGAAAACTGTAGAGAAATCTTTGCATACTGCTCACAAAAGTGTTCTCAACACCACCTTGGGAGAACTTCAACAAGCAGTCCACATTGCATTAGAAGACGTCTGTCACCGCCGGGAACTATTCTGTAAATACATGCAAGAAAACAGATGAATCCAGGATGCATGTGATAAGTCGCACTGGAAAATCAAATGCCCCAAGTCCTGTGAAGGAAAGGAGTGCCCAGGCTTCAAAAGGAAAAAGCATCTTCAGAAGTATCACTCCAAGCCACTCAAGAGGAAAAGGAAGTGGAAATTCCTACGAAAGAAGCAATTCTCTTCTTCAGGGAAAAAGTCCACCAGGTGTTTCATCTGTAACAAAAAAGGACATTTTGCGAAAAACTGTCGTAAAGCTCCAAAAGGACAGAAAATGATCAGTCAACTTGAAAAGGTTGCTGGACTCTCTTTAGAAGACGATGATGTGGAATCAGTCTTCTCATTTGATGATGAACCTGAACCAAGCACATTGTTTGCCCTCAGACAATACTCTTCATATTTTGACCAAGAATCAGAAGAAGATGAACCTGAAACTGAACTTGAACCCGTTTTTTCCATTCTCTCATCATCACCTAAACCAGCTTCATTTTCCCACCCCTACCTAAAAGTCCATATTCATTCCCCTCACCTTCCAGAAACTATCCCATTGATTGCCTTGATAGATACTGGAGCCTCTGTCTCTCTGTTACATATCAAGATCCTCCCATCAAGATTCTGGAAACCTCATGTCACCAGTTTCACAGCTGCATCAGGAGATGTATTCTCCTCCTTTGTTAAAAGCCGCCCCATAATCATTTCTATCATGCCTGGTTGCGAAACCACGGCACCTATTTTAGGAAAGGAGTGCCCAGGCTTCAAAAGGAAAAAGCATCTTCAGAAGTATCACTCCAAGCCACTCAAGAGGAAAAGGAAGTGGAAATTCCTACGAAAGAAGCAATTCTCTTCTTCAGGGAAAAAGTCCACCAGGTGTTTCATCTGTAACAAAAAAGGACATTTTGCGAAAAACTGTCGTAAAGCTCCAAAAGGACAGAAAATGATCAGTCAACTTGAAAAGGTTGCTGGACTCTCTTTAGAAGACGATGATGTGGAATCAGTCTTCTCATTTGATGATGAACCTGAACCAAGCACATTGTTTGCCCTCAGACAATACTCTTCATATTTTGACCAAGAATCAGAAGAAGATGAACCTGAAACTGAACTTGAACCCGTTTTTTCCATTCTCTCATCATCACCTAAACCAGCTTCATTTTCCCACCCCTACCTAAAAGTCCATATTCATTCCCCTCACCTTCCAGAAACTATCCCGTTGATTGCCTTGATAGATACTGGAGCCTCTGTCTCTCTGTTACATATCAAGATCCTCCCATCAAGATTCTGGAAACCTCATGTCACCAGTTTCACAGCTGCATCAGGAGATGTATTCTCCTCCTTTGTTAAAAGCCGCCCCATAATCATTTCTATCATGCCTGGTTGCGAAACCACGGCACCTATTTTAGGAAGCGGAGCTCCAGACAGAGGTTTAATTCTCGGATGGGACATTCTTCCCCGTCTAAAAATCAAATTCCTTCCTCAAGGAGTCAAGTATAAATCTCGACTCAAGGAGTTTGTTCACACTCAAAGGCTTTCCTCCATCTCTCCCATCCTCCTTGATCCTATAACCCAAAGGCTGAGAGCCTTATATGCTGAGTCCCATTCTGCATTCGCCAAACAGCATTCCAATCCCCTTTGAAAGAACCCTCAATTCTTTGTCAAGCTCCCATTCAGGACTGATAAAGAAGTCAACCCCACAAGAGCATCACATTCTGGAATGAATCCTGAACAGTTGAAGCTTGCTGAAGCGGAATGCTCTGACTTGCTAAGTCAACGGCTTATTGAACTAGTCGACCCAAACAACTCCCAGTGGGCGTGTGAAGCTTTCTATGTAAATAAGAAGGCTGAACATATTCGTGGAAAACTTCGCCTGATAGTAAATTACCAGCCCTTAAATCTCTTTCTCAGAGATGATAAGTTTCCGCTTCCCCACAAAAACTCTTGGTTCTCTTCCTTATCAAATGCTCAGATCTATTCAAAGTTTGACCTAAAATTAGGATTTTGGCAATTGGGCATTCAACCCGAAGAAAGGTACAAAACAGGCTTCTGTATCCTTAACCATCACTATCGGTGGACAGTTTTACCATTTGGGCTTAAAACAGCACCATCCATATTCCAAAAGGCCATGTGCCGCATTTTTCAGCCCATTCTCTCTCAAGCCCAAATATATGTTAATGATATTCTCCTCTATAGCCTGGATGAAAAGGCACACTGTGCCTTACTGGATCAATTCTGTCAGATCGCCAAGGATTACGACATCATGTTGTCAGAATCCAAAATGGTGTTGGCACAGAAGGAAATTGAATCCTTGGGAATGCAATTAGATGAAGGAACTTATTGTCCCAAGCCTCATATTGCAGAAGAACTCCTCAAGTTTCCAGACAAAGACTTGTCTCGGAAAGAAGTTGAAATCTTTTTGGCAATCGTCAATTATCTTAGGGATTTTGTCCCAAAAATTGCCCCAATCCTCAAACCTCTCCAGCAGATGCTATAAAAGGATCCCCCTTCATGGGGTATCAAGCAAAACTCACTCTGTGAAAATTCTAAAGGAGAAACTTCAAGACCTTCCTCCTTTGGTCATTCCTTCAGATAGGAAAAGGATCCTTCAAACATATGCCAGTGACACTCACTGGGCAGCAATCCTTATTGAAGAAAAGAATGGTAGCCGAAATATTTGCGGATACAAGAGTGGTAATTTCTCTCCATTCGAACTTCACTACCAATCTACCTTTAAGGAAATCCTTGCTGTCAAAAACGGGATTAAGAAGTTTGAATTCAATTTAATTGGATATCACTTCTTGGTGGAAATGGACATGTCATCCTTTCCACAAATGCTGAAGTTCAAACAAAGACATATCCCTCATCCACAATTCCTAAGGTGGGCAGAATGGTTTTCCAAATACTCTTTCGAGACCAAGTACTTGAAGGGTACCCAGAATGTCTTGGTAGATTTCCTTTCCAAACACAAGACATTCAACGCAACTGGGTTACTTTCTAGTATCCTCCTGCAGGTCGAGACATAATTATCCAAGGACGATTCCAAGATATGCATGGTGTTATTCAAGCATACCATATAAATGTCATGAATGATTACCATGGTCTCATGTTCGTTGAGTTCACAGAAGCAAATACTCAACATCATTTCATGAAACCATTTCGATGGAATCCTGAACAAGCTTTCCCAAAAGATCAAAAGTGGTTATTCTGGTACATCTTGCACTTTCACACCATAGCCATTGAGTTTCCGACTGAACAACTCTTCCAAGTCATTCGTAGAGCTACACGAAATGAGTATGGTTATCTGAACAAGAAAATGTTTGTCCAGATGCTTTTATGGTTCAATACCCTCAATACGTGGAACATACTCATTACTACTCATAACTAGATTGGTCGTCCGGATCCAGAACGAAACACCATCATCCTATTCCATCGGTCATAGACATTTGTGAATACCCCAAGTTATGGAGAAGTTTCCTCTAAACCACCCCTCTGGGTATGGCAACTTTCAAACCTCAACAGAACCTTCAAACAATGATCATCCTTAAGACGTTAGGGAAAAGACTCGCAGATGATCTAGCAGAATACAGAGATGTCCAGAGAGAACTTTGCCTCAGAAATGGCTTCATTCTGGATCATATCTGGCCCTCTAATCCGACAGCCCCAGCACCATGGGATCCTCTACAGCAACAAAATCTTGACCAGGAACCGCATCAAGACCCAATGCAAGATTCTCAAGATCCGTATGCTTTGGATTCTCCCCTCAGACACATTGCCGACACTACAAGGCAAAGACAGGAAGCATCCTCATCAGCTCCTAGGTAACTTTCACCTAACCAGCAATACTGGTGGGACCTCTATCACAGTCAAAAAGATGGTCCTGGCAACAGTAAAAGAAAGGCCCCTATGTCAAGTCACACCGACTCCTCCGGCAGCTCAAACAGGGACAACACTGAAGAGGGATTCTTTATCTCTAGTCCCTAGGATAAGCTGTTTCCTCTTTTGCTTTCTGGCATGTCGCCAATAATTGATCTGAATGATCATTGTATATGTGTGTTTTCCTCTATTTTGGCGCTTTTGTCCTGTTTAGCGCTTTTGTTGTGTCTCTCCTCCTCTTCGCCTATATAAGAGGATTGATTTGTATAAGTCAGGGGGCAAGACTCTTTAGAGAGTTTCTGAATAAAACTTTCAGCTTACTCCCAACATGAGTTTCTAAACTCCTCTTTCCTTCCAAGAATGGCCTCTTAGTATCCTGAATAGCTTAAGATTCAAAGCCACTGAGAAGCTTCCTGGTAGTATCCTCTGCACTCGCTAGAAATGGATCTTGTGTATGAGAAAGGGAATTCATGTCTATCCATTTCTTAGCAAGAGCTTCTGAGCACTGGAGTTCTAAAAGGCAGTCCCTTGACCCCATGCCATGAGGGCTTTATAGGTCGGGATAGCATACTTGAACCTGAGAAGCTTAAGAACTTGCTTTGATTTGTGCTTACATGTCTCTCCTGACAAGAGCAGTAAGGAGGAATGTCCCTTCCTATACCAATCAGGAGAGACATATAAGCACAAATCAAAGCAAGTTCTTAAGCTTCTCAAGTTCAAGTGTGCTATCCCGACCTATAAAGCCCTCCTGGCACGAGGTCAAGGGACTGCCTTTTAGAACTTGAGTGCTCAGAAGCTCTTGCTAAGAAATAGACAGACATGAATTCCCTTTCTCGTACACAAGATCCATTTCTGGCGAGTGCAGAAGATACTACCAGGAAGCTTCTCAGTGGCTTTGAATCTTAAGCCATTCATGATACTAAGAGGCCATTCTTGGAAGGAAAGAGGAGTTTAGAAACTCATGTTGAGAGTAAGCTAAAAGTTTTATTCAGAAACTCTCTAAAGGGTCTTGCCCCCCCGACTTATACAAATCCATCCTCTTATATAGGCAAAGAGGAGGAGAGACACAATAAAAACGCTAAACAGGACAAAGGTGCCAAAACAGAGGAAAGCACACATATACAATGATCATTCAGATTAATTATTGGCGACATGCCAGAAAGCAAAAGAGGAAACAGCTTCTCCTAGGGACTAGAGATAGAGAATCCCTCTTCAGTGTTGTCCCTGTCTAAGCTGTCGAAGGAGTCGGTGTGACTTGACATAGGGGCCTTTCTTTTACTGTTGCTAGGACCATCTTTTTTACTGTGATAGAGGTCCCACCAATATTGCTGGTTAGGTGAAAGTTGCCTAGGAGCTTATGAGGATGCTTCCCGTCTTTGCCCTGTAATGTCGGCAATGTGTCTGAGGGGAGAATCCAAAGCATACGGATCTTGAGAATCTTGCATTGGGTCTTGATGCAGTTCCTAATCAAGATTTTGTTGTTGTGGAGGATCCCATGGTGCTGGGGCTATCAGATCAGAGGGCCAAATATGATCTAGAATGAAGCCATTTCTGAGGCAAAGTTCTCTCTAGACATCTCTGTATTCTGCTGGATCATCTGCGAGTCTTTTCCCCAACGTCTTAAGGATGATCATTGTTTAAAGGTTTTATTGAGGTTTGAAAGTTGCCATACCCAAAGGGGTGGTTCAAAGGAAACTTCTCCATAACCTGGGGTATTCACAAATGTCCATGGTTGATGGAATAGGATGATGGTGTTTCGTTCTGGATCCGGACGACCAATCTAGTTATGAGTAGTAATGAGCCTGTTCTACGTACTGAGGGTATTGAACCATAAAAGCATCTGGACAAACATTTTCTTGCTCGGATAACCATACTCATTTCGCATAGCTCTACGAATGACTTGGAAGAGTTGTTCAGTCGGAAACTCAATGGCTATGGTGTGAAAGTACTGAGGCACCAGAATAACCACTTTTGATCTTCTGGGAAAGATTGTTCAGGATTCCATCGAAATGGTTTCATGAAATGATGTTGAGTATCTGCTTCTGTGAACTCAGCGAACATGAGACCACGGTAATCATTCATGACATTCATATGGTATGCTTGAATAACACCATGCAGATCTTGGAATCGTCCTTGGATGATTATGTCTCGAACTTTAGGAGGATACTGGAAAGTAACCCAGTTGCGTTGAATGTCGTGTGTTTGGAAAGGATGCATACCCATGTATTGCCGTTTGACATACATGTGGAAGGGGATTTTTTTCGGTCTGGAAAGGAAATCTGCCAAGATATTCTTGGTACCCTTCAAGTACTTGGTCTCGAAAGAGTATTTGGAAAACCATTCTGCCCACCTTAGCAATTGTGGATGAGGGATCTGTCTTTGTTTGAACTTCAGCATTTGTGGAAAGGATGACATGTCCATTTCCACCAGGAAGTGATATCCAATTAAATGGAATTCAAACTTCTTAATCCCGTTTTTGACAGCAAGGATTTCCTTAAAGGTAGAGCGGTAGTGAAGTTCGGATGGAGAGAAATTACCACTCTTGTATCAGCAAATATTCTGGCTACCATTCTTTTCTTCAATAAGGATTGCTACCCAGTGAGTGTCACTGGCATATGTCTAAAGGATCCTTTTCCCATCTGAAGGAATGACCAAAGGAGGAAGGTCTTGAAGTTTCTCCTTTAGAATTTTCACAGAGCGAGTTTGCTTGATACCCCATGAAGGGGGATCCTTTTATAGCATCTGCTAGAGAGGTTTGAGGATTGGGGCAATTTTTGGGACAAAATCCCCAAGATAATTTACGATCTCCAAAAAGACTTCAACTTCTTTCCGAGACAAGTCTTTGTCTGGAAACTTGAGGAGTTCTTCTGCAATATGAGGCTTGGGACAATAAGTTCCTTCATCTAATTGCATTCCCAAGAATTCAATTTCCTTCTATGCCAACACCATTTTGGATTCTGACAACATGATGCCGTAATCCTGGGCGATCTGAGAGAATTGATCCAATAAGGCACAGTGTTCCTTTTCATCCAGGCTATAAAGGAGAATACCATTAACATATATCTGGGCCTGAGAGAGAATGGGCTGAAAAATGCGGCACATGGCCTTTTGGAATATGGATGGTGCTGTTTTAAGCCCAAATGGCAAAACTGTCCACTGATAGTGATGGTTAGGGATACAGAAGCCTGTTTTGTACCTTTCTTCAGGGTGAATGCCCAATTGCCAAAATCCTGATTTCAGGTCAAACTTTGAATAGATCTAGGCATTTGATAAGGAAGAGAACCAAGAGTTTTTGTGGGGAAGCGGAAACTTATCATCTCTGAGGAAGAGACTCAAGGGCTGGTAATTTACTATGAGGAGAAGTTTTCACGAATCTGCTCAGCCTTCTTATTTACATAGAAAGCTTCACACGCCCACTGGGAGTTGTTTGGGTCGACTAGTTCAATAAGCCCTTGACTTAGCAAGTCAGAGCATTCGGCTTCAATAAGCTTCAACTGTTCAGGATTCATTCCAGAATGTGATGCCCTTGTGGGATTGACTTCTTTATCAGTCCTGAATGGGAGCTTGACAAAGAATTGAGGGTTCTTCCAAAGGGGATTGGAATGTTGTTTGGCGAATGCAGAATGGGACTCAGCACATAGGGCTCTCAGCCTATGGGTTATAGGATCAAGGAGGATGGGAGAGATGGAGAAAAGCCTTTGAATGTGAACAAACTCCTTGAGTCGAGATTTATACTTGACTCCTTGAGGAAGGACTTTGATTTTTAGATGGGAAAGAATGTCCCATCCGAGAATTAAATCTCTGTCTGAAGCTCCGCTTCCTAAAACAAGTGCCGTGGTTTCGCAACCAGGCATGACAAAAATGGTTATGGGGCGGCTTTTAACAAAAGAGGAGAATACATCTCCTCATGCAGCTATGAAACTGGTGACATGAGGTTTCCAGAATCTTGATAGGAGGATCTTGGTATCTAACAAAGAGACAGAGGCTCCAGTATCTATCAAGGCAATCAATGGGATGGTTTCTGGAAGGTGAAGGGAATAAATATGGACTTTCAGGTAGGGGTGGGAAAATGAAGCTGGTTTGGGTGATGATGAGAGAATGGAAAAAACGGGTTCAGGTTCAATTTCAGGTTCAACTTCTTCTAATTCTTGGTCAGAATCTGAAGAGTATTGTCTGAGGGCAAACAATCTGCTTGGTTCAGGTTCATCATCAAATGAGAAGACTGATTCCACATCATCGTCTTCTAAAGAGAGTCCGACAACCTTTTCAAGTTGTCTGATCATTTTCTGTCCTTTTGGATCTTTAGGACGGTTTTTCTCAAAATGTCCTTTTTTGTTGCAGATGAAACACCTGGTGGATTTTTTCCCCGAAGAAGAGAATTGCTCTTTTGTAGGAATTTCCACTTCCTTTTCCTCAAAATCTTCTAGGCAACCTTTCCTCCCTACTTGTCATTAAACACCCACAAAATAATAGTACAATTGAGCTTAAATTTGACACTGAACACGCACAACAATACAGCCACAGAATCTAGCAAAAACCGGCACTAAACAGTCAGATTTTTGGTCCAGTAACTATCCAGAATTTTCTGTCATTTGACAAGCTAATAACCCAACTAATCACCCTCACTTACTCTATAACATATCAGGTAAGTTTACTCACCGAAATAAGCTTAAAAGTCCACAATTTGAGGCAGCAAACTGGCTGTAAACCAACAGCAAAACACTGTCAAAACAGGAAAAACAGAGCAAACTTTGAATCAGTATTGCGACTTCTGTAGTAGGTTTTTCGAAGATCCGCTTAAAGATTATAGAAGCTTGAGGTCTTACGAGTACACAGGCAAAAACGAAGCGCGATTCGGAGTCCGAACGAGCTTAAACGTGTTGATTTCTTCCGGGCGCGCGCTGGAACCCGCGAGAAACCGAGAGAGAGGGAAATGGGGGAGTCGGCTAAAATGAGGAAGAGAGAGTTGGTAAGCCACGTTTCTTTGCTTCAAACAGGGAGAGAGAGACAAGAATGGCTGGCCAAAAGCTTCTCTTGCAAGCCAAGGGCAAGCTTGTTTTAAAAGCTTGGAGGAAAAGTCAATTTACAAGTCAATCAAAACATGCCATGTGTCATGGTGGGTCATGGTTGCCAAAGAAGTCAAATAGGTAGCCAAGAAGTCAAATTGTAAGCCAATTAGATGAGGACAAGTGGCGGAGTAGGTGGATTTAATTGATTTTATTTATTGGCGAAGAAACGGGACCCGGTGACTCGACCGGTATAGCGAATTTTTGGAAATTGCAAGTTTACAATCAAAACGAAGCAGACAACTAGATGGTCTCAATTCTAGTGTCTAAACTCTCTAAAAACTCACTGTTTAATTTCTAAGGAACTGAGAGCGAACCGGAGGCGAAACAGTCATTTTCTTTTGTTGCCTCATTCTTGGCACTCCACACCAATTTCAACACTCTGGTGCTCATTGCGATGTTCACTCCACTTATTGCAAAGCCCTAAGACCTTCGACTACCCTAAATTAGGAATCCATCTCGTGGCCACATTCATTAACTCGTGACTTTAGCAAATACTCAGGCCAACGGGCGACGGATAGGAGATACGCGTATCGACCGTCAAGTCTATGTACTTTAAATCCTAAATCATCCTTCCCTTTTAGTTAGCCATCCCGAGGTGATCAATCTCGACTGAGATCCGACTAGAGTGCGAGCAATGAAATATATCCATTCTATTTAGATATCTAAAAAAGGATCGAAAATCCAGGGCGTTACAATACATGTTCATTCATTATGTTACATTTCTCTAATGAATGAAGTCCATAAGATCGATTGTGACTGAACTTATTCTCGAGAAATCAAGAATATGAATGACAGGTCTCAATTCAACACGATATTTAAACTGTTCCTGGTCAACGAATCATTGAGTAGATGTCAGTGATCCTATTGAGACCAGTGCGTTCTAAACTTTACCATTGAGTATTGGATACTTAAGGGGATGACCAGTCATAATTCATTGGACATTAGATGTCCAAGTTAAAACGCAAGTGCTCGTATTGGACGAGTTCACTAAACGCGATACACGCAGAACAATTAGCAAGTATGGAAGCTTCGCATAGAGTCAACGTTTAATTGTTCATACTTTGGTCAGATGTAAAGATCCTTAGACATAAGGCACAAGGCTGGCTTGTATGTCAAATGGCTATGGTTCATAAGTGTGTATATTGGTGAGTCATCAATCCACCTCTATACTTAATGGTCATGGTTTGGTCGCATACGAAGTCACAAGTGTGCACGACAGTGTGATTTGTCTGCTTGTTTAAATACAAGGTTGATACCCTATGCTATCTAATTGTGACAGTGCATGAAAATCCTCGACCGAGGTTAACGAGAATGTCTCGTGGATATGCATGTCAGATAGATTAATGCATATGATCGAATTTATGGCTTGACTGGTAATCCATAGCCTTTATTCAATCAGGGCATATTAAGACAGAAGGATCGAATTGCACTATAGCCAAACTTGACAGGTTTATAAAGTTCTTGCAACCTTCATATTGTCTAAATAGCCATGATATTTTGCTAGATGTCATTCATGACTTGTGAGACTAAGAAATTAATTAGCAATCGTCAATCTTCTTAGTGATGCTAATTGGTTAGTATATGTCCTACTGCAAGCTCAGTGGTAAACCTAGAAATGTCACATACAATAACTAATGAGTGATGGCATTGAAATGGAAGACAAAGTTGCAAAAAAAATTTGCAATTGAGACTATAGAGATAGTCGACCGAAATTAGATCGAATGTGATTCGATTCTAATTTCTAATCACGAACGGATATGTATGCAATGCAAGCGCGACCTTAGTATGATGTCATATTGATGTTGTTGAGGAAGTTTGTCTCTCTGAATGTTTTGACTCTGACAAAACTTTCCTTTTCCATTTTAGAATTAAGTTAATTTATTGAAATTGCTTTTGCAAAGATGAGTTTGTGAAAAGAAGCTCATATGGATCCAGATCTGATGACAGATGTCATGTATCTACTTCTAAGTCTGTAGAAGTAAAAGTGTTCAAATGAAAGAGGAACTGCCTCTGAATATGTCAGAAGGAAGAGCGTTGTCTCTGAAGCCTTCAGATGAAGAAGAGTTTCATTTAAAGACTTCAAGGAAGCTGCATCTAAATACTTATGGGCTAGAAGATTTATGTGACTCGTCAGCAAGGATCCTCCAGAAGCAAAAATCGCTACTTAACTCTGAAGTCAATCAGAGGAACTTCAGTTGTAAACTGACTCTGAAATATGTTCAGACACAATTTCAAACTCAGTCTTATAAGAGACTCTGAAGATCCACGTATGGCTGGTTTCCGAGATGGCTAGGATATCTATGGAAGTTTGTGTGATTTGATTGACCGGATTCTTGTCCCATCAAATCAGGAGAATATCTACAGTTGGATGACACCTTCCATATACAAAGAATATTGAAGATTGGATTGACTCTACTTATGGAAAGCTGAAGTTTCAGTTGTATGGGCGACTGACTTTGAAGCGTTCAAACTCTGCTACAACGGCTAGAAGATCTTCTTTGATACAGTCTTCGTCAATCGAGATTGATGACGATTAATCAATGATTGAGGAGCGATCCTTAGGACACCTTGACCAACGGCTAGTTCAAGGTTAGAGGAGTATAAAAGAGGATCAACGAAGACGATTGGGCAGTGAGACGAACTGAAAATTCCAAAGCTTTGAGCGATTCAAACTTGCGACTATTCTCTTGTACACGAGAGACATCACTTACATGTGTGAGAGGCTATTCTATTCTTCGTGTGAGAAGTATACAAATTCTTGTAATCCTCATTTATACATAGTGGAAATCAGCCTATAGGCTGTCAGCGTGGGAGAGTGGACGTAGGCTTGATATAAGCCGAACCACTATAACTATTGTGTGCAAGATTCTCTATCTCATAACTCTGATCTTTGTGTTTTGCATGCCAGCGTTAGCATTCAGAATCTGCATGCTCAGAAGTTGCATATTTGCATTCACATTCATAAATTGTTCACGATCAGAATCACTAAATACACTTATTCATATTTAGACTCTACATACATTTTGATTTGACTTTTAATTCCGCATCTTATCATCAAAGTTGTTTTAAATCACCTATTCACCCCCTCTATGTGATATTGCTAGATTCAACAATTGGTATTAGAGCAGGTTGCTCATATTTTTTGGAGTGTTTTTACTTCAGAGCTAACGATCTAGGATGTCTAGCATCAATAATGCAGGAGCAGCTGATTCACACTACAGCAACAAGCCACCATACTTCGATGGAAAAGATTACAATATGTGGTGCAATAAAATAAAGTGGTTCTTCAAAGCATCAGATGAATCAATGTGGGATGTTGTTGTTAACGGAGTTGTACCCACTGCCACAGCAACTCCTTCAACTGGAGATGAGACAAGCAATCAGACAGAGTGCATGCTCTCTTTTGTGCTTTATCTACTCCTTTATACAATCATATCGCAGAAGAAGAATCATCAAAAGTTATATGGTATACACTTCACGTTACATATCAAGGAACAGACAGAGTGAAAGAAACCAACCTTAGTATGTTGCTAAGTGATTATGAAGCATTTAAAATGAAATCTGATGAATCAATTGCTGACATGATTGACAGATTTCAGATACTAGCAAGTGGTATAGCAAGACAAGGTGCTCTAGTGGCACAACCTATGCAAGTCAGGAAGATTCTTCGAGGACTCACTGATCAGTGGAACTACGTCAAACCATCAATACAAGAGTGTCAAACAATCAGACCTCTATCCATTGATGAGCTTGTGGGAACTTTGCAATCTTATGAAACCGAACGTGTCAATAAGACAAAGGATTCCAAAGGTAAAAAATCTATTGCCTTAAGATCTGAAATACATGGTGAAATGTCAGATTCAGCTAATGAAGATGATGACGACGAAGAACTCGCACTCCTAGTGAAGAAGTTCAGAAAAATGGCTCAGAAAGGAAGGAACTTCAAAGGCAAAAAATCATTCAAACAACCTAATCAGTCAAGCAGCGATAGACAGGAAAACAAAGATATAGTATGCTTTCATTGCAAAAAGGTTGGTCATATAAAACCAAAGTGTCCACTTCTGAAAAAGGACAAGGTCAAGTATGAGAAATATAAAAAAAACATTAAAAGCAGAAACACTGAGTGATTCAGAGGACAGTGATAAAGACTATGCGAACTTGTATCTCATGGCAAAATTCGATTCAGATGCATACTCAGATTTAGACTCAGAAACATAGGTATGTGCTTCTAAAGTACCTGATGAAGTTTCTGATTATATTGAAGAACTCTGTTCGAATTACAAAGAAGCTCTTAAAATGGTTTCTAGTTTAAAAAAGGAAAACTCATCGTTAAAACAACAGAATGAATCTCAATCAAATAAAATTAGTTTTCTTGAAAGCGAATTTAATATGATTAGAGAAAATCGTGATTCAGTTTTAAAAGAAAATATTTCCTTAAAAGCAGAGATTGAAAATATTTCAAAGAGATTCAATCAAGGATCAAAAAATCTGGAAAATATAATTTCCAAACAAGTTCCTTATGGGAACAAATCTGGTCTTGGTTTTAAAAAGGAAGGAGATTTCAAAAATAGGTTTCCAAAATTAAATGAAAGGATCTCTAGAAAACCTTCTAAATCTGCATATCAACAGCATTTCGTAAGCCAATTCGCAAAATCTGTTTATGCAAGGCAATATATCAATTGTGGCGCCAAAAATCATATTAAGGATAATTGTATGATGATTTGGAGACCTGTAAAGAAAAATGGAATTGTCTCGACTAACACAAGTGGACCCAAGAAGACATAGGTACCAAAGAAATAGTGAGCTTACTTTTCCTTGCAGGTATCTCGAAAAAGGAAAGACAAATGATTCTTGGATAGCGGCTGCTCGAGTCACATGACAGGTGATCCAAGAAGATTTATTACTCTTTCAAAATACGATGAAAGAACTGTATCCTTCGGAGGAAAGAACAAAGGAAAAGTAATTGGACATGGAACCGTGAAGATAGGATGTCTAACGATCAATGATGTCTCACTTGTCAAGGGATTAAAGTATAATCTCATATCAGTAAGTCAACTATGTAACTTTGGTTATTGCATCTCTTTTCAAGATATGAAATGCACAAGTATTAGCGAAGACAAGAAACAAACCTTCACTGGTTACCGACATGGAAATATTTACCTTTTGAACGTTGAATCTGAAGACATTAAATGTCTAATCTCTATCAAGGATGATTCTGAGTTGTGGCACAGAAAGCTAGGTCATATTAGCATCAAACATATTTCCAATCTATCTTCAAAGAAGCTAGTTCGAGGTCTTCCTACAACCAAGTTCAAAGAATCTGAACTATGCTCAGCATGCACCATTGGAAAACAAATAAGAAGTTCTTTTAAGTTTATCAATGAAATATCAATTAATCGTACACTGCAGTCTCTGCACATGGATATTTTTGGACCAAACAGAGTACTAAATCTTAGGGGTAAGAAATATTATCTTGTTATTGTGGATGACCATTCAAGATTCACTTGGGTTTTATTCTTTGCATATAAAAGTGAAGCCTTCTCCTCTTTTGCAAAGTTTTCGAAAAGAGTTCAGAATGAAAAAGGCTATGCTATTTCCAGCATTAAAACTGATCATGGAGGTAAGTTTGAAAACCAAAGTTTCTCAGATTTTTGTGATGACTTTGGAATCCAGCATGTTTTCTCTTCCCCTTACGCACCTCAACAAAATGGGGTAGTTGAAAGGAAAAACCGCTCTTTACAAGAAATGGCAAGAACTCTTTTGATCGAAAGCAAAATTGCATCTCACTTTTAGGCTGAAACTGTTTCAACAACCTGTTATATCTTAAATTGTGTTTCTCTAAGACCCATTATTGAGAAAACCCCTTATGAACTTTTCAAAGAAAGGAAGCCAAATCTTGCATACTTTCGCGTATTTAGATGTAAATGTTTTATATTGAAAAATGCAAGTGATCGTGTTGGGAAGTTTGAAGAAAAGTCAGACGAAAGAATATTTCTCGGATATTCAACTACAAGCAAAGCATATCGCATCTACAACAAAAATTCATGGATGGTTGAAGAATCCATGAATGTCAAGTTCAATGAAGTTCTTCAGAATCAGAGAGATGAATCTGAACGAAGTCAGACAGTGATACTTGCTGAGAGTTCAGAACCAACTGGTGAATCTGAAGCTAATCATGCATCTGAAGAAGTTCAGAACCAAGAAAACAATCATCAAGGAACAGATGAATCATTAGAAATTCAGTCAGAATCCAAAGTTTTCAATAATGATCAAGAAAAAGGATTCAGTAGAAATTGGAAACACAAATCTAGCCATCCCAAAGAATTAATAATAGGAAATCCAAATGAAGGAATCAAAACCAGATTCAAATTTAAGGAAGCTATGAGCAATATAGCACTAGTATATGAGATTGAACCAAAATGAATCGAAGAAGCTCTGGCAGATGAAAATTGGATCAATGCAATGCAATATCAGTTCAAGATCAAAAATATATGGGAATTCGTTTCAAGACCCAAAAATCATCCTGTCATAGGAACAAAGTGGGTGTTCAGAAACAAGCTGGACGACAAACGTAAAATTGTCAGAAATAAAGCAAGATTAGTAGCAAAAGGATACTCTCAAGAAGAAGGGATAGATTATGATGAAACCTACGCACCGGTTGCCAGGTTAGAAGTTATAAGATTACTTCTTGCTTTTGCTTGTCACAATAATTTCAAACTCTTTCAGATGGATGTAAAAAGTGCATTCCTGAATGGATATATTAAAGAAGAGGTATATGTTGAACAACCACCTGGATTCGAGAAACCAAAAGGTAAAGATCTTATTTATGCTCTAAAGAAAGTTCTATATGGTCTCAAGCAAGCACCCCATGCTTGGTATGAAATGTTAAGTAGCTTTCTCTCTGAAAAAAAGTTTGTTAAAGGTAGTGTTGACACTACTCTGTTCATTCAGAGGCATGATAAAGATATCCTTCTTGTTCAGATTTATGTAGATGATATTATATTCGGTTCTGCTAACGAATCTCTCTACAAGAATTTTTCAAAAGTTATGCAAGATGAGTTTGAAATGAGCATGATGGGAGAATTAAGATTTTTTCTCGGACTTCAGATTCAACATACCAAAGAAGGGATATTTATTCATCAAGAAAAATATGCCCTTGAAATAGTCAAAAAATTTAGTTTGGAGAACTGCAAGAAGACTGACACTCCAATGTCACATTCTTCGAAGCTTGACAAAGATGAACAAGGAAAAGAAGTTGATCAGAAGCTATATCGAAGTATGATTGGTTCACTTCCTTATCTTTCACCATCAAGACATGATGTTCTGTTCAGTGTCTGCCTCTGTGCAAGATTTCAATCAAATCCAAAGGAATCTCATCATTCAGCAGTCAAAAGGGTAATAAAATATATTGGCACTTATCCAACTCTCGGACTATGGTATTCAAAAGAATCAGATTTTGTTCTGAGAGGGTATTCAGATGCAGATCTAGCAGGATGTAAGATTGACAGAAAAAGTACTTCTGGAACATGTCAACTCATGGGAAGCATATTGGTATCATAGTATTCTAAGAAGCAAAGCACTATAGCACTTTCAACAGTAGAAGCAGAATATATATCACTTGGAAACTGCTGTGCTTAGATTCTATGGTTAAAACAGCAATTGAAAGATCATGGTGTCAAAAATTCAAATGTAGAGGTACTATGTGACAATACAAGTGCTATAAACTTGACTAAGAATCCTCTCCTACACTCTCGAGCGAAACATATTGAGATAAAACATCATTTCATACGTGATCATGTTCAGAATGAAGATGTTCATATTCAATACATTGATTCAAAGAACCAACTTGCGGATATCTTCACAAAACCACTCGATAAGGAGGCCTTCAACTATATTCGAGGTGAGTTGAACATTATTTCTCTTTGAATTATATCAGATACAGGGTCTTCAGATGCAACAGTTTTGGAAGCACAATGCTTTTTATTCAGAAGCAAGGTCAGATCTCTTATTTTTGGAATTTATTCATACATAAGGATCAAAAGATATGTTTTCTATCTTTTTTATACTATTTAGTCTGATTGATTGCTTAATTGATATTTTTCTCTTGATTTTATTCACTTAGATTGATTTTTTTTTTCTTTCCAAAAAATAACCGCCTGGGCAGTTTTATTTTCCATATTTCAAAACTATTTTGAAAAACTGTCTCTCTTCCCAAACAAAACCCTATTTCGACATTACACTCCTTCACGCTTGCCTTACGACCATCTCTAAAGAAACCTCTCATTTTCTCTCCAAACATTCTTCCCTCGATTCTCATAAAAATCCAATCTTTTTCCACAATGTCCCCAAAATCGTCCTCCTCGTCCAAGAAAGCTAGTACTCCGAGTGAAAAGGCAATGAGGAAATCCTCGAAAATATCTCAAGGAACGAGATTACGGGAAAGGAAAGCTCTCCAGCCAAAGGTACGATTTCGAGCACTGTAGAGGTTAAGATGACTGAGGAAGTGTTTGACGAGAGAGTGGCTCTCGCTCATTCTATCAATCCCCTGTACAATGCTTTTTAAAAAACAGGGTCAAAATGATGAGATGGTAAAGAAATTGCTGAATATTCACAAGTTTTCAAGCGAAAAGGACTTTTTGATGTTTATGAATATGCCTCTTCATGTTGTAACTCCCATTGTTGTCTCTGGTCCACCAAAGACAAAAAAAGGGAAAGAAAAGGCTGTGGTTCCTGGTTTACCAAAACCTAAGAAGACCCCATCAAAGGGAGCGACTATCCGAGAACCTGTTATAAAAGTAAGTGATGATGAGACAAAAAGCAAGATTGATGAGGATGATGACGTTGTTTTCAGAAATTTCAAAAGGAATTTGTTTTGAATGACCAGAGAGAAGAATTGTGATAACTTCTTATTTGTGTCTCAAAAGCATATCGAAAAGTTTGAGGCATTGAAGGAAAAAGGTGTTATGCCCCCACAGAGTGTTTGATTTGAACTACTTTGATGCTGCTGGAATCCCTATAAAGAAACATTTGACTGAGATGAAGTTGGAAAATTTTCTCTCAACAAGGACTCCAATTTTTCCTGACTTTGTTGCATACTTCTACTCAACAATTTCCTTCACTGATTTTGAGTCCATCTCCTATAACATTGGAGATGAAGTATATCATCAGAACGTGCACGAGTTAACAAAACTGATGGGAGTAAAGAAAAGGGCTTTCAAGCCCATTGACATCAAGCCATATGAAGCATATGCCTACTTGACAGGGAAGGAGCACTACAGCCGAGACTCAAAGGCACACATTGCCTACAATGACTTTCCTCTAAAGTACCTCATCATGCACAAGATCGTCATTGAATCTTTGAGCCCAAAAGCAACTTCCAGAACTGACATCAGCAAGTATGAGGCCAAATTGATGTGGGCACTGGTTACAGGGTATGATTTTTCTCTTCACACACTGTCATCCTACATATGTACAGAACAGTGCATAAGCAAAAAGGGTAGTTGCCCTATGCAGGACTGGTTCAGATGATCCTCAACCACCACAAGATTCTACCCTTTAAAGAACTAACTCAAGAGAGCAGCAAGATACTCACTGCAGGTGAGAATATGATACAGAAAATGGGTTTTAAACAAGTGGATGGAGAGTGGTATAACAGGAACAAAGAAAAAGTTCTGGTTGAGTTGGAGTCTGAACGGGTTGAAAGGTCGGCAAAGAGAAGAAAGACCATGGCCAAGAAAGGAAAAGAAGTCATTGTCCATAGTGAATCTTCTTCTGAAGAATATGAAGTGATGTCGATGGAAGAGGATGAAGAAACAGAAGGAGAAAGAGTAGAAGAGAAGGAAACAGAGGATGCAGAATAGGAAGAAGAAGAGAAAGAGACAGAGAAAGAGACAGAGAAGGAGAAAGAGTAGGAGCAAATGGAAGAATAGAAAGTCTCATCTGAGGATGATGAGAGAACTCCAACTGCTTCACCCAAGAAAGGTGAGAAGGTGGAAAAGGAGGTCAAGGACGATGACCAAAGCAAAGATGGACAAGAGCATGCTGATAAGCAGGAGGTTCTTATAGATCAGGGCCAACCTGAGACTCGTGATCAAGAAGAATGTCTGGAAAAGAAGGAAGAACAAGATGACCAGGTAGCATCAGAAGCAAACTCTATTATGATGCAAGAAATAGTCAAGATAGCATATGAAGCAGCCACTGTTCAGATGGAAGAAGCAGAAGAACAACTAGGAGAAAAGGAAGAAAAAGAAGCCAAAACAGCAGCTGAAGCAGACACTGTCTTAATAAAAGAAGCAGTTGTTGATTCAAGTGCAAGCTTGTCTCCAGTTCAGAAAAAGGATGATCATCTGGTCAAACAGCAGGACGAAGAAAATGTTTCGCACCCTGAAGAAATTCAAATTATTGTTCAAGAGGTCAGATCTGCTGAAGAAGAAGTTCAGATGAAGGCCTTTGTTTCATCAGACAAGGCACAGGAGACTTCACATAAAACCCCTTCTCAAATTCAGGGGGAGGTTAGTCTTGAGAAGGTCTTTGCCCTGATCAAAGAAACAACCCAGCCAAAAGCTCAGAATCAGCCATCTTGTGCAAGTACACTCCATCCAGCTGCAAACTTAGATGCCATTTTCAAGGAGCTGCTGGAAACAAAATCTTCTCACGAAAAGATTCAGAAGGAAGTTGATCACTTCAAGGCTGAGATGATTCAGAGGATGGATCTGTTGGAACAGAAGGTTGAGAAGAGGATGAACAGATTTGAAGCAATGCTTGACAAGTACTGTCGCCTTTTCTGTGCTGAAATAGCAGGACTCACTTCTTACACATTGGTCCGAGATGAAAGGAGCAGTAAGGTTACACCACCAATCGAACCTTTCAAGGATTACGAGGTTTTCGTTGGTACATGGGAAAAACCTGTAGAACCCTCCAAGAAGACAGACAAAAAGCAAACTGATATTCTATCTTCTTCCAACCAAAACCCATCTCCGTCTGTTTAAAATTTTGTTTTTAAAACTGATAGTTTCTGTCTTTTGGTTTGAATATGTATGAAATTCGTTATAGTTATCCTTGTTATTCTTCTTCATGCTTAAATATTTATCTTTTTGTTGATGACAAAAAGGGGGGAAAGTTTATTTGCAGGGTAAACAACACATGGTATGGTGAACAACAGGATGGTGAACAGAAGGACTTTTGTATCTGAATATTGTGTAGATGGACAAAGAAGATTATGCATCTGTTTCGTGCGCAAAGACATACGCAAACCAAGCAAACCGATTCATTTCGTCTTTTAAAACAAATGAAAAGAACCATACTGTTTTTCACATTATCTTATTTTTCGTAACAACATCCATTTAATAATGCTTATATTGAGGAAGTTTTGTCATCATCAAAAAGGGGGAGATTGTTGAGGAAGTTTGTCTCTTTGAATGTTTTGACTTTGACAAAACTTTCCTTTTCCATTTTGGAATTAAGTTAATATATTGAAATTGCTTTTGCAGATATGAGTTTGTGAAAAGAAGCTCATATGGATCCAGATCTGATGAGAGATGTCATGTATCTACTTCTAAGTCTGTAAAAGTAAAAGTGTTCAAATGAAAGAGGAACTCCCTCTGAATATGTCAGAAGAAAGAGCGTTGTCTCTGAAGCCTTCAGATGAAGAAGAGTTTCGTTTAAAGACTTCAAGGAAGCTGCATCTGAATACTTATGGGCTAGAAGATTTTTGTGACTTGTCAGCAAGGATCCTCCAGAAGCAAAAATCGCTACTTAACTCTGAAGTGAATCAGAGGAACTTCAATTGTAAACTGACTCTGAAATATGTTCAGACACAATTTCAGACTCAGTCTTATAAGAGATGGCTAGGATATCTATAGAAGTTTGTGTGATTTGATTGACCGGATTCTTGTCCCATCAAATCAGGAAAATATCTACAGTTGGATGACACCTTCCATATACAAAGAATATTGAAGATTGGATTGACTCTACTTATGGAAAGCTGAAGTTTCAGTTGTATGGGCGACTGACTCTGAAGCGTTCAAACTCTGCTACAACGGCTAGAAGATCTTCTCTGATACAGTCTCCATCAATCGAGATTGATGACGATTAATCAATGATTGAAGAGCGATCCTTGGGACACCTTGACCAACGGCTAGTTCAAGGTTAGAGGAGTATAAAAGAGGATCAACGAAAACGATTGGGCGGTGAGACGAACTGAAAATTCCAAAGCTTTGAGCGATTCAAACTTGCGACTATTCTCTTGTACACGAGAGACACCGCTTACATGTGTTGAGAGGCTATTCTGTTCTTCGTGTGAGAAGCATACAAATTCTTGTAATCCTCATTTATACATAGTGGAAATCAGCCTATAGGCTGTCAGCGTGGAAGAGTGGACGTAAGCTTGATATAAGCCGAGCCACTATAACTGTTGTGTGCAAGATTCTCTATCTCATAACTCTGATCTTTGTGTTTTGCACGTCAACGTTAGCATTCAGAATCTGCATGCTCAGAAGTTGCATATTTGCATTCACATTCATAAATTGTTCACGATCAGAATCACTAAATACACTTGTTCAGATTCAGATTCTACATACATTTTGATTTGACTTTTAATTCCGCATCTTATCATCAAAATTGTTTTAAATCACCTATTCACCCCCTCTAAGTGATATTGCTAGATTCAACAGATGTAACATTTGCACAAATCACGAGATGATAAGATTTATCATCTGAAGAATAATTCTTATCCAATAAAAATCAAAGGATAAGGTTTGTTATTATTAGACTAAGTGATAAAATCACGAAGCACGAGAAGCTAACGACTCGGGAAATGGATCGGGAAGACTGCAATGGGACAGAGGAACGTCACAAGGATTTGGCCAAGGCCATTTTTGGCCTACCAGCTAGCAATCAAAAGCAGCCACCACCTTCGACCAGCCAAGTTGGTGGAAAGGGCTGACCAAATTGGCTAGCCCTTCCCCACATCCCAACCCCTATAAAGAGGGGTTAGGGGCTTAAGGGTTCCAGAATTTTTCCCTATTGTTTTCCTAGCCTGTTTTCTAGTTTGTTCACGTGAGTTTCATGTCATTTTTTTTTCATGCACATGTGAGATTGTGCTCACACAAGATACTTAAGGGTCGTGAGTCGTTCGTGGTGAAAAGGAAAGACTTGATTCATTGCGTCTTAAGGGTTGCTAGCACAACCGATGAGCGATCATCCATGAGCTTCGTCTTCCGGAGCCGTGTGATTGGTGTGTGTCAGAACTAAAAGCTAGACATTTGTGGAGCTTAGGAACATAAGGAATCAAGTCGGCTCAAATGCTTCTTGAGATAAGCCTTGAACCCTCTTTATGTAAGTTTTAGTTTTCAATTAAAATCCACGAATAGCCCCTGAGGAAGATCCACGTACGGGTTGGTTTAATTTCGCGGCGCATATGATGTTTTTGATGAAAAGTTTCAAATTTTCCCATACTAAACCCAACAGGATATTGCAGGAATGTAGCAGAATCGCGATTCTTGGGTACGGATCGATACTTCAGCATGGTGTTGCAGCAGCAAATATGCTCAAGTCCATAGACGTCGATATTACTCTTGCTGATGCGAGATTCTGCAAGCCTCTGGACACAGATCTCATCGCCCAATTGGCCAATCATCACGAGATACTGATTACTATCGAGGAAGGTTCGGTCGGAGGCTTCAGATCACGTATCGCACTTCCTATGTCTATCCGGCATCCTGGATGAACCCCTCAAGGCAAGTCTCTTTGGAAATTTTATCTGGTGACCATGAACTTAGCACTACTGATTATACTACGAATCTCGGAAGCGTTCATGGACTGACGTATTTCGTAACAAGCTAAAGTTTATGTGCCTGGCTGAAGATGTTGCTGGTTCGAATCTATGAACATACGCATCGAACCTGAAATTCCAATTTTTAATGTCTGCAACTAACAAGTTTATCCTAACTTGCTTGTGTACAGTTGCGAGCTATGGTCTTGCCTGATAGATACATCGAACATGAAGCGCCGCAGGACCAGCTTGAAGAAGCCGGGCTGTCCTCAAGGCATATATGTGCAACTGTCCTATCGTTGGTAGGCAGGCAGAAAGAGGCTTTCTAGTTCAAGTGCACAGAAAAAACTGAAGCCAATACGTTTTCTCTCCCGTTTCGCAGCAATGTTACACGGGAGGGATGTTGTACAAGCTCGAAAGTCCGTAATTCACACGAGTCAAATAAAGAAAGATCTCGAGTTTTATGTATTTATACCATAGGGAAGGTACAACGACGCTAGATATCGGGGACGGACCGGTCAATAATTGCTTGATTATAGCATGCTCCCGGTTCCTGGTATCCCCACTCTCATCTGCAATACAAATGATTATGATTGCTATCAAGTCATAGAATGAGAAAGATTGGTTCTTCTTCATTGTTTTTTGTCGGCACCGCGATGAAACAATGCTTCAAATGAGGGAACACTCACGTAGGAAGACGATTCCTTGTTTTATTGTCAAATTATTTTGTCAATTTTTAATGCAGATTGGTGTAGTTAAAAGAGATGAAAAGAGTAAGAGAAGAAAAGGGTCTTCATTGTTTGATCTCTTTCAGATTGGAGAGATCTTCAATCATTTCTAGAGGTGGCAAAATGGGTTAAGAACCCATATCTTAACCCATATTTAAGAGTGTGGGTCATAAATATATTGCTTAAGAACTTAGTGGGTCTTAAATGGATTTTAAATGATTTGTTACTTTACATTCTTAATTGAGTAGTAAAAAAGGTTTCTTATTTTGTTTTTGTTTTACTGTTTTTTCTTTACAATGAGTCTAGTGAGGGTCACAAGCAGCCGGCCCTAGTCGACATTAGGTGAGGACCGCTGGCCTTTCCTAGACACTAGGCAAGGACCGTGACCCTTGCTAGCGACCGACGAAGGTCGAGCCCTCGCCAGCAATTGATAAATGTCGTGAAACCCTTGCCCATGGCCGACAAGGGTCGGGCAACCCTCGCTAGAATTTGAGAAAAAAAAAAGAAAAGAAAAAAATAAAAAAAGAATAGGAAAAGGAGAAAATATAAATAAAAACAATAATAAGAAATTTTGATATTTTAGTTTTTAATTTGGATTTTTTAAACAAATTATGAACATTGTCCACAATATTTTAGCAATATAATTTTTTAATAACTTTTAAGTTTTGCTAAATTGGATCAAATATAAAAGTGTTTTAATAATATGGATTAGGTCGAGTATCAGTTGGGTCGATATGGGTCAAAAAATTTGCATCACAATAAATGGATCATAAATTAGTTAATGGGTCAATTTGGGTCGAACCATTTAAAACCCGATCCAACCCACCTGTTTAACAAGTCTACTCATTTATACAATTTCATGCAAATTGTAATTTCTCAAATTGAATTTGAGAATGATTTTTTTCTACTTTTTTATTTTTTGTTGCTGAAATTCACATCTAAAGGAAACATGATATTTTGCACTATAAAGTATAGCCTTTCCCCAGCATTTCTATTTGTTTGATGTAAATTTTTGTTTTCAATTTTTTGCAAATGGTTTATACAAATGTATAAAACAAAATAGAAATCTTAACGATTTTATTTATCAAAATGTCGAGGTTAAGACAAATTGAAAAACCAACACGACTCTGTTTGTTTCGTGAAAAATGAATTATTAAAAATATATTTTTTCTAGAAATGATGGCTTATGTCGCTTACAAAAATGAATAAACATGAAGTTTGTTCCTTATCCACGAAAATGTTAAACAACGAATTGCTATCAATAATGAAATATTTTCATTGACTAATTATTTCAAGCGGTGCAAACAATCATTTTTTTGAAAATATTTTTAAATTATTCATTCTTCAGAAACCAACTGAACCTAAAATTGGGAATTTCGGTTTTTGATTTGGACCGACCGATTAGCACAAACATGGAAGGATGTATGAGATGGCTTGGCCTTTTAGTTTTCACCCCATAAATTAGAGCAAGCCCAACTTTAGATCAGCTCCCCCGAGCAGGCCCATTTAATTTGGGCCCTTTATTATATGGATTTCTTGGTTTTTGTAGAATTTTTATGTGTAAAATCTTAGTATGTAATCATGAACTCCCGTTGACTTATAATATAGTCTCAAATTGCAACCACAAATAAAACACATAAAACTATAGAAAGTGTCCATTTGATCCCACTTCATTGAATTTTACTATTTTCATGAAAAATAGTGCGAGAATCAACTCCATACATATTCCAATGCATGTGAGTGCTGACGATGTATTTTAATAATAGTGGGATTCTTAATATATAAATATTACTGCCAAAAGTATAATGGACATGTCACTAGCCAAGGATAAAAATCGCGATAGATGAAGGTCACCACCAAGACCTAAAAGATAACCACTAGCTAAGGATAAAGAAATTCGAGAAAGAAGAAGTTCACCGTTGAGGCCTAAAGAAAAATCACTAGTCAAGGATAAAAGACATGTCTTCTTACCACCAAGGAACTTGGATAAAGAATTGAAATAAGAAATTCCTCACTTGGGGAAACACTCACCCTTATTCAAATACAAATTTTATTTGTGGTACAAATGAGTTCACGATTTATTTATAGAATGATTCTAATAAACAAAAGAAAACCACTCTTGGAATGCTAGAAAATGATATGACTCAGTATTCACACAACATAGACTAACATCATATTAAAGAATCATAAAAACTAAGACAAAATGCATTTAACTAAGACCAATCCGACCAAAAAAAAAAAGACTAAAACCAAATGCATGTGTACCTAATATTAGGCCCTCCAATTTTGTCCATCAGCCTTGGAAGCCAAATAGCCACCGTAAAAGATCAACAAGCATCCATGAAAATCAATCAAAGCAGCCTCTAGGTGCTAAGTAGTCGATTAATAGCCTCGAAGTCGACAACCAACTTGTAAGTCGACATCTTAGTAGTCAATCAACAACTCGTTCAATGAACTGACAACTTCCCTATAGAATCCACGTCTTCAACCTTGAACCTATTAAACCAAATCGTAGCCAAAATCGGCTTTTACTTGCAAGAATAGGAATTGTGTTGGATAATCGATAAATTTTAAGTTGTGCTTGAGAATTGATCCATCGAATTCAATGCTTCTGCATCAGATTTTCACACAAATTTTCGCACTAGAGACATCGCCTTCAACATACTAATTGATTCATAACACGTACGGTCATGTTACAGGAGATTCATCTGTGTACTCCTATCTAGTTCAACATAATAATCAGTGACATCGGTATGCCGAGATAAATACGATGGGAAATTGTGTTACCCATCGTTTTAAATTCAATACTTCAATAATTTGTATATGTGTGCTTGTGTGTTTAAACAACACGTAGAACTAGGATCTTCTAAAGTCAGCATTCTCTAAAGTCACGTAAGCAGTCCCTCAAATTTGGGCTAGTAACAACAACGAAAATAGACTGCTCACATGAAGCATCAATATTCTTTTTCTCCTCCTTTTCTTCCCCAGTTTTGCCTCTTGTCCCCATTTGCATAGTACACCACTCGCATATGGCGCTATGCATGACCTTGTGAAGCTTGACCACTGGCCATGACCATGCCCAACTGAGCCTCCACTGCCAACTTTGCCCACCCCTCGCGGCAACGCTGCCATTGACATTGGCCCTTCCCCAAGCCCCCACCGCCATCTCTATCCCTCTACATCCCCTCTCCACACCCTTGTGCGGCACAAGGTAGGTATGGGCTCGTGGTGTAGATCTAATGTCACCAAGGTTGGGGAGCAACAATAATGGTTACAACCTCAATGGGTGCGAGCTTGGGACCCTGTTGAGTCATTATCTGTGCCCTTGATGGAGATGGAGGAGGAGAGGGACCAGCTTAGCTGAGGCTGGGTGGGGACTTCGAGGTGGTTGTGACCTTGAAAGTTGTGTGATCTAATCATGATAGTGCACAAAAAATTCTTGGCTAGGTTTGATACCAAGAATGTCTCGATGGTGTATGCATATGAGATAGATCTGAGCATATGATTGAATTGGCGGCTTGACTAATAATCCATGACTTTTGTTCAATGGGGACATAATAAGATAGAAGGATTGAATTACATTGTAGCCAAAGCTAACAGATTTATTATGTTCTTGCAATATTCACTCTATCTGGGTAATCATGACATATTGCTAGATGCCACTCATGATTTGTGGGACCCAAAGATTGATTAAAGATAGTCAATTCTCTTGGTGATTCTAATCTATTAGTATGTGTCCTACTGCCAGCTCAGTAATGAACCTAGGATGTCACACACCGAAATCAATGTGTGATGATACTAATATGAAAGATGGAATTGCAAAGGTGTTTGCAATTGTGACTATTGAGATAGTCAAACTAAAATTGGATCAAATGTGATTTGATTCTAATTTCTAATCACAAATAGATAAGCATTGATGCAAGCGTGACCCTAACATGATGGTATACTGATGTAACATCTAAATGAATCCCCAGATGATAAGAGTTCTTATCATCTAAAGGATAAGAGATTAGATTTCTTATCTAGAAAAATCAAAGGATAAGGTTTGTTATTCAAGAAATAAGGCCCTACCCCAATCCCAACCCTATAAATAGGGGTTAAGAGTTAAGGTTTATGAATTCTAATCCTTGACTTTTCTCTCGAGAATTCTCATACCATCTTCATAGGTTCTCCAGTGATTTTTCTCGTGCATGCGTGAGACTCATCTCGCATGAAACATTTGAGGGTCGTGAGATTGTTCATGATCAAAAGGCAAGCCCAAATCATTTTCTCTCAAAGGATTGCTAGCACAATCGAGGTGACGTTTGAGTGCGACCTTTGTCTTCCATTCGTCGCGCGATTGGTAATGTGTCTGAACTAGAGGCCCAACGATTGTGGAGCTCGAGAACATACCAACCAAGTTGTCTCAAGCATGCTTCAAAAGGTGAGTCTAAAACTCTCTTGAAGTATGATTTCAATTTTCAATTGAAATGCACAGATATTCCCTAAGAAAGATCCATGTATGGGTTATGTTTATTTCCGCTATAGAAGTGATGTTTTTTATGAAAATATTTCAAATTTTCCCATACAAAACCCAACAAAAACGTGGGATCTAATGACATGCTAAATGACGTGGAAAAACAATGGCATGATGAAATACGGCATGAAAAATAATGGCATGGAAAAAGTTATGGATTTAGCCTATATGAACATGTGAAGATTTGACAGTATGTGAACACGCAATATGCAAAAATCATGATAAAATGCAAGTATGCAATATGGGAACATAGTATATAAACATGAAATGTGCAAAATATAATGACATGGTAATGATATGACATATGAAATTATAACATGGAAAAATATAACATGCAAATATAAGATGCTTGAAAACTTGCTAGATGAATTATGGTGATACTCGAAAACATGGTATGCAAAATATGATATGCATGATAACATGAGATATGCAAACATGAGTGCAAAGTGATATGCAAAGATGAATGATTTTTTTGTATTTTTTATGAATTTTTCAGCAATTAAGGGTAACCATGATTGATTCAATTTTCTTGATTTTATTCCAAATAAACCCATGAGATAAGGCTTTAGGAAACCATATCTTCCTAAAGTTTTAATTAGATAAGGCTTCTAAGGAACTGTATCTTACTAAAAATTTTAGGAGTTTTAACATAAATGGAATTCAATCAAGATATAGATATCAATCAAAGGTCCAAAATTCCAAATAAAATACGAAAGCAATCAAATAGGATCATCCATGAAATATTCCATTGATTTTCCAAAAAAGTGGCATTCCTAATCCAAGTTGGCTTCTTGAAAATAGCCGATTGAATCTAAGTAATCATAAATTGGGTCCACTAATCTCCCATTTTTTGCTAAACCCCATGATCATATCCAAATAACCACGGATAGGACTTGTCCAATTTAGGAAATATGTTGCCCTTTAAGAAAGAAATTTTCCCAATTCGGGTTAGGACTTTTATTCTGAAAAATATGCCAAAAAATGAATCAATTCAAGTCAAGCAACAACTTTTTTCCGATACTTTCAATAAAAATCAAAACTTTATTATTGATATTGCAAAAAAAAAAAGTGCTTCATTTGATTGTCAAATTTTCAAAAAATCATGTTCATTGATGAAAGACTCATGTTTTCAAACCTTGATAGCAAAAATGTGTCAATTCAAAGAGATCAATGTATACATGTAAATTCCAATCAATCGACTACATAATTGCAGATCAAAATGGTAGACAATTCACCTTTTATCAAGCCAAAAATCTGCACTGAATATCCAATGAAACTCTCCAAAACCAGCATCTTTTTTACTTGATTTGCAACGAAAATCATCCTCGAACCCACACAAATTCTAACACAAATCAGCAGCTATGTTAGATCTTTAATTACAATTGAAAGCAAAGCTAATCGAGCACGAAAATAGGGATGATCTGCAGCTCGGATCAACTCGGCAGCTTCAGTGGAGGGCGGGCGAGCTTCAGAAGATTGGGGGGTTGCATATATGAGCTTTGGGATGCAAGGGCTGCTAGACTCCGATGGGCCTGAGCTGGTGCAATCGGAGTTGCTGGACAGAGAGTCCAGCTTGACAACGGCGCACGTACAGGGAATCGACGGCACACAGAGGAGGAAAAAATCTTGACCTCTCAAAACTCCTTTGCTCTCTCAAATATGTCTGAAAATTCTGAATGTGTGTCTATCTAACCCTAGGCTATGAGGCTCTATCTATAAGCATTAGATTTCCTAATCCTAGTCAAAGTATCCTACTCAAAGTAGAACTCCTAATTTGAAAAATTCAGAATTGCTTATATCTTGAAGAGTCTCATAATCCTAGAACACCTAGAAATTTTCGGCCATAGAGGGATTATAACGGGTTGGCCGGAATTTTAATCCCTTGCAAGCCACCTCACATGATTTCGGACTCCAATTGAACTTTAATTAATTAAAGTTATGGGCTAAATTAAATTTGAAAATAGGCCCCAAACCCCCTAATAAAATTTGACACACCCTCAATGGATTGGGCTAGCCTCATTTTCCTTCCATTGTGGATTTGGGCTCCAATTAGGCTTTTTCCAATTAAATATGCATTTTTTTGGTAAGGTAAGAAATAATATAGCAAATCACAACGCAAATACAAAAGGCTAGACACGAACCTTGTACCCAGGATTACAAAGGAAAAATATGCATTTATATTAAGCCTTTTCCCAAATTAATCATTTAAATGGGTTGAGTTAAGCTGAAAATAGGCTCTAATAGCCTTTCAGAATTTTGGCACACCCTTCCATGCCTTAGCCAAAAATTTGAGATGTACTCAAGTCCAAATTGCCTATCAACTTAAGCTCATTCTCACACCGCCAGTCCAAATGAATGTCTATACAATGCGTGAAATGCTAAAAAAATAAATATAAAAATGATTTGATTATGTTTTGGCAAGAACTAAAGTTAGTTCTAATTTTCTATGCAAAAATGATGACTAAAAAAGTTAGTCAAAATTTATGTCAACACTAGTGAAACAACGATGAACAAGATAGGTTACAAGTTATCATATACAAGACAAAAAGAACAATGTGGTGTTAGTGGATCTTTCTACAATAGAAACAACAACAGCACTACAGTCTACAGAACTATTACCTGTTAAACTCTCATCTGTACAATCTTCAGAGTCTACACAGAAATGAGGTTGAAAACGTTAACCCATAAGTCCACAAGATTTGGATGAAGGAGCAGACTTGCTCAGAGTTTACTCAAAAGGATCCTTAATGAATCTAAAATGGATACTTTTGAGGGATCCTTAGCAAGTGACTCGGATGAAGAGCAAAACAACTTTGATTAGTTCAGATGGAGGAATCGGGAAGAAAAAGTAGCCGCTAGTAGAGCTAAGTTAGAAAGGATAATGTTGGATGATAAAAAAAAATAGAAGAGGACATCTAAAATTCTATGAGAACAATCTTTGAAGATGCTACTGCAATTTAGATTGAGCAAGAAGAGAAAAGATAAGGAAGGGAAAGAAAGAGAAGAGAAAGGAGAAAGAAGAAGAAGAAGAAATGATGCATCCGGTTTCGGTAGTTTTTACCAATAAGCAGAAATTTCAGCGGAAGTCGACGATTGAGGGCTTTAGAACACAATTTCGGTTGATTAAAGCGAAACGGGGTTTTGCTTGATACTCACTACCGTTAGCGGTGACTGACGATGGATTTCGGCAATTCGGGAGCATTTAGATGGACTTTTCAATTTATTATTATTTTTATGTATTTACGGGATTTCTTTTTAGTGGCGTGTTTTTTTTTTGCAATATTCATGTTTCCTATTTTAGATTAGGGTTAACACCATATAAAATGGTGTTTAGAATATTCAAACGACAGACTTGAATATCTTTTGTTATAATCAAATTGAGAGAACAGATTGTTCCTCTGTTTATCTGCCTTTCCTATTTTAACCAATTTCAATCGCATATTTGGCATCAATTGGTATCAAAGCACAGGTTGCCTTGAATTAATGGCTGAACAGAATCGCAATGGTCGTGGTGGACGACATGGTCGTGGTGGCCAAGGGCGTGGAGTCGCTCCTGAAGCAGACGAGTAGCCGCATCACAGAGACCTGCGAAACGTGGAAATTGAAGAACAGAGAAGGCGAATCCAAGATTTGGAACGACAACTTGCGCAGGAGAGATTGGGCGTTCAATTTGAAGCAGAGGAATCTGAGGCTACATCGATGATAAAGAGGAGGACGTCAACCCTTTTGGGGTTCGAAATCAGGGGCGGAATCGAGGGATACGACCTGGAAATCGATCAATTTTTCAGAATTTCGGGATGAAGATCGAGATTCCTGAGTTTGAAGGTAAAACTCATCCTGATGAGTTTATTGATTGGCTGCATACAGTAGAGAGGATCTTTGATATTAAAGATCTAACTGAGAAGCAAAATGTTAAATTAGTAGCTATCAGGTTACGAAAGCATGCCTCGATTTGGTGGGAGCATGTTAAGAAACAACGTGCTAGAGGAGGAAAATCGAAGGTGGATCGTTGGGATAAGATGAAAAAGTTGCTACAACGAAAATTTTTGCCTACGTATTATAGGCAGGAAGCATTTATTGAATATCACAACATTAGGCAACGAGATTTGACGGTGGAGGAGTATACCAAGGAGTTTGATCGTTTGTGGATGCGTTATGATGTGACGGGGGAAGATGAGCAAACGGTTGCTCGATATTTGGCAAGGCTGCGGACGGAAATTTCGGATGTTATTCAATTGCAGCAATATTGGACATATGAGGATATGTGCAGATTAGCGTTGAAGGTGGAAGCTCAGTGTAAAAGAAAAGGCAGTACCTCCAAATCCCAGAATCGATGGTCCGGCAAAGATTTCGAAGGAAAGGCAGGGAGTTCTTCAGCCATTTCAACACCACCACCACCAGCAGTTAAGGATGCAAGTTCTAAACCTACATTCAAAGGGGAACAGAGTGGTGCGAGCACTAGCAGGGGAGAAGCTGCAGCCAAGCGGTGTTTCAAGTGTCAAGGGCTAGGACACTTCGCTGTTGATTGTCCAAACCGTCATATTGTGACGTTTGTTGACGAGGCGCCAGTCTATGATGAATCTGATAGAGAACCAGAGGATGTGGATCCGGAGCAAAACGAGATTATTTATGCTGATTCTGGTGAGTCTTTGGTTATTAGACGAATTTTAAATACTACTGCGATAGAAGATGAAACGTGGCTTAGGAACAATATTTTTTGCACTAAGTGTACTAGTCGAGGAAAAGTGTGTAGAATTATAATAGATGGAGGAAGTTGCGAGAATGTGGTGTCTACTACCATGGTAGAGAAGTTGGGGCTGAAAACAGAGGATCATCCTCAACCATACAAGCTGTCGTGGCTTAGGAAGGGGAATGAGCTGAAAGTTAGTAAAAGGAGTCTTGTGAATTTTTCAATCGGAATGAAATATGTTGACGAGGTATGGTGTGACATGGTCCCAATGGATGCTTGTCATATTCAGTTGGGGAGGCCATGGCAGTTTGATAGGAAGACGCAGCATGATGGCTATAGAAACACTTATACCTTCGAGAAGGGCGGTCGGACCATTACTTTGGGTTCTACGGATTAGCAGAAAGAGAAGAAAAATAATTTACTGTCTCGGTCAGAATTCCAGGAAGAGGCGGTACACCCACCTAAGCTTTTTGCTGTTGTGATGGTGGAGCAAAATTCTGACGGTCCTGAAATTCCTTCACTAGCTTGGCATTTGCTTGAGGAGTTCGCTAATGTGGTCCCGGAGGAGATGATACCAGGGTTGCCACCGATGAGAGACATTCAGCACCATATTGACTTCATTCCATGAGCTGTTATTCCCCATAAGACAGCTTATAGAATGAGTCCTAAGGAGCATGAGGAGCTGCAGAGACAAGTGCAGGAATTGTTAGAGAAAGGCACAGTCAGAGAGAGTATGAGTCCCTGTGCCGTACCAGCCTTATTAGTCCCTAAGAAAGATGGGTCCTGGAGAATGTGCATCGATAGCAGAGCTGTCAATAAAATCACAATGAAGTATCGATTTCCTATTCCGCGATTCAATGACTTGATTGATCAATTGCATGGGGCTACTATCTTTTCGAAGATAGACTTGAGGAACGGGTATCATCAGATTAGAGTGCAACCTGGAAATGAGTGGAAGACAGCGTTCAAGATGAGAGAATGTCTGTATGAGTGGATGGTGGATTGTCTAACGCGCCGAGTACTTTTATGAGGCAGATGAACCAGGTTTAAATCCAATTATTGGGAAATTTGTTGTTGTTTATTTCGATGATATTCTAGTTTACAGTACCTCGGTGGAAACATACTTGCTGCATTTACGAACAGTGTTTGAGCCCTTGAGGGAGCAGAAGTTGCATGCCAATCTCAAGAAGTGTCACTTTTTAACTGATCATGTGACCTTTTTGGGATATATCGTATCGAAGGAAGGCATTCGGGTAGATCCTGTCAAAATTGAGGCCATTACGAGTTGGGAGACTCCGAAGAACATTCATGAGGTACGTAGCTTTCATGGGTTAGCATCTTTTTATCGGAGGTTTGTTCGAGATTTCAGTACTATTATTAACCCTCTTACAGATTGTCTAAAAGGGGGTCGATTTGTGTGGACCAAAGAGGCGGAAGCTACATTTCAGTTGTTAAAAAAGAAGGTAACTGAAGCCCCGATTTTGGTGCTCCCTGATTTTAATAAGATTTTTGAGGTGCACTATGACGCCTCGGGCGTTGGTATTGGGGGTGTCCTGAGCCAGAAGAATAAACCAGTAGCATTCTTCAGTGAGAAATTGAACAAAGTAAAGAAGAAGTATTCTGCGTATGATAAAGAATTTTATGCCATCGTGAGGAGCTTGGAGCACTGGAGGCATTATCTTATTTCAAGGGAGTTTATTTTGTATTCTGATACGAGGCCTTGAAGTACATTAATGGGCAACATAAACTGAATGCTAGGCATGCGAAGTGGGTAGAACTGCTTCAAGCTTTCGGTTTTGCAATTAAACATAAGGCAGGAGTGATGATGAACAAAGTGGCAAATGCGATTGGCAGAAAATATTCCTTGTTGTCTACAATGCAGGTAAGAGTTCTGGGCTTTGACTCTTTTAAGGAATTATATGTTGATGATCCCTACTTTAGCGATGTTTGGAAGAAGTGTAAAACCGAGCCTTTTCAGCAGTTCATATTGGTAGATGATTTCCTTTTCAAGGGAAACAGGCTATGTATATCTCAGTGTTCTTTGAGCGAATCTATTATTACTAAGGGGTATGCATGAGGCCTAGCTGGACACTTTGGGGTGGACAAAATGATGGCCTTGCTGTGTGAGCACTTTTATTGGCCCCACATTGAGCGTGATGTAACGCGATTTGTTGAGAGGTACAGGGTATGTCACGTGGCCAAAACAAAGGGCACCAATGCTGGTTTGTATATGCCTCTACCTGTCCCAGTTGCACCATGGGAGGATGTCCGCCTTGACTTCGTGTTGGGGTTGCCAAGGACGCAGCGGAATAAAAATTCCATAATGGTGGTTGTTGACAGATTTTCGAAGATGGCGCACTTTATTCCTTATCACAAGACCTTTGATGCTTCGTAGGTTGCTCGTTTATTTTTGCAAGAGGTTGTTAAGTTACATGGGATTCCCAAGTTAATGACCTCAGATCATGATGTGAAGTTCATGAGCCACTTTTGGCGAACTCTTTGGAGGCATATGGGAACCATATTGTAGTTTAGCTCCTCACTCATCCTCAAACTGATGGGCAAACTAAGGTTGTTAACCGAAGCTTGGGAAACCTGCTACGAAGTTTGGTTGGTGATAGTCCACGACAATGGGACTTGGTTTTATCTCAAGCAGAATTTGCTTGTAACAGGTCACAGAATCGAACTACAGGCAAGAGTCCTCTCGAAATAGTCTATAGGCGTAATCCAATCACTCCTCTGGATCTCACGCCACTACCTGTTCACAAGCAGTTCAGTTCAGACGCCAATTAGCATGCAAAACAGATTAAGGAGCTGCATTCAGAGGTTCATGACAGGATCAATAAGCAGAACATGACGTTTAAGCAGCGAGTGGATATGCGTCGGAAAAGAGTGGTCTTCAAGAAAGGTGATCTAGTGTGGGTTCACCTTAGGAAGGAGCGTTTTCCAGCTGGCAGGTTTGGCAAATTGCAACCTAGAGTAGATGGACCATTCAAAGTTCTCAAGCAAATTAACGATAATGCCTATAAGATCGAGCAGCCGGGTAAGTACAATGTATCCGGGACTTTTAATGTAGCAAATTTATCGCCCTACAATGCAGACAAGGAAGAATCTGAGCAGATTGTTATCAATGAAGACGAAGCAGATTCGAGGGCGAATCTTTTCTCTAGCAGGGGAGGATGATGCACCTGGTTTCGGCAGTTTTTACCGATAAGTAGAAATTTCAGCGGAAGTCGACGATTATGGGCTTTGGAGCTCAATTTCGGTTGATTAAAGTGAAACAGTGCTTTGCTTGATACTCACTCACTGCCGCTGGCAGTGACTAACGGTGGATTTCGGCGATTCGGGAGCATTTAGATAGACTTTTCAATTTATTATTATTTTTATGTATTTTCAGGATTTCTTTTTAGTGGCGTGTTTTTTTTTTTTTTGCAATATTCGTGTTTCCTATTTTAGATTAGGGTTAACACCATATAAACGAGTGTTTAGAATATTCAAACGACGGACTTGAATATCTTTTGTTATAATCAAATTGAGAGAACAGATTGTTCCTCCGTTTATCCGCGTTTTCTGTTTTAGCCAATTTCAATCGCGTATTTGGCATCAAAAAACATACCATAAAGAGATGGTAGATGAATACTATGTTGTCCTTAATGAGAATAGAGAACATGATACATGTGAATAGTATGAAACACCAGAGTTTGATCTGTATAAGGAAGTTTCAATGGAATTTGAGAAGGATGCTCAGAAGGAAGCACAATATGAGGGGAAGCAATTTGGAAATGAAAGTCCAAAGAAAATGGACATTAATGCTGCCGGCACCTAAATTGAAACTCCATTCAAGACTGCCTCAGATCCTAATCTACAAGACACTCTAATATCATCTATTAAGAAACAAGCTAAGACCAAAGATGTAAAGGATGAAGCTACAAACTTTGAGATATTTAAGATATCCTACATAGACAAGATGAAAAAAAGGAGCTAATTAAGGATATGTGGATCTCGATTCATGTGAAAATTGATGAGATGAAGGAAAACATGGGATTTCAACTTTAGAGGCTGAAGAGAGATATGTCCTCTAATGCAATTTTTACTTCTCTATAGGTGGAACATATTGAAGATGGATAATATGGGAGTTGCAATTGATATAAAACTAGAACAATTCTCAAAATTTGCTCTTGTTCAACTTCCTTCAGATTTTGCACCAACCTCATTTACTCAAGCCCCATCCACATCACTCTAGCCTCAAATCCTCACAAATATAATTCATTTCATTCTCTTATTTACAGTTGGATGTTTTTTAGTTTGATTGTTGATTCTGTACAACTGCTTTGATGCTCTGATTGAACCACTATGAAGCATTTTTTATTGAATACATATGTTGGTTTAATCTATACTTTTGAGCTGACGACAAAAAGGGAGAGAGATTATTATTTGCTTTTTATATACTTCTTATATTGCTTTATACAAAGAGGAGAGGTAATAACTTGCAAGAACAATAAATTCTAAGTGCTAGAGGTATAAATGCTCTAAATGATAAGTTCTGAGTATAACATGAATAAGAAGTTGAGTTTACAATACATTGAATCTAAATAAAGGCTATACAGGTTTCTCATGCTTTGATAAGAGCTATATAGGTTCTATTGAATCTAATGTTTTGAACCCATTTATGTTCAAATGACAAACTCTCATATTACAAGTTCTGAAATTGAAACCAAATCATACTCTAAGAACAAATTCAAAAATTTAAATTTGTCCTTATCTCAGAACTTACTTTTGCTAAGGTACTTTAGGATATATCATTGACTAGCAAATTATCATGTTACATACATTCTTATTCAAAATGGATATATTTGTATGGAAAGTTTTGTCATTATCAAAAAGGGGGAGATTGTTGAGAAAAACACCAACTGATCTTGAAATTGACAAAATAATCAATATTCTCTAATATCTGAGTTAATATAATGAAATACTTATTTTGTAGATTGTCCTAATATATATTTGTCATGAACCTCCCTCGCGGGAACGACGAGGTCGAGGCTAATGGATTGTTGAGCCTCTTATTGAGATCGGGCTTAGTGCAGACCCTCTCAGGCCATACCGAATCGCATCAAGGAGAATTTAAAATCGAGATTGATCGTAGTGTGGTCGTGTGACATGTGATTGATATACATGCCATCAGAGTCGCTAGCGATCATTTTTTAGAGGGTATGATCGAAAACCCTATCGATCAATTGGAAGAGATCATTCAATTCTATGAAAACTAGAGAAATGGGCTCGGGGACTTAGTTATGTCAACTCATCAGTCGACGTCCTTTCGGTACTTAAGTTGAGTGATTTTCTAATCTATAAAATTCATGCATACACTTTTTGGGTAAGGTAAGTCCTAAAAACCTAAAATGTTCATGTGGGTGAGATTATCTATCTTGTCAATTGCAATCATCAAAATAAGTGCACAGTTAAGAAATCAATACGTGCGAAAAATCACATCAAATTAATTTAAATGGCCACACAGTAAACCCAAATAAGTCCTAAAGGCTCAAAGAATGGCCAAATGAGTTCAAGGGTGATTCAAAACAATTTGAATTAGATTGACCAAAGGAGCAAAACGGTTATTTTTTAAGACTCAAAAACTAAAAATTATGAAAATAGGTCAAACCAGTCAAACGTGGTCATTTCCTATTTTCAAAATTTTTGAGAGTTTTTTCTGAAATTTTTATGATTTTTTACTAATTTTTCCTTTTTTTATATTTTCTTATTTTCATTTATTTTTTTGAATGTTCTTATTAATTTTCCGAACCGAACCAAGTCGGCTTGACCCACAAACCCAAAGGCCCAACCCGAACCTGCATAAGTTTGACTCAGAGCCTAAAATGACACAATTTTGGGTTTTTTTTAATTTTTATTCTTTTTCTAATTTTCCACTTATTTCTAATCTAAGGCCTGAGAACTCACCATGTGGCACGCTACTAGCCACCTAATCAAAAAGCATTTTTATTTTTCCAAAAAATCTATAATCGCACCACGCGGCCTAAAAATCATTGTTAGATCTAGGCTTTTATTTTTATTTTCTAGAAAAGGATTATCATGTCTCTGGGCTAATGTAGCAGGCCACGTAGCCGCCACATTAGTTATGGCGTTGACCGGTCAACCGTCTAAAGGTTGAAGACAACCAACGGATAGCCGAATGTTCTCCGACGCTGATCAATGGGCAAATCTACTCTAATTGGGGCGATCTTGATACCCTTGGAATTGTCTCGACGTAAGCTATCACATGTAAAAAAAATTTAGCATGATCCAACAGAAGCAACTACTCAAAATATGCATGAACATGCTCGGCCATGGCAGATTTTCGAGTTGGCACGCACAACATACCAAGCTCTTCTGGACATACAACAAGCATCAATGGAGTTAGAGAAAACATACCTCGGGTCTCGATCGCCCTAATCAACATTGAAAATGAGCTCGTGAGCTTAAGGTAGGTTCAAGGGTTCGTGGCCGACTCGGGTATTTTTATGCAATGAAAACGAAAAGTGAGAGTGTGGATGGGATCGGGGAGGCACTAGAAGTAATATGAACTAAAAATCACGAAGAATAATAATCCCTACGGAGATCCACCATTAACGGACCTTCGAGAGCTCAACAATGGCATTCACCTTTTTATGCAATGAAGCTTCAATTCAAAGAGTATTGGACGTTCATTGGAGTATCACGAAGCTCTTGGATGTAATTTGAGGGCTCAGCAATGTCCAAATGCCAATGACAAAGTTGATTTTTTAATTTTTTTTCAATTTTTCTTGATTTTCTATGAATTTTTGAAAAAATAATGAAAAAGTAAACAAAAATGAAAAAAAAATCATTTTTGGTCAAAAATGGTTCCCTAGGCTTAGCCAAGGTCCCCAAAATTTATTTTTCAATTTTATAAATTTTTTTAAAATAAAATTAACCAAAAATCAAATGTCAACAGCTGCCTCTCTTTAAAAGGGGTCTCGTGAGAGATTACTCTCAAAAATAAGATAACACTTGAGATTTAGTCAACTTAATTGGGGGAAAAAGAAAATTCACGACATCCAACTGGAATTCCTTCTACGAAAGCTTAAGTCCAAACTTCATTCTACTTCTTTTGATATGACGAAGAGAGAAAGAAGAGTTGAGAGACTTACTTGAAGCTTACGTGCTCGCCAATAGAGATGCCATTGACTGATTTGCTGATAATAGAGTGGGAGCCTAAAGATTCATGATAAGAATGCCTTAGGGGGATTAAATTCGGGCCCGTATGGTAGGTCAATCCATAGAAGACTCTTAATGAAAGGATTCTACTGATTAAAATTGATTAAGATTTGGCTAATATGATAGGTCACCCCATGGCAAATTTCTAACGAATAGATTATACAAATTAAAATTGATTAAGATTTGACCCCGTATAGTAGGTCACCCTATGGCAAATTCCTAATAAAAGGATTTTACAGATTAAAATTGATTAAGATTTAACCCATAAGTTAGGTCACCCCATGACAGATTCCTAATAAAAGGATTTTACTGAGCAATTTACCTAATGCAGGGTTTACCAAAGGAATGCCTGTAGGAAAGACTTTGGAAACGGTTCACCTAATGTGGGATTTACTGAAGTAATGCTTGTAGGAAGGACTTTAGAAATGGTTCACCCGATGTGGGATTTACCGAAGTAATGCTTATAGGAAGGACTTTGGAAACGGTCACCCGATATGGGATTTACCGAAGTAATGCTTATAAGAAGGACTTTATACTTTTAGGAAGGACTTTGGAAACGGTTCATTCGATGTGGGATTTACTAAATGAATGCCTATAGTAAGGATTTTATACCTATAGGAAGGACATTGAAAACGGTTCACCCGATATAGGATTTACTCAATAAGTGTCTATAGGAAGGACTTTATGCCTGTAGAAATGACTTTGCAAACGATTCACCCGTGTGAGATCTGCCAAAGGAATGTCTATTGTAAGGATTTTATGAGGGCTTTTTACGAAAATGGGTTAAAAATTTTATCTTTTTACGGATTTGGGTTCTGCAGCGAAAAATTTTCGAGAAAGGGGCTTGTTCGGCGCTAGGAGGGCCGAACAACAAAAAAGAGAAAATAAAAAATAAAAAAAACCATAAGTGCCGAACAAAAAAAAACCAAAAAAAAAACCAAAAAACACCCTTGTTCGGCACTATAAGTGCCGAACAAGGAAAAGGGGGGTGGGGTGGGGTAGGAGGGGGTTCAAATAAAAAATTAAAAAATTCATAAAAAAAGAAAAAAACCAAAAAAATTCTAAAAAATTTTCAAAAATTTCAAAAATTAGGAAATTGACTATTTTAACGAGTCGGTCATATTTTTGATGGTTTTCCCTTTTAGACATTTCGAAATGACGATTTTGCCCCTTACGGGCAAATTGTCTCGAAAAATTTCAAAAGTTTCCAAAAAAAAATTCGAAAAATTAGTAAATAGGCCACTTTAATTGGCCAATCTTACTTTTAAGGATTTTTTTCATCTATTTTTTCAAAATGATGATTTTGCCCCTTATGGAAAAAAAAAGTATTCACAAAAAAAATATTCCATCATAAATATTTTTCTCATCAATCGTTACCTGTTCATTTTCTTGCAGGAGATCTGGGTCAGATACATAATTCGAATGTGACGCTGACTCATTATGAGCAAAACCCATATAAACCAAAATTATGTATTATTATAAATTTGATGTACTAGAACTTTTTACATCATAAATATGATATTGCTATGTGTTGACATCGTTGAATCTATAGGCATTGAAAAATCATATTTAGAAGCTTTAACGAAGCCTGAGGATCCAATTTGGAAGAAAAGTAATTTTTGAAATTTGTCGTAAATTTTAATATTATTTTTCATATTAAGAAAATATCTGAAAATAAGAAAATAGATACCGTAGACTACAAATATGAAGAAATTGCCAAAATTTTATTTTAAAAACCTTTCTATGTTGGACCATTTAAAATACTGACTATTTTTTTCGTGAACACTTTTTTTTCCATAAGAGGCAAAATCATCATTTTGAAAAGATAGATGAGAAAAATTCTTAAAAGTAGGATTGACCAATTAAAATGGCCTATTTACTAATTTTTGGAATTTTTTTTGGAAACTTTTGAAATTTTTCGAGACAATTTGCCCGTAAGGGGCAAAATCGTCATTTCGAAATGTCTAAAAGGGAAAACCATCAAAAATATGACCAACTCGTTAAAATAGTCAATTTCCTAATTTTTGAAAATTTTGAAAATTTTTTAGAATTTTTTTGGTTTTTTTCTTTTTTTATGAATTTTTTAATTTTTTATTTGAACCCCTTCCTACCCCACCCCCCCTCTCCCCCCCCCCCCCCCCACTTTTCCTTGTTCGGCACTATAAGTGCCGAACAAGGGTGTTTTTTGGTTTTTTTTTTTTGTTCGGCACTTAGTGCCGAACAAGGGTTTTTTTATTTTTTTTTCTCTTTTTTGTTGTTCGGCGCTTCAAGCGCCGAACAAGCCCCTTTCTCGAAAATTTTTCGCCGCAGAACCCAAATCCGTAAAAAGATAAAATTTTTAACCCATCTTCGTAAAAAGCCCATTTTATGATAGGTCACCCTATGATAAGAGTCACCAAAAATTACATAAATGTCGCTTTTTTCTCTCTCGGGTGCTATTATGGGATCTGAGAAGAACCATTTAACCTGTAGAAGCTCAAACTCGAATTTTCTTACCAAAGAGCTCAAATTCGAATTGTTTTACCAAGGGGGATGCTATTATGAGATCTGGGAACAACTAGAAAACTTGCAGAAGCTCAAATCTGAATTGCCTTATCAAGGAGGGTGTCATTTTAGGATCTGGGTGAAACCAAAAGAACCTACATAAGTTGAAACTTGAATTTTCTTATCAAGGAGTTCAAGCCCAAATTATCTTACCAAGGAGGATGCCATTTTTGGGATCTGGGTAGAACCAGAAAACTTGCAGAAACTCAAATTTGAATTATCTTACTAGGAAGGTGTAATTGAAAGTTTTGATGTTGCATTTAAGCAATACAAAAAGGCTTAGATTCTAAGAAAGACTCCAAAGTTTTATGGAAATCCTACTTTGATGTTATATTGAGATTTAGACAAGCTAAAAATCATGTAGAAACTTTTTAGATGAATTATGATGTGGGAGGTTTTCCAAAACATCTTGCAACATGTCATTGATGATCAAAATTCCTCGTGGGAAAGATTTTGAATCAAATAATATGAAATTATCAAAAGAGCCTATTTAAAACATTAATTGAATTACGCTCATCAAAGAGGACTTCTCACCATTTCTCCAAAAAGGTTTCGATTTTTATTTTGGAAGCACTCGAATTTTCTCTCGAATCTATGCCTAGGATTTCAGAACGATTCATAGTACATACAATTTGATTGACCTGAAAAATCTTTTAAGGGACTGTAGTGTTGGGATTGGTTAAAGATTTTCGAGGGAGACTCATAAATGAGTTAAGGTTAATGAACGAAAGATTTTCATCATCTACTCCGAGTTTACAAGTCAAGAACCCTACAAAATGAGAGAGAAATATATTGCTCATATCTCTTCGAGTAATGCTTAAAATCATTTAACTCTACCTTAACTCAAGTGCCCTAATCAGAATAGACTTTCACGGGTTATAACGTAGGTTAAGATCGAGGATCAAAGGAGAAAAAGCTTATTTCGGCATAGAAAATATATGAGAAGGGTTTGATGTTGGTGACCATCGTAGATTTGTCACCTGTGTTAGTCTTCTGGAATAGTCTTCAAATGATACCATCGTTGTATAAGTATGATGTAAACTTTTGTGGATGTCGTTGCTCGAGGAGGACATTTTGTAACTTCATTCCTATGGAAAATTTTCTTTTACAATTAGATTCCATTGAGGATTTATAAAGGAGACAACATGCAAACATTTTTAACTGAGTCTGCAAAACGTATATATGAAATTTTTGATGTATTTGCAAGTAGACAAGTACTTGAAGGATTTGGATCTCCTAACATAATATTAGAGGTGACATTACCTAATCCGGGCCGTCCAATTCAAAATGGACGGCCTAGATTGATCCACATCAACTTTTTCAAAGGGGGAAAAAGTTTGGCGAGAATTTTAAAATTTTGAATTAATCAATCTAGGCTGTCCATTTTTGAATTGGACGGCTCAGATCGCTTATGTCACCCCTAACATAGTTTAATTATGTTAGGGGATCCGAATCCGTACTTGAATGGGTATTGGCCTTGCTTTTGATTGGTACTTTACTCTTTTTGATACCCGAGATTGGCTTTTTTTCTCTCTTCTTCTTCTTCTTCTTCTTCTTCTTCTTCTTCTTCTTCTTCTTCTTCTTCTTTTGTGCCTTTTTCTTTTTTAGATAGAAGAATTTTCAAAGATTATACTAAATGCACAAGCAAAAAAGATCCAGCGCGATTGAAAAGTAAATTTAGAAATTCTATGTAAACCTAATTTTTCTGATTTCTTCGGCTTTGAGGTGATGATGTCTTCACCTTGGAAGGGCAATGATCACCAATGAGGTTTTAAGAAACAAATATATAAGTTCAATTGGGTTGTACAAAGGATGAAAGTACGTATGATAGAGAAACGAATACTTTTCGTCGTCCTAAGGCATTTAAATTACGATATGAGCTTAAATGCAAAGAATTACTCAAAGATTGATGTTAGTCCGAGTAAGAAAATTTCTAACCATTTTTCGCATGCTGTTGCTAGAATAACCTTCGTTTGGCCTCGATGTGGGGTGGTTCTTTGACAGGGGTAAAGAAATGAAACCGCCATTCAAAGGGGTTGTCAATAGTCACTTGTGGTGTTTAGGATGGAGAAATGAACGCCTTTCATTATCTCAATCCATGTAATCACTGCGAATAACTCTTATGTCCCTAAGCAAAGGCCTCCACTCATCACTCAAGTGTATATAGGAACGTGTTTAGGAATGATTTTCCTTTCATCGTTTGAGGTACTCCAATTGATAAGTCTTAAACGCTTTCATATGGAAACCACCTCACTTTCAACAAAATTTGATCCCCACGCGGATTTATAGTGCACCATGTATATTTCAATGCATGTTTGGATAACTTCAAAAGCTTTTCAAGCCCAAATGTTAGGTAAAGTATTTTTGAAAGTTCATCCCTTTTTCTAGACATTATATTATTGTATTTTCTTAGATTCTTTGGAATTCTAAAGTTTTGAGAGGAAAGGATATTTACCTTTTTGGTTCGGCAACCCTTATAAAGAACAAACATGATGTGTCAATATGTATTCTCAAATTCAAGATAAATTGGAACGATACCTCCTTACTCTTGATTGTGCATTCCAATCGAAATGCCACTATATAGATTGGAGGAACCTTGCTATCTATTCTAAGACTTGAGATGTCAGATATTTTAAAACTTTTGGACATCTTTTGAGTTTTGAAGAAGAGGGGGTACTTACTTGACCACCGTGACGACATTTCATATAAAGATTAAAGGGAATAGGTTGGTGTATGTTCCCATATTCGTGACAAATTGGAACAATATAACTTCACCCTTGATTATATGTTTCAATCTGGATGTGATCACATAGATTGTGAGGATTTGTAATCTACTTAACAAGATGAGATTGTTTAAAGTTTCAAGATTCTTTGAAGTATTTGGATTTTACATGAAAAAAATACTTACCTGTCTATTGTGGTATCGAGTCCCTATCAAAATCAAAATGAAAGTTAGTATACAATTCGTATCCAAAATATATTGGAACGATACCGCTTTACTCTCAACTATATCTTTTGGAAGTCTTTGACTCTTTTCACATCGTGGGTTTGCATTAAAAATGATCCATTCATCAGGTTGTGTCAGACATTACCCATTGATCTTCATCCTAAATGCTCCCATGAGAATGATTTGTATTTGCTTGATGACTGTGAATCTCTTTGGATGTGCCCATTGAAGTTATTGACATTTCTTGATCAAGGATTATTTCTTGGGTATTTGATTCTCCAACGTTGGCATTTCCTTTAATCCAAGTGGGCCAATATCTTTTCTTTGAATTCTCATAGGCGTCAATAATTTCTTGCTGAAAGGAGGATAAACTCATATTATGAATAAAACTGCCAATGATCAAATTAGAATGATATGAAGCTACCTTTCAGTTGAGCTTTGTCTCCGAAAATTCATTCTGACATGGACGGCCTTTATCAGATCTCTTTCATTTGAGTTGGGATGTGTCATTCATGAGCAAACCTTTGGTCACATCAATGACCCATTTACCCCAATCAGGTGGTATTTGCCTCGATTTGGCAACACTTGCCCTAGCTAAATAGCTCAGTACATTCTCACATTTTCTTGTAATCCCCTGTCTAATTTGGGATATATATTATTTGGAATTTTCTCTTCGCTCTTCACTTGAATGAAGAAATGAATTTTAACCCTATTTTGATTTTATTTGATCTTTTAGGAACAAAATACCCCCTTTTAGGTGTTGTCTTTCTGATGTCTGAGAACATTACTCTTTTTAGGCGTCTTGCCACTAGCAAGACGTGTCTTGCTATTCGCCGCTCGAGGATTTGGTGGCTCTACCTTGATACATTCTCTAGTGATGAAAAAAGAATATGCCCCAAATTGGTTCTTTTGGTGGGCAGATAGGGACTTGCTCCCAATGGATTCCCCCTATTGATTTAACTCTTCATTTCAGCTATTTGGGTTATCAGTTGTTTTCATCTTCATGGAGTATCGCTCTTCAAAATATTTTGTGCATTGATAACTTGATAACCCTGTAAGAAATAGAAGGGATGTGTCAATTAAAAACCCTTTAGGTTATAAAAAAATTTCGAGTGATACCACCTTACTCTTTATTTGAACTTGTATCAGTTTCCTCAAAAAGTGAAGATGACTCACGCTTGTGTAATCATTTATAGATTTTTCTTCTCGAAAATCACTTGGAACCTATTATACGATGATTAGGCAACTTTATCAACCATATTTTCTTTTGAAGTGTTTGATGTTTTCCTATCAAAAGAAAGGAAAATCATGTTAAAATGGCATAAGAAGTAGACAGTTGGATTCGATACCATTTATCTTTCATTCATATTCCTCTGTCTTGACCTTTAGGCACCCTAAAAAAAAGAATATACATATAAAGGATTTATACATAATATGCATGATGCAAGTAATTTAAAATGAATCGTACTTGCAATGAAAGAATGACTCTGTGGCTCTCACATTATTTATGGAAAGCGCTTCTTTAATGCATATGACGTTCTACAAAATTCAAATCTTTCATCTTCTTTTTCTCTTAAATGTTCTTTTCAAAGAGATTTTCAGTCAATAAGAAGCTTGAAATGATTCAAACATCGATTGAATATGCATCGGAGCTTCACAAAAGATTTTGCCTTTAAGCGTGCCATTAAGATGCTCTTGAATCTATTTATTCTAAGTGCATATTGATGATGAAATAAGAGGGGTACTCCCTATTTTGTCATTTGGTAGCATTGTTCCTCATGTGCTTTACTTCTATTTATTTCCCGCGAAGAAAAAGACAGGTAACAGTATTTTCATGAATGATTGAAAGTTAATTAGGAGCAATATATCTCTTCACCAAAATGGATGACTCGGTCTCGTCCTTTTCTTGTTTGGTAATGCAGTCATGCTTGAATGACTTCCCCCATTCGTCATCTTGATATGCTTCTTTAGTTGAATTGAAGAGATTTGCTTTAAGTAAGCCCTCTTTGTTCATCTTTGAACATCTCTTTCAGCAACTTGAGCAAAAGAAATAGGTTGACAAGTTATATAATATATGAGGTGTATTAATTGGAATGACACATTTACCCTCTTAAAGTGACGTCGCTTGGGTTATTCTGCACAAATTATTATGTAAGTAGAATCAAAGTTTATGCATGGAGTTTTTTTTGGAAAACTCTTTTGAAAGATATTTTAGATGAGAGAAGTGAGAAAAGGGAGGGAACTAGTCCTCATGTCATTATACATTCTCGTTCAAACATGAAAGGTAATTTTTCGAAAAGAAATCAAGGAATTTGAGCTAATTCTCATATCATTGGATCTCCTTGTTCCTCTAAATCAACGTGGGAGGGGATTTCCTAAAAGGAAATCATGAAATAGGAACAAATCCTCATATCATTAGATCTCCTTATTCCTCCAAAATCTACTTGGAAATTTGGAAGCATGCGGGAACCTAGGTCTCAAATTTTTTAATATCAAAGATAAGTGTCATCAGTGGGCTAGTTTGGGATATTCCTGCACATCCCTAATAAAACGTACATATGCATTTGTAATGAAATGATAAGGCTATTTTACAATATAAACTACCTTGGACCAACAGCTCAAGATCCAAGGTGTTCTTTCTTACAAGCGAAAACAGAATTGAAATTGTAAGGAATTGAAAATGCAACCCAAATATCTAGCACCCATGAAAATAATCCAATGTAAGGGATCAAGAAAGATGGAGAAACCCCTTATACTGAAGGGTTTGGAGCCGAGCTTTGAGTTTTCTCTAAGTCCACCTTCGGGTCTCCTTATTAGTTAGGTGGGAGATCTAATTAATCAACAGACGACAAGTTTTGAAGAGTAACTGCCCTTTGATCTAGCAAACCCCAAACTTTGTGCTTGAGAGAGAGGTAATCATCAGTCGAGTGACCTATTTCACTAATGTGATACTTGCAGCTCTTCGAGGGGTCAAACCATGAATGGTGCTCAAGGTTTCATCATGAGAAGTCTCTGTTGACTGGGCATCGTCTCTGTAGAATGGGCAAGATCTAAGACAGTGGTGTTGGTAATAGTGTGAATTAACTAGTGCCGGAGGGGGAAGGGGGGCACTGCACTCATGTGGCCTAGGGGAGTACCAGTGACCTGCCCTAGGAGGTTGGAAATGAATAGCATCATGCTATGCTTCGTGTGACATTCTGGATGTTCGACCCATTTTCGGAGTTTAATAAATAGAATGGATACATTCTATTGAAGCACTCTAGTTAGATCTCACTTGAAACTTGCAATTTCAAGCTGGCTAACTAGAAGGGAAAGGCTATCTAGGATTTTAAAGTAAGTGGACATGGCCAATTGATACGCGTATCTCCCAATGAGCTGCCCGTTGGCCTGAGTATTTACTAAAGTCGCTACTAGATGGATGGGGCCACAAAATGAATTCCGAACGTGGGCAACTGAACTTCCAGGATTATCGCAGTGATGATTTAAATGCAGATTGAGAAGTTTTACAATCGATAGATTTGTTCTGAGAATTGAGAAGTAAAGCAAATAGCAAAAAATGACAGTTTCGCCCTTGGCTCATTTTAAGACTCCCTAGATTATGGACAGATTATCTCATGAGTAATTAAAACTCTGGACTGGATTAGCCTGGTCAAGCGTGTCGCATGCAATAGAATTCCATCCAGTTCTGATGGCACATTTTTCGAGGAGATGTCAAATCATATCACGTCAATAATGAAAGCTGTCAAGTCTAATCTATCTTGCAAAAGTCAAGTCTCACCTTTTTTTATGTCACATCACAACTTTTGAAGATATCAAGTCATGATCGCCTTTGTCTTTTCTTCATTAATTTCCCATATCACCTTTTTGCTTTTCCAAGGTAATCATTGCTTTTTTGTCATTGAAGACAAATCAACTCGTCCCACTTTTCCAAGACAATGATGAACTTTCTTTTTGTCTTGTCCTCATTACAACCTAAGACAAGATCTTACTTTTTGTCTCATCCATATAAAACTTATGACATCACTCTCTTTCCAAGACACCCCATCCACTCTCTCTCTTCCCAAGACCATTATAAGCTCCTTCCCAAGATAATAAGTCACCTCCCACCCTCTCCTATACACATATCACATCTAAGATAGGGTTTGAGATTTCTGATTTTTGAACATGGATGACAAAAGGGTCTTCTTCCTCTCTCACTCCTCTCCTTCATTCCCTCCTGTTACTCTCTCTCTCTCTCTCTCTCTCTCTCTCTCTCTCTCTCTCTCTCTCTCTCTCATTCCCTCCACCACCGTCGGTTGCTTAAAGCTCAATCGCTAGCTGCCCAAACCGCCACCGACGTCCTCAAGCTACCATCGACCACCCATACTCCCTCGTGCATCTCGATTAACCCTCACCTCTCTGGAAACCCTCTCTCTCTCTCTCTCTCTCTCTCTCTCTCTCTCTCTCTCTCTCTCTCTCTCTCTCTCTCTCTCTCTCTGGGGTTTCCTCCCATCGTCGTGAGTCCCTACGCGCACCCAGAGGAAATCGGCTCGTTCGAACTCGTCTGGGATTCAAATCAACCCCCGTTTTCTCTCACGCGTCCGTAAAACCTTGGGCTTCGAGAATATCAAGGTAGGTTGGTTGGTAAGTGGCTATATCTTCATGGATCTAGGCCGAACAGAGGCTGGTCGTGGGGAGTTGAACTCTACAGTCGCTGTCCGTCGTCCGCCGACTCTCCGGCGCCTTCGTACCCCTCACTAACCCTCATGTCTCATCTTCTATACCTTAGAATAGCTGCCCTTCGCCAGAGCCACCTTGGACCGCTGAGAACTCTCTCGGGTTTCCCACCACCACCAAGAAGCTCCCTCGGTGTCTCTCTCTCAGCTCTAGCCCTCGTGGATTGGTGCCGCTTGTGTCACCCTTGCACCATCGTCTCTCTCTTGGATTCTCATCATCTACGAGGTAAGCCGACCTCTAACTCTTGACTAGGGCATTGGATTATCCTTGGTTGAGCTCTAGTATGTGTTTTTAGTGGAAATTGGTTTAGGGCTTACGTGAGGCTTGAGGTTGGGTGATTTGTCGGGCTGATTTGAGGTGTCAGTGTGATGTTCATGCATGAATTAGAACTTTTCATGGCTATGAAGTGAGGTCTTGAAAGGCTCGAGGAATGCTTAAACTCTAGGAAGCGGTATGATGGGAAATCGGGTTAGGGATTGCGTGGAAATTATCGCTAAATGTGTAGTTGGGCTGATTTGAGGTTTAAGCGGGCTATCCATGTTAGGGAACGCATGGTTTAAGGCTGCGATATGATGCTTTGTTGAGCTCGAGTGTCAATTGATAAAGTCGGGATGGTTTAGAAAGTGATTTGAGGTGTTTAGATCTAAAACGGATCTAAGTTGTGATTGGTGGTACTATCCACGGCCCTAGGTACTAATTTGGGGGGGTGTCTAAGTGTTCTTTGACTATTCATGTGTGTCATTTGAGGATCGAACAAACACAACTAGAACTTGAATTGAGGTGTTTTGAGCGAGATCAAACCTAGGTTGAAATTGATATACTATTCACGAGACCTAGTTGTTATTCACATGTTAAATAAGTTATCTAGGGGCTGTCCATGGCTGTGAGGTTGAGTTTGATAGGCTCGAGCGATGTACGTTGAGTTGGAATTGAGTTAAAATGTGAATTGAGGTATTAGAGTGAAAGCGAGCCTAAGTTTTAATCGATGGTACTAATTACAACCCTAGGTACTATTTATAGGGCAATGCTAATCGTTTAATGGTTGTCCATGTGGGTCTTAGATTGAAGTTCATGAAGTGAAGACTGAATGAGCATGTTGAGGGCTTGAATTGGGGATTTGGCTAGCTTTAGGCAAAGTTGTGTGTGACCAACGAAATAATTGGCTAAGACATTTTGTTATGCCCAAAATCTTGATGCCGAGCATGAATATGTTTATATATTGAAAAGATTGCCTAGATTGCATGACTGCTTTATCTGCTCAACTGTAATTTGCATTGAATTATCCGCCTAAACATGCTTGGTTGCACACGTTGTGAAATTGTGATCTGCATGCTGACATGAATGTGCAACATGATTTGGCGGATATCGAGCAGTGACGTGGAACCCTAATGTGCCTATAGGATGTGGAACCCTAATGTGCCTAAAGATGTCAACCTGGGTCTTGGCTTTGATGCCTTACTGGTTGAGGCACCGGGATGTTATTGTGTGCCTGGGTTTTTACGTGCTAGAGACGTATATGCAAGTACATGGATCATTGGAGATGTGCCAACCTGAGTCTTTACACAATGAGGCGTGTATATGGGTTAAAGCACGAATTTGCATGGCATGTGGCAACCAAGTATGCTGCTGATATAAAATTAACCTTGATCATGGCACGTGCATGCGTTTGACCTTGTTGTCGTTGAGTTGTTGTGATGCTTCAGTACATGCCTGGTTTGCCTGGTCATTTTGTCATATATAGATGAAGCACGAATGTAAATGCCATAAGGAAATTGAATCATGTCGCTAAACTAAAATTAGGCTTGAACATGGCATGCGTGTGAAAATGGATCTGTCATTGATGAGTCCTATTGAACTGCTTGCATGCTTAGATGATGTAAATGTTGAACTAGGCGCATGCCCAATCCAATCTACTGTTCCTGTTATTATTGAACTTTTATTATGAGAATGTTGGTTACATGGTCGTGAGAGCCAAGATACATGTCTAGAGTTGATCTGACGGTATGTAACGTCCTGAGCGAAACCTAGGGGTAAGCTTACTGAGAAGTCTCTCACGGTTTTATTAAATCCACCATTTCAGATCGTAGACCGTAGTTATAAGTGGACCGTGACCTGCTTTGGGGAAAAGGGTCCCAATATGATATATTCCAACCCAGGCAAGGAGGAGCGGATGGAGCCCGAGTCCGAGAAGTTCAAACCTGAAGAGATCCCAATGCCCGACCTTAGCGAGATGGGTAATTAGTAGTACAGCCTAATGACCCTAGGATGCTCCTTTTTGTGGAAGAGGAAAGATAGGCTCACCACCCCCAGTTCCTTTTTTTTGTTATGATCGCCTTGAGTATGTATTTTACAAAGCCATCCTTTTAGTAAACGCTTGAGCGACGTTTTATGTATTGTTGATTTCCCTTAACCTAATTGTCTTTCTCTCTCTTTCTTCACTACCCCTGTTAATGCATGCTGTGTGTTGGGAAGTCTCGTTTCTGCTGACGTATGCTCAAAGGGTTATTAGTTGGTTGGCAATTGTCCTGGGTGTCGCATCTCATCGACTTTGGCTTGTGGTGGATGTCATGCGCACCTTAGGTACGAGGCGTGACATTCCACCATCGAAATTTTTAGGTCGCGACAACTAGTAGTGGGAAATTTGATTTTAAACTTAGTGGGTATGTCACTCAAGTTAGACTACTAGTAGCTGATAAGAATAGATTTTGGGAAGATCTAGATGAGATTTTAAGGGGGATACCACATGAAGAGAAGGTATTCATAGGAGGAGATCGTAGTGGACATGTTGGTTAAAGTAGTGAGAAATTTGATTTTAAACATCTTTAGTAGGTATGTCCCCCAAGTTGGACTGCTAGTACCCGATAAGAATATATTATGGGAAGATCTAGATGAGATTTTAAGGGAGATACCACATGAAAAGAATGTATTCATAGGAGAAAATCTTAATGAACATGTTGACTAAAATAGTAGAGGTTTTGATAGAGTTCATGGAGATTTTAGCTATAGGACTAGAAATGAGGGTGACAAAAATATCTTGAACATTACATTAGCTTATGATTTAATATTGGCAAATACTTTCTTTAGGAAAAGAAAGTCACATCTAAATACTTTTTGCAGTGGTGAAAATTGTAGTTAGATTGATTTCTTCTTGCTAGAAGAGAGGATAGAACCTCGTATATAGATTGCAAAGTCTATCGTAGAGAATGTGTAGCTACGCAACATAAGTTGATAGTCTCAGAGGTTTGGTATAAGGTACAAAAAAATATAGCAAATGGCTCAAAATCCCACAATAAGATGATGAAAGTGAAAAGAGGAAAAACATACCGATTTCAAGGAACAGATGTTTCAAGAAAGACCATGGCAACTACAATGAGAAGTAAATAAGATGTGGAATGAGATGTATAATTACATGTAGAGAGTGGCAAAAGGGATGTTAGGTGAAACTAAAGGGCATGAACATCAAACAAAGGAAACTTGGTAGTAGAATGAAAAGGTGCAAGAGGTAATTAAATAGAAGAATGAGTATTTCAGATGTCTGCATAAATGTCCTCAAGAAGAGAATTTGCAAAATTTTAGATTGGCGAGAAAAAATGTCAAAAAAGTTATGCGAGAGGCTAAAGGCAAGGTTTTTTCTAATATGTACAAAAAACTTAGGAGTAAAAAGGGAGAAAAAGATATCTATAAACTTGCAAAAATAAGGGACAAGAAAGGTAAAGACTTTACCCAAGTTAGATGTAGATATATTAAGGATGAAAATCAAAAACTATTAATAAGAGATGCAGAACTGAATGAAATGTGGATGAGTTATTTTAACAAGCTTTTTAATGGGGAGAGCGATAGAATTGAGGTGAATTTTGTGGACGCCTCTAACGAATTAAATAGAAGATTTGTGTGTAGAATTAGAGCACAAGAAGTTAAGAAGGCATTAAAAAAGACAAAGACTAGTAAAACCTTAGGACCAAATGGTGTCCCTATTAAAGTGTGGCGATACTTAAGGAATGTGAGAATAAGTTGGTTAACTAAACTGTTTAATAAGATTCTTCAAACTAATAAGATGCCTAATGAACTGAGAAAGAGTATGATCGTGCCTATTTATAAGAACAATGGGGATATCCAGAACTGTTGCAACTATAGAAGTATTAGGATTATGAGCCATATTATGAAATTATGAGAAAGAGTTATTAAGCATCGTTTGAAAAAAGAAACCAAGGTCTCTGTAAATCAATTTGGATTTATGTCAGGAAGATCTACCATAGAGGCTATCTTCTTAATACGACGGTTGATGAAGAGATATCAAGAAAAGAAGAAAGACCTACATATGATGTTCATTGATGTCGAGAAGGTATATGATAGGACCCCAAGAAAAGTTTTGTGGTGGGTGTCGTGACCTAAAATTCATTTTTTTAAGTTAATGGATTACGAGATTAATTGATTAAATTAACTAACCTAGTTCGAGCTCTCCCAAACTCTACCAAATCGCGACTTTGGTTTTTTGTTCAAATGGTTTTAAATTTTGGAGTCGCCACTAATCATTTTTGGTAGATTGATTAGAAACCTAAGTAAATTAGCGGGAGATCTAAATTACTTCTACGAACCAGAGATTATGAGTTCGGGAACTTGGTTACACTAGTTAATTAAAACTAATGCCCTTTCGGTACCTTAATTTCATGGGTATCCTAATTTGGCAATTCAGGCTTGATTTATTCCTAAGGCTCTAGTGAAGTGTTCTCTTTTTGTATTTTCACTTTTTTAAATGGAATATACGTGAGTGACATTTTTTTGGCATTTTCAAAATATTAAGTATTTCCCTGAAACCGAAAGAGGGAATGAATTAACGACTTCTGTGCAGTGCTGCGAGCTACTCATTTTGGGGTTTAGTGATTCAAAAATTAAATTACAGGAAGTAAATGACAATAAATAAAAACCATCAATGGATAGCTCAGCCTTAACTTGGCCCTCTTCTATGGGGTTTAAGGTGCAGGAATTTAAATTGCAGAAATTTAAAATGACCTCCAGTGAGCGGGCTCTGCCCTTCACATTCTGGGGTTTAAATTCTTTAAAATAAAACGAATTGATTTGACAATTCGGGTCGAAATCCATCGACGGATCAATTGAAAATTTAATGGGCACTCAGGAGCTCGTCAGCGCCAATCTTACACCTCCATGGGATTTACCGTTGACTTAAAATTGTCCTTTGCCTGACATAAAAATATGGAGAAATGGAATAATGGAGCAAATATGATTTAATTCACATTAAAAATTAGAACAATGAAAGAAGCACTTAACTTCAATGGCATTATGAGAAGTGCTTGATGGATATAATTGGTTCCTACCTGAAATCAAATATGGGGAAATGGGAGAAGAGTAGAAAATTTGGGCTAGTTTATACTAAAAAATCAAAGAGAGTAGAGGGACACTTAGCTTCAAATCTGAAATGAATTCTTGATTTATGTTAATTGATGAAGAAATTGATGATGATAACCCGCTAGCTTTAAACTTCCATCATCTTCAAAATTCTCTCTCTCTTTTTGGTTTTTTTTTTCTCTCAAATTTTTCTTCAATCTCCCAAAACCCTCTCAAAAATCCAAAATTTTCTCTCCAAAAAAAATCCTCTCTCAAGCTCACTTCTTCCTCTTTTTATAACCCACTCATCTATCTCCCATTCTAATTTTTCCACTAACTCTATTTCCCATTCTAATTTCTCCACTAACTCTTCTTCATTTTCATCTTCCCTTCTCCATCTCTATCTCACATTCTAATCTCTCCACTAACTCTTCTTCATCTTCATCTTCCATTCTCCATATTTATCTCCCATTTTAATTTCTCCACTAACTCTTCTTCATCTCCATCTTCCTTTTTCTATTATTATCTTATTTTCTCCATCCATTTTTCTTCATCTTCTCTTCTCCATCTTCCATTCTCTATTCTTATCTTATTTTCTCCATCCATTCTTCTCCATCTTCTCTTCTCCATTTCCTCTTTTCCATCTTCCCTTCTTTATTCTAATTTCTCCACTAACTCTTCTTTTTGTTATTTGCAAAATAATCCTTCAAGAGTTAGGTATTTACACTCTAGTCCCTGAATTTTAATTATTTACAATTTAATTCCTGAAAAAAATATTTCTTTAAGTCAAAATCTCCTCACAATTTTTGACACAATTCACCGCATGTCAAATTTAAGCTCATTTCTTATTACTGAAAATAATGTAAAATTTAATTAAAGCCTTTTTTTGTGAAATTGGGTCATTCTAGGTATAATTGTGCCAAGATGAAAATTTAGAATATTAGAGAACAATGTCATAACTCCTAAAAGTGAAAAATGAAAATAAATTGACTCAAATTGAATTTTTTTAGGCCCGATTCGAGATTATGCTCGTGAAGGAATACACGACCCCGAATTGGATTTTTTAAATTTACGATGGCCAACATGAAAGGGGATTTAAAATAAAAATATTGACTATTTTTATGTATTTTTGTGGCCTCAAATGCTATTATTTATAAAATATTTTCCTAATTTCTAAAAAATATATTTAAAAAATACAAAAAAAATATGAAAAATTATTTTTTGCTCAAAAATGGTTGCCTAAGCTTGGCCAAAGCTTCCAATGTTGATTTTTCAATTTTCTCATTTTTTTTCTTGATTTTTTATGAATTTTCGAAAATAAAAATATCAGAAAATACTGAAAATACGAAAAATCATTTTTTGTCAAAATTGGTTCCTTAGGTTTGGCCAAGGTCCCCAAAGTTGATTTTTTAATTTTATGAATTTTTATGGATTTTCTATTAATTTTTGAAAATAAAAAAATAATTAAAAATCAGGTGTCAACAGTGGGTTCTTGAGAGAAAAAAAAAGTACCCTTAAAGTACGTAAAGACAGTCAAGGATCTGGATGATGGTGTTACTACATGTATGAAGGCATGTAATGACACATCATGTTATTTTTCAATCACAGTAGGGTTACACCAATGTTCGGCTTTAAGTCCTTATCTTTTTATAGTAGTTATCGATGAGTTAACAAAAGATATCTAAGATGAGGTGCCATGATGTGTGCTATTTACAGATGATATTGTGCTTATTAATGAGATCATGGCCGGGGTTAGTGTTAAATTAGAATTTTGAAGAAACATATTAGAGTTTAAAGGATTTATATTAAGTCGGAGTAAGATGGAATATATGAAGTGTAGGTTTGCCACAACAAGATGAGGAGATCAAGAATTCATGGATATGCTTGGATAGAAGGTACCTAAGAAAGATGCTTTTAGATGTTTGAGATCAATTTTACAAAAGAAGGGAGAGATTGGTGAGGATGTTAGTCATAGAATCAGAGCAAATTGGATAAAATGGCACAGTACATCTGGATTTTTGTGTGATCGCAAAATTCTTCTTAAGCTAAAAACAAAATTTTATAGAACAATAATAAGATCTGTAATGCTATACGGAGCTAAACGTTAACTAGTATAGAAGCAACATGAACATAAAATGGGGATCGCGAAAATGAGGATGTTAAGGTGGATGTATGGTCATACAAGGATGGATAAGATAAGAAATGAAGATATACGATGAAAAGTTTGAATAGTACCAGTGATAGAGAAGATGAGATAATGTAAATTGAGATTATTTTGACATATTCTCCATAGATCCCTAAATATCTCGGTAAGATTAGAAGTTTGTTACCGCGAATATGACAAGAAGAAAGGAAGAGGTCGATCAAAACTTACTTGGAAAAAGGTAGTAAAATAAGATTTAATTGAGTGAAAAATATATTGACATACGGTCTGTTTTATGATAGAGTGGAAGAAAGCTATTCGCATTGTAGATGAGGGATTTCCTATATTCTAGATTGCCCTATTTCGTTTTTTTTTTTTTTTTGTATTCATGTCTTTGCTTTTATTTTATTATATTTTATCATTTTTGCTTTGAGTTCATTAACCGACGACTCCAACTGGTTTAGGGTAAAAGTGATGTTGATGTCGCATTTTTTCGTAAAACAAACGAAGCAGAAAAATGAATTTAATGCACATCCACTAATAATGCCAACTGGTTTGGGATAAAAGCGATGTTGATGTCGCATTTTTTCGTGAAACAAACGAAGCAGAAAAATGGATTTAATGTACATGCACTAATAATGCCAACTCCTATCCATGGATAAGCCTCGCGTGTGAAATGTAACTAATCCTATCTTGTCTTGATCAAGCGACATGCTTTTTTCCTAATAGCGGTTTCATTAGAGTCGTCTATGTTGACTTACAACGTCGGGTAAAGCACCTATCCTCTAACTGAACTGAAGTGACAATGGTGAAGGTTGGCGGGCTAAGATGCGAAGCAGGTTTTTGTTCACCCACTTAACAATGACCACCCTCAACTTTGCTTAATTTTGAATTATGTTACTCAATACTCATCTTGCTGTCGCAAGAAAATATATAAAATATTCTCTTCATTAGTCAAAGATGGTGCAAAATGAAACTTTTGGGTAGATAACTAACTCTCCATTGTTAAATGGCTCTGGCTGCAACCCCCGGGAACCTCTTTGTACGAAAAAAAAAAATTGTCTCAAAAAACCTCAGTCTATTGTACAGATAATCAATTTGGTCCTAAAATATTCAATTTGACCAAATTAATTTAAAACATTTTGACAATTTTTCAATGAGACAATTACAAAAAAAAAAGTCATAAATCTATTGCAATTAATAAAGCCTACGTCGCCGGTTCTCGAGGAGGAGGGAAGGAAAAAAAAAGATAAATTAATTAATTAAAAATTATTAATAAATTATTAAAAATTGTGATGTCAATGCTGCCTGCACCATGTCAATTGTTTTGGCCAAAATTAGCCAAAAGGACTGAATTGGTACAAATACAAAAGGTTTAAAATTGAATTGGGAAAAGAAAAAGGGTTTGGAACTTCTCTGGCAATTATCCCATTTGCTACTATAATAATCCTTTTGGGCAATTTTGACAGGAAATTACTATCACTAAAGCTGAATCGTCGTCGTTCATTCTATGTGGCACGATCGATGCTGGGGTGAATGATTTTTTAAATTTCATTAATTTTTTTCAATTTTAAATGGTTACATTTGTTTTTCCTTTTTTTTTTCTTTTACCATATTTCTCTCCTCTAGTCACTTGGCCTTTGCAATGGTCGGCTGAGGTTGCCAACCAAAGGCAATGGCTAATAAAGGCAGCAACACCCTTGCCAGCCCTTGTAAAGGCCTCAGACCAACATAGGGAAATGAAAAAAAAAAGTAAGAAATAAAAGGAGAGACGATACAAAGGAAAAAAATTAGAAATTTTTTTAGAAAATGACTCATAAAAATCATCAAATTCAGCGATTTTTAATCAAAATTGGCTGAAAAAATTGCATTGGCAAATAGTTAAAAGGTTTAGATTAAATTGGTCAAAGTGAAAATTGTAGAACCGATTTGTTCTCTGTATAATCTTCTTTTTGGGATAATTATCCCCTCTTGTATCCATTATCCATCCGGGGGCAAGAAAATAAGTGAACATAGAATTAAATGGTTTCTTAAAGCTAGCTCACGCAATTCTAATCGATTTACCCTTGATTTCTCCTTTTTCATTTTAACTTCAAAAGTTAGGAAAATTAGATAGTCTATTTTTGTTTTTACATTTATTTTCACGTTTGTGTCGTTTGACTCTATGAACTTTCCCATTTAAGTTACCAGACCTGAACCTCGCCTTCGGTTGACTTAACGCTTGTTAAAGGTAGCTTCTGCCCTTCTAATGACTTTACCTTGCCTTCTTCTTCTTTTTGTACTTTGGAAAATGAAGAAAATTGCATCGTCTATTTTCATCTATTTTTTTGTGTATTGTTATTATTATATTTTTAATTTTACGTACTGAACTTGAACTTTTTTTTTTGGGTCAGTATACTAAATTTGAACTTCACTTTATATATTTTGATTGTACTTTTTGAAAGCATCTATAGCAGCAGTCACGAGCCTTGAACTTGAGCGGCCATTGCAACAATATTGCTTCTCTCTCTCTCTCTCTCTCTCTCTCTCTCTCTCTCTCTCTCTCTCTCTCTCTCTCTCTCTCTCTCTCAATTAATCTTCTTTCACTATTTATTTTGTTTGGCATAATAATTTTGAGAGAAATAAATATAAGATGAATCATCATAACAAAGTTAGGGTCATACACTCAAAAAGCAAATACCAAAATCAGCAACTAATCGTAAAATCAGCAATTGATCGCCCAATCAATCATTAATATCGAACATGTACTGAGATCTCCAATTATTGGTACACTTTACCTTTCAGCAAAGTATGCCTAGGTTTGGCATCCCCAATACTATTGCTGTTTAGAATAAAAAGATTAAGCAAGCATAAATCTAACACCTGTGGGAGTGAAACTGTCACAGAATTCTTCCACCTCCTTTGAAATTAGACTTGTACATTAGCAGTGTCGAAATGGGTTAAAAACCTACTTTTGACACATATTCTATGTGATGGGTCATAAATTGATTAGTCAAGTTCTAATAGGTTTGAGTTGTAAGCCTAATTATATATGGTTGTAAATGGGTTTGTCTTTCAACTCATTTTCAACTCATTTAACTTATCAAGGTCATTAGTTGAGTAAATCCATTCACTTGTTGCCAGCAAGGGCTACACAGCCCTTACCTAGATGGTGACCCTCACCGATCTTCAAAGGGGAAAAAAAAAGCAAAAAATAAAATAAAAAATAAAAAAATGATATAATTGTCAAATGTTTTAGTAATATAATTTTTGAAAAAACTTATAAGAAACAAATTTTCTTATTGAAGTGTTTTATCAATATGGGTAGGGTCAGGTATGGATCGCAAAATTTGTACTATTATAAATGGATCAATTTGGATCAAATCATTTATGTCATAATCCAAACTCGACTCAATTCATCCCTTTGATAGATCAATTGTACTCTAATGAAAACTGATAAAAGCCAAATCTCGAAATTATACGCCCAAAAATCCTCAAATCTACACTAGAGCAGAGTAGAAATCTTCTCGGAACGAGAGAGAGAGAGAGAGAGAGAGAGAGAGAGAGAGAGAGAGAGAGAGAGAGAGAGAGAGAGAGAGAGAGAGAGAGAGAGAGAGAGAGAGAGAGAGAGAGAGAGAGAGAGAGAGAGAGAGAAGCTTTCATATCTAAACTACATCAGAAAAGAAAAAGCTCATCAAAATGGGAGGTAAGCAAGAAAGAAAAAAATGAGACCCAAATTAGCAATTTTTTTGGGGGGAGGGGAGATGGGATCTAGCTCAAACCTTCCCCTCTATGGATTGAAAAAAAAGATTATCTGAAGATGAGAGAGATGAAAAAGAAAATTACACACACACACTCACATATAGAAAGAGAGAGAGGATGGAATCTCAAGAGGCAAGGATCTTGAGCTCATGGTCTTCGTGGTTGTGAGATGTGATACTTGTAGATCTCAAGTTTGGGGGAGGGCGAAGTCCGAGCCCATTTACATATCTAATTGGACTTAACTTCACTAAAAAACTTAAATCAATGAGTTATGAGCGAAAGAGAATATATTAATTGCTCCAAGCTACAACAATTCTTCGATGTAGGACTTTTTTTTTACAACACCTCACACATGTACCTCATTAATTGGAGCTCGTTAGATGTAGACCTTGTTCCCGCCATGGTCACATGATTTGCCGGCGGATATGATGAGTACATATTTATGAATCATAAATAGGGCATGGTAAAATTGTAAGCGAATGATAGTTGCAATCGACAAAAAAGAAGAAGAATGAAAGAGAGTTAAACACCATTTGAAAATGTCGAATAAGCCCCGTTTGGGTCATCACCAATGGCGGATTTGGAAGAGTTAAACACCATTTGAAAAGCTCTTGTAAAGACGTTCAAATTGTACAATTGCAGTTTCAATGTTGCTTAGAAAAGAGCTAAGCCTCCAATGCTCGTTTGATCAAAATTCGTTATCTTTTCATTAATTAATTAATAATGTGACATGTCAATAATAAATTTTGATTTTATCTTTTTATTTCGCCGTTCTGTTGACTCGGTCTGACTTTTTCTTTTTTCTTTTTTTTTCATTCCCAAACATGGGAAAATGCTTTCTTTACCTATTTTCTTTTCTGATACGGATCAAAATCATCTCCACCATTGATCGTTTTGGCCCGCAAGGATGCTAACATAATTAATAGTTTAGATGGTATTAATCTTGCAATAACCTTAGCCAAAACAAGCAAAGAATCTCTGTCTCCAATCTATCCCGCCCATCCGGCCGAACCAAAATAAATACCAGCTCTCTCTCTCTCTCTCTCTCTCTCTCTCTCTCTCTCTCACATTGAAGAAAAGTTGAAGAAAGCTCTTTCTTTATGGCTTCTCAGTCCCGCCTGTATACTTCTGTCCAATTTGAGAAGCCTTTTCCATCAATGACAGTCGCCCAGAAAAGCGACCTGACGCCCGAGGAAGGTAAATCTTCGATGTATGATCAAAAAGTTTCGATTTTTAGGATAGCAGTAGAAAAGGGTTCGATGTTTTCCCTTTGGGGGGCGGTCCTCCTTTTCTTTGATTTTCGCAATTGATCGGTTCCGATTTCCTTTTCCTTTTTGGGGGATTGTGCGTCTGTCTCTCTGCCTTTCTAAAGCTGGACTGTTCATGTTCTCGCTGCTGCGGTTAAATACGTTGAAACACGAGACGCCCACCCATTACCAGTTGCTCTGTTTTTTCTCTCATGACGACGAAACAGAGTGCTGAACTAGATTGACGCTCCAAGTTTACTTATCTCGTCGTCTTAGGAGCAGGAGGAAACGCGCTTGGAAGATCGGAGAACGATGTGAGGAAGGAAGACAACGCGGAAGAAGGAGGAGGAGGAGGAGGCCAGGCATCGTCGTCGCCGAGAGGGGTGTTGGAGATCCCCATCGCGGGTTCAGAGTCCGACCACAGTGTCAGCAGCACTCGCAGCTCGTCCCCGAGAGAGAACCGGAATCGTGGGTCCTCGTCCAATTGGAAGAAGGTCATGGACGCGTTGAGGCAGATGAAATCTACGAGGTCGTCGTCGTCGCCGCCGCCGCCGCCTCTAGTGGCGGGGCGCGACCGCGTCTCGAGGCGGGAGGCGAAGAGGCTCGCGAGGATTCGGAGCGCCGACGACGAGCGCGGAGCAGCAGACGGCGGCGGCGGGGGGCCGCGGGCGCGAAAGCCGTCGTGGAGGAACTTCGACTATTCGGAACTCGCGGCCGCCACTGACGATTTTAGCCCTGGTAAAAATGCTTGTCTGAACCGACCCCAATTTTTTATTTATTTATTTGGGTTTTAAATTAACAGATATAAATCAAATAATATAAAATATTTTTTATATAGCAAGAAATCTCTTTCTGAACGTGAAATTACTCAATTTACTGAAATTAAATTTCTTTCTTCATATAAAAGGTAAATCTTCGACCAAAAAAAAAAACGTGAAATTACTCAATTTACTGAAATTAAATTTCTTTCTTCATATAAAAGGTAAATTCGTTGGCCACCCGCAAATTACGGAGCAGTCCCCGCCCTTATCATTGTTCTTTGCTTTTCCTTTGTTACAAGAGCATGCTTCAAATTATAATTATTCTTTCCCTCGTGAGCGTGCTCAAAGCAAGATGCCGATACGACACTAAAAAGTTGCCACGTGGAGGATTTGAAAATTGAAATAAAAGCCTAATTTAATTGGCCGACGACAGGATTCGGATTAATTCGCGTAACCTAGGTTGGTGACTCTGTTTAAACTTCGTCAATTATATCTCGTGAAGGTGGGAAATCCAAACGATATGTATGGTTATGTAAAGACTGCCAATGAATGTTTTGATAGTCAGTTATCTTAAGAAAGTAAGTATCGAAAATCGTAGATATTATCTTTTTGATTGCTTGATAAGTCCAGGGTAATAATTAATCAAATGGGTACAAAAATTAATATTAACGGACTAGAGTGCATCATCCCATTGACTTTGACTTTGACATTTGAAAAGGAGAGAGCGATTGGCGCGAAGAAAATCTGCTAACGACAATCCGACAAGTAGACAAAAAGAAAAAGGTTTTCTCCATTCGCTTTGTTCAGGATTGCTTGTCGACCCGACCATGCCCGACGAGCTTACATTTGGTGGGTGGTTTGCTCTTGTTTTTCTGCACATTTCACGCTTTTGTAATCCGGATCGACGTTGGAACTCGCCGATAATCGATAAACAGACTACGATTTTGAAGCTCGAAAGCCTGTTCGCATGCACTGTTGTCAATGAGTTATCATCTGTTCTCTTCGCCTTGCCTGACCGAATCTTACGCGGCTTTTCGTTGTGGGGTTTGTAGAGAACTTGATTGGGAAAGGCGGTCACGCGGAGGTGTACAGAGGTCGCCTCTCGGACGGCCAAGTGGTGGCCGTGAAGAGGCTGGGGAAGAAGGAGAAGGAGGAAGTGGATAGGATCGGCGACTTCCTCTCGGAACTCGGTATTGTAGCGCACATTGATCATCCGAACACGGCACGGCTGCTTGGGTTCGGCATCGAGGGCGGATTGTACTTTGTCCTCCGGTTCTCTCCAAATGGCAGCCTCGCTTCGCTTCTGCATGGTGATGCCGAAATCCTCTTAACTCTAGTCTACCTTCATATTAGGCGTTCTAGTGTGTTCTTTTCCGGCAAAGGTTTATGCATTTTCGGTCAATTGCGACTCATTTCTGGATGATCATCGTTGCAGGTTCGACAGGGATCGTAGATTGGCCAACCAGATTCAAAGTGGCGGTCGGTGTTGCGGAAGGGCTGCAGTATCTCCACCATCATTGCCCGAGGCGCATCATTCACCGGGACATCAAAGCCTCTAACATATTGCTAAACGAAGATTACGAGCCTCAGGTAACTCCTGTGTAGTCATTCTCCACTAATCCGCTCATTATTCGAATAAGCTGGATGTGCAAATGTCGAACCTTTGATCTGCAGATTTCTGATTTCGGGTTGGCGAAGTGGCTTCCGGCGAAATGGATCCATCACGTCGTCTTTCCTATTGAAGGCACAATTGGGTTAGTACTCACATAGCCCCTTTTTCGGGAACTATTTGTTCCGATACTGATGCGATCATTCGTCCGTCAGGTACCTAGCTCCGGAATACTTTATGCACGGAATTGTCGATGAGAAGACCGATGTCTTCGCCTTTGGGGTTTTGTTGCTTGAGCTCATAACGGGTCGCCGTGCTGTTGATTCATGCCGACAAAGCCTCGTGATGTGGGTACGGATTGGTCCTCTCCTCCCAAGAACTCCCGATTTGTGATTTCGCAAAATAATTATGCAGATAGATCTTGATTTTTGACCTCCTAATCTGATCGAGTTCTATTTGTTCGAATTGTCCTTTAGTAGCAATAATCAATCTCTCCTGTCATATGGCGGCTGACTTGTTGTGTAACTTAACGAAACAATGCTCTGCGATTATTGCATCTCAAGGGACTCGGAGGCAAAATCGAAGAGCTCGGCGAGGTCTGGATTGATAATCTTGATTTTCTGATTGATCCTGCAGGCAAAGCCACTGCTGGAAGCAAATAACGTAAAGGACTTGGTCGATCCTCAACTAGGAGAAGCATATGATGGAGTTGAAATGAAGAGGGCGACGTCGACAGCTTCAATGTGCATCCACCATCTGTCCACGATGCGACCGGACATGAATCAGGTATTGTCTTGTTCCATCTCTTCCTTCACCATTGCTGGTCCTGTGAAATCTGACGAACTTAGTTCCCAGTTGAGTCTCGTTTCGTCGCAATTTTTAGGTGGAGATCTTCATGACAAGTTTGTTTCGTTAGTAGACTGTCTTACAGGATCGCTTCAGCCGTGACCCACCTTTCGCTTAGCTACAATGTGAGTCTTGAGGTGTGCTCTGCGTGCTGATGCAAGCTCCTGTGATCTTTATCTTTGCAGGTCGTGAAGATTCTGACGGGTGAGGACGGAGTCACAGAGTGGAGACGCAAGTCGGTTTCGGGTAGGACGCTCCTCCTCAACGCTTGTGATGCGGAGGACTACAGCTGCGCAACCTATCTCAATGACCTCAATCGCCACATGCAGCTAGTACTGGAGTGAACGCCGCTCATACCGCTGCCGGCGCCCGATGGCCTCTTGTCCGAAGGGGGACAAATTTCTCAGAGGAACTATGCAATGATCTAGCAATTTATGGTCAGAACAGAGGAGATTCCACCTGCTGCTACTTTTTTTACTTCAGGCTTTGTAGTACTAGGACCATAACTCAAATAGTACTAATGGAGAGAGAGAAAGAGAGGGAGATGGTGATGCAATTGATGTGTTTGGTGCAAGCTTACTTCAATGTGATCCCCCTTCAGTTGATGCAAAAACGTAGCCGCTTGCAGCTTTGTCACAAATGCATGCAGAAACAGTTGTCGTTTAGAGAATAGAAGAACTGCGAAGCACATGTACAGTAGCTCAACCTGCCCAGTTGGCCTTCTCCGATCTCCCAGCTCTAGCAAGCCCAAATGAAGGCCGTGATCCTTGAGATGTCACAGCATCTGCAAACGGTTCCTTCTAGGGGTGGTAAGATAGACCGATTAGATCGGGAACCGTTCGCCCAGATCGATTGGTTTGGTCTGATTCTAAAGGCCATTGATTATTAAGAGGGAACTGGCATTCGGGCTATCCGATTTCCAATTCTATGGGGAACTGGACTAATGGACCACACACCCATACTGAAAAATATTCATTTTTATTTTTATTTTAAAAATACAGTAATTAATTCTGACCACAAAAATGAAACAAAACAAAACCTAATATTGTAAACGAATAAGCAGCTCCTACCTTTTGCTGCCGTGCCTTGAACTCAAAGCCCAAAAGTGCTTGCTTTCCCTGAGTGTTGAATCGCACGCCCTCGATGCCTCTCACCGTCGCATACGTCGCCGGGCCGAGCTAGAGGACATTCCCAATGGCGTGGTCGAACCTCCGGATCGCAAAGTCTACCGGGAAGGAGGAGATCTCGTCCATCGGCTTGAACTGAGGCAGGAGTCGAGATCCTAGAGAGGAGTCGTCGCGATTGGAGGTCTCACCTCCGGTTCGGTCCGGTTTTAGGGACCTTCGGTTCGATCCCCGATTCTAAAAAATTGAGAACCAGAACCACCAGTCCTGTCCCTAATCCCTGAGGGAATCAGACCAATCCAGATCATGCTCATCCCTCGTTCCTTCTATTTGTAGTTTCGTGTCTACAGATACAAGCTATCATCTGCACCTTAATACTCTCTCACCCGATCATAGGCACTCAGACTTTTGTACAGAGATATATTTCGATTTACACAGCTTCTACGACACAAGATTACCAAGGAGATGAACACTTCCAGAATACAAAACCAACCTCTTTCTCTCAAAAAACGATTCTATTACTTGTGTCGAATTCGTACCTATGAGATCCCAAATGGCTGTTTCATTTTCAGATCTCACGGGCAGTCATTGTGGATTCAAATCGAATTCATAACCAGGATCGGAATGGGCCCGGGTTATTCCTAAGCCCATTCTCTGCTGCGTCGATGCATATGGGCCCTTTAAATGGGCCCTAAGCCCACTGAATCTTCACTGCAGAGCTCGCGTGGACACATCACGTCTTCGAGATTTAGATTCCATCGCCAAAAGAGACCCTACACCGCTTCGAATTGAAGGGTCCGAATTCCGATTCGGATTCGGGAAATTTAGGAATTCTCTCGATAGTTTTCGGAAGAATCGAAGCGGCAATGCCCACTGAAGTTCTCGTCCAATTCGCCATCCTTGTCTTATCCCTCGCCATGCTGTTGTTCGCCGTCCGGCGACTCTCCGCCCGGCCCTCCACCAAGCTCCGGACCAAGGCCCGATCCTCCGCCGCCGCCCAGTCCAACCGACACTTCCTCCGCGCGTCCAACCTCCTCGTCCGGGCCCGATCCTCCCCTACCCACCACAGCCGCCGCGGCACCCAGGCCCTGACCCTCGCCAGGGCCGCCCTCGCCGAGGCCGAGGCCGCGATCTCGCAGACCCCGAAGGACGCTGCCCCGCACGTCGTCAAAGCCATGGCCCTGGACTCGCTCGGCCGCCGGAGCTCCGCGCTGCGGTCGCTGGATCTGGCGCTGTCGGCGCCGCGGGCGAGGTCGCTGTCGGGGAGGGAGAGGGCGGAGGCGCTGGTGACGAGGGCGGAGCTGAAGTTGGGGATGGGGGTGAGGAGGAGGAGGAGGAGGGCGGAATCGGCGGTGGAGGACGCGAGGGAGGCGGTGAGGGTGGGGCCGGGTGAGGCGGCGGCGTGGCGGGTGCTGGGGGAGTGCTGCGAGAGGAAGGGGCTGAGGGAGGAGGCGAGGATGGCGTTCGAGGAGGCGCTGAGGATCGAGCCCGGGTGCGATCCGGCTCGTCACGGGTTGGACCGGTTAGGCCCTTGTTGATTTTTTCATTTTTAATTTTTGTCTTGTAACCTGATTGTAAAGTTGAAAGTTTTTAGGAAAAATTTCAAAAAAAGGATCCAAGTGCCCTCATTTTTTTCAAAAAAGGGCCCCGAGTTTAACTTGTTTCAAATAAGGGCCTAAAATGTCCAATTTGTTTCAGTTGAGGGCCTGAGTTCGCCGGCCAGTCAAATGTTCACCGGCCGGAACAAGGGCATTTTTGTCCATTTTTTTCAATAAAGTAAAAAAGCTAACTTTAAATTAAAAGTCCTAAAACCTTTGCACCATCTTCTCTCCAACAACAAAAGAAACTGTTGCTTGAACAAGGAAGTGTTATGACAACAAGCACCGCGCGAGCGTTGGTGACCTGCAACCAAGAGGTGGCGTGAATTCGACAATAGTGGTGGTGCCGGTGAATTCGACAATAGTGGTGGTGCCGGCGCCGGAGCCGGCATCGACGACAATCGAAGGGTAATGGATTTTGAAAGAAACTCTAAAACCCACGTTCTCTTAACCAATCACTGCTGCATCTCGCCTCATTTACAAGCTTTCGATCCTCGTTGGTGACTTCCAGAACATACGCGCTTCATTTTCTCATGGTCTGGAGTTTGAAGTCTAGGTTTGCGAAGGTGAATTCCATTGTGGCTATTCTGGTTGCTGTTAGATTGAAAATATACACTGAATCTTCAGGTAGTGTTGGGTTAAAATCTCATCCGATGAAGATTGAGTTGATGATTTAGATGCATATTTGCTCTTATTGTGATGGACTGAAACGAGTCACTAGTTTAAACTTGTGTATAAACTACATGAGCAAATCGCACACCATATGCTCGACGGAATGCTTGAACCGAGTTATTAATCCTAAATTTCCTAAATCCTCTAATTTCTTTCTTTTTTATAAAGGTTAGTTTCCTAAGTTGGTTCAACCACTTCATTCAACCGACAAGGCCATTACGCCTGTTGAGTAAGATGTCCATAAGCAGTGGGCATGTGGTGGAATGCGACACTGATGGCAGCAGCATCAATGAAAGTGAGTTTCATTTTCTAGTGACAAGTTATATTTATAGTGCATTTTCTAATTGTATTTGTTGTAATCGTGATCTCTATATGTCGTTCGCGATCCATGATTATCAAGTAATTATGCTTTGACTTTGAATATGTCTTTTTTTTTTTTGCGTATGTTTTGCTGTTAATTATACACAAGTATGTGATTTTGTTTTTGTGTTCGTGGTCTCTATTTTTCAAGTATGTGTTCATGGCCCAAATACTTTCATATGTTATTCTTTTGTATATGACAAAATGCCATACTATGAGACTGTTTTGACAGATTTCATGTGGGATATTGTCCACAAATTATAAGGATAAGGTGAAGTGTTTCAAGGACGAAAATAGCACTTTGAATGGCTAATTCATTATATGACTTACGCATACTTGTGATGAGGATTGTAATTATAGTTTGATATTTTTTCCCCTTCTATTTGTTTCAGGTGATGAATGTGAAGAAGTGAATTATGCCACATTTGATAGGTGTGCTGAGGGTGTTGAAGAAGATGGGTTTGTGATTATTAATCTTGATGAGTTATACGGAAGAAATGTACAACGTCGAGAAGATAGTTCAATGCAAAGGAATATGGAGGAAGGTAGTTCAATGCGGAGGGATACGGAGGTTGGAGACATCAGCTTGTATCTAGATACATTATCTGATAATGTAGATTTCTTGAATATGAGTAGTCAAGTTGAGTATACACATCCTGAGTTTAATGCTGAGGTCGATATGGAGAATCCTACCTTCAAATTGGGGATGTGCTTTAGCAATACTAAGGAGTTTAGAGAAGCAGTTAGGAATTATGCCATCAAAAATGGGAAACAGGTGAGGTTCACTAAGAATGCGCCAAATAAGTTGAGGGCGGTGTGTTCTGATGGTTGTAGTTGGCTTATATATGCTTCCAAAGTGCAGAGGGAACAGACTTTACAAGTTAAAACCTTCAACCCCGTGCATACATGTAATAGAGCTCTACATGTTCCTCAAGTGAGCTTTAAATGGTTGGCAAACAAATATTGTGATCGGTTGAGAAATAATCCAACATGGCCGAGTGCTTCAATGAAGAAAACAATGGAGTCTGAGAATGTTTTGAAGTTATCCAAGATGATGGTCTATAGAGCCAAGGTTAAAGCTATGAGTATGGTCACGAGGAACGAGGAGGAGCAATTTGGGATGCTTAGAAGCTATTGTCAAGCACTTCTTGATTCCAACGCTGGATCCACTTGTGTAATCAAGAGTGAGCAATGTCAAGACCAATTCAAGTTTGAAGGAGTCTATATATGTCTAGATGCATTGAGGAGGGGTTTTCTAGAAGGATGCAGGCGCTTTGTAGGGTTTGATGGTTGTCATTTATCATCAGGCTACAAGGGTATACTTCTAGCAGCTGTGGGCCTAGATGGAAATGATTAGATGTATCCATTTGCATGGGCAGTCGTGGGACAAGAAACATATAGGATATGGCATTGGTTCATTAGTATGATCGCAGAAGATTTGGGGATTACAGACCCAACAAATTCAAAGTACTGGACTTTCATGTGTGATAAGCAGAAAGGATTGGTGCAAGCATTAGCTAATTTGATGCCTGAAACAGAACATAGATTTTGTTTGAGGCATCTTTATGAGAATTTCAGGTTACATCACAAAGGATTAGAACTTAAACTTTTGGTTTGGAAGGCAGCCATGGCAACTAGGGTATGTGATTTTGACTTGGCAATGGGAGAACTTAAGGCTGTTAATGAAAAAGCTTATGATTGGTTGTCCCAGAGGCCTCCAGTGCAATGGAGCAAGTTCCACTTTAGAACAAGCTCAAAATGCAACGCTTCCTTAAATAACTGGTGCGAAAGCTTGTTAACACCTAAATTTTGACTTTTTAAAATTCATTCACTTAAGTGCATAAAAAAATGAGAATTTGTTCTCACCAAAAATTAATTTTTTCATGCATTGCATATTTAATTTTTTGTCGGTCATGCATTTTATTATGGCTAACGACGGAGGATTTGAGCTTAAATTGACAAACGATTGGATTGAGCGTGAGGGAGGTGTGCCGAAAGGCTTATGAAGTTTTGAACTTAAAAGAAATTTTTCCACAGGGACTGAATTGCAAATACATAAAACTTCAGGGACTGAATTGCAAATACATAAAAATTCAGGGGCTGAATTGCAAATACATAAAATTTTAGGGATAGTGGAGAAATTAGAAAGGAAGATGGAGAAGGGGAGATATAGAAGGGAAGATGGAGAAATTAGAAAGGAAGATTGAGAAGGGGAGGTATAGAAGGGAAGATGGAGAAATTAGAAGGAAAGATGGAGAATGGAAGATGGTAGAATTAGAATGGAAGATGAAGAATTAGAATGGGAGATGGAAAGATTAGAATGGAAGATGGTGAATTAGAAGGGAAGATGGAGATAAAGAATGGAGGATGGTGGAATTAGAAGGGAAGATGGAGATAAAGAATGGAGGATGGTGGAATTAGAAGGGAAGATGAAGTTAGTGGAAAAATTAGAATGATAGATGAAGATAGAGAAAGGAAGATGGGGGAGTAGGCTATAAAAGGAGGAAGAATGAGAGCCTTGAAGCGGGGACTTTTGGAGAGATTAGAGAGAAATTAGGAAGACTTTGGGAGATTGAAGAAAACTTGAGGAGAGATTTTGAGAGAGAAGAAAATTTAGAGAGAAAAAGAAAACAAAAAAAAAGAGAGAATTTTTTTAGAAGAGAGAATTGAGGGGAACGAGAGTTCGAAGCCCGGAGTTACCATCTTCACCGACCAATACAATCCGCGAGTCCATCCCCGTCGTTCGAGCCGCGATCCGCAATCTTGATCCACGAGGAAATCCGAGGTTCGAGTTCGATAATCAAATCCGTCAAGTCAGGTAACGATTCTAATCATTTAGAATATTCGAAATTGTGTTGCCTAAATGGATTGATTTGAATTTTGATTATACCTTGTTGGACATATTGCATTTCTTTGGAATAAATTGCATATCCAATTTTTGAGATTTTTATTGCACGTTGTAATATTTTCTTTAAAAAATAAAAAAAAGGTTTGCTTTTGTCGCACATTTTCACATCATGTAGATAATTGCACGCGTAATTTATCTTGTAAATATTTAGATTAAACCGCATGCATTGTATATAATTTAGTTCCTTACCTTGTCATAAAAAGAAAATAAAAAAATTGCACCTTTGAATCTCAAGTGAAAATTCATCAAAATTGCCAAGTTGAACATTTTCATGAAATTGGTACCGAAAGGGCGCTAGTAGAAATATTAGTGTAACTAAGTCCCCGAACTCATTAATCTCTAGTTCGTAGGAATAAAGTATTTCTCCCGATGCTTTATTTAGGTGTCTAATCAACCTACCCAAAATGATTAGTGGCGACTCCAAGATAAATCCTTCTTTTGATGAAATTGAACCTAAGTCACGATTTGGTAGAACTTGGGAGAGTTCGAGCTAGGCTAGTTAATTCAATTTAATTAACCTGGTAATCCATTAACTTTAAAAATTGGGAAACTAATTTTTTTAGGTCACGACAAAGCTTCAACAAGAGCATCATTGATGCTAGAGACAAGCCTATCATCACATTGCTTGAAGCTATAAGAGTGCAAATCATGCAAAGGATTCATAAGCAAAGAGATGGAGTGGCCAACTACAATGGTGTGATTTGTCCTAAGATCCAGGAGACATTGGATCTTCAAAAAAAGTTTTCAGCGTCGTGGATTCCTACATGGAATGGGGAGGATGAGTTTGAATGTAGTGGACCATATGGAGATAAGAGGGTAGTTACAAAATTTGTAGTTGTAGAAGATGGGACATTAGTGGAATCCCTTGTTGTCATGCCGTTGCAGCTCTTGTATATCTGAAGGAACAGCCTGAAAAATGGGTTCACACATATTTCAGTTTGAAAACATTCATGCAAACTTATAACCATGTTGTGCATGTTGTTGATTCCAAGGACACGTGGCCTGCTAGAGAGCGTCTACTCCCACCAGATGTGCCTAAGAAAGTTGGTAGAAAGAAGAAACAAAGAACAAAATCAATAAATGAAATAGTCGATAACAATTTAAAGAAAAGGAAGAAAAAAGTTGTGCAAGCACCCGTAGGAACCAAGTTGAAGAGACAGAATACCACAATCACTTGTGGGAAATGCAGTGGGTTAGGCCATAACAGATATTATTGCAAGAATCCATCAATTGCATCAACAACAACAATGGCGGCAACATCAACAGCCCTAGCAACTTCTACATCCGCCTCATGCTCACAAGATGTGGTAGAAAGCACTCCATTAGCCCCAGTATCACAAACTGAGACCATTGAACTGCCTGCATCATTTTTTAACAACATGGAAAGCTCGATATCTTCTATGGGAAGAGAGAAGATGCGAGTAGCCATCTACGCTTGACTTTGTCAAAAAAGTGTTCTTGTGCTTGACTTTGTTTTGACTACCTAATTTAAATTTTGATTCAACTGTAGGTAAAGAGGAGGACGTGAAGATGCAAAGCAACTTTTTGAGATATGGAAAATGAGCAACCTTTTGAGATATGGAAGACCAACAAGACCAATAACTTTTTGGGATATTTGTGATGTTTCTCTTACCATCAATCAAGTAAGTCTTCATGGGGTCCTATTTCTCTTTTTTAGTATGATAAGGGATATATGAAGATGCAAAGCAAAGTTGAAGCTGTGAAATATAAATGTGCATTTGCAATTGGGGCTGTTGGCCTTTGTTGGGGAGGTAAGTAGTTTTGTTCTAGCCGATTCTTTAAAAGATCTCTTTTCAATGCCAAGAATCCCTTAAAGTAGCTACAGGAACCTTCCTATGCACATTTTCATTGCCATAAAAGTGTTTTTGTGCTTGACTTTGTTTTGACTACCTAATTTAATTTTTAATTCAATTGCAGATAAAGAGGAGGGTGTGAAGACCCAAAATTGAAAGTGGTCAAAGACGAGCAACTTTTTGAGATATACAAGACCAAAAAGACCAATAACTTTTTGGGATGTTTGTGAAGTTTCTCTTTGCCATCAAACAAGTAAGTCTGCATGGGCTCCTATTTCTCTTTTTTGGTATGATAAGGGATAAATGAAGATCTAAAACAAATAGTTGAAGCTGTGAAATATAAATGTGCATCTGCAATGGGTTGGAAAATCGGAACATATACCTGCAACTATATAGATATGACAGATTTTCTGCTCTTTTTAACCCCAGCGAAATAAACATTTACATGGCACTTAAAACACTAAAGATTTTGATGCTTTATTTACAAGTTTTTTGCAGGATCATTCTCGCAGGGCTAACTTTAGTGCAAGCAATTTTATCTAGGAAGGTCAGTTTTCCTATTGCGAAGTAATGTTCTTTTCTGAGTAACTTACTTACATGTCATTTCAAATTTTACAGCACCACTAGCGTTTTTCTCACTTTCATCTTTCCGGAGCAAGGAAAGAGACTTGAAGATTTACATCTGAGTCACTCAACTCCTAATGAGAGGATTCTGATTTTCCATTTTCCGATTTTGTGTAAAGGGGAATGCTTGCTAGATATACGTATATACACATACTTTTGGTATTGTAGAAGACGTATCTATTCCGTATGTGAACTATGTATCAGAATATTGAATTGTTCTGTTATTTAAAGCGATAGTTTGGCAAGTGAAGATGGATGATGTGATTATGTGCAAGCAAGTGCTATTTTTTTTTTTGCATATCTTTTCCAGAACTTTCTTTCCCCTGCTATATCATGAGATTGACTAGTGGCTCGAGAACTGCATTGTGGAGTTAAATATATTCAATACTGAATTCTCTTGCGAATAATATCCCAGGTCTTTAAAAAAACATCCGAGTACTTGAAATGAATTTCTCAATGCGGCAATATTGTGCATTTTTTTTTATCAACCATCGCAAAAACCAAGGTCTATTGAATCCAAACAGAAAAAGGACTTTAGATGTGAAATATGAGAAGTATCAAACAATAGGAAGTTATTGATCATCAACATCTCATCTTTAAACACTTACATATATTGAACTTTAATATTTGCATTACAAAAAGAGACAATCACATCTAAGTTTACAACTTCAATATGTGTGCACAGCGCAACACTCAATAGAAAGCTCCACTGATCACAGCTCATTCTAATGCAACCTCAGATGACATTCTCGGTTCATGGACCATTTCTATCCAATCTTAATGTACGCAAGCATTGAATATCACAAACTTCAATACAATCGGCATCACCACATGCACAAACAGAGAACTTCATTTGCAACGATACTCCATTCAGCAGCTCCGGTGCTACAGTCAAGCAACTCTGCCTCATTACTTTGAAATTGGCGCATCCATCTTAGTGATTTATTAGCTTGAGAAACATGACGAATCACATCCATCTCAATGATCAAACAAGTAAGTCTGACATTGTCTTCTCAATGTTAGATGGTATTATCAATTTCCCAGAAGCAGCAGATATACTAGCATCTAAAGACACACTCAATGAAGCTTTTGATGCTAAATCTTGAAGTCCCTTTTGCACTTTAGTGCACTTTCCTTCTTATCTTTTGGAGTCTGTAGCAAAATCATACATTGTCATCAATAGATTGTAGCTAATAGAGCAAAACAAAAAAGTTTCTACAAACAAGAAAGTTATGACTACCAATAAGGAAAGTCTACAAGCAATGCAAACTCTACAATACTAAATTATCTAGACACATCATTTTAAAACATGATATATAGAAATCCATAATGGAAAAATAATATGAAGTCTGGCCAAATGCAGTAGTGATTTTTTGTTTTCTACTTACAAATCCATAAGGTTTTAAACGAATATACAAAACTTATTTGAGATCATGTGTGATGTCTATTATATCTTCAAATAAGATGTTTAAGCCCTTTTTTTTGGCACTGTGAAGGCTATAATCGGTCTCGGTCAAAAAGCCAAAACCAAAACGAAAAGCAAACAAAAAAACCCAAAAGAGCAGATATGTATAATCAACATAGACTCGGTTCAAGCATTCCGTCGAGCATGTGGTGTGCGGTTCGCTCATGAAGTTTATTCACAAGTTTAAACTAGCGACTCGCTTCAATCCATCACAATAAGAGCAAATATGCATCTAAATCATCAACTCAATCTTCATCCTATGAGATTTTAAACCAACACTACCTGAAGATTCAGTGTATATTTTCAATCTAACAGCAACCAGAATAGCCACAATGGAACTCACCTTCGCAAACCTAGACTTCAAACTCCAGACCATGAGAAAATGAAGCGCGTATGTTCTAGAAGTCACCAATGAGGATCGGAAGCTTGTAAATGAGGCGAGATGCAGCAGTGATTGGTTAAGAGAACGTGGGTTTTAGAGTTTCTTTCAAAATCCATTACCCTTCGATTGTCGTCGATGCCGGCGTCGGCGCCACCACTGTAGTCGGATTCACACCACCTCCTGGTTGCAGGTCACCAACGCTCGCGCGGTGCTTGCTGTCGTAACACTTCCTCGTTCAAGCAACAGTTTCTTTTGTCGTTTGAGAGAAGTTGGTGTAAAGGTTTTGGGACTTAATTTAAAGTTAGCTTTTTTACTTTATTGAAAAAATTGGACAAAAATGCCCTTGTTCCAGTCGCCGGAAATATCACATCCTCGCCGGCCGGTGAACATTTGACTGGCCGGCGAACTCAGGCCCTCAACTGAAACAAGTTAGACATTTTAGGCCCTTATTTGAAACAAGTTAAACTCTGGGCCCTTTTTTGAAAAAATGAGGGCACTTGGAGCCCTTTTTTGAAATTTTCCCAAGTTTTTAGTAGCCAAAAGCTTTTGTAATCATCCAATTTGACAGCCAAAGAAAAAGATTTTGCCAAATGAGTAAATATTAACGACAAAGTCTCTGTTTTTTCATACCTCATATACCATTGTTACCCCCAAAAATCATTAGTGTGACTGTATTTCCCAACTCAAATTATCAAGCTGGAGCAAGAACTAGACTATTTGTCTGAATTAGGGATCATCGATTTCCAGTCCGATCCAATCTAATCGCAGTTGAAAATCTAGAATTGAATCATCCAGTCTTGAAATCATACGAGTCTAGTCAGGTTCACGGATGGTCTAATGAAATCAATCGCTTGTTCTATCATCGTCTGTCGTCATCAAGCACAAGGTCAATCCCCTTTTCGTTTAGGGGTTGAAGTGGCGGTTTAAGGTCATAGATGCTTGAGGGGTTAAAGTGCATAGTGTTTCCTTTTTCTTGTACTAATAGGGACCGAGAGATTTGGAAAGCTTGGGTGCTCAAGTAAGTTGAGCCTTTGCAGAAGGGCAGCTCTTTTGCAGCGAGATTGACCTTCACCTCAAGAGTTTTGAAAGATTTTAAATGGGAGATGGTCACCGTAAGTGTTAAAATTTGTGCACGGTACTGATTTTGGTGTTAATTTTTTTTAATCACTTAAGTGTAAATTTTTTTTAAACAATTATTTGAGTGTCAAAATCAACCCCAACTAGTTTGGGATAAAAGTGATTCTGATGTTCATATTGATGTTGAATTATTTAAGTACCAAACGATGAACTCCATTGGAAATTTTACATGGCTTGTAGGAGGACACTAATCGGCAAAAAAAAAGATAAAAGTTAAAATAATTTAAAAAAACTAAAAAATAAGTCAAAAACTAAAATAAAAAAAAATGAAGACGAGAAAATTTCGACAGAAAAAAAAAAAGAAGACAAGAAAATGGAAATATAATGGTATAGCAACGTGAGCTCTGCACCTCCGCCCCCACCATCGTCGGCCATGGCAGGCGATGGGTGGGGACTGGTTGACGGGAGTCGACGAGTTCCGGCTGGTGGCTGGCAACCCCCGCCAACTGCTGGCGAGGGCCAGTAGACCCTCGCCCAGATCTAGTCCTTTCTTGTTGATGCAGAAACCCGAAACCCAAACGCAACTCAAGAAACCCAAAAGACGATTTTTGATAACTTGGAATATCATCGCCCCTCCTCTCTCATGCAGGGGAGAACCCAAAATTTCGCAGTGCAAAATCAAGACAACGGCAGCTCTGACTCGCCTTAGATCAGACAACCGGAAGGAACGGCAGCTCTAGAAGAACTCGTCATTCAATCAGTAAGATAATCAGATTTGGGGAAAGGAAGAATGGAAAATCGCGAGGGCTCAGATTTGCCTTAGATCAGACAACTGGAAGGAACCCCGCCATGGCCGCCACCGCTTCTGGCCGGCTGCCCGCCCAGATACGGCCGGTTCTCGGTGCCTGCCTGGTTACATTTTTTTCCTCTCCTCTGCACACGTGCGAATCATCACAGCCTTTTGCTCTTTTTCCTTTTCACGGCGGATTCCGTTGTCATGGGTGGAGAGGAGGAGGATATTAGTGGTGAAGTTCAGGGAAGTTGTCCAAGAAGAAGATGATGAAGAAGATTCCGAGGAAAATGAAAGCGAACCATAAGCATTTCCGATGATCGTTTTGGAACTTGGAGAAGCTCGAGAGGGAGATGCCCCCCGCTCCCCACGGGGCCCGGCCACTAGCCGGCCGACCAACCCCCAACCATTGCCAGCCATTGCCGGTGACGGTGGGGCGGCGGCGAGGAGCCCTCGTCCCTCCTAGCAAACTTTTTTTTTTTGGGGGGCCTTGTTTAACTTTTTCTTATTTTTTATTTTTGTTTTTAGCTTATTTTTAAGATTAAGACTGAATTTTTTAATAAAATTCCCGATTGGACTTTTAAAAAAAAAATTGCCACGTACAGTCCACGTGGACTGATTTCTTGTTAAATTCCCTGGACTTGGAGTACGGCGCACTGTATAATAAGGTTCTCATGTCGGGCGCAACTTCAAACTGAAGATCAATATTTACCTTTTTACCGAAATATATTACTCTTCATAATTATGTAAAACAACAAGCTAATTATAGTTTTAGAGTTCTAAAGCCCATAAAAAAGAATATATTTAGTTTCAGTAATCAAACAAACTAAATCTTATATTCTGACATCCTAAGAAGTACCATTCCGAGAAAACACACACGCACGCGCGCGCGCGCGCACACACACACACATATATATATATATATATCTCAATTTATATCCATGTCCAACTCAAAAAAAAAAATCCTCTCTTTCCCCCAAAAAAAAAAAATCCTCTGCATATTGCACTTATCCTATTCGTCGCTAGATGAAAACCTGAGAAGAAATAAAATGAATCATATGAGGAAACCAGAATCTGGTAAGTAATACGTATCTCAAATAAATAGATGGAACATTCACTATATACATTTTAAAAATGGTACTGAAAACACAAAATCTAGTCTATAATAGACATACAACAATACAAAAAAAAAAAGAGCCCATGGGCCCTTTCTCATATCGCGCGCGCATTTTCAAACAATCGAGGGAGCCGCCGAGTACATAGACAAGGCGGTCCTAGGAATGAAAGCCCATTCCATCGTGCTCTGGAAATCCAACACTTCGGTTGAAGAAAAAAGGTTCGATCTTGTGAAATCATAGCGTAGGCGAAAACTTCAAGTACTTGATCAATGACATTAAAAAAAAAAAAGGAATCAATGATTCGGTCAATTGCTCATTATCAAACTAAGGTGGCACTCGATAAGGAGGGTCAATAGTTGAGTTCGATTCGGATTTCTAGAAAATGCTTTTCTTGTTTGGCAGTATTAATAACCAATGACCTTTGGAGCTAATTCTAGGAGAGGATACAATGCACTCAATGCAAAAAAGGAAAATTTGTCCAAAATATCTTAAAACTATTGCACTTTTTACAAATCAGTCATAAATCTTTTCACATTTTTTCAATGAAAGCTATCCGGTCAATTTTAATCTAAAATCACTGACGTTTGCCACCCGTCAGCTTAAGATGCACGACTGAAGCTGACGTGGATAATTTTTAATGATGTTTTATTATTTTTCAAGTTATTTTTTATTCCTTTTTTTTGTTTTCCTTTTCACCTTTTATTCTTTTTATTCATTCTCTCTCTCTCTCTTTTCTCTTTCCCTCTGCTAACCATCGCCGAGGCTCGTTGATGGCCAACTAAGGTCATCGGCCTCAAGCGAGGGACACTCAACCCTAATTTGGCGAGGTCGCCATCGCCGGATCTTGCGAAGGAATGCCCTCATAGTAAGGCCTAGCGATGGCTAACAGAGGGAAAAAGAAAAAAAAACAGTAAAAGGAGAAAAGGAAAACATAAAAAATTTAAAAAAAAAAAAGAAAAATATTGGAATATTATTAAATTTGTTTATGTCGGCACTAGCAGAAGTCCGCGCCAGCAATTTCTAACTAGAATTGACTGGATGAATTTTATTGACAAAATGTAAGAATATTTAGTAATAAATTATTGGAATTAAAAAATTCATGATTGAATTAACAAAAATATAATAAATTCATGATTTTTCAGATAATCTTAAACACGTGGAAGAGTTTCGCTTATTATAGGTGAAGTGATGGTCCGTATTCATCCTGCGAAAATTCTTCAATAATTATCAAACTTTCCGCACGTGATGCTTCTGTTGGCCAAGAATGGTCAGCACTGTACCACAATGTTAATCGCAAAAAAAAAAACAAAATTCCTTTATTTATTACCCAAATCCGAAAAGACTCAAAATTTTCTATTCGGTTTGGTTCGATTTATGTACTTCGACACCCATACGCTTAATGCCACATGAAAAAACTTACCGAGATTTTTTACTTGATAACAGTATATATGCCTACAACCCTTCGGTTCAAATTATAGTGATGAGCATAAGCTATTAACACACTCCTCCAAATCAGTCGCAAAACTATTTCGAAATTCATCTCATAAACTTAGTTCAAATGTAAATAAATTTATATATATACATACATAATTTATGTATTTCTATATGCGTGTGTCTCTAAATGTATAACCTTTCGTAATTCCTCTCATAAAAAAAATTCTCACGCCATTTAATAAATAATCAACTCCCAAACTATTTCGTCAGAAACTTTACCATGTCATTTCAAATAAAGAAACGATGCTAAATGTCCGAACTCGCTTTATGCAGTAAATTCACTCTAAATACAAAATTTCGTTTTTAATAAAAGTCATACCGTATTATATCTAGTTCCAATTCCTATCATTTTCAAGACATGAACTTAGCAAATTAGAGAAAAAGACACAACATTTTTTTTGGGGGGGGAGGGGGAGGTAAGATATATAGATGCTAATCAAAAAGCGCGATTACAAGGAGCCAATACACAAAACTTCGCACCTATCAAGACACCAAGGAATGTCTCAAAGGGTACAAAGGTGTAACGGCAAGGAAAAAGGAGCCCAAAGGCAAAACAAGCACACGGCCAGCGGGCGGCAAAGACAACCGCAAGGACTAAGAAAAAATTAGTAGGAGAGTTCCCCCAATTGGCTTGGGTCTTCTTGTTCGAGGGATTGTCTTCAACCAGCATAAGGGACAAACCTCGATCTTGCACCAACTTGGAGAGATGGGTGCACATGGACGGCAAGAAACAGGGGCGGTCACGGAACTGAAGCCCACGCCGATCAAACATCTTTAGAATCCTATCAATGGAGAAAATATTATGTAGAATAGATTTGCAAGGTAGATTGTGCGTCGAAAGAGATAACGGGAGAGTCATTGGGGGCTTTCTCTTTCTAAAAAATTTGACCGATGGAGCTCACTGGCCACGTGTCAAGCTCTTAATTGGACAACTCGGACTCAACTGGAACATCGCCAGCGATGTTATCATTGGCACAATTAAGAAATTTTTACCGTGCGCACGTGAATGTCGCTCTTCGTTCTTCGAAGTCAACCAATGTTTTCAACTGCCCACCCCTCCATAGTCAATTCTAGAGGTGATCGGTTCTCGATTCAGTCCGATTCCCCTTAAGAATCAGAAACCGGACCGGTGGTCCCGGTTCCTAATTTGTCGGAATTGGGAACCGAACCAGACCGGACCGAACCGAATCGGACTGGACCGAACCAGACCGGACCGAAAAATAATTTAATCAAAATTATTCTCTAATTATTGAAATTAATAACGTTATAGAACCTCGATATCTATATAAAATGACTTTCCAATAGAAAAAAAAATAAAAGGTCTAAGGAGCCGAAAGAGATTTACGGACCGAATTAGGAAAAAAATTTTAAAAAAAAAAGACGGGTCTGGTCCGGACGGTCCGGTTCGGTCTTAGAAATAGGGCACTAGTCCGATCTTAGAAACCGGGAACCGGACCACCCGGTCACCGATCCCAATTTTAAGAATCAGAAATCGAACCGGACCTCTATAGAACCGGGAACCGGACCACTAGTCCCAGTCCGGTTCGGGCAGTCCCGGTTTGGGTGGGCCAAGTTGCTCACCCCTAGTCAATTCCTCATCTCTTCTCCCTCTCTGTTCTCTTTACAGCTTCACTCTCTCCCCTATTTTTTTTTTCCCTAGTTCCTTTGACATCTCTATTTCTCTCTCTTTTCTTCTTTTCTTTTATATCTTTTGCAGCCAGCTGCAAAAAGGAAATAAGAAGATGGGTTGAGATCTCTTGGGCCTATTTCTTTCTTTTACCCAATGCCCTTTTATTACATTCTTCCTTTTAAAAGATAAATTTTGTCCTCGAAATATCAACTTAGGAATAGCTCAATGCCACTAAGTCATTTCTATCGACAACGCGAATAGGTTGTTTTTCGTACGTTAAGTTCCTATGCAATCACGCGAGTGTAAACTATGTTCAAACTTTGGCATACATTTTGCAACATGGGAAAAAAAAAAGGAAGGGAAAAACATATAACGACGACCACGACGGCGCAGCTCTCTTCACCAGTAACCACCAGCGATGTCGCCGAGGTCGCCCTTGTGGCCACCGCAAGCAGAGTCATTGGGGGAGGCAGAGTCACTACAATGGACTATGCAGCCGGTGGCTCCCTTCGACCACCGCAAGCAGAGTCATTGGGGGAGGCAGAGTCACTACAATGGACTATGCAGCCGGTGGCTCCCTTCGACACGCATAACATCAGAACTGGACTTGCAAGTGTTGAGCCCGTGAATGACCCACAAGGCCGCCATCAACAGCAAGACGAGAGCCAACTCTCGTGGATAGCACTGGCCGAAGGAGCTGCTCTTCACCTCGCCTGGTCATTGCGCAAACAACCATTGTAAGACGGCAGAGGCTACGACATTGCCAATGACGACGGTTGCGGCGGCAGCAGCGCACGAGTGGTAATGAGTGATGAATTCTGTCATTCCCAAAGGGCCAAAAAAAGGAAAAAAAAAAATTTCACACCTTTAACGAAGGGGTTTGGTAATGGGTTATGCTTTTCTTTCTTCCTTTTTTTGATCTAGTTCTGTTTCATAAGCTACCATATGTGCTGTGTGTAAGCAGATTGCAAAACCCCACTCCTTCCTCGCATGTCCGCACCCCAACTCCCCTCGAACATAGAAATTCAAACCCTCCATCTTTCCCTTTCCAAGTGAAAAGAGTCACCACTAAAGCAAATGATCCCTCATTCTAACTCAGTACATTTTACCCCATGTGAACTAACTGTTACGGGGGAAAAACAATGGCTAATCCTAGGCGACGAAGCAGGTTTGGTAGAGGAGATCATCGCACAATTACACCCCACAAGCGAGCAATGCGAAAAACCGAACAATTTTCGGCGAAAAACATAGAGCACATCTGATCTTTGTCCCGCAATACATCTCTTCTACAAACAAAAACAGTCTCTAAAACTATCCATCGGAAAGCTGCTATACCATTTACCCTTTCGACTTAACAAAATTATCTCCTGCCTTGAACACCACCAAGGCCAAGAGAGAGAGAGGTCAGGGTGAGAAAGTCATCACATTTTAGGTCAGCTTCTTTAAGGATGCCGCAAAGAGAGAACAAAAAGAATAAAAAAAAGCGTTTGTTGCTATAGTTAGCAGATTATTACATACCTAAAAGCTGGGTCATACCTAGTAAGATTGGTGGGGCCAAATGAAGAAGTCAGCTGTTTGGGGTACTTCGGTCGCCGCTGGAGTCAGGATGGTGGAGGTGGCGCTAAGGGAATTGGCAGCGGTGCTGCTGCCAATGTTGGGCTGTAGGTGGTGGAAGAAGTTCGGGTTGTAAAGAGCGGTTGAGTTGTCGAATGGAATACCGTATGGAATTGTGGGGAACGGCTGAAAGGCAGAGAAACTGATGTTGCCTCCGCCATTTCGGGGCAGCGGTTGCTGAATCATGTCGAGACATGGCTTCTGATCTGCTTCCAGGTTGAGCTTCAAGCGCTTGGCCGCTCCACCAATGGGAAGTGTGCTGTTAGCGATAGCCTCCACGTCGTAGCGGCTCATCTCAAAGTTGGTGACCGCATTGAGGCCTCTGAACTTTATGGCAGCTATGTCATATGCCTCGGCAGCTTCCTCTTCCGTAGCTGAACAACGCCATGTACATTGTCAGTGTTCAATTTAAAGTGAAAGATGAACTATAGCGACACACTTCCAGGATATGGACATGACACCAGCCATCCATGTTCGTTAAGTCGGATCTCAGCCCGAAAGTGCAACACGGACATAAATGTTTTCATCAAATTCAATCCAAAACTTTCAGAATTTCCAGTTCTTCGTATCTTAAGGTCAACATCGATAACACAGTGGACCAGACTGCCAACTAATTATTTTTGAAAAGGATGAATTAAAGTTGCTCGAGCTTGAGTACCACATTTAAGCACACAGCCCTGACAATTGAAATGGTAGATAAGAAGTAAATGGCATACTCACCAAACGTGCCCAGGTACAAGTCTTTGTTGCCAGCAACACGACCGATCCTCGCTTGCCAGCGACCCTGCTGATGGTGCCTATAACGAGAAGAGAAATGACTCCGAGCCGACTTTAGAAGCAGATGCGAGAAAACATTTCGCCTAAAGTGAAATAATAAAAGAACTCAAAACTGAATCAGGAAAATGGTCCAAACCTTGTCACCCCTCGGTAGATAGAAGCGCCCCTCGAGAACCCACTGCTTTTCCTGCAAAAATTATTCGTTCCAGAAGAGAGCCTCCACTTCAATTCGACCGCAATCACTCGACATAAAAACCAACAAGCGAACAGACAGAAGCAGGAGGAGGCCGTATACAGTACCTCCTCAGCGAGGCAATAAATTCCTGCTTGGTCACATGCTTCATCTCCTCCAATTCCTTGGTGTAGTTTGAAACCTGAGGAAGAAAGAAAAGAAGGTTCGAAGCCATTAAGAAGAAGCTCCATAAGCTATGTTCCGCTCCACGTGGGAACATCACTTTCCATGCAAAAGAAAAGCTTAAAAAAGAAAACAACAATCAAAATATGAAACACAGAGAGAATATAAATTACAGGGAAGTTGGTGGTGGCCGTGGGTCCCCAGTACTTCAGAGCTGCCAAATCATAGGCCCTAGCTGCTTTGTCTTCTTTGTCATAACCACCTGATATGGAATAGAGCACTCAATTCCATTAAGGTACGTACCTTCCTTTATCTTGAAATTCAAAGTTCAAAAAACAAGATTTGTTTTTTTGAAAGAACTAGTTCCTTACCCAGATAAACTATGGAGGACAAGTAATAGATGAGAGACAGCCAGACAGCAGCCCGCGCGTTTCATGCAACAAAAGAGCAGCCCGCGCGTTTCATGCAACAAAAGAAACGCATTTCAAACATTAGCTCACTCAAAAGTCAAATTTTTCTGCAAGAATCCTTATCTACTTGCAAAAGGAGAGACTAACAAAACAAATGAAATTTTATCTTTCAGACCGTGGTCTAATCTAAAAAAGCTAAAAGGGGCAACACAGCCATCTAAATACCCGTTCACACACGAGATTTTAAAGGTAACAAGTTTGCACCCACAATCTGATTGCACTGGCAAACTGGAAAACCAAAGCTTTGAATTTTTTTTTGTTTGAGGGTGCGTAAGACTAGGGTGGATAGCATGTTAATTAAGGCAGAATTTTGCCTCAATCAAGGCCGTCAAGTTGTGTTAGGTTGTGGTAAATTACTCCATTTTGCAACCAAAGTTCATGTGAAAATTGGTGAAAACATATCATTCGTTTATGTTCATGTTTCAAGTGAAATCATGTCAAAGTCCTGTTATTGATATATGTTCAGAGTTCCCAGTTCTCTCGGTTTTGTTCCCCTTGTTAAAAGTCGACTTCTGGTTCAGCACAAGAAGATCAAGAACCCCAAAAATCCTTGCACTGTGTAAGAAATTCAAGGGCAACCCAAAAGGAGATCGAATAATGCAGCAGCTGGAAATAGTAGTGCTATGGTCAAACCTAGACCCCCCAAAGCTCTGATGATGTGAAAGACGGGAAAAGCAAAAGCAGAAAAGCTTTAACACATGACTCAGAAGACATCAGAGCTCGTATCCAGACAAACTGGGCTCCCTGTAACGTCTGGTTCAATCCGAAGTCGCGTCAAATTAAACGTCGAGCTTGAATTCCAGGGCCCAGGTGAAGAAAAAGTTAAAGGACTCCAAGCGAAAAAACCAAAAGCCAAAACAAATTCATCTGAGAGAAAAACCCAGAAATAAATTCTTGTCAGGCGGGCACAAAACGGCGGCACGTCTGATTGAAAACAGTGAAAAAAAAAAAAGAGGAAGGAAGGAAGAGGGGGAAGCAGTGACAACTCAAATCAAATAAAGGGTTTCTTGTACTAATTTATCTGTCCGATTTCACCCGCATCTTCATGCGTTATATACCACACGAGTCAATCAAATCACACTCAGGACTTTGAATCACAGTCCTTCCTGACCCATGAATATTTCTTAACAAATTCCTCAATTTTACTGACCCCCTTTGAAGATTTGAGCGCATGCAAGCTCCTATCTCTCCAATCAAAATGCATATAACTTAATTACGTACCCGCACCCATACCCGAAACAACTATGATGCTGTCGATCGAATAAACGAGCCTCCGGGCATTTATGAAGCACGTATAATGTATGATAATTCAACTTATAAATCACATAGCACAGTTCAGATCGATTATCCATTGTCAAAATGCCATTGAATTTTCTCTTGTTCTAATTTCTTTTAGCATAGAGCAAGAGGGGAACCTAAAACCAGTTGTAAGCATGACATAAACTCATAAATGAAGTCAAAACATATCGGTAAAGAGGGGAGAGAGAGAACCTTGACGGCCTTTTCTTGCCTGGCCCTCCCTCCTGCAGCTGTTGTCCCAGAGATGCGCTTCATATCTGCCCGTCCATCGGTGCCTGAACAATCATCCCCCACAATAGATTCAATTCAGATTCGAGAACCCCAGAAAAAAAAAATTTAACTTTGATTTACAAAAGAAATAGTCAGAACTCAGAACTCGGTCATGGTATCTGACTTCGTTTGTTCTTTCACTAATTTACGCATTTTCCGAAGAATTTATCGCACTTGGAACGCTACCCATCACTTAATTTGTGCTAATCTCGCTGAGAAAAGCGTATGTCGGGCATTTTATCAAACACCCACGAGAGAGTATCAGCAGTTCACCTGGTGACTCCTCTGTAGATAGACGTTCGCTGGCCGAACGAGTCGTTGATCTTCTTTGAGCCTTCCGAGTCGGCCACCGTCACGGCGACGGGATTCTCTGTGGGCTGAGGCTGCGAGGCGGCGGCGACCACCCCGAGCGACAGGGCGCCACCGCCCGCCGCAGCGAACCCCAGCTCGGTCCTGGCCGGCTCGGTCGAGTGGTGACTGAACTCCGCGAGGTGGGCCTGGGTACCCATGGAACCCGAGTCGTCGACTTCGGAGCCCGAGTTGGCGGATATCGTCTGGAACCCCGCGATCGCGTTGAGATCGTGGTGGTGGCCCTCGTCGAAGTAGTGGGTGGAGCTCCGGTCGTACATGTGGGTGGTGAGAGACGAGTCCTCGGTGGTGGAGGAGTCTCTAAGGAAGTCCTCGAGCTTCGGAGGCTCCGAAGTCATTTGGTGGTGGGTCGGGGCATATGGGTCCACGAGAAAGGTCGTGACGACGGAGGAGTCCGCCATCGTCGGCGGCTGTTGCCGGCGCTCCTTGAGCTCGGCGACGTCCTCTCTGACGTCGGCGAACAGGAGTTGGGGCTTCGGATTATCCCAACCTACCCAAAAAATAATAATAATAAGAAACAAAAAGCCGAAAAAATAAAAAGAAATCATTCTCAAATCATCGGCGAAAACAGTGAGAACATGCACAACAACTAGCAAGAGGAAGCGAGCAAAGATGACTACCATGAGGGGCATAAAAGCTGTCGATGAGGTACTGAGAGGAAGAAGAAGAAGAGGAGGAGGAGGAAGTGGCGGTCAAATCGAACGGAGGGACGATGAGCTGAGGATTCATCTCCGCCGGAGACAGAGAGAACGATAACCAGTTTGTTGCAGGACCCATCATACCCTCTCTCTCTCTCTCTCTCTCTCTCTCAATAAATTAAAACAAACCCTTGAAGCACAATGAATACTAGAGCGTGCTTCAGCCCCGTTTTTCCTCAAGAAACAAACAAGGAGGTTCTGACTCAGAAAAGTCCAACATCCGCCAACGGAAAATGCCCCCTCCCCCCTTCGAGCTCAGCCGTTACACTCCATCGACGCGATGGCTCACGCACTCTCGATAATCACGAGGGAGAAGAGACGAAAACCCCAGACAGAGCTGCTTTTTCCGCAAAAGGGGTCGGTGCTAATCGACGAGATATACTCGGGTCCTGAGAAGAGAGAGAGGGAGAGAGCTCGCTAGTGGTGGTGGCGGTGCTTTTCGTGTGGGAGTCGAGAAAGGGCAGCCAGTGGTCAAGCGAGCTTTGCAAAGCGGAACCCGCATGCAGATGCTTTTTGGGTGTAAGAGGAACCTCGACACTCAGAGCGAGACAGAGAGAGAGAGAGAGAGCTACATGCAGATGCAGACCCAGAGACAGAGAGAGAGAGAGGGTGACGGTGGTGGGCCTGTTGGGTTTATAATGGGGGTAGAGACGAGCGGTTTCAGCTGCCAACCGGCGCGGCGAGAGAGAGAGAGAGCGAGAGGGAGAGAGAGATACAGACAAAAATGGGGTTTCGCGGGTATAAAATTTCAGAGAGAGAGAGAGAGAGAGAGAGAAGAGGTGACTTTTAGCTCTGCGGGGGAAGAAAACATGTCTGAAACAAAGTCGCGAGACTTCCGGGCTGGCGGAAATTACAGAATTTGTTAGGGTTCGCCTCCTCCCATTTCCGTCCTCCTCCTTTTTTTTCCTTTGTCCTTTTTGTTCTTTTTCACCGAAATTTTCCTCCCTTTTTTTTTTTTTTGCAGAAAAAAGGTTTACGTAACTAGGCCGAAAGTTATTTTTGCTCCCCCATTCGATCGCAGGTTAGACGGATAAGAAAGTTAGAAGAAAAATTCATGCACATCCTAAAATATACCACCATCGATCCGATCCACTCGACTCGACTCGACTGAACTCGACTCGACTCGTGTTTTTTTTAGCTCGAATTGAAGTATCGAGATAAAGAGGGTTCCTTGATTAGCTCGAATTGGAGTGTCGAGATAAAGAGGGTTCCTTGAGATTTCGTACAATAATGGATTTGGGTCCTTCTCTTGGCACGTGACTAAGAGGATTTGACTCCGCGTCTAGCAAAAAGTCGCCCAATTAACGTCTTTCTTGCCCCCCCCCCCCCCCAAATTCCTTGGGATTTCCTACGGTAAATGGACCAAGGGCCTTTTCCTTGATGCTTGCCCGTAAGAATTTGAACCCGTGCGAAAACCAAGCGGAAAAGTCGCCGAGTTGACCTCTGTCTTGCGGGAACGAACTGAAGTATTTTGAAAATGAACTTTTAACTGAAGAAGAGGAATTTTTTTTTTCCCCCAGCGGCGAGGAAACATTCGACAATTTTTTTGTTCTTCCTCCATAATAACGTAATTTAATAAAAAAAAAATTTAGAATGTTAATTCGACCCGAAAGGTCTTCTATCCTAATCAGAAGAGTTGCCACGAAACTTTTCTTAGAGTATATGTGGACACAAGTGCATCCATATACGTCGGAGAAAATACCAAAAAGGTCTTACTCATATTGCAATTGTGCCAATTTGATCTTAAATCTTTTTTTTTTTGTTGCTAATTGTGTTTTAAACATTTTTTATTTGTGTTAATTCAGTCGATTCAATTAATTTTGATCGGAAATTACTGATGGCCGACGATTGGGCAAATGCAAGAGCTGGCTAGGCTCGCCCTTGCCAAAGTCTGGCGAAGGTCGACCTAACTAGCCGAGCGAGATAGGCTAGCGAGAATTGACCTCGCTAGCTTCGGCCTCTAGCGAGACGATGTCTCTAGTAGATTGGAAGATGGGAGGACGTGGGGTTGCAAGTGAAGGCGGCATTTTTACAAACACTTCAATTGCATCGACGATGGTCAAGCAAAAACTTGCAAGTTCAAAATTACAGAAAAGTGAAGGCTACAAATCTAGCGACCTCGCTCGAGGTCGGCCCTCACCAAACAGTGGAAGATGATCTCGCCAATTTTGGGTAACCTCTCCCTTGCGAGATAATCCTCGCTCGGCTAGCAAGGTTGGCCCTTGCCAAATTCCGACAAAGGCGAGACTCGATGGATCTCACCTGTGGTTGTACGCTGGCCATCAACGAGGTCGGCGAACGTAGAGGAAGGAAGAAAAAGAAATGAAAAAGAAAAGAAGAAAAATAAAAATAAGAAAATAAGAAAATAATAAATAAAAATCCAAAAATAGTAAAAAAAAATTGGAATGGTCCACATGAGCATCAACTGTGCCACGTAGGATAGCCAATGTCCGCATCAGTGATTTTCAGTTAAAATTGACCCGATCAATTGAATTGGCAAAAATGTAAAAGATTTATGACTCAATTGACAAAAAAAAAAAGGGGGTTTTGAACTAAATTAGCAAGATTACAAAAAGGTTTAGAACTTTTTATTTTTTTTTTAATAATTCTTCCACATAGGTCGTGGTTTTCATTTTGGTGATGCGATTTTAGCACAACTCTGTAAACAGATCTTATTCTATAACGAACCTTCTGTGAATAGAAGTCATCTGTAGTGGCCCGCACGGCGGCGACGACCGGCGGTAGGAAAATTAGCCGGCGTTGATGACCAATAGCGACGGTATTTAATGCTTTCAGATACGGTTTTGCCGGTCAATCTGTTGTTCTTTGCGTCATCATTTAATTTTGTGACGTCAAAAGTACGAAATTTCGAGTAAAAAGCACCGTACCTCTCATGAGAGTAATCATATCATGGTTCGAATGGCTAGGGAAGTACAAATCTCACGCAGCACAAAAATTCCTCAAGACCGAGCATATAAACTCGACAAGTCAAAGACGAATTTTATTAATAAGCTATTGGTTCAGATAGTAAAAGAGTTTACCCATCTTCCCCTAGTCTTGAGTTCAAGTCTTGTTAACTTCAATGGTGAAACCCTGAATACATGCGGTCAATGCGGGGACGCTCTTAAGTATTGGAGTTGGTAAATACTTTGGAAACTCTTGTTTCTCACACCGAGTACGCCCACGTGAGCTTAGGGAAACTGAAGTGTTATCCAACAACATGTGATCCCTGCATGCAGAATGCGGGGGTTCGGGAGCAACGTCCCCGACACGGGTGTCCCGCTGCCCGGTTAGCGGACGGCTGTCCCGCTCGCCGGTGAGCGAGCGGGGGTTCGGAGGCAGCGCCTCAAAATCTCAACGGGTTTGGGTTTTTATTTAAGTTGGCCTGTATATTGTGAGATTAAGAGATTTATCATTGGTTTAAGTTTTGGACCATGTTTAGTGTGTGTATATATATATATTTGCTCTTTTCCAATCATTGTATTGATCTGAGCGACTGTAAACCTAAAAACATAGTGAAATCTTTTAGCATGACGTAGCCCTACTTTAAGGGTGAACCTGGATAAAACCGTGAGTCGTCTATTTTTCTCTGTTTTCCGTGATCAAATTCTCGTTTACTTCCCTTCATTAAGACCGAAGGAGCAAGACTAGCCAAGATTCAGAGAAAGTTGGACCAATAACTACTTATCCACTAAAAACCAAAAAAAAAAAAAATGTTTGCATTCATTTTGGTTGAGCTGCATATGGAAAAGAAGACATCAATTTGCATAGGAGGAGAACCACACCGGAGTCCAAAAACTTGTCGTGAAAGAAAAATCGAGTTTCGAAAAATTCAAGAAGCACAATTAAGTCTCGCAACCTTGTCAAATCCGCGTAATGAAGTTGCTATGTTAGTTTTGGCCAATTTGGCTAATGGCATATAATGACGTGATATTTTCTAATATTTTCTAAAGATAAGAGGGGGGCCAAACTGACACTCACAAGTGTCGCATTAGAAAAACAAATTCTTGAAAATTCAAAATTTAAGAAGAAATGAAAAAGAAAAAGATTAAAAAATTCGAAGACAATCAGAAAAATGACAAATAGTTAAACGGAGGGGCATCAAAAGGGTAAAGATTAAAAAGGACTTGGAAAAGAAAAAAAAAAAGACATAAGATAGGAAAAATTGATGTCCGATTCAATGGGCGGCCGCGCCACCCCCCTTTAAAATCGATCCCCACTGGCTCTCTATCTTTGTGTCATTTAAGTGAATATGAACGACCATATAAGAGAGAGAAATTAATTATAAAAAGTCACTCGAAACTCGTTTTAAGAGTTTAGTAAATTATCCATTTGAGTAATGAGTGGATCTAAAATAAATTCCTGATAAGTTCGAATATAATGAAGATGCATGCATTGACCCTCAGTCTCAAAAGAAGCTGAAGCAATCTTTGAAGACAAAGATCAATTTTTGAAATAAATCCATGCTTTTCCTAAAATATAACCCGATCCTGCCGAGTCGACTCGGCTCGTGTTTTTCTAGCTCGAATTGGAATGTCCGATAAAGAGTGATGTCTTGAGATTTCATGAAACATTTGGACTGGGGGCGTTTTCTTGATGCTTGCCGATGAGGATTTGACTCCGCGCAATGATCAAGCAAAACGTCGTCGAATTGACCTCTTTCTTGTGCATGCGAACTGAATTATTTTTGCATGAACTTTTAATTGAAGAAGAGATTCTTTCCGAGCGGTGAGGAAAAATTCAAGGATTATATCTGTTCTTTACTCGGCATAATACCTTAATAAAAAAAAATTATTCAGAACATTCATTTGATCCTTTGAAAAAGGTTTCCTATCCTAAATATTAAGAAATGCCATGAAACTTCGTGCTTTTCATTTAGGTAACGTGATTTTAGCACATAACTTTGTAAACAAATCTTATTTTATAACGAGCCTTTTTTGAGTAAAAGTTGTCTTTACTCTTTAGGGCTGTTCTTGAGAACAATATCCGGCCAAAATAGAATTTTCTATTTATGTTCCATTGACGAATTTCTAAACAGAGCGATGCATTCGATAGCTACACAAAAATTTTATTTTTTTTTAACAAAAATTCGTCTGATAACAACATAAAATTTCTATAATGGCCGACGTCTGAGGACCGACGATCGGCGGATAGCAATTGTGGACCAACGATGAGACGATTTTTTTTAAAAAAATTTTGTTTATGTTACAGAAATAGAAAAGTAGAAATTTTTATTCTTTATTTCTGTTCTAAACCTATTTTGGGCTAAAAATTTGTCTCGAAATAGAAAAAATAAAATTGCATTGTCAAATAAATTTTTGTTCCAAATGTATTCCTAAGGAAAAAAAATAGAAAGATAAAGAAACAAAATAGTTATTATTTGAGCCCTTAGTGCTCCGTTCAGAGGCAATGACCGCCGATGGGAAAATTAGTCATCATTGATCAATAGAGATGGCTTTTAATGCTTTCAAAGACAGTTTTGTTGTTCAATCTATTGTATTTTTAGCACCATCTTTTATTTTTGTGATGTCAAAAGTTCGAAACCTTGGGCCTAAGTAAGTCCCTAAAGTGCTTCACCTGAATTTTAGGATGTAAAATTCAGGAGTATTCCCCAGGAGTGATGGTGTGAAAAGTAAACTCCACATCAACTTCAGTTGGCTTACGATGGGTAGACTCACATAAAATGAAAAGGTACTTTCATGACTCAATAAAGGATAAATAATTAAAAAATGAAAAATAGATAAATATTAAAAGAAAAGGAAATAAAGGGCCATAAAAAAGGGATTTTGAAAAAAAGATACGAAAAATTGAGGTAAAAGGACATATGGAGTGTCAATATTTGTATAAAGTCCTCACTTTGATGCTAATATTATTTTTTAATGTAGAGCATTCATCAAGGTCTTCAAGGCCTCGGCCAGCCATGCCCCTAGGCGGGTCACCAGGGCTCGAGGACCCCACTCGGCCATCCCCCACCCATTCGCAACTTCTTCTTCTTCTTCTTTATTTTTTAGGTTGTTTTTCTGTTTGTTTTTATTTTTTTAAAAAATTGACTTAATTTTAAGTTTAAAAGTCCATGTGGATGCCATACGATTTCCTTTATAAAAAAAATTGCCATGTAAGATTAAAAAAGTTAAAAATAAATGGCACGTAATTGTTGGCCAGAAGTTCTCGCTATTGGCACTTAAGCGATCGTTTTTTATCCAATTTTACACTTAAATAATCCAAAAAAAAATATTGACACCAAAGTGAGAACTGTACACAATATATTGACACTTCAAGTATCTTTTTGCTCAAAAATCGAGGTTGAATTCAATGGGCGACAGAGCAGCCAACCTCCTTAAAATCGAAATGCCCCACCTCCCCCCATCAAATATATCTTTGTCACCCTTTAGTTAATATTAATGACCATATATATCATCATTATCATCAACATTAATGATCATATATGAGAGAGAAAATAATTATAAAAAAAATCAAAATCAGTAGTGAATGCAATTTTACAACACATGTAAATTTGTACTTATTCATTTCCTTAATGAGAAGGTCTAAAATAAATTCCTGATAAGTTAGAAAAAAAAACTCAAGATGCATTAACCCTCAATCTAAAAAGAAGCAAAAGCAATTTTTGAAGACAAAAGTAAATTAGAAATAATTCCAGATTGCCATTGCACATATTGCCAATAGAACCGAATTTCCCCCTACCCTGTTTGCAATGAAAGTGCATAATTATTTGTAAGGCAGATTCAAAATACCGTAATTATCTTTAGAAAAGTATATAAAAAAAGTTATAAATATATTGCATTGGAACCAATTCAATCTTAAATATTTTAATTACCAATTTAGTACTAAACTTTTTAGGCATTGATACCAATTGAGTATATCTAGCCAATTTAAGCCAGAAATCTCTGACATTGACGTTAGTTATCTTATGTGGCATGACCAATACTAAGGTGAATTTTTATAATATCTTGATAGTATTTATGATTTTTTTTTCTTTTTTTGTCCTTTCTCTTTTCTTTTTGCCGGTCGCCAGTGAGGCCTCCCTTGCCCATGCTGGGGCAGCCTCGCTAGGCCTTGCTTAAGCGAGGGTTGGCCTTGATGATCCCTACCTAGACAACGGCGAGGCCCTACAAGGGGGCCTCATCAGCGCTTGCCTTTGCATAGGCGTGGCTAGCCACCAGCAAAAAGAAAAGGTAAAGCTAAGAAAAAAAAGAAAGTAAAAAATTTCAAATCTTCAGAAATTCAAAAAATTATTAAAATGCTATAAAAAAAAAGTCTCCTTTAGCGATCGCCGATTTTCATGTCAAAATTTTCGATCCAAATCGAGTAGATGGACCGAATTGGTACCAATGTGAAATTATTGAGGATTGAATTGATGCCAATACAATAGATTTATGACTTTTTTTTTGTACTTTTCCTTAGTTATCTTGTATTTCTATAGTACTTTACATGTTTTAAGGTTTCAAACAATTGCAATGCTCCTTGAATTTTGTTATTGAACTTTAAATTATAATAACAATCAATATGTTTACAAAGATTATCAAACTTTTTTTTTTCAAAAGACCCCACGATTGGTGGCCGAAACTCCACAAAAGTCCAATTTTTGGCACCTAACACAAAAATAGTGCAGCTTTTGAATGTTTCAAATAACCCAATCTTTTGAATCTGGGACAAAGTTTGGCCCAAAAAAAAAAAAACAAAGAATCTGGGTCAAAGGAAAACACAACCTTTCCCACCTGAGGGGGGAAAAAAAAGAAAGCCTTCATCCATGAGACATAAATTAACCACGACATCTGTCCATTCTCGCCGTTAAATCGGCACTTGTCAGCTTAGGAGGTGACGCGCACTTGAACAATGTCAGACATGACAGAAGTCTGCGAAATGAGAAAATTGTGGTAACCTAAGTTATAAATAAAACTTCCTTATGAAGATTAAAACATTAAAAACGACATCGTTTTATTGCGTCGTGTTAGTATACGAAGCCATGTAGGATGGCTTATGACGATAAAGTGAAATGGATATATGGAATTGGTAATGGATGTCAGGTGAAAGATCATACTTAGTTTTTTTTCTTAACGTTTGGAATTTTTTTTTGTGCCGGTGTAAAAGATTGATTTTTTTTTCTCCAGCATCTAGTGGCCGAGTTAGTTTGCGCTCAGTTCCTTTCACGAGAGGTCCTGGGTTCAAAACTTTTCAGAGATAGGTGACTTAATCGGGAACCCATGGTTGTGGGGTCTACGGGTCCTCCTGAGAACTAGTTGCGCTTCACCGCTGTTTTGAGCACAAGCTCGCCGGCCGCGCGGACACCTCGGTTATCAAAAAAAAAAGTAAAGTTTTTTTTTTTGGATATTTGGCCTAACTCATCTTATCCTTGCTTATCGGAAAACCATAAATAAATAGAGCATTGATCATAATTCCTTTACTTTTGTATCAGACAAAGAAATAGTAGTAAGATCGAATAACTCACTATCCATCTCAGTATGAGATTAATCAAGGGTTGATCACATCGCTTGAATTTGAAGGAAATCACTCGAATTTGGAGAGAGAGAGAGAGAGAGAGAGAGAGAGATTTTTTGTGGTGTATTTTTATTGTTCAAAAACTATTTATGGTTGATTAAAAACTCGGGCGCTTGATTTGTTTTGCTGTATTTACGTTATGAAGCTCATTGGCTTGCAACACGCATGAATGCGCAACCCGCGCCAAGATAATAATATTACGTAGTTTTCCAACTGCGTCCTAACGCATATTAACGTTTAATTTATATGTATAATGGGGTATTTCTGTAATTATATTTCAATTTGCACCATTGTTGTAATTAGCCATTCCAATAAATACATATCATACAAACCTAATTGGGATTGAGCCACCATACACACTTTATCATTATTTTCTCTTCCACTCTAAACATCAACATGATACTAGAGCAGGGAAATGCATCACGTTCTTCAACATCTTTACCCCAAATCGACACTTCCTTTGCTCTAATTACTATCTGTTTCACCGGAATTGCTCCGCGACAAAATATCTTTAACTGAAATTCGTTCTTTGGTTTTTAAATATGATGAGGAGTTCTATGACGATTTTAGACAAGAGAGTTCTAGACAGTCGGAAAAATCGGCATGCGAAGTTGGTATAGAATCTAATAGAATTACACAAAAATTGTCTCAATCAAAATTTAACTCGATGGTGAAAGTCTACAAGTACGAATCTAATGGAATCGATACAAATGAAATCGAAAGAAAGTACACAAATGTAAACCAAACTAGAGTTTGACTTGATGAGATGGCCTTACAAGCACAATTCCCTTCAATGATAACGAATTAACGCACCCAAAATAGTGTCAAAGTTTGACTCAATAATAATGCCTTGAATACGTTTCGATAATGTACTAGAATTTGACTCAATGGCACAATATTTGGGATAAAAATGGACATATGAATTTGACTCAACGGTGAGAATCATAAAGTTATAGCTAAGAAAAATAAATGTAGTACGATGAGTAAAAATAAGATAAATTTATTGATTTGTTGGGGATACTCCTCTATGGATGCCTTGTGGTATTTATAATAATCGGAGTAGTAACTACTCCTCAGCGGTTGGAATCTTGGCATGCCAACAATTGCCGTTATCCTTGGCCTTTTCAAATCCTTTTTTGACCCGGTCTTTGAGCAACTATTTGGCTTCAAATAACTGATAATGTTAGTGCCTTTCTTCAATTCCATTGGTGTTAGTTGTGCCCGCGTTCTCCACATCTTGGGACTTTGAAGTTCGTCATTCCAGTAACTGTCGACATGACACTTACCATCTTTCTCTCAATCGTAAGTGGTATGTTCACATCCTCCGTATTCTGTAGATTCCTCAACCTAGATCAAAAGGTTTATGACTAAATTAGCACTATTAAAAATTTCAAATACAATATGTTTAAGACTTTTTAACACTTTTCCTTTCAGATAATTATCCACCAATGTAGTACAAAACCTTTTTTTTTGTGCCAATTCAGTTCTGAACCTTTTGCATTGGTGTCAATTCAGCTTTAAACTTTTTGCATTGATGCCAATTCAATTCTAAACTTTTTATTGATGCTAATTCAATCATAAATCTTTTTTATAATTTTCCTTTTCGATACTTTTTTAATATTATTTCAATAATCCACATCAACACCATTAGTTCCACGTAAAATAATCAACGTTCACATTAGCGATTTTCAATCAAAATTGATCGAAGTGACTCATTGGTACATATGCAAAAAGTTTCAGGACTGAAATGGCACTAATACAAAAAGTTTAATACTCAATTGGCACCAATAAAAGATTCACGGCTGAACTGGCATCAATTTAATAGTTTTAGGACTCTTTTGACACTTTTTCCGAGTCATATATGAAATTGCCAATCTTGTACATTAAACAAAGAGAACTGTGGCGCTAAACGGATCCAAACAAGAGACACGCATTGGTAAACATTAGTAGATTGGAAGTTAAAGTTCGGATTCACGAGTTTTTTTTTTTTTTGTAAGGAGGTTCACGAGTTGCTGCCCTCATTAACACATTCACTAGTCAAATCAAAGCCATTGCTTCCTTCCTAATCCCCACATCCTCAATCACAGAAAGGGGCAGTAAAATCTCTCTATCCCTATCAAAAACCGCAGTCAAAGCCAACTCCACGCATGCGCACTCCTTAAACCTATCGCCGGCATCGAACCGATGGACCAAATCCGAGAAGCCCCGAAACGGGAGGACCTCGGTTCGATAGAAACGAAGCTTGGGATGGAGCGAGAGACCAGCGACCGAAGAAGCAGGGGAAAACAGCAACCCCGGTCATCGGGCTGTCGCTGATTCCTGTGTAGTAACACGATGAAAAGCAGAGGTAAAACCCTCCTCCCGTTTTCAAGGGGGGGGGGGGGGGGGGGGGGGGGAGTGAAAGTGATGGTGATGATGATCCCGCTAAAACCCTAGTTTTTATATTAATACCTATATAAAGCTGTGCCTATAGTTAGAGCAGCCTCTGTATATATATTACACACTTGAGGAATCCAATGCTACTAGTTTCACTTATTTATCGTTTTTCGTTTTGTTTTTAGGGCATGTTTTCCTCCAACGTCAGGGCCACTTGAAATCATGAGAGCGCGCCATGCACGCTTTCTTGCTTTTTTTTTTTCTTTTCTTTTTCCCGTGGGGATACATGGTATTGTACAAACTAACGTACAGTATTTGTTTTCCTTCCGGTCATCCGGACGAGTTCACAGATCGGGCGACACCAATAACGCGTGGACATGTCGTCCCGTGCGAGTTTGAGGTCGGACATACAGGCCGGAGGGATTCGAGTCTTTCGTTCGAGGCAAGATGGTTTATACCCGCTCGAGATAGGGCGTCAGTTTTATTTCCTTACTTGCTAGAATCCCGTTCCTATCTTAAGATATTTAGGTGCTTTTCCGTAGTAACAAATGATATTATGTACTTAGGATTAGGACCGAGAATATTGAGAAATTGGTCTTTAATCCTCGAAAATTTTCTTGCCATCTTCCCTTGTGCTTTGGTTCCTCTATTCTATTTCCCCTACCTTCTTGCTCTTTGATATCATATCTTGATTAGACACAATATATATAAATATACACAATTGGAAAACAATTGTGATGTAGATCTATACCACTAGAGAAAATTACTCAATCAGTCCTAAACATATTGTATGGATGTCCAAAACTTTTCAATTTTGCCACTTTAGTCCTAAACATTTGTACAAAATTCTAATGTAATCCTCATTGCAGGCCTTCTTACTTGACATACCGACAATTCAATGATATTAAAAAAAAATACTCGTAAGGGCTACATTGGAATTTTGTGCAAATATTTAGGACAAATTTGACAAAATTGAAAATTTTAAAAATGAATGTGCATACTTATAATAGGTTCACGATTGATTGGATAATTTCTCCTAAGTGTATTGAGTACAGGTACACCGTTGATGCCCTCGAGATTCCTTTATCATATAGATTCCACCACACTACTCCCTTTTTTTTCCTGGTGTCTCCTAACATAACATTAAATAGAGAAAAGAAAAATCGGATACTCAAGTTTTAAAGAGGTATAATTACTTAAAGTAGTCCAAGGCTATTTGGTACAACTCTTCCATGGTAGTTTCAGTTAGAAAAAGCGGTGCGTAACTTATGCAAGGTATTTGATAAACATCCCACGACTGTTGCAGCTCCAAATTGCAGCAACTTCGACAAATTGTCTCACTTAACTTAGAGTCTACAATTCTAAAAGATACACTACCAAATAATCAAGTTACAATATTTCTCACCACATCATAATCATAGTTTACCCGTTATTATACCAAACGGGGCTATCGGTACGATCAATAATTATTAGCACGATCAATAATTATTAGTGCAATAAGAGAGTCATAATGATGCTAATATTACTCCATTTCATTGGAGAAGGTATTTCATGTCGTAGGTTACCCCCAGTGGTAACAGCACAAGCCAACCAAACGTGAGTGCTTTCAGTTATTTGAGTGGCAATTTGGACGTGATCATTGCGCCGATCAACACGCTTGGTAGGTCACATCCAACTCCCACCTAAATTTTACTAGTGATTATCAAATCACTAGTACAATCCAACTTAAGGGTCTACAATTCTAAAAGATACACTACCACATATTCAGATTACAATATTTCTCACCACATCATAATCACAGTTTACCCATCGTTATGCCAAACGGGTTATAAGTACGATCGATAATCATTAGCGTAACGAGAGAGTCATCATGACGCTAATATTGACCCCATTTTATCGAGATGATATTTCGTGTCGTGGGCTACACCATGTGATGATAGCCGTTGTAGCAACAAGCCAACTAAATGTGAATACTATTTTGTTATTTAAGCACCAAATTAAATGAGACGCGTCAAGTCACACACACAAATGCCACGTAAAAATACTTCTCTTGCCATCTCATTCGTGTGGCTACTAGATACATGTCTGTCCTCTTAATTTAAGAGGTTAAAACTTAGCAAAGACTGATTCAGCAGCGCAAGGAGGTGACCTGAATTGGCCTTTAGATTGAACGTTTCTTTCCCTCCCGTTTTCTCTTCCCTTTGACCATTTTGTCTACCGTGGGGGAAAAAAAGGGGGGGGTGGGGAGCTGATGCCTTCGAAAAAAAAATTGGGTTGCAGACACCGGTACGTGCACACGTGGACATTGCTCATACGATGTGGATTCGGTGCAAGAACGAGGCGGGCCCCACCCCCCCGGGTCCTGCCATACGACTTTTCTGTCCGGTTCCCGGTTTCTCCAATTCGGGGCGGGCCCCACCCCCTGATATCTCTCTCCGTCTCTGTGGGACGTGGCCGCACGTGGTAATCGCGGATGGCTACACTTGGCCGTCGGATTTCCGTGGCCCTTCGAATCCCCATGCACGCAAACTTCGTTTTCTTTGTCGGGCTACGATGTGCAACGGAATCGAGTACCATCCCGAACCGTTCAGAACCGGTTCGAAATTAGTTGTTCTCAAGGGAATAGGTCTGGTTCGCAACTCCAGCGGCGGGTATTGATCCTGTTCCAGCTTCCCAATTTGGAACCGCCCACATGAACCGCACCGTTTTTATATATATAATATATTACTTGGTTAATAATGTTTTAAAAAATATAAAACTCATAATTTGAAACTTGATCGTCTTGTATCAAACTCTCGCTCTCACCTCGGTTTCTATGTCTCCATCTCTCGACTCGCGGCCAGGACTTCCATTGTCTCGCGGCCTCAACTCTCGACTTCCATCGGCTCATCGATCATGCCTCCGGTCATTCATTGCCTCCTTCTCTTGCTCTTGATCTCTTTTATTTGTGTGATGAGATTGGTTCCATAGACCCACTCTAGAATCGGACAAGATTAGCGATTAGCAGGTGGATCCATGGAGCCAACTTCTCGATTAAGTTTGATTCTTTTCCCTGCGTATGTGACACTACAAGGTTTTCCACCAAAAAAAAAAAGAAGAAGCTTTTTTTTTGTCCGCTTGTGAACAAATCTTTCCAATTTCCGGCGAAATTGAAGGTAGTCAGTTCCCTCCTCAGTATCACCGGCGCTTACACACTTGTTTGTGCAGAGAGAGAGAGAGAATCGAATTCGAAGTTTTTCTTTGTATGGTAAACTAAAGTAAATCCAGAAGGGAGTTTCGATCTCTGACTTTTTATACGGTGGAAATTAATTTAATCCTCAGGATAATTGCCATTTATCACATAAAATCTCAGGGGTCAAATTCAAGTTGGCGAGGTCTTGGTCCTCTCGTGTTGATGAAACCGAGGGAGTATCTCACGAATTGCGTGCAAATTGCTGTGGGTAAATGATAATATTTATAGGTAAAAAAAAGTCTGGAACTTAATCGTCCTGTAGGGCTTTGTAGGGGTGGTGTTTCATTGATATTCAAATAGCTGGTTTCAAACGTCTATGCTCCTAAATCACAAAGAAAAAAAATGCTGGGTGAATAACCATTTATTGTGAGAAATATGCCTGTGGAAAGTTGGTGGTGCTAGATCCAAAAAGTCCTAAACTTATTTTGTGTACAGCCTAATCAAACGTAAACTTTTAGATTTTGCTTACTTAATTCGAAACCTTTTGTTGATTTGCCGATGTAGTCTTTTTCGTCAATTTTCGTTGAAAACCATCAACATGGCGATCAAACAACATCGACGGTATTTATATTTGTGTGACACATTGACATCGAAATATGGGGTCAATATGTCACATAACTACAAGTTTGGGGGTTTTGATGTCATAGAAAAATAATTTGGGTTAAATGTGTTTTCCAGGTATAAGTTTGAAGTAAATGTGTCACATGAGTACAGTTTGGGAATTTTAGTGTCATAAAAATAAAAGTTTAGGGTAAATATGTTATAGTAAGCATGATTTAGAGTTTTCCGTTGTTTTTCCCCATAAAAGTTTTCTTTAGAAATGCTCATTTGAAAGTCTTCGCATTTAGCAAATCCAATGACAGTGGCGACAACATCCAAAGCAACAGCCTTGCACCTAGGGGTGAGCATGGGTCTAGAGTAGAATCGAAAACTAGAAAACCAAACCTGTGGTTCCGATTCGATTTCCGGTTTTGGCGAAACAAGGTCAGGTTCTCGATTTCGGATTTATATGAACCGTTAGTTCCAGTTTCGGTTCCCGGTTCTACCCTGAACCCGAACCGGATCTGGAACCGAACCTGAAACTAGAACCTGATCATACTAGTTGATTTTCTCGACATATTTGGTTAAAGTGGTTTCGGAGGAACATAAAAGGTTTCTTGGTAGTATCGTTTTGGTCCATAAAGAGGTTAGGATCGATCAAATTTTAGTTTAGAACCATCAGGAACTTTTTTTTTTAAATTTAAACACACTTCTTCTATTTCCTCAAATTTGGCATTATTGTTGAATTTTCAAATGTCTGCATAGCTACTTTGGAAGGAATCAAGCACTATAGATTGACTGTTGTCCATGCCGGGTCAAAGAGAAGAAAAGATGTCGAAGAGCAACTGACGAGTACGGCGGTATAAAATCATTTGGTCGAGTACAGCAGATTCTCAGATACCCTGGAATTGGATCCTGGAACCTATCATAGGGTATGCAGGGTAGGTTTCAGGTTCTAGATGGAACCTACCTAGACTTGAAATCGCTCACCCCTATTTCCACCACGGGATATTCAAAGCAACCTTGCATTACAACTCCTACGACCCGTGCTCCTTTACGTCGATCTTGGTGGAGCTCAAGTAGAAACCAAGCAAATCCCCCGCGCTTGCGCCTCCATCCATGTCCTCATCCTCCTCGTGTGCTCGTCAAGACCAAGGCATTCATTCTCTCCTCTGGCATGAAGAACCAAACCTTCACTAGATCTGGGTGACCTCAGTGAACCCACCCCCAAAAAACTAATGAAAGAAAAAAGAAAGAGAAAAGAAAAAAAAAAGGAAAATTTTGATATAAAAAATGTAAAAATCGTTCACGGTACTCGCCGTGCAATATAATATGGTCGATGCTGACTTCACTACAATGTCAATAACTAAATTAGCAAATTCTCAAAATATTTGGTACTAAATTGGCTAAAATAAAATTAAAAAAATTAGCATTGAATTAACCGTCATAGACCCACCACTTTTTGGATAATTTTTGTAAAGTTAGTCCATACCGTAAAATATGTCTTCACTTCACCGGATAAGAAGGGTGATTGGTTTGGATGGTCAAACCCTAATATCCACACAAAACTTGCAGAGGCATCCGAGCGCCAACACGATACTGTCCACCTGGCGCCTCGTATGCGCCCCTGCGGCTTAAAACATGCTACGTGCTAATTCGAGATTACACAAGGCTGATCGACGAAGTAACATCCCAAATCGAGGTGATATGACTCAGAGACAAATCTAAAACACAACGAAACTCACCAATGGGTAAAATTGAGACAGAAAAATTGAACTTAAAAATCTCTAAATTGGCGGCTATCTTGAATTTTTTGTTTTCCAAATATAAAGTTCGTCATCCATTAATCAAATGTCCTAAGAACAAATTACAAGTAGAAGGCGGAGAACATATAGCTTTTGGAGGTCGAGGTGCGCAATTATTCGTAAGGGTTTGAATAGTTAGAGAAGGACGTGCACTTTACTGTACATCATTTGTTTGCACAAAAAAAAAATCAACTTTTGATCTACTTATGATAGACTTAATCAATGAGAACACAGTTTGGTCATTTATGGACAGAATTATCGACGGCTTGAAGAATCAACAGCTTGAAAGAATCGATAAAAAGTGGGGTCGATAATCTCGAATACAACCATCAATGCAGTAGATTAAAGCAATTATCCAGATAATGGAGTCGAAAAAACTATCAAGTTAGTGGAGTCAGCGTAAATGTCGATGTAATAATCCGGTAACCCTTTGTAAACTCTGTTGATTATAGGCTTTAAAATAGCCGCATCGTACTTTTGGAAGCCCCTGCACAAACAAATAAACGTTTTATATTCCAATTTTCTTTCACTTCTTGCATTGTAGTTCTAGTTTCCAGATTTGCATCGTTAGTTAAATTCTGGCTCCTAGCTGTGGTTTCTAGATTTGCGTCATCAATTAAATGCCGGTGTGTATCTTTATTGTATATCCAAGGCGCCTCGTCGTTGATTAGTTACATTATTACATTCTCAGGCTTTGTTATATTTAAAATTCCGAAGTAGTTTGCATAAGTTCAGTTTCGTTGGAAGTGATTACATTCTCAAGCCTTGTCATCGATTAAATTTCGGCATAATTTGTTTATGTTCAGTTCAGTTTGAAGTGAAGCTATCCATTCCCTCTTCTACTAGTGATCTTTTCTATTCGGAACCGCCATAGAATTTGTCTTCTCTAATACAATCCAGGCATAATTTGTTTATGTTCAGTTCAGTTTCGGCATAATTTGTTTATGTTCGGTTCAATTTGATATGTGACAAGTGACAACTAACAAGGGAAAATCCAGGCGCTAAGGAAAGCTTGTGTGTTTGAACCATGGTCTTTGTATCTACGATTTGTTCGAACCGCACGGATTCACTACATATAGACGATTTGAATCCCTAATCTTCCAATTGCAAATTCAATCTGGGGATAATCTCCCGTAAAGAAAATAAGCTCAAGTCGTGTTTAAATAATATCATTTATTATATTTTAAAAGAAACAATAGCGGTGTGACTCAGCTAACATAACATCATTAGCCACGTTAGATACTACGTCAATGTTTTTGTGATGAAGTTGTATTTTTAAATAGCAAATTAAGATTACAAAAAGGTGTGCATAAAAAGTTCCATTAAATGTAAAATCATATTTCTCTTCCTTTCCCTTTTTTTTTTTTGCGAAATATGAAAATATCAGGTAAGAAATATATTTAAAATTAAATTAAAACAAAGGGGGACCAAAGAAGAAAAAAAAGGAGAAAGGGGAAATCTTTCACGATGAGCGGCGTAGATTCGCTACTTGGCACCTGCAAGAGAAATCCTAATCATCGTCGTCCTTATCTCCTTTATTAATTATTTTTTTTAATTTAAACAATATTTTCTTTTTTACGAAATTAAAGATAAAATGATCGGGCACAGGGTCGGGCAGTCAGAGCTTTTGACCTTTGACCGACCAGCACGTGCAGGGCATCGTTTCATTCCAACGTCTCGACGATTTCGGCGTCGCACGTGCGGCCTTTGTCTCCTCCCCCACGCGCTTGCCCTAACCGTGCCGCCCTTTTTGAAGCGATTCCCACCTTCTTTATTCATCTTCTCTTTGTCTTGCTCTAGCTGTCCGTCTTCCACGCCCTTCCACACTCGGTCACTCACAACTCCCAAATTTTTCAACAAAAGAATCGATATTATTTAAATTTTATATACACAATTGCTTCAATTCGAAGCATGCTCGTACATTTCAAAATGAATAAACTTCTGTAACTGGCGATGTTTATTAAAATAAAATAAAATAAAAACTATAGATGCGTCCTATGTCATAAATATATTGTGAATTGTACTCGCATCTATGTTAATACATAGTTTTAAAGTAGGAGTGGATAATCGGATCAAGCGAACCTAGGAACCGACTTTGCATGATGAGTTCCAGGCCGATTTTACATAGAGACCGGTGAGTTCCTCCGTAAACATTAGTGTATCGGCTTCGGGTTTTGTCCCGTGAAACTTGGGCGGAGCCGATTTTTAGCTCCTCTTTCTTCTTTACATTGTTTAACAAAATAAAAGATCAATGAGTTTGGAGATATCTTCTGAAGCAGAGAAGTCGAAGAACCCCATTAATGCCTTGACTCTTATGCTACGCATTATTCACATGATATACTCCCCATAGTAGTATTTATATCCTTAGAATTAGGATTCATTCTAGGCCGCTTCTTGAGGGAACCGGTCCGGTTTTCGCTTCTAAAAAAAAGGAGGGAACCAATCTTGATATGATAGGTTCGACACTGTTGGTATGAAACATACTCACCATTGTATCGATCACCCATGCTTTAAATTTACGACCTCGTGGTCCCTCGAGGCAAAGGGGTCCGCGCTAGGTCGGTTTCGCGAGCAAATTCAAAAGCTCGAGAAAAAAGGAATTTCTACTATTATGTCCAAGAATAATTTTTTTTTCCCCGAAGATTTTAATTTCAAACGGGAATTTACAAAACGAGACTTATAAGGTAATCCTGGGTTTTGACAACCCAAAAGCAACACCCAAACATCTTCAGGTAAGGATCAGGCCCATCAACATTTGGGCTCCGAATGAAGTTAAGCTCTTACGACTCACGAGAGCGGTTCGAGGAAGATGGGCCTTTGAGCGGAGCGGTCTACTCAAGTGGCGCGACAGGAGAACACTTGTTAGCAATGGATCTACAGCTTCCTTAAGCTCCATTTGTTTCTCATAAAAAAAAAACATAGTATGTAAAATATTTTTTTTTTTATAGAAACGTTCGCTTACATCGCTTGAAATAGTTAGCCGATAAATTATAGTTTCGTTATCGACAAAAAATTATGGCTATGTATTTTCGTGGATGATGAAAATATGCTTCGTTGATTTATTTCGTAAGCGATGTAAGTAATCATTTTTTTTGAAAGATAGTTTTATGAAACGAATGGAGGATTAGACCTAGGCCACGTCTATGAAAAATGACTGAAAAATGAATAAAAAAAGTTCCTCGTAAGACGACTTGCCGAAAATATCACTCAAGTGATTGTTCTTATTCCGATTTAGTACTTAAGTGAATGAAAAGAAAAATTCACGACACTCAAGTGAATGCCGTACGAAAGTTATGGCAACCCGGATGAACTTATCATGTGTTTTGAATTGCATTACGAGATTTGTCTGTGCTATTTGTCATAATTAAAATAAAATTAGCATCGACATTTCTTGAATTGAATTCGGGGCGTTGATTAGGAGAAAACGAAAACTTATTTGGACCCTCGAAACATAATTACGTCGATTAACTTTATCATTTCGTATGATTTTCACGTCTATTTTCTATATCATGAAACCCGATTTTGTCTATATAATTGACTGGCCTATGTTATAGTCAACTATTCTACCAACTCAAATGAGTCCTCGGAAGAAATTTTAGCGTTTTCACTTGTCGTGGCACTGGTAACTGGCTGAACCAGGTTGACTCCTTTTTTAGATCGTGTAATTTTTGGCCTTTTGTGGAGTTTTTTTTTTATATATTTTTTTATTTTATTAATTTGTCGAAACCTTTTCTAGATCGAGTCGTGGTCCTTTTCCATACGGGACTCAATCGACCGGCCCAAGATTTGAGTCAATTTCGTGTCTTAATTCGACAACAAATTCATTCTTTTCTCAAGGCCGCCGCGTAGGGAGGTTTGGTCAAACTTGTTGGGCTAGAGCTTGGAGCGGTCAAACAATAGTCACCGAACAAAATAAATACTTTTGAACCGCAGTAGTCGAAGAATGTTGTGGGGGCAACAGCCGCGTCATCCTAGAAAACCTTCCTTTGATAGGTCGGATTCTATTCTCCAGAGCTGTTTCTAATTAAAAATAAATGTTTATTTATTTACTTATTTTCTATTCGTTGAGTTTTTGAGGAGAGAAACGCATTTGATAACGATACAAACTTTTTATTCCTAAAATAGAAATTCGTCTGATAATAATATAAGACTTATATAGTTGTTGGCCTTTGATCCTCGACTGATGACGAGCGACCAGAAAGCGAGAGAGAAGAAGTGAATAATGAGAAGAATTCTTATTTTTGCTTCTGTTCTAGAAATAGAAAAAGTAAAATTACTTTTTATTTTTGTTCTAAATCTATTTCTTAGCTATTTTTTTTTTCGAAAATAGAAAAAATGAAATTATTTTACTAAACGGATTTGTGTACCAAAACCGTTCCTATGAATTGAAAAATATAAAAACAGCTAAGTAAAATGGTTATTACGTGTGCTCTAAGAGTGGTCTGTCGATTTTGGGTCGGGATTGTGGATTCGAAGAGTATACACAAGTCAATTCGTTTTAGTGCGATGTGCATGCAAAAAGTTTAGTAGGTTCGAGCATATCCAACTTTGGATAGACTCTTTATCGATATTACGAACACGCAAAAACCCTAAAACAAACCTTATATGCTCTCTATCTCCCAAATAGCAAGCAGCTTATGCTATCCACGCTTCCTCCGCGTTCGTTACTACCACCACCGACGGTCTTGGCCACCACCCGAGAATTGCTTCCGCGGCGGCGACATCTGAACACGTTGCCGTCGCCCGACGTCACTCGCCTTCGGATAGATAATTAAGAGGATCTTGCAACAGACATTTGGAGGGGGAGAACTTATGTTGAGTTTAGGGTTTGGCGGGAGGGTTGATGCCATTTTTTTTTAAACCGGAAAGTGAGGAGGCAAAGTTTGACGAATGACAAAACCTCAGTGTAACGTCTAGACCTGCCTAACTTGGGGATAGTCCCTCCTCCAGGAGAAGCTGGCTGGATCGCCTTCCACCTCCCGCCTAAAGAAATCAAACCTCGGACCAACTCCCAGACAAGAGTCAAACATCCGTTCCCGCAACGTTTGTATATAGATTAATATCACCGAAAATCCTAAAAATAAATTTACTCTAAATTAATTTTTTTACCATTGAAAATATTAATAAGAATCCCAAATTATTATACCTCTTACAAATTTACTTCAAACTAATTTTTTTTTATCACAAAAGGCCCCAAACAAGCATACTCTTGACAAATTATCTTCCATTAATTTCCGTTAAAGCGGATTAATATCATGAAAAATTTCAAATCGGTACTCCTATGATAAACAGAGTGTAAAAACCCTAAATTAGTATATCTGTCAGCTGCGATATGTCATCTAATTTAGCAATTTGATAGTAAAATTTAACGAAAATTAATGAAAAATAAATTTATTGCTGATATACCCATTTAGAATTTTTTACTATCAAAAGATTAATTTGAGGGTATATTTACCGTGAATGCATCAATTTTGAGGTTTTCGACGCGGTTGACCGTTTCCACGACTTTTGTATCAGACAACAAACATTGCGACTTCAAACGGAATCCTCAAGCTCTCCCTCGCACCGTCGCACGCACATGGAGCCATGTCCGAGGAGGGTTTGCTCGTCGGCGGACTCCACCGACTTTGGAACGTCCTCCGTTCCGTTTCCTCCACCGTGACGCTGTGAAAGGGACTGGCGAGAGAATTGCTCAGAAAATTCAATTCAAAACCTTTTCTTACCACACCATCCCTTGGAAAACCAAACGCCAGAGCCATTTAAGCCCAAGCTGTTCTTGGTTGGTCCCAGTTTCAGCGTTTTCCTTCAAGAAAGTCCAAAGCGTCCGGGCTTTTTCGCCGTCCTGCTCTGCATGCCAAAAAAACATTAACTTTAGAAATTCTCCACCTCTAACTTTGAAAAAATCGACTACCCACATCGCCTTTTCGCTTCGCTTTACTGGTTCATCTTCCCCACCGAAGCCCAATCTTGTGCTCTGTGCTCTGGTTTTTCCACCTGCGAAGCCGTGCGATCACTTTCTGCAATACCCAGCAATGGGTTGTCCGTTGTCGATGTAACCCAAGATTGACAGAGCCTTGATTTTTTGTTCTGTCCAGTGTTTGGAAACTTTGGTAAAATCGCTGAGAGCTTCGGGAAGAGAGAGAGATATGGAGGCTCAAGCAGAGAAAGTGTATGTCGCCGTGGGGAATGATCTGCAAGATAATTTCAAGACCCTGGAGTGGGCGCTGAAGAAGTGGTCTTCTCAGCCAATTCACATAGTCATCCTTCATGTATCGAGAAACACATCCAAAGATTTTGTGTATGGCCCATGTAAGTTTCAGAGTTGTTGAAGCATCTTGCAGATTGTCTTTTGCTTTTTTAAAGTTCGTTTGAAATTGTTGTGCTTCATGGGTCATAATTTTGAATTTTCGTTTACTGGTTGATTTTCAGTTGGAAAGCATCCTGCAAGTTCTGTTAATGAGGAGTTGCTGGAAGTTCTAAAAAAGAATGAGCAGGAAAAGATTGACAGTCTCCTCTCCAAGTACATAGCTTTCTGTGGCAAGGTAGACAGTTTTTCCTTCGAGCTCTGTCAGTTTTTGGCTATAGATCGACTTGTCTTTAAGCCTCTTCTTTGGTCGGAGGATGAATTGTAATCACTTGTTCAAGCTAGATATCTTTCGGAAACACATTTGTCATTGAAAACCGAGATTGAGCTCTGGTTTCTGGTGAGATGTTACTCTTAGAGAGAAGTACGAAGCTTTGAGATTGGTATTGCAGTGGGGAGTTGACTCTGGATTAATCAAGATGTTGAATTGTAATACTTACCGTTGCAATGGATAGGGAAGCTGTGAAATGGTCTCGAGGAGAGAAGTACCAAAACCGCTCTGGCAAATTATATTGTCCTGTTTTCATTTTTACATTGCCTTCGATTTGCTTCTGGTCCCGGTTTTCTTTTAAGCTTACTGTTACTGCTCCCAGGTAAAGGCTGAAGCAGTGAAAGTGGAGAAAAATGATGAACCCATTCACAAGCTCGTTGTGGATTTGATATCTGGATTGCGTATAACCAAGTTGGTGATGGGCCTCACATTCATGAAACCCTCCTCTTCATCATGGTATGCCATAGCCTTGACTTACAGCCCGGCCTTCTTAGTCGTTTGCTTTTAGCATTATAATTCCTTTGAAATCAGTCGGCCTGTCATAATTTTTTCCTGTTGACGCATATTGGGTGTAGGAAATCAAAAGTTGCAATCAGTGGGTCGTTCTATGTCCATAGGCAAAAGCCTGACTTTTGCCAATTGTACTTGATATGCACCGGAAAACTGGTGCATCAAAGATGGGAGGGTGAAGATGGAATCGTGGAGGATGATCAGGGCGTGATGGTCGCCAAGTTTAAAATGAAGTCTAGCTTCAAAGGCTGGATCGGAAAGATGTTCAACGGCAACATCTCGCCGGAAAGGAATTTCAGCTTTGCCCCCCCGTCGCCAGTGTTCTCGGACTCCCCCGATTCGCAGAGTCAGTGGGAACGCTATGCGGAAGAAATTGAAGATTATTTCCAGGAGCTGCTGATTTCCAATAAAGAAGATGACAATTTTGAGGACCGCGGAACGGCTAGCCCTGTAAAGCCAGATGCGCCAGAGGATGCTGATATTACTATAGTGAGCTATTGAATATTTCCTCTGTCCTTTTCCCATCTTGATGAATTCGCTAATGATTAGATAATAATAGTCTGATAGCACAAACAGACCCTACCGTCTTGTTTTTAGTTAGGAGCAGTTAGAATGTGATGTTTCGGTTCTAACAATTCCACTTTCACTTTGTTGTCATAGCAAGTAAGCATTCAAGTTCCTACTCCTTTTCTTATTTTTATCCTCTTAAAAGTTTGGAAAAATGTGACATCTGAGAAGAGCTCATTGATTTGTTCTGCAGTTACTCAAATATAAGATGTTTTCATAGTGTAGAAAGACTCAAAACTAGTGGATATAGCCAAAATTTATCTTTCTTGCATTCCTGCAAGTTTTGGGGAAATGATCTTGATGACTGTTTTTGTTGTAACCATGTATTGTTGGTAATTGACCAGAGTCCTGCGGAAAAGATTGAAGCTCTCAAAAGGAAAATAGAGGAAGCACATCAGACAATCCAATTGAAGAGGAAAGAATCTAAGGAGAACATAGAAAGACAGTCGAAAGCCGAATGGGCCATCTCTTTGTGCAATTTGCGAGTAAGATTGCGTCAATTCGTCTTTCTACAACTATCTATTTGCTCGAGAATTTTATTTTTCTGAGTGTTATCCAATCATCTCTAGATAGAAGATATTGAAACCCGCACTCAAGAAGAATTCACGAACCAAGCGGCGCTTGGGAAATATTTGGAGGCTGAGAAGGATAAGGTCTATGAAGCAATGAGGGACACTGAAGAGAGTAGGAGCAAGCTAAAGTCGCTCCTGCAACTTCAGAGTGAACTCTCGAACAAACTCCAAACTTCAAACCTCGCAAAGGTGCATGCCGAGGCCCGCCTAGAGAAAGCGGTCATAACAAGAGCAGAAATGGTGAGGGAGATAGAGGAATTGAGGCGACATAGAGATGTCCTCCAACGGCGCATCGAGTTTTGTAGAGAAAAAGACACTATAGAAATGGTTAACAGGTTGAACGAAGTTAGCTGCGGGCTTCGAGAGTACACAGAGGACGAAATCAGGCTGGCAACTGACAATTTCTCCCAGCGTCTCAGATTGAAGTCCGGAGGAGACTGGACGAATGTGTATAGAGGACGGATAAATCATGCAACGACGGTCGCGGTTAAAATGCTCAACTCTTCAAATGGATTATCTCAAGACAATTTTCAAAAGATGGTAAAAATTGAAATGCTCGTGTCCTTTCAGAAGAACTCTCTATGGTTATAGCTGAAATTCGCCTTTCTATCTGTAGGTGAGACTTCTCAGTCAAGTTAGGCACCCGAATATCGTCGCGATGGTCTGCTTTTGTTCGGAGCTGCAATGCATAGCCTTCGAGTATATGCATTCCGGGAGCTTGAGGGATATTCTGAATTCCCCTCACAAAAAGTCCAGAAGATGTAACCAGCTCCTCTGGTGGCACGACCGCGTCCGTGTTGCCCACGACGTGGCATCTGGGTTGGGTTTCCTCCACTCGGCCAAACCCACGCCAATGATTCACGGACGCCTAACCCTGTCTAACATCCTCCTCGACCGCAATCTCGTAGCGAAAATCAGTAATTTCGGGCTTGATGGGTCTGCAAACCATGACAATAAGGACGTGCATGTGGATATCCGAGCTTTCGGCGCTATACTGGCGCAGCTTTTGACAGGAAGGAACTGGTCCGGGCTACCCGAACAGGCAATGACAATGGACCCCGCGGGCCTTGTCGATGTATTGGATCAGACGGCTGGACGGTGGCCGTTGGATCTGGCGGAAGAGCTCGCTGATATGGCATTAACGTGCTTGTCGGCTGATCCAGAATCTGCTGCAGGTTACGGCATCGGAATGATCATAGACGAGCTCAAAGATCTAAGAAGAAGAGCGGATGAGATTGTAGCGAGAGAAGGGAATGAGGTGGCTATCGGTAGGGGAGCCGACCGGGACGACGCGAGAGGCGTCCCCAAGATGTTCGTCTGCCCCATATTTCAGGTACGAACATCTACAAACTCTAGGTGCCGCTATCACTAGTTTAGTTGGCAGGGAGGTCGCATGAATGCACAATTTTTTTGCTGTTCGTGCAGGAGATAATGAAGAATCCTCATGTAGCAGCAGATGGGTTTTCGTATGAACTGGAGGCCATTGAGGAGTGGCTGTGCATGGGGCATGATACGTCCCCCATGACCAACTTGAAGCTCAAGCACAAGTTCCTCGCGCCGAACCACACGCTCCGGGCGTTCATTCAAGAGTGGCAAAGCAAACGATCCGCGGTCCATCCTTCGTAAATCGAATTTTTACTGAAAACAGCACGTCAGCATACGCCCACAGAGGCCAGATTTAAAAAAAAAAGAGAAAAAAAGAAAAAAAGTTCTGATATGGAGGTGTAGATGCTGCCATGACAAGCTCGTTTCCCCTGAGTCGTCCCGATGAACAAGACATTCGATAAGCGGATCGGGCATTCCTCACTCGCCTTTCGGTGAACCAAAGAATGCAAAATGAGTAAGGGCTTATTCAACACGCAGATGAGCCGAACCGCCATTCCTATTCACGAATTCCGTAAGCGAGCACACAGATAAATAGGTGCAGCAGTTTCGCGACCTCCCAGTCACACGTCAGACAGGACTAGGAGTAATTTCAAGCACTTGCAGAGCTTAAAGTTGTCAGCTCTTTTAACATATTACCCTCGTTTGGGTTAGTCATCGAAATTTATTGTTTCCAAATTGCCAGTATTCTAAACAATTATTATAAGGCTACAACCTCTCATACAAGATTACCAACTTCTGTTTGATTCCAATCACCGACGTTTATTTGGTTATTCGAGTAAACCAATGGTTCCAATAATTTTACCGACATTTATATGGAGTTTATCAACGGGTTTAAAGTTACTGACTTCCTTAAGAAAGTGTCTACGGGTCTTGGGTAAGTTGGATATGTGAATGAATTGTTCAGATTGTCGTTGGTTTGCGAGGAATTGAAGTAGGGTTCGTGAAGAGGGGGAGTGGCCTCATGGTTCGGAAAAAGGCCGCAAGGTTCGGTTTTTTTTTTTGTAGGGTGCGTCCCATGGCCGTATCGATGCTATCTGATTTGGGACGGGTTGGTAACTTAACTTGGATTGCTAGACGAATCACTGACTTGACGTGGATTGGAATCGGGCTCGCATGAGCTTCGGCTGCGAGGTTAGAGGGGGAAGCTTATTAGAATTTTGAAACTTTCAGTGTTTACTTTAGCTTATTGGCACTCGATTGTCTTGTGCCCCGTATGTGTATGTGTTCATTGTGGCTTTCTATTGGCCCGGTTGGTTGATGAGACGTGCTTGAATGAATGACGAATGAATAGTTTAGTTGTCTCTGGCTAGATGTCTTTCTTGACGAGCTTTGGCTTACTCTTGTCTGTTGAACCCCTTTTTTTAAATACCCATGTTCCCCTTGCTCCAGGTGATAGTGATGGTGTCAGAGCTCAGCGAAAAATATATTGGATAGTATGCGGGAGTAGATGTCACCTTTGAAATCGTCCCAATGTACTTTCGTTGTTGTGAAACAAATGTACTAAATGATTTTTTCATGTACAAAATGTACGTAATTTCCATATGCCGAGTATTAATGCTATATATGGTAAGCCGTAGTGAACCCCAAGAGGCCGTATCCTTTAGGCGTGCTTGCTGGGAAAATTGTCAAAAAAGTCCTAAACTTATTGCGCTTTTGCCGATTTAGTCCTAAACCTTTCAATTTTGCCGATTCAGTCCTAAACCTTTTCATATTTTGCCGATTCAGTCCTAAACCTTTCGATTTTGCCGATTTAGTCCTAAATCTTTTCATATTTTTTCGATTCAGTCCTAAACTTTTTATTTTTTAAAAAATATCTTGGAAATAAATCTGAAAATTTAAAAAATTAAAAAATTTAAAAAATTTAAAAAATAAAATTATTTTTAAAAAATAAAAAAAATTAAAAAAATTAAAAAATTAAAAATTTAAAAAACGAGTGAGCCATCGCCGCCGCTGCCCCACCATCGCCGGCTCGCCCGTTTTTTTTTCAGCTTTATTTCCAAAATATTTTAAAAAAAAATTAAAAGTTTAGGACTGAGTCGAAAAAATATGAAAAGATTTAGGACTAACTCACCGTCGCTGCTCATCTATTTTTTTTTATTTAGCTTTTTTTCAAAATGTTTTTAAAAAATTAAAAATTGTATGACTGAATTGGCAAAACATGAAAAGATTTAGGACTAACTCACCATTGCTAGCCGGTGAGGGGCCTAAATTTTTTAATTTTTTAAAATATTTTGGAAAAAAAGCTGAAAAAAAAGAGAAAAAAACCGACGATTTAGTCCTAAATTTTTTAAATTTTTTAAAAATATTTTGAAAATAAATCTGAAAAAATGGGCGAGCCGGTGATGGTGGGGCAGCAGTGGGAGGGCTCACTCATTTTTTAAATTTTTTTAAATGTTTTTTAAATTTTTTAATTTTTTTTTTAAATTTTTTAAATTTTTTAAATTTTTTAATATATTTTTATAATTTCCTTATAATTTTTTTAATTTTCGGATTTATTTCCAAGATATTTTTTAAAAAATAAAAATTTTAGGACTGAATCGAAAAAATATGAAAAGAATTAGGACTAAATCGGCAAAATCGAAAGGTTTAGGACTAAATCGGCAAAATATGAAAAGGTTTAGGACTGAATTGGCAAAATCGAGAGGTTTAGGACTGAATCGGCAAAATATGAAAAGGTTTAGGACTAAATCGGCAAAATTGAAAGGTTTAGGACTAAATCGGCAAAAGTGCAATAGGTTTGGGACTTTTTTGACAATTTTCCCCGTGCTTGCTATATGCATGCACTTGTTTGATGGCCTCGCATGTTTAGTTATAGTTTTCCGCATGTGCCTTCTATATTATAGGTAACATCAAATTAAAGTAGAGATCATAAGCAGGGTGACATCCGTGGGATGTCACAGCGAATGACATGCAAAGAATAGTTTTTCAATGTCTAAACGGGTCAAATACAAGTGGGTAGGCACCGACATGCTTAAGCAGGTTATAAGGGTCAATTTCATGTATGGAGGGTCACCATGATAATCAGACACAAAATCGATTTGAACATGAACATTTTTCCGCCAAAGCTCCATTTGTTTCGTGAAAAATAAATGATTTGAAAAATAATTTCCTAAAAACGATCGCTTATACCATTTATAAAAATAAATCATGAAAAATATTTGTACCATCCACGAATATTTAGACAACGCAAAATTTTTCATTGATTAATTATTTCAAGCAATGCCAGCCATCGTTTTTATGACAATATTTTTTAGATTATTTATTTTTTGCGAAACAAGCGGAGCCCAAATTCCACCATACAAGAACACCACCCCTAAACCATTTTCATTTGGACGGGTGCACGTGCTAGCAAGTTGTGGTCAACTCATTAAACAATCTCTTCTTTTTCTTCTTTGAGGGTTAATATTATGAAAAACTCCAAACTGGTGCACCCATGATAAATTTATCATAAACTAATTTTTTGACAAAAAAAATTTCAAATTGGTACATGTGTGATAAATTTACCCCCAAACAATTTTTCGACCTCCAAAAATCTCAAATTTGTATATTTATAATAAATTTATCCCAAACCAATTAATTTGACAACCAAAAATTTTAAATAGGTACATATGTAACAAATTTACCCTTCGTTTGTTTTCATTATAATATCATGAAAAATTTCAAATTGATACAATAGAGGCTAAAAACCTCAAATGCGTACATTTGGCAATTGTCACAAGTCATCTAACTAAGTAATTTGACAATAAAATTTAACGAAAATTAACGCAGGGTAAATTTATCATAGGTATATGGATTTAGAGTTTTTTATGATAAAAAAAATAATTTTAAATAAATTTATCATTTGCCGTAATATTATTACATACTTTTATGCGGTCGAACAATCCTTTCCTTTGGACGGGTATTGTTAAAGTCAAAACCGGAGCTGCCACTTGAATACAAAATATTGTTAGAAAGTGTCGTATCCGACGGGCACCGCCAGCCGCTTCTTCGTCACCCAGTCTCTCTCAATCTCCAGAAACTCTTCCCTTCTACGGCCTTTCGGTGACTGGACTGGACCGACCCAAATGTGCATCCACTAAAGGACAAGAAGGCTCTGGGCTTCGTGGAAAGACCAGCGGAACGGAAGGGAACCGATGGAGATTCTGGGTTTGCGGAAAGACAACGAAAGCGAAAGGAACCCAACGAGACTTTTTGTCTGTTGAATCGAAATTCGTACAAGGCCTTCTGAATATTCACTGTGCCTCATTTTGTTTCTGGGGTTGATCTTGATCGCGGGGGAAAAAGAGATATGGTTTCATCGCCGATTGATATGTTGAAGGAGCATCTCCCTGTGGAGCAAGACCCCGTGGTTCTGTCTGGGGACGTCAAGACCGGTCTTGTTCTTGTTGATGTCGTGAATGGCTTCTGCACGGTCGGTGCTGGGAATCTGGTAAAGCTCCGACTTTTATCTTTTCTTTCTTCGCTTAATTTTCCGACGTCGTTCCTTTGATGATGGCCAGCGATTCACAAGCTCGATGTGGACATGTTCTTTAATATTTCAACGTCTTTCCTTTTGAGGTTTTCTTGAATCCAATTCAGGGCGATAGAGTAGGCATTCCACGTTTATGTTCTTTATCTCTTGTTTTTTTTTCATGAATAAATGAAGTATGATGGTTTCTTCTCCATTTGGTTGGTCTACAATATGTGGTATTTTAAGGATATGTTTTTTACTTTCTAATAATTCATAGCTGAGACTGTTTGAAAGGTGGAAGTAAAGACTGCAAACAAATATTTTGTAAAGCTTGGGCAAACATGAAAATTTAATATATATATATATATATATATATATATATATATATATATATATATAGGCAACTATCAAATTGCAAATGTTCAAATGATGGTTCGTTGCTACCGATGTGAGTTTATGGAGGGTCTCGTAATATTGATATCATGTCTGCCTATCTTTGCTAGGCACCTAGGCAGCCTGATAAGCAAATCCAGGATATGGTCGATGAGTCGGTGAAACTTGCCCAAGTCTTCTGTAAGAAGAATTGGCCTGTTTTCGCTTTCCTAGATTCTCATCACCCAGATGTTCCTGAGCACCCTTACCCTCCGCATTGTATAGTCGGAACGGATGAAGCAAAGCTGGTACCAGGTAATTTGCCGCACAATTTCTTTATTTTTGCAGCTACTTTCTGAGCTAGTGATATAAAGTAGTGTTGCCTCGTAGTATAAGAGTTGGCTTATGTCTCTTTCTTTTGGTATACAGCCCTGGAGTGGTTAGAGAAAGAACCTAATGCTACCCTAAGGGCTAAAGACTGTATTGATGGCTTTCTCGGTTCAATGGAGAAAGATGGTTCTAATGTATTTGTAGACTGGGTCAAAAGCAATCAAATCCAAGTGGTAAGTGTCTATAGTTTAACATGACGAGCAAACAAATTGTCTGGCCTGTCTGTTTAGAATATTCTTGGTGGACAAATAATTGTCTTTCGTTCCTACATGGTTTGTTCTGGTTCAATAGATTTACTTGTCTCTTGTGTTTGTAGATACTTGTGGTGGGGATCTGCACAGATATTTGCGTTCTCGATTTTGTGTGCTCCGCCTTGTCAGCAAGAAATCGCGGTCTTCTTGCCCCTCTAGAGGGTGTGATTGTGTACTCACGTGCCTGTGCTACTTTTGACATTCCCCTTGATGTTGCCAAAATGTCTAAGGACATTACTGCCCATCCACAGGTACTTTCAATCTTCCACTTTATCTTCCAGATCTTGGGATATTATAATGCTTTTGTTGAACTGCGCAAATCCATGGGAGTACCCAATCATCATTCAATTTTGTACGGTTTCATTGCTCATCTGCATGAGCGACCAACGCTGCAAGTAATTAATTCCCCTAAAAATGTCATTTTCTGATCTTCAATTAATCATGGAAAACTTGTGATAATGACATTAGACTGAAGTAAGGACAGTTACCGGTAGGTTCAATTCTTTGGGATCTCCGAGCATGAATTATCATCCTCTTGCAAGACTGTAAAGTTGATTTTGAATGTTGCCCCTCCTGGTCAATCCAGAGATATGCAGTAGCTAGAGCAACAGGTGCCGCAGGATATTTTAGAACAGGAAGATCAAGCAAGCTGTAAAATCCGAAAATGTTGAAACGACTATAGTGAGCAGTGCATTTCGGGATGCAAAGAATGGGTCAGAAGTTTCTTCAGCAAAGTTTTGCTAGCTCAACCGTGGTGACATTTCTTGAGAGGTTGAACGGGAGGTGAAGAGAAATTTCAAGTTAGTTTTCTGATGCAAGGAGAAGCTTGAAAAAAATGGTAGAATCGCAACACAACAGAATATTACCTTCATAATCATGGTCTACTTTATCTGTTGGTTCGTCATTTGTAAACCGCAGTTGAACTGCCGGACAAAGGCCTTCAAATTCACATAAGTTATATCCCTCCATTGTAGCAAAACCACAATAGGGTAGGTTTTATTCATGAGAAGAGGTTTGCAAAGCCTAGATATCGACCTTTTAGTTTAGAATGCTTGTGTTTTTCCTCTGTTTTTTTCTTTTTTGGGATGATGAGTGTGAGCAACATATCACACCCACAGTCCGTGATACCTTAAACTTCCTTTACAGGATCTCATGCATCACATTGGACTTTACATGGCCAAGGGAAGGGGAGCCAAGGTAGCATCGGAGGTGTTGTTTGGCGCTTGAGACATTGCTTGTTGGCGGCTGTAAAGATCGAGAATTTGTTTATATGTAATTGCTATGCTGCTGCTGATACAATTTGATGATATCTAATTCGATAACTGCAATATTGCATATTAATGCTGCTTCCATGAATTTTAGCTAGAATGCATATCAAGTATCCGAACTTAAGTGGATGTCCTTGTCCAATTGTCCATTCTGTATTTAATTTCAGTGTATTTTCCATATATTCGAGGAGTGGATGGAGGTTCACAAATCATACGCATAGCTGAATGTGGTCTTCGATCATTAATTTGGACTATTGGCAGTGGAAATGCTTAACCTGATAGCAGTTAAACTGATCCAAAAACTCTTTTGCGTGGTTCGATCTTGTCCAACAGCAAATAATCGCTTCTCTGTTTCTTCCAGAGGAGAGATCTGCTTCTGTCGTTTTACAGATGACAAAAAAGATGCACTTGTTCAACTTCTGAACTGTGGTACAAGAAAAGAACGTGTAGCTACCTAAACTAAATGCTCAGGTAAATGATCACCATAATCCAGCAGAAAGCTTGGGTAAAATCGAAAAGGAACAGGGAAAAAAAGTTTGATGCTACTGATATGCTGCTTTGAAGGCATTGTACTTCCTATGCATTGCAGGGCTCATGGCAGTGAAGAATGAGGGTCTTTGCTTCTTCGCTTTGGCACCGAAAATGAATGAACGCAGGGGGATTCGTGACTTGCTGACAGAGTGTCCGAAGTGGCTGCTTTGCTGACTGTTTCGTGATCCGGAAATACCGAATCCCTCGTTTAGGTTTGCCAAAGTCTTCTCAACCTCCACCTGAAGTGCGGATATGTGGTCCAAACCGGCCTGCAGTTCATCTGCAACCTTGTTATTCTCTTGTTTCATGTTCAGCACCTCGCCTTGGAATTTTGCAGCTTGGTAGCTGGTGAATGTAAAGTCGTCATCTTCCGCGCTCGCTTTTAGCGCTTTCGTGATCTCTTCTTGGATATGGCACAGGGATGAGAATCTGCATTGCTGCTCGTCTTTTAGTGTCATGAACTTTTCTAGCCAGACGGTGAGCTCGTTCTGAATCTCTCTCAAATGCTTGTATATTGGCTTTACATCTGATTTCAGAGGTCCTGACCGGCTTCCTTCTTTCTTCTTTTCTTTTTCCAGGAGTTTCATTGTCTCAGCTTGGAGGTCCTCGACGGCGGTTTCGTAGTTTTGTATCTGATGTAATGCTGAGCTGAACCTGAGCCAGAATTCCAAGTTCTCCTCCAGCAGTTGATCGATATCCATTCTGAATTTTTCTTCAATCTCTGAAGTCGGCTGAGCCTGATCGGCAAGAATAAACTTTATATCCTCTGTCTCTTGGGTGTCGGCCTTAATTGACTCGGAATTGCCCTCTAAAACCGTTTGTAGAAGATTGAGTTTCTGACGAAGCGACAAAATCTCTTCATCCTTCATGGCATTTGAATTCTTCAGGTCCCGCAGCTGTACGCTTGTGTCAAGGAGGCCATCCGGGGTTTTCTTCTCTGTGGCGGTGAGCTTCTTCTTGGCTTCCTTAAAATTTCGAAGCACTGTTGTGTACTCCGTCAGAAGAGTCTGCTCTCTATTGTCCAACCCTTTAAGGAACAATTCCTTCCAGTTTGGTTCTTCTTCCTCCAGTGTCTCTTCTTGTACTTCATCTTTCCAGGAAACATGCATCTTCTTTGGTACGAGGTGCGGCTCGACTTCATTTTGCGACTGCACGCCATTGGGCTTAAGTGGATGAATTTCCAAATTATCTTCGGCCCCAAGAGAGCTATTTTCCCAGGAACTGGAGCAAGATTTCTGAACATGTTCAGCTCCGTCGTCTCTAATCTGGGTTGTTGTTTCTGCATCTTGGTCACGATTATCACTGGAACCTGATGGTTTAGACTCAAGCGACCCGCTATTGACAAGAGCTGCATCTTGAATTGGAGAAGAACTTGAAGTTCGCAGTCCCTCATCTGCCTGCGATGATGCAAATGTAACATGACTGCCCTTGTCTTGATTTTGTTTCGGTAATTTCCCGATCCTGTCATTAACTTCTTGTTTCTCTCCTGCAGCTAATGCTGCTGCTTCGTTAGGCAGGGATGCGGCTTCCTGCTCTTCATCCCGCCTTACGCTTCCCAGATTGTTGGACAGGTGTTCTAAGTTGCAACGTGCTTCGGTGAAGTGCGTACTTAAATTCTTGTCCTGATCGTCGAGCCTTCTGTTAAGATCCTCTACCCCGTGCAGCTTCCGTTCCATTTCCTGCATCTTGTTCTGCAAATCGTCTGAGCCATCGATGGAGCTCGCGTTATCATCTTCCAACAATTCAAATTGTGTTTGAAGACCACTAGTTTCTGCTCTCAATCTTTCTATAAGAGCAGTTTGAGATGAGACTGCAGTTTCCAGGACGATCACCTTATTCACAAGCTCATCGATCTTCTCTGCCATTTCGCTCACAGTAAGAGATGTACTGAACTCGGCATGAATATGTTGCTTGATCCTATCTTCCAAAATTTTTAGTTCTTCTCCTCCTTGTGCACTTTCCGCTTCTTCGGTTGATCTCTCCCCCTCGGTCGATGGAATTTCTTCGATATCTTCTTTAGTGAGGAACTTTTCCTTCAACGTCTTGAACTTTTCCCTCGCAATCTTTATCTTCTCTTGCTCTGCTCTTGCTTCCTCGGAGAATTTTTGCTGCTTCTCCTGCAAGCTGAACAGGGTTTCTTGACAAGACTTCAGAGCGGCTGTGGCCATCACACTCCGCGCCACGTCGTCTTCGATGACCATTCCCTCGCCGAATTCATCTTGCAAGGTGGAGACCTCTTCTTGCATCTCCTTGATCTGCTTCTCGGTTTCCCAGTATCTCGCGAGCCCGCTCTCATACGAGCTCTTCACAAACTCCTTCACTGTCTGTAGAGCGAGAATGTCCTTCTGATTTCTATCGATCTTTTCCAGCGCTTCCGCTTTGCTCAAACCAGATTTAGGGACTTTGTTAGCAGTAGCCGCTTTCTTGTCCCTCTTGTTTTGCATCTTCTTCGCGCCATATGTCAAAATGCTCTTCAAATCCTTGACGGGAGCTTTCGGGACTTTCGGAATGTTCTGTTTCAGGACTGTGAGGGCGGGCCTCCTCGGGGTGTCTTCATCGTCTTCATCCATGGAAAACGGGACTTGCTCTGGGAAAACCGAGGCGATTGTGTTGTTGGCGTTTTGTAGCTCCGTCGATATGTGGTCGTACCGTTCGGCGAGCGCTCGATACGCTTGGTAGGATTCTCCGACAAAGCTTATGAGCTCTGGCCTTTTCTTATAGTACATCTCTGCCCTCTTGGCAAAGGAATCTCCATCTTCTTCAATGAGCTGAAGCACATTCTGCACTTTTTCCTCCATATCTGCCATCACGCAGATAGTCCACGAATCAATTCTCAAGCACTATCGTTACTTAAAAGTATTCATGCGATTCATACGACTTCATCGTAAATGTGATATCGAAATTGGAACTGGGCATCAAAATTTCGGATATCTCATTAGCTCGAATGTAATATCATCTGGAACTGGATTATTTCGACCGATCACCTGACTCCTAAAAGGCAGATCTCATGAGGTAATTGGCCAAGGAAATTAAAGAACAAAGCTTGTAAAGTGATTGATCTGGCAATCGTCAGGTTAACATGAGCAGCCATTGAAACTATGCAGATGCTGGAGATTTTTGGAGCCTTCGCGTGCTTTAGATTCACACGATGTTGCAGAAACTTCTCATCAAGATCAGCCAATTATGGGAATTCTTCATTGTTCATCCAAACAGGACACCAAAACACAAGGACAGATACAATGTTTCGAACACTTAGCATTGTAGAAGCAAATCATTTCGACCGAACAAGCGGCTTCCCGATCCAAATGGAAATGGGACTTCATAGCAAACACGTCGGACGAACGTTCGAGGAACCGTTCTCGGGAAAGGAAAAGAAGAAGAAGACGAAGAAAGACAGCAGATCTAACCTTGGAGGTTCTGCTCCAGCCATTTGGATTGCTTTGTTCTGATGTGACTCGCCCACCACCATGAATACGCATTGCTTGCAGCTCTCTGCAACATCATCTTCCCTTCTCCCTTGACCCTTCCTCTCCCTCCCTCCCTCCCTCTCTATCTAGAGGGAAAAATCCAAGCACGAGTCAAATGTGAGCCTCAAAGGGGGTGTGAGGGAAAAGTTAGAGAGAGAAAGAGGATTCAGACAGGAGACAGGAGGAAGAACAACGCAGACATGGAGAAGGCAACGTGCGACGAAGGAATGTGCCTAGGCACTTTCTAACAATAACATCATGATGGAGCGGAAACTTCGCCGCCTATCTTTGCAAGCCCCCGGCTTTGGTCTTTCTTCTCTCTTATTTCATTAGCAGAAAAGATGGACCGCGCACACGTGGCGCCGCCACGACGCATGTCGAGGTGTCTCCCGTCGAAAACCGACCGCATGCTACACCGACCACAAAGCAAGTCGATGTGAATCATCGATCACATGAGCCTCTGATAGGGTGTCGTATAATTCATGGTTCGAAGACATGTTAATACACGTGGTTTGTTCATCACACAAGAATTTCTCTCCTCCTATAAATTACAAGGCGGTCGAAAGATTTTTTTTATTTTCAAAGCATGGTATTTTGAAAAAGGTTGAGACATAAATCTTGTCCTTGGTTGAAACATAATTGATTCGATCTAGCACCAAATGGATCTAATCAATCAAGCTTCTCTTTTGGATAACGGCGGGACTCCGCTAAGTGTCATTGGGTGTGGCATGACCTAGCTAAGTGCATGCCAAACATATCGAGTAATTTTCAGAGACATGTGTCTATGCTCTTGAAGGTGCATGTGATAATTCGAACTTTGAGAAAATTGGCCAATAAACTCAAATTTATCGCACGAATATCAATTTAACTTTAAACTTTTCGAAATCCGACGATTTAATCCTAAGCTTCTGCGCAAAACTCTAATGCAGTCCTTCCTACAAATTTTCGCTACCGCCGGCACGGCAGTCTAATTATCACCGGTCATCTTACGCGGCGCACTACAACGTTAGTGATTTTAGACGAGAATTGATCAAAATGAGTGCATTGGAATCTCGCGCAAAAGGGTTATGCTTAAATTTGACAAAATTGAAAAGTTTAGAACCGAATTGGCATTCGTACAATAAAATTTAAGATTGATAGGATGATTTCCTTGTCAAACTTTAACATCGAATGAGAAAGACAAAACAGCCCCCCTAAGAATCTCTTGAGCTAGATCTAACCACTTAGCTGCTTTTTATGGGGGTTGGACCCATTACCAACCGGCCTTGCCTTAATTGGAAATAATTGTAATCTTTTTGGCCAGTGGGAAATAGTTATTATACTTTTTAGGCTGGCCCTTTTAAAAGCAATACCTGTCACCGACCGGACGACTTTTAACAGCATGCTTTGAAGCTTTTTACCTGTCCAAAAACAAGAGGAAACGTTGCTTCCCATCTGGGTCTGCCCGGAAGGCTAAAAAAAGCATCCTATGACCTTGTGAAAATCATCTCGCATGGAATTGAAATTGAGGAGCCTTTTAACTTTTTTTTTTATAAAAAAATGATATGTGTTGCTTAAAATAATTAATCGTCGATAATATGTGTTACATGTACTTTTGCAAGGTCACAGTAGCTAGAAACACGATAGTTTCCGTTAATAACTAAATTTTAACTGAAATTGATCGATGACCGAATAAAGTATCGAATTTGGCTTCAAATCAAAGGTAAATGTCGTATGTAAAAAGATGTTTCAAGATCATTTGAAAATCTTTACTTTTCTTGCTCAAGCATTTCCCAGAGTTCTGGAAACCTTTAGTTTAAGGATGTCTTTATTCGCCCACATCGATGGTGGCCGTTGTCGTTTCCAACATGGGGAAATCTATCGTGACTTGATGTTCCCATAAGCATTTCTAGGGGTAATTCATGCCATTCTCTAGGATTGTTTCGGATCATGTTTGGTTCATGATTTTGTTGGTGGCCTCAACCTCGCCATTAGCTTGAGTGATAAGAATAGTAAAGAGCGGAATTGACTATGTTCAAGCCAAATTTCTCGTGCAAATTCTTGCATATTGATGATATTAAAGACAATGGCTTGGTGGCCGCGCTGGTTTGCGCTCAGTTTATTTCACGAGAGGTCATGGGTTCAAAACTTCGCGGTGCCAGATGGTGGGGTTCTGCAGTTGCCTTAGAAAACTAGTCGTGCTTCTCTGCTGCCTTTTGGCGCAAGCTCGTCTGCCGTGGAAACACCTCGATTATACCGTGGAAACACCTCGATTATAAAAAAAAAAAAACAGACAATGGCTCGGTCATGTACAATAGAGAATTGGTAATGTGAAAAGAAAAATCGATACAATCGATACAATACATCATAGACACGCCTCTTGATGAAGGAAATCGTGGACAACGAATGAATGACGGATGGTCATAATAGGAGAAATTGTAAAAAAAAAAAAAAGGACTTCACCATTGCACTTGTGCCATAGTTTTAGGAGTGAATTGATACAAATGCAGTAGGTTTATGATTTTTTTTTTTGCCACTTTTCCCATCATAATAAGGCTTGCAAGTCGTTTCGAACGCGTCCTGTAATAAAAGACAAGGGGGAAAATTTCGCAAGGCTCTGGCGTTGTAAACGGGGTCGATTATTCGGGTCCCAAGGAAAATCCGGAATAGGATTCCATACTACGGCGATTGTTTGAGGCGACCCACATCAATGCTCTTGATGAATTCAAGCATGTTAGATAGATAGGTAAACAGTCCTTAATGATTTTTGGTTTTTGCCCCCCCACTTTGTGAAATAATGAGTGACCATAATAATAACAAATGAGCGATGCTTATTATTGGAAGAAAGGTTCGATTTCCACAGTAAGGCCCCTTGCCCGGCCTCTGAACGGGCCATGCCCTTTGGCCGAGCCAGCTTGGTGGGAAACCAACCCAAACGTACGTTCGTTTGTTCTTCAGGAATGGACATCACTGCTTCGCTGAGATCGACACGTCTGTACGGAATCTCGTTAGTAGCTTTGCGCCACAGTTCTCCATCAAACGAGCATGTGCTTGATCGCCGCAGGTAGAGCTGGCAGTTTGTGCTCCGCCAAGCTCGGAAAAATTACCAAAAAAAAAAAAAAACTGAAAATCATTATAATTGTGTTAATTCAACTCTAAGCCCTTTTTTTTATGTGTTGATTCAGTCCTAAATATTTTACTGTGGCAAATTTTTAATTATATTAATTTTTTTATTTACTTTTCTAATAAAAAATTATGCCCTTTTTTCTTTTTCTTTTTTTCCTTTTGACTTTGGGTTAGCCGGCGGCCTCTTGTTGGCCACCAATCGCTGGCAAGGGTCATTGCCCTCGCTAGCTATGAGCGAGAGCTCGCGGCCATCTCCCAAATCTGGGCGAGAGTCGCCACCCTTGCCGGCCGTGAGTGAGAGCTGGCAGTCGTCACCCAAAATCTTGGCAAGAGTCGCGAATGAGGGCTAGCGACCATCCCCCAACCATGGCGGGGGCTTGCAAGCCCTCGGCCAATGGCCTGTAGCCTCGTGCTAGCCGAAAGCCAAAAAATAAAAAATAAAAATGAAAAAAAAGCAAAAAAGTTATTTAAAAATTCAAAAAACATTATTAAAACTTTTGCACGTCAGTATCAACAGGCAAATGGACTAAACTAGTACAATAACAATAAATTTATAACTATTTTGACAATTTTCTTTTTGGTGATGTGGCTGTTAAGAGTCCCAATCGATGGTTTGGGACTTCCTTTGGGTTCCTCTTTTGAACTCTTCGTCTTGCTCTTCTTCTGACATTGTAGTGGGCCTATGATATAAGGCTCCATTTATTTCACAAAAAATAAGAGAAATTAGAAAATATTTTTGGCAAAACGATCTATTTGGTTTCCTCACGTAGTTGAATGAACGGAAAATATTATAATATATAATATGTACTTCTGTCAGCAATGAAAATATTTTTTTAATGGTGAATTATATTAAGTAATGCAAATAAATATTTAAAAATGTAATTTATATTATCAATTTTTTGCGAAACAAAACGGAGCTTAAGAAGCCGACTTCCTTTCCTTCTGGGCTTTAAAAAGGGCCACGTCAATGGGCTTATTTTTTACTGTCATTGGGCTTCTTGCAAAAAGTGAATTCAGCAGCTTTTTCTTTTCTTTTCCTTTTTAAAGAATCAATGTCTTTTTACGATATTGCTATCGTGATTGACAGAACAATTGACACCGTACCGAGGAAGTTATGGACTTTTTTTTTTCTTTTAAGCTAACCGTGTAGACATCATTGAGAAAAAAAAATGAATTCTATAAACAGTCAAGGAGAAAAATGAAATTATTGCAACCATGCTTTACATTTCGCTTTCTAATGAAAGTTTCCTTCTTTCATCAATTCGTACATAAATAAACATCTTTTTTTTATTGATAAGTAAATATAGAGATTTTTCAAATGCTAAGGAAGAGTTAATACCATGAAACAATCAAATTGATGCATTTTTAACAAATTTACCTCAATTTTTTTTACCATAAAAAAAATCCTAAATTGGCATACCTTTGACGAATTTACTCTCCATTAGTTTTTTTTTAAAATTTTATCATTAAATTGCTAAGTTGGATGACACATAGCAATTGTCAAATGTTTCCATTTGGGGGTTTTACCATATATTATATCGATTTTGGGGTATTTTATGGCATTAATCCAATTTAATAGAAACTAATAAAAGGTAAATTTATTACACGTGTACCAATTTAGGATTTTTCAGAGTCAAAATAATAGGCTTGAGATAAATTTATCACGGATATACCGATTTTTGGGTTTTTGGTGATTGAAAAATAGTTTTTAGTAAATTCCAGTTTAAAATTTTTTATAGTAAAAAAAAATAGTTTGAGATAGATTTGTCACATGTATATCAATTTGAGATTTTTCATGATATTAACTAGCTAAGAAATGATATTATATTTTCCAAAAAAAAAAATGCGAACTATTAAATATTCTAGTATTCATAACATCATAAGTCATTGTTCTTTTGGGATTAATAGATCATTTAACTTATTGGTGATGTCAAATCCTGTTAAGTGAAAATGCAGAGCGATAACTTGTTTGTCAGGTAATTGGCCAGAAGTTATCGACATTATTGTAGTTATTACAGTATCTAGTTAAAAAAAAAAAACAATAAACACTGTTAAATGACTCAGATAAGAGTCAATACATTAAATTGGGTATTTTGATAGGTAAAAAGATTCGGTGACTTAAGAGCGTTGATAAGTTATGTCAAGTAATGTTAAAAGGTTGGAAAGTTGTTACCATTAATTGGTAATCAAGAAACTAAATAAAGATTGGCAACCTTTGTACCAGCGGGAGCTTGATGAGAATAAAAAGTCGATGACTAGCTCAAGATAAAGTTGGAATTTCTTTGCAAGTAACTAATTAAGGATGCGAATAACAACTATCCTCTTTTCGAGCTCTATTTATGGCTAAAAATTAGATTTTTTTTTTATGTTTATTAGTTTCTAAGCAGATGCACGCATTTAATAATGAAGCATTTTATGTTTCCACAATAGAAATTCGTTCGATAAAAGCATAAAAATTTCTACTGTGCTAGCCACTAGACTTTGGCCACCAAGGGCGCGCATGACAACCATTTTGGACGAGAAATCCGTTTGATAAATTCTTTCTATTTTTCTGTTTCTGGAACAAAAAGTTGTTCCAGAAACAGATTTGGGCTAGAAATCAGAAACAAAAATTTTTTGTTTCTCAGAGAAACATAAATTGATTTCTGTTTCCCGCCGCCGTCGGAAAAGTAGAAATTTTCAATTTTTTATCAAATGAATTTTTGTTCTAGGGTTAGAAATTAGTTTCGTTATCAAACGCTTTTTTTTTTCTCAGAAATTCATTTTGGAACAGAATGGTTGTCATGCGCGCCCCAAATAGCAAATGAGAGTAGGAGACAAGTGGCTAGTGAATGGTCACCACCTATTGGCAAACGAGAGCGGGGATAGAAGATCGACGACAAGGGATTAGTGGATAGCGACCGGTGGCTGACGGCAAGGAGACGATTGGTGGCCAACGATAATAGCATCTAGCACTAGTGGCCAGGGGTAGGAGACTAATGGTCGACAATTAACAACCTATAGTAGCAACACAAAAGAGAGGGAAATTGCATGTGAGAGAAAATAAGTGAACAATGAGAATAATTCTTATTTATGTTTCTCTTCCAAAAATAAAAAAAGTAGAAAATTTAAACTTCTTACTTCTGTTCTAAACTTATTTTTGGACAAAAAAATATATCCCAAAAATAGAAAAATGAGATTGCGTTATCAAATAAATTTGTGTTTCAAACCTATTCTCCATAACAAAAAATAAAAATAGAAAATATATAGAAAAATAAAACTGTTGTCATGCACACCCTAAGAGTTGGTCAATTATTGCGAAAAGTTGGTAGATTGTTATATTTGCAAAAACCAAATAGATATTGGTAGATGACTTAAGTAAGATCAGTAAACCTAATCGAAAAAAAAAAGTTTATAATTTGACATAGAGGTTTGTAGCTTTAGAACGTTGACAAGTTCCTTATGATGTTGGCAACTTACATTGTTGTCCACTTAATTTAGAATTTGCAAAATTACCACGAACTTATCTGGTGTTGTAAATTAATTACACTGTTGATAACTTACTTACAATGCATGTTGGTGAATTCATTATGGTATTGGTAATTTACAAACCATATTTGTAAAATTTCTTAAGAAAGATAATAACTTACTATTTTTTTTTGGACAGTGGTAAATACATAGCGATGTTGGTAATTTACTAACCGTAATCGTAAAATATAATAGAACTTAATTTTTCGCTAATTTGGACAGTTGGTAAGTCCATCGAGTACTAATTATATTTGTAACATTGAAAATAATTTAGTGAAGCACCATTTTATTTCCACATCGGAAAATTCACTATAGTGTTAATGTTTACTAATCACAAGTATAAACTATAAAAAAGAAGAGGAAGCCGATATAGCTTATTGTGTTTATTTGGGTGTTGATAAACTCAATAAATTGCTGGTCATTTACTAATCTTACTTGTAAAACTCAAAAGAAGTGAGTAATTTACTAACATCCTCACAACATTTAAAAGAAGCTAGTAGCTTATTAATTAATCTTGATGTTGGTAAGTTCATTATGATGCTGGCAATTAACTTGCTAACAAATGATTTGACAACCAGCAAGTAACTAGAATTTTTTTTTTCTTTTACCAACGATATTTGATAAAAAAAAAATTTGCAATTTTTTTCCCCTAGGGGGACCTTTTGTTTTTGGCCAATCCCTAGGGGACCTTAGAAATGTGCAATTTTGAAGAGTTTTTTTTTTTGCATAATTTTTTTCTTGGTCGAATTTTTTTGCATAATTTCATTAATAAGAAAATTTTCGATGGAAAAAAAATTAACAAGAAAATTGAAAATTAACCCACATTCGGTCAGTAACGGTCGAATCCGAGGCCCAAAAAAGAAAAGGGGAAAACGGATCGTATAACTTACGCCGTCAAAAAGAGTGGGAGTCGCTCAACAGATCGCAAACGGCCCCTCGATTTTAAATTCTCGAAGCCCACCCTGTCTCTCCAACGGCTCCTTTCCGAAACTTCTCTCACTGGTCTTCGCGAGAAATCAAACAACTTCGAACTCCGTCTGCAAACCGATCAGGTTCGTTCTTGATGGATAGGAACCTAGATTTCGTTTTTGGGTTGTTCCTGTGGGAGGAAATGCGCCTTTCTGTTCTCGTGGCCTATTGTTTCGGTCGATTTCGTGGAGCTTTCGCTGAATCCTTGTTTAGTCGGTCGACATGGATACGGGCCTGTTTTAGATTCGATGTCTTCCCTTTGTTCTGATGTTTCGACTCTGCGGAGGAGAATGTTCTGATAGGATGTTCATACGAGGGAATTGGTAGATGCCTGTACTGAAGCTTAAGTTCTCGGGCAGGGAAATGGAAGTGGAGATAGTCACTCGTTGGTGTTTTCTGTCTATTTATCCCAAATTTTACGCTAATTTCTTTTGGTTAATCCAAATAAATAGCTGTCCTGAACTCTGCTTGGTGTAATTTGTATTTGTCTTGGTGCAATTTGCTGTCCCTAGAGGAGTTCCCCTCTAGTTAGGCTAGTTGAATTGGTGTTTAAAGGCTGAAATCTCTTGTTGGGCATTAGAGATTTGGCTCTTGCTCGAACACCATTGCAGGAAATAAGGATAGAGACTGATTTTTTCTACTCTAAGATTACCGTGAAAAGGGCAATGTTCCTTTCGGTTCAAAAGATACTTTCAAAAGTCGGTTAAGGCTTCTTAGGAGGGATGATCTTGAACACTTTCTTGACTTCTTTCTGGGGATGATCTCTCTCTCTCTCTCTCTCTCTCTCTCTCTCTCTCTCTCTCTCTCTCTTGGGTATGATGGATTCTTGCCATCGCTATGATCTATTTGTATGTTGTGTACTGTCAATGTAGTACAGCCTAGGGAATTTCAGTAGTATGGTCCATTTTCTTAGTATCTTGCCTATTATGTGAATCAGGTTTTTGTGGAGACCTGGTAGGAAAATATGGATAAAATTTGCAAGGAATTAGATGAAGCCAAAATGGAGATTGAGAGGCTCAAGGTAGACTACCTGACTAAAGCTGAACAGTACGACAGCCTAAAGAAAGGATTCAATGAGCAGTCACATAGACTTCAGGAAGCGAGAGTGAAAATTGAGAACCAGTCAGAAGAACTCACTGGAAAGACGGAAGAAATTTCTGAATTGAAGCGTTTGTGTGAAGATCTCAAATGCAGTTTAAGCGAAAAGGAATCGACTGTTAAATGTCTTAGTGCTGCAAATGACGCTCTTAGATCTGATTGTAAAGAGAAGTCGCAAAAGTGGGAAGTGGAGAATAGGCATTTGCTATTGGCTGTAGAAGAAGCGAATGACAGATGTGCCAATCAAGAGGAGAAGCTGCGAGAATTTGAAGAACAGATTAAAGGTTTGAAAAGACTTTTGGATTCCTCACAAAAGAAGTGTTCTGAAGCAGAGGAGAAGGCCAAGGCTCCTAAAGAGCTGAGAGAAAGAGATGATGTAATCGACAGTTTAGAGCGGGGAGTCAGGAAAGTTGAAGATCAGCTTAAATGGAAGAAAGAGCAGTTCAAGCATTTAGAAGAGGCGCACAACAAGCTCCGGGATCAGTACAAGACGAGCAAGAAAGAATGGGAGCTGGAGAGATCTTCATTTCTTGATGAGATATCTTTGCTACAGACAAAGCTGGATTCTCAAACTAGAATGACACAGGATCTTGCAAGCAGATTGCAGATGTGTAACCAAGCTCTTGCAAATGAAGAATGCAGAAGAAAAACTCTGGAGTTCCAGGTCTCCAACTTTAAAACGCGCTTTGAGAATGTCTTTGGCGAATGTGAGGAAGCAAAGTCGCAGCTGGAATGCTTGATGGCCCAGAGGGATAAAGAGGTGGCAAATTTGAGGCATTTACTAGGGAACAATGAGACAATTTGCAAGGAGATGAAATACCAGGCAAGGAGATTGCGGCAAGAAAATGAAGAACTAATAGGAGACATCAAACAACTCCAAGAAGAGAAGATACATAACGCAGGAAACTCTCCATCTTTGGCTAAGCTGCGAAACAGGTTAAAAAGCGTTGAGCAGATGCACAAAGACTGTGCTGCAAATCTTAAAGCGAAAGAGGCCGAGTGGAGTCGAGAGCTGGAGAAATTGACAGCTGAACTGGAGGATTGCAGGTCAGAGTTGTTGAGTAAGGAAGTGGCACTCAAAGATGTCAATAAAGAGTTAGAAAAATGCCATGCCTCTCTGATGCAGTTGATGTTGATGAACGAGGAGATGTCCGTGATGCTATTGGTGCTGAAATCAGGAATATCGGAGTCTCGGTTAAAGCTTGCTAATACTGCTCCTGATATTGACATGCATAACAAGATCAGAGAAGAGAATGCTTCCCTTCTAATAAAGCAGCTCGAGATGAAGAATGAAGCCTTGGCCAAGGCTCATGAGGAGATTGTCAATGAACATCAGAAGGTGCAGATTGAGCTAGCGAGTTATAAGGAAATGCTTGAAGAATCATCGAGATGCCAGTTTTACCTGAAGGAACAAGCTTTGAGAATGGAAGTCGATTCTAATGTGAAGATTAAAGAAGTTTGTGATGCCCTAGATAGAACCACTTCCGAGCTGACTGAGAAAATTGGCGAAGCCAATGAAATGGAATTTGAGTTTCAGATATGGAAATCTGTTGCTGATCGTTTGAAATTTGAAATTGAAGAAAACCATGGAATACGTAAACAATTGGAAGCCTCACTTCTTGCACAATCCGAGTTTGAGAATGCTATGAAGATGGAGAAAGATGAACTTGCCCACCTGTTGGAAGATAAACAAATAAGTATCAACTGTCTCCAGAAGAAGATTTTGCTTCTGGAGCAAGAAATCAAAATGAGAGAATTAGAAGTTGCTAATTCTACAAAGATGGAGTCACTGATGGCCTTCGAATCAGAGAGGAATAGTTTCTTCGAAACGATCAGGGAGAAGGATGAGATCTTCAAGGAACTCCTTGAGGAGATTAGTCGGCTGGAGCAGGAATCACTTACAAGAGAATTTGAAAGCGTTCTTTTCACCCAATTAGGAGCAGAGAGGATGTTTGAGAATGAGAAACACAAACTGGTCAATCTCATGGAGGAGAAGGACCAGAGAGTAAAGGACTTAATGCACTCCATGAAGTCCCTGGAAGACAAGTTCAACGGCTCGATGGTGTCCATCTCCTCTCAGCTAGCTGAAAAGGAGGCAGCAATCGATTCATTTTGCGAAGCCTGGGAGAAGATAACAGCAGCAGAAATTGTGGCTGAGATAGAAGTCGAAGAGAAGAGAATGATGATTATGGAACTGGAGAATGAGTTGACTAATCTGCAAAAGAAGCTGGAGCTTCAGGAAAAATCCCTTTCATGGTCAGAGCATAGAGCATTGCAGATTGAAGCTGCAAAAGAATCAGAGATGAAAAACATCACTCGGGAGATGGATGCAAAGCTAACCAGCTCAGATGCCTTGCTTAAGGAGCTGAAGAGCGAAAACAGTAACTTGCTTGAAGACATCCGAGCATTGGTATCAGAAAAGGAAGACTTGTTGGGGTATATTAGCGAGATGGAAGAAAAGGTCAGAAAGTCTTCCACTGAAGACAACCAATTGAGGCAGGCCCTAGACACGATAGTCCAGTCTTTTGATTGTGATGGCTTGAGTATGGATTCTGAAGGGGACAACCAAAATGTCGACCCTACCAATGAGGAATTCAAGTCTGATAAATCTCCTTTCGCAAAGAGATATGAAGTCGTTTTGAATGGAAGATCTCCCTTCAGAGAGCTTAACAGTTAGCTCCACTTCAAGACTGAGACTGTCAATGCCAGGTTTCGGTTTTGGCCAAGGAACCTGTTTGTGCCACTGACTTCCAAATACGATTGCTGACATTTATTTTGTAATCAAATGAACCCTTGTATGACTTGTGATGTGAAGTTCGTTGTCACGTGATTTGTGCTATGGATCTACCCCGATTCCATATTTGCAAGTTTGTCGGATTGTCACTCTTTTCTAAGGCATTTTTCTTGACAGCTCCAAGCTGCAGATGAGCAAATAGTTCTGGGCATCTTCAATTTCTCGAGAGGGACTGACAATGTAAAGAAACGCATGTTACGTGCAGTAGATACATGTTAGGGACATATTGCAGTAAACTACATACAGAATGACACCTAATCCACCTGCGATAAGGAAAGAATATGCCTCGATGTTCTGGATCTTTTTCAGAAAGAATCTGTCCTCTTATCTGTGAAGTTTGGACAGTCTTTCGACCAAAAAAGAAAAAAAAATTTGGACAGCACTATGTTAACCCATGTGAAGTTTCTTACATTAACATTGGCAATTTAGTTTACTCAAAAGGATCATAGACTTCTCAGTGGATCTTGTATTGAGAACAAGGTGATGTTCTGGTTTGTCTGATGTACTGCAGAAGTTATATCTGCAGATCCCATGTTATTCATACCAAATCATATGATTTTCCCCTTTCTCTTGCGATCACGATACTACTAGTTTCTCGCTTCATAATTTTTGGCGGATTCGATTCCGTGACCGGTTTTCCTCGTGATTGCAATAAGTTTATTGAGTCCCTGCCAACGCTTGATGCTGACTGGGTCTAATTTTGGCGGCTGCTGCTTTTCCTTTGAAACGAGCTTCAGCTTCAATATGTGGAATGAATCTGTTATCCCTTTTCTGATTTGTCATCTTTCTCCAGAATATCAGCTTTTCAATACTGTTTGTTGATGATTGAGGTTGACTGAGGCCGAAGGGTTTGTTCTCTGCTGCATGCAGGTTTTTATGAGGTCATTACCTTTCCTTTCTTTTTGAGAGCTTGAACATTTCTCTTTTACTTGTTTGCAGCTTATGATGTTTTTGTTGGTAGTTCTAGCCATCAGTTCACTACAACTGAGAATGTCTCTTGCTGGCTCCATGTACTTCTCACATAATTCGGGACTTCCCAAGGATAGGGGCTGCAATTATTTGCTGAAGGTACGTAACTTGTAATATGTGATCCGTGCCTATTTTTCTGCAGTGGGTTGTTCTGATAATCTTCAATTATCTCTGTTTCCCCACTGCGGAAGAGGCAACTTGTTCATACGGAGTCTCTCTTTGTCATCACGTTCTTCAGTAAGTGACTTTGGATTTTAATGGAATCCTCTGTTGATTATAGTGCGCATTTTCTTAGTTCTGTGGCAGTGGTACAGGAAATCTGCGGGATAAAATTCAGTAGTTTGTATCCATGTGAAATTATTGCAGTTAGGGGCTGAAATGGGTTGCACAAGACAATCATTACACGAACTCACATTTCCCTTGACCTTATTGCCCAAGGCTTTCTTTTAACCAACTGTTTATCAAGAATAAGCTTAGAGAAAAAAAATCAAAATGATAGATTTTGAACAGTATGATAAAAGAACTTAAAGGGGCCACAACTTAATGGAAGGAGATTAAAAATATGCGGATACAGTATAAATGGCTCAGCTAAATTTTTCCATGCTATTACATTCTAATTCTTCGTCATTTTGTTTCATACATTTTTCAGTCTTGTAGGCAGTAGCATGATAATGGCATGGTACCTATTGAAACTACACAGCGGTGTTCTAATCTGTAGCATTTTGCAGCTCTCTACATCCTGGAAACATGAAATGACAGAGGGTAGTCAATTCAGTTGTTTCAGTTTGCTTCTGGTACCTCTTTTCATCTAGTTACACTGCTTTACCACCATGAGGGCAACCTTTTTTTTTTTTTTTTTTAATTAGTACCGTGAGGGCTACATGGTAGTGAACTATCATACTGAAATGCCATGGAGCATCCTCAAATCTATGAACGAGCAACTTGAATCATATCTTCTGTTCTAAATTCTGGCAGCATACAGCTAGTTGGTTTTCATCTTACCAAGGGATGATCTTTGCTTTCTCGTGTAGATACTTTCTGAGAGCTATTGCTAGAGGAGCTTCAATTGAGGACTTTTGAGTCTTACGTCTTAAACCATTTTGCAGCAGAATTTTATCTTTTGTCAATCGTAGAGCTATATGAGCTGTTGTCAAGCCGAGAGACTAAGTTCAATTACTGCTGATTTGAGTTAACTTTCGATTTTCTTTAAATGGCTTGCCTGGATTGAATTTTGGAGTATGGCTCAATTTCAAAGTATGTATGCTCCAGTATATACTGTGCAAAATACATACAGTGCATTTAAATGCTATTCTTTTTTAGGTCCAAGGAATTTGCATGAAGATTCAGTACAGAATACTGCAGCTGTGGCATTGTCCAGGTAATCTCTCTTGACGGATGTGAACTTGTCATCTCATCTTCCTGTCTAGCCCCAACCCCCAAAAGCACACATACACCCCCACTCACCCACCTTTCTTTTACAAGTGATGTTATGTTATGTTCTGCCACAATTTAGTCTTTTTTAATTTGATACTCTTTTTGATTCCCTCTTGTTTGCCTTGCAATAATATTACATCGATTGTACTTAACAAAGATCTTCCTGAACACATAACCTGTTGCATCACCAGAATGAGAGGTGTATAGCACTTTGCCCATGGTTAAACAACAACTCTTTATCAAGTTCCTGACACCCAACTGCTCCTTGGTACTTCTGCAGAACTAGTTACTCAGCTGTATCACCGAGTTTCTTCATGGCCTGCTTAGCCATCAAACTAATTCTGGTTTCATGTTCTGAGTAAAGAGCATAATCTCTAAGGCATAACTCCAATTTGAATGCCCAAAGCATTAGTCTGATATCCAATGCTATGACCTAAAAACGATTAAAATCAATTCCTTCTCATGTGCTACCGCCTCAAATGAATGCCGAGTTTGGTGTGAAACACAAATTAAACTGCTGAGAACCAAACTGAACTGAAAATTTATTAAGTTCTGGTTCAGTTCAACAGGTCTTTTTTCATTTAGAGAATGGTTCACAAACCAAACCAACCATATTTCGCAGTTTGGAACTAAACCAGACCTCATGAACTATTCAAATCATGATAAAGTGGGCTGTCTTTATTGACATAAAGTAGCTTATGTTGTCCCTTCTATCTGTGATTTGTGATGAGTGTAATGTTTGGTTTCTTCATGAAATCACTTCTCTGTCAAAACTATTTTAGTGAATTTAAGCTTGATGAATTTACCCAAAGAAAGAGGAACACAATTCGAAAGTGGTTTGGCTCTAAACAATATCATAGGTTTAGTCTAGTTTCATTTTTTTTCTTCGAACCGTATTTACGTGACTTGGTCTGGTTTGCTCCAGCATCCAGGCTGAACCAAACTGCGCCATGCTCACCCGTATTTCCCCCGGTCTTTCGACATGTACTGCAGCACATATGACCGTCCAGAACTTGGGTTGAGACTATGTGCATCTGAACATTGGCATGGTTTCTCCATCTGCAGAATTTATCTTCCAGCTCGGTCTTCTTATCGGAGTTAATCCTCCACCGGTGTTTTTAAAATCGGACTGTACCGGCCGGTTCAAACGATCATTGCTCGTGACCCATTTGGGATTCAAACCTGGATTGAAAACTGCATGGGTCTGGTTCATCCATAGCACTTGAACTGACAATGACCTAGGTTTTGAACCATAGGGGTTATCTTTCACCTTGTATCTAATTGTGCCAACAATTACATCGATGCTTCTATGCAAACGCCAAATAATGAATGAATAGTAGCAGAAGCTCTACCGAGGGTTTGACCTGGGGACATGAAACTACGCTTAAGTTGAATAAAGATGAACTCGTGATTTAATCTTTGAACATATTCTCATACTTTAATTTCCTAAACGTCGAAAAATATGGATGGCGGCCAACTTTGGGACCCGGCAAAAATTTGAATTCGAGATCTCGTGCTTTTTGATATTATGTGAAGATTTTATGTGATCAAACATTGATTATATTTTTAGTCAAGTTAGATATCCAATGATGGGAATACTCTAACCTAGTAGACTCCGAAATTCGCGATCCGGCTACAACATTTAGGATCCGAGAACCCGATTCGACCTGACCGTGTAGCTGTTCCATCCCACTTCAACCCGATTTAAGTAGGACAGGTGGCGCTGGGAAGCGGGGCCCAATCGAATAACGGCTTCACAATTTCTCTCATTTTCATTTCGAAATTAGAAAATATAAAGGCCAAGAAAAGGAAGGAAAAGGAAAAAAGGCCAAAAAAAAAAAACCGATACAGAATTTGACAGTTGGACATCTCCATCGCCGCGCGCACCTCTCTCTCTCTCTCTCTCTCTCTCTCTCCGCTCAAGCCTTCAGAGCTTGCGGAAGACGCCATCGCCGGAATCTTCGAACCCGCCGCTTGGTCTCCGCCGTCGCCGGCTTTTCGTTTCGGTAACCGGCTCGCTTGTTTGCGTAGAGAATCATTTGCCATCGTATGATCGTCCCCCGTTCTCTTGCGATCACGATGCTTCCAGTTTCTTGCTTCATGCTCTTTGGCGGATTCGATTTCGTGATCGATTTTTCCGTCGTTCTCACGGCGAGTTCGTCGGTTTCTTACCGACGTTTGATGCTGACCGGGTCTAGTTTCGGCGGACCGATGCTTTCCTTTTGAAATGGGCTTTCGGCTTCGATATGTGGAATGAATATGTTACCCTGTTGTGCTTTGTGTTGTTATTATTCTTAAACTTGTCATCCTTGTTGAGAATATCAGCTTTTCAGAACTGTTTTTTGATGGTTGAGGTTGACCGAGGCCGAAGGGTTGATTCTCTGCAACGTGCTTGTTTTTGTGGGGTCATTACCCTTTCCTTTCTTTTCCAGTACGTTTCGGTGCCTGAAGATTTCTTTATTACTTGTTTGCAGCTTGTAATTTTTTGTTGGTAGTTCTAGCCATCAGTTGAATGCAACTGAACATGTCTCTTGCCGGATCCGTGTACTTGTCCCATAATTGGGGACTTCCCAAGGATAGGGGCCGCAATTATTTGTTGAAGGTACATAACCTGTAATTTCGAACCCTTGTTTATTTTTCTGCGGCGGGTTCTTTTGATAATCTTCAATTATCGCTTTGTTTCCCCACTCCAGAGCTTTGGCGGGAGAGGCAACCTGTGCATAGGGAGTCTCTCTTTGTCATCACGTTCCTCGGTAAGAGACTTTGGTTTTAATGGAAATTTCTGTTGATTATAGAGTGCGTTTTCTTAGTTCTATGGCAGTGTTACAGAGATTATGCTGGATAATACGAGTAATTGCATGTTTTGGATGCCTGCCCATAAATGTTCTTAAATGAAATTCAGAAGTATATGCCTGGTTAATCAAGAATAAGCTTAGAGAAAAAAAATCAAAAAGATAGATTTTGAACAGTATGATAAAAGAACTTAAAGGGGCCACAACTTAATGGAAGGAGCTTAACAATATGCGGATACGGTATAAATGGCTCAGCTAAATTTTTCCATGCTATTACATTCTAATTCTTCGTCATTTTGTTTCCTACATTTTTCAGTCTTGTAGGCAGTAGCATGATAATGGCATGGTACCTATTGAAACTACACAGCGGTGTTCTAATCTGTAGCATTTTGCAGCCCTCTACATCCTGGAAATATGAAATGTCAGAGAGTAGTCAATTCCGTTATTTCCATTTGCTTATTGTGTACCTCTTTTCCTTTAGTTACACTGCTTTACCATTTGTACTGTGAGGGCTACTCAGTATCAACCTACACGGAGCGTCCTCAAATCTTTAAACAAGGACTCGAATCAGTTCTTCTGTCTTCTAAATTGCTGTGTTGTACAGCTAGTTGGTTATCATCTTAGCAAGGGGTAATCTTTGCTTTCTCAGGGTAGATACTTTCTGAGAGCTATTGCTAGAGGAGCTTCAATTGAGGATTTTTGAGTCTTACATCTTAACCATTTTGCGGCAGAATTTTGTCTTTAGTCAATCGTAGAGCTATATGAGCTGTGCTCATGTGGAGAATCTAAGTTGAGTTACTGCTGATTTGACTTAACATTTAATTTTCTTTAAATGACTTGACTGGCAGGAATTTTGGAGTATGGCTCAATCTCGAAGTTTATATGCCCCAGTATATACTGTACAAAATACATACAACGCATTTAAATGTTATTCTTTTTTAGGTCCAAGCAATTTGCATGAAAATTTGCTAGTGAAGACTGCAGCTGCGGCATTGTCCAGGTAATCTCACTTGATGTATATGAACTTGTCATATATGTTCCTGATGGTCTCTTCCTCTACCCCCAGCCACCAAAAAACACACACCCACCCACCCGCCTTTCTTTTACAAGTGATGTCTATGTTAAGTTCTGTCGCAATGTAGTCCTTCTAATTTGATACTCTTTTGGATGCCCTATTTTTTTCCTTGTAGAATAACGGCCATTGTACTTAACAAAGTTCTTCCTAAACACATAACCTGTTGCATCACCAGAATGAGAGGTGTATAGCACTTTGCCCATGGTTAAACAACAATTCTTAATCAAGTTCCTGACACACAACGACTCCATGGTATTTCAGCAGAACTAGTTACTCAGCTGTATCACTAGTCTGTTCTTGCCCTGCTTAGCCATCAAACTGATTTTGGTTTCATGTTAATAGAGGAAAGAGTATCTCTAAGGCATAACATCAATTTGAATCCCCAAAGCATTAGTCTGATATTCAATGGTATGAAGGAGTGTAATCAATTGCTTCTCATGTATAGCTACTTTTGACAACTAATGCCATGTCAGCCAACATGTTACAACCATATTCCAGATTCCCAAAGGGTTTTTGTTACTGCCTAAAGTTTACTTCTAGTTTGGTGTGAATAACAGCTTAAACTGTTGAGAACCAAACTGAACTGAACCATTCTTATGTTTTGGTTCAGTTCAGCAGGTCTTTTTTTTTTTATTTTTATTTATTTAGAGTGGTTCCCAAACGAAACCAAAACTTTTTTCGTAGCTCAGTTTGGGGTTGACTTTTTGGAATCAAACCTTATTACCAACTAAAATCTTTATAGACTCAGCTATCTTTTGGGACATAGGGTAGGTTATGTTTTCACTTTCTGTCTGTGATTTGTGATGAGTGTGATTTTTGGTTTATTCATGAAATTACTTCTCTTTTGAAACTAGTTTAGTAAATTTATGCTCATGAATATACCCAAAGAAAGAGGAGCACAGAAGTAAAAAAAAAAAAGGTTTGGTTCCAAACGATAACTAGGTTTGGTGTAGTTTCATTTTTTCTTCGAACCGTATTTATGCGGTTTGGTTTAGTCTGGAATCCAGACTGAACCTAACTGCTCCATGCTCACCTCTATTTCCCCTGATCTTTGGAAATGTATTGCAGCACATATGACTGTCCAGAACTTGGGTTGAGACTATGCGCATCTGAATATTGGCATGGTTTCTTCATCTATAGAATTTATATTCCAGTGCAGTCTTCCCAATGGAGTTAATCGTTCACCGGTGCTTTCAAAATCATACTGTACTTGCCGGTTCAACTGATTGACTGAGAACAGTTCATGGTCCTGTCCATTTCAGTGCTTGTGACTGTTTGGGATCCAAAACTGGATTCGAAACAGCATTGATCTGGTTCATCCAGAGACTTGAACTGGCAGTGACCTAGGTTTTGAACCAAGGGCTAGTCTTTCCTTGCAATAACAACCTCTCACATGCCTCTGTCATTTAGCCAATTTTTACCTTGTATCTAATTGTGCCAACAATTATATCAATACTTATATGCAATCGCCAAAATGACAAATAGTAGCAGAAGACTCTACTGAGGTTTTGAACTGGGGACATTTAAGCCACAACAATTGGCTCTCTGTGTTTGTAAGCGTCAAGCCAACACAAAGTTAATGTCTTTACTAATGAAAAGGAAAAGCTAAAAAAAGATTCAACCAGTTGAACCACAACAAGTCTGTTGGCTGTTCTCTCAGCAGTCCACTTGTGAAAACTCTGCCTTCAACTTGAGATGCTTGAATGGTTGCTGTTGAGAATGAAGTTCATTAGGCTATAGCATCTTGCTATTGCAAAATATTTATATGGATCTGTGGTACTGGCATCCAAAAAGTATCTGTTCATTTTTTGAGAATTAGAAATTGTGTCAAGGTCACATTTTATTATGTTCTTATCTTATTTAATCTACTTTTTATAGGTTCTTCTTTAGCATTTATCTTCCATAGTGTTCCACATTGTTGTTTCTAGGAAGTTGGCTTCTTCCTTTCTTTCAATTTTGTCCTTTCAGAGGAGAAATACTACACTGCTATTAACTTTGGTTGATAGATGTTTGTTGCAGGCCATTCAGTATTATACAAAGTACTCCTATTACGCTAAAGTTGGTTGCTGCTATCAGTGTTGTTGTCTTTGCTTTGTGGGGGATTGGTCCGCTTATGCGCCAAAGCAGACGATTACTACTTCACGTAGTTTGGACTGAAACTATTGTCTTTATGTCCTCTTACTTTCAGCTTGACTCGTACACATCTAATATTTGAAGTTCTTTTCTTGACCTCAGAAGAATGACAATGATTGGAAAAAGAGCAACACTTACTATGTGACAACTTCCTATTTTCAACCTTTGCTACTTTGGATTGGTGCAACAATTCTCTGCAGGTGACCATTATGAAATGTTTTAATCCAAGTGGAGAGAGGCGTTTTCTTTGCATGGGTTAGTTTTCATTCATCTGTAAGTGCACCAATAATGACTATGTTTCAGAGCATTGGATCCAGTCATTTTACCAACGGAAGCAACCCAAGTCATTAAGCAACGGCTTCTGAATTTTGTGAGGTCATTGTCAACAGTGCTAGCTCTAGCCTATTGTTTGTCAAGGTAGATCTTTTTCCCATCCTTATGTCTCTACTAGAGTCTGTTGAAACTTGTTTATTGACTTTGAACAGACTCAAGAAACTGTTTGCTTTAATCTTTTTCTTTTTATATTGATGAGAAATCCCTCCAATTGGCAATTACCTCAATACCATATGAACAATCTCATTGTTGTTCTCCCTTCTTCAAAGCTTAGTCAATTCTAGCAAATGCTTGCCAGTGGTGGTGTGTGTGTTCTTGGCCTTTCATGGCATTAATTCTTTGTAGCTTCAAGTCCCTTTAGAATTTCCCCTAATGACTAATCTAGAGATGAACTTTTGTTGCAGTTTGATTCAACAGACACGGAAGTTTCTCATGGATAAAAATGATCCTAGTGATGCAAGAAATGTATGTATAATGTCTTCTTGTAATGCTCTGCAAAATTAATTAACATCTGTATAGCCAACATGAGCCAACATGAGCTTGCAGCATATGCTAACCCTGTTGGATTGTCTTGACTGTCTGATTAATATTGTAGCTGACATATATTATTTTTAGTGCAGTCTTAACATATGTCAAGTAGTTTCAGTTTGTATTCTCCTTCCTCAACATCTTTTATGTATCTCTAGATACCCTACTTGATTAGGTTCAGTAGTAGACTGGCAACAATAGATATTCCAATCCGTGGAAGTTGCAAACCCACTTGCATTTTCTTCTGATCCCCTCTCTTGTGAGTGGAACAAGAAGATAAAATAATTCTTAGTAAGAAAATTAATACTAGATTTATTTGCTTCCAAGAAAGCAATTCTGGATATAAGAGAAGATGCGATACTCTCAGTTCCTTAGTGTGTCAACTTTCAAAAATATTAATGATCTACTTGATGGGTTTGGCTGGGATTATTAGGTTCAAATTGTGATATTTGATTTGTAATCTAATTTAAACAGCCCATATTCAAGCCACTTGTTTGAGCTAAAAGCTTGAGATGCGTTGATTAAGAACTTGATGAGGAGTCCAGTTCTAGTAATCCATGCCATATTTTGATGGAGGGTTGATCCTATAACATCATAGGTTGGACTTTCAAGTAGTCCCTAGTTTATTTTGGCATCATTTAATGGCTAAACAATATATACCTAGAATTATCTCATCTCTGTCCAATGTGCTACTTGTGAGTAGAGGATTTTTTGAAGCATGAATGTTGAAAGCATTAAACTAGGAGCTTGGAGAAAGGTGGTTAGAATTTATTATATCACTTCAAGAGGAATGAGAGCTGTCCACCTTTTGCTTTAGTTTTTCTCTTTCTCACTTTTGCTCGAAAAAATTCCATGAACCACGTTAAAATTACCATCCACAAACTTCATATTAGTGTTTTTATCTCCTTTGAATAGATGGGTTTTCAATTTGCGGGGAGAGCAGTATATACTGCAGTATGGGTTGCAGCTGTTTCATTGTTCATGGAGCTGCTAGGGTTCTCTACCCAAAAATGGCTTACTGCTGGAGGTCTTGGGACAGTATTACTGACTCTTGCAGGACGTGAGGCATGTGCCTACTTATTTAATATCCTTGAATTTCTTTTGTCCCCATGTTTTGAGTACTGGAAGTAACTCCACTTTGTTCTTGTCAGATATTCACAAACTTCCTCTCTAGTGCAATGCTTCATGCAACTCGTCCTTTTGTTGTGAATGAGTGGATTCAGACAAGGATAGAAGGCTATGACGTTTCTGGTACTGTTGAGGTCTGTCTCTATAATGAATTATTGAAGAGCTAGAGTAAAAAAAAAATTATACTATAAATATATTTTTATATAAATGGAATTGACTTTATGAAGATTTCTCATCAAACTACGCTAATAAAGTGATTCAAATAGATGTGTAGTGAAGAGAATGAGCTCATACTTATTTGTGTCTCTCCCTGGGCAGCATGTGGGATGGTGGTCCCCAACAATTGTCAGAGGTGAAGAACGCGAAGCAGTTCATATTCCAAATCACAAGTTCACCATGAATGTTGTTAGGAACCTGAGCCAAAAAACTCATTGGCGGATTAAAACTCATCTAGCTATCAGTCACTTGGATGTCAGCAAAATCCACGTGAGTTCTTCCCTAAATAACAGTCGACGTCTATGTTCCGCCAGATTACAGAAGTAATATGCTTTTCTTACCAACTTTAGGTTCTTCCGTTTGCAGAATATTGTTGCTGACATGCGCAAAGTATTGGCAAAAAATCCTCAAGTTGAGCAGCAGAGGTTGCATAGAAGAGTATTCCTGGACAATATTAATCCAGAAAATCAGGCTCTTTTGGTATGTGATGTGTCTTTACTGCCAAGACTATAAATGCTCTATGTTGATAATGACTCCTGCGATATTTTTTCTAATGAATTTATGGTGATCCCAAGCTGCAAATTCTAGTACAGCTGCAATTATTAGCCCAAACTTATAACTGATGCTTTTCTTTAATAGGTTAATTAGGTTTTATCTGATTACTATCTGCAATGAATGTGAAGAACTTGAATACTTCCATTATCTTCAATGCCTAAGTCAGTGTGAACTGTGAAGTTGCATTTTTTAAATTCTTCTAGTCTGTCCTTTACTTGGCTTTTGAGAGAGCATACATCGCCAAACATGACTTTATAAGTAAAGCTTTGTCTTATTCAAGTAAAATTCCTTTTACAGATCTTAGTATCCTGCTTTGTGAAGACATCACATTTTGAAGAGTATCTCTGTGTCAAGGTGAGATAACTTCTCTCTGTATGTGACATTCTATAGAAGCTTAACCTTGTCTATGAGCTGTAGTGGAAACAGAAACAGCTGAATATGTTGTCAGCTCTGACCATTACAAGGCAAAAATTATAGGCTCGACCATTTGCAGTGGCCAGATACCTGTGAGAAGAAAACCATAATGAACCTACTGTTAAGTACTAGGAAATTCAAAAGTTTAATATAACCACAGATTAGACAATTTTTCTTAGGAGTTACATTGGGGCAGGATTTCATTCATCTTCTGAACACCACCTTCCTGGCCACAAAAGAAACACACACGCATGCACACAACCACTCAAAACAGAAGAGCACCACAAGGTACCATTGTTTGATTTTTGGTTGGACCTGACTTCTTGTGTGCTGTACAACACAATCAAGAAATTGATGTTTACTTGGGACTTGGCTTGTTGCATATTTGAATAGAATAAATGTTAACATGCTCACGAGATCCGTAGATGGGAGAAAATGACTTGAGTAGCAGCATCTTTTGCAATTCTGTGACTCCATGATAAGCATTAGAGAGAATCTTGTAAAAATGGTGGGATTGTCAATACTTCGTAAACAAGTTTGAGAAGTCATTTGATGGCTGCTTTTGATATGCTTGCTCTTACTTTTTTTGTGTGCAAAGTACAATTGGAAATAGTAGGTGTTGTTCGATAAAGTTGAAGACATACCTAAACTATCAAGGGTGAATGACTGAAAGTCATTGAGTTTTGGATAAATTAAAGCAAGAATGTTGCAATTTCACTGTTATTTCTTCGTTGGAGATAACTATTAGACATCCTTATTGCTTACTAGCTGTCTTTTGTTAGTTTAAGCAAACCAGAAAGCTACTGTGAATGTAGCAAGTCAGCTTAAAGTCAACTTATGAAATCTGTTGATACATGCGGGGTAATGAAATAGCCCTATACTGATCATAGTGGGTCTTGAAAAAACAAAAACAGACATGTTATGATAGTTCTTGAGAAAAATTATGTATTTGGATTTCGTTCTTCTTTAGTGACTTATTTGTAAATAATTGCAATGAAGGACACTCAGTTGCAATAAGAACACTCAAATTTGCAAGGAGCATCATTTTAATGGGGTCTACATTGCCAGTTAAACCTCTCATATGCATCATCTTGTAAGCAGAATTGCTTTTGTTTGACAGGGTCTAGCCATATCATCTTAATGCATTATAGAATTATCATGCTGGTTGCACTTGGTGTTGTTCGACTTATTTGTCACATGCATCTTCAATGGAGCTCAACAGTAATTGTTGTTGAAATACTAATCAAATACTTGGATGATCTCTGATTAACAGGAGGCTATATTGTTAGATCTCCTTAGAGTAATAAGCCATCACCGGGCCCGACTTGCCACACCAATCCGCACAATGCAGAGAGTGTATAGTGATAACGAACTGGAAAATGTACCATTCTCAGATGCAGGCTTCCCTCAAGGTGGAGTGGTGCCTAACCGTCCCTTGTTGATTGAACCCCCATACAAGGTCAATGGAGAGGATAAAACAAAAGCTCGTGCCACTCGAACCCCTGCCGGGGAGCAAGGTGGTAAGAAATTCACTCAGCCAACACTGGACACCACTGCAGATTCTAAGGCTGGAAACACACAGATGTCTGACTCAAAAGTCAAAGTTGGGCCAATTGCCGACCTTAAATTTGATACCAAGGACAAATCTGCGGGAAACATTGAGTCCAAGGAGAATAAGAGGAGCAAAAGCACACCTGCTTCTGATGAAAAAATAAGGGAGAACATGAAGAGTAAGGCAGTGTCAAAGCCTGCCTCAAGGTTGAATGCTCAGGTTGCCACTCCTAGTGTTGAATCTAAACAGATGGACTTAATTCCTAATAAACTCACTGAAGAAGTTTGCGACAGCGAGAAATCTAATGTTGTTCATCCTGAGAAAAGCTTACAAAATAGCGGGGCCATGTCTTCTTCTGCTCCCATTTTAGGAGCAGACACTGATAAAGAAGCTGGTACAACTTCTCAATCGAACCTTGAAAACAAGAAGATGGTCTCACAGCCGTCTCTTTCAAGGCCTGGTTTGGAAGACAATATAGTTCTTGGTGTTGCATTAGAAGGGGGAAAGAGAACACTCCCTATTGAGGAAGAGGTCATTCCTCAGACTAATGCAAGTTTAATAGATTTAAATAGCGAGACGAACAAAGATGGTTCAGTTCTGGCATCTCCCAGTAAAAGTTCCACTCATCAGAAGCACCAGTTAGATTGAATTTCAGATGTTAGTTGCTTTGCTTCGCTGCTGACTGTTGCCGACAAGCTAATACCATGGTAATTCTGTTGTCCTCTTGACTTGTTGCTTCATCCAACAATAAGCACATATTCTTAGACTTAGTAAGGAATAATCACTTGACACCATAGCATGTTTCCTCCATGTAAAGAAACTCGCTTTTTTCCCCATCTTATCTTTTTTACAAAGTTCAGGCATTACTTTCTGATGCGTATGGTTTCTTTAGCTGATTTCCTACCTGGTTACAATAGGGTCGAATTCTGCTGTTGTGTATTAGCCACTGAACCTCTATTGGATAAGACCTCTAATGGAAAGCTGTCACCACAAGTACTGAATTCAAAATTGAGCTAGTTATCTAAGCGTGCAATCAAAGTCCTAATTATTCTAGTTGGTGAATGTCCAATCATTTTTTCCCAACCAGAATGAACATGTGAGCTTTATCGATCAGGTATTGCTTGACTGACGAATATTGGTGATACCTGAAATTTTTGGCTCCAAGATCGTCTTTTACATTTCAGAATATTAGGGCGGAAAAGTTAAGTTGAAGTGTGATTCCTAAGCAAAAACACTTATACCTTCAGCAGTTGCATTTCTCACCGTATTCTTCTGCACTAACAAGCTAGACACCAGAGTTTTAAGATCACGAGTCTCATAGTGGAAACACTATTGCCGAAGTCATTCGAGGTAGCAATTCCCCTTAGGAGAATTACTAAAAAAGCCATAAATTTATTGTAATTGTGCCAATTTAAACTGAATCTTTTATATTTATGTCAATTCAGTACATTTGACTGGCCGGCACTGACGTTGTAAGTTTTTAATAATATTTTAATATTTTAAAATAATTTTTTTGTGATTTTATTTTCTCTTTTTTGGGGGGGGGTGTGTTTTGGGCCGGTGGCTAGTACTGCCTCCGATTGGCCCAAACAAACAAAAAAAGACAAATTTATTTAAAAAATTACAAATTGTTATTAAAAATCTGTCACGTTAGTGCTAGCTAGCCAAATGGATTATTTGGCACAATTGCAAAACGTTTATGATTCAATTAGCTCAAAAAAAAAATTGAATTGACATAATTGCAATAGGTTTAAGGTTTTTTTGATAATTTTTTTTATATCCGATATTTCTTGCGTCGATCCTTCTGTGGATCCAAACTAAGCTAGCGAAAGCCAATGGACCAGGATGAGGCACTGACAAAGCCCATTTGGAGACCTAGTTGGTCCAGTTATGGTCGATCAATAACGAGACTTGATTCTTAATTATTTTTAAGAAAATATTTTCAAAAAATTTTTTTGCGAAACAAAACGGAGTCCTTTTTTGTTAATTTTTTTGGTCAAATCCAGAAGCTAACAAGTTTTTTCTTGTTTTTTTCGGAATCTAAGACACTTAAATTTTCAATAGTTAATATTCAGCTTTGTCAAACAAGCCCTTAATTAGCTAACGAAGATGCACGTTGGCTTCTCTGCCCATTTGGTTGGCCCAGGCCCCCATTGACCCGAAGTGGAGAAGGGTAGATTTGGGCTAAGCCATCCTCTTATTGGCCTTACATGCCTAGATCTAGTCAATATTATAAGAGAAAATAGCAAATTCCCTCCATAACTTTTTGCATCGTTTACTTTAAGAAGTACATCTTTACATTCTGCACCAAACTCTCCATCCTAGAAATGACCAAACTGCTCTTGTTTGAAAACCATTGATCCTTCCGACAAAAAAAACAAAAAAAAAAAACACATTGATCCTCCCAAAAAAATCTCCCACGAAACCTCAGCCCCCACCACGGGCGTACCCATGCAACACGACCATACTCACAAGGTCTCCACAGACGACCACAACGAGGTCAATCCATGATTGTAGGGATGAGCATGATTTTAGGGTAGAACCTAAAAGTTAGAGAATAGGACCAATGAAAACCGATTGGTTTCAGTTTTCAGGGTATGACAAGTAAGTTTTAGGTTCCGAAAATTAGGAAACCTGTTCTAACAAGTAGATTTTAGGTAGGTGGAACATGAAATCGAAATTTAGAGTGTCTTCGTGTCCTTCTGTGGTATTCCATGATATTCGATGATTTTTCGTGTGTCTAAATATGAGTAAATATGATTATTCATCGCAATCGTCCAACTTAAAATACATGTAGAACCTAAAATCGACCTAAAACCTATGATAGGATAAGTTCTAAATTTCAAGATATGTAGGGTTGGTTCTAAGTTCCAAAAAATGAGGAACCTGCATAAGCATATAGGTTCTAAGTGGAACATATACAGAACCTAAAACCGTTCATCCTTACGTGGTTATGAGTTGCCATCTTGGTCTCCATGGATGACTAGATCGAGGTCGTCCACAGTCACAAGGGGTACGACCTCAATCTCAAGTCGTGGCTGCCATGGACAACCCTGTTAGAGGTCCCGCAATGCTAACATGGCAAGAGCTCCACCGAGGTTGGCTGATAACGAAAGAGGGGGCCTCGCGGCGAGCACAAGAGGCAAAGGGTAGTGGAGTTGAGGCTATGCAGTATCGACACGACACGCTAACATGTGATTTTTCAAAAAATAAAGAATTGCAACACGCTAAGACACATTATATATTAAATGCATTATATGTATGATAAATTATCATTTTTATAATTTCAGATTCTACAAAATACCGATGTTGAATCGAATCAAGAAGGTAGAGAGTGGGTGGTCCTAACAACAACTACCCAGAAAGATATTCCATCGAACATCGATTGATGGTTTTTTGTTTTATTTTATGGAACAAAAAAATTTAGAGAGAGAGGAAAAAATTTTCTTTTCTCTGGTTCTCTCTCTCTCCATGGGATGAGCTCTAATTTCGTCTAGCCACGGGCCGAGTTGGGCCTGGAACCAACTCAGAACCGGCCCACATCAAACCTAGAACTGGAACCGGCCGTAGCATGAGGGCTTATCTTGAACCATGCCTGGAACCGGCGATTTTGAGCTGGTTCCGAACAGTGAAAATGGATATTTTTTAAAAAAAATTTAAAAAAAGGGAAAGAGCCATCGCAAGCAAAGAAATTGGCCCGGAACCGGAACCGCCAATTAAGGGCTCGGTTCCGATTCATCGAAATCGGAACAGCCGGTTCATGAACTGTGACGATGACTAACCTAATGAGCTAGCTACCACCCATTATCCTTTGAAGAAGGCAAGCCGCGAGGCGTCGACGGGAGGCGATTGTGCGAGCATGCCCGGCACGTGTCGGACAGGCGAAAATTTGCATCGGAGGACTGTCCTTGCTGCATAGAGCTGAGGTCGACGGCAAGACAGGCGTAGTAGGGTGCAGCAGCTTGGTAGGCGGTCAAAGGCGGTATCGATCTTTGGGTTGGCGTTCGAAATTAAGGATATTGATGGGTCATGTTCTGAGAGAAAATGGCAATTTGTATACGATTTCACGTAAATAACCAAATCGGCAAGATGCAAAGAGGTGCCTAAAAGCAAAACTTATGATGCAGAAAGGTCTTTTCCAAAAGTAGACATTGCAAAGTGATTTTGAAATGAAAAACTGGGTAGGATTTTCGGTATTTGATCGCTTTATATGAAAAATCTAATATTTCATGCTCATGACAAAGTAGGTGATTACTGGCCTAGCCATTTTTAGAGTCCCAAAACTTTGCTAGTTAGGAAAAATTATCCAAAAAGTACTAAATCTATTACACTTTTTTTCAATTCAATCCTGACCTTTCAATTTGCCAATTGAGCCCTAACTCTAAATCTTTTTACATTTCTCCAATTTAATCCATCGTGTCGATATTCGATATCAGTCGTCCTACGTGGCATGACCGACACCGACACCGACACTGATTATGATTGTTTTCTTTTTTTTTTTTATTTGTCATTTCTTCTACCCTTTGCCAGTGGCTGGCCACCGACCATGACCGGGCGATGGCGACCCCTGGCGAGCGAATCCCTCACCGACGCTCACCCTTGCCCAGTCGGGCCTTGCTTGTGGTGGGCAACGTCGGCCCACACCTAGGTGAGGGGCTAGTCCGTCCAGCCACTGGCAAAAGAACGAAGAAAGGAAAATATAAAAAAAATAGAAAATGACAAAAAAAAATCCGAAGAAATATTAAAATATCATTAAATATTGCCCACATGAATATCGATAATGTCATGTAAGATGGCCGGCGTCCACATCAACGAATTTCAACCAAAATTAACAGAATGGACTAAACTAGTAAAGTGCGAAAAGATACAAGACTCAATTGGCAAAATTGAAAAGTTCAAAACTGAATTGACAAAAAGTGTAATAAGTTCATGATCTTTTGGACAATTTTTCCTTGCTAATATTATGGCGAAGAATGCCTGAAACTGATCAAAGGACGACCGGATATTCTATTCTCTGCCTAAGAATGGCCTTGTTAACTAAATCGGAAACGGTGCTTTTATCAACTCGGAGCAAATAGAAGTCCTTGCATGCGAGACGAGAGCCGAGCAAAGGAAGGGATAGAGACGTATACTCGATTTCAAGTGGGTAAACGGAATTCCATACTCGAAAAATCATAATCGATGAAAGCCATATGTACGACTTGAAGAGAGATCTTTCTTTCATATCTTTCGAAATCCCCCGGCTTGAATTTCGACACGGCTCGCCTCTTTCTGGGTATAAAGCACTGTCGAACCAAAATACTCAACAGCCATTAGTTCTCCCCAGAAAGAAATGCGATCCAACCGCACTTTCTAATGCGGCTACCTTGTGACGATGGTTAGCCCAGTTGAAAACGGGACGACAGATGATAGAAAGTCGCAGTTCTCCCAATGATAAACTCAAAGAAGAACAGATACTGAGCAGGCTAGATGCGTCAAGAAGAATCGGAGAACAAGATCGCCATTACATTGGACATTCGGAGATGCGAAAAATACGAAGTTCTTCCTCGCAACAACTATTCAAGGAAAACGGCCAAACCATGTATCAATGCTCTGCAATATACAGAATCAGTGATGCTAAATTGCCGAAAACAATGGCTACAGCTCTTCTCCTCAACCAAGATACGGGGATCTGATATCGGTTTTTTGTGACGCGCGGCTAAAATCCGATACCTCATTTGAAGAGATCATCAAGAGCGAAGCCCAAATCTAAACCCATATAAAAAAAAAAAAAAACAATCGCTAATGATTTCCACCCTATATATCGGCAATGTTGCAAACTCGCCACCATAAAGATAGATCTCTCCTGTACAAAAGTTTCTGAAGAGGAAGCAAGAAAGCCATGTTCGATCTTAAGAGTAATAAAGGCACCTGGTCCAAATGGTTTAAATGGTCTCTTCTCCTCAATTCCAATAGCAATTTTGTTATAACGTGTAGTCAGAAGCCCGATATCTCATTCAATGAGATCACCAAAAGGGAGGCCAACTCCGAACCCATAAAAAAAACCCCTAAAAATTGCAATCCTAAGAATTTCAACACTTCATTTGGGTAAAGCCCCAAGCTACAAAGAGTTTCTCAGGACGAGGTGAGAAAGTCATGCTTGATCTTGAAGCAACAAAGGCACCTAGCCCGGATGATTTGAATGAACTCTTCTCCTCTAACATTGGGTTCTAACACCAATTTACTGCAAGCGTTTGATGGACCATGTAAAGATGGGACCACCATTCATCCCATAGGCAGTGCATTTCATGACCCGGTTCTAGTATTAATTTCACATCCAGAATTGCAGCTTGGCATGTCACACACAAGCCAAAATTGGAATACTGATATGCACGAATTGGGGGAGTAAATAGGAACATAAAGATTTATCATGATCGACGGGGGACCATGACTTGTGCTTTTTCAATGAAGATAACATTTTTCACAGATCGGAAGCAAAACTTAAGATAAGGCAAAACCGGGTTGACGCAAGTTAGAGAAGAAACGAAAGATCGAGCTCCCATTATAGGCAAGATCCCAGCACTACGATGCTTCTTTCCAAGTACCAACCCTAAACCCATCAACAATGTCACCAAAGGGTCAACAAACCCTATGAAAGTAACTTGCAATCATTAGGTCATTTCGGAACTCCGCAAATCTATACCCTTACCAAAAAAAAAAAAAAAACTCCGCAAATCTATATTTAAATGAATGATATCAAAATTCAAAAATCGCCTAATCTATCATAATGTGACCATAAGAAAGGAGTTATTATACCAAAAGCTTCCCTTACTAGCCAGTCAAAATATATTCCACTCGCCTATGAATAATGCTTTGCCGTCAACCGTAGACCTTTCTCATTTTTGAGTTGCAAATTTCTCGAACGAAACTCGCTCATCATGAATGAAGAGAGGCATCAATGGAACATAGTCCCCTTGTGCAACCAACTTGTGCCAAAACCAAATAAAGCACATTCATTTGTATGACTGTTCATCCAAATCATGTGGAGTTTTGAGAGAGAAATCGAAAGAATGCACATGGAACTTTAGAACTGCAATGATCTGTCGTATTATAGAAGTACAAATCTCTGTTTACAAATATATAAGGAAACCCAGAAGACAGAGACAAAAGCAGCCCTGTTTTCCATATAAATCCCTCCTGTGTCCTGACCTCTACACTTGTCCATGCTCTCCCTAAGCACAACATGGTAAGTAAAGTCCCACAACGACCAGGCAAAACAGGACTGCATCTTTATTGACCAAATATTACACGCCACAAACAATAATGACACTGACAGGCTGTATCCCCCCTCCCCTCAGTAATTCAGAACTATAATGGAAAAGAAGTAAAAATTAGATTACGCACCGCACATACAATCAGGAGCCGGATATGTGTATAGGGATTGTTTAGGCTTTCTCAATCTGATTTGACCTTGTCTGTTCTTATGCCCTTCAATGACCGCTTCCTGAAACTCAGACCAGCTGATGTTCTTATTCAGGAACAGCTGACCCAATAGCGCCATGCTTGGCCTTATGGTCTTCATGTTCACATAGGTCCTGTGACCCACCTGTTTACAACACATACAAATAGTTATCACCCCATAAGAATCATCTTGAATGCGCATTGCATGTGATTCTAATGATTGAAATGACAAATATGCAATTGTGAGACTCACCAATGCATTGTGCATATTCCCTGGAGAAGCAGAGATGAAGATGTCGCTGTGCATGCTAACATAATAATCCACCGCAGCCAGCAAAGAGGCCTTCCCTTTTATCTGGACTCGTTCCTCTGCCGATGTGAGACTCTTTTTGTCCTCCATCAGTGGAAACATTTTCCTTAGAGTGGAAATTCTGGCTTCTCCACCATACACCTGAAAAGGACAAAATAACTTCTAAATTTCGCTCACTAAGACATCTATTATGCAGATTCTGGAGAAATATTAGACTGGTTTTTCTTCTGTTACCACCTTGTGGGAGGCAAGGTATAGACGAGTAGAATTGTCGAATCCCAATGCAGCAAGCAGCAATCCAATCTCTTCCGGAGTCAACGGGCAACGTCCTTGACTTCGCAGCTCTTCGTCAGTGAACTGAGAGTTAAGTACCCTTCCTTGCCAGATGACTTGCCGGTATTTTGCCAGAGCCAGCTTTTCAGCTTTACCCCCGCCGAAATCACATGCTGAGTGTGCAGCCATATCCTATAGGTACGATATTAAATTAGTTAACTTGCATAAGAAACTTTACCTGCTCAAAGGTTGAGATCCATTGACCACAAAAAAAAAGGAAAGGGTTGAGATCCATCCGTTCATGAACTACAATCATACTCGTAGACATAAAAGATTGTTAAAGCAAACTCATTCACTTTGAACTTGCAAACTCATACAGATTGTTAAAGAAAACTCATTCAGTTACTGCCCTAATTTATGTTCTAGTTCTAGCTTGCATCATTATCACAGGTTTGAAAAGCAGGGGAACTAAAGAGCGCAAAATGGATGAGGTAGAACTACAGCCCTAATTTACGTTCAGTTCTAACTTGCATCCTTATATCAAGTTTGAAAAGCAGGGGGGCTTGCAGCGCATGAAGAAAGCCGATTGGACTCGTCTTGGATTTTCACAACAACAGAGTAGTAAATCAATAAACAACTTTAACTCGCAACAACAGAGTAGTAAATCAATAAACAACTTTAACAAAACCTACTATATAACTTCGATGAAGCTGGTGGCTGTACAACTTAGCCAAAATGCTGCCATGCATTGTAACCGTCTTTCAAACTCAACAATCAAAGAGTACCAGACAACTATAACAATGTGGAGCAGAAGCAACACAGAGTTGATGATCAATGGGGAAACTTTTTTGACTAGCTAAAACTCAGCCAAATTTGCGTGTTCACCACACTACATGAGACATGCACAACAAATGTATCGCCACATGCACTAAAATGCAATGTTTTTCTGATACATTCATGCACTAAAATGCAATGTTTTTCTGGGTTTTCTTATCTCATTCGATAGGCTCGATCCTGAGGAAGGATAAGAACATGGTCATGAGTCAAAGGTCTTGAGACAGCAAAGTTCATCCTTGTGTTCTAGGAGATGTACGTAGTATGATGCTGAACTTTCCAGAATGACTAGAACGACAGCCGTTATCAAAAGACTCCCAAAGTAGGCAATACCTTATCAAACCGAAGATGTAGAACAACGAACTTCCCTGCTTCTTTAGCAGTAACATCAGTGACCTCTCGCAGGTAGTTGCCAGCAGTTGTTCTACTATAATCAGATGGGTACCGGAGATGATTGACAAGAGCATCTCCAAGTGCTCTAATATGAGGGACAAAGCTCAGTGCTTCAAAGTTCACTTTACAACGCAATCGCTGAATGTCCATCGGCAAATTGTCATAGGTCAAGCGATGCGAGAATGGGGCAATAGCAGCAATCTCGTAACTGCAAAATGTTGCAAGGATAACAGGTGTTATATAAGTAAAATGAAAATAACTGTCTCTAGACGACTACTTGCTTTCCATGCATACAGGATACCAGATCCCTTATCACTATAAGCGGTGATTGAATAATATAGGTTGTTCCATGCATCTTACTGCATCTTTGCACTGTAGGTTTACAAAAACATAGAAGAAATTAGGTAAGCTTTGATTGATTTCCTACCAAATTACCATTTCAAAAATGTAAGTACCTGAGATCTTGTTTCTCAAGTCAATTTGCTGTTTGTTGTTTACAGAATTACATAAAATAAAAGAGCCGCAGTGTTTTCCCATGGTCACCCACAACTTACCCTAAGCGAGTTTCAAAACCTATTGGCATAACACTGTGATATCCCCAATTTATGTAGAGATAAACAATGCAACTTGTAAAGAGCAAAAATAAAAAATTTGATTTCAGTAAAGCAATTCATGAAAAATCAAGGCAATGCATGAATGGAAAAGTAGCAAATAACTATCATTGGCACTGATGCAGCAGTATAATTAACACCACAAGATGTAGGATGCAGAAAATGTAAGATTGCGTATCTACTAACCTCTGTAGCACAGGCGAGACATTCTCCAGATACCAGTTGACCGTAGCATGAACAGGCGCAGTCTTAATTCTGGTAGGGCGAATAGCAGTAGCATAATACTCTCTAGTGCTCCAAGAGAAGTCATCTGGCAGATCTCTGACTATACGAATGTCATCTTTCAGTACATCAATAAAGTGTTCCACATCAAATATTTCCCCAAATGAGCTGCAAATGACATTTAGCTTCACTTCAGATTTCTATCGATTAGTGTATTGAAAAGAACCTATTTCTCAAAGGCAAAAGAGCTATCAAATTTTGAAGCTAGATTCTTCCATACCTTGAATCTTGCCAAACAGGATTTACTTCGAGGTATGGAATAACTAATGTGGCATTCAGTATTTTAGCTACAGCAACTGCATCACATATCTGCAAAATGGAAATAAAAATTGCTTAACTCTTCAAGATTAAAAAAGAAAATTAGTGTTGAAATATAAGTCTGTTGATTTGGGCTCAGTTATATAATGATGGCAAGAACATAACACATCTGTGATCTAAAATACAAGGTGCATGACTAATCAACCATGCAGGCTTGCCCAGTTGATTAAGGCTTGACCTTAAATTTTGTCTTGGAGGCATAGTCATGGGTTTGAGTTTCAGAGATGGTAATTCCCTCAAGTCTACTCAAGGACCTCCTGACCCAATAGTGATGCAGTTGTGAGGATCAACAGACCTATAGTCATCCAATGTGATTAGTCAGGGGCTCTAAAAGGTCCAAGTACCCCCACTTATAGAGGATGACTGCATGTGATCACAAAAATAAAGTAAACGTGCATAACCGATCGATAATCTCCTGCCACATATAATGACACTGAATTCTGCATTACAGAAAGTGACGAGACTCTATAATTTCTTCTTGCCATCTAAAATTACGTAAAAATGGATCCTCCAAAGATTGCAATTTCTGACACATCTGAAACTGGAACACTAGAGATTCTCAAGTACTTACCCCCATTCTCTGCTGGTTTAAGCCTCCATCTAGAAACACTTGAATATATCCCTGGCTTTTCTCAGGCAAAGCTGTATGTGAGACAAGATGTCAAAACAAAACAACATAAATTATCATCCTTTACCCGAAAAGAATTCAAACAAAAATGCAAATATAAAGTCAATGACCCAGGTTGCAGGTGCTCATGTCTCCGTCGAGCACTGTAATAATGCCAATTTAGTAATTGGCAAGAAGCTACTACGATGAAAACCAAAATTCCATCTTCTATCACTTACAAGGATTGTTTGTCTGGATGCACGGTCTCAGCCCTTGGTCGCTCAATGGATTCCAGAGCTCGTTTTGTCCTGAATCTGACTATATATGGAAAAGAAAATGATCAGATAGAAACTAACTATGAGCACTGATAAGAGCTTCACTACTTGACTTTTAAAGAGCCCATTAACTCACACTTTGGCGTTCCACAGCACTCTTAAAAAGATGCAAGTGCCTCGGCTTGGAAGCATTCCATTCCTGTGCAAAAGCCCTTTTTTCAGTGCACACAACGATAAAGACTCCAGAAAATGAATTCACGTACATAACACTCAAAATTCATCCGTCTATAGGAGTTCATCTCAATTTTTTGTGACCTTAAATATAAAAGGTAATAGCACTAGATGGAGATAGCTCCACAACACTTACAGGCTGGTCAACTTAGACTTCTTGTCTGGCCAAAAAAACAACAAACTTGGACTTCTTGGAAGTGGCCACTTACTCTAATCAGAAGTCAATTGGATCTCTAAGACATTTGCAGATAGATAATAAAACATAGTAAAATTAGGCATCAAGCTTACACTTTTCTTTCTTAATCATCTTATGATCCATAACAAAAAATAAAATAAAATAAAATAAAAGGCATTATCCTATTAAGCAGGGGGGGAGTTGAACCAATAAGACCAGCGTTCATGGATTTCCTCATTCTTTAGCTTCTGATCCCAATAAAAAAAACCACTAATTTAAGCATTTTCACTTTATAACTAATCAAGAAGAGTCACAGGAATAAACAGAACTAAACGCCAGGACGTATTAAACTCCTCCGTGTCTCAGGTAAGTACGACGCAATTGCGATGATACTGACAGAGAAATTAAACAAATTGGACCTCATTCAACCCATTAAGTCATATTCTGAGTATGGATGACCACCGTGAAAGCCACGACATTTCAGTAAACCGAGTCAACTGGTCCAACAAAATGTCAAGACGAGTGAGTTCACTCTTGACAGAAAACCAAATATTTTTCACCCAATAGGATCTGAGCTCAATCTAGAGCATGAATTCTATCACAACTAACTGGAAATACCCAATTACCCATGATCGATTCTTGCGGTTCCGTTCCCTGTATAAATTGAACATACTGAAGGCAATCAAGATGCTATTTTATCACTCATCCAAACTGATGGTCCATAAGCATCGGAGACATCATCACTTTCAGAAAGAACATAGATGAACCAACTAACCACGCAAAAAAAAAAGCCTGCAAATACAAGTAATAGATTCCAAAATGAGTAGAAGGACCATTCATTCCAGGGGAAAACTTTTCCCCCCGTTCAAGAAACGATTTCAGGCGAACTGTAACAATCCGCAGAGCATTCCCTACGCTAATAAAGCTAAAGACCAAATGGGTCCAACTGAAAGAACCACGCTCTGCAGAATATGAACATAAATTCACACTTTACCAGGAAACAGAAAAAGGAGTGTTCTTGATGCAAGAAAACAATCAAGAAGCAGAGACGCACCGAGAGAGCAGAAGGTGAGGCGTGGCTCAGAGGACTGAACAAACTGGGGAAGAGAACAGGGAGAAGCAGACCCAAGAGCCCAAGAAGAGCCCCTCCTCTCTGATGCCTCATGTTAAGCTCAAAGCCAAGCCAAAAGCCTCAGATCTCGAAGCTCTCCCCCTCTCTCAAACTTGAATATTTTTCTTGTTTTCTTTGATGTTGATTGAGGAAGAAGAGGAGGAAGAAGAAGTAGAACCCTACACCTCACAAAAGCTTTAATGGAGGAGGAAGAGAGAGGCCACCAAACGCAAAAGCACCAACATTAATCCCTCTCCCTCTTTCTATCTCCACAGTATGTTACCGGGCTTTGCTTTGCTTTTGCTTTTTCGGTGGGTTTAGTGAGAGAGAGAGAGAGAGTAAAGCGTATTTCTATCACATGCCGACATCTGTACAACACGGGACTGGTATTATTGATGATGATGCAGAGGTGCGTCGCTATCACGAGGGAGGGGCCTGACGGCGGGGACGACAAAGGGTGTGCGCACAAGAGATCGCTGTACGAAAGCTGTAATATTTTAGCAGCATCCCATGCTTTCGAGGCAAACGATGGAGACTCTCTCCCTCTCTCTCCCTCTCTCTCCTCTCTATCTTGGACCGTTGAGTGATGAATGATGTTGGTCTCTGCCTTCTTCCTCCTTTCCTCTCTTTCTCTAATTTTTTTTTTCCCTTTTCTTTTCTCGTGCCACCGACAGCGTAGGGGTGGGGCCTCTGGTTCATTCATTGGTGCCGGAGCTGCAGCGCGTGAGACCCGCCCAGCATAGATGTAGTTGCTCCTTTAATTGGCGGACCTGCTTTTTGCTTTTTTTTCCCAAGAGACAACTAAGGACGCGGCCGAAAACATTTCTACTTTACAAATTAATTTCTGATTAGAAATTAAATTTTTTTTATTTTTACTTTAAAAATTAATTTTTAATTAAAGAAATTTATTTAATAACAATTAAAAATTTTTACTTAATACAAAATCCTCTATGAAAGGCTGCCGAAAAATTTCCGTTTCATTTTTAAACTTTTAAAATCATTTTAAAAATAATTTTTTATTATTAAAAATATTATTTACTTTATTAAAATAAAAAATTATTATTTATAATTTACTCCTGTTGTCAGAGGTCGCGACTCAATGGCGGCGGCGGCGACAACGATTGGTGATGGGTAGCAACGATGGGTGATGGTCGACAATTGGCGGCGAGTGGTGGTGGTCGCGGCAGGCAATGGGCAGTGACCGATGGAGGTCGGTGGTGGGCAATGGTTGGCTTGAGGGCGATCGACTAGTAGCAGCGTTCGGCAGAGGTCTGCGATGAGAGGTGACAGACGATGGTCGCAAGCAACGTTGGGTGGAGGTCTACGATGGTTGGCGACCGGCAGTGGTAGTGGTTGATAGAAAAGGGCGACGGCAAGCGTAGTCGAAAAGAGTATGAAGACGTAATGAAAAGAGCGTAATGTGAGAAATACTTTTGAGTTGAGAAGTAATTTTTTTAACTTCCCAAATTATGGAAAAATCAACTTTAGAAATGAAAATTCAATTTATAAGTAGAAATTTCTTTCGAAAGTAAAATTTTTTACCAAGCAAATTTTTTTTCTTTAGAAGTTAAATTACCAAACGGATTTCTACTCGAGAAGTATTTCTAGAGCAAAAATCCACTTTCAGAAGGGTTACCATGCGCACCCTGACTAGATGGTTTCTGATTTTTAACACAATTTCCCTATTTGACCCAAAAAAAAAACACACACACACACACACAATGTTCTTGGACTTTCAATTCATTTAATATGATCTTTACATTTTAGCGTGGTGTACGATGTCCTCTATAAACTTTAAATTTGTTCAATATGATTCCTAAACTTTAGATTTATGCTCAGTCTAGTCATTGAATTATGTGAAAATGTACGATGTTGTTCCTAAACTTAAATTAATGATAGGACAACATTAGATATTTCCATAAGGTTTAGTGACCAATTTGAAGTTCAGGGATTACATTGAACAAATTCAGAAATCGGGGATAATGTTACACATCGAGTTAAAGTTCAAGAACTATATTGAAAAAAATTAAAAATTCATAAATCACAATATGCATTATATTGAGGCAAAATTCAAAAAATTATTTGGGTCATTTTCACTTAATTAGCGGACCTGCTTTTGGTTAATCTTGAGGAGGAGGATGCTTTCGCCATTTGCCATTCGGCCAAATACCCCCCTCTTCGCATGCGAAACTCCCCACCATATTCCCCCACAAACCACGAGCAGTTCGCCCTTTTTTGTCGCAACAAAAGATTCCGCCCACGACTGTTCTGATTAGGACAGACAATTCTCGACACGATTCGTTTGCACATTACAAGGCGAAACGCAATTAAAAAATTTAGATATGAGTCTAATTAATCCGTTTCACCTGTTTAGACATGAGTCGTGTCATCTGTTTCGACGCGATACAATTAGAAAATTTTTAACACGTTTAATACTCAAACTTGTAAAAATAAAACCCGTGTCAAGAAGAATTAATGATATCGTAAAACATATTTTACCAATACAAAAGTCATTAAACACAAAGAAAGGCTTAACTCAATAGTACGATTTCCATTAATGTCAAGTGAACTTATTCATATTGTCCCTCAACGTGATAAAACAAGCTGCCGTGTTTCATGTGTTTATCGTGTACAGAGGTTAACGGGTGTTTTTGTACAAATTAACATATGGCATTGGGTCGACATCTAACATGACAAAACGTTTAATAATCATGTTAGTGTTGTCGGGTAATGTGACCCACTTTAATAGCGAGGCGAGTTCGTACCAAGTCAATTGAATGCGTTCGTTAAACTCGTCATGTTCGGATTAGCCATATTTGCGTGAGCTTTGTCTCAATACTACCCGAGACGAATTGTCAACCCAAATCTTAATCGATCTTCGTTTCATCTTGAATCAACATCAAATATCACAAAATAATGAACTTATCACGTAAAGGAGATTAGTGACATTATTACCAAGGACATGCCATGAAAAATGTACAAACATCATACTTGGGAGCTTCAAATTTTTGGAACTCATTGAGATTCCAAAAAATAAAAAGGACAACTAAATAATACAGTTAAATTTACAAGATAGTAGTTAGAGAAAGTAATGAACGTATGAATATTAGGTAATATCTTATACTGTTTATGTTATCTATAAAAATAATTTAACTATTCTTTTGTATACCTCCGGAACATTTACGTCTTGCTTATTATAGATTTTTACACACACACACACACACAAATAGAAAAATATATATTTGTTAATCGAGGATGCAAATAAAGGGTATAAGGAGGAAAAGATAATATTGTCGAGGGAAAGGAATTCTAAGCATTTAACATTGCCAACTAAACAGGAATGGGCAAAAAGTGGTGCGGAAGCTTTTATCATTCCTCCATTTCCAGAACAGCTTTCACTATGCATTAGACGTTCACGAAACGAGAGAATAAGGGCGCGCATGTCTATTTCTCTGTTTCTATTCCAAACCTATTTCAGAAATAGATTTGAAATAGAAACTCGTTTGGCAACGTAAATCTGTTTTTCTATTTCTGAAACAAAAATCTATTCCAGAAATAGATTTTGGCCCAAAACCAGAAACAAAATTTTTTTGTTTCTGGCAGAAATAGAAAAATCTATTTCTGTTCCAGAAATTATTTCTAGAACAGAATGGTTGTCATGCGCACCCTAAGATGCCATTTGCCTCGTGTAATGCTCAAATTAATTACTTTGTTATTTTTTTGTCCAAAAATTAATTACTTTATTTAAAAAGTAAGAATAAAAATTATGATTTTCAATTTGAATGAATGGGATCCGGCAGCCGAAAAGTCTTTTTCTCTCCCTCTTCCTTGTCTTCTCTCTCCATAGTATTCTTCAACCTTCGGTGACGGAGGAGGGTTTGAGCTGGTATCACCCCTCCTCCTTCCTTCTCTTGTTGATTTTGTTTGAATTTTCTTGTTTATTATCTCTGGGTTTAAATTTGGGAGCTCTCTTGTCCCGGTCTAATTCTAGATAGAGAGTTTGAACTCTTCCAATATACTTCTAAATCTAGAAGCTATCATCTCCCGATCCAGATTTGAGAGTTTAACGAACACGTGTTCGGAGACTTGATACCTTGTGCTTTGTTAGTGTACATATTACCTGCTTTCAATTTCAATGATGATTGTAAGAGCTCTGGCGTCTTATTAAACCATAAAAACTTCCTCTCTCAAACATTAAATCCGTGTTTATTCAGCATATTTTGATCGTCTCAGTACAACGATGGGTAGAGAAAGCTGAACCTATACACGCGCTGCCAATTGACAATATATGTAGTTACTAGATAAGGAATTTACAACATGTGCTCATCACCAATGATAATACAAGATCCAATGATCATCTATCGCTTATTTCGCTTAACGGATCCATTCCTATGAAATGAATGTATGCTCAATTGTGCTTTGTTGATCCTAAGGGTAAGCAGTTTCAAGTTCCGTACATATTTTACTTAGAATCTGAACCTACTCGTCGGAACAATTTTTCCATTTTTCGAACCTAAAGCTTACCCTACATATCTTGAAATCTGGAACTTACCTCGTTACAAATTACAAGGTTAGTTTCAGGGTCTATACAAGTTTCACTTTTATTATTAACTAAATAATTGTAGCGAATAATCACATTTAATTACCACTATTTACTGCTACGATTCACTGACCACAATTCATATTTAGATATATGAATAAATATAAAACATTATCAATTGAAATTTAACAACAAGAAATTCTACTTACCTTTATTGATGTTCAATTGTGGAAGTGCTCAAGAACTTCATTGAATCACTAATACATCTTCGATCTAATCTCAAACCACGATGGTCCGAATATGATCACAAAGAAAGATATTCACATTTGCAAAGTAAATGCAATCGATTCTCAAAGTAACGATATTTTACCAATTTTCTCATTTGTTTGTTCGAGAGAGAGAGAGAGAGAGAAGGAAAGAACGTACGTTCATTTATTCTTTTTTTTTAAATCTCTCCTAACGTATCCCTTCAAAAGTTATTTTCAACTTCCTTGTAGATAACAAGACAGTACCCTTTCAAACATACCTCTTCATGGGCCCTCTCAATTGCATCTTTTCATCAATAAACTCCATCATGGACATAATAATACATCTCTCACTTTGACATGACAGGTTTGATAATTCTTTATCAAGAATGTAAGGCATTCAACATCATCTACTTTACAAACAATTCATATTGACAAATACGTTGTGCGACCAGTGAATACACCTACACTTGGGAGCTTAGTTATGCACCTATTAGGAATATATAATAGCTACAACCCCAAAAGGAAAAATAATGTCTCACAATACCCCAGACAGATTTTGTTACATCCATCCAAGTGTACCTATCTCTTAAAGGCTATACTTGACTATTTTTTACCCACTATGTATTTACAATTATATCCATATGTAGATGTAAAATAATAATAGTGTTCATTTGCACTCATGTCTCTCTCCATTTCTGAATAACTGCTTTTCTAGACGCGTCCCATCAAGCCATATTAATTTCATGATTGTCGGTAACATGCTAAAGCGGCAACATTGATCCGTCGCTTTGAGAACATAGTCAGAAGTAACATAAGGTATAAAATGAGGTAATCAATTCAAAAATTGCCTCAAGGATTCACACGATGAGTAAACAAAGATAATTATACTCATCTTCCTTATCGGTCATATATAGCACATGTAGTATAAATTACATTCTATAGTGGATCTCTCTTTTCATAAGAGAAAATATTATTTATCAAAATATATCCATTATACAAATCTTAGCCTAAACATAGTTACATGCTTCTCATGTATATATGTTTAGCTCGAGTGCCATATTAGGTCACTCTCAACAGCGCCCAATTACGCTCTTACAACCAGTTCCCATCAGGCATGCATGATTGTGGAACTATCTTGTCCGATCTTATCACATATTAATCATAAACCTCATCTTGATTCCAATCAAGATAATGTAAATATATTATGTATTGAATTGCTTTTTCGACTTCTTTTATACACATCATCTCATCTCAGTTCACTTACTCTAGTGCTGGAGGCGATTGCTCATGTAAGTGAGCTAATCATTGCTTATTGACATACTTTCCAACAATATATGTGTGTTTATGCCAGTCTCACTATATCTCTAATGAAATTATCTTCCATGTCAATACGCTTCGTTGTACCATGATACTTAAAACTTTTATGTAGGTAATATCTGTTTGACTATCACGATCAACTATCACTAGTCTTGGAATATCAGTGACAATGGCTAAATTCTTCAAGAAACATTTTAGCAATACTATTTCTTCCACCGTAGCAAAGCATGCAATAAATCTAGCCATATTGTACATGGAGCTGTGCATATTTGTTTCTTGCTACTTCAAGAAATTGCACCTTTATTTAAACAAGAACGTATAACCAGATGTGGATTTACGCTCATCCATGTTTCCTCCCCAATCAGCGTCGTAGTAACCAATTAAATGTAAATTACTTCCTTAATAATAGAGTTGGTAATCTGTATTTGCCTTTCAAAGTAATCCAAAATCCTCTATACTACTTACTAGTGTGCTTGACTAACATTTGACAGATAGCGACTCACTAACTCAATGCCATTACAAATGTCGGGTCGAGTACACATTATAACATACATCAAACTATTGACTACATTAGACTAAGGAACAATTTCCATTTATTCCTTTTCTTCTAGAGTCTTAAGACACAACTGAAAGCTCAGGCATTCACCTTGTATGATAAGGGTATAATTGAAATTACAATGCTGCATATTGTAACGTTCAAGAATCTTTTAATATAAGACTCTTGAGATGGAGAAAAAAGGTTTTTTTGAACGATCACTTTTTATCTTAACTCACAATATCAAAGTAATTTCTCCCGCGTCCTTCATTTGAAAAATAGAGGACAACCATTTTTTTATGGTAATAAACAAAAACCATTTTTTATGGTGATAAACAAACTCTTATCCTTTCTAGTTAACAGAGTATCATCTACATAAAATGATAAAATCACAAATTTATCCTCGGATTCTTTGACATACACACAATAATCTTCTTTGATTATCAAAACCCAAAAGAAGTTATGTCTCGATGAAAATGAAGGTACCACTATGCAGATGACTGTTTAAGGCCATATATCAAACAATGAAGCTCGCAAATTTTTCGCTTCTGACATTTAGCTATGAAGCCTGCCAACTGCTTCATATAGATTTGATCATCTAGTTCTCTATTGATAAATACCGTCTTTACATCTATTTGATATAATTTTAAGTCCAAATTCACAAATATAGCTGTGATAAGGCGTATAGAGGTAAACCTTACAACAAGTGATAAAAGTTTCCCCGTATTCTATGCCCTCTTATTGAGCATAGCTTTATGCTACCAAAATAAGTGTTAAACTTTTCAATGGATCCATCCGCCCTACACTTGATCTTGAAAATCCATTTATTTTCAATAATCTTGCGTCTATGTGAAAGATCAATTAAGTTCCAAGCATAGTTTGCTCTCATAAACTCTATTTCATCTTCCAAAATATTTCTTCATTCTTCCTGGTCCGGGGGTGAGAGAGCCTCTTCAATTACAGTAGGCTCTACATTGTCTTATGTAGTAGTCATAAATGTTTCCCCTTCAGTCTCAAAATAAAGACGGGAATGCTTATATGCTTATTGTTGCATAACTGAACTCTCTGTGAATTCGATTTACTAGATGATGCAACACTCTCACTAGATACAATATGTTGAGGTAAATTATTATTTTTCTCAATCAACATTAGTGGGTGTGTTATCAAGATCTTTGATCTCATATAAATGGAAATCCTTATCAATCTCACCTCTATTAAAAAAAAACATTCTCCGAGAACATGATATCTCGTTACTCCATTTTACTCATAATTATATTAGCTTATTCATCTATGAATACATATTCTTTGAAGTATTTAGAGTACCTAATGAAGATACTTTTCTTCCCTCTAGGATCTAATTATCCATTTATGAAAAGAGTTGTGAACATATTCTGCCCACCTCCAAGATCGCAAATTGTTTAAATATGATTTTCTATGAGTCCATAATTCATGAGGAATGGAAGTGACTAACTTAGAGGGCACATGGTTAAATAAATACACAAGAAACAATGATGCATCTCTTAAAATGAGATAGGTAGATTTGTATGTGCCAATATAGATTCAACTATTTTCAATAGATTCCATTTTTTCTCTTAACAATCCTATTTTGTTGCGAGATATGAAGTATAGTCAAATTTTTTATAATACCATTTTCATCGCAAAGAGACTTAAATTGCTTATATGGATATTCACGTCTGCGATCGGTTTTTAATGTCTTTATTATTTAATTAACTGATTCTCTACCAAACTCATAGATCGTATAAAGCAATTCGATGCTTATGAATTATGGGAGATTGGAAAAACAAAAATATAACCGAAGCATGTGAAGTTATATATACATGTAATGAAATATGAGGCTCTACACCTTGCCCTCACATTCAATGGATCACACATGTTAGAATGTATAAGTTGCGGTGGAAAATCAGCCGTGGTTCCTTTTGCCAAATGGTTTTTCAGTTATTTTTCGTACTCGACAATGTTTACATATGGATAAGTCGATATTAGCAAGTGACCCTTGTTGACACCTGATTTTTAATCACCTTTTTCTTTTAAAAATTTAGTAGAAAATCCATAAAAATTCATGAATTAAAAAATCAATTTTGGTGATCTTGGCCAAGCCTCAGGAACCAATTTTGACCAAAAAATAAATTTTCATGTTTTTAGTATTTTTTAGCACTTTTATTTTTTTCGAAAATTCATTAAAAATCAAGAAAAAATGAGAAAATTACAAAATCAACTTTGGAAGCATTGGCCATAGGCAATCATTTTTGAACAAAAAATAATTTTTCATATATTTTTTTAATATTTTTAAAAAAATACAAAAATACTTGAAAATTTTGGAAAAATAACATTTGAGGAAAAAAAAATCAATATTTTTCTTTTAAATCTATTTTCATATTGGCCATCGCAAATTCATAAAAATCCAATTCGAGTCACATGTTCCTTCACGAACATAATCTCGAATCGGGCCTAAAAAATTCAATTCGAGTCAATTTATTTTTACTTTTCACTTTTATGAGTTGTAACATTGTCTTCTAATATTTTAAATTTTCATCTTGACCCAATTTTATTCGAAATGAACCAATCTTATAAAATGGTCTTAGTTGAATTTTGGATTTTAGCCCCTAAGTTAATAAAAAAATAAAATTAAACTTTTTCTAGAGGTACCCATAAGGTAAATTTCGACCAAAGCATAAAGAAGGTGTGTTGAAAATTGTGTGAAAATTTGAACTTAAAGAAATATTTTTTTAGGGACTAAACTACAAATACTTAAAATCTCGAGGACTAGAGTACTAATACATGGTACTTGAGGAATTATTTCGTAAATAATAAAAAGAAGAGTTGGTGGAGAAATTAGAATAAATAAGGGAAGATGGAGAAGATGAGATAAAGAAGGAAAGATGGAGAAGAGAAGATGGAGATGAGGAGATGAAGAAAATAAGATGATAATAGAGAAGGCAAGATGAGATGAAGAAGAGTTAGTGGAAAAATTAGAATGGGAGATGGATGAATAAGCTATAAAATGAGGAAGAAGTGAGCTTGGGAAGGAGGATTTTTTGGAGAGAAAATTTTGGATATTTAAGAGGGTTTTGGGAGATTGAAGAAAAATTTGAGAGAAAAAAATACCAAAAGAGAGAAAGAGAATTTTGAAGATGATGGGAGTTTAAAGTTAGGGGTTATTATCACAAATTCCTTCATCGATCAATATAAATCAAGAGTTCATCCTCGTCAACGAGCAAGCAAATTCGAGTTAAATGTTTTTATTTATTCATTTATCTGTGGTTTTTGTCGCAAATTAGCACAAATTGTATACACTTTCTCCATCTCTCTATTTCCCCATATTTTTATGTAAGGCAAAGGAAAACTTCAAATCAACAGTAAATACCATGGAGGTGCAAAGTTGGCCAAGACAAGCCCTAAATGTCCATCAAATTCTCAACCGACCCATAGATGAACGTTGGCCCGAATTGTTGAATCAATTCATTGTATTTTATTTTAAAAAATTCAAACCTCAGAATGGAGAGGATAAAGTCTATCCACTAGAGGTCGTTTAATTCCTGCAATTTAATTCCTGCACCATTAAACCCCAAAGGGAAGAGTCAAGCCAATGCTAGGCCGCCTATTGGATGTTTTTATTTTATAGTCATTTAAATAGCTGCAATTTAAATTCCTGCACATTAAACCCCAAAGGGAAGAACCAAGCCAATGTTAGACCGCTCATTGGAGTTTTTTACTTACCGTCATTTAAATACCTGCAATTTAATTTCTGCACCTTAAACCCCAAAAGAGAGGGCCAAGCTAGAGCTGGGCCTCCTATTGGAGGTCTTTATTTACTGCAATTTAAATTCTGCACTATTAAATCCCAAAGGGAAGAGCCAAGCCAATGCTAGGCCGCCCATTGGAGATTTTACTTACCGTCATTTAAATTCCTGCAATTTAATTCATGTATCATCAAACCCCAAAGGGAAGAGCCAAGCCAATGCTAGGCCGCCCATTGGAGGTTTTACTTACTATCATTTAAATTCATGTAATTTAATTCCTGCACCATTAAACCCAAAAGGAAAGAGCCAAGCCAATGTTAAGTCGTCCATGGGAGGTTTTACTTACCGTCATTTAAATTCCTATAATTTAATTCCTATACTATTAAACCCCAAAAGAGAGAGCCAAGCCAAGGTTGGGCCATCTATTGGTGGTCTTTATTTATTGTCATTTACTTCCTGTAATTTAATTTTTGAATCACTAGATCCCAAGATGAGTAGGTTGCAGCACTGCACAAAAGTCGTTAACTCACTCCCTCTTTCGGCTTCAGGGAAATATTTAATATTTTGAAAATGCAAAAAAAAAAATGTCACTCACGTATATTCCATTTAAAAAAGTGAAAATACAAAAAGAGAATACCCCACTAGACCCTTAGGAGTAAATCAAGCATGAGTTACTAAATTAGGATATCCATGAAATTAAGGTACCGAAATGGCATTAGTTTTAATTAACGGATGTAACCAAGTCTCTAAACTCATAATCTTTGGTTCGTAGAAGTAATTTAGTCCTTCCGCTAATTTACTTAGGTTTCTAATCAACCTATCAAAAATGATTAGTAGCAACTCCAAATTTTAAAACCATTTGAACAAAAAAACCAAAGTTGCAATTCGGTAGGACTTGGGAGGGTCCGTATTAGGTTAATCCATTTAGTTAGCCTAATAATCCGTTCACCCGATCAAAAAATATTTTTCAAGTCGCGCAAACCCTAAAAGACTTTCTCTAGCTAATCTTTTTATTCTTTCTAATCCAATGTAACCCAGTTTGATGTGCCAAACATTTGCATTTATATTGACATTACTAGAAGATGGAATTAAGGAAAAACAACAATTGACTTTGATATTAAACACAACAAAGTTAATGTCTCAAATCATAAAACTATTCAATACATAACCACAACCATAATAAACTATTCCAAACTTAATATCAACATAATCACCATGCGAATTCAAAACATAACTTAAGCTTAGAAAGATAATTACAAAGATCAAGTTTAACTGAATATCAAGAGCATAGAGGATATCATGTAGGAATTGAGTTCGACCGCCACTTAAGTTCAATTTATAAGTGCTGATACATTTCACCTCAACTCTAAAGTCATTTCCAACATATATCCATCTATTTTTAGACAGTATCCAATGATATTCCAATAACACTCTTTGATCTCTAGTTATATAGTCTATTGCTCTTGAGTCTATAGCTCACATAGAATGTGATTCAGTAAGTATTACAGTGATAGAGGAAAAACAACATTGTTTAAAATAATGGACTAATTTGCTACTTCTTTTGGCTCAATGCTTTTACAAGTGAAGTGACCCATTTTGTCACAATTGTAGCATTTTTATCTTGGCCTTGTCCTTCTTCGCATCGCTTGTTGCGTAGGATAGTTTTCACTTTACTAGGTGCCTGACTAATCCCCTTCTCGTTGTTATTAAATTTATAATTCCTCTTGCACTTAAAGCCCGAAATTTTATATGAATTAAATTCAGTAACATAAGCATATGTAAAATATTTAGCAACCTCTAAAGGCTCATCTTCTAACTCCAAATGAGGCATTATATCACTTAATGTAATGATATTTCATTGTGCATCATGTTGATCTTCATATGCTCAAACTATCATAAAGAGACTTGATAATAGCCTGAAATTGATTTTCATCAGTTAGAGTATGACCTGCTGTCTTAAGCTCATGTATCAAGTTTGACACTTAGCGAGCCTCTTCAATTTATTAGTGGACATACCCCCGAACTCATCTTTTAGGGTAGCTCAAATTTCTTGAGCGTTATTGAAACCTTCAAACTCACACATGAGATCATCTTGCATATAATTCAGCAACATGAGGTAAGTAATGCTATTTTTGTTTTATTTAAGCTTGATAAGCTTCTTGACCTCTTCTATGTTGAGTAGAATTCCATCTTAGGTACATCTGTGGTGTGGTTGGGGGTTTCCGAAAACCTTCTACTCTTTAAAGATATATCGAACCTTTTAATGCAATAAATGTCATAATTGCCAGTTTCTCACGTTTGTTGAAGTTAGCCACAATGATTTTAGATGCCGAAGTCATAATCAATAACAACTTTTTATTGACAAAATAAGTGCACAGTTAATACTAGCACATTTTTCACAATAACACACATATTTATTTTGCAACAAAAAGCAATAGAAATAAATGATAATTCAACAAAAGATGCTAAAACAAAAGTTCACTATGTTCCTAATCAGCTTCTGTGTTATGATTGTCTCACTATCATACATTTAGTTCAATCCGCGCAAAATTTAAGTTCTATGTGAGAATTTTATCGAATTCTACCAACTTACGAACTCCTACTAGAAATATAATCTAGATATATGATCCAATTATCACGATCTATTTAATCATAAAGATATAGCATGATGCGAATCCATATAGAAGTAATTCAAGCATCAATTAACATGAAATGCGAAAAACAAAATAAATCTCCTACTATTGTTTAAGTTTTCTCTGAACTAAAATTGTAATCCTCTTGTACATGTTAACTATGAATCAAGCAATACTTTATCTGTATGTCATTACTTACATATAAGTTCGATTCTATATTTCCAAAATCATAGGGAAATATATTTAAAAATGTAAAAATACCCCCCTAAATATATGTGTAGTTTGGGTTCCATATGCATTTTGTACTTTTAAAAGCTTCAAACATGTCCAAAAAATATACCACAATGTAGAGTCTTTAATATGAACACGTCGGTACCAAGAACGTTCTGATTAGAGCTCGCACGCGCCTACACACATGGCTTGAAAGAGTAGCATGTGCATCACATGCGCAGGCGATGAACTTAATCGACCATCCAATCCAACTCGGTCAATGTTGACAATTGATCATTGACCGATTAACTTGGGTTAGGTCTTCGGTCAAACTCGTGTCAGGCATCCCACAGGTAGATGACGTCAGCATAACTTCATGTTGATGTCAGAGTGCTAGTGATGCTTCGCATTCCATGCATGGGCGTCACGTGCCATCACAAAAAGGCACATGTTAAAGCATAAGGGCTTCTACGACAACTTCTCGGGACGAGCAACCACTTCAAATACTCGTATTAATGAGACAATGTCAATGATATAATCAAAATCAACTTTCACAGAACCAAAATTTGGTTGCAAGTGATAATTCTTCACGACCTCGATAGGTCGTTATTTTCCAGGCGTGTACGGTGCATGCAGCGTAATCCGACCTTCAACGTAAACATGCAACCACTCATGTTTCTTGTCTCAATGAGACGAATCTATCCATTTGTTCAAAAACAATTTTCATTGAACATGGGATCATGAATTACCTCCAAACAGTACGTTCTTCAAACCCAAGGTTCGCATTTTGTACCATATTCATATTCAATTATTCATTCATATTAATCAAGCTATAACTTTACGGAAACAATACAAAGATTTAAACCTATGCTCTAATACCAATGTTGGAATTTAACAATGAGAAATTCTACTTACCTTTATCAATATTCAATTTCGAAATTGCTCAAGAATTTCGTTAAATCACCGATGCATCTTCGATATAATTCTCAACTTACAATGGTCCGAATATGATTAAAGAGAAATATACTGATGTTCACAATGTAAATGCGATCTATTCTCAAAGTAATAATGTTTTTCCGTTGTTTGTTCTTGAAAGGGGGAAAGAGGGAAGGAGAGAAAGAACGTATGTTTGTTTGTATATCTCTTTTTTTTTCCCTCTCCTAACGTATCCCTTTAGAAGTTATCTTTAACTTCCTTGTAGATAATAAGACAGTGCTCTTTCAAAGGCACCTTTTCGTAGGACTTCTCAAATGGTGCCTCTCAATTGCACCTTTTCATCAATACACTCCGTTATGGGCATAATATTACATTAACGAAATGAAAGCCTCAATAATAAATATCACTAAAATTGAAAGCTCAGGCTAGTGGTTCCATATTGCACCATCATCATCGGACGACATGAAATACCATAGGATCGTGCGAAGAGATAGGTGACACCCTAGGAGTATCACTCGTTATCACGTCTCTATTTATTTCATTTTCGTTTTCTTTTTGTTAGCATGCAAAAACATACTGAAAACAAATCATCACACCAACAAGGATATATAGAACACACTACTTCGACTATTATGTATCATGATATAATTTATCATTCCTTACTACATTTCTGACCTTTACACATAACACCAACTTCTACCCTATATATTATTATGCAAGGTAGGTTTGGGGAAAAACCTAACTCCACTAACTCGACCATTGCCAAAAATTAGTTCTCTCATCTTACAAATTGTTTACTCGTGGGCTGAGCCTCCTCGTTGGACCCGGAGGGTTGTTAAACCCGTGGATGGGTTAGATGATGTCGTCATCGATCACTATGAATCGGGCGAAGTATTATTGAGGGAATCACTCGATGGGTCCCGCCTAGACCCAGATGATCGATCACACTAGTGGTACATCCATATCTACTATATCGATGAAAAAGAACTCTATTTTCATCAGGACTCTAAACTGAGGGGAAATTGTACTCTAAACCAAGGGAAACTGTAGTAGCCATCTTGGTTGTGAAAAAAGTTGTGAGACTTAGCTCCGTAAGTAAAACATTTAATTCTAAGGAAAGAGATCGACTTATTGCTCCACCTAGTAAAGAAACAAGTAAGGCTGACAAAACATAGCAACCATGCATTACTGACGAATCAATAGCAAAGTTATTGCCAATGAATAGCTTTATGCACATGAGTAACTACTAAGGGAACATATTCTCGCATAACATTTCTTTCATCATCATACATCCCATTGCTTATTTTGCTTAATAAATCCATTCTTATGAAACAAGTGTATGCTTAACATTACTAGTGCTCAAATGAGCGGTTTCAGGTTTTGTACAAGTTCCACATGAAATCTGAAATCTATTCATCAAAATAGTTTTCTCATTTTTAGAACTTAGAACCTACCCTACATACAATGGAACCTGCAACTTACCCTATCACAGATTCCAGGGTCGATATTAGGGTATATATAAGTTTCACATATATTCTTAATTAAATGATTATATTAAATCATCACCTTTAATTACCACTATTACTATTATGATTCATTGGTCACAATTCATATTTAGACACACGAATAAATATGAAATATTAATAAAGTAAAAATTTCAGTCATAAATATCACTGAAATTGAAAATTCAGGTTAGTAGTTTCAAATTATACACTTATCATCGAACAACATGGAATACCATAGTATAGTACGAAGAGATATGTCACGCCATAGGCGCGTCACCCGTTATCGCATCTCTATTTATTTCGGTTTCATCTTCTCTTTGTTAGCATGCGAAATATACTGAAAACAAATTATTACACCAACAATGATATATAGAACACACTACTTCGACTATTATGGTTTATGATACTATACATCCCTCCTTACTATATTTTTTTTACCTTTTTACATACCACCTATTTCTACCTTACGTATTATTATCCCAAGTAGGTTTAGGAAAAAACCTGGTTCTACTAACTTGACCACCACCAAAAATTAATTTTCTCATCTTATGGATCGTTTACTCGCTAGCCAAGCCTTCCCATTAAACCTAGGAGGGCTGATAAACCTATGGATGGGTTCAATGATGTTGTCATCAATTACTACAAGCCATGCGGAGTATCATTGAGGGAACTGCTCATTGAGTCCCACCTGACCTAGATGATTGAGTCACATCGACGGTACGCCACATCATCTTCCATGTCTAGTAAATCGATGAATAAGAATTCTAAGTTCATCAGGACTCCAAAATGAGGGTAAACTACTACAACCATCTTACATGTCTACGAAAAATGGGGTGGGACTTAGATTAGTAAGTGAAATCTCTAATTCTAAGGCAGGAGATCGACTTAGTGCTCCACCTGATAAAGGAACACATGAGATCAACACAACACATGTGTCAATGGCAAATCAATAGCAAATTTTTTTTTACCAATGACTAGCTATATGCATGTGAGTAACAACTAAGGAAACATGTTCATGCATAACGTTTCTTTCACCATCATACATCCCGTTATCAAACAAGGCATCTTGTCATCAAATGAGCATCCCGACATCAATCGTGGCATCGCACACCGCTGCATCCTGAAACACACGCTACTTAGGGTCCTCCCGTCATCCAATGGGGTATTACCTTTCGGTGGAATCTTGAAACTCTCCCCAGGGCGTTCATCACCAAATAAGGCATCTCAGCTTAACTAAGACATCGTCACCACCCTCGAGTGACGATAGATCTTGTCTTTTGTAAGCATCCACACAGATTGCATCACAAACACAATCAGTAGCTTATTATCTTTAAACTAAGCTCACATAACGTAGGGCCGAGGGCATACTACACAGTCGTGTGTCGTGATGCATGATAATTAACATGAATCATATTCATGCATGACCGAGCACAGGGCGGAATCTACAGCCAAAATCAGAGTGGGCATGGTTGGCGGTTAGTCAATCCATGGCCTAATCCGCCTATGGCCGAGAACGTGATTCATTTCATGATCATTAAGCATCATCCAAGCACCAAGACTAGCATCAATTGAACCTTAATGCAACTAAGACAAGAGCATGAAGGGGATCTGCCTAACTTAGTAGCTAGAGACTTCACTTACATTATGGTCGATGGGCGAGAGTGGTAAACGAGTGAATGGCTGAGGTGGAGGAAAGGGTGAGCGTGAGAGAGAGAGAGAGAGAGAGAGAGAGAGAGAGAGAGAGAGAGAGAGAGAGAGAGAGAGAGAGAGAGAGAGAGAGAGAGAGAGAGAGAGAGAGAGAGAGAGAGAGAGAGAGAGAGTGTGTGTGTGTGTGTGTGTGTGTGAGTGTGTGTGTGTGTGAGTGTGTGTGTGTGTGTGTGTGGAGAGGTGGAAATTGGAGAGGGAAGACCTATTTATATCCATTTTTGTAATAATTACTCTGATTAATGTATGTATGCTAAGTGATCCAATAATATTTATACACATTTCCTAGCTAAGGACAAGTGGTGGCATTCTAATTTGCTTGGGTGTTCATCTAGGCTCATAATAACATTATTCACTTGACCAATAATTTTCCAAATGGCTGTGACATTTAAGAGCCTAAAATTTGGTAATTATGAGCCTTAGATCATATTAATTAGGCCTAGGTATAAGTGGTCCAACGGTATGGGCTCACTTGGCTAGGGTAAGAGGAGGTGAGGCATTTCTAAGCATTGAGATGTGGCATAAGTATAACCATTGTGGGACAAATGGACTGGTCATATTGAAAGAGCACTTCTCCTTATGCCAAGTAGCCCTATTAATTACTTTTTAATCTTGGCCTAAAGATTAGGTCATGATTGCATGAGATTTGTATCACTATTCACTTGCCAAATAAGATGGTAAATCATCCAATGATTAATGTTTGGCTCATAATTGAAGCTTTGATGTGGAAGATGAAGTAAGCACATGACTCAAGTGCAAATGTCATCGTGCGAGGTCACTTGCGATCATTAATGGCCATATATGTGATCCCGTGGCCGATCAATCCATGATCAATCCATATGGTTGGGTTCGTTGAGCCAAATTCATGGCCGACAAGGGCTTGCAGGACCTCACCCAGTTGCCAGCTGGCGACTGCAAAGAAAAAAAAAGAAATGAGAAAAAGGAAATAAAAAAATAATTTAGAAAGGTAATTATCTTTAGATGAAAATGTCATTGATCGGCCGGAATGTTTAACTGAGATCATACCCTTATTTGAACCTATCGCAACTACTTCAAGATCTTATTTGAGACTTACATGGTCATGTTAGGCCATTCTTTGAAATAAGGTCCATTGCGTGTCTTTATTTGAAAAATAAGGACTTTTCAGGTACTTATTTGGAATATTCGCTAGATTATACTGAGTTATGAATATATTAAAGATTATAAAGGAATTCTTAACTTGGAGCATGGGATCTCTTTCACTTTGGACAAGGTTTCCGAAAAATGAACACTAACCACGAAAATTAATCACCTACTCTAACACGTCAATAGTTATTGAAAAGTCCGAAAGTTTAAGGCATGCATAGTAACACTTCTCCTTATGAGTGGAAGTTGGTTTTTTTATTAGAGAAATACGTTTGATAACAGAACAAAATTTATGCTTCTAGAATAGAAATTTATTTGGTAGCAGTTGAAAATTTCTACTTGTAAAACATTATTAACACAAAATCTTCTATGAAAAATTATTGTTCATTACCTAAATTGCATATTATTCTAGAAAAGTAAAATGAAAATGCTAATGGATTTACGTATAAGGGTGCGTATGGTAACGCTCCAGAAAAAGTGTTTCTGTTCCAAAAGTGTTCTCGGAACACTTTGGGAACAAAAATGCGTATGGTAAAAAAGTGATCCAAAAGTGTTCCGAGGACACTTTTAAGAAACAAAAACACTTTTGGAGCAAAAATGAAAAGCAAAAAAAATTGCTTCTGTGTTCCCGGAACACTTTTTAGAAACACATTTGGAACATTTTTTGAAAACAATTGGGAACACTTTCTTGAAAGTAATTAAAAATAAAAATAATTAAAGAATAAAAAATAATTAAAATAAAAATAATTTTTTCAAAAAATAAAAAATAAGAAAGATTAAAAATCGAAATAATAAGATAAATAATCAAATAAATTAATTTAAAATAAAAATAATTTTTTTGAAATAATAAAATAATAATAAAATAAATATCAAAATAATTAAAGAATAAAAATATTTTTTTTTGAAAAATAAAAATAAAAAATATTAAAAATATAAATAATTAAAATAAATATTAAAAAAATTAATTTAGAATAAAATGATTAAAAATAAAAAAATAATTTTTGAAATAATAAAAATTAATTAATTAATTAAATAATAAAAAAATAATTTTTTCGAAAAATAAAGAATAAAATTAATTTTCTAGAAAAATAAAAAATAATTTTTTCAAAAAAATAAATAATAAAAATAAAAAATAATTTTTTCAAAAAATAAAAAAATTAATTTTTCCAAAAAAAATGAAATAATTAAAAATTAAAAATATTCTAAATAATAAAATTAATTGAGAAATTGAATCATTTACAAAAGGTTTTTTTTATTAAACATCATTTATGTCAAAGTTGTATTCAATTATACTTTTCAATTACAGTTTATCAAATAGTATTTGCATTCAATTATGTGATCATATGTTTATCTACTTGGAATCATTTATGTATGACTCATAATTATAATTTTTTCCTATTTATGGAAAACATATTTCATATTCTCATTGCTCAATTCTAATTTGTCTTCTCTTTGATTTTTTTTTATTGTTGATCTCATTCATATTGAAAAATTAGGAATATAATTTTTTTTGCAGTTAATAAATGCGTTTTTGTCCTTTTTTTTCCGAGTATAACAACTTTATTCAGTTACCAAACGCGTTTCTGTTCCTTTTTTATTCTAAGAATAGAAACTTTATACAGTTACCAAACCCATTTCTGTTCCCAGAAATCGTTGCCGAGAACAGAAACAAAAAAAAAGTGTTTCTGTTCCAAAAGTTGTTCCGGGAACAGAAACGTTACCATACGCATCCTAATTTTCCATTTAATTATTTTATGCAAATGGGAACCAATTTTATGGGGAAAAATTCTACTAATGAATACGATAGCTAAGCTAATAAATCCAGACTAAAAATACAGGTAGTTCCGTTGCTTCCTCGCATATGCCTCTAGCATGATTTATGTCGCAATGACCATAATATATAAACCTTCTTCATGCCAAAACATCTCTAGTTGAGAGGTACATCATGATACATGCAGTAAACCATACCATTGGATGAGTTGATTTATGACAAGCAACGATTTTGCCATCACAACTTGAAATGGTCACGATTTGCCTAGAACATTGTGCTTCACCTTTAAGAACCATCTATACATGTATTGCACATAAATTTTCCTATTAAATCCATCAATCCAACAATTGACAAACGAAAGGTATCTACAAGTTCTAAGTCAAAGGCAGAAAATATTACTAGCTAAACTTGAAAATGCTAGTATCTTTCCAGGGGCCCTTGTCAAACCTTGGGCAACCCCCTGCCCATCACAGGTGCAGCAAACACCAAGAAATTCTGGTAGTTCGCTGAAGCAATTCGCAAAGTTAGGAAAACTCTTGGGTATGGATGAATAATGTTACACAAGTAATAATAGTCGGCATTTTGTCAAAAATTGAATGGATCCACCTATCCAAGAAAAAAACACGAAGAAACTTGAAAGAAGTAGGAGGTTTTCAATTACCTAGCATCTATTATTTTCAACAATTTGATCTAGTACTTGTTGAGAACCTAAGGAGAAATTCTAATTGACTGCATCTAAAAATAACAATCATAAATTCTGCATAGTACTTTGAAGGATGTGAAAAATATTGACAAAAAGAATCATGCATGCATTTTGCCTTCTCAACATCAAATTTCCTTTCTTTCAAGAATTTGATAAACAAGATAAATGACTTAAGAAGTCCAAAGACAGCAACAACAATACTATAACCGAGTCTTTTCTGGATTGCTCGGTCCACTTTAAAATATTTGTGCGATGCCATTTAACCAGCCGAGGTCAATTGTTCTGTCCATTTTTCCATGACTGTCTTTGGGAAAACACTGGTCGACGTTACAGAGTGGGGTTTCTCAGACAGAAGAGAGAAGGCTGGCTGTAGGAGATTAATCTCGTTCATGCAGACATCATTGGCTTTGGAAGCTCAAAGCTCCTACTCTACCACTAAGCCATCATCCAAATTCATGTATGATCTTGTCCATTCTTACCTCATGGAATTTTGGACCGAACAAAGCAATCCGAGGGAGTCTTTTATCACACTTGCTCTTCGCCTATCAATCATAAATGACTACATTGACTAGATAGATTGGTGCACAACATCGACGCTTCAGCTGTAGGAAGTCGTCATTCGACGTACAAGATTTTAGCTGCCTAAAACTGTTTGTTGTAAATTGAGACTCTTCACAACAAAAACCATGTAAACTACTGTCTAATTAATGTTAAAGAAAGTAAGAAGCATCCAGTTATGAAACAAGACTTCCCACCCATCCAATGCAATCTGTTCAGCAACAACAGAGGATCGCCTAGTGTAACGAGAGGCATTTTTCTTTTTTTTTCAATTGTCTACTACATTATGATTGAAATTAAAGTTGGTAATTCAGCTTTGTCTCAATTTGACTTTATTGACTGTGCCACGTGTCATGAATTTGTCAGTCCATTATCGTCAGACTATTGTCCAATCATCCATTAATTGGGACAATTAAAAGAAAAAGCCTTAAACCTAACGTAGATATGTCAATTTAGTCCTAAAATTTTTAATTTGATCAATTTAATCCCTAATAATTTGCCAATGTATTGCCTCTGATTAATTTTTAATAGCCAATCGCTAACTTGGGTAATTTTTGTAATTTATTTATAATAAAAAAAATGTGAATTTTTTTTCCTTTTTTCCATTTTTCTTTTTCTTTGTGCTTCATTAAAAATAAAATTTCAAAAAAATACAAATATTGTTCATATCAATGTGAGTCGTGCCACTTAAAATGGTTGATGTCTACATCAATCGTTGCCAGCAAAAAATAATTGAAATGACTACATTGATAAATTGTCAAAAGATTTAGGACTAAATTAGTTAAATCAATCTTTACCAAAAAAAAATTAGTTAAATCAAAAGTTTAGAATCAAATTGACATTCATACAATATATTTAGAAATTTCTTGATAATTTTCCACCCATCAACCTATTATTTGTCAATTGTACTAATATAAGGTTTGAGAATTTTTATAGAGCTAAAGAATTTATATGAACAATCAATCTGCCATTAAATCGGGTTTGCGAAAGGTGTTTTGCAGGGATCTACCAGACCATACGCTAGTGCATCAATTGATATCGCCATGTGATGTTCTATATGCAAGTGTACCCTAAGCAATGCCCTTGGGCTGCTCCGAGAAATCAAGAGTATTCAAGAACTAATAGCATCTTATTAGGGTAGAAGGACATCTCAAGTGCCAAAATTTATGCACGGTGCTCACTTTAGTGCCTAATTTTTTCACCGACTCACTTAAATGCCAAATCAAAGAAAACAAATGACCACTAGAATGCCAAATGTGAGAGATTTCAGCCAAAAAAATATACATGACATTTATATTTAAAATATTTTAGTGCCACATCATTTAGAATTAAAAAATAACTCCACGAGTAAATTTTTTAATAAAAAAAGTCTACGTGGAAATTTTATTAAAAGATTCAGTCTTAAACTTAAAAATAAGCTAAAATAGAAAAAAATTTAAATAAATAAATAAAAGCCTCGCCGCTACTAGGCATTTTTTTTTACTTTTTTATCTTATAGTTTTTTTTATTGCTGACCAGGATCCTTTGACGAGTCATCTAGATGCCACCTAAGATTTCTAATAAAATTCACCGCAGTTGGCATTCAAATAATCATTTTTCAAAAAAAAATTGACATTGAAGTGATCCAAAAAAATTTGCTACTAAAGCAAGCGTTGTATGCAAATTTTGGTGTTTCTAGTGTCCTTTTGCCATTTATTAGTGTCCTATCTAAATTTTTGAAATTGGACAAGGCTGGTTGGACCAGAAATTTTATTTGATTTCATAATTTAATTAGGGAATAATTATGAAAAAAAGTCTTCAATCTATTATACAGATATCAATTCAATCATAAACTTTTTAATTTGACTAATTTAGTCCTAAACTTTTTGACATTTTGCTATTATACTCCTTCCAGTCAATTTTAGCTAGCAATCACTAACGTAGATGCCATATATCCTACGTGGTGCGGTCGACATTGACATGGATGATTTTTTTGTATTTTTTTATATTTTATTTCGTATGTTTTTCCTTTGTTTCACTCATTAGCCATGGCAACCAATAGAGAAAGAAGGAAAAAAAAAGCAAGAAAGAAAAGGAATGATAAAAATAATAAGGAAAAATAAAAATCCAGAAAAATTTAAAAGAATGAAAAAAATCATTAATGTCAGCGTCGATCGTGCTACATTTAATGGCTAATATTTTATGTAATGAAAAAAAAATCATCAATGTCAGAGTCGATCGCGCCACATTTAATGGCTAACATTTTATGTCTAGGATTGCCGGCCAAAATTTGTTTAACAATTTAGAATTGAACTGGCCAAATCAAAAGCTTCGAGACTTTTTTTTTCTTTTTATGATTTTCTACTCAACTGGTGTATCTCCACTATGCTTCAGATCTCTGTGCCTCTTTTATCGCTTACAAAAAAGAAATTAGATCCGAGATCGACGAATCTTGTCGACTATCAAATCACTATGGATAAGGGAGGCAATGACCGTCATTGTTGCCATAGACAATATCAGTGATACGACACAGTCGAAACCAAGGAGTTCGCCGACATTTCTTGGAGCACCACGGCACCGGCCAAAAAGTACCATCCTCATTTGTACTCAATAATATAGCATAATAAGTATTTATCGACGGACATTAGCAATCAACTTCCTTTTCGAATGACTAGATAGACACATGAAAGCTACATTATTTTCCCATGCTAAATTAAGAAACAAGTCGTGCTAGGATTATCGAGATTTTACTAAAACTAGTGCTCAGTGACAATAGTGAAGGCCGGCGATCCCGACACCCTAGGACCTCCGTAGTCGTATTCTAACAACAAAATAACCATGAGATCGTGCTTGCGTACCTGATTTCGCATCCATCTTCACGCGGCGCGGAAAACCGACGAACGGGCCTTGGAATCTTGGCGAGACGAGCTCGGAACTTCCCCTTTATGCCCTCCGGTCGCCTGGCGTCGATGAAACTACCTCTCACCTCGTGGCTCTCTCTCCCACAAGCCGTATGGAGAAGAAGAAGAGGGATAATGGCATAGAATCAGGGTTAAAGGGGGGTCCAAGCCTTATATTAACTTCCAGCTGGGCCCTTCTATCACGGGCCGGGCCGGAATTCGGCCCACACTAGCCAGGCCCATATACGGCCCATTAAGAATCCTTAAATCCTACTTTATTAAACCAATACCTTATACAGTAAATTAATACCGCATACGATCAATTACAATTACAATTAAGGCGAGCCCACATACGGAAAACTCTAACATTCTCCTACTTGGGCGAGCCTTAATTGAAACTGTACTTTAGTGCGCGCCTTTATATTGGTTTAAGGATTAATCTTAATGGCCAATCCGATCCCATAAAGTCTTAAACACCGGATCATGCCAGTAACTGCGTCAGCAGACACAAAGCCATCCATGGTCACGAATGTTCTTAACTTTACTGATATGGATTTAATATGGTAGTGTAGCAATTGGATAACACCTCAAAAGAGATGTACTTTATGTGTTATCCACTTTGTCGGACACTATTCTCTTTCTTTATGTGACACTAAACCTGACGTACCACTAGAGAATATCTGTATGGTTCCAATGAACCTACATATGTCTCAGCTTTATAGTTAACTTTTCTTTATGTGTAACAAGACATATAAACATGGCTAATATCCAAATGCCCATAGCCAATACTCGAGACTTACACATATCTCAAGATTTACTAGAATATGTATTTAACATTAATAGTGCTGCAGGCACTTCAATACATATCTTTATATTACAAAATGTAATAAAATACAGATGTAAACTTTGTTAGAGCAAACTGAAATATGCCTCCCACTAAAACACAGCATCCAATGATGCCACTAAGCCCATACTAATGACATGTCGTTCAAAAACACATGGGCGAACTCCTTTAGTTAGTGGGTCTGCAACCATATCATCTGTAGAAACATGCTCTACTGCAACGTCGCCTTTCTGTACGGACTCCTTAATGGTCAGAAATTTGACCTCCATATGTTTAGACCCCTTAAGACTTCTGTTGTTGTTAATAAACAACACTGCAGAACTGTTGTCACAGTATAACTGTATGGGTCTTTCAACAAAATCAAATACGGTCAACTCCCTGATGAGGTTCCGGAGCCAAATAGCCTGAGTAGCTGCTGAAAAGCACGCTATGAACTCCGCTTGCATGGTCGAGGAGGATATAGATTTCTGTTTCTCACTTTTCCAAGATACTGCACCGCCCGCTAATATGAATATGTAGCCTGTAGTCGACTTCTTGTCGTCCTGACACCCCGCAAAATCTGAATCCGAGTATCCAATAAGTTGCAGGTTCTGAACACGCCTGTATGTCATGATGTAGTGCCTTGTCCTCTTCAAGTACCTCAAGACCTTCTTGGCAGCAATCCAATGAGCATGTCCTGGATTCGACTGGTATCTGCCTAGAAGTCCTGTCGCAAAAGCGACGTCCGGCCTAGTACAAACTTGAGCATACATGATGCTCCCAAGTGCACTAGCATAAGGTACATTCTGCATTTGGCATTTCTCCATCTCAGTCTGAGGACACTGCGAAAGATTCAACTTATCACCTTTACAGACAGGAACTATTCCCGGCTTGCAATCCTGCATGTTGAATCTCTCCAGAATACGATCTATATATGCCCTCTGAGATAATCCCAAAATATGGCGTGAACGATCCCTATGGATCTCAATGCCAAGGACAAAAGACGCCTCACCAAGATCCTTCATGTCAAAATTCTCTGACAGCATGCGCTTCGTCTCATGTAACAGATCAACGTCACTGCTCGCCAGTAGAATGTCATCCACATAGAGAATAAGGAAAATGTACTCTCTCCCACTGACCTTGCAGTATATACACTGATCCACTTTATTTTCCACGAAGCCAAATGAAGTCACGACGCTATGAAACTTGAAATACCACTGCCTGGATGCTTGTTTAAGGCCATAGATCGACTTCTTTAATCTGCATACAAGGTCACTGGAATCATCAACCTCAAAACCTTCAGGTTGAATCATATAGACTTCTTCTTCAAGATCTCCATTCAGAAAAGCAGTTTTGACGTCCATCTGGTGTAACTCCATATCAAAATGAGCTACTAAAGCCATAATCACTCTGAAAGATTCTTTAGAAGAGACAGGAGAGAATGTTGATTCATAATCTACTCCCTCTCTTTGAGTGAAACCTTTGGCTACCAGTCTGGCTTTGAACTTCTCTACCTTTCCCTTGGAATCCTTCTTCGTCTTGTAGACCCATTTGCAGCCGATCGCCCTATGACCTGCAGGCAACTTGACGAGATCCCAAACTCCATTATGCCTCATGGACTGCAACTCATCCTGCATAGCATCCAACCACAGGTCTGAATGTTCACAGCTAATAGCATCCTTATAAGTAACTGGATCAACTACACAGCCAATGTCATAATCCTGTTCACCCAGATAGACCATATAATCCGGTGGAATCGCTGATCGTCTTTGCCTAATAGACCTCCTTAGTGGAATTTCCTCAACTTGAATTTGTGGCTGTGGGGCTTGATTTACTTCATCAGGAACGGTATCAACCATAGGATCCTGAAGCTCAACAGACACAGTCTCCGGTATGGGAAGCTCCATAACAGTCTGTGATGGTAGAGACAATGAAGCAGTATTTCCCGCCGTACTGTCACTTTCAATAGTCTCTGAACAAGTACCTTTTTCGGCTATGTCAAATTCCAGAAACTTGGCTGTCTGTGAATCTACAATCCTTTGGCCTCCATTAGGATTGTAAAATCTGTATCCCTTGGAATGATCTGGATAGGATACAAAATAGCACCTAGTGGTCTTAGGATCCAACTTACTTAAAGCTGGATTATATAGCTTCACCTCTGCAGGACAACCCCAGACCTTCAAATGATTCAGGCTAGGTTTCCGTCCAGTCCATAACTCAAAAGGAGTCAATGGAGCAGCCCTAGTGGGAACTCGATTCAGTATGTATAGCGCCGTCTTCAAAGCTTTACCCCAAAGGAACTTAGGCAGGTTGGTCCTACTTATCATACTCCTCATCATATCCATTAAGGTGCGATTTCGCCTTTCGGCCACACCATTTTGCTCAGGGCTCCCAGGCATAGTAAACTGAGCTACTATCCCAGAATCCTCTAAGTATTTGGCAAATGGCCCCTTAAGCTGTCCAGCATCGCCATGTCTGCCATAATACTCACCACCACGGTCAGACCTCACAACCTTGATAACTTTTCCCAACTGTTTCTCGACTTCAGTCCGAAATATCTTGAATTTATCAAGAGACTCAGATTTTTCTTTAATCAAGTACAGATAACCATATCGGGAATAATCATCAATAAAAGTGATGAAATAATAATTTCTACACAAGGTTGGAGTATAGGGTCCACTTATATCAGTATGTATGACCTCCAACAGGTTAGAAGTTCGGACTGCACCCTTTTTCTTTATTTTGGTCATCTTGCCTTTACAACAGTCTATACAAGTTTCCAGGTCATCTTTAAGAGTAGGTAAAATGTCGGCTTTTACAAGCATTTCTACTCTTTCCCTGGAAATGTGACCAAGACGTTTATACCACAACTTGTAAGACTGCTCTTTAGGTAAAGGCCTTTTGGAGACAACTCTTTCAGCTGTATAAGCTGCGTATATTTCATTGGGAGTTAAACACAATCTGTACAATCCATTGGACATATTGCAGTACCCAACCTGATTTGAATTATAGAACATAGAAACCACATTGTTCTTTATTTCAAAGGAGTAACCACACATGTCCAAACATGATACAGAAACTAAGTTCCGTCTGAAGGAAGGTACATAGAAAGTGTTTCTTAACATCAAATTAAAACCAGACTCTAGAATTAAAATGACATCTCCCACGAACTCAACAGTAGCTTTATTATTATCTCCCACTGTGAGCTTTGACTCATCATGATTTGGCTTCCTCCGGTTTATGAACCCCTGTATGGTAAATGCAACATGATTAGTCGCACCACTATCTAGCCACCAAGAACTGGATGGGGCTTCAGATAGATTGGATTCACAAACCAGTGCAAAAGAATCAATACCTGTCTGCTCACGTTTAGATAACCAGTTCTTATATTTAGCACAGTCCTTCTTCATGTGACCCGATTTCTTGCAGAAGAAACAGCGGTCACTACCCTTCTTAAAGGATGTTTTCTTTGGACCCTATTTTCCTGATGGACCAGTGGTAGGATGAGTACCTTTATGAGTGTGAGATTTAAGACATTTGCCTTTCCTATTAGTGGAACTGGAGGCAACCAAGGCAAGGTTTCCCGTATCCTTCCTCAATTTTTCTTCCTCTGAAACTGCTCTTGAGATCAAATCATTTATAGACCAATTTTCATCCTGAGAGTTGAAGTTGGTCTTAAGGATCCCAAACTCAGAGGGAAGGGTGTTTAGGGCTTGGTGTACCAGCACATCTTCAGCGATTACAGAACCTAAGGCATTTATTTTTGTGTGCAAATCCAGCATTCTTAGGATGTAATCTCTTACACCTCCCACACCCGTATACTTCATATTAAACAGCTGCTGGATGAGTGTTCCAACCTGAGCATTAGATGATACTCGATACCTGGCTTGCAGGGTTTCCATCATTTGTTTTGCGGTGCAGTCAGTTGGGAGGCCACTCAGCAGATGTTCCTGGATGGATCTTCTCATTGACAGTAAGCAGATCCTATTGCTCCTTTCCCAGGCAGCCAAATGCGCCTTCTCAGACCCTTCACTAGTCTCCTCGGGAACAGCAGGTTTATCTTCAGTAAGGGCAATATGAACATCGGCTATTTCCATGGCAAACAGAAAATCCTGCCTCCATTTCTTGAAATTCGAACCATTCAGAACCTCTATTACGGAGTTGCCACTCACAGAAAAGGCGACTGAAAATTAAACAATATTCACCATTAGCATTATGTAAGCACAGTGTAACTTTAAATCCTTAAAAGTACACATTTCAGAGAATTACACACATCATCATATAATCACCTTAGGGCAGAATACATGACATGCAATTGTAAATTCTCTACATGACAACGACCATGAGAATATATTCCAATTTTTCGTGAAACACCACCTTTGGGTGTATGAATCACTAGAATTGGTCACCTCCCAATCATATGTTGTTCATGTATCCCTCCATGATCTGACATACAATTACCTCCTTCGGGAGTATAATCATATATCAAAACAGGAGACATCCCACCACAATATGAGACTGATATTTCTCCAATTTGACTGAGTGTGCCACTTCGGCGGTCACAACCTAATTAAATTTTTGAAACTCTCTCACACCAGGGATATAAACTTTATAGCTCACATTTACCATACAGTGTGATTTTAAACTTGATGACATGGGCAATTGTCATTAAAATCACAATCATTGCCAACAGTATTGTTTTCTGTATGTGTGGGTCCCACACGTGTCATTGCTCAATTAATGCTCTACACAATCCTTATGTGGTATTCCATAAATGAGCCAACCTTATTTTTCCCAAAAACCGTATGGAAAAAATTTCACAAAATGAAAATGACGAAAATACCCCTGAATTTCATACTGGAGCAAGGGTTTTTCGCATTTTCCAAAACCTTAGAGGGCTCAAAAAATTAATTTGAGCATACCACAGTGTAGAGAATTTCCATACGAGCACAATGGTGAAAAAATCACCCCAATCGGACCAATAGTCAATTGACCGGTCAACGTCTAATAGTCAACGGCTAACCCCCGGTCAACTTCTAATGGTCAACCACTAACCAGTCAACGCCTTATGGTCAACCGCTAACAGCCAGTCAACGTCCAACGGTCAACAACTGACCGGTCAACGTCCAACGGTCAACCGCTAACAGCCGGTCAATGTCCAACGGTCAACAACTGACCGGTCAACGTCTAATGGTCAACCGCTAACAGTCGGTCAACGTCCAACGATCAACAACTAACCGGTCAACGTCCAACGGTCAACAACTAACCGCCGGTCAACTATCAACTACCGGTCAGCGTCTAACAGTCAACGCGCCAGCTAATGGTCAACGGAGCCACGCGCGGCGGCGGCGAAACTTCAGGCGGAGCGTGTGGGCGCGTATGACGTCCTCCGGTGGCCCGTGACCCATCAAAACGCTCGTCTCGACGAGACGAACGCAAACATGCCATCAAAATTCAATTTTACCATACCAAAAATCACGAAATCATGGCAGAACCCGTATGTGCTAAAACCGAGCTACGGCGGCTCTGATACCAACTGAAGGCCGGCGATCCCGACACCCTAGGACCTCCGTAGTCGTATTCTAACAACAAAATAACCATGAGATCGTGCTTGCGTACTTGATTTCGCATCCATCTTCACGCGGCGCGGAAAATCGACGAACGGGCCTTGGAATCTTGGCGAGACGAGCTCGGAACTTCCCCTTTATGCCCTCCGGTCGCCTGGCGTCGATGGAACTACCTCTCACCTCGTGGCTCTCTCTCCCACAAGCCGTATGGAGAAGAAGAAGAGGGATAATGGCATAGAATCAGGGTTAAAGGGGGGTCCAAGCCTTATATTAACTTCCAGCTGGGCCCTTCCATCACGGGCCGGGCCGGAATTCGGCCTACACTAGCCAGGCCCATATACGGCCCATTAAGAATCCTTAAATCCTACTTTATTAAACTAATACCTTATACAGTAAATTAATACCGCATACGATCAATTACAATTACAATTAAGGCGAGCCCACATACGGAAAACTCTAACAAATAGCACGTCGTTAAATATTTATTTAGTATATTTATGCTCATTTAAACACAAATGTGGTATTGCAAAATAAATTGGTAAACAAAAATTCCACTATGCTTATGACATTAAATAATCTGTCCCCTACATCAATATCCATCCAAAACGAAGCATCTCTTGCAATATAATAAACCTACCTAGGGTTTTAGTATTTTTGTGGATATCTTTCAAAAGCTAATCATCATTCCACGAATAATAAAGTAAGCTGGGAATCTGGTATTTTCATAAGAGAATGCAAACATGCGACACTAATGATCAATTCTAACTTATTCGTTTGTTTATCATGCATGTGGAATCTTATATTGTTTCTTTTTTTTGACGTGAAAGGTCTACTTTATATGTTATGAGAGATCAAGTCGTAGCATGGGTCAAGTTCCAATCTCGAATTGAAAACAGGCCCTATTGCCCTTGTTTCAAAAGATTGAAATTGGGAACTGAACTAATCGGTTTCGAAATCACATGTTCTAATATGGTCATTTTTTCATAGATCAGGAAGTGAAAACAAGTCAAACCAGTTTGAATGTGGTCATTCCTAATTTTTCACAATTTCTGAGAATTTTTCAAAATTTTCCGAGACAATTTGCTCATAAGGGGTCAAAATGTCAGTAAGGCAAATCATCAAAAATAGGATTGATCAATCGAAATTGCCCGTTTCCTTGAGGTTTTTCTGCATTTTGTGAAATTTTTCAAGACAATTAACCTATGAGGGGAAAAATCTTCATTTAAAAATATCATGAATGAAAATCATCGAAAATAAGATTGGCCAGTCAAAACGGCCCGTTTCCTAATTCTTAAGGTTTTTCTGAATTTTCTGAATTTTTGACACAATTTTCCCATAAGGGGCATGTTGACACTTGATTTTTAATCATTTTTTTCTATTGCTAAAGTAATAAAAAATCCATAAAAATTCATAAAATTGAAAAATCAACTTTGGGGACCTTAGCCAAGCCTAGGGAACCAATTTTGACCAAAAAACGATTTTTCATATTTTCAGTATTTTTACGTATTTTTTATTTATTTATTTTCGAAAATTAATAGAAAATCCATAAAAATTCATAAAATTGAAAAAATCAACTTTGGGAACCTTAGCCAAGCCTAGGGAACGAATTTTGACCAAAAAATAATTTTTCATATTATATATTTTAATTTTTTTTAAAAAAAATACAAAAAATATTTGAAAATTTTGGAAAAATAACATTTGAGGCCAAAAAATACACAAAGATAGTTAATATTTTTATTTTAAATCTATTTTCATATTGGCCATCGCAAATTCAGAAAAATCCAATTCGAGTCACGTGTTCCTTCACGAGTATAATCTCGAATCGGGCCTAAAAAAATTTAATTTGAGTCAACTTATTTTTAACTTTCACTTTTTATGAGTTGTGACATTGTCTTCTAATATTTTAAATTTTCATCTTGGCCCAATTATACCCAGAATGACTTAATTTTGCAAAAGGGCTTTAATTAAATTATGCATTATTTTCAGCGACAAGAAATGAGCTTAAATTTGACATGTGGTAAATTTTGGTGTGTCAAAAATTGTGAGGAGATTTGGACTTAAAGAAATATATTTTTTTCAGGGACTGAATTGTAAATACTTAAAATTCAAGGACTAGAGTGCAAATACCTAACTCTTGAAGGATTATTTTACAAATAATAAAAAGAAGAGTTAGTGGATAAATTAGAATAGAGAAGGGAAGATGAAGAAGAGGAGATGAAGAAGAGAAGTTGGAGAAGAATGGATGGAGAAAATAAGATAAGAATAGAGAAGGGAAGATGGAGATGAAGAAGAGTTAGTAGAGAAATTAGAATGGAAGATAAGAATAGAGAAGGGAAGATGGAGATTAAGAAGAGTTAGTGGAGAAATTAGAATGGGAGATAAATATGGAGAAGGGAAGATGAAGAGGAAGAAGAGTTAGTGGAGAGATTAGAATGTGAGATAGAGATGGAGAATGGAAGATGAAAATGAAGAAGAGTTAGTGGAGAAATTAGAATGGGAGATAGAGTTAGTGGAAAAATTAGAATGGGAGATAGATGAGTAGGTTATAAAAGGAGGAAGAAGTGAGCTTGAGAAAAGATTTCTGGAGAGAGAAAATTTGAAGTGTTTGGGAGGATTTTTTTTTGAGAGAAAATTTTGGATGTTTGAGAGAGTTTTGGGAGATTGAAGAAAAATTTGAGAGAAAGAAAATACCAAAAGAGAGAGAATTTTGAAGATGATGGGAGTTCAAAGCTAGGGATTATCATCACAAATTCCTTCATCGATCAATATAAATCAAGAGTTCATCCTCGTCAACGAGCAAGCAAATTCGAGCTAAGTGTTTTTATTTATTCATTTGTTTATGGTTTTACTTGCAAATTAGCACAAATTGTATACACTTTCTCCATCTCCTCTTTTTTTTTCCATATTTTATGTCAGGAGAAGGATATCTCTACGTCAACAGCAAAAATCTCGTAGATATGCAAAAATCGGCCCAGACAAGCTCCTAAGCTGTCCACCGATTTCTCAACTGATCTGTGACTAAAAGTCCCTCTTAATTCAAAAGAAACTCTCTATATTGGGAACATAGAGAGCGAAAATCAATTATAGAAATCCCTCCCAAAAAAATGGGAGATAAGTACTCTTTCCACTCTTCTGGTTTTAGGTGCAGATTAGCACATATTTTGTATACTGACATTTCACTCTATTTTATGTCAGGAAGCCGCAGCTTTATATCAATGGTCAACCCTATGGAAGCACAAAATCGGCTTGGAGGAGTCCTCAAGCGCGCACAAATTTCAAATTGTTGAATCAATTCGTTGTATTTTATTTTAAAGAATTCATACCCCAGAATGGAGAGGACAAAGTCCATCCGCAATTTAAATACCTGCACCATAAATCCCAAAGGGAAGAGCCAAGCCAATGCTTAGCCTCCCATTGGAGGTTTTTACTTACAGTAGTTAAATACCTGCAACTTAAATACCTGTACCTTAAATCCCAAAGGGAAGAGCCAAGCCAATGCTTAGCCTCCCATTGGAGGTTTTTACTTACAGTAGTTAAATACCTGCAACTTAAATACCTGTACCTTAAATCCCAAAGGGAAGAGCCAAGCCAATGCTTAGCCTCCCATTGGAGGTTTTTACTTACAGTAGTTAAATACTTGCAACTTAAATACATGTACCTTAAATCCCAAAGGGAAGAGCCAAGCCAATGCTTAGCCTCCCATTGGAGGTTTTTACTTACAGTAGTTAAATACCTGCAACTTAAATACATGTACCTTAAATCCCAAAGGGAAGAGCCAAGCCAATGCTTAGCCTCCCATTGGAGGTTTTTACTTACAGTAGTTTAAATACTTGCAACTTAAATACCTGTACCTTAAATCCCAAAGGGAAGAGCCAAGCCAATGCTAGGCCTCCCATTGGAGGTGTTTATTCACTGTCATGTACTTCCTATAATTTAATTTTTGAATCATCAGACCCAAAAGATAAGTAGGTTGTAATACTGCACAGAAGTCGTTAACACACTCCTTCTTTCGGCTTCAGGGAATCTTTAACACTTAAAAAAATATAACAAATAAAAATATATACCATCCATGCATCCTATTTAAAAAGTGAAAACACAAAAGAGAATACCCTACTATAGCCTTAGGAATAAACCAAGCCTGAGTTGCCGAATTAGGATATCCATGAAATTAAGGTACCGAAAGGGCATTAGTTTTAATTAACTAGTGTAACCAAGTCCCCGAGCTCCTAATCTCTGGTTCGCAAGAATAAATTAGTTCTCCCGCTAATTTATTTAGGTTTCTAATCGACCTACCAAGAACGATTAGTGGCGACTCCAAATTTTAAAATCATTTAAACAAAAACCAAAGTTGCGATTCGGTAGGGCTTGGGAGGGTCCGCGTTAGGTTAGTCAAATCTAATTAACCTAATAATCCGTTAACCCCTTTTAAAATTTAAAATTTTTTTAGAGGGTCGCGACAGACTGGCGACTCCGCTGGGGATAGAGATTTTTAAATTTTCGAAAAAAGATACCAATTGGAATCCTTAAATTTTTTCGAAATTTTAAGAGTCTTAGTGGACTTAGGCCAATGAAAATTTCATGCATATCTCGCTTCTGGCGATATTGTTTGGGACTCATTGTATAGGTGTTATATGTTTTTGCAGGATGAGAGTTATAAGGGGCGGAGTGTTTGGCTAACCCCTTTGTTTTGCAGGCTCGGTGTTGGGTTTATTTGTTTAATTTCGCACATTTTTAGAAGCGCTGTTTTGATATCAATTGTTGTGCATGTCTTGCATACTCTGAGGATCACGACACCTGCACACACAAGCGTCTAAACCCAAGTCGCGAAATTCTTCCTAGAAAACCATAGATAGGGATCGAATATGCAAAGCTCTTGCGTCGATTGCGCTCGGGTTGACCATATTTTATTCCGCTCATTATCTGAATTGACAATTCTTCCCATTGTGATTTGATTGCGTGGAGGGTAAGTTTGTCAATTCAGATAGTGGGAGCCTTTTTAGGTCCATACCTTGTCTCTCCTTCTTTTATTTTCTAGAGTCCACTCCTCACTTGAGTCATGCGCATGACTATGTGATTTGCATTTCTCCAAGGTAAAAGTAAGTTCTCTAATTTTATCTTGTATTTATTTTCGGTCGGTCCATGCTAGGTGTTAGTCAGTTTTTGAGCTTGATATTACGACCATTCGTTTTAAAAGAAAATAAAAATTAAATTTGTCCCTCATTTCTTTTAATTTTTTTTTGAAAAAATGATGTAAAAAAATCCCTTCATGGGAATTTTATTAACCAATAAGGGATTTTTGTCATATTTTTATTGCTTCAATAAAAATATAATTTTCCTGAAAAATTTTCCTCTGAAAATTTCAATAAAAAGAAAAATTCCTTAAAAAAAAACTCTAGTAGACATCAAGTGATTTTATCACATTTTTCAAATTATAAAAACTTGCAAGAAAATTCTTCTCGAGAAATTCGCTCATGTTTTTCTAAGAAAATTTTCTCTAAATAAAATTAGACTAATTGACCAATAAGAGATTTTTGTCATGTTTTTTTCTCTCCAATAAAAATGAAATTTTCCCGACAAATTTTCCTCTGAAAATTTATTTCGATAAAAAGAAAAATTCCTTTAAAAAAACATCAAGTGATTTTATCACATTCTTTCAAATTATAAAAACTTGCAACAAAAATTCTTTTCGAGAAATTCGCTCATGTTTTTCTAAGAAAAGTTTCTCTAAATAAAATTAGACTAATGTCTCGGGGGAATTTCGTTAACCAATAAAGGATTTCTGTCATGTCTTTCCTGCTTCAATAAAAATAAAATTTTCCTGACAAATTTACCTCTGAAAATTTATTTTGATAAAAAGGAAATTCCTTCAAAAATTTTAGTAAACGTCAAGAAACTTTGTCACATTCCTTTAAAAAAATAAAAAAAAGAATAATAAATCTGAAAAAAATTCTGTATCAGAAATTAACCCATTTCTTCCTAAGGAAATTTTTTTTTCTTTCTTCTGATTTCTCTATAAAATAGAAAAAATCAAATTGGACTAATATAGGAGTAATGGACCGACATTTCTTGTGTCGCATACTAATTATATCCTTTTCTTTTGCAGGGAGATCCTAGATACCCCAGACGGGTGTAAAAATTAAGTTCAATAATATATCAAGAATCATATTCAGAAATACCAAAAGACGAAAAACACCGAGGCTTCAACCGTTAATTCTGGGGGGCAAACGAACATTGTCCATCTTTGACAGACAAAGTTGTGTCAATCCGTAAACTTGTATGGGCAGTGTATTCTGATATGACGGTGGATTTATACTGATTAAACATGGGGGCATATTTAATGTATTGCAGAGGATCTCGCGTCTTTTGAAAAACAATATGGATTATATAATCAGAACCCATGAAACAAATACCTTTACCTGATCAAATCAACCAGAGACCGGTCTTAAAATTTCCTCTTATCCGAAACATGCGGAGGGCTTTAGAGGACCGAGGTTCTATTAATGAACGTGGCCCACAGGAATTTCTCCCGACGCTATAGGCGACCGACACGAGCAAGTGGACGCCGAAAGAAACAAAATATGGATAAAAGTGGGCACACAACAGGTGGCCGGATTTACTACCAGCGCACTGATCGAGTTGTCATAGCGTTATTGTTCGTGATCTCAAGATGGATAGTGGGGGCCACCGCCGAACCCATCATCAATGTTCTCGATATCATCGTCTGGAGCAATTAAACAAGAACATCAAGAAGAACATTAAGCCTCGACATCTTCGGTACCTCAAATCGTTCTGTTATGCTATGCGGAAGAAACGATAGCAGGAAAATTAAAAACAAAACAAAACAAAACACGTGAAGCTTTTCTTTCATTCCATTCATCAAAGAGTATTACAACAACTCACTGGGGAGGAAAGGTAAAGCCAAACTGGGCCCTGATGACCATTACGAAAGAGCTCAACTGACTCTCCAAACAGTTGATGCTCTGGATGCACCGGGCGCTCTCGGGATCAAGCTCCGCGAGCCTAAAGAAGAGGCGATCGCACTTCTCTTTAACCTGGGCCATAGTGGCCTCGTAATGCTCAACGGCAAACTCCAGGTCCGGAACCGCTGCCCTCTCGAAAGCAATGTCTGCCGTAATGTCATCAAGTCTCTCCTGCAGCCAACCACATTTACACCTCATCACAATATTGCCTGGCTCCTGTTCGGCGTAAGTTCGGACCAAGGCCAGACGGTCCACCAACTTTCCCCTCTCACGAACCAGCCACGAAAGCTGATCGTTGGCAAACTTGAGGGCCTTTTTGTGATTATCAGCCACAAACGTAACTGTTGCCAGACGCTCGTGCCGGTCTCGATAACGGGCTTTCACGACGGCGGTCACAAGGACCATCTCATAAGCACGGTTATAGGCAGCCAGAAAATTGATGAAGAGGGTCGAGAAGTTCCGGTACTCCTTCCCTAGTTGGGTACCCTCAACAGAAGCAGCGTCCACGGTCCTAAATAAACCGAGGATTTCAGCCTTAACGGTAGAGTTTTTGGCTATATGAGCGTAACCTCTACCAAGAAGATTGTAGAGTCTCTCCCACCCAGCTAGGACTTCGGCGGATAAGGTATGGTTAGGAGAATTGGCCATTTTTGAAAGCAGAATACGAAAGAAAGGGGGAGAGAGGTGAGGCAGATGAGCGGAATGCGAAGATGGTAATCTGCTTTGAAGTAAATATTGATTTCATAGTGACGGTATCAACCAGTCAAGATTTCTCTTATCTACCATTCTCTATTGGCACCACCCTCGTTGGCTCGAATTCCCATCAGATGGCGACTGCGAGCTAAGCGAGTCCGAAATCTCCGCAGAAAGTTTGACGAGACACCGCCACTTTGAAAAAGAAGACGGAAAGATGAGCTGAGTGGAAGACACGGCAAACGTTAGCGAAAAGGAGATACGACTTGTCTTCATTGGAGGACCCGCCAGTAAATCGACGGTGGAGATCTTGACAGGGGCCCTCTATCACGAAAAGAAAAAAGAAGACAAACTGAGCGAGAAACAAGGATTTCCCCTTTGATCAAAAGCTGAATATCAGATTTTCTCCCTCGGAAAATCTAATAGCGCTGCCCGTGAAAAGGGAAGTCGTTGCTATTGCCAGAGAGAGAACTTGTCCCCATTTGATAGTCAGAGTTCATTCGCAAGAACTCGCAGGAGAAAGATAGAGAGGAAGGAGTTCTCGTGGGAGAGGAATTCAAAACCTTCACCATCAAAGCATCGGCTTTCAAAGCCTGTTACGAGAAGGCATCAACGATCTCGTGATCCCTTAAGTCCGAGAAGACATCCCGAGGCGGTCTCGAATCGGCAGTCCTAGATCCAGAAATATGTCGAGTATTAGGGGAACGGGCGCATGTTCAACCCTGGTCAAAGCTGATGAAGTTCCTTACCCTGAGGGTCTACTGGTCATGGCCATTGACGGTAATCCAGTCTCTCTGTCAATTCTTGTTACCGTATTAAGAAAATGCCGGTATAAGGTTGTAGCTCAAGCAAAGGCGACAGAGGCCTTAGAGATATTAAGGAGGAGTAGTGACCCGTTTGATATCGTCCTCACCGCAATGGTAGGGATTGACATGGATGTTTTCACTCTCTTGGAAGTCATCAATTCTAAATTAAACATGCCAGTCCTCGTAATATCGGCAAGCGATGATCAGCAAGCCCTAATGAAGGCTGTCTTAAATGGGGCCCAAGACGTCGTAACGAAACCAGTTAGAGTTCAGATGCTTCAAAACATATGGCAACACGTGGTAAGGAAGCAATTGCATGACCATGAGAACAAGCATCAAGCCTTCAATTTTGTTCCAAGCAACTGGAGAAAGAAGATGAGTTGGTCTCCCGAGCTGCATCGTATGTTTGTTAATGCAGTTCAGCAGCTAGGAATAGATTCGGCACGGCCGCAACATATACTGGAAATTATGAAGGTAGAGGGACTCACTAAAGCAAATGTTTCGAGTCATCTTCAGAAGTACAGAAAAAGGGTGAGAGAATACAATGCAGCTCAGAATCAAGAAAACCAAGGCGGGACTGATCCAAGCCTGAACGTCGAGTCTCCTCGCCACCATAAGTTCCCCAGGTTAGCATGGGGCGAGCCACTTCCCATCATCAACCAAGCTAGTAGCCATGCCATCAATCCCCCAGGCGTTAATCAAAGTATCCCCCAGAATCACCCTAATGCTCTTCAAGAGTATAGACCGCAGGAGCAGTGTATTCAGATTCCTTGGTTTGAGCACCAACCTGTGGCTAGAACTCATCCCATGATCAGCGCGCCTGCGCAGCCAGAGAATCATACAAGAAGTTATCCTGAGCACTTCCACTTCTCTAATCCTCGAATGGAAGGAGTTTTTGGCAGCAGGACAGTTGGTGATCCCCACACTTTCTCGAGTAATGACGAAGGCTCCAGCATGAGAAGTCAAATTGCTCATGGCGAGGACAGAATGAGAAATATACCGCCAGCATTTACCAACAACAATGCCCAATTCGAGCATCAGTTGCTGGAAGGTTCAAGAGATTACCCAGATGATGAGCTTACTGCCCTGATCAACCAGTTTAGGGTTGACAGACGTCCCAAGCCGCGATCAGGAGCCAGTGAGTAGGGACTCTCAAACATCGGTTATCCACACCCGAACCAACACGAGACTAGCTGATTATCGAAGAGCCACAGGAGAGGCAGAACTGATCTTGAATAAGTGCACCTTTCATTTCATGCTTAATTCCCCTGCGTATGATATTTTCCAGCTTTCTAGGTGTCTCGATTTAATTCAAGGACAAGGGGGCAATTTATTTATCCCGTTGAATGCGTGAATCCCTTTTTATGCTAGATTTAGGGCGGATCAATTTGTGGCAACGTCGCTGACTTCCATAATGAGAAATGTTGAATGGCCTCACGTAGGGAAATTTCAAGTGAAAAGCCCAGGCGAGCTCGAAGACGGGTAACTGTGTGTCGTTCCAATTTACCCTCAATCGTTGCAAAATGCTAAATTGGATTTGTTCCATTCTCACCCAGGGGATTGCAAAGTGCCTCAAGAGTGTCGCAAAATGAAATGACCCAATGGAATGCGATAGGACTCATTCGCCTTCAAGGTAACCTTCAAATTAAAGGAGCCCTCCGGTCCACGGACCCAATGGCATGGAAAATGATGATGGTCCAAGGCAACCCGAAAGAAAACAAGGCCCAACTAAGCAAAGCACATATGTGGCAAGCTCAAAGTGAAGGGCAACTCGGGACATACAATTCAATCCAATCCAAATGAAGGAACTTCCTCAATTCAAATTCAATAGAAGTATACACAAGGGTAAAACAGTATCGTTCCAATTTTTCTAGAATATGAAGAACATATACTGCCGCATTCTCTTTCATTTTTGCAGGGGAAGTCTCTACTGGCCAAATTTTCCTGTCTACCATTCCCTATCAGTATCACCTCCGCTACTCGTCTCCAATCTCGAGCCAAGCAAATCCGACGTCTCTACGGAAAAGTTGGACGAGACGCCACTACTTTGAAAAAGAAAGGATAAAAAATAAGCTGAGTGGGAGACAAAGACAATTTCGGCAGAAAAGAGATACGACTCGTCTTTATTGAAGAACTCGCCAGCAAATTGGCAGTGGAGACAGCAACAAGGGGCCCCCTTCCACGGAAAGATGGAAGGAGACGAGCTGGGCGAGAGATACGATGAAAAGAAAATCGAGAAAGCCAGAACACTCGAGAGAGGCAATACAGTTGCTAAACCCACGTCTAATTTTAAAGGAGGCATCTTCTTGATAATTCTCATTCGTGCTCGAAAGAGAGACTCTTAAAGCATACGCGGTCTCCCAGAAAAATCCAGAGAGTGAAAATACAAGAAGAGATATCAAACTTTGAGAAATCGTTAACCAAATCGAAGATGTCTCAACCCAACACACTTGAAAGTTATCGTTACTTGCTGAATATGGGAGAGGAAGAGTTCGAAGCCATATTTGGGATCGAGCCTATGGAGCCCGGCCCTTCCACCGACGACGTCCAAGAGCCCGGTAAGGACAATGGCAACAACGGTAAAGGTCAAAAGAAGCGTTACCGTCGCCATACTGAGGAGCAAGTACGAAAGCTTGAAGCTTTCTTCAGAACGTGCCCTATGCCAGACGGCAAACAAAAAATGGAACTGAGTCAAGAGCTAGGCCTTGAACCTTCGCAAATCAAGTTCTGGTTTCAAAATAGACGAACCCGAATGAAGACTCGTCATGAGCACAACGAAGTCGAGTTTCTAAGAGTTGAAAATGAAAACCTCCGAGCGGAAAACAAGATGTATAAAGAGACTTTTGACTCCGCCACCTGCCCCAACTGCAATAGCCTCCTCCTCACCCTCGATGAAATGTATGATCTGAGGATCGAAAATGCACGTTTAAGAGGTGAGTTAGACCAATTTATAACAGGATCGAGTTCTGTTGGAGCAGGGTACAAAAGGACCAATGATACTGGATCAGTATCAATACCTCCCGAGGAAGAAGGGACAGATCACCACCAAGCGGACATTGACGATGATCTTTTCGCCATAATCAACCAGTTTGATATCGGTAAAGCATCGGGACTGTGATGCACTTGTTCAGCCAGTGACCACAAGACCTTCTATATGGCCGATGCATACCTAATTTGGGATGAAGCCAGCTGATCATGGGAGAGCCTGTAGAGGAAGCAGAACTGATCCTGAATGAGTGAATGTGTTTTATTTCCTTGCGTGATATGTTTTTCTGCTTTTGTGAATGTGTAAAAGCAAGGAGTAATAATCCGACTTCCCCCTATTAAATGCTCGAATCCGCCACCTCACCAACCTCGCGACGAATTGATGGCGAGTAAAAATCTGGATAAACCTGAAGGGTAACTCCGTATCGTTTCAATTTACCCTCAGTTGCTCCAAGTTTTAAAATTAAGCCCCTTCTATTATCAGGAAATTGCAAATCGACCCGAGAACGCAATCATATCCGAATACAAGTTGAACAAAATTTGGGGGCAAATCGACTCATGGGCATTACCACGGGATGGACAGCTTCGGACAGAGGAAAGTACAAGCGAAAGACGCGAACAATCTCAGAAATGGGTAATTCTGTATCGTTCTAATGTGCACATAATCATCTCAAGTCTTGAATTGTCTTATTCCATTCTTAACAGGGATTGCAAATTACCTCGAGAAATACCGTAACATGGCATAAGGTGATACAACAAGGCTGCTTTATCCCCAAAGATTAACCTTTGAAAGGATAGCCCCATGGACACCTATGGTCCAATGGACCGAATGGTATGGGGGATGACAGTAGGTCCGAAATATCCCGAGTTCGATCCCCGAGGGTGGGGAATGTTGTATGTATTATAAATAAATGAAACAACTTTTTGTGCATTTCTTTTTGCAAGCAGGAATACTCGACGAGTAATACCGAAGTCAATATTTTGCTACATTCTCGGCTTAATGGTGAAGCATCCAATGGGAGGCTAAGCATTTAACTACTGTAAGTAAAAACCTCCAATGGGAGGCTAAGCATTGGCTTGGCTCCTCCCTTTGGGATTTAAGGTACATGTATTTAAGTTGCAGGTATTTAACTACTGTAAGTAAAAACCTCCAATGGGAGGCTAAGCATTGGCTTGGCTCCTCCCTTTGGGATTTAAAGTACAGGTATTTAAGTTGCAGGTATTTAACTACTGTAAGTAAAAACATCCAATGGGAGGCTAAGCATTGGCTTGGCTCTTCCCTTTGGGATTTATGGTGCAGGTATTTAAATTGCGGATGGACTTTGTCCTCTCCATTCTGGGGTATGAATTCTTTAAAATAAAATACAACGCATTGATTCAACAATTTGAAATTTGTGCGCGTTTGAGGGCTCCTCCAAGCCGATTTTGTGCTTCCATAAGGTTGACCATTGATATAGAGCTGCGGCTTCCTGACATAAAATAGAGTGAAGTGTCAGTATACAAAATATGTGCTAATCTGCACCTAAAACTAAAAGAGTGGAAAGAGTACTTATCTCCCATTTGTTTGGGAGGGATTTCTATAATTGATTTTCGCTCTCTATGTTCCCAATATAGAGAGAGTTTCTTTTGAATTAAGAGGGACTTTTAGTCACAGATCAGTTGAGAAATCGGTGGACAGCTTAGGAGCTTGTTTGGGCCGATTTTTGCATATCTACGAGATTTTTGCTGTTGACGTAGAGATATCCTTTTCCTGACATAAAATATGGAAAAAAAAAGAGATGGAGAAAGTGTATACAATTTATGCTAATTTGCGAGTAAAACCATAAATAAATGAATAAATAAAAACACTTAACTCGAATTTACTTGCTCGTTGACGAGGATGAACTCTTGATTTATATTGATCGATGAAGGAATTTGTGATGATAACCCCTAGTTTTAAACTCCCATCATCTTCAAAATTCTCTTTCTTTTGGTATTTTCTTTCTCTCAAATTTTTCTTCAATCTCCCAAAACTCTCTCAAACATCCAAAATTTTCTCTCCAAAAAAATTTCTCCCTCAAGCTCACTTCCTCCTCCTTTTATAATCTACTCATCTATCTCCCATTCTAATTTTTCCACTAACTCTATCTCCCATTCTAATTTCTCCACTAACTCTTCTTCATTTTCATCTTCCATTCTCCATCTCTATCTCACATTTTAATCTCTCCACTAACTCTTCTTCATCTTCATCTTCCCTTCTCCATATTTATCTCCCATTCTAATTTCTCCACTAACTTTTCTTCATCTCCATCTTCCCTTCTCTATTCTTATCTTCCATTCTAATTTCTCTACTAACTCTTCTTCATCTCCATATTCCCTTCTCTATTCTTATCTTATTTTCTCCATCTATTCTTCTCCAACTTCTCTTCTTCATCTCCTCTTCTCCATCTTCCCTTCTCTATTCTAATTTATCCACTAACTCCTTTTTTTTGTTATTTGTAAAATAATCCTTCAAGAGTTAGGTATTTGCACTCTAGTCCTTGAATTTTAAGTATTTACAATTCAGTCCATGAAAAAATATATTTCTTGAAGTCCAAATCTCCTCACAATTTTTGACACACCAAAATTTACCACATGTCAAATTTAAGCTCATTTCTTGCCGCTAAAAATAATGCATAATTTAATTAAAGCCCTTTTGCAAAATTGAGTCATTCTGGGTATAATTGAGCCAAGATGAAAATTTAAAATATTAGAAGACAATGTCACAACTCATAAAAAGTGAAAATTAAAAATAAGTTCACTCAAATTAAAATTTTTTAGGCCCGATTCGAGATTATACTCGTGAACGAACACGTGACTCGAATTGGATTTTTCTGAATTTGCGATGGCCAATATGAAAATAGATTTAAAATAAAAATATCAACTATATTTGTGTATTTTTTTGGCCTCAAATGTTATTTTTCCAAAATTTTCAAGTATTTTTGTATTTTTTTTAAAAAAATTAAAAAATATATATAATATGAAAATTTATTTTTTGTTCAAAAATGGTTTCCTAGGCTTGGCCAAGGCTTCCAAAGTTGATTTTGTGATTTTCTCATTTTTTCTTTATGTTTCATGAATTTTCGAAAATAAAAATACTAAAAAATACTGAAAATATGAAAAATCATTTTTTGGTCAATATTAGTTCTTTAGGCTTGGCTAAGGTCTCCAAAGTTGATTTTTCAATTTTATGAATTTTTATGGATTTTTTTATTACTTTAGCAATAGAAAAAATGATTAAAAATCAGGTGTCAACACCAACAATGAACAGAGTAGTGTTATTACCAAATCGTCATCCTCAAACTTGACACTGATTGATATAAGTTAGCTTGTCAACATGTTAAAGTCATGCAAGTGTGTAGAAAACGAGTCGCCCTCGTGCATCCGAACATTATACAACTTTTTTTTTCTTAAGAATAACTTATTTACCATGGATTTACTTTAGTATAATGACTCTAATTTTTGCCATAAATCCTTGGATGTAGGTTTGCTCATCGCATTCATCAAAATGTTGTCCATGAGACAAAACCGGATCAAACCCTTTACTTTTTGATCGATCCAATCCCAGTCTTCAATCTCCTTTGGATCTAACTGTTTGGAAGTTGAATCCACTTCATTGCTTGCTTCCTTGCCTATCACGACACCAGCCACCGCAGTAACAAACCTTTCTCTCATGATTGCCCACCAGAGATCTTTGCATCTTCATCTTCCACAAATTGAATCGCTTCCCATCGAATTTTTTTATCTCAATTCGTGACCCTCTTGACATCTCAAATAAACCCTAGTTCTTTGAACACAAAACTCTGATACTAATTGATGCAATTTATCCTAAATCGAATATCAATACAATCATATAGAAGATAGAAAATTGATTACACACGAGATTACCCAAATTCACCCTAAAATAGGGCTACATCTTGTAAAGAGATTCCATTATATTTTTTTTGCTCGTTACAATGATTTCTCATACGAAAACAATATATATATGACTTAAAAATAATGGGCCTAAAACCCTAGTCTATCCAAAAGCCTTTTCATCTCACAATAAATGGGTCTACTTAAACACTAGCCTAAATTCAATGTTGTTTCGGAGGTATTGCCTTCGAACCCTCGCCCGCTCGCAGCCGTATGCTCACCGGGGAGCGAAAATATTACCCGTTGACCAGGCAGCGGGACCCTCACCCACTAATCGGGCAACGGGACCCCTATGTCAGGGGCGCTACGCCCAAACTCCCACATTCCGTGTGCAAGAGTCCCATGTCATTTGGTCATATTTTGATTTTTCTAAACTCATGTGAACGTGCCTAGTGTGAGAAACACGAGTCCTTGAAATATTCACCAGCTCCAACAATATATATGTATGTATGTATATAGGTTTGATTCAAGTGAGTAGATCCACACATAGAATTGAAAACTAGATCGGTTCCAATTTTTACGAGCTGGTACCCTCCAAAATTGGGCTGTTAAGTCCGATCAAGTGATTCCCAATTCGGTCCAGTACTTTTGCTCACTCCTAATTACCACAATTAAAATTTTATGACTGAATTGATGTTCATATAATAAGTTTAGGACCGAGTTGGTAACTTTACCCTTTTGAGAAAATCAATTTCTCAATTATTGGTCTAGGATAAGGTCCTCTCTGATTTGTTTTTCAATGGAAAGTGTTTTTTCTTGTGTCTAAATCAAATTCCTAGTGTCGCGTCAAACAATAAAAGATTCGACCTAGGATTACTTTATCGACAAAATTAGAGGTGCCATGAATTTAACCACATTCGCAATATTCAAGTGACCAAGGACAATTAGAGTCCATCATATCACTTTGTAGTACAATATTATTGGTTTTCTTTTGTACCCCTGGCACCATTCATGATTCTCTAAATCTAAATTGATAGAAACTCGATCCTTTTGTATTATTTTATTCTTTTTTATTTCAAGTGTCGGACTTCATTTATTTCATGAGAAATGAATAATTGAAAAAATATTATTCAAAATAATAATTTATATTACTTACAAAAGTGAATGAATAAAAAAATATTTTTATTGTAAAAAAAAGGGTTTAGATATAACTTGTCGTTGGCATTGAGAACAGATTTCATTGTCTAATTTTTTCAAGCGATATAAGTGATTATTATTAAGAAATATTTTCTAAATGATTCATTTTTTGCATAATAAACGGAGCATTAGACACCATTAATCAAGCAAGCCAATTGATTACCCCCAAAGATAGGTGTGCTATCTCATCACGCATAGTTTTGAAGGATTCAAAATATCAAAAGGTGCAACAAATTGCAGTTCTTGTGTGTTACACAGATTATTGACCATCGAAGAAGGAACATGAACCCTTTTGGATTCTAAGATGAAGTTTAGAAGGAGTAGCCCTGCAGCGCCCAAGCGCAGCCTGGCGAGGATGACCCTCGCCTAAATGCGGCTAACCTTTGCCAACCACCGGCAAAAAGAAAAAGGGTAAGAAAAAAAAGAAAGAAAAAGAGAAAAAAAAACATTTAAAAATATGCATGTCAACATCGTCATGCCACGTAGGATGGCGAGCACTCCGTCAATGATTTTCTACTTAGATTGACTAGATGGACTGAATTGGTATCAATACAAAATGGATTATAATTAAATTAGTTCAATTGAAAGATTTATGACTGAATTAATACCAATGTAATAAATTTAAAACATTTTTGACACATATATGTAATTTATTTTTTGGCACCTTTTCTCGTCATTGTAAAGACTATTCAGGGTATTGGCTCATTATCTTCTAGCAATATTCCTCTATTCGATTTGCCGTTCTGTTCATTCTTTCTAGAAGCCTCGGGTTCACTCATCGATTGCTCCGTCAATTAGCGGACCTGGTTTTTGTTAATCTTGAGGATGCTTTGGACTTTCGCCTCTTTTATTTCGTCATAACGAAAGTTTCCAACTTTTTCAAATACTCTTGGGTTGGTATGGAAATGAGATCCCCAATAGCTAAAGATGAGATTCATATGAGAAAACATAAGTAATTTCCGTTTAAGCCTCCAAAGATAAAGGTACATGAACAGCCATTTGATGCCCATCAAAGTCTGCATTGAATTCAAGAATTATTTTTTTTTATCAAATACGTAAGAATTAATAAATAAATAAAAAAGACAAATCCCTTATGACACACTAAATTTGGCTCGCTAATTGATAAAGTGAATCGATCTACAATTTCTTAAAATCTCTTTTTTGATTCAAAATCGTAGCGTAACGTGTATCTCCCCTATTTTAGTTATGAAACAGATGAAATAAATCAAAAAAATGTATTCTGTGATCGTGTAAATTATGTCATTTACGTGCATTTGGATCGAAAGCAAAAATTGCATGTGCACAATGCATGCGAACTCACTCCATCTCGACTGGTGAATAATAGCCGATGTAGAATAGACTTACCATAAGAATCGACAAATTCTCCCCGCGAGCTGTTAAAATGATCTGAGGTGGCACACAGTAAATAGCTTTGGGCTTGACGTGATGGGTCATGGCATGATTAAAGTCGTGCCTTACACGGATTGATTCGCTTAATCAGTTTAGATGCGAAAGTGACATGTCTAAGGTAATATGTTAACATGTCATTTTTTTCCGGTACGACACATTATAACAAATTTAAGCTCATTTCAAGACTTTTTTTAATCCATGTAAAACTCACACTCTTGTCTAAAAACAATAAATGGCAACACAAAAATATATTTAGAAATACAAATTTCACTCAACATAAAGAAAGACTAACTCAACAGGATACTTTCAATTAACATGAAGTGGAATTGTTCATATCATTTAGAACCATGTTGACATTAAAAATGTGTTTATCGTGTACACATTTTAACATATCTCTTTTAAATAGGTTAACATATCATGCCCTATCGATATATAACATATTTGATAAATGTGCTAGCCTCACTAATGTCATTTGGCCAGCTTTATCAGGCTTATTATGTTCATGTCGATCAATTCGACACGTTAAATAACATTGTCCTCTATGGGTTAACCGCATGTTGTGTGGCCCTTGTCACGATTAATAGATATGGCAACAATTGCCAACCCTGATCCCGACCATAGTTGTTTTTATCATAAATCGAGCAAAATTGTAAGGTCGGGTATATTTTACAAGGAATATTTGGGCTTCAAATTTTATTAACCTATTGTTGAGATATAATGCGGAAATGCTAACAGATGTAGCAAATATGTCAATATAAAATCACTAGAGAAATTACGAGGAATAATGAAGAACATCGAATATTCGCGTGATTCGGTCCGAATGTAGGTACCTAAGTTCACGAGGAACGCTAGAATTAAAGAATTGGAGTTATAATCGCTCATGCACTCAAGCGTTTCTCGTATCTCCATTAAATTCAAAGTAAACTCACACATAATATATCACAATCTCTCGTAGATAACTCACTAAGAAAATTAAAAAAAAAAAATATTGGATGCCCTCGAAACCGCCGCGCACGAAGGGAGAATCACTTTGCTATCCCTTTATCTTTGCGGTCGCGTTTGGCCTTTCTGCAAAGTGCCTTGTACGGCGCAGCACGTGTGTAATATAAAAACAATAAAGCCTTTCTATTTGTTTCTCTTTTACAAAGACTATTTTACCCCGCAAGAAAAGATCTTATAGAATATAATGTGCCCCCTTCTTTTGTCCTGTAGTGACAAAGTCTGAGTTCCTTTTCTCTCGTGTAAAGGTGTCAACAGCCATCTGTCCAAGTCCTTTGAACAATCGTGTATGAGCCAATAATCGTGAGCTCCTTAATCCGAAAGCCGGTTTCGGAAATAGCTCAAACTTGAGGCGGTAATTTAACAATCTCCATCTTAACTCGATATTTAAAGCTAAGTTATAGTGTCGCATCATTCATGCTGCTCTTCCAATGCCCCGCAAGCACTCATTCTTCACATACACTTGTCAAGCTCAAACTCGAGCAAAGTTTAAACTTGTATACACGAATGAGGTCAATCCACATGCCCACGGGATTCTCCATCGCAAAAAACTTTTTCTTAGTCACATCCTCTCTTGACATATTATATCTAATGCAAAAATTCCGATTACCAATGAAGTTGATTCTCAAGCAATATCTCTGACTTTTATCGAACATTACATAAATTAAATGTCCTACATCAACATCACTAATCAAGTCATTAGACCACACCACCTCTTTAACTTTTTCTCTTGCTATTATGTTTTCAGTCTTAGTCGTCAACGAGACCATAGAGTCTCCTAACGACGGTTCCCAACTCATAGCACAACTAACAAAAAGTAAAGGCATGACTGCTCGGCCATCGACCATATTTCGGGTTCCCTGCATGATCTAGGTTCACAAACCTAGTTACTGCCACATTACCTGAATTACATTTTCCAAAATATAACCAAACATTTGTTGTCCCTTACAAATCCAAGAGGATCTGCTTCACAACACCATAATGTATACATGGATTAATTATATATATTTTCCTAAATACATATGATAGATCAAGCCTAGTGCTATCCATGGCATAATTCATATAACCAACAATTCTAGCTTCACATGGGACGATTACTCCACCTTCATCTAAGTACATTGTGACATTCTAGATAATTTATAATATATAGCAAGTAGGATGCTTATAGAATTTCTTCCAACGTTCTCTCTCAGCATCTCCATATCCAAAATTGCCTCTGCTGCGCCAAATTATCTATTTTAATATCTACATACAACTGTTACTCTATCTCATCCACCTCTACTAACCACGTTGAAACTTCATCATCTGTGATCTCAAAACAATTATTAACTGCTATGCAATCTAGCGACTCTGCAAACACTGTCACATCTATTGCACTATAAACATCTCTGGGCTTTACTTGTTTTTGAACACCGTTTAGATCTTTCTCCACAATTAATCCCTCACTTTTCTTCTGAAACAGAGCAAATTCGTCAAGGGTAACATCTAAGCTAAACATAAAACCAGGCGAAATTTTCTCAGTGCACCACAACCTCTATCCTTTCACCTCATGCACATAGCCTAGGAATATGCACTTTCTTACCCGCAACTCTAGCACACTATCACTCGCACAAGCATTAGTGGGGCAACCAAACACTCTCAATTCGGAGGAATCAGTAGGCTTACTTGACCATCTCAAGAGTTTTTCAATCAATTTTTGGTGATGGTGATCTATTCACTAACCAACAAGTGATATTAACTGCTTCAGCTCAGAAATCTCCATCTAATCTAGCATGAGAGAGTAAAGAGCAAGCTCTCTCTAATATAATTTTGTTAATCAATTTTTCAACTCCTTCCAGCTATGCTGTATCAGCAATAGTGCTATGTCTCACCATGCTTTCCCCTGTGCAAAATTGATCAAGTTCATCATAATAGAATTCTAACTTTTTATCAATTCTTAAACACATGATCTTTCTTCCTATCTGCTTTTCGATCATTGTCTTCTGTGACTTGAATCAACCAAGCACCTCGCTCTTATACTTAAGAAGATAAATTCAGACTTTCCTTGAAACGGCATCAACAAAAGACAATACATACATACATGGTACCTCCCTTGGATGGAACGTGAGAAGGTTCCCTTAAGTCTGAGTGTACACAACCTACAATCTCCAAGGTTTGATGAAATATCGTATTGAACTTCACTCTCCTCTAACTACTCATGTCGCAGTGATTACAAAAGTCCAGCTTTTCAATTTGATGACCTCCCAATAAACCCTTCTGACTCATAACAATTATCTCCCTCTCACTCATATGTCTAAGTCTCATATATCATGACCTGAAGTGTTAGAGAATCCAGCAGACGAGCTAGTTATTGTCTTTCCCTAGAGGATATATAACCCGTAGTTTATCTTCCCTTTCATCACAATAAGCATACCTTGGGAGACCTGTAAAACTCAACCTTCAACGAAAATCCGATATCCGAACCTATCAAGAGCACTCAATGAGATAATGTTCTTTCTCAATTTTGATACATGCCTGATATCTATTAATGTTTGCACTACTCTATTGTGCATCTTAATCTGAACTGTTCCGATCCCTATTACTTCACAAGCATCACCGTATCCCATAAGTACCTTATCACCCTTCGTGCATTGATAGGTAGTAAACCAGTATCTATGAGAAGTTGCATGATAAGAACATCTAGAGTCAAGCACCTAATTATCACTTGATGAACTCGTGGCAACTATTAAAATAGTATCGGCATCACTAGAACTATTATCTACTGTTGTAACAGTATTACATCGCCTGCACACTCCACATTAACTTCTTTATCCTTAAACTTCAGACAATCTCTCCTATAGTGCTCTACCTCATTATAGTGATAACATCAATAGTTCAGAATATTTGACCTTGATTTAGAATGGCTCTTCCATCTGTTGCCTCCAAACTCTCTTTGTTTCTCTTTAGCTCGGACCACTAGTCCCTGCGCTACATCCTATAGTAGACTATCATCTCGCTATTTTTTCTACCATTCCTTAGAAAACAAGACGAACTTTACCTCTTCCAAAGTAGTCGTAGTACACTCCTACAGCAATTAATCGGTAAAGTACTCCCATGACTCTAGTAAAGAGGCTAACAATATCATGCCATGTTCTTAATAATTTAGAATCTTACCTACGTTCTTCAAATCTATCACGAGTTTATCAAATTCATATGGTAGACATATCTTTAGTATATATAAAAGAAAACATCATCCTCAGCATATATAAGTGATTGTTCAAACCCTTCGTTACATAGAGCGTTTGAAGTTTTGCCTACAATGCTACGGTATTCTTCTCCTCGCCTAACTCTATTAACACTTTATCCAATAACACATCATTTTCATCATCTTTCATTATTTTGGGCAATTTAACCTTGCCCTCCAATCCTCCCGTTAAACTTCTCAATTTCTACTTTCACTTCATGCATAATCGTAACAACAGAATTTCTAGGTAATAATTAGACAAGCAGCAAGCCCAAACCACAATCTAGAAATCTGATCCCAATCTCTAATACTAATTATTGAGATATAACAGGAAACGCTAACTGATGTTGCAAATATGTTAATACAAAATCACCAACGAAATTACGAGGAACAGTAAAGAATACCGGATATTTATGTGGTTTGGTCTAAATTTCGGTACATATACTTATGGGGAAAGTCATTAATATAATCCATTATAATTGGAGAATTAAAGTTACAATCGCTCATAAACTCAAGTATTTTCCTCATCTAGATTAAGCCCAAAGCAAATTCACAAATAATAACTCAAAATCTTTCGCACAGGACTCACTCAGAAAATTCATGAGAAAATAGATACTCGTCTTGATTGCTCTCGAAGTAACTCAAGCAAGAACGTCCTTCGCGTTCTTTCCTTCGTGCGCGGCTGAAGAGAGACTGACTTTGCTATCCCTTTATCTTTCCTCTCGCGTTTGGCCTTTCTGCAAGGTGCCATGTACGACGCAACATGTGTGTAAAATAAAACCAAGAAACCCTAGCTATTTGTTTCTCTCTTACAAAGACTATTTTACCCCGCAAGAACAGATATTATAGAATAATAACGTGCCCGTCCTTTTGTCCAATAACGACAGAGTCTTATTTTGCTTTTTCTCTTGTGCAAGGGCATCGACACTTCGACAGCCATCTGTCCAAGTCCTTTGAACAATTGTGTATGAGCCGACAATCGTGTACTCCGAAAGCCAATCGAGTGCAGTTTCGTAAATAACTCAAACTCGACATATCAATTTAATACCTATGGACGCAAATTCCAAAATAAAAGGACAGCTATATAATAATTCGTACAAATTTACAAGGTCTTAATTTCCAAGTATATGAATATTCATTTTGGGTTTGAAATTAAAGTTCACGAGTCAGCTTTATCTTGATTTGACTCTGTTGACTAATAATTACCCCAGCCACGTGGGCCCGCCTCTACATGTCGGAAGCTCGTCATTTCATTACCGTCGTACTAATGTCCTATCACCCATTAACCTATCGCGCATGAATTTAGTCAAACGTCAGATTTGATATTTTGTACTAAGCTAAAGATTTCTTTAATAAAAATAAAATCTGCCATAAAATCAGGTTTTCCACGTAAAAAAGTGGCTCCCGGGCATCTATGGGACCATGCACTAGCTCATGTACTAATCTCCCCAGTACATTAGACCTTTGTGCCTGCTTTTTACTTTGAAAGAACTAGATTTGAGGTCGATGAACCTCACAACATTAAATCGGGGTGGACAAAGAGGCAATGATCGCCGTTTTGCTGGAGATGGTGTCGTGATAGCCACGCCGCCAAGACTGGGGAGGCCACCGACACTTTTGGAGCAGCATGGAACCGGCTAAAAACTACCATATTCATCTATACTCGTTTTTACGATATGCATCTTAATCAATTAATAGACATAGAAAAATACATTAGTTTCGCATGCTTAATTTTAAAAAAAAAATTGTTGGGAATGTTCAAGAATTTAGTAAATTTACTGCTTGTCGATTATAAGATCCTGTAAATAAGTAGGGTTTATGCATAATTTTCTCGTTCAAAAGCAAATGTAGCGTTGCAAAATAACTTGACAAACACTCTTTGGTGAGCATATCCACTATGCTCGTGACATTAAATGTTTGATGCCTAGATAGATATCCGTCCATCCAATAGCGTGAGGAAAGATGAATCTTGAGTATTTGTCAATTCAACTTTCCAACTAGTGGGGCTACAACGAAGCATACCGTGCACTATAATAAACCTAACTAGGGTTTTAGTATCCAAAGCTAATCAGCATCCCGAGAATAATAAAGTAAGTCGCGAATCTGATTTCTTTTCATAAAAGAATGCAAACTTGTCACTCACTTTATGTACTGTTGCGTTTGTTCGATGAAATAAAAATCAAGATAGGAAATTCCTCTATTTGGTAGATATCCAGCATAAGATAAAGGAGATATACGAGGGATATAATCTGAATAAAAATATCCCAAGGGAGAGGATGAGATAGACCCATATATGATTTCTCAAGAGAGCAAACATGAGGAGAAATAGGTTTTTCCAAAACCATCGTCTCTCCTCCACATCAAATTGCCTCTCCACTGAACCGACCAGACTCTCCGACTACAATGACTATCGAGTGTGGCTATCTCTCTAGCAGCACCAAGCGAGAGTTTTCGACAACAAAGCAAAATATATCTCATTCTTTAATCGATAGTTTAGCATGATATGAGATCATATTTCTTGTTCTCTAATCACTTGAAACTTTTCAATATTCAAAAGGGATCTCCACATATTATGGAGAACTTGAGGTTGATCATAAAATTTTAAGGTAGCTCTCTTGAACAACCTGCATGAGTTTGTTTTCAACTTATGAAAAGAGACTGAATAATTTTATTATTCAATACTTTTTTACTCATTCAATAAAACAATGAGCAAGGCCAACGAATCATCCTTAGAGGATTCAACTTCGAATCAAGACCCCTAGGTCTGCTCGATTGATGTCATGCATGAATTTAAATGGTACAAACATCTGCTCAATAATAACTCACTCATCAAAACTCATCACTAAATAATTTCTCAAGCTTTTTTATGTTTCAGCAAAACAAAGTCAATCAAAGTTGGGCCTTGCCTCTACTTACTCGATTTTATATCCACACTTCATCAAAAAGTAAATAGAATATGACAAAATTATTGAATTTCTTATCCAATCCTATTCATTCATATCCTAACTATAAATCTATACTACCAAATGCAGCTTATGAGTAATCAGTTTCAAAGTGGGTTGGTTTCTAGCTTAGAAACGAAAACTGACCCTATGACCCCATGCTCCAAAAGATTGGAATCAAGAATCGATCGGTCGGTTTGAACACAGTCCATGCCAGTCATAGCTCGATTTTCGATGGGTGCGAAATTATCTCCTTTTCTTTTCCTAAAAAAGGCTTTAAAATTGATTTAGAATTGGTTCAAGATGTAAACTAGATTCCAGCCATATTCCCTAATGTTTCTCCCCTCCGCAAACCACCGCCCAAGCTCCTCTTTTCTGCAGCAAATTTTCTAAGGGAGAGGAATCCTCTCTCTCTCCCTCCCCCCTCCCCTTCTCTCATTTCCTTTTTGTCTTTCTATTTCTCTATCTCCTTAAATTTCTTTTTGAAGATTTCTTTGTTGATTTCGTGGACTATTCCATTTGACTTTTTACACATGAAGAGTTTTTGTCTAATGAGCTCAGAAATTCAAAGCATGAGCACCTCGAAAGACTTCGCTATTTTGGATATGATTCCTCGCTTCAGGTCCGGTGCTTACTTCTATAGTTGAGCCCAGTTTCTCTATTGATTCAGTAATCGGCTTATCTAAAAGTAGTTTTGTAATCAGCTAGTATCTATTCTACTGGTCTTCTTTGATGATCTGAAGTTACATTTAAATTTGGGTGCTCTTATATTCCGATCTAGAAATAAATATGAAATTTACAAGGTGTTATCTGTGCTTTTTCAACCTATTGGTGTTGTTATTATCTCTATACGATGATGGTACTAGGGATATCGAATCTAAGTGCGCACTGCTTTTTGGCAAAATCGTGGCTATTAGAGAAGGAAATATTGACATGTGCTCATCATTGGTGTTGATGCTAGACTCCATGATCGGCTATCAATTCTACATTGATGCTATGACAGATCCGTTTTTGTGGAATAAGCGAGTCTCTATAGGTTATAGTAAGTTAATCTATCTTTTAGATTTACTTATTTTATTCGATTTTCATTTTTATCTTGAAGTTATGTGTCTCTCATTCAAGTGAAATGAAAATTTTCTTTGACCATCAACATCAACATCACCTTTATCCCAAACTAGTTGGGATCGGCGGTCGATGAACCCGAAGTGAAAAGCTTAAAATATACTAAAAAGGCAAAAATATGGGTACCAAAAGAAAATAATAATAATAGTAAAAATAATAATACCAAAAGAAAATTTTCTTTGACCAACAAAAAAAAATAAATTTCTAATTAAAACCAACAACTTCGACCTTGGAAATCAAAACTGAACTTACCCCTGAGTCCATTATAGGTTCGCAAAATCGAAAATCAATACCAACCCCCCCCCCCCCCTCGATTCAGTCCATCTCCTAAATTGAATGGATCTGAGACAGAAATATTATCAAAAAAGTCCAAAACTTATTTCAATTGTGTCAATTCAGTCCTTATTTTTTTATGCCAATTTAGTCCTAAACCTTTTGCATTCATGCTAATTCAGTCATTTCGGATAATTTCAACCGAAAAATCACTGATGAGACATAATCGGCACTTACCTTGCCAATTTTTAATACTTTTTAAATATTTTTTCCAAACTTTTTAATTTTTGTTTTTTTTTCTTTCCTTTTTTTTCTCTTCTTCTTCTTTCTCCTCTAGCCGGCCGTCGAGCCTAGTGACCACCCAAAGGCGTGCACTGGCAAAGCTCATCCTTGCCACCCACATTGTCCTTGGGTGAGGTTGAGCGTCACCCTTGTTGATGACAGGTAGGGGCCACCCTCGCTAGCCCTCGCTTCTAGTTGATCACCCACCAACCGGCTTCAGGAAGAAGAAGAGAAAATAAAAATAAAAATTAAAAAATATTTAAATATTATTTGAATTGGTCATGTCAATGCTGTTTGCGTGATCACAAAGATTTTCAGTTAAAATTAGCCGAAATAACTGAATTGGCATAAATGTAAAAGGTTTAGAATTGAACTAGCAAAAAAAAATATTTATGATTGAATTGGCACAATTGCAATACGTTTAAGACTTCTTGGTAACTTTCTCAGATGCTCTCTAGCACTTCACCAATTGTATGAATCAAGTAAAACAAGAGCGAAAGCCGAACAGGTTTCGGACCAATGTATCAAAAAAAAAAAATCCAATTTATGCTGGATGGACTTCTTATCCATAATTACAAAATGAAGGGGCACTGTAACCTACGTGCCAACTCTCTTGTTCATGTCATGTTCCATACCTATCGCTCGGGCCATTATCAAGTTAAATCAACATTCGACACAAACGTTAACCTGCAAGGAAAAGCATAAATCAATCCTTGCAAGGAATCCATCTGATCCGACATGTGTATGGATAGATTAAACTTAGATATATTCTATTAACTAAGGTCATCTTTGCCTTGGAGAGTGGTCTTCTAATTGAAAAATGTCATTGCAATTACACGTAAGGGATCATCTCATGGCTGTGGATGCTCAAACCGGATATGGTCAAACATCTACTGGTCGGAATATGATTCTGTACTTTTTTTAAGTGATCGCTTCCCATTCATCGCTCGGGTCATTATCGAGGACACGAACGTATCATCGTGTCCATATGAAGCAATGCCAAGAGCATGGATTGTTATCGAGTTTATATGAAAATGTCCATGTCATGATGCATTCTTCCGATGTGGGATCCGCGGCACGCGTTAGCACCAAAACATGACAGCCTTGGTGGACCCGAAGCTGTTTTCACCTTGCTAACTCGAACGATTTGATTGGCTTTTGCACCTGGAGCCATTCTTTTTTTTGGTAATCGCGCTTCTGAGTAAGTTGTTACGTATAACTTTTTTTTTTTTTATCGAAGATGTCTGGGCCAGCGTCCGTACGAATCGTGCACATCGACTAACCCTCCGCTTAAATCACCGACACCTAGCAAGGTTCGAACCCAGGACCTCTCGTGAAAGGACCATAGCGCAAACCAGCTGAGCCACCGATGGATGGGTTTGTTACGTATAACTTCAAATAGCTTAATGGGAAAAATTTCCAAAAAGTGATAAACCTATTTACAACTGTGTCAATTTCTTCTTTAAATTTTTAATTTGGCTAATTTAGTTTTAAATATTTTGACAGTTTGCCAATTCAGTCTATCTAATCAATTTTGGCTGTGAATAATCGACGTGGATGCCAACTCTCTTACATGGCAAGGTCGGCCTCTATGGTTGGGCTGGCAAGGCCGCAAGGCACAACCTCTCCAGCCACAATCGAATATGAAGAAATAAAATAGAGAAAATAATATAATAAAAAATAAAAAAACCATAAAAATTGTTCACATCAATGCTTATGGTGCCACGTAATAGCGTCCAAGTTAGCATTTCCAGTCAAAATTGACTACATGGATTGAATTGGCAAACTGTCAAAAAGTGTAAGGCTAAATTGGCCAAAATTAAAAATGTTTAGAAATGAATTGAGATAATTACAATAATTTTAGGAATTTTCGGTAATTTTCCCTGCTTAATGATCTTGAGCATCTGATTAGGTTTATGTGTACATACGGTATGGTCATGTTTGTTCAAAGAAACCGCCGAACTATGGATACGATCCGGTGGTCATTTGTCGGGTGCTCCAAGAGTCTTCAACACTTCTTACCAACAAAGACAAAGAAAAGAGGATGAAAAATTCATCCTGGATAAACATTTGTATCGACTCTAGACGGGAAATCGAATTGATCTCGAGGGGGCAACTTTAGGTGTGTTGAGCACTTCCCACAGTAAAACGTGCTTTAACTCTTTTGTTGAAAGATGTAATCACATTTTACATTACACGATTCAAAGGAGACCTTTTACATCTTTTCTTCTTCTTCTTTTTTCTTTACTCGCCATACTTTTTAGATATGGATAAATGCACCAATGTAGAATAGAAAAGGCATTAACAATTAGGAGTGATCGATTTTCAGTCCGATCTAGTTCTCCTAAAAAATCGGGAGAACAGGGAACCAGACCGGTGGTCCCAGTTCCCAATTTGTCGGAAGCGGGAACCGGACCATCAGTCGAATCCGGTTTCGAGGCGGTTCCATTGGATCGGTAATATGCACACAAAAAATGCATCATAATTACTTGCTCATTAATCATTTTATTGAAGAAAATATTTTCTTTACTTCGCATAAAGATAATTAGAACTTAGGTTGAAACCTTTTGTAGCTTCGTTGAGTGATGTATATTGCACTGTAAGACTTTTTTAACAAGTAAACATTAGGTTACTTTAAAAATTAAAAAAAATTATTGACCGGTCCAGTCCGGTCCTATGTCATTGGAACCGAGAATTAGACTAGACCCCCTAGAACCGGGAACTGGGCTATCGGTCCCGATCCGGTCTTGGTGGTCCCAGTCCGGTCGGTCCCATTTGCTCACCCCGGTTAACAATAGCATCAAATGGAGAAATTTTCTTGGTATTGGGCTCAGATCTTTAATGGGCTTGGTTGAGTTTAGGCGGTTGTACTAATCAAGTATGGGCTAGGCTTAGAAAAGTCGATGTATTATAAGGGCCAATCCCAAATTAGATTTCATTTCTGGCCTCACTGACAAGAAAAGTAAGCTCATTTTTTTTTAATCTATCGCGCATGATGCTCTCCTCTTTATGTCTCGATTAATATAAATTATTTCGATAAATTAATTATTATGATTTACTAAGATAGCGAGGGAAGTACTATGCATGATAGGGGATCCGCGTCCTGTTCCCATGCTTATAACTCATTTTTTTTATTGGACATTATTTTTATTGAACGCCCAGGAGCATTTTGCCAAGTGTCCAAATAGTAAATGTTTGTAATTCTTAAAGTATTACAATGTTTCTTGTAACATGTACTGAATACTTCAAAACATCCTTGTATTCTCGACTTCTTTATCCTATTATGCTTCTTTTAAAACATGTTAACTCTAACTCTACAATTGTATTTTTTTTTTCCAAGAATGACCCGTATTTTAATGCACGTAATTTTATTCGGTACGATTTCCTATTCAAGCAATACATGCATAATTAGAAAAAGCCTGAATGATTTATTTTGCAAAAAGTCATTTTAAATGACGAAAAGTTAGCTAATATTTGGTCTTGCCGATTTAACCCTATGAACTCAAATTAGACATCTAAATCTCCGATCAAGAATGGGTAAGCTTTCAGTTGAATATGAAGGTATCACCAAGTTAAATCTTTTTTTTTTTTACGATAATGAGAGAAACTCGTGCCATTCTTACTAATTATGTTGCAATTAACATATTAGAGACTCTTACTCATTGTGCAATCGGGAAGGTGAGAAACATTGTGATAATGTACCTTGAGGGAGAGTTGTTGAAAAGTCCTAACCCTGTTTCCATTGCACCATTTAAATTTTATTTTTTGCCAACTAAGTACTAAATATTTTATATTTGTGTCAATTCAGTCCATTCGGCCAAGAAATCACTAACATGGACATCAGTCGTCCTATGCAACTCGGCCAGCGCTGATGTGAACAAAATTTCAAAATATTTCAATTTTTTTCTAATTTATTTATTTATTCTTTTCTTTTTCCTTTTTTTCATTTCATTTCTTTCTCTTTCTTTTTTTCCCCTTCCCTTCAATCTAGCAATTGGCCAAAGGTAAGGGCAGGCAAGGGTGAGCCTCGCCCAAGGCTCGCTTAACTAGCCACTAGTAAGACCAACCTTGCCAGCTTGGCGATGGTTGGCCTCCCTCACCACCGATGAGGCTAATCTCACCTAGTAATGATGAGGTCGAGCCCTTGCCAGCCCTCGTCTTTGGCCAATCGCCTAGGTCTGCTAACTTGCTAAAGGAAGAATGGAAGAAAAAAAAAAGAAAATGAAGAAAAGAAAATGATAAATAATTTAAAATAACATTAAAAATTATCCACGTCAGCATCGATTGCGGCGCATAGGACGCCCGATATTCATATCAGCAATTTTCAACCAAAATTGGCAGATAAACTAAATTGGCATAAATGCAAAAAGTTTATTACTCAATTGATAAAAAAAAGTTGAGAATTGAATTGACACAATTATAATAGGTTTTTAAAAAATTAGTAATTTTTTATGTGGTTCAGGAAGGTGAAAAACTATGTGATAATGTACCCTGAGGGTAAATAATGATGTCAAACTTAATTTTTGGTTACTAGTACAGTAGTACTATTAAACTAGAAAAGTTTCTTAAACCTTATACTAGTATAACTTTTGAAGGTTCAATTATTACATCGACATAAAAATTATGTCAAGATCCAATTATTTTGAGGGTTTTACTTGGTCAAAAATATAATTTAGGGTAAATTTGTCACAAATGTACTAGTTTGAAATTTTTCATAGAAAAAATAGTTTTGAGATAAATTTTCATAGGTATACTAGTTATGAGTTTTTTGTGTTATTAACCCTTTTTAAAATTGGACATGGTTGGTTGGATTAGGTATTTAATTTAGTTTCGTAATTTAATTAGGGAATAATTACGAGAAAAAAGCCTTCAATCTATCGTATAGATGTCACTTCAGTCATAAATATTTTAATTTGGTCAATATAGTCCTAAACCTTTTGACATTTTGCTGGAATAGTCCTTCCAGTCAATTTTGGCCAGCAATTATTGATATAGATGCCGTCTGTCTTACGTAGCGCGATCGACGCTAATGTGGACAATTTTTTACATTTTTTTTATAGTTTATTTTGTATTTTTTTTTCCCTTTGTTTCACTCGCCATCCATGGCGACCAATGGAGAAAGAAAGAAAAAGAAAGAAAGAAATGGAATGATAAAAATAATAAGAAAAAAAATTTAAAATATAAAAATCCAAAAAATAAGAAGAATGGAAAAAATTGTCGACGTTAGTGTTGGTCATATCACATTGAATGGCTCACACTTTATGTCATGGATTGCCAGATAAAATTTGTTCAAAGGTTTAGAACTGAACTTGTCAAATAAAAAAATTTAAGACCTTTTTCTTTTTTTTTTGTGATTTTCCACCCAACTAGTATATCTCCACTATACTTTAGACCTTTGTGCCTATTTTTATCTCTTACAAAAAAGAAACAAGATCCGAGATCGACCAATATTGTCGACGACCAAATCACCATGGATAAGGAGGCAATGATCTTCATTGTTGCTGGAAACAGTGTCGGTGATACAACACAGCCGAAACCAAGGAGGTCGCCGACATTTCTCGGAGCACCGTGGCACCGGCCAAAACGTACCATCCTCATTTGTACTCAATAATTTAATATAATATGTATTTATTGACGGAAATTAGCAATAGACTTCCTCTTCGAATGACTCGATAGACACATGAAAGGTACATTATTTTCCCATGCTAAATTAAGAAACAAATCGTGCTAGGATTATCGAGATTTTACTAAATTAGTGCTAAGTGACGAAAGCGTGTTGTTAAATATTTAATTAAGTATATTTATTTGCATAGTGGGCTTCTCATTTAAGCACAAATGTGGTATTGCAAAATAAATTGGTAAAAAAAAAAATTCCACTATGCTTATGACTTCAAATAATCTGCCCCCTACATCAATATCCATCCAAAACTAAAAGCGAAGATGAAACTTTTGTCAATTTAATCTCGAGTAGTGGGACTCCAACGAAGCCTCTCTTGCAATATGATAAAGCTAACTAGGTTTTTAGTATTTTTTTAGGATATTTGCCAGAAGCTAATCATCGTTCCACGAATAATAAAGTAAGCTGGGAATCTGGTATTTTCATAAGAGAATGCAAACATGCGACACCAATGATTAATTCTAGCTTATTCGTTTGTTTACCATGCATGTGGAATCTTATGTTCAAGTTTATTCTACATAGCATAATCGCATCCATAGATTTGATTCTTTTTTGACATGAAAGGTCTACTTTATATGTTATGAGTGATCAGTCGTAACGTGAATCGAGTCCTGATTTAGAATTGAAAACCAGCCCTATATTGGTTCAATATAGTTATGGTTCTACTCGAAAATCACCTTGTCTTATTTTTTAGGTAAAAATTCAAATTCCTATAATAACATAAAACCATTTCACTAAAAAAAAACATATGTTGGTCAAGTAGTTATTTTGTCCAGACAAAAAAAAAATGTAGTTATGCTGTTGGTTGTTCATATTGAAGATCGCGGTTTAATTTTCGATGAATGCAAAAGTGTTTTTCCTTTTATAAATAAAGAGACTTGAAAATTACTCAATAACCAATTAAACTTGAGAATCGGATTAGTTGAATCAATCTCGGATAAAATCGATAATTATGACATTAGAAATCAAAGCAAAACCAATCTTAAGTCGAATTTAGATTGCGAAATCGAGAACTAAATTGGTTCTCTTGACCTTGAATTAGACGAGATGCCCACTTCTATTATAAATTGATAAATCTCAGGCTCATAAAGTACTTCAATAATACTTCTTTAATTTTATGAATTAGATAAAACGACAGCCAAACCCTAATAGATGTTCTTTTACTAGATCAGATTCTTTTTGGACAACTTGTTAACATGACATTCCAACTAATACTGAATAGACTATATATATATATATATATATATAATGAGTATCTATTGTACCTTTTTGCAAACTTTTTTGTTTTTGTTTATGTCGTGTTTCATCCCTGATCATTATCAAGTACATGGTCGCATTGACCCAAAAAGAAAAAAGAGGACACGGTCGGCATTTTCTCCGCCATAAGACCAACAAAGAAAAGCAAATCAATTCTTTCAGCGACCATTCAATGTAATTTAGTCAAATTAGCTCTAAATTTTTTAATAATTTTTTAATATATTTACCCTAACTAATTATATGTGTACATAATATATATAAATTCGATTCGAGTAAGTAGATCCACACATAAAATTAAAAACCAGATCAATATTCATTGGTTCCAGTTTTTAGGAACCAAAACCTCCTAAAACTAGCCTGTTAAGTCCAATCCAGTGATTCTCGATTCGGTTCAATTCTTTTGCTCACTCTTAATTGCCACAATTAAAATTTTGTGATTAAATCATATAATAAGTTTAAGACTAAATTGATAATTTTGTCCTTTTTAAGAAAATCAATTTCTCAATTATTGGGTCTAAGATAAGGTCCTCTCTATCTGTTTTTCAATGGAAAGGGTTTTTTCTTGTGTCTAAATCAAATTCCTAGTGTCCCGTCAAACAATAAAGATTCGACCTAGGATTACTTTATCGACAAAATTACAATTGACATGATTTAACCACATTGGCAATATTCAAGTAACCAAGGACAATTAGAGCCCATCGCATCACTCTGTAGTACGATCGAAAGGATTTTCTTTTGCACCTTTGGCATTATTCATGATTCTCTAAATTGACAGCAACTCGGTCCTTTTGTATTACCTTAATCTTTTTCTTTTCACATGTCAGGCTTCATTTATTTCATGAGAAATAAATAATTTAAAAAATAATGATAATTTGTATTGCTTACAAAGCTGAATGAACAAAAAATATTTTTATCGTCTATAAAAAGGGTTTAGACATAAATTGATGTTGGCAATGGAAATAGATTTCATCATCTAATTTTTTTAAGCAATACAAGTGATTATTATCAGGATTTTTTTTTCAAATGATTCGTTTTCTACGTAATAAATAGCGCATTAGACACCATTAATCAAGCAAGCCAATTGATTACCCCCGAAAATAGGTGTGCCATCTTTTGAAGGATTCAAAATATCAAAAGATGTGATCAGTTGCAGGTCTCGTGTGTTACACAGATGATTGACCATCGAAGAAGGAACACGAACTCTATCTTGGATTCTGAGATGAAGTTTATAAGGGGTAGCCCAACAGTACCCAAGCGCAGCCTGGCGAGGATGACCCTCGCCTAGGCGAGGCTGCCCTTTGCCGGCCATCGGCAAAAAGAAAATGGTAAGAGAAAAAAAAAAGGAAAAAAAAGAGAAAAAAATTATTAAAAAATATGTATGTTAATGTTGTCATGCCACGGAAAATGGCGGGCGTTTTATTAGTGATTTTCGACGTAAATTGATCAGATGGACCGAATTGGTACCAATGCAAAAAAAGTTTACTGATTAAATTAGTTCAATTAAAATGCTCATGACTGAATTGATGCCGAGGTAATAAATTTGAAACTTTTTTTTTTACATATATGTTGTTTATTCTTTGGTACTTTTCCCGTCATTGTAATGACTATTCAGATTATTGGCTCATTATCTTTTAGCGATATTCCTCTATTCGATTTGTCGTTCCGTTCATTCTTTCCAAAAGCCTGGGGTTCCCTCATCGATTGCTCCATTAATCTTGAGGATGCTTTGGACATTCGCCTCTTTTCTTTCGTCATAACCGAAGTTTCCAACTTTTTCGAATCCCATGATCATGTAAATTATGCCGTTGATGCGCATTCGGACCGAGAGCAAAAATTTCATGTGCACAATTAAATAGATTTGGGCTCGACATGAGCAGATTTGGGTCATGGCACGATTAAAGATGTGTCTTACATGAATTGACTCGCCTAATTAGTTTAGATGCCAAAGAGACATGTCCAAGGTAACGTGTTAACATGTCTATCTTTTTCGATACGACACAATTAGACCCATTATAACAAATTTAAAGCTCATTTCAAGGCTTTTTTTTAATCCATGTAAAACTCGCACTCGTGTCAAAAACAATAAATAGTAACGGAAATATATTTAGAAATACAAATTTCACTCGGTATAAAGAAAGATTAACTCAATTAGATACTTCCAATTAACAAGAAATGGAATTATTCATATCATCTAGAAATAAGTTAACATAGATTATCACGGTAAAAACGTGATTATCGTGTACACATATTAACATTTCTCTTTTAAATAGGTTAACCTATCATACCGCATCAATATCTAACATGTTTGATAAACATGTTAGTTTTACTGTTGCCTTTTGACCCGCTTTATCAGGTTTATCGTGGCATGTCGATCAATTCGACGCGATAAATAAAAAACATCCTATACGGGTTAATCACTTGTTGCGTGGCCCATGTTTCAATATGATACAATTAACGAGACACGGCATCAATTGCCAATACTAATCCCGACCATAGTTGTTTTTGTCATAAATCAGGCAAAATAATATGGTCGGGTACATTTTACAAGGAACATTGGGGCTTGAAATTTTAGGAACCTATGGATGCGTAAAAATAAAAGGACGACTGTATAATTCGTACAAATTTACAAGGTCGTAATTTTCAAGATAAGTACATGAATATTCATTATGGGTTTGAAATTAAAGTTCACGAGTCAGCTTTATCTTGATTTGACTCTTTCGACAAATAATTACCCCTGCCACGTGGCGTGGGGCCTCTAAATGTCACAATTTCGTCATTTCATTACCGACGGGACTAATGTCCTATCACCCATTCCCCTATCGTTCATCAATTTAGACAAATGTCAGATTTGATGTTTTGTATTAAGCTAAAGAATTCTTTAATAAAAAAATCTGCTATAAAATTAGGTTTTCCACGTAAAAAAGTAGTTCACAGGCATCTCTGGGACCATACACTAGCTCATCTTCTCCCCAGTACTTTAGACCTTCATGCGTATTTTTTACTTTGAAAGAACTAGATTTGAGGTCGATGAACCTCACAACATTAAATCGGCGTCGACAAAGAGACAATGATCGTTGTTTTGCTGGACATAGTGTCTTGATAGCCACGCTGCGGAGACTGGAGAGGCCACCGACACTTTTGGAGCACTGTGGAATCGGCCAAAAACTACCATATTCATCTATACTCATTATTATGGTACGCATCTTAATCAATTAATAGATATAGAAAAAATGCATTAGTTTCACATGTCCAATTAAAAAAATTGTTGGGAATGCGCAGGAATTTACTAAACCTACTACTTGTCGATTATAAGATCCTGTAAGTAAGTAAGATTTATGCGCAATTTTCTCGTTTAAAATAAAATGTGGCGTTGCAAAATAACTTGACAAACACTCTTTAGCGAGCATATCCGCTATGCTCGTGACATTAAATATTTGATTCCTACGTCGATATCCGTCCATCCAATAGTGAGAGGAAAGATGAATTTGATTGTTTCTCAATTCTACTTTCCAACTGGTGGGGCTACTTTCCAACTAGTGGGCCTACAACGAAGCATATCGTGCACTATAATAAACCTAACTAGGGTTTTGGTATCCAAAGCTAGTCATCATTCCAAAAAGAATAAAGTAAGTTGGGAATCTTATTTCTTTTCATAAAAGAATACGAACATTTGACACTCACTTTATGTACGATTGTGTTTGGCCATTAAGATAAAAATCAAGATAGGAAATTCTTCTATTTGGTAGATATTCGAGATAGAATACAAGGAGATATATGAGAAATATAACCTGAATAAAAATATCCTAAAGGATGAGGTAAGATAGACTCATATGTGAGTAGACATAAAGAGAAATAGGGTTTTCCACAACCATTGTCTCTCCTCCACGTCGGACTGCCTCTCCACTACACTTAGCTACCTCTCTAGCAGCAATGATTGTCCAATGTGGCTGTCTCTCTAATAGCACCAAGCTGGGGTCTTCAATAGCAAAGCGGAGTATATCTCATTTTTTAATCGATAGTTTAGCATGATATGAGATCATGTTTCTTATTCTCTAATCACTTCAACTTTTTCAATATTCGAAATGGGTTTCGACATGTTATAAAGAACTCAAGATTAATCATAAACTTTCAAGGTAGCTCTTTTGGACAACTTGCATGTAGTGCCCCAAAGCGCTACAACAAGGCTTACTCATTCCTCGCTATGTTCTCAATATATTAATATTTCAGTTAAACGCATGCGGAAATAAATCGAATCCCAGACAAATATAATAATAGGGATGGAAAATCAACAATCATCATACAGCAAAACCTCATTTTATTAATTTATTGTTAACCTTAGAAAGTTCGTATCTATAAACCCTATCTTAGATCCACTTTCAATAACCAACAAAAAGATACAGGATCAGAATCGAGATTAATGCTACTCTCAAATAAAACTACTCTATAAAGATCCACATCCACGTCCTCCACTCAATACCAGTAGTCGACAAAAGTCTCAGGATCCTCATTCGGGTTAGAGGTCAGATCCTTCACTTGTCTTAGGTCCTAAAAAAATGGTTAACGACAATGGATGAGATAAATCTCAACAAGCTAACGACCTAAGCCTCGATTAGAAGGTCAATTCAGCTCGGATGCACTTTATGCATGCAATACAGTTTAATATTCATAAATATGTCATCACACGATTATAGGCAACCGAATGTTGCCTTGGCACACGGCCAACATAATCTTAAATCATGATGTGCAAAATATACACAACATGACTGAAAACCCATTAGCATCCTCATACTCAATGCACTCAAACGTCTTTTAATCATCATTGCTGTCGCGACCCGAAGAATTTTTTTAGATCAAGTTAACGGATTATTAGGTTTATTAGATGAATTAACCTAATACGGACCTTCCCAAGTCCTACCGAATCGTAACTTTGATTTTTGTTCAAATGGTTTTAAAATTTGGAGTCGCCACTAATCATTTTTTGTAGGTTGATTAGATACCTAAGTAAATTAGTGGGAGGACTAAATTACTTCTACGAATCAGAGATTATGAGTTCGAGGACTTAGTTACACTAGTTAATTAAAACTAATGCCCTTTCGGTACCTTAATTTCATGGATATCCTAATTTGGCAAATCAAGCTTGGTTATTCCTAAGACTCAAGTGGGGTGTTCTCTTTTGTATTTTCTCTTTTTAGATAGGATGCATGGGTGGTATTTTTTTATTTTCAAAGTGTTAAAAATTCCCTGAAGTCGAAAGAGGGAGTGTGTTAACGACTTCTGTGCAGTGTTACAGTCTACTCATTTTGGGGTCTGGTGATTCAAAAATTAAACTGCAAGAAATCAATGACAATAAATAAAGACCTCCAATGGATGGCATAGCCTTAACTTGGCTCTCCCCTTTGGGGTTTAATGGTGCAGGAATTAAATTGCGGGAATTTAAATAATGGTAAGTAAAAATTTCTAATGGGCGGCTTAGCATTGCCTTGGCTCTTCCCTTTGGGGTTTGATAGTGCAGGAATTTAAATTGCAGTAAGTAAAAACCTCCAATGGGCGGCCTAACATTGGCTTGGCTCTTCCTTTTGGGGTTTCATGGTCCATGAATTTAAATTGCAGTAAGTACAAACCTCCAATGGGCGGCCTAGTATTGGCTTGGCTCTTCCCTTTGGGGTTTGATGGTGTAGGAATTTAAATTGCAGGAAATAAATGACCTCTAGTGGATGCGCTTTGCCTCTCCATTCTGGGGTTTTAGTTCTTTAAAATAAAATACAACAAATTGTTTCAACAATTTGAACTAAAATCCGTTGACGGGTGTCGCGACCCTCTAAAAAATTTTTAAATTTTAAAGGGGTTAACGAATTATTAGGTTAATTAGATTTGACTAACCTAACGCGGACCCTCCCAAGCCCTACCGAATTGCAACTTTGGTTTTTGTTTAAATGATTTTGAAATTTGGAGTCGTCACTAATCGTTCTTAGTCGGTCGATTAGAAACCTAAATAAATTAGCGGGAGAACTAATTCATTCCTGCGAACCAGAGATTATGAGCTCGGGGACTTGGTTACACTAGTTAATTAAAACTAATGCCCTTTCGGTACCTTAATTTCATGGATATCCTAATTCGGCAACTCGGGCTTGGTTTATTCCTAAGGCTCTAGTAGGGTATTCTCTTTTGTGTTTTCACTTTTTAAATAGGATACATGGATGGTATATATTTTTATTTGTTATATTTTTTTAAGTGTTAAAGATTCCCTGAAGCCGAAAGAGGGAGTGTGTTAACGACTTCTGTGCAGTATTACAACCTACTCATCTTTTGGGTCTGATGATTCAAAAATTAAATTATGGGAAGTACATGACAGTGAATAAACACCTCCAATGGGAGGCCTAGCATTGGCTTGGCTCTTCCCTTTGGGATTTAAGGTACATGTATTTAAGTTACAAGTATTTAAACTACTGTAAGTAAAAACCTCCAATGGGAGGCTAAGCATTGGCTTGGCTCTTCCCTTTGGGATTTAAGGTATAGGTATTTAACTACTGTAAGTAAAAACCTCCAATGGGAGGCTAAGCATTGGCTTGGCTTTTCCCTTTGGGATTTAAGGTATATGTATTTAAGTTGCAGGTATTTAACTACTGTAAGTAAAAACCTCCAATGGGAGGCTAAGCATTGGCTTGGCTTTTCCCTTTGGGATTTATGGTGCAAGTATTTAAATTGCGGATGGACTTTGTCCTCTCCATTCTAGGGTATGAATTCTTTAAAATGAAATACAACGAATTGATTCAACAATTTGAAATTTGTGCGCGCTTGAGGACTCCTTCAAGCCGATTTTGTGCTTCCATAGGGTTGACCATTGATATAGAGCTGCGGCTTCCTGACATAAAATAGAGTGAAGATTCAATATACAAAATATGTGCTAATCTGCACCTAAAACCAGAAGAGTGGAAAGAGTACTTATCTCCCATTTTTTTGGGAGAGATTTCTATAATTGATTTTCGCTCTCTATGTTCCCAATATAGAGAGTTTCTTTTGAATTAAGAGGGACTTTTAGTCACAGATCAGTTGAGAAATCGGTGGACAGCTTAGGAACTTGTCTGGGCCGATTTTTGCATCTCTACGAGATTTTTGCTGTTGATGTAGAGATATCCTTCTCCTGACATAAAATATAGGAAAAAAATGGGAGATGGAGAAAGTGTATACAATTTGTGCTAATTTGCGAGTAAAACCATAAATAAATGAATAAATAAAAACACTTAGCTCGAATTTGCTTGCTCGTTGACGAGGATGAACTCTTGATTTATATTGATCGATGAAGGAATTTGTGATGATAACCCCTAGCTTTAAACTCCCATCATCTTCAAAATTCTCTCTCTTTTGGTATTTTCTTTCTCTCAAATTTTTCTTCAATCTCCCAAAACTCTCTCAAACATCCAAAATTTTCTCTCCAAAAAATTTTTTCTCTCAAGCTCACTTCTTCCTCCTTTTATAATCTACTCATCTATCTCTCATTCTAATTTTTCCACTAACTCTATCTCCCATTCTAATTTCTCCACTAACTCTTCTTCATTTTCATCTTCCATTCTCTATCTTTATCTCACATTCTAATCTCTCCACTAACTCTGCTTCATCTTCATCTTCCCTTCTCCATATTTATCTCCCATTCTAATTTCTCCACTAACTCTTCTTCATCTCCATCTTCCCTTCTCTATTCTTATCTTCCATTTTAATTTCTCTACTAACTCTTCTTCATCTCCATCTTCCCTTCTCTATTCTTATCTTATTTTCTCCATCTATTCTTCTCCAACTTCTCTTCTTCATCTGCTCTTCTCCATCTTCCCTTCTCTATTCTAATTTATCCACTAACTCTTCTTTTTGTTATTTGTAAAATAATCCTTCAAGAGTTAGGCATTTGCACTCTAGTCCTTGAATTTTAAGTATTTACAATTCAATCCATGAAAAAATATATTTCTTTAAGTCCAAATCTCCTCACAATTTTTGACACACCAAAATTTACCACATGTCAAATTTAAGCTCATTTCTTGCCGCTGAAAATAATGCAGAATTTAATTAAAGCCCTTTTGCAAAATTGAGTCATTCTGGGTATAATTGAGCCAAGATGAAAATTTAAAATATTAGAAGACAATGTCACAACTCATAAAAAGTGAAAATTAAAAATAAGTTGACTCAAATTAAATTTTTTTAGGCCCGATTCGAGATTATACTCGTGAAGGAACACGTGACTCGAATTGGATTTTTCTGAATTTGGGATGGCCAATATGAAAATAGATTTAAAATAAAAATATTAACTATCTTTGTGTATTTTTTTGGCCTCAAATGTGATTTTTCCAAAATTTTCAAGTATTTTTGTATTTTTTTTTAAAAAATTAAATATATATATATAATATGAATTTTTTTTTTGTTCAAAAATGGTTGCCTAGGCTTGGCCAAGGCTTCCAAAGTTGATTTTGCAATTTTCTCATTTTTTCTTTATTTTTCATGAATTTTCGAAAATAAAAATACTAAAAAAATACTAAAAATATGAAAAATCATTTTTTGGCCAAAATTAGTTCTCTAGGCTTGGCCAAGGTCTCCAAAGTTGATTTTTCAATTTTATGAATTTTTATGGATTTTTCAAAAAATAAAAATGCCGAAAAATACTGAAAATTTTTAAAAGAGAGAAGATAATTAAAAATCAGGTGTCAATAGCTGCCCCTCTTTGAAAGGTAGCTCGGCAGAGGTTCATTTCTTTCATTTCAAAGACGAGATGACACCTGAATCCTAATCGACTCAACACGATGAAATAAAAAGAGTCGTGACATGAATGTTCCACTGAAAATGAAATGAGAACCGAAGGATTCGTTATAAGAAAACCTTAGGATGGTTGAATTTGAACCCGTATGGTAGGTCAACCCATGATAGATTCCTAATGAAAGGATTCTACTGAATAAATTTTGACTCGTATGGTAGGTCACCCCATGGTAGATTCCTAACGAAAGGATTCTACTGATTAAAATTTGATTGAAGTTTGACCTGTATGGTAGCTCAACCCGTGATAGATTCCTAATGAAAGGATTCTACTTATCAAATTTTGACCCGTATGGTAGGTCACCCCATAGTAGATTCATAATGAAAGGATTCTACTGATTAAAATTTTGACCCGTATGGTAGGTCACCTCATAGTAGATTCCTAATGAAAGGATTCTACTGATTAAAATTTGATTGAAATTTGACCCGTATGGTAGGTCAACCCATGAAACTGCATGTAAGAAGGACTTTGTGCCTGTAGAAAGGACTTGGTGCCTGTAAAAAGGACTTTGGTGCCTGTAAAAAGGACTTGGTGCTTGTAAGAAGGACTTCAGTGCCTGTAGAAAGGACTTGATGCCTGTAAAAAGGACTTTGTGCCTGTAGAAAGGACTTGGTGCCTGTAGAAAGGACTTGGTGCCTGTAAAAAGGACTTTAGTGCCTATAGAAAGGACTTGATGCCTGTAAAAAGGACTTTGTGTCTGTAACAAGGACTTTGTGCCTGTAAGAAGGACTTGATTTGCCTGTAAGAAGGACTTTTTGCCTATAAGAAGGACTTGGTTTGCCTGTAAGAAGGACTTGATTTGCCTGTAAGAAGGACTTGTTTTGCCTGTAAGAAGGACTTGATTTGCCTGTAAGAAGGACTTGATTTGCCTATAAGAAGGACTTTATGCCTGTAAGAAGGACTTGATTTGCCTGTAAGAAGGACTTGTTTTACCTGTAAAAAGGACTTCATTTGCCTGTAAGAAGGACTTGATTTGCCTGTAAGAAGGACTTACTTTGCTTGTAAGAAGGACTTTATGCCTGTAAGAAGGACTTGCTTTGCCTGTAAGAAGGACTTTGTTTGCCTATAAGAAGGACTTTATGCCTATAAGAAGGGCTTAATTTGCCTGTAATAAAGACTTTGTGCCTGTAAGAAGAACTTGATTTGCCTGTAAGAAGGACTTGATTTGCCTGTAAGCAGGACTTGATTTGCCTGTAAGAAGGACTTGGTTTGCCTGTAAGAAGGACTTAGTTTGCCTGTAAGAAGGACTTAGTTTGTCTGTAAGAAGGGCTTGGTGTACCTCAAAGGGTGCCATTCTGAAATCTGGGGAGACCAGGAATCCTGCAAAAGCTCAAACCCAAATTATATTCTCCTGTAGCTTTAGGAATAAACCAAAGAAGCAGAGATCAAAAGGTCTCGAACATTTCTGTCTTTGAGATAAATCATGCTTTATTGAAGAAGGTGGATACCTGTATGTATCGCAATGGATTCAAGTTCCTCAACAACCGTCAGAATTCATCCAGGTTGAAGATATACTTACCTGAGAATTTAGAAGAAATGCCTGGTGGCTTCTCGACAACCAGGCTTGTTCATTCAATAATCGCCGAATGAATTTCAAGACTTTGGAAGGTAATTCGAACATTGGGAATGTGTTGCCAGTCAGGCAGTGTCAGAGGTAACATGTGCAAGCATTTTCATCAATGAGTTGATCGGTTCATGCAAAACTATTCAACCAAGTCGGCAATGATTAGAAGTAGTCTGTGTGATAACTCATGATGCAATCAATCCAAATGTGGATCATGCAAAATTATTCTGTCAAGCTTGCATTACCAATTCTGTTTAAGGAGGTTCTCATATTATGAACGCCTCGAATGTAATTTGAATGGGGAACTTCAGTCCGAAAGGGCTTTCTCTCACTCTAGAGAAAGGCTGTTTATCTGTAGATTAAAATGTTAGACCTGTGTGGAAATGGTTTACCTTTCCTCATCCTGTTATGCCCTATTTTGCACATTTGATATCTCCTATGCAGTTTATTCTCTAAGTTAGAGTTGGTAAATTAAACATGTGGAATAGTCATACATAATTCGTGAAATGTGTAAACACAATGCCGATGTGACAATTTTTAGCATCATGTGTGTTTATATAATGTGCAAATATGGGCGGATTTGAATTGCCTCTGGTATGTGGGTGGATTGAACAAATTGGGAAGCCCACTCCTTATGTCGAGGAGCGGTTTGTCTCAAGTTTTGCCTCTGCACGATGAGGCATATGGGTGAGGGAGCATTTTGATTTGTTTAGTGACAGCGACTACCATGGTTTAGCGATTAAATGCCCCCCATTTTTCACCAGAATAGATCTTGTCAGATGATCATCATTTTCTTTTGGATTTGTCTCCTCCAACATGTTACATGTTAGTATAAATATTTCCTGTAACAAGAAAAGGAGACATGTCAACCAGTATTAAAAGGGATAAATTGGAAACGATACTGATTTACCCTTCATCTTGAATGCCTTGGACAAGTCTTTTACCAATTTTGCTGGATTGAGTTTTCTTCGACTTTTGTTGGATGCTTCACCATTAAACCGAGAATGTGGCAAAATATTGACTTCGGTATTACTCGTCAAGTATTCCTGCTTGCAAAAAGAAATGCACAAAAATTTGTTTCATTTATTTATAATACATACAACATTCCCCACTTTGGGGATCGAACTCGGGATATTTCGGACCTACTGTCATCCCCCATACCATTCGGTCCATTGGACCGTAGGTGTCCATGGGGTTTTCTTTTCAAAGGTTAATCATTGGGGATAACGCGGCCTTGTTGTATCACCTTGGGCCTTGTTACGGTATTTCTCGAGGTAATTTGCAATCCCTGTTAAGAATGGAATAAAAAAATTCAGGACTCAAGATGATTATGTGCAAATTAGAACGATACAGAATTACCCATGTCTGAGATTGTTCGGGTCCTTCGTTCGCATTTTCTTTTATCTGAAGCTGTCCACTCTGTGGTAATATCCATGAGTTGCTTTGCCCCAAATTTTGTTCAACTTGTATTTTGGTATAATTACGTTCTCGAGTCAATTTGAAAACTCCTGAAAATTGAAGGGATTAACTTTAAAACCTGGGTAGTTCGAGGGTAACTTGAAACGATACGGGTTTACCCTTCGGATTTACGCGGATTTCTTCTCAATATTAATTTTTTCGAGTTTGGTGCGGTAATGGCTCCGAGCATTTAATAGGGGGAAAGGGAAATGATTACTTCTAACTTGTGCATCAATTTTGGACATCGATAAAAGGCAAGAACGTGCGATGAAACCAAGTAGATGTATTCGTCCAGGCTTGATCTTCTTCCCTTTGCAAGCTCTTGAATGATCAGCTAGCGTTGTTCCGGATCAGGTACGCGTCGGCCGTGTCGCAGGTCCCATGATCACTAGTTTTGAAATACATGATCCGTATGCACATTAACGCCCTGGTGCTTCATCAGCATCAAACTGCCTGATCATGGCGGTGAGTTCGCCGCCAATGCCACTTGCCTGGTGATGATACCTCACCTCCTCCTCAGAAGGCATCCATGCTGGTCCCATAGTCTCGGTCTTTTCGTACCTTGTTCCAACAGAACTTGATCCTGCTATGAACTGATCTAACTCACCTCTTAAACGTGCATTTTCGATCCTCAGATAATGCATTTTATCGAGGGTGAGGAGAGTATTGCAGTTGGGGCAGGTGGCGGAGTCAAAAACCTCTTTATATATCTTGTTCTCTGCTCGGAGGTTTTCATTTTCAACTCTTAGAAACTCGGCTTCGTTGTGCTTATGACAAGTCTTCATTCGGGTTCGTCTATTTTGAAACCAGAACTTGATTTGCGAAGGTTTAAGTCCTCGCTCTTGACTCAGTTCCATTTTCTGTTTGCCGTCTGGTATAGGGCACGTTCTGAAGAAATCTTTAAGCTTTCGTACTTGCTCCTCAGTATGGCGACGGTAACGTTTCTTTTGACATTTACCGTTGTTGTCCTTGTCCTTACCGGGCTCTTGGACGTTGTCGGTGGAAGGGTCGAGCTCCATAGGCTCGATCCCAAACATGGCTTCGAACTCTTCCTCTCCCATATTCAGCAAGTAACGATAACTTTCAAGTGTGTTGGGTTGAGACATCTTCGATTTGGTTAATGATTTCTCAAAGTTTGATATCTCTTCTTGTATTTTCACTCTTTGGATTTTTCTGGGAGACTGCGTATGCTTTAAGAGTCTCTCTTTCGAGCACGAATGAGAATTATCAAGAAGATGCCTCCTTTAAAATTAGACGTGGGTTTAGCAACTGTATTGCCTCTCTCGAGTGTTCTGGCTTTCTTGATTTTCTTTTCATCGTATCTCTCGCCCAGCTCGTCTCCTTCCATCTTTCCGTGGAAGAGGGCCCCTTGTTGCTGTCTCCACCGTCAATTTGCTAGCGAGTTCTTCAATAAAGACGAGTCGTATCTCTTTTCTGCCGAAAATGTCTTTGTCTTCCACCCAGCTTATTTTTTATCCTTTCTTTTTCAAAGTAGTGGCGTCCCGTCCAGCTTTTCCGTAGAGACGTCGGATTTGCTTGGCTCGAGATTGGAGACGAGTAGCGGAGGTGATACTTATAGGGAATGGTAGACAGGAAAATCTGGCCAGTAGAGACTTCCCCTGCAAAAATGAAAGAGAATGCGGCAGTATATGTTCTTCATATTCTAGAAAAATTGGAACGATACTGTTTTACCCTTGTGTGTACTTCCATTGAATTTGAATTGAGGAAGTTCCTTCATTTGGACTGGATTGAATTGTATGTCCCGAGTTGCTCTTCACTTTGAGCTTGCCACATAAGTGCTTTGCTTAGTTGGGCCTTATTTTCTTTCGGGTTGCCTTGGACCATCATCATTTTCCATGCCATCAGGTCCGTGGACCGGAGGGCTCCTTTAATTTGAAGGTTACCTTCAAGGCGAATGAGTCCTTTCGCATTCCATTGGGTCATTTCATTTTGCGGCACTCTTGAGGCATTTTGCAACGATTGAGGGTAAATTGGAACGACACACAGTTACCCGTCTTCGAGGTCGTCTGGGCTTTTCACTTGAAATTTCCCTACGTGAGGCCATTCAACATTTCTCATTATGGCAGCCAGCGACATTGCCACAAATTGATCCACCCTGAGTCTAGCATAAAAAGGGATTCACGTATTCGACGGGATAAAAAAATAAATTACCCCCTTGCCCCTGAATTAAATCTAGACACCTAGAAAGCTGGAAATATCATAAGCAGGGGAATTAAGCATGAAATGAAAGGTGCACTTATTCAAGGTCAGTTCTGCCTCTCCTGTGGCTCTTCGATAATCAGCTAGTCTCGTGTTGGTTCGGGTGTGGATGACCGATATTTGAGAGTCCCTACTCACTGGCTCCTGATCGCGGCTTGGGACATCTGTCAACCCTAAACTGGTTGACCAGGCCAGTAAGCCCATCATCTTGGTAATCTCTTAAACCTTCCAGCAACTGATACTCGAATTGGGCATTGTTGTTGGCAAATGCTGGCGGTAGATTTCTCATTCTGTCCTCGCCATGAGCAATTTGACTTCTCGTGCTGGAGCTTTCATCATTACTCGAGAAAGTGTGGGGATCACCAACTGGCTTGCTGCTAAAAACTCCTTCCATTCGAGGATTAGAGAAGTGGAAGTGCTCAGGATAACTTCTTGTCTGATTCTCTGGCTGCGCAGGCGCGCTGATCATGGGATGAATTCTAGCCATAGGTTGGTGCTCAAACCAAGGAATCTGAATACACTGCCACTGCGGTCTATACTCTTGAAGAGCATTAGGGTGATTCTGGGGGATACTTTGATTAACGCCTGGGGGATTGATGGCACGGCTACTGGCTTGGTTGATGATAGGAAGTTGCTCGCCCGATGCTAACCTGCGGAACTTATGGTGGCGAGGAGACTTGACGTTCAGGCTTGGATCAGTCCCGCCTTGTTTTTCTTGATTCTGAGCTGCATTGTGTTCTCTTACCCTTTTTCTGTACTTCTGAAGATGACTCGAAACATTTCCTTTAGTGAGTCCCTCTACCTTAATAATTTTCAGTATATGTTGCGACCGTACCGAATCGATTCCTAGCTGCTGAACTGCATTAACAAATATACGATGCAGCTCGGGAGACCAACTCATCTTCTTTTTCCAGTTGCTTGGAACAATATTGAAGGCTTGATGATTATTCTCTTGGTCGTGCAATTGCTTCCTCACCACGTGCTACCATATGTTTTGAAGCATCTGAACCATAACTGGTTTCGTTACGACGTCTTGGGCCCCGTGTAAGACAGCCTTCATTATGGCTTGCTGATCATCGCTTGCCGATATTACGACGACTGGCATGTTTAATTCAGAATTGATGAATTTCAAGAGAGTGAAAACATCCATGTCAATCCCTACCATGGCGGTGAGGATGATATCAAACTGGTCACTACTCCTCCTTAATACTTCTAAGGCCTCTGTCGCTTTTGCTTGAGCTAAAACCTTATACCGGCATTTTCTCAATACGGTAACAAGGATTGACAGAGAGACTGGATTACCGTCAATGGCCATGACCAGTAGATCCTCAGGGTAAGGAACTTCATCAGCTTCGACCAGGGTTGAATATGCGCCCGTTTCCCTAATGCTCGACATATTTCTGGATCTAGGACTGCCGACTCGAGACCGCCTCAGGATGTCTTCTTGGACTTAAGGGATCACTGGATCGTCGATGGCTTCTCGTAACAGGCTTTGAAAGCCGATGCTTTGATGGTGAAGGTTTTGAATTCCTCTCCCACGAGAACTCCTTCCTCTCTATCTTTCTCCTGCGAGTTCTTGCAGATAAACTCTCACTCTCACTATCAAATGAGGACAAGTTCTCTCTCTGGCAATAGCAACGACTTCCCTCTTCACGGGCAGCCCTATTAGATTTTTCAAGGGAGAAAATCTGACATTCAGCTTTTGATCAAAGGAGAAATCATTGTTTCTCGCTCAGTTTGTCTTCTTCTTTCTTTTCGTGATAGAGGGCCCCTATCAAGATCTCCACCGTCGATTTACTGGCGGGTCCTCCAATGAAGACAAGTCGTATCTCCTTTTCGCTAACGTTTGCCGTGTCTTCCACTCAGCTCATCTTTCCGTCTTCTTTTTCAAAGTGGCGGTGTCTCGTCAAACTTTCTGCGGAGATTTCGGACTCGCTTGGCTCGAGGTCGCAATCTGATGGGAATTCGAGCCAACGAGGGTGGTGCCAATAGAGAATGGTAGATAAGAGAAATCTTGACTAGTTGATACCGTCACTATGAAATCAATATTTACTTCAAAGCAGATTACCATCTTCGCATTCCGCTCATCTACCTCACCTCTCTCCCTCTTTCTTTCGTATTCTGCTTTCAAAAATGTCCAATTCTCCTAACCATACCTTATCCGCCGAAGTCCTGGCTGGGTGGGAGAAACTCTACAATCTTCTTGGTAGAGGTTACGCTCATATTGCCAAAAACTCTACCGTTGAGGCTGAAATCCTCGGTTTATTCAGGACCATGGACGCTGCTTCTATTGAGGGTACCCAACTAGGGAAGGAGTACCGGAACTTCTCGACCCTCTTCATCAATTTTCTGGCTGCCTATAATCGCGCTTATGAGACGGTCCTTGTGACTGCCGTCGTGAAAGCTCGTTACCAAGACCGGCACGAGCGTCTGGAAACAGTCATATTTGTGGCTGATAATCACAAGAAAGCCCTCAAGTTTGCCAATGATCAGCTTTCGTGGCTGGTTCGTGAGAGGGGAAAGTTGGTGGACCGTTTGGCCTTGGTCCGAACTTACTCCGAACAGGAGCCGGGCAATATTGTGATGAGGTGCAAATGCGATTGGCTGCAGGAGAGACTTGATGACATTACGGCAGACATTGCTTTCGAGAGGGCGGCAATTTCGGACCTGGAGTTTTCCGTCGAGCATTATGAGGCCAGTATGGCCCAGGCTAAGAAGAAGCGCGATCGCCTCTTCTTTAGGCTCGCGGAGCTTGATCTCGAGAGCGCCCGGTGCACCCAGAGCATCAACTGTTTGGAGAATCAGTTGAGCTCTTTCGTAATGGTTATCAGGGCCCAGTTTGGCTTTACCTTTCCTCCCCAATGAGCTATTGTAAAACCTGTTGATATATGAAATAAAAGGAATGTTTCGCATGTCTATACTTTTGTTTTCCTGTCATCTCTTCTCCTGGGGAACGATTTAGGGTGCTGAAGATATTGAGGCTTAATCTTCTTCATGATGCTTTCGCGGGTTGTGGTAGACGATGATATCAAGAAAATTAGAGAGGCATTCAGTGTGGCTTTCCACCAGTCGCCTAGAGACCCGCGTTCAATCATGTAAATTAATAAAGCTGCCACCACTCGATCAGTGTGCCAATAAATTCGGCCATTTGTTGCGTGCTCCACTTTAACCGTGTTTTGTTGCTTTCGGCGTCCACTCGTATGTATCGGGCACCTGTAGCATCGGGGGAGTGTCCGTGGGCCACGTTCATTAATAGAACCTCGGTCCTCTAAAACCCTCCGCGTGTTTCGGATCCGAGGAAATTTTAAGACCAGTCTCTGGTTGATTTAATCAGGTTAAGGTACTTATTTCATGGTTTCTGATTATATAATCCATATTGTCTTTCAAAAGACGCGGGATCCTCTGCAATACATTAAATATGCCCCCGTGTTTAATCAGTATAAATCCACCGTCATATCAGAATACACTGCCCATACAAGTTTACGGATTGACACAACTCTGTCTGTCAAAGATGGACAGTGTTCGTTTGCCCCCTTGAAGTAACGGTTGAAGCCTTGGTGTTTTTCGTCTTTTGGTATTTCTGAAGATGATTCTTGATATATTATTAAACTTAATTTTTACACCCGTCTGGGGTATCTAGGATCTTCCTGCAAAAGAAAAGGATATAATTAGTATGCGATACAAGGAATGTCGGTTCATGACTCCTATATTAGTCCAATTTGATTTTTTCTATTTTATAGAGAAATCAGAAAAAAAATTTCTTAGGAAGAAATGGGTTAATTTCTGATACAGAATTTTTTTTTTGCAGATTTATTACTCTTTTTTTTATTTTTTTAAAGGAATGTGACAAAATCTCTTGACGTTTACTAAAATTTTTGAAGGAATTTCCTTTTTATCAAAATAAATTTTCAGAGGTAAATTTGTCAGGAAAATTTTATTTTTATTGAAGCAGGAAAGACATGACAGAAATGCTTTATTGGTTAACAAAATTCCCCCGAGACATTAGTCTAATTTTATTTAGACAAAATTTTCTTAGAAAAACATGAGCGAATTTCTCGAAAAGAATTTTTGTTGCAAGTTTTTATAATTTGAAAGAATGTGATAAAATCACTTGATGTTTACCAAAGTTTTTTTTTGAAGGAATTTTTCTTTTTATCGAAATAAATTTTCAGAGGAAAATTTGTCAGGAAAATTTCATTTTTATTGAAGCAAGAAAAACATGACAAAAATCTCTTATTGGTCAATACAATTCCCCCGAGACATTAGTTTAATTTTATTTAGAGAAAAATTTCTTAGAAAAATATGAGCGAATTTCTCGAGAAGAATTTTCTTGCAAGTTGTTATAATTTGAAAAATGTGATAAAATCACTTGATGTCTACTAGAGTTTTTTTTAAGGAATTTTTCTTTTTATTGAAATAAATTTTCAGAGGAAAAGTTTTTCAGGAAAATTTCATTTTTATTAAAGCAATAAAAACATGACAAAAATCCCTTATTGGTTAATAAAATTCCCATGAAGGGATTTTTTCACATCATTTTTTCAAAAAAAATTTTTTTAAAAAGAAATGAGGGACAAATTTAATTTTTATTTTCTTTTAAAAGAATGGTCGTAATATCAAGCTCAAAAACTGACTAACACCTAGCATGGACCGACCGAAAATAAATACAAGATAAAATTAGAGAACTTACTTTTACCTTGGAGAAATGCAAATCACATAGTCATGCGCATGACTCAAGTGAGGAGTGGACTCTAGAAAATAAAAGAAGGAGAGACAAGGTATGGACCTAAAAAGGCCCCCACTATCTGAATTGACAAACTTACCCTCCGCGCAATCAAATCACAATGGGAAGAATTGTCAATTCAGATAATGAGCGGGATAAAATATGGTCAACCCGAGCGCAATCGACGCAAGAGCTTTGCATATTCGATCCATATCTATGGTTTTCTAGGAAGAATTTCGCGACTTGGGTTTAGACGCTTGTGTGTGCAGGTGTCGTGATCCTCAGAGTATGCAAGACATGCACAACAATTAATATCAAAACAGCGCTTCTAAAAATGTGCGAAATTAAACAAATAAACCCAACACTGAGCCTGCAAAACAAAGGGGTTAGCCAAACACTCCGCCCCTTATAACTCATATCCTGCAAAAACATATAACACCTATAGAATGAGTCGCAAACAAGATCGCCAGAAGCGAGATATCCATGAAATTTTCATTGGCTTAAGTCCACTAAGACTTTTAAAATTTCGAAAAAATTCAAGTATTCCAATTGGTATCTTTTTTCGAAAATTTAAAAATCCCGTCCCCAGTGGAGTTGTCAAGCTATCGCGACCCTCTAAAAAAATTTTAAATTTTAAAGGGGTTAACGGATTATTAGGTTAATTAGATTTGACTAACCTAACGCGGACCCTCCCAAGCCCTACCGAATCGCAACTTTGGTTTTTGTTTAATGATTTTGAAATTTGGAGTTGCCACTAATCGTTCTTGGTAAGTCGATTAGAAACCTAAATAAATTAGCGGGAGAACTAATTCATTCCTGCGAACCAGAGATTATGAGCTCGGGGACTTGGTTACACTAGTTAATTAAAACTAATGCCCTTTCGGTACCTTAATTTCATGGATATCCTAATTCGGCAACTCGGGCTTGGTTTATTCCTAAGGCTCTAGTAGGGTATTCTCTTTTGTGTTTTCACTTTTTAAATAGGATGCATGGATGGTATATATTTTTATTTGTTATATTGTTTTAAGTGTTAAAGATTCCCTGAAGCCGAAAGAGGGAGTGTGTTAACGACTTCTGTGCAGTATTACGACCTACTCATCTTTTGGGTCTGATGATTCAAAAATTAAATTATAGGAAGTACATGACAGTGAATAAACACCTCCAATGGGAGGCCTAGCATTGGCTTGGCTCTTCCCTTTGGGATTTAAGGTACAGGTATTTAAGTTGCAAGTATTTAAACTACTGTAAGTAAAAACCTCCAATGGGAGGCTAAGCATTGGCTTGGCTCTTCCCTTTGGGATTTAAGGTACAGGTATTTAAGTTGCAGGTATTTAACTACTGTAAGTAAAAACCTCCAATGGGAGGCTAAGCATTGGCTTGGCTCTTCCCTTTGGGATTTAAGGTACAGGTATTTAAGTTGCAGGTATTTAACTACTGTAAGTAAAAACCTCCAATGGGAGGCTAAGCATTGGCTTGGCTCTTCCTTTTGGGATTTATGGTGCAGGTATTTAAATTGCGGATGGACTTTGTCCTCTCCATTCTATGGTATGAATTCTTTAAAATGAAATACAACGAATTGATTCAACAATTTGAAATTTGTGCGCGCTTGAGGATTCCTCCAAGCCGATTTTGTGCTTTCATAGGGTTGACCATTTATATAGAGCTGCGGCTTCCTGACATAAAATAGAGTGAAGTGTCAGTATACAAAATATGTGCTAATCTGCACCTAAAACTAGAAGAGTGGAAAGAGTACTTATCTCCCATTTTTTTGGGAGAGATTTCTATAATTGATTTTCGCTCTCTATGTTCCCAATATAGAGAGTTTCTTTTGAATTAAGAGGGACTTTTAGTCACAGATCAGTTGAGAAATCGATGGACAGCTTAGGAGCTTGTCTGGGCCGATTTTTGCATCTCTACGAGATTTTTGCTGTTGACATAGAGATATCCTTCTCTTGACATAAAATATGGGAAAAAAATGGGAGATGGAGAAAGTGTATACAATTTGTGCTAATTTGCGAGTAAAACCATAAATAAATGAATAAATAAAAACACTTAGCTCGAATTTGCTTGCTCGTTGACGAGGATGAACTATTGATTTATATTGATCGATGAAGGAATTTGTGATGATAACCCCTAGCTTTAAACTCCTATCATATTCAAAATTCTCTCTCTTTTGGTATTTTCTTTCTCTTAAATTTTTCTTCAATCTCCCAAAACTCTCTCAAACATCCAAAATTTTCTCTCCAAAATTTTTTTTCTCTCAAACTCACTTCTTCCTCCTTTTATAATCTACTTATTTATCTCCCATTCTAATTTTTCCACTAACTCTATCTCCCATTCTAATTTCTTCACTAACTCTTCTTCATTTTCATCTTTCATTCTCCATCTCTATCTTACATTCTAATCTCTCCACTAACTCTGCTTCATCTTCATCTTCTATTCTCCATATTTATCTCCCATTCTAATTTCTCCACTAACTCTTCTTCATCCCCATCTTCCCTTCTCTATTCTTATCTTCCATTCTAATTTCTCTACTAACTCTTCTTCATCTCCATCTTCCATTCTCTATTCTTATCTTATTTTCTCCATCTATTCTTCTCCAACTTCTCTTCTTCATCTCCTCTTCTCCATCTTCCATTCTCTATTCTAATTTGTCCACTAACTCTTCTTTTTGTTATTTATAAAATAATCCTTCAAGAGTTAGGCATTTGCACTCTAGTCCTTGAATTTTAAGTATTTACAATTCAGTCCATGAAAAAATATATTTCTTTAAGTCCAAATCTCCTCACAATTTTTAACACACCAAAATTTACCACATGTTAAATTTAAGCTCATTTCTTGCCGCTGAAAATAATGCAGAATTTAATTAAAACCCTTTTGCAAAATTGAGTCATTTTAGGTATAATTGAGCCAAGATGAAAATTTAAAATATTAAACGACAATGTCACAACTCATAAAAAGCCCTTCTCCATCTCTATCTTATATTCTAATCTCTCCACTAACTCTTCTTCATCTTCATCTTCCCTTCTCTATATTTATCTCCCATTCTAATTTCTCCACTAACTCTTTTTTATCTCCATCTTCCCCTTTCTATTCTTATCTTATTTTCTCCATCCATTCTTCTCCATCTTCTCTTCTCCATCTTCCATTCTCTATTCTTATCTTATTTTCTCAATCTATTCTTCTTTATCTTCTCTTCTCCATCTCCTCTTCTCTATCTTCCCTTATCTATTCTAATTTCTCCACTAACTCTTCTTTTTGTTATTTGCAAAATAATCCTTCAAGAGTTAGGTATTTGCACTATAGTCCCTGAATTTTAAATATTCACAATTTAGTCCCTGAAAAAAATATTTCTTTAAGTCCAAATCTTCTCACAATTTTTGACACACCTCTCCTATACTTAGTCAAAATTCACCGCATGTCAAATTTAAGCTCATTTCTTGCCGCTGAAAATAATGCAGAATTTAATTAGAGCCCTTTTCCAAAATTGAGTCGTTTTGGGTATAATTGGGCCAAAATAAAAATTTGGAATATTAGAGAACAATGTCACAACTCCTAAAAGTGAAAAAATGAAAATAAATTAACTCAAATTGAATTTTTTAGGCCCGATTAGAGATTATGCTCGTGAAGGAATACACGACCCCGAATTGGATTTTTTTAAATTTGTGATGGCCAACATGAAAAGGTATTTAAAATAAAAATATTGACTATTTTTATTCATTTTGGTGGCCTCAAATGCTATTATTTATTAAATATTCTCCTAATTTCTAAAAAAATATATAAAAAATATGAAAAATTATTTTTTGTTCAAAAATGGTTGCCTAAGCTTGGCCAAGGCCTCCAAAGTTGATTTTGCAATTTTCTCATTTTTCTTGATTTTTTTTTATGAATTTTCGAAATTAAAAATATCGAGAAATACTGAAAATATGAAAAATTATTTTTTTTGTCAAAATTGGTTCCCTAGGCTTGGCCAAGGTCCCCAAAGTTGATTTTTCAATTTTATGAATGTTTATGGATTTTTTTTATTAATTTTAAAAGAGAAAAAATGATTAAAAATCAAGTGTCAACAATTGCCACTCAGGCATTCATTCGATCAATTACAATCGATCGATGGCACGCCCGTTGCCATACAAGGGTATTCTACCTTATCTGGGCATTTCTCAAACTAATGCCACTCTCATGCCAAAATGAAATAAATAAATCGCATGTAATCACATACACGTAATTAAATAATTAAAGCTATACAAGCCAATTGATACAGTAATTTCCAATGTAGATATTACGATTCAAGCATAAATTATCACAATCTAATATTAGAAAAAATTAATAAAAAAAATATTAGAATAAATCGATAGCTTATCACCAAATCATCAATAGCTTATCGCCTAATTTCTAATAGCTTATCACCAAGCACATGATAGTTTATCGCCCAAATCATGATAGCTTATTGCCTAACTATAATAGCCTATCACCCAAACCATGATAGCTTATCACATAACTCGATAACTTATCACCAAAATTTGATAGCTTATTAACTAATCCATATTTAATTAGCACCAAACATAGTTAGTATAATCTAATTACATCTTAATCAAGTTTAACCTACTAATTGGTGGATTAGGGTGAAAACTCACATAACAATGATTTCAAAGATGTGACGACGGCGGTGATGGCTACGCATGGATTGCTCCAAAAACCACACAGAAGGATGACGGATAAAGGATTTTGTTGACACCTGATTTTTAATCACATTTTCTCTTTTAAAAAAATAAAAAAATCCATAAAAATTCATAAAATTAAAAAATCAACTTTGGGGACCTTGGCCAAGCTTAGGGAACAAATTTTGACCAAAAAATGATTCTTCATATTTTCAGCATTTTTATTTTCAAAAATTCATAAAAAAAATAAAAAAAAAGAAAAAAAATCAACTTTGGGGACCTTGGCCAAGCTTAGGGAACAAATTTTGACCAAAAAATGATTCTTCATATTTTCAGCATTTTTATTTTCAAAAATTCATAAAAAAAAATAAAAAAAATGAAAAAAAATCAACTTTGGGGACCTTGGCTAAGCTTAGGGAACCAATTTTGGGCAAAAAATAATTTTTCATATTTTCAACATTTTTATTTTCAAAAATTCATAGAAAATAAAAAAATGAGAAAATGAAAAAAAAAATCAACTTTGGAAGCCTTAACTAAGCCTAAAAAATCATTTTTGAACAAAAAATAATTTTTTATATTTTTCGTATTTAAAATATTTTTTTGAAAAATACAAAAATATACTTAAAAATTCAAAAAAAAAAATAACATTTGAGGCCATAAAAATGCATAAAAATAGTCAATATTTTTCTTTTAAATCTCTTTTCATCTTGGCCATTGCAAATTTGAAAAATCCAATTCATGATCATATATTCCTTCGCGAGCATAATTTCGAATCGGGCCTAAAAAATTCAATTTGAATCAATTTATTTTCATTTTTCACTTTTAGGAGTTGTGACATTGTTCTCTAATAGTCTAAATTTTTATCTTGGCCTAATTTTACCCAGAATGACTCAATTTTGCAAAAGGTCTTTAATTGAATTTTACATTATTTTTTGCGGCAAGAAATGAGCTTAAATTTGACAAGCGATTGAACTAGACATGGAGTGAATTTCAACTAAGCATAGGGGAGATGTGTCGAAAATTGTGAGGAGGTTTGGACTTAAAGAAATATTTCTACAAGGACTGCATTGCAAATACTTAAAATTTCAGGGATTAGAGTACAAATACCTAACACTTAAGAGATTATTTTGTAAATAACAAAAAGAAGAGTTGGTGGAAAAATTAGAATAGAGAATGGAAGATGAAGAAGAGGAGATGGAGAAGGGAAGATGGAGAATAGGAGATAGAGAAGGGAAGACGGAAAAGAGGAGATGGAGAAAATAAGATGGAAATAAAAAAGGGAAGATAAGATAAAGAAGAGTTAGCGAAAAAATTAGAATGAGAGATAGATGAGTGGGCTATAAAAGGAGGAAGAAGTGAGCTTGAGAAGGGAGATTTTTTTGGAGAGAAAATTTGAAATGTTTGATAGGGTTTTGGGAGATTGAAGAAAAATGAGAGAGAGAGAGAGAGAGAAAGAGAGAGAGAGAGAGAGAGAGTCTTGAAGATGGTGGGAGTTTAAATCTAGGTGTTACCATCACTAATTTCTCTATCGATCAACACAAGTCACGAATTCATCCCCCTTGTTCAAGCCGCAATCTTGATCTATAAGATGACACGAGATCCGAATTCGGTAATTAAATCCGTCAAATCAGGTAACGATTCTAACCATCAAAATCTTCGAGAATGTCGTTACCTCAATGGATTGATTTAAATTTTGATTATGCTGTGTCATATTCACATATCGTATTCGTATTGCAATTTTCTGCATTTTTCACTTAAAAGATCCGAATCCCAAATTGCGGTAGATTCTGCCCCATACTTGGTGGTGTAAAGATCTCTTGTACTTTACTTTTTGCAATTTAATTTCTGCACCATTAAATCCCAGAATAGGAAGAGCAAGCCCACCCGTTGGAGGTCCTTTATTTATCTCATTTAATTTCTGCAATTTAATTTTCGCACCATTAAACCCCAGAATGGATAGGCCGAGCCAAGGCCGAATCCCTTGTTGGAGGTCCTTTATTTATCGCATTTAATTTTTGCAATTTAATTTTTGCACCATTAAACCTCAAAATGAGAAGGGCAAGTCCACTCATTGGAGGTCATTTATCTATTGGATTTAGTTTCTGCAATTTAATTTTCACACCGTCAAATCTTAGAATGGGTAGACCGAGTCCATCGTTGGAGGTCCTTTATTTACCGCATTTAATTTCTGCAATTTAATTTTTAACGTCAAACGCCAGAATGGGTAAGCCGAGCCAAGACCGAGTCCCTCGTTAGAGGTCCTTTATTTACTGCATTTAATTTTCGCACCGTTAAGTCCTGGAATGGGTAGGTCGAGTCAAGGTCGAATTCATCGTTGGAGGTCCTTTATTTACCGCATTTAATTTTTGTAATTTAATTTTCGAACTGTCAAACCCCAAAATGGGTAGGCTAAGCCAGGGCCGAATCCCTCATTGTAGGTCCTTTGTTTGTCGCCTTTAATTTTTGTAATTTAATTTTTCCACCATTAAACCCCAGAATAAGTAGGCCGAGTCACTTGCTGGAGGTCACAACACTGCACAAAATTCGTTAGTTCACTCCCTTTTTCGGCTTAAGGGAATTTTTAATGCTTTGAAAATACCAAAAAATGTCATTCACATGTCATTCATCTAAAAAGTGAAAATACAAAAAAAGAGAACACCCCACTAGAGCATTAGGAGTAAACCGAGCCTGAGTTGCCAAAATTAGGACATCCATTGAATTAAAGTACCGAAAGAACATTAGTTTTAATTAGTTGGTGTAACCAAGTCCCCAAACTCATAATTTCTGGTTCGTAAAAATAATTTAGTTCTTCCGCTAATTTACTTAGGTTTCTAATCGACCTACCAAAAATGATTAATGGCGACTCTAAATTCTAAAATCATTCAAACAAAAACCAAAGTTGCGGTTCGGTAGGGTTTGAGAGAGTCCGTATTAGGTTAGTCAATTTAATTAACCTGATAATCCGTTAACCCGAGAATTCTCCATCGATAGGAAATTTTTAAGGTCGCGACAGGTTTCCATCGACCAACCTCTTTTCAGCTCAAACTCATGAAAATTCAAAAACTTTCTAGATAAAAGGCCCTTAGATTCACGTAGTTCTTGATCTTATGATCGCGTAGGAGAAAACAAAGCTCAATTTACCTTTTGGATGACCTCAAATGGGTTATTTCTTATCGGGCACGAACAGAAAATCGGATTGAGCAGACGCTAATTTTGGTTCTATTTAGGGGTGATCCAAGGCTGATCTTAAGCTGATTTTTGGCGGAGATATACTAGAGAGGATGGTGAAGATGTCGGTGGAACGGTGGCTCGAGGTGGATGCATTTGGACGATGAAACAAGCGGTAGTTTTCCGGCGACCAAAATCAAAGAGAGAAAATGAGAGAGAGGGAGGGCCACGAAATTTTTTTGAGAGCAAGAGAGAGAATGAACTGCTGAAAATTGAACAAAGAGAGACAAAATATCTCAAAACTAAATCATTGATTTTCACTATTCATGATATTATTCACTGGTTGACCGCACTATTCATGATTTGACTAGTCAAAGTTTGACTGATGGTGATCGATGGTCGATTAACGTGATTGATTCGACATCTAACCTCGTGCAAATCATGATTGATTGGGCTCAAACTAGGCATATTGAGGTTTAAGCGCAAACGGGATTTGTCCCAAGATCGCACCAAATTGGAATTCAAATTTCACAAAAAAACAAAAATTTCACTACCCACTATCTAGGGAGTCTAAAGCAAACCGAAGCGAAACAGTCATTTTCAATTTACTATTTTTCTTCTCGGCACTGTTGACACCTGATTTTTAATCATCTTTTCTCTTTTAAAAATTTTCAGTATTTTTTCGGCATTTTTATTTTTTGAAAAATCCATAAAATTCATAAAATTGAAAAATTAACTTTGGGGACCTTGGCCAAGCCTAGACAACTAATTTTGACCAAAAAAATAATTTTTCATATTTTCAGTATTTTTTAGTATTTTTATTTTCGAAAATTCATGAAAAATAAAGAAAAAATGAGAAAATTGCAAAATCAACTTTGGAAGTCTTGGCCAAGCCTAGGCAACCATTTTTGAACAAAAAATAAATTTTCATATTATATATATTTAATTTTTTTAAAACAAATACAAAAATACTTGAAAATTTTGGAAAAATAACATTTGAGGCAAAAAAAAATACACAAAGATAGTTAATATTTTTATTTTAAATCTATTTTCATATTGGCCATTGCAAATTCAGAAAAATCCAATTCGAGTCACGTGTTCCTTCACGAGTATAATCTCGAATCGGGCCTAAAAAAATTTAATTTGAGTCAACTTATTTTTAATTTTCACTTTTTATGAGTTGTGACATTGTCTTCTAATATTTTAAATTTTCATTTTGGCTCAATTATACCCAGAATGACTCAACTTTGCAAAAGGGCTTTAATTAAATTCTGCATTATTTTCAGCGGCAAGAAATGAGCTTAAATTTGACATGTGGTAAATTTTGGTGTGTCAAAAATTGTGAGGAGATTTGGATTTAAAGAAATATATTTTTTCATGGACTGAATTGTAAATACTTAAAATTCAAGGACTAGAGTGCAAATACTTAACTCTTGAAGGATTATTTTACAAATAACAAAAAAAAATGTTAGTGGATAAATTAGAATAGAGAAGGGAAGATGGAGAAGAGGAGATGAAGAAGAGAATTTGGAGAAGAATAGATGGAGAAAATAAGATAAGAATAGAGAAGGGAAGATGGAGATGAAGAAGAGTTAGTAGAGAAATTAGAATGGAAGATAAGAATAGAGAAGGGAAGATGGAGATGAAGAAGAGTTAGTGGAGAAAGTAGAATGGGAGATAAATATGGAGAAGGGAAGATGAAGATGAAGAAGAGTTAATGGAGAGATTAGAATGTAAGATAGAGATGGAGAATGGAAGATGAAAATGAAGAAGAGTTAGTGGAGAAATTAGAATGGAAGATAGAGTTAGTGGAAAAATTAGAATAGGAGATAGATGAGTAGATTATAAAAGGAGGAAGAAGTGAGCTTGAGAGAAAATTTTTTGGAGAGAAAATTTTGGATGTTTGAGAGAGTTTTGGGAGATTGAAGAAAAATTTGAGAGAAAGAAAATATCAAAAGAGAGAGAATTTTGAAGATGATGGGAGTTTAAAGCTAGGGGTTATCATCACAAATTCCTTCATCAATCAATATAAATCAAGAGTTCATCCTCGTTAACGAGCAAGCAAATTCGAGCTAAGTGTTTTTATTTATTCATTTATTTATGGTTTTACACGTAAATTAACACAAATTGTATACACTTTCTCAATCTCCCATTTTTTTCCCATATTTTATTTCAGGAGAAGGATATCTCTACGTCAACACCAAAAATCTCGTAAAGATGCAAAAATCGGCCCAAACAAGCTTCTAAGCTGTCCACCGATTTCTCAACTGATCTGTGACTAAAAGTCCCTCTTAATTCAAAAGAAACTCTCTATATTGGGAACATAGATAGCAAAAATCAATTATTGAAATCCCTCCAAAAAAACGGGAGATAAGTACTCTTTCCACTCTTCTGGTTTTAGGTGCAGATTAGCACATATTTTGTATACTGACACTTCACTCTATTTTATGTCAGGAAGCCACAGCTCTATATCAATGGTCAACCCTATGGAAGCACAAAATCGGTTTGGAGGAGTCATCAAGCGCGCACAAATTTTAAATTGTTGAATCAATTCGTTATATTTCATTTTAAAGAATTCATACCCCAGAATGGAGAGGACAAAGTCCATCCGTAATTTAAATACCTGCACCATAAATCCCAAAGGGAAGAGCCAAGCCAATGCTTAGCCTCCCATTGGAGGTTTTTACTTACAGTAGTTAAATACCTGCAACTTAAATACCTATACCTTAAATCCCAAAGGGAAGAGCCAAGCCAATGCTTAGCCTCCCATTGGAGGTTTTTACTTACAGTAGTTAAATATCTACAACTTAAATACCTATACCTTAAATCCCAAAGGGAAGAGCCAAGCTAATGCTTAGCCTCCCATTAGAGGTTTTTACTTACAGTAGTTAAATACCTGCAACTTAAATACCTGTACCTTAAATCCCAAAGGGAAGAGCCAAGCCAATGCTTAGCCTCCCATTGGAGGTTTTTACTTACAGTAGTTAAAAACCTGCAACTTAAATACCTGTACCTTAAATCCCAAAGGGAAGAGCCAAGCCAATGCTTAGCCTCCCATTGGAGGTTTTTACTTACAGTAGTTTAAATACTTGCAACTTAAATACATGTACCTTAAATCCCAAAGGGAAGAGCCAAGCCAATGCTAGGCCTCCCATTGGAGGTGTTTATTCACTGTCATGTACTTCCTATAATTTAATTTTTGAATCATCAGACCCAAAAGATAAGTATGTCGTAATACTAAACAGAAGTCGTTAACACACTCCCTCTTTCGGCTTCAGGGAATCTTTAACACTTAAAAAAATATAACAAATAAAAATATATATCATCCATGCATCCTATTTAAAAAGTGAAAACACAAAAGAGAATATCCTACTAGAGCCTTAGGAATAAACCAAGCATGAGTTGCCGAATTAGGATATCCATGAAATTAAGGTACCGAAAGGGTATCACGCCCCTGATCCCCACTCGGGAACGCGGCATCCCGTTCCTGTGGAAGATACACCTCGGACTCGCCTGGTTCGCGGTATGCGACGGCCCAGGAAATTTTTCACTTCATCGCAGCCAGACGACGCGGCCTTCAACGAACTTTCATACCTGCGGAAGCGTGGCTCCTAACCATCCACACAAGCATACAAAGCAAAGGGTAGCATAGACAAGGTAAAAACAAACAGTATTATATACATATCAAGCGTTAGGTACAGACCCCAAAAAGAAACCACAACCTGCTGCCTAACCTACGCTCTCACTAACATCAAAATACCAGACCAGCATCATAAACTCAGTCCTCCTCAGGCTCCTCGTCGGAATCCTCCACGGGGTCCTCCTCTGGATCCTCCTCATCTGTATCCATGGCATCGCCCTCCTCGTGGCCATCAATCTCAGATCGTCCAGGGGACGGCAACTCCTGCAGTGGGTCGGGGTCGATCACCTGGCCTCCATACTCGGCAGGCTGCAGCCAGAATGGGTCCTCCTCCATGGGTATCGGGGAATCTCTCTAGGGTCCCTCAAAGCCATGAAGGCCCTCTCTAAACCAAGCATCGAACCTATGGGGTACAAGGTAGGGTCCACCCTGATCTACTAGTACAGTCGTCACATGCCTATGCCATAGAGTAGCATGCATATCAAAATGGAGGGTGATCTGAGTGTCCATCTGAATCGGCAGTCCAAAAAGCATCGGGGGTGCAGCCATCACTGGCGTCTGGGATCTGAAAAAGGAATGTAACCACCACCAGTGAGTCGAGGACTCAGCAAGCTCACCACTAATCCTAGCGTAGGGTAGGATATACAAGTGGGGTCGGTCCTAACCAGTATCTAGGTTTCAGGGTTCAGGGTCCAACCACTCTCGATCTCCTAAGATACTATAACCCATCGTAATCAACACGAACCACATAATAATACAAGTTGTACAATACAGACGGGCAATATCAAGCAATCAGCAATCATGTCATGCGATGCTGCAGGCCTCAAGCGGCCATCACGGATCCCATGGATCAGCCCGCCTATCACTCCAATTCCCATCAGGGCTCAATCTCAGTGCCACACGGTAAATACCACACTGCGTTTCTGACGCCTTACGTTGGTCTCCCTTTTCTCTCCATTTCCCCATCTTGGGCACATTCTCATGTCACATCTTCGGTGACTCATGCAATGCTCTGCACGTATGCAGGGCCTAAATGATTACATCAGAAATTCAACACATAGCATGCATGCCAAGGAACATAAGCACAAGAGTAGAGCATGTCATTCGATCATTGATAATCTCATATTCATCGCACCATACATACGTAGGTCAATTGCAGCCACTCTCGACTTTCAATCAACTAAGCTTGTGTTACAGCTTGTACGCAATTCTACCATGCTATTACTTACCCAAGGGCAATCCATTAATCGAGTCCATATAAATCAAGGTCTAATCTAATTAAGGGTCTGAATTAATCAAGCTAAGTTCGACTGGGCCTAAGGCCCACTTCAAGAGTTGAGGTCCAATGATAAATTCTTAAATTAAATCATATGGGTTGGGCCCATTATTTTATTAATTTCGTGTGAGGCCCAAGCCCATTTTTAAAGATTTACTATTTAAGCCCATTTCCATTATTTTAGGCCCAAACGATGACCCAAGCCCATATACACTTTTGGGTTTCATTCTTTAATGTTCATGGACATAAATTAGGCCCAATTTAAGTGGATTTTCGTCCATTAGTGGTCCATTGGTTTGATTAGGCCCAATTAGTTTAGTTTTGGCCCAATTACTTGAAATAAAGGCTCCTAAGCCCAACACCTTACTTTGGCCCATTAAACCACACGCCTAAGCCCACTAAATCAGCCCACTAATCATGTTTTCGGGGCCCATTTAGATTGTTAATCTCGTCCATTAGCAAGTCCATTAGGGTATCTTAGGCACGTTAGCTTATTTTAGGTCCCAATGGTCCAAATTAAACCTCGAGGCCCACTCATTTCGCCCGGCCCATATTTCACACGCCCACATCACTCACTTGCAGCCCAACATGTATAATTTTCAGCCCCCTTCAAGTCGCTAAGCCTATGGTTTAGCCCAACAAACTAATCACTCAAACTAACACAACTAGCTTAAGCCTTAATCATGCAATTTCCTCTATAAACCATCATGGACAGCCCTCTATATCACATTTCACATACATATACTACTAACCTAAACCAAGATTAGTAGTAGAACTTACCTAAAGCGGCTCGGAACGACGATGAAAGCCGGAGAAACACCGGACGGCCGAATAGGGTTCACGGCCAAGGAGTGGGGATGATCGGCGGTGAGGGACGGTGGCCAAACGACGATGAACGACGACGATGGTCGGGCGGCCGGCGAATGAAGATGGAACGGCGGTGGCGGCGGAGGAAGCTCGGACGGCGGCCGTGAGGCGAGGCGGTGGCCGGCGGACGAAGAACGAAGCAAAAGAAAAGGAATGAGGAGAGGAGAGGATTCGGTGGAGAGGAGAGAGAGATGGTGGCCGAAAAATGAGAGATTGGGGGGAAGGAGAGAGGCTTAACTCAAGTTCAAATGGTGAGTTAGTGGGTTAGGTAGCTTGAATAGTGCTAGAATAGTGACTTAGATATGACTTGTACTTGACAAGTTGATGGATGGATTGATGGGTTGACTTTCATGGGAAATTGTGCCATGATTTGGTTGATGGATTGACAAGACATTGATTGATTTGACAACTGATTTGACTTGCCTAGATTTGCGTGCCAAATGCACCGATCGGGTCCCGAGCGCGAACGAATTTCAGACAAGATTTGGTTTCGATTTACCGAATCTACTCCCAAAAATCCTAATTCAACTAATCTTAAGGACTGAGCATTTACCGGGGGCATTTCGGTAATTTTCCAATCACGTCTTGCTTCACGACGTACACCGGCTGTCTGCCCTTCTGGCGACATTTCTGAAACTGAGTTCATTTCTTAATTGTGTTTATCTTACTGATTCGATTGTCCAAAGTCGGATTTCATTTTGTGGTCAATTTCATTAAATAACGACCTTGTCTCTGTCTCAAACCAACGGGCGGCTGTTTGGAAAATTCTTTCCAGATAGCCTTCCCCTTTCGGTTGGTCAACTCAGGGTAGCTAATCCTGAGTGAGCATCGATCAGAGTGTATTAACGAAGTATTTCCATTCATTTAGAAATTCCGATAATCGGGTCGAGTTTTCAGACTGTCACAATTCTTCCCTTCTTATAAAAATTTCGTCCTCGAAATTTACATCCATCAATCCTTACAACAAAACAGAAATTACACTGAGCTACCCAAACAAATACGGATACTTCTTCTTCATTTCGTCCTCGCTTTCCCAAGTTGCTCCTTCAGTCCCATGGTGCTCCCAGATAACCTTAACCAGCGGTATTGTTTTATTCCTCAGGACCTGCTCCTTACGATCTTCAATCCTTACTGGCCTTTCCACGTAAGAGACGCGGTCATCCATTTCAATGACTTCATGATCGAGTATATGGCGAGGGTCCGGCTCGTACTTCCGAAGCATCGACACATGAAACACGTTGTGAATCTGCGACAAATTTGGCGGCAGTGCAAGACGATAAGCTAATGTCCCGATCTTCTCCAAAATCTCGAATGGCCCAACAAACCTTGTACTCAGCTTTCCTTTCTTGCCAAACCGAGATAGTCCTCGCATCGGCGACACCTTGAGGAATACATGGTCTCCAACTTGAAACTCCAATGGCTTACGTCTCTTGTCTGCATAACTTTTCTGCCTGCTCTGAGCGGTTCTCAGTCTATCCCTAATCACTTTAACTGCCTCAACTGACTGCTGAACTAACTCCGGGCCTGTTATACTTTTCTCACCAACTTCATCCCAACAAATCGGAGTTCTGCAAGCTCTCCCATACAATGCCTCAAACGGTGCCATTCTGATACTCTGCTGATAGCTGTTGTTGTAGGCAAATTCTACCAAGTGCAACTGCTCTTCCCAACCACCTTTGAAATCAATCACACAAGCTCTCAACATGTCCTCCAAAGTCTGTATAGTCCTTTTCGACTGACCGTCTGTCTGAGGATGATAGGCTGTACTGAATCTCAACTCGGTTCCCAAAGCACCCTGCAAACTCTTCCAAAACGTAGCTGTAAAACGAGGATCTCTGTCTGATACGATACTTACTGGTACCCCATGCAATCTCACGATCTGCCTCACGTACAATTCAGCCAGCTTCTCCAAGGTCGAGTCCTTTCGTACTGCAATGAAATGAGCTGATTTCGTCAGTCTGTCCACTATTACCCAAATCGAATCATTGCCTCTCTGACTTCTTGGCAATCCTGTCACGAAATCCATAGTGACATGCTCCCATTTCCACTCTGGAATTTCCAATGGTTGCAATAATCCTCCAGACTTGCAATGCTGTGCCTTTACCTGTTGACACGTCAGACACTTAGCTACATGCTTAGCCACATCCACCTTCATTTCGTTCCACCAATAATGCTGACCCAGATTCTGATACATCTTCGTACTCCCTGGATGAATACTGTAGTTACTTCTGTGCGCCTCAGCTAAAATCCTTTCCTTCAGCTCTTCATCGTTTGGCACGCACAGACGTCCCTTAAACTTCAATATTCCATCAGTCGTTACTTGGAACTCAGCCTTCCTCTCATCTGCATTCGTCACCACAATCTTCTGAATGTCTGGGTCCGTAGACTGCAACTCCTTGATCCTTAGCTGATCTCTGGTTCAATCTGCAAGGTGGCCATCAGACTTGAGAGGTTTCCTACCTCAACCTTGAACTCAGAATCTCTGATCTCCTCCAGTAATGTCCACTCCTTGATCATCATATGCGCAATGCTCGACTTCCTACTCAGAGCATCTGCTACCTTATTCGCTTTTCCTGGATGGTATAGAATATCACAGTCGTAGTCCTTCAATAGCTCCATCCAACGACGCTGCCTCATATTCAACTCTTTCTGTGAAAACAAATACTTCAAACTCTGATGATCCGTGTAGATCTGAAATTTCTCTCCCACCAAATAATGCCTCCAAATCTTCAATGCGAACACTATGGCAGCTAACTCCAGGTCGTGCGTCGGGTAATTCATCTCATGTGGCCTTAACTGTCGAGATGCATAAGCTACTACTCGTCCATGCTGCATCAAGACGCACCCCAATCCTCTTAATGACGCATCACTATAAATTTCGAATCCTCCAGGTCCGGACGGAATGGTTAACACTGGTGCGGAAGTTAGTCGATCCTTCAACTCCTGAAAACTTTCCTCGCACCTCTCGGTCCATTCAAACCTCGATTCCTTCTTCAGCAAATGGGTCAGAGGAGACGCTATCACCGAGAACCTTTCCACAAAGCATCTATAGTAGCCAGCCAATCCAAGAAAACTTCTCACTTCAGTCACCGTTGTTGGCCTTGGCCACTTCTCCACAGCCTCTATCTTTGCTGGATCCACTGATATTCCTTCTCCAGATACTATATGTCCAAGAAACGCCACTCTGCTTAAGCAGAACTCACACTTGCTAAACTTCGCATACAGCGAGTGTTCCCTTAACGTCTGCAGGACAATCCTTAAGTGTTCCTCGTGGTCCTTAGAACTCTTCGAATACACCAATATGTCATCAATGAAAACTATCACGAACCGATCCAGAAACTCCTTGAACACTCGATTCATCATATCCATAAATGCTGCTGGGGCGTTCGTCAATCCAAACGGCATAACTGTGAACTCGTAGTGCCCATACCTCGTCCTAAAGGCAGTCTTAGGCACATCCCCCTTCTTAATCCTCAATTGGTGATAGCCTGTCCTTAGGTCTATCTTGGAGAACACACATGCGCCTTGAAGCTGGTCAAACAGGTCATCAATCCTTGGCAGAGGATACTTGTTCTTGATCGTCACTTGGTTCAGCTGTCTGTAGTCGATGCACAGTCTTAGCGATCCATCCTTTTTCTTGACAAACAGCACCGGAGCTCCCCATGGCGAAGCACTGGGGCGGATAAATCCTTTATCCAATAGCTCTTGCATCTGTACCTTCAACTCTTTTAATTCAGACAACGACATTTTATACGGTGCTTTCGAGATCGGCTCTGTTCCAGGTGCCAACTCAATCACAAACTCTACGTCACGCTCTGGTGGCAAGCCAGGCAATTCTTGAGGAAACACGTCCGGGTACTCTCTCACTACAGGCACTTCCTCCAACTTCACCTCTTGAGCAGTCGAATCTGACACTGATGCTAAAAATCCCAGACAACCCTCGTCCATCAGTTTAGTCGCTTCTAACGACGAGATCCAAGGAATCGACGTTCCTCCTCGATTTCCCCTAAATTCATACCCAGGGTGGCCTACTGGGTTTAGCTGTACCATACTCCTACCACAGTCTATCACTGCCCCATGTCTAACCAACCAATCCATGCCAACAATCACGTCGAAATCATACATAGGCAAAACAGCTAAATCGATCTCTTCCTCTCTATCGCCCAGAACTAACTCACACCCCTTACATCCTAGCGCAACAATCACTCTATCCTTTAACGGGGTGGTTACATGCAAGGTCACATTCAACGGCTTAAAGTTCATCCCAGATAGCTCAGCAAAACGTGCAGATACGAAAGAGTGCGACGCTCCCGGATCAAACAAAGCATAAGCAGTATGACCACAGAGAGAAACGGTACCTGTGATCACCCCTGGCGCGTTTTCAGCGTCCTTTCGCGCCACTGCATAGACTCGTCCCTGAACAGGTGGGCGGTTCTGATTCCCTTGAGGAGCATTCGCCATCGGCGGCTGCTGCTGCGGCTGGAACGGGGTTCTTGGACCTCTTCTCGGGCAGTTCCTCAGAATATGCCCCGTCTGCCCACATCCAAAGCAGCCTCCGGTCTTCCTTGGGCAAGGGCTGTTCCCATGCTTCCTGCCACAGTCACGTCAGTTCTGATTCCCGGGGAATGACGGTTTTCCCAAAGTCCTCCTCGCAGGTGGAACGAACCTGCGAGTATCCTTCATCGGCCTTTTGCCAAAGTCTCTGAAGTTCCCTCTTAGCACAAACCGCGATCCAGATGCGACGGCCTTCTCCTGCAGATCTCGCTCTATCGCCAGTGCTCGCTCATAAATCTCATTGTAGTCCCTTAGCCCAGTGGCGATGATCATGCTCTTAAGTTCGAGTCTCAAGCCTTCTCTGAATCTCCTGGCCTTGTCCCACGGATCCTCAATCAGCCTTCGTGCAAACTTGGACAATCTGGCAAACTCACCCTCGTACTGATCCACGGTTAGCGATCCTTGGTGGAGCCTGATAAACTCTTCCATTTTCCTTTCTTGTGCTGCTTCAGAGAAATACTTTCCATTGAATGCTGCACAGAAAGCAGCCCAGTTTGGCCTCATGCCATCAGGAAAAACTCGTCCTCTGGTGGCCTTCCACCAATCATCTGCAGTACCCTGGAGCTGATAAGTTGCCAACGACACCTTCTCCTCATCGGTGCAACCCAGAACAGTAAAAGCCTTCTCAAGTTGTTCGATCCACAAGGCAGCTACTTCTGGACCACCACTACCATCAAACCTCGACGGCTGCAACTTTCAGAAACTGTTCCACTATGTGATGAGTCTGACGTCCTCCATTTTCTATGCCCATTGCCCCCATTGGCTCCGTTCGCAGCGGCCAAGGCGGCCTCAGTTGCTTGGGCTACAGTGGCAGCTCTCTCAGCAGCTTGCCTAGCCATCAGGTTACTCACTTCAGTCAGAACTCTCATCATCTCTTCGATCCTAGGGTCCCCTTCTGACTCAGGAGCCCTCGAGCTCGATGCACCAGCAGTCGGTCTTCTGCCCCTATTGCTCATCCTTGCTAAAACTCACACCTAGAACAAACGAAATTCCCATTCAGGAATTCGGAATTCTAAATCTAGCAACTAAGCTTTCGTCTACTGTCACGTCCACTGACATGTATATGCATGTAAATAATCGCTGCAGCTTAGATGCAGTTGAACCCAGTTGACATCTAGACTCAACCTGAAAATGCACAACCTAGGCCACTCTGTTCGCCACCTCAACTAGAAGCATGTCGGGAGCCGCTTCCTTGATCAGGTCTCTGCCCCGGCGACCACTCCCCGCCCTCATCGTTTCTTGGTGCGAACAGTTGTCCCAAGTTACCCACAGACAGAGTGAATCCCATTCCACGTGTCCCATACCACGCTTCATTACAGTTTTTAGACGTCCCGTCAATCCTGTCCCATACCAGGCTGACGGTCACCAAATCCAACAACATGAGATGCATGCACTTTTCAAATCCAAATCCCCTTTTTAACAACTTTCATTTATAAACCATTTCGCCTTTAATGCAGAAGTCATGCAATGCATGATGGTCAGACAGCGCGCGACAGCCGACTAGGCGTACAACCACAAGCAATACCTAACAAGTTAACCACTCAGCAATCAGCAATCAAGCGCCCTACTCATGGGGCTCTGCCTTAGAACCTTACCTCAGGTCCTGACGCACCTGCAACTTAGTTCAGAATACCTCTGCCTTAGTCTACTCTAGGCAACCAATCGAACTAAGCATTCACATGCGCCAATCAATTCATGCATTGTACCCTTTTCTATTCTTAGGTCTAGGGTCTGTCTATCTAACTACCCCAAAATCAACATCCTTATCACTCCAGAACCTCGAACGGTCTCATATCGAGCTGACCTTGCTCTGATACCACTCGAACGGGGATGTCACGCCCCTGATCCCCACTCAGGAACGCGACATCCCGTTCCTGTGGAAGATACACCTCGCACTCGCCTGGTTCGCGGTATGCGACGGCCCAGGAAATTTTTCACTTCATCGCAACCAGACGACGCGGCCTTCAACGAACTTTCATACCTGCGGAAGCGTGCCTCCTAACCATCCACACAAGCATACAAAGCAAAGGGTAGCATAGACAAGGTAAAAACAAACAGCATTATATACATATCAAGCATTAGGTACAGACCCCAAAAAGAAACCACAACCTGCTGCCTAACCTACGCTCTCACTAACATCAAAATACCAGACCAGCATCATAAACTCAGTCCTCCTAAGGCTCCTCGTCGGAATCCTCCACGGGGTCCTCCTCTGGATCCTCCTCATCTGTATCCATGGCATCGCCCTCCTCGTGGCCATCAATCTCAGATCGTCCAGGGGACGGCAACTCCTGCAGTGGGTCGGGGTCGATCACTTGGCCTCCATACTCGGCAGGCTGCAGCCAGAATGGGTCCTCCTCCATGGGTATCGGGGAATTTCTCTGGGGTCCCTCAAAGCCATGAAGGCCCTCTCTAAACCAAGCATCGAACCTATGGGGTACAAGGTAGGGTCCACCCTGATCTACTAGTACAGTCGTCACATGCCTATGCCATAGAGTAGCGTGCATATCAAAATGGAGGGTGATCTGAGTGTCCATCTGAATCGGCAGTCCAAAAAGCATCGGGGGTGCAGCCATCACTGGCGTTTGGGATCTGAAAAAGGAATGTAACCACCACCAGTGAGTCGAGGACTCAGCAAGCTCACCACTAATCCTAGCGTAGGGTAGGATATACAAGTGGGGTCGGTCCTAACCAGTATCTAGGTTTCAGGGTTCAGGGTCCAACCACTCTCGATCTCCCAAGATACTATAACCCATCGTAATCAACACGAACCACATAATAATACAAGTTGTACAATACAGACGGGCAATATCAAGCAATCAGCAATCATGTCATGCGATGCTGCAGGCCTCAAGTGGCCATCACGGATCCCATGGATCAGCCCGCCTATCACTCCAATTCCCATCAGGGCTCAATCTCAGTGCCACACGGCAAATACCACACTGCGTTTCTGACGCCTTACGTTGGTCTCCCTTTTCTCTCCATTTCCCCATCTTGGGCACATTCTCATGTCACATCTTCGGTGACTCATGCAATGCTCTGCACGTATGCAGGGCCTAAATGATTACATCAGAAATTCAACACATAGCATGCATGCCAAGGAACATAAGCACAAGAGTAGAGCATGTCATTCGATCATCGATAATCTCATATTCATCGCACCATACATACGTAGGTCAATTGCAGCCACTCTCGACTTTCAATCAACTAAGCTTGTGTTACAGCTTGTACGCAATTCTACCATGCTATTACTTACCCAAGGGCAATCCATTAATCGAGTCCATATAAATCAAGGTCTAATCTAATTAAGGGTCTGAATTAATCAAGCTAAGTTCGACTGGGCCTAAGGCCCACTTCAAGAGTTGAGGTCCAATGATAAATTCTTAAATTAAATCATATGGGTTGGGCCCATTATTTTATTAATTTCGTGTGAGACCCAAGCCCATTTTTAAAGATTTACTATTTAAGCCCATTTCCATTATTTTAGGCCCAAACGATGACCCAAGCCCATATACACTTTTGGGTTTCATTCTTTAATGTTCATGGACATAAATTAGGCCCAATTTAAGTGGATTTTCGTCCATTAGTGGTCCATTGGTTTGATTAGGCCCAATTAGTTTAGTTTTGGCCCAATTACTTGAAATAAAGGCTCCTAAGCCCAACACCTTACTTTGGCCCATTAAACCACACGCCTAAGCCCACTAAATCAGCCCACTAATCATGTTTTCGGGGCCCATTTAGATTGTTAATCTCGTCCATTAGCAAGTCCATTAGGGTATCTTAGGCCCGTTAGCTTATTTTAGGTCCCAATGGTCCAAATTAAACCTCGAGGCCCACTCATTTCGCCCGGACCACATTTCACACGCCCACATCACTCACTTGCAGCCCAACATGCATAATTTTCAGCCCCCTTCAAGTCGCTAAGCCTATGGTTTAGCCCAACAAACTAATCACTCAAACTAATACAACTAGCTTAAGCCTTAATCATGCAATTTCCTCTATAAACCATCATGGACAGCCCTCTATATCACATTTCACATACATATACTACTAACCTAAACCAAGATTAGCAGTAGAGCTTACCTAAAGCGGCTCGGAACGACGATGAAAGCCGGAGAAACACCGGACGGCCGAATAGGGTTCACGGCCAAGGAGTGGGGATGATCGGCGGTGAGGGACGGTGGCCGAACGACGATGAACGACGACGATGGTCGGGCGGCCGGCGAATGAAGATGGAACGGCGGTGGCGGCGGAGGAAGCTCGGATGGTGGCCGTGAGGCGAGGCGGTGGCCGGCGGACGAAGAACGAAGCAAAAGAAGAGGAATGAGGAGAGGAGAGGATTCGGTGGAGAGGAGAGAGAGATGGTGGCCGAAAAATGAGAGAATGGGGGGAAGGAGAGAGGCTTAACTCAAGTTCAAATGGTGAGTTAGTGGGTTAGGTAGCTTGAATAGTGCTAGAATAGTGACTTAGATATGACTTGTACTTGACAAGTTGATGGATGGATTGATGGGTTGACTTTCATGGAAAATTGTGCCATGATTTGATTGATGGATTGACAAGACATTGATTGATTTGACAACTGATTTGACTTGCCTCGATTTGCGTGCCAAATGCACCGATCGGGTCCCGAGCGCGAACGAATTTCAGACAAGATTTGGTTTCGATTTACCGAATCTACTCCCAAAAATCCTAATTCAACTAATCCTAAGGACTGAGCATTTACCGGGGGCATTTCGGTAATTTTCCAATCACGTCTTGCTTCACGACGTACACCGGCTGTCTGCCCTTCTGGCGACATTTCTGAAACTGAGTTCATTTCTTAATTGTGTTTATCTTACTGATTCGATTGTCCAAAGTCGGATTTCATTTTGTGGTCAATTTCATTAAATAACGACCCTGTCTCTGTCTCAAACCAACGGGCGGCTGTTTGGAAAATTCTTTCCAGATAGCCTTCCCCCTTCGGTTGGTCAACTCAGGGTAGCTAATCCTGAGTGAGCGTCGATCAGAGTGTATTAACGAAGTATTTCCATTCATTTAGAAATTCCGATAATCGGGTCGAGTTTTCAGACTGTCACAAAGGGCATTAGTTTTAATTAACTAGTGTAACCAAGTCCTCGAGCTCCTAATCTCTGGTTCGCAGGAATAAATTAGTTCTCCCGCTAATTTATTTAGGTTTCTAATCGACCTACCAAGAACGATTAGTGGCGACTCCAAATTTCAAAATCATTTATACAAAAACCAAAGTTGCGATTCGGTAGGGCTTGGAAGGGTCCGTGTTAGGTTAGTCAAATCTAATTAACCTAATAATCCGTTAACCCCCTTTAAAATTTAAAATTTTTTAGAGGGTCGTGACAGGCACTCCGGAATCATTCGCCCAATTTTCAAGTCTTTCAAGGTGATGTCTAATTTTTGCCTCTCAATCCTCAAAAATTCAATATTATTTATCTTCCAAACGACCGAAATTTGGGATGTTACACTATATGAGTTTATTTTCCACTTATGAAAAGAGGTTGAATAATTTCATTATTCAACACTTATTTACTTCCTTGACAAGACAATGAGTAAGGTCAACGGATCATTCTTAAAGAATTCAACTTAAATTAGGACCTCTAAATCTGCTCGATCGATGTCGTGCTTGAATTTAGATGATACAACCCTATGCTTAACAATAATTCACTCCTCAAAACTCACCATTGAATAATTTCTAAACCATTTTGATATTTTAGTAAAACAAAGTCAATTGGAATTGTGCATTACCTCTACTTACTCGGTTTTATATTTGAAATTCATAAAAAAAAAATAGATAGAATATGAGAAAAAATTCTTGGATTTATTATTCTATCATATCTAGTCCTATCCTAATTATAAATTCGAATTACCAAATGCAGCATATGAGTAATTAGTCTGAAAGTGGGTCGGTTTCTAGCTTAGAAATTAAACCGACCCTATGACCCCATGTCCCAAAAGATTGGAATCAAGAATCGATCGATCAGTCCCAATATAGTCAGTTCCAGTCATGGCTCAATTTTTTATGGATGTGAAATTATCTTTTTTTCTTTTCCTAAAAAAGGATTTAAAATTGATTTAGAAGCAGTTCAAGATGGAAACTAGATTCAAGCCCTGCCCCTAGGGTTTCTCTCATTCCTAAGCCACCGCCCAAGCTCTTCTTTTCTACGCCAAATTTTCTGAGGGAGAGGAATCCTCTCTCTCTCCCCACCCTTCTCCCATTTCCTTTTCATCTTCCTATTTCTCTATCTCCTCAAATTTCTTTTGAAGGTTTCTTTATTGATTTTGCAAACTATTCCGTTCGACTTCTTCCATGTGAAGAGTTTTTGTTTGGTGAGCTCCAGAATTTGAAACATGAGTACCTCGAAAGACTTCACTATTTCTGATCTACTCACTTACTTTAGCTCTGGTGTTTCCTCCTATATTCAAGCACAACTTCTCTACTTCTTTAGTAATCGGTTTATCTGAAAGTAATTTTGTGATTGTTGACACCCGATTTTTAATCATTTTTTCTATTGCTAAAGTAACAAAAAAATCCATAAAAATTCATAAAATTGAAAAATCAACTTTGGGGACCTTAGCCAAGCCTAGGGAACTAATTTTGACCAAAAAACGATTTTTCATATTTTCAGTATTTTTACGTATTTTTTTATTTATTTATTTTCGAAAATTAATAGAAAATCCATAAAAATTCATAAAATTGAAAAATCAACTTTAGGAACCTTAGCCAATCCTAGGGAACCAATTTTGACCAAAAAATAATTTTTCATATTTTTGATATTTTTCGGTATTTTTATTTTCGAAAATTCATAAAACAAAAAATAAAGAAAAAATGAGAAAATTGCAAAATCAACTTTGGAAGTCTTGGCCAAGCCTAGGCAACCATTTTTGAACAAAAAATAAATTTTCATATTTTTTATATATTTTTTTAATTTTTTTAATACAAAAATAATTGAAAATTTTGGAAAAATAACATTTGAGGCAAAAAAAATACACAAAGATAGTTAATATTTTTATTTTAAATCTATTTTCATATTGGCCATCGCAAATTCAGAAAAATCCAATTCGAGTCACGTGTTCCTTCACGAGAATAATCTCGAATCGGGCCTAAAAAAATTTAATTTGAGTCAACTTATTTTTAATTTTCACTTTTTATGAGTTGTTACATTGTCTTCTAATATTTTAAATTTTCATTTTGGCTCAATTATACCCAGAATGACTCAATTTTGCAACAGGGCTTTAATTAAATTCAGGGGCTGAATTGTAAATGAGCTTAAATTTGACATGTGGTAAATTTTGGTGTGTCAAAAATTGTGAGGAGATTTGGACTTAAAGAAATATATTTTTTCAGGGGCTGAATTGTAAATACTTAAAATTCAAGGACTAGAGTGCAAATACCTAACTCTTGAAGGATTATTTTACAAATAACAAAAAGAAGAGTTAGTGGATAAATTTTAATAGAGAAGGGAAGATGGAGAAGAGGAGATGAAGAAGAGAAGTTGGAGAAGAATGGATGGAGAAAATAAGATAAGAATAGAGAAGGGAAGATCGAGATGAAGAAGAGTTAGTAGAAAAATTAGAATGGAAGGTAAGAATAGAGAATGGAAGATGGAGATGAAGAAGAGTTAGTGGAGAAATTAGAATGGGAGATAAATATGGAAAAGGGAAGATGAAGATGAAGAAGAGTTAATGGAGAGATTAGAATGTGAGATAGAGATGGAGAATGGAAGATGAAAATGAAGAAGAGTTAGTGGAGAAATTAGAATGGGAGATAGAGTTAGTGGAAAAATTAGAATGGGAGATAGATGAGTAGATTATAAAAGGAGGAAGAAGTGAGCTTGAGAGGAGAAATTTTTTTGGAGAGAAAATTTTGGATGTTTGAGAGAGTTTTGGGAGATTGAAGAAAAATTTGAGAAAAAGAAAATACCAAAAGAGAGAGAATTTTGAAAATGATGGGAGTTTAAAGCTAAGGGTTATCATCACAAATTCCTTCATCGATCAATATAAATCAAGAGTTCATCCTCGTCAACGAGCAAGCAAATTCGAGCTAAATATTTTTATTTATTCATTTATTTATGGTTTTACTCGCAAATTAGCACAAATTGTATACACTTTCTCCATCTCTTTTTTTTCCATATTTTATGTCAGGGGAAAGATATTTCTACGTCAACAGCAAAAATCACATAGAGATGCAAAAATCGGCCCAGACAAGCTCCTAAGCTGTCCACCGATTTCTCAACTGATCTGTGACTAAAAGTCCCTCTTAATTCAAAAGAAACTCTCTATATTAGGAACATAGAGAGCGAAAATCAATTATAGAAATCCCTAAAAAAAACGGGAGATAGGTACTCTTTCTACTCTTCTGATTTTAGGTGCAGATTAGCACATATTTTGTATACTGACACTTCACTTTATTTTATGTCATGAAGCCGCAGCTCTATATCAATGGTCAACCCTATGGAAGCACAAAATCGGCTTGGAGGAGTCCTCAAGCGCGCACAAATTTCAAATTGTTGAATCAATTCGTTGTATTTTATTTTAAAGAATTCGTACCCCAGAATGGAGAGGACAAAATCCATCCGCAATTTAAATATCTGCACCATAAATCCCAAATGGAAGAGCCAAGCCAATGCTTAGCCTCCCATTGGAGGTTTTTACTTACAGTAGTTAAATACCTGCAACTTAAATACATGTACCTTAAATCCCAAAGGGAAGAGCCAAGCCAATGCTTAGCCTCCCATTGGAGGTTTTTACTTACAGTAGTTAAATACCTGCAACTTAAATACCTGTACCTTAAATCCCAATGGGAAGAGCCAAGCCAATGCTTAGCCTCCCATTGGAGGTTTTTACTTACAGTAGTTAAATACTTGTACCTTAAATCCCAAAGGGAAGAGCCAAGCCAATGCTTAGCCTCCCATTGGAGGTTTTTACTTACAGTAGTTTAAATACTTGCAACTTAAATACCTGTACCTTAAATCCCAAAGGGAAGAGCCAAGCCAATGCTAGGCCTCCCATTGGAGGTGTTTATTCACTGTCATGTACTTCCTATAATTTAATTTTTGAATCATCAGACCCAAAAGATGAGTAGGTCGTAATACTGCACAGAAGTCGTTAACACACTCCCTTTTTCGGCTTCAGGGAATCTTTAACACTTAAAAAAATATAACAAATAAAAATATATACCATCCATGCATCCTATTTAAAAAGTGAAAACACAAAAGAGAATACCCTATTAGAGCCTTAGGAATAAACCAAGCCTGAGTTGCCGAATTAGGATATCCATGAAATTAAGGTACCGAAAGGGCATTAGTTTTAATTAACTAGCGTAACCAAGTCCTCGAGTTCATAATCTCTGGTTCGCAGGAATAAATTAGTTCTCCCGCTAATTTATTTAGGTTTCTAATCGACCTACCAAGAACGATTAGTGGCGACTCCAAATTTCAAAATCATTTAAACAAAAACCAAAGTTGCGATTCGGTAGGGCTTGGGAGGGTCCGCGTTAGGTTAGCCAAATCTAATTAACCTAATAATCCATTAACCCCTTTAAAATTTAAAATTTTTTTAGAGGGTCACGACAGTGATCAGCTGGCATTTGTTCTAAGGGTCTTCTCTCCTAATTTAAAGTTACATTTAGATTTGGATACTCTTATATTTTGATCTAGATGTAGGTATGGAATTTACAAGGCGTTCTCTGTACTTTTTTAACCTATTGGTGTTGTTGTCGTTTATATAAGGTGATAGTGATGGGGACATCGTATCTAGGCGCGCATCGTCTTTTGGAAAAACAATAGCTATTGGAAAAGGTAATATCAACATATGCTCATCATTGGTGTTGATACTGGACTCTGTGATTAGCCACCGATTCTGCATTTATGCTATGATAGACTCCTCTTTGTGGAATGAGAAAGCCTCTATAAGCTGTAATAAGTTGACTTATTTTTCATATTTATTTGTTTTGTTCAATTTTCATCTTTATCTTGAAGTTATGTATCTCTCGTTTAAATGAAATGACAATTTTCATTCGACCAACCGAAAAAAAGTTATTTCCTAAGTAAAACTAGCGGTTTTGGCCTCGAAAATCAAAGCTGAACATATCCTGAGTTCATTATAGGTTTGTGAAATCGAAAATCAATACTAGTTCCCCCACAAATAGACTTGAACTGGTCGATCCAAATCGATTCGGTCTATTTCCTAAATTGAATGGATTCGAGGTGGGAAAATTACCAAAAAAGCCCTAAACTCATTGTAATTGTGTCAATTTAGTCTTAATTTTTTTTTACCAATTTAGTCATAAACCTTTTGTATTCATGTTAATTCAGTTATTTCAAATAATTTTGGCCGAAAATCATTGACGTGGTGTGATCGGCATTGACCTTGCCAATTTTTAATACTATTTTAAAAAAAATTTCAAACTTTTTATTTGTTTGTTCATTTTTTTCTTTTCTTTTTCTTTTGTTTTTTTTCCTCTTCTTCTTTTTTCTCCTCTGGTTGATCATCGAGCCTGGCAATCACCCAAATGCGTGCACCGTGAAACCTCGCCCCTACCAGCCTCGTTGTTGTCAAGCAAGGTCGAGCCTCATTCTCGTCTGTGGTCGGTGGAGGCAACCTTTGCCAGCCCTCGCCTCTAGTTAATCAACCAATAACCGGCTTGAGGAAGAAAAAGAAAAAAGAAAGAAAGAAATTAAATAATAAAAATATTGAAATATTATTTAGATTGGCCACATCAACACCATCTGCATCACGACATAGATTTTCAGCCAAAATTGGCTGAAATGGCTGAATTTACACAAATGCAAAATGTTTAGTATTGAATTGGAAAAAAAAATATTTATGATTGAATTGACACAATTGCAATAGGTTTAGGAATTTTCGGTAACTTTTTTTTCGATCCTCTCTCCTGTTAGAAATTAATAAATTTGCGGCTCTCAAAAAACTTCACCAATTTTATGAATCATAAAACAAGAGTCAAAGCCAGGAAGATAATGGCCTTTCAGGTTTTGAACCAATGTATCAAATTTTTTTTTCCAATTTATGCTGAATTGACTTCTCATCCATAAATACAAAATGAATGCGCGTTATAACCTGCATGCCAAGTCTCTTGTTCATGTCATGTTCCATACCTGTCACCCGGGTCATTATCAAGTTAGATTAACATTCGACACAGACATTAACCTGCAAGGAAAAGCATGAACCGATCCTTTCAAGGCCGGCTTTGCGCCGCAAGAAATCCATCTGATCCGACACGTGTATGCATAGATTAAACTAGATACATTCTATTAATTGAGGTCATCTTTACCTTAGGGAGTGGTCTTCTAATTGAAAAATATTATTTCAATTACACGTAACAGATCATTTATTGCTGTGGATGCTCAAATTGGGTATGGTCTAGTAGATCCAAATTGGCTCTGGTCAAACATCTACTGGTCGGAATATGATTCTGTACCTTTTTAAGTGATCGTTCATATTCATCGCTCGGGTCATTATCGACACGAACGTATCATCGTGTCCATATGAAGCAATGCCAAGAGCATGGATTGTTATCGAGTTTATATGAAAATGTCCATGTCATGATGCATTCTTCCGATGTGGGAACCGCGGCCCGCGTTTGCACCGAAACATGACAACCTTGGTGGACCCGAAGCTGTTTTCACCTACTAACTCGTAGGGGTGTCAATGGGCCGGGTCGGGCCGGGTCTTGCATAGGCCCAACCCGGCCCGAAACCAAACAGTACCAAGTTCGGGCCGAGCCGGGCCGGCCCGATACCCGAATCATATATGTCCAAAATATACGGGCCGGGTCGGGTCGGGCCGGCCCTTTTTTTTTTGAATTTCTGTCTCTGCATAGTGTGTTGTAATTACTGTCTCTGCATCTGATCGTCACTGTGCTCCATCAACTATGGCCATCGATACTTGCGACTTTCTCTCTCCGAGCCCTCCTCTTTCTCAATCTCCATTGCTGATGCTTCCGCTGGACAAAGGCGAGGATGGCCATGGCTGTCGCTTCTTCAGTCTCAAGGACAGGAACGCCCTTGCCCTCCGCAGCTTCCCCGCGACCTTTTTTGACAGCCGTTGCGTCGGTTCTTCGCACGGTTGGCTCGTGCTCTTGGACAAGGACACGGAGCCTTATCTCCTCGACCCACTTCGCGGCGGCCCGGTCCTCCGCCTCCCTCCCATCGAGATGGTCCCTTGTGTGCTCCCGGAGCTTCGGAGTCACGACGACAAATGCTGCAGTTCAGCGAAATCTTACGAGACGACAACTGCTACAGTTCAGCCAAATCCCGTTGCCGTCGTAAACCCTGACCATTATCTTCTCGACTTTTTTGAGCGATGTTGATTTGTGAACTCAAAGCTTGTTGGCTATGGAGGAAGCTTGTGTCAGAGGATATTCCACGGAGAGAGAGATTTGCATTGTCTTTGGGAGTTCAAGAAGAGCCGCTGGCGTGGGGTGGGGTGTCAAACAGTACCGAAACAGCACCGGTACTGTTTGAAACAGTACCAAGGCCTGGCCCGAAAATTTAGGAAATTTTCGGGCCGGGCCGGGTCGGGTCGGGTCGGGCCGAGACGGCGCGGGCCTTTTTGACAGCCCTACTAACTCGAACAATTTGATTGGCTTTTGCACCTCGAGCCATTCTTTTTTTTGGTATTCGCGCTTTTGAGTAAGTTGTTACGTATAACTTCAAATAGCTCAATGGGAAAAATTACCAAAAAGTGATAAACCTATTTACAGTTATGTCAATTTCGTCTTTGAATTTTTAATTTAACTAATTTAGTTCTAAATATTTTGACGGTTTGTCAATTCAGTCTATCCAATCATTTTGGTTGTAAATAACCGACGTGGACGCTGACCTTCCCACATGGGGAGGTTAGCCTCAATGGTTGGCCTGGCAAGGCGCAACCTCTCCGGCCACAATCGAATATGAAGAAATAAAATAGAGAAAAAATAAAATAAAAAATTATAAATTTATAAAAATTGTTCATGTCAATACAGACGATGCCACGTAACGGCGTCCAAGTTACCATTTCATGCCAAAATTAGCCAGACGGACTGAATTAGCAAATTGTCAAAAAGTGTAAGGCTAAACTGGCCAAAATTTAAAAAAAGTTTAGAAATGAATTGAGATAATCGCAATAGTTTTAGGATTTTTTGGTAATTTTCCCTGCTTAATGATCTTGAGCATTTGATTAGGTTTATGTGTTCATACGGTATGGTCATGTTCGTTCAAAGAAATCGCTAAACTACGGGGCACGATCCGGTGGTCATTTGTCGGGTGCTCCAAGAGTCTTTCTACACTTTTTACCAACAAAGACAAAGAAAAGAGGATGAAAAATTTCAGACCGTATAAAATTTCGTGTCGACTCTAGATACAAAAAATTTTAGGACTCAATTGGCAAAAAAACAAAATCGAATCGACCTGGAGGGACCTTTTGGTGTGTTGAGAACTTCCCACAGTAAAAAAACGTGTTTTAACTCTTTTTTTTTTTTTGAAAGATATAATCACATTTCACATTACTTTAGACGATTCAAAGGAGACCTTTATCATCTTTTCTTCTTCCTTTTTTTTTCTTTTGCCACCATACTTTTTTAGATATCGATAAATGCACCAATGCAGAATAGAAAAGGGGCTAACAATGGCAACAAATGGAGAAATTTTCTTGGTATTGGGCTCGGATCTATAATGGGCTTGGTGGAGTTTAGGCGATTGTACTGATCAAGTATGGGCTAGGCTTAGCAAAGTTGATGTATTCTAAGGGCCAATCCCAAATTAGATTTCATTTCTGGCCTCGTTGACAAACAGAGTGCGCTCATTTTATTCATCTATTGCGCACGATGCTCCTCTTTATGTCTCGATTAATATAAATTATTTCGGTAAATTAATTATTATGATTTACGAAAATACTGAGGGAAGTACTATGCGGGATAGGATAGGGGATCCACGTCCTGTTCCCGTGCTCATAACTCATTTTTTTTAATTGGATTTTTTTTTATTGAACGCCATGGAGCATTTTGCCTAGTGTCCAAATAGTACATGTTTGTAATTCTTAAAGTATTACAATAATTCTTGTAACTCGTACCGCATACTTCAAAACATCCTTGTATTCTCGACTTCTTTATATTATTATGCTTCTTTTAAAACATGTAAATACTCTAACTCTATAATTGCATTTTTCTTTTCAAGAATGACCCGCATTTTAATGCATGTAATTTTATTTGGTACGATTTTCTATTCAAGCGATACGTGTATAACTAGAAAAGCATGTGTGATTCATTTTGCAAAAAATCATTTTAAATCACAAGAAGTTAGCCAATATTTGGTTTTGCCGACTCTATGAACTCAAATTGGACATCTAAATCTACGATCAAGAATGGGTAAGCTTTCAATCGAATATAAAGGTATCACCAAGTTAAATATTTTTTTTTTTACGATAATGAGAGAAACTCATGGCCTTCTTACTAATTACGTTGCAATTAACGTAGTAGAGGCTCGTGCTCATTGTGTAATCGGAAAGGTGAAAAACTCTATGATAATGTACCTTGAGGGAGAGTTGTCAAAAAGTCATAACCCTATTTCAATTGAACCAATTTAGTCTTAGACTTTGTTTTTTGCCAACTGAGTCCTAAAATTTTGTACTCGTGTAAATTTAGTCTATTCAGACAAGAAATTGCTGACATAGACACCGGTTGTCATATGCCACTCGATCGGCACTGAAGTAGACAAATTTTAATAATATTTTAATAAATTATTTATTTATTTATTCTTTTTCTTTTTTCATTTGTTTTCTATCTCTTTCTTTCTTTTTTCCTTCCCTTCGGTCCAGTGATCAACCAAAGTCAAGGGCTAGCGAGGATGAGCCTCGGCCAAGGCTTGATTAACCAGTTACTAGCGAGGCCAACCTCATCAGCCTAGCAATGATCGGCCTCCCTTGCCCATGGCGAGGCTAATCTCGGCCAACAATGACAAGTTCAAGTCCTCACCAATGGCCGACGAGGTCGACCTCGCCAGCCCTCACCTTTGGCCAATTGCCTAGGCCATGTGACCTGTTAAAGGAAGAAAAAGAAGAAAAGAAAAAAAAATAAATAGATAAATAATTTAAAATAATATTAAAAATTATCTATGTCAGCACTGATCACAGCACATAGAACGGCCGACATCTGTATCAATAATTTTTAGTCAAAATTAGTCGGATGAACTAAATTGGCATAAATACAAAGGGTTTATGACTCAATTGACAAAGAAAAGTTGAGAATTGAATTGATATAATTATAATAGATTTTAAAAAAAATTGGTGATTTTTTATGTGGTCCAGGAAGGTGAAAAGCTATGTGATAATGTACCCTGAGGGTAAATAATGATGTTAACTTAATTTTTGGTTACTAGTATGGTAGTACCATTAAATCTAAAAAGTTTCTTAAACCTTATTCTAGTATAACTTTTGAAGATCCAATTATTACATCGACATAAAAATTATGTCAAGTGCATGTATCTTTGACGTATGAGCCAAGAAAATTTGCCATAAAAAATGGGCAGGTTTAAAATTTGCGAACTGAAAAAGTAAGAATAATGTCATGTAATAAACTTCCTCAAATTGTCATCTCTATAATTAGCATCCATGAAAAAACTGATTTGTTAATGCAAAGGGTCTTTGATCATTCATGTTCCTAAGATCCATCCATGGAAATGAAAGGTAAAAAAAAATGATTTTTCCATGTTAAAATGTCAGCTTGAAGGCAAAAGATAATATTAACTTAATGTGATTTCATACCACAATGTTTGGAAACTTTTGTAAAAATCATGTAAATATTCGTGAAATGACTGCGTAAACTTTGGCGAAGTAAATTGACACTTCTTATCAAGAATAAGATTTGATACTACATGATTCCATACACCAACAATGAAAATATTCTTCAATACTTTCACTTTGTATTCCGGCCTTTACAAGTTGATTTTTAGCTTTAATTTTTTTTTTGGTAGTTCGATCTTACATGTTCTCTTAAATGATACCATGCCTTTATCCTCTCTCCCGCACTGATTTTCAGCGGATAATGTCTAAAAAGTCATAAACCTATTAGATGGAGACCAACTTGTGCCAATAGATTTAGGAATGTTCAGACAATTTTCTCGATTTTTAGGATTTGGGATACCGACAACGATAACCATCAACATATCCTAGCCACTGCCATTGCCAAAGCTCCATCATGGCTGATGCGGAATCCCAGTCCACCACCAAGAGGATCTGTCAAAATGAGTCAAGGTACCATTTTTTACGCATATTTGATGGGATGAGTTGGTTATATTCACTAAAGATTTTTAGAATGGTAAAGTCCACAATAATCTGGGTGGGTACATAATTTATTTAGATTCATCTCACCTCTATGACTCTCTAATCCTCACTCGATCTTGTACTCGGTCATTTCTCGCTCACGTACCAATTTAGGTATGAGTTTTTCTTCACTGATTTATATATAAAAGCGTTTTAGGATTCTGAATTGGGTCGGGTACGTGTATTAACCACTAAATTTGCATTGCATTGAAATGGATAAAAAAGATCCACTCGTTTGACAGGTCTACACCAAGTTCATCACTACCCTCTCTTTTGATCATTTACTAACACAACCAAAGCCTCTGATCGAGTAGATCTGAGGGCGTAGCCCCTTGGCATTCCACAATGAAGCGTGGTGGTGGGTAAAACCAAGCATCGAAGACAGCAATGAGGAATGATGGGGTCAGGGATGTCGTCGACGTTATAGCAAGAGAGACAAGATTGTGTCACTAGAGATGCCAAGAAAAAAACCCTTGGCCAAATTATCCGTATCCCTATAGAATGTTCCTAAACTCACCAACATTCATAATACATGTTTTCTAGATATGATACCTCGAAATTTGGTAGTTTAGGTTCTTGAAGCTACCGTAAGCTTGTGCAATTAATGAAAATATTATAATTGTTTGTGATTCACCAAATGCTTTATAAAAGTAAAGGCACCCTTTTCGCAGGTGCTGTTATTATTGAGAAATTGTTCCAAAAAGCCTCTTCCTTTCTAATCATCTAAAAATATTTCATAACATTGATTAAGTATCAATGTGGCTCCATAAACTCTCCGAGATTAGGTTGTCCTCCCCTCTCAATTTAGATTTAGGTCTAAATCCAGAAATTTTACTTTAATGAACTAGAACTAGATGTAGATATGGGAGTTTCTTACAGGAATTTAATCTATGTTCTTTCAATAACATACTGATATGGTGATGGGGATGTAAAATTAGATGCGTACCACAAGCCATTGCAAATGGTGTTGGAGTTCTTGGTGCATGCTCATAATTGAATCTAGTGATTAGCAGCTGAACTTTTATGGTGGCAAATCTAGTTTTAAAGGATGAGAGTGTGCTTCTAGCCATTGGGTTTTGAACAACAAAAAATCCATAGAAAGTAAATGAGAATTGTGGGTAGAAGTTAGTTGCACATAGAATGGAAGAGAAGATGAAAATTGGTTTAAATAGAGGAACCCTTTTAATGGGTTTGAGCTCTAAAGGACACTCTACTTTTGTAGAAGGGAGAAGACATACACAAAACTGGATCGGCCTACGTGTGCGCGCCCTACCGCCACTGTCCAGCCGACTGGGCTCCAATCCGGTCGGATCAGATATGGTCAATCCCCTCCTCATTTTACCGTGAAAAAACTCTATCGCTGGAAGACAATGAAGGGGTCCACTATGTTATAATGTGTGTGTGGTTTATCAAAAAAAAGAAAAAAAGAAAAAGTAAAACAAAAGGGGTTGCTTTTTGGAGTTCTTTGAGACACAACCCATGCACAGAGAGAAAGAGGGAAGTGAAGCCACATGAGGTCAAACGTAGAGAGAATGTCTTGAATCAGTCGTACAAGAGTTCATGGCTTCGTGGGTGCTTTGTTTATGTTGTGATTTCTTCAAGCCGACAAAGACATCTGAACATGAGTGATTTATGTAGTGAGTTTTACATCCAATTGAGTTGTTTTATTTATAAACATTTTGGGCTTGGGTATAATTTAGTGTGGGAAACACTCAAGTATTGTGAGTGATTATAACTCCAATTATCCAATTATAGTGGACTATTTTGCTAGCTCTTCCCATTGATATAGATATCGATACTTAGAGAAACCGCCGTAAATCTTTTGTTTCCTTTATTGTTCCTCATTTACTTATCTAGTGATTTCGCATTGACTTATTTGCAAGATCCTTTAGCATTTTTACATTATTATCACAACAATTGGTATCAGAGTTACGGTTAGTTCCAAGAGTTGATTTGGAGCTTTTGCTTTTCTAATCGTTGTCTGGAAATTCTGTTATTGCAATTTAGTCTAAGCGAAATTTGAGATTAAGAAGTTTAACATGAAGAATAACTTTGGGTTATGGAGTGTCAAGATAGAGAGGCATTATTACTCAAGGTATGGCCGAAGCATTGGAGGGAAAAAATTAGTTTCTCGAAACAATGAAGATGTCTAAAAGGACGTGACAATAAGGAATGCAAGAAGTATAATCCTGTTAAACCTATTGGATAAGATGTTAATTGAGGTGGCCGAGAAGAAGGATACTGTAGCATTGTGGGTTAAACTTCATGCGCTCTATGTAATGAAGGGTTTAAATAATAGATTGAATATGTTGACGAAGATGTTTTATTTCCAGATGTTTGAAGGCAAATTCATTAGAGCCCACTTAAATGAGTTTAACAAACTCAAGATGGAGTTGCAAAACGTCAATTAGGCCTTGAAATGAGATATGATGTTTGTTAGCATCTCTACTCAATTCTTTTGAGTATTTATGGATTCATTGTTGTAGAGCCGCACTACGATTACCTTGGAAGAGGTAAAGTCCACTTTGTCTTCTAAGGAGTAGCAAAAGAAGTTATGAAGATAACTTGGCACAAAATACGATGCAAGGTTTGGCAATGAACTAAGGCAGTACAGGAGAACTTGTCTGAAGTATAAGGGTAAAGGAGTTAAGGTGGAGTTAGGAAATGATAATATTGTTACCTTAGAACATAATACTTATAGTTATGCCGATGTTGTATTAATAGTCGCTGCGAGTTCATCAGGTGATGAGTGGGTGCTTAACTTTGGATGTCTTATCATGCGACTTCTCATAGACACTAGTTCACTGCTTATCAATGCACAAGGAGTGGTAAGGTGCTTATGGGAAACAGTGCATCTTGTGAAGTAATAGGAATCGAAACAATTCAAATTAAGATGCACAATGGAGTGGTGTGAATGTTGATAGATGTAGGACATGCACTTGACCTAAAAAAGAACCTTATCTCGTTGAGTGTTCTTGATAGTTCGGATACCAAATTTTCTATGAATGTAGAGTTTTGAACGTCTCTCAAGGTGGGACTACTATGGCATAAGGAAAGATAGACTTCGACTTGTATCTCCTCCAGGATACAATACAGTGTGGAATATGAGGCTTGAACACATGAGTAAGAGGAAAATGATTATTCTAAGTCAGAGGGGTCTATTGGGAGGTCATCGAATTAAGAAGATGGACTTTTGTGATCACTGAGACATGAGTAGTCAGCGGAGAGTGAAGTTTAGTACAGTAGTTTATCGAACCTCGGAAATTATAGGTATGTACACTCAGACTTATAGGGACATGCTCACATTACATCCAAAAAGATGCTAGGTATCTATTGTATTTCATTGATGATGTTTTAAGGAAAGTCTAGATTCGTCTTCTTAATCACAAAAGCAAGGTGCTTGGTCGGTTCAAGTCATCCAGGGTGATAATCAAAGAGCATAGACACTGGTTCACTACTTATCATTGCACGAAGAGTGGTAAAGTGCTTATGGGAAACAATGCTTCTTGTGAAGTAGTAGGGATCAAAATAGTTCAGATTAAGATGCACAGTGAAGTGGTGTGAATGTTGATAGATGTAAGACATGTGTCTGACCTAAGAAAGAACCTTATCTTATTGAGTGCTCTTGACAATTCAAATACCGAGTTTTCTATGAATGTAGAGTTTTAAAGGTCTCTCAAGGTGTGGCGACTATGATGTGAGGAAAGATAGACTTCGACTTATATCTCCTTCAGGATATAACACAGTGTGACATATGAGACTTGAACACATGAGTGAGAGAGAAATGATTGTTCTAAGTTAGATGGGTTTATTTGGAGGTCATCGAATTAAGAAGATGGACTTTTGTGATCACTACGACATAAGTAGTCAGCGGAGAGTGAAGTTCAACGCAGCAGTTTACTGGACCTTACAGATTATAGGCTGTGTACACTTAGACTTATGGGGACCTGCTCACATTACATCCAAGAAAGATGCTAGGTATGTATTGTATTTCGTTGATGATGTTTCAAGAAAAGTCTAGATTTGTCTTCTTAATCACGAGAGCAATGTGCTTGGTCGGTTCAGGTCATCCAAGGCGATAATCGAATAGCATAGACACTGGTTCACTACTTATCAATGCACGAAGAGTGGTAAAGTGCTTATGGGAAATAGTGCATCTTGTGAAGTAGTAGGGATCAGAATAGTTCAGATTAAGATGCGCAATAGAGTGGTGTGAATGTTGATAGATGCAAGACATGTATCCGACCTGAGAAAGAACTTTATCTCGTTGAGTACTCTTAACAGTTCGGATACCAAATTTTCTTTGAATATAGAGTTTTGAAAGCCTTTCAAGGTGTGGCTACTATGATGTGAGGAAAGATAGACTTCGACTTGTATCTCCTCTAGAATACAACACGGTGTGGCATATGAGATTTGAATACATGAGTGAGAGAGAAATGATTGTTTTGAGTTAGAGGGGTTTATTGGGAGATCATCAAATTAAGAAGATGGATTTTTGTGATCACTGCAACATGGGTAGTCAGCATATAGTGAAGTTCAGTATGGCGGTTGTTGACACCTAATTTTTAATCATTTTTTCTATTGCTAAAGTAATAAAAAATCCAAAAAAATTCATAAAATTGAAAAATCAACTTTGGGGACCTTAGCCATGCCTAGGGAACCAATTTTGACAAAAAAAAACGATTTTTCATATTTTCAGTATTTTTACGTATTTTTTTATTTATTTATTTTCAAAAATTAATAGAAAATCCATAAAAATTCATAAAATTGAAAAATCAACTTTGGGAACCTTAGCCAAGCCTAGGGAACCAATTTTGACCAAAAAATAATTTTTCATATTTTCGATATTTTTCGCTATTTTTATTTTCGAAAATTCATAAAACAAAAAATTAAGAAAATTGAGAAAATTGAAAAATCAAGTTTGGAGCCTTGGCCAAGCTTAGGCAACTATTTTCGAACAAAAAATAATTTTTTTTATTTATATATATTATTTATATATTTTAGAAATTATGAGAATATTTATTAAATAATAGCATTTGAGGCCACAAAAATATATAAAAATAGTCAATATTTTTATTTTAAATCCCTTTTCATGTTGGCCATCACAAATTTAAAAAATCCAATTCGGGGTCGTGTATTCCTTCACGAGCATAATCTCGAACCGGGCCTAAAAAATTCAATTTGAGTCAATTTATTTTCATTTTTTCACTTTTAGGAGTTGTGACATTGTTCTCTAATATTTCAAATTTTTTATATTGGCCCAAATTATACCTAGAATGACTCAATTGTGCAAAAGGGCTTTAATTAAATTCTGCATTATTTTCAGTGGCAAGAAATGAGCTTAAATTTGACATGTGGTGAATTTTGGCTAAGTATAGGGAAGATATGTAAAAAATTGTGAGAAGATTTGGACTTAAAGAAATATTTTTTTCAGGGATTAAATTGTAAATACTTAAAATTTAGGGACTAGAGTGCAAATACCTAACTCTTGAGGGATTATTTTGCAAATAACAAAAAGAAGAGTTAGTGGATAAATTAGAACAGAGAAGGGAAGATGGAGAAGAGGAGATGGAGAAGAATGGTTGGAGAAAAAAAGATAAGAATAGAAGGGAAGATGGAGATGAAGAAGAGTTAGTGGAGAATTTAGAATGGAAGATAAATATGGAGAAGGGAAGATGAAGATGTAGAAGAGTTAGTGGAGAGATTAGAATGTGAGATAGAAATAGAGAAGGGAAGATGGAGATGAAGAAGAGTTAGTGGAGAAATTAGAATGGGAGATAAATATGAAGAAGAGAAGATGATGATGAAGAAGAATTAGTGGAGAGATTAGAATGTGAGATAGAGATGGAGAATGGAAGATGAAAATGAAGAAGAAATTAGAATGGGAGATAGAGTTAGTGGAAAAATTAGAATGGGAGATAGATGAGTAGATTATAAAAAGAGGAAGAAGTGAGCTTGAGAGGAACTTTTTTGGAGAGAAAATTTTGGATGTTTGAGAGAGTTTTGGGAGATTGAAGAAAAATTTGAGAGAAAGAAAATACCAAAAGAGAGAGAATTTTGAAGATGATGGAAGTTTAAAACTAGGGGTTATCATCACAAATTCCTACATCGATCAATATAAATCAAGAGTTCATCCTCGTCAATGAGCAAGTAAATTCGAGCTAAGTGTTTTTATTTATTCATTTATTTATGGTTTTACTCGCAAATTAGCACAAATTGTATACACTTTCTCCATCTCCCATTTTTTCCCATATTTTATGTCAGGAGAAGGATATCTCTATGTCAACAGCAAAAATCTCGTAGAGATGCAAAAATCGGCCTAGACAAGCTCCTAAGCTGTCCACCGATTTCTCAACTGATCTGTGACTAAAAGTCCCTCTTAATTCAAAAGAAACTCTCTATATTGGGAACATAGAGAGCAAAAATCAATTATAGAAATCCCTCCAAAAAAATGGGAGATAAGTACTCTTTCCACTCTTCTGGTTTTAGGTGCAGATTAGCACATATTTTGTATACTGACACCTCACTCTATTTTATGTCAGGAAGCCGCAGCTCTATATCAATGGTCAACCCTATGGAAGCACAAAATCGGCTTGGAGGAGTCATCAAGTGCGCACAAATTTCAAATTGTTGAATCAATTCGTTGTATTTCATTTTAAAGAATTCATACCCCAGAATGGAGAGGACAAAGTCCATCCGCAATTTAAATACCTGCACCATAAATCCCAAAGGGAAGAGCCAAGCTAATGCTTAGCCTCCCATTGGAGGTTTTTACTTACAGTAGTTAAATACCTGCAACTTAAATACCTGTACTTTAAATCCCAAAGGGAAGAGCCAAGCCAATGCTTAGCCTCCCATTAGAGGTTTTTACTTACAGTAGTTAAATACCTGCAACTTAAATACATGTACCTTAAATCCCAAAGGGAAGAGCCAAGCCAATGCTTAGCCTCCCATTGGAGGTTTTTACTTACAGTAGTTAAATACATGCAATTTAAATACTTGTACCTTAAATCCGAAAGGGAAGAGCCAAGCCAATGCTTAGCCTTCAATTGGAGGTTTTTACTTACAGTAGTTAAATACCTGCAACTTAAATACCTGTACCTTAAATCCCAAAGGGAAGAGCCAAGCCAATGCTTAGCCTCCCATTGGAGGTTTTTACTTACAGTAGTTAAATACCTGCAACGTAAATACCTGTACCTTAAATCCCAAAGGGAAGAGCCAAGCCAATGCTTAGCCTCCCATTAGAGGTTTTTACTTACAGTAGTTTAAATACTTGCAACTTAAATACCTGTACCTTAAATCCCAAAGGGAAGAGCCAAGCCAATGCTAGGCCTCCCATTGGAGGTGTTTATTCACTGTCATGTACTTCCTATAATTTAATTTTTGAATCATTAGACCCAAAAGATAAGTAGGTCGTAATACTGCACAGAAGTCGTTAACACACTCCCTCTTTCGGCTTTAGGAAATCTTTAACACTTAAAAAAATATAACAAATAAAAATATATACCATCCATGCATCCTATTTAAAAAGTGAAAACACAAAAGAGAATACCCTACTAGAGCCTTAGGAATAAACCAAGCCTGAGTTGCCGAATTAGGATATCCATGAAATTAAGGTACCGAAAGGGCATTAGTTTTAATTAACTAGTGTAACCAAGTCCCCGAGCTCATAATCTCTGGTTCGCAGGAATAAATTAGTTCTCCCGCTAATTTATTTAGGTTCCTAATCGACCTACCAAGAACGATTAGTAGCGACTCCAAATTTCAAAATCATTTAAACAAAAACCAAAGTTGCGATTCGGTAGGGCTTGGGAGGGTTCGCATTAGGTTAGTCAAATCTAATTTATCTAATAATCCGTTAACCCATTTAAAATTTAAAATTTTTTTAGAGGGTCGCGACAGCTTGGCGACTCCGTTGGGGACGAGATTTTTAAATTTTCGAAAAAAATACCTATTGGAATACTTAAATTTTTTCGAAATTTTAAAAGTCTTAGTGGACTTAGGCCAATGAAAATTTCATAGATATCTCGCTTCTGGCGATATTGTTTGAGACTCTTTCTATAGGTGTTATATGTTTTTGCAGGATGGGAGTTATAAGGGGCGGAGTATTTGACTAACCCATTTGTTTTGCAGGCTCGGTGTTGGGATTATGTTTAATTTCGCACATTTTTAGAAGCGTTGTTTTGATATCAATTGTTGTGCATGTCTCGCATATTTTGAGGATCACGACACCTGCACACACAAGCGTCTAAACCCAAGTCGCGAAATTTTCCTAGGTAACCATAGATAGGGATCGAATATGCAAAGCTCTTGCGTCGATTGCGCTTAGGTTGACCATATTTTATCTCGCTCATTATCTGAATTGACAATTCTTCCCATTGTCGTTTGATTGCGCGGAGGGTAAGGTTGTTAATTCAGATAGTGGGGGCTTTTTAGGTCCATACCCTGTCTCTCCTTCTTTTATTTTCTAGAGTCCACTCCTCACTTGAGTCATGCGCATGACTATGTGATTTGCATTTCTCCAAGGTAAAAGTAAGTTCTCTAATTTTATCTTGTATTTATTTTCGATTGGTCCATGCTAGGTGTTAGTCAGTTTTTGAGTTTGATATTACGACCATTCTTTTAAAAGAAAATAAAAATTAAATTTGTCCCACATTTCTTTTAAAAAAAAGTTTTTTGAAAAAATGATGTGAAAAAATCCCTTCATGGGAATTTTATTAACCAATAAGGGATTTTTGTCATGTTTTTATTGCTTCAATAAAAATGAAATTTTTCTGAAAAAATTTTCCTCTGAAAATTTATTTCAATAAAAAGAAAAATTCCTTAAAAAAAACTCTAGTAGACATCAAGTGATTTTATCACATTTTTCAAATTATAAAAACTTGCAAGAAAATTCTTCTCGAGAAATTCGCTCATGTTTTTCTAAGAAAATTTTCTCTAAATAAAATTAGACTAATGTCTCGGGGGAATTGTATTGACCAATAAGAGATTTTTGTCATGTTTTTCTTGCTTCAATAAAAATAAAATTTTCCTGACAAATTTTCCTCTGAAATTTTATTTCGATAAAAAGAAAAATTCCTTCAAAAAAAAACTTTGGTAAACATCAAGTGATTTTATCACATTCTTTCAAATTATAAAAACTTGCAACAAAAATTCTTTTCGAGAAATTCGCTCATGTTTTTCTAAGAAAAGTTTCTCTAAATAAAATTAGATTAATGTCTCGGGGGAATTTTGTTAACCAATAAAGGATTTGTCATGTCTTTCCTGCTTCAATAAAAATAAAATTTTCCTGAAAAATTTACCTCTGAAAATTTATTTTGATAAAAAGGAAATTCCTTCAAAAATTTTAGTAAACGTCAAGAGATTTTGTCACATTCCTTTAAAAAAAATAATAAAAAAAGAGTAATAAATCTGCAAAAAAATTCTGTATCAGAAATTAACCCATTTCTTCCTAAGGAAATTTTTTTTTCTGATTTCTCTATAAAATAGAAAAATCAAATTGGACTAATATAGGAGTCATGGACCGACATTCCTTGTGTCGCATACTAATTATATCCTTTTCTTTTGCAGGGAGATCCTAGATACCCCAGACGGGTGTAAAAATTAAGTTCAATAATATATCAAGAATCATCTTCAGAAATACCAAAAGACGAAAAATACCGAGGCTTCAACCGTTAATTCTGGGGGGCAAACGAACACTGTCCATCTTTGACAGACAGAGTTATGTCAATCCGTAAACTTGTATGGGCAGTGTATTCTGATATGACGGTGGATTTATATTGATTAAACACGGGGGCATATTTAATGTATTGCAGAGGATCCCGCGTCTTTTGAAAGACAATATGGATTATATAATAAAAAACCATGAAACAAGTACCTTAACCTGATTAAATCAACCAGAGACCGGTCTTAAAATTTCCTCGGATCCGAAACACGCGGAGGGTTTTAGAGGACCGAGGTTCCATTAATGAACGTGGCCCACGAACACTCCCCCGATGCTACAGGTGCCCGATACATACGAGTGGACGCCGAAAGCAACAAAACAAGGTTGAAGTGGAGCACGCAACAAATGGCTGAATTTATTGGCACACTGATCGAGTGGTGGCAGCTGTTGACACCTGATTTTTAATCATTTTTTCTATTTTTTTTAAATTAATAGAAAATCCATAAAAATTCATAAAATTGAAAAAATCAACTTTGGGGACCTTGGCCAAGCCTGGGGAGCCAATTTTGACCAAAAGATGATTTTTCATATTTTTTGGTATTTTTCAGCATTTTTTATTTTTGAAAATTCATAGAAAATCAAGAAAAAATGAGAAAATTGTAAAATCAACTTTGAAGGCCTTCACCAAGTTTAGGCTACCATTTTTTAACAAAAATAATTTTTCATATTTTTTGCATTTTTTTAATATGTTTTAGAAATTAGGACGATATTAATAAAAAATAAAAAAAAGGAAAAAAAAAGAGAGAAGAGGAGAGTGAGGCCGGGAGCTTTCGAGCTTTGTCCACGGTGATTCCACCGTTAGATCAGGCTGATTTTTGGATATGTCGTAGCTGACGTCGAGACGATTCCAACGGTACTAAGATCACCCAAATCGGACAAGATCTCACCATTGAATATTTCCCAGAACGTGGAAAGGTTCGTGATGAAGGGTAAATCGGTTTGATTCTAATACCTAGCTTATTAACCATTATGTGAAGATAGATTCTAGCCTAAACATGTGGTGAATCAGAGGTATTGACTTGCTTGATATTGTTGTTGAACATGATATTGCTATGTGTTTGTGCATGCATATGGGTATTGGATGACGTTGTGTGCGTCTGGACACGTTTTTGCTCTCGGATCAGATTGTGCAATATTTTTGTAATGTGTATTTTAGGATGGAAACGTGGTTATTTCATGGAATGGTGTTCTAGAAATACGTAGAGCACGTCCCAAGCTTCGATTTGATATATTATGGCACGAAAATGGACATCGTTTACTATGTCAAAAGGATCCCGTAGTTTGGAGCTTGAATCTATGAATGTTTGGAGTTGAATCTGAGATTGAGTTTTCTGATCCGACCTTTGATGCTTCGTAATTTTCCACGATTTTTTCTAGATTCGATTTCAGAAAAAATTCTTCATGAAAGTCATTCACAACATCTTGATGCATAATATATAAAAAATCCAAAAATATTCGTGCATGTTTCATATGTTTAGTGTATTTAAAGTAATTGCGCATTTCTGTGACTGTTCTGGAGTTTGTGTCTTGTTCAGTGCAAGTCTGTCTTAAGTCGCAATAACGACCTGTTTAGAGTCTTCCTTTCCAAAATCACAAAAACTAAAAGTTGTTCATTAGGGTCTTATTTAGTAGACTGGAAATTTTGGCGCATTAATTCGGTGTTTTAAGTGTGTATTAGAGCTTAATCCTAAAACATGTCTGCTCTATGGAGATTTGCTTATTCGCTGCTGAGCTCTTGTGAAAAAATATCTTTCACATGAAAATGAGGATCTTTTAAGTATAAGTGAAAAACATGAAAGTTGTCACTGACATATTTTCCCACTTGCATAAAAAATTTCGGAATTTTTTTCATGCATTTCACTATTTTTTTCTGCATTTTGTGATTACTAGCTTTTCCTTGAGTATGTTCCTAGACAGTAGGGCTGAACTTGTGTTTTTTTTGTGTTAATGCATTGGAAAATGTAAAAAATGGTCTCAATGAAATTTAATCAGCACGTGTTAAACTTTCTTTGAGTTTTTGAATTGTCTTAACTCATTGGTGATTGTGCATGTTCGATTGGATAAGTTCATTATTTTCATTTGGCTTTCGGCCCGATACTTTGAAGACTGGAGGATGACCGATGTCCATTCCGATCCGACTTGATGTATTCCAGACCCGTGCGGCCCAACCATGGCGGTCGACCGATGTCCACTCCGGTCATTTTCGTTGTGTTCCCGATCATGTCTCGGGCTTTATTTAATTGGTCTGTAACTATTTACCCGACGAGTTGCGGGTTTTATTTTCACTGTCCTTAGGATAGTTTTACTTTACCTGCTCTCTCTTCACATCTTTATTTGCTTTGGGTGATTTTGCATTCTTTTATAATACATCCAAAATCTAAAAAAATCACTGAAAATACAAAAAATGCCATTCATTTGCATTTCATATAGTATAGCTCATGCATATTATGATATGTCATTAATCCATGCATATTCATTTAGAAAAATCAAAAATATCTAAAAAATGAGGGTTTTATCCCCTCACAGACAAATTGTCTTCAAAAATCCCAAAAATCAGGAGACGGGCCATTCTGACTGGTCAATCTTGATATTTTCAAAATGACGATTTTGCCCTTCATATGCAAAATCGAAGTATATACATATTCATATACGCATGATGCGCATGCCTATCCACGTACTCCTGTCACATACATATGTCGTATATGTATGTTCGTATTCGCATGCCCGTATTCTTATACCTACGTATGAGTGTCCGCGTACGCATGTCTCGTCGCATGTCGTGTATGTATTCGCATACACATGTCCACATACGTATGTCATTCGCATGTCAGGTACGTATGTCGTACTCATATATATATATATATATATATATATATATATATACGTATGCATATCGTATTCGTATACTCATATACGTATGTCATACGCATGTCACGTACGTACTCGCATACGCATATCCCCGTATGTATGTCATTTATATGTCGTGTACGTATTCGCATATCTACGTATTCGTGTGACGTATTCGTATATCTGTGTTTGTATGCCATATTTGCATGTCATATTTGCATATCCTTGCATTCCATTTAAAAAGTGAAAACATAAAAATGAGCACCTCATTAGCGTCTTAGGAATAAACCAAGCTTGGGTTGCCAAAAATAGGATATCCATGGAATTAAGGTACCGAAAGGGCATTAGTTTTAATCAACTAGTGTAACCAAGTCTCCGAACTTATAATCTCTGGTTCGTAGAAGTAATTTAGTTCTCCCGCTAGGTTACTTAGGTTTCTAATTAACCTACCAAGAACGATTGTGGCGACTCCAAATCTTAAAACCATTTGAACAAAAACCAAAGTCGCGATTTGGTAGAGCTTGGGAGAGCTTGAACTAGGTTAGTTAATCTAATTAATTAATCTGGTAATCCATTAACCTAAAAAATAAATTTTTAGGGTCGCGACAACAGCTTTATTAATTTACATGATTGAACGCGGGTTTCTAGGCGGCTGGTGGAAAGCCACACTGAATGCCTCTCTAATGTTCTTGATATCATCGTCTACCACAACCCGCGAGAGCATCATGAAGAAGATTAAGCCTCAATATCTTCAGCACCCTAAATCGTTACCCAGAAGAGGAGATGACAGCAAAATTAAACAAAAAATACGTAAAGCTTTTCTTTCATTTCATTCATCAAAAAGTATTACAATAGCTCACTCGGGAGGAAAAGTAAAGTCAAACTGAGCCTTGATAACCATTACAAAAGAGCTCAACTGACTCTCCAAACAGTTGATGCTCTGGGTGCACCGGGCGTTCTCGGGATCAAGCTCTGCGAGCCTAAAGAAGAGGCGATCGCACTTCTCCTTAGCCTGGGCCATACTGGCCTCGTAATGCTCTATGGCAAACTCCAGGTCCGGAATCGCCGCTCTCTCGAAAGCAATTTCTGCCATAATGTCATCAAGTCTCTCCTGCCGCCAACCGCATTTGCACTTCATCACAATATTGCCCGGCTCCTGTTCGACGTAAGTTTGGACCAAGGCCAGACGGTCCACCAACTTTCCCCTCTCACGAACCAGCCACGAAAGCTGATCGTTGGCAAACTTGAGGGCCTTCTTGTGATTATCAACCACAAATGTGACTGTTTCCAGACGCTCGTGCCGGTCTTGGTAACGAGCTTTCACGACGGCAGTCACAAGGACCGTCTCATAAGCGCGGTTATAGGTAGCCAGAAAATTAATGAAGAGGGTCGAGAAGTTCCGGTACTCCTTCCCTAGTTAGGTACCCTCAACAGAAGCAGCGTCCACGGTCCTGAATAAACCGAGGATTTCAGCCTCAACGGTAAAGTTTTTGGCTATATGAGCGTAACCTCTACCAAGAAGATTGTAGAGTCTCTCCCACCCAGCCAGGACTTCGGCGGATAAGGTATAGTTAGGAGAATTTGCCATTTTTGAAAGCAGAATACGAAAGAAAGGGGGAGAGAGGTGAGGCAGATGAGCGGAATGTGAAGATGGTAATCTGCTTTGAAGTAAATATTGATTTCATAGTGACGGTATCAACCAGTCAAGATTTCTCTTATCTACCATTCTCTATTGGCACGACCCTCGTTAGCTCGAATTCCCATCAGATGACGACCTCGAGTCAAGCGAGTCCGAAATCTCCGCAGAAAGTTTAACGAGACACCGCCACTTTGAAAAAGAAGACGGAAAGATGAGCTAAGTGGAAGACACGGCAAACGTTAGCAAAAAGAAGATACGACTTGTCTTCATTGAAGGACCCGCTAGTAAATCGACGGTGGAGATCTTGACAAGGGCACTCTATCACAAAAAGAAAGAAGAAGACAAACTGAGCGAGAAACAAGGATTTCTCCTTTGATCAAAAGCTGAATGTCAGATTTTCTCTCTCGAAAAATCTAATAGCGCTGCCCGTGAAGAGGGAAGTCGTTGCTATTGCCAGAGAGAGAACTTGTCCTCGTTTGATAGTGAGAATGAGAGTTTATCTGCAAGAACTTGCAGGAGAAAGATAGAGAGGAAGGAGTTCTCGTGGGAGAGGAATTCAAAACCTTCACCATCAAAGCATCGGCTTTCAAAGCCTGTTACGAAAAGCCATCGACGATCCCGTGATCCCTCAAGTCCAAGAAGACATCCTGAGGCGGTCTCGAGACAGCAGTCCTAGATCCAAAAATATGTCGAGCATTAGGGAAACGGGCGCATGTTCAACCCTGGTCGAAACTGATGAAGTTCCTTACCCTGAGGGTCTACTGGTCATGGCCATTGACGGTAATCCAGTCTCTCTATCAATCCTTGTTACCGTATTGAGAAAATGCCGGTATAAGGTTTTAGCTCAAGCAAAAGCGACAGAGGCCTTAGAAGTATTAAGGAGAAGTAGTGACCAGTTTGATATCATCCTCACCGCCATGGTAGGGATTGACATGGATGTTTTCACTCTCTTGAAATTCATCAATTCTGAATTAAACATGCCAGTCGTCGTAATATCAGCAAGCGATGATCAGCAAGCCATAATGAAGGTTGTCTTACACGGGGCCCAAGACGTCGTAACGAAACCAGTTAGGGTTCAGATGCTTCAAAACATATGGCAGCACGTGGTGAGGAAGCAATTGCACGACCAAGAAAACAATCATCAAGCCTTCAATATTGTTCCAAGCAACTAGAAAAAGAAAATGAGTTGGTCTCCCGAGCTGCATCGTATGTTTGTTAATGCAGTTCAGCAGCTAGGAATCGATTCGGCACGGCCGCAACATATACTGGAAATTATGAAGGTAGAGGGACTCACTAAAGGAAATGTTTCGAGTCATCTTCAGAAGTACAGAAAAAGGGTGAGAGAACACAATGCACCTCAGAATCAAGAAAACCAAGGCGGGACTGATCCAAGCCTGAACGTCAAGTCTCCTCGCCACCATAAGTTCCGCAGGTTAGCATAGAGCCTAGCCCTTCCATCGACGATGTCCAAGAGCTCGGTAAAGACAAGGGCAACAACGGTAAGGGTCAAAAGAAGCGTTACCGTCGCCATACTGAAGAGCAAGTACGAAGGCTTGAGGATTTCTTCAAAACATGCTCTATGCCAGACGGCAAACAGAAAATGGAACTTAGTCAAGAGTTAGGACTTGAACCTTTACAAATCAAGTTCTGGTTTCAAAATAGGCGAACCCGAATGAAGGCTCGTCATGAGCACAACGAAGCCGAGTTTCTAAGAGTTGAAAATGAAAACCTCCGAGCGGAAAACAAGATGTATAAAGAGACTTTTGACTCCGCCACCTGCCCCAACTGCAATAGTCTCCTCCTCACCCTCGATGAAATGTATGATCTGAGAATCGAAAATGCACGTTTAAGAGGTGAGTTAGACCAGTTTATAACAGGATCGAGTTCTATTGGAGCAGGGTACAAAAGGACCAATGATACTGGATCAGCATCAATACCTCCCGATGAAGAAGGGACAGATCACCACCAAACGGACATTGACGATGATCTTTTCGCCATAATCAACCAGTTTGATATCGGTAAAGCATCGGGACTGTGATGCACTTGTTCAGCCAGTGACCACCAGACCTTCAATATGGCCGATGCATACCTAATCCGGGATGAAGCCAGCTAATCATGGGAGAGCCTGCAGAGGAAGCAGAACTGATCCTGAATGAGTGAATGTGTTTTATTTCCTTGCGTGATGTGTTTTTCTGCTTTTGTGAATGTGTAAAAGCAAGGAGTAATAATCCGACTTCCCCCTATTAAATGCTCGAATCCGCCACCTCACCAACCTCGCGACGAATTGATGGCGAGTAAAAATCTGCATAAACCTGAAGAGTAACTCCGTATCGTTTCAATTTACCCTCAGTTGCTCCAAGTTTTAAAATTAAGCCCTTCCTATTTTCAGGAATTTGCAAAAAGACCCAAAAACGAAATTCCTTGGTTGGACTAAATTGGGGCAAATCAACTCGTGGACATTACCACGGAATGAACAGCTTCAGACAAAGGAAAGTGCGAACGAGAGACCCGAACAAATCTCAGACATGGGTAATTCTGTATCGTTCTAATTTGTTCATAATCATCACAAGTCCTGAATTGTTTTATTCCATTCTTAACAGGGATTGCAAATTACCTCGAGAAATACCGTAACAAGGCCCAAGGTGATACAACAAGGCCGCGTTATCCCCAAGGATTAAACTTTGAAAAGAAAGCCCCATGGACACCTACGGTCCAATGGACCGAATGGTATGGGGGATGACAATAGGTCCGAAATATCCCGAGTTCGATCCCCAAGGAATACTCGATGAGTAATACCGAAGTCAATATTTTGCCACATTCTCGGCTTAATGGTGAAGCATCCAACAAAAGTCGAAGAAAACTCAATCCGGCAAAATTGGTAAAAGACTTGTCCAAGGCATTCAAGATGAAGGGTAAATCAGTATCGTTTCCAATTTATCCCTTTTAATACTGGTTCATATGTCTCCTTTTCTTTTTACAGGAAATATTTATACTAACATGTAACATGTTGAAGGAGACAAATCCAAAATAAAATGATGATCATCTGACAAGATCTATTCTAGTGAAAAATAGGGCAAGTTGATCGCAAGCTCTAAAGCGAAAAAGCAAATATGTCTTCCTTATCTCGAATAATTTCTTTACTTTTTGTAGGGGCATTTAACCGCTAAACCATGGCGGTCGCTGTCACTAAACAAACCAAAATGCTCCCTCACCCATATGCCTCATCGTGCAGGGGCAAAACTTGAGACAAACCGCTCCTCGACATAAGGAGTGGGCTTCCCAATTTGTTCGATCCACCCACACACCAGGGGCAATTCAAATCCGCCCATGTTTGCACATTATATAAACACACATGATGCTAAAAAATTGTCACATCGGCATCGTGTTTACACATTTTATGAATTATGTATGACCATTCCGCATGTTTAATTTACCAACTCCAACTTAGAGCATAAACTGCATAGGAGACATCAAATGTGCAAAATGGGGCATAACAGGATTAGGAAAGGCAAATCATTTCCACACAGGTTTAACATTTTAATCTACAGATAAACAGCCTTTCTCCAGAGTGAGAGAAATCCCTTTCGGAATGAAGTCCCCCATTCAGATTACATTCGAGGTGTTCATACTATAAGAACCTCCTTAAACAGAAGTGGTAATGCAAGACATGATCCATATGTTGATCGATTGCATCATGAGTTATTACACAGACTGCCTTTAATCATGGCAAACTTAGCTGAACAATTTTGTATGAACCAATGAACGCATTGATGAAAATGCTTGCACATGTTAGCTCTGACATTGCCTGACAGGCAACACATTCCCGGTGTTTGAGTTACCTTCCAAAGTCTTGAAATTCATTCGGCGATTATTAAATGAACAAGCCTGGTTGTCGAGAAGCCACCAAGCATTTCTTCCAAATTCTCAGGTAAGTATATCTTTAACCTGAACCTTTCAAGAGAATAAATTCTGACGGTTGTTGGGATACTCGAATCCATTGCGGTATATACAGGTATCCACCTTCTTCAATAAAGCATGATTTGTCTCAAGGACAGAAATGTTCGAGACCTTTTGATCTCTGCCTCTTTGGTTTATTCTTAAAGCGACAGGAGAATATAATTTGGGTTTGAGCTTCTGCAGGATTCCTGGTCTCTCCAGATTTCAGAATGGCACCCTTTGAGGTACACCAAGCCATTCTTACAGGCAAACTAAGTCTTTCTTACAGGCAAACTAAGTCCTTCTTACAGGCAAACCAAGTCCTTCTTACAGGCACAAAGTCCTTCTTACACGCAAATCAAGTCCTTCTTACAGGCATAAAGTCCTTCTTACAGGCAAACAAAGTCCTTCTTACAGGCAAATCAAGTCCTTCTTACAGGCAAAGCAAGTCCTTCTTACAAGCACAAAGTACTTCTTACAGGCACAAAGTCCTTCTTACAGGCAAAGTAAGTCCTTCTTACAGGCAAATCAAGTCCTTCTTACAGGCAAACTAAGTCCTTTTTACAGGCAAATCAAGTCCTTCTTACAGGCAAATTAAGTCCTTTTTACAGGCATTAAGTCCTTTTTACAGGCACAAGTCCTTTTTACCGGCACCAAGTCTTTTTTACGGGCACAAAGTCCTTTTTACAGGCACAAAGTCCTTTTTACAGGCACAAGTCCTTTTTACAGGCACCAAGTCCTTTCTACAGGCACCAAGTCCTTCTTACAGGTATCTCCATGGGGTGACCTACCATACAGGTCAAATCTCAATCAAAATTTAATCAGTAGAATCCTTTTATTAGGAATCTATCATGGTACGACCTACCATACGGGTCAAATGGTATGACCCACCATACGGGTTAAATTTTAATTCAATTTTTAATCAGTAGAATCCTTTTATTAGGAATCTACCATGGGTTGATCCACCATACGAGTTCAAGTTCAACCACCCTAAAGTTTTTTTATATAATGAATCCTTAGGTTCTCATTTCATTTTCAAAGGAACATTCATGTCACAACTCTTTTTATTTCCTTGTATTTAGTCGATTAGAATTTAGGTGTCATCTCGTCTTTGAAATGAACCTCTACCGAGCTTCCTTTCAAAGAGGGGCAGCTGTTGACACCTGATTTTTAAACATTTTTTCTATTGCTAAAGTAATAAAAAATCCATAAAAATTCATAAAATTGAAAAATCAACTTTGGGGACCTTAGCCAAGCCTATGGAACCAATTTTGACCAAAAACGATTTTTCATATTTTCAGTATTTTTACGTATTTTTTATTTATTTATTTTCAAAAATTAATAGAAAATCCATAAAAATTCATAAAATTGAAAAATCAACTTTGGGAACCTTAGCCAAGCCTAGAGAACCAATTTTGACCAAAAAATAATTTTTCATATTTTCGATATTTTTCGGTATTTTTATTTTCGAAAATTCATAAAACAAAAAATTAAGAAAAATGAGAAAATTGAAAAATCAAGTTTGGAGCCTTGGCCAAGCTTAGGCAACTATTTTCGAACAAAAAAATAATTTTTTGTATTTATATATATTATTTATATATTTTAGAAATTATGAAAATATTTATTAAATAATAGCATTTGAGGCCACAAAAATATATAAAAATAGTCAATATTTTTATTTTAAATCCCTTTTCATGTTGGCCATCACAAATTTAAAAAATCCAATTCGGGTCGTGTATTCCTTCACGAGAATAATCTCGAACCGGGCCTAAAAAATTCAATTTGAGTCAATTTATTTTCATTTTTTCACTTTTAGGAGTTGTGACATTGTTCTCTAATATTTCAAATTTTTTACATTGGCCCAAATTATACCCAGAATGACTCAATTGTGCAAAAGGGCTTTAATTAAATTCTGCATTATTTTCAGTGGCAAGAAATGAGCTTAAATTTGACATGTGGTGAATTTTGACTAAGTATAGGGAAGATATGTCAAAAATTGTGAGGAGATTTAGACTTAAAAAAATATTTTTTCAGGGACTAAATTGTAAATACTTAAAATTCAGGGACTAGAGTGCAAATAGCTAACTCTTGAGGGATTATTTTGCAAATAACAAAAAGAAGAGTTAGTGGATAAATTAGAATAGAGAAGAGAAGATGGAGAAGAGGAGATGGAGAAGAATGGTTGGAGAAAATAAGATAAGAATAGAAGGGAAGATGGAGATGAAGAAGAGTTAGTGGAGAATTTAGAATGAGAGATAAATATGGAGAAGGGAAGATGAAGATGAAGAAGAGTTAGTGGAAAATTAGAATGGGAGATAGATGAGTAGATTATAAAAGGAAGAAGAAATGAGCTTGAGAGGAACTTTTTTGGAGAGAAAATTTTGGATGTTTGAGAGAGTTTTGGGAGATTGAAGAAAAATTTGAGAGAAAGAAAATACCAAAAGAGAGAGAATTTTGAAGATGATGGGAGTTTAAAGCTAGGGTTTATCATCACAAATTCCTTCATCGATCAATATAAATCAAGAGTTCATCCTCGTCAACGAGCAAGCAAATTCGAGCTAAGTGTTTTTATTTATTCATTTATTTATGGTTTTACTCGCAAATTAGCACAAATTGTATACACTTTCTCCATCTCCCATTTTTTCCCATATTTTATGTCAGGAGAAGGATATCTCTATGTCAACAGCAAAAATCTCGTAGAGATGCAAAAATCGGCCCAGACAAGCTCCTAAGCTGTCCACCGATTTCTCAACTGATTTGTGACTAAAAGTCCCTCTTAATTCAAAAGAAACTCTCTATATTGGGAACATAGAGAGCAAAAATCAATTATAGAAATTCCTCCCAAAAAAATGGGAGATAAGTACTCTTTCCACTCTTCTGGTTTTAGGTGCAGATTAACACATATTTTGTATACTGACACCTCACTCTATTTTATGTCAGGAAGCCGCAGCTCTATATCAATGGTCAACCCTATGGAAGCACAAAATCGGCTTGGAGGAGTCATCAAGTGTGCCCAAATTTTAAATTGTTGAATCAATTCGTTGTATTTCATTTTAAAGAATTCATACCCTAGAATGGAGAGGACAAAGTCCATCCGCAATTTAAATACCTGCACCATAAATCCCAAAGGGAAGAGCCAAGCTAATGCTTAGCCTCCCATTGGAGGTTTTTACTTATAGTAGTTAAATACCTGCAACTTAAATACATGTACCTTAAATCCCAAAGGGAAGAGCCAAGCCAATGCTTAGCCTCCCATTGGAGGTTTTTACTTACAGTAGTTAAATACCTGCAACTTAAATACCTGTACCTTAAATCCCAAAGGGAAGAGCCAAGCCAATGCTTAGCCTCCCATTGAAGGTTTTTACTTACAGTAGTTAAATACATGCAACTTAAATACTTGTACCTTAAATCCGAAAGGGAAGAGCCAAGCCAATGCTTAGCCTTCCATTGGAGGTTTTTACTTACAGTAGTTAAATACCTGCAACTTAAATACATGTACCTTAAATCCCAATGGGAAGAGCCAAGCCAATGTTTAACCTCCCATTGGAGGTTTTTACTTACAGTAGTTAAATACCTGCAATGTAAATACTTGTACCTTAAATCCCAAAAGGAAGAGCCAAGCCACTGCTTAGCCTCCCATTGGAGGTTTTTACTTGCAGTAGTTTAAATACTTGCAACTTAAATACCTGTACCTTAAATCCCAAAGGGAAGAGTCAAGCCAATACTAGGCCTCCCATTGGAGGTGTTTATTCACTGTCATGTACTTCCTATAATTTAATTTTTGAATCATCAGACCCAAAAGATGAGTAGGTCGTAATACTGCACAGAAGTCGTTAACACACTCCCTCTTTCGGCTTCAGGGAATCTTTAACATTTAAAAAAATATAACAAATAAAAATATATACCATCCATGCATCCTATTTAAAAAGTGAAAACATAAAAGAGAATACCCTACTAGAGCCTTAGGAATAAACCAAGCCTGAGTTGCCGAATTAGGATATCCATGAAATTAAGGTACCGAAAGGGCATTAGTTTTAATTAACTAGTGTAACCAAGTCCCCGAGCTCATAATCTCTGGTTCGCAAGAATAAATTAGTTCTCCCGCTAATTTATTTAGGTTTCTTATCGACCTACCAAGAACGATTAGTGGCGACTCCAAATTTCAAAATCATTTAAACAAAAACCAAAGTTGCGATTCGATAGGGCTTGGGAGGGTCCGCGTTAGGTTAGTCAAATCTAATTAACCTAATAATCCGTTAACCCCTTTAAAATTTAAAATTTTTTTAGAGGGTCGCGACAGCGGTTCATTGGACTTCGGAGATTATAGATTGCGTACACTCAGACTTATTGGGACCTTCTCACATTACGTCCAAGGAAGATGCTAGGTATGTATTGTATTTTGTTGATGATGTTTCAAGGAAAGTTTGGATTCATCTTCTTAATCACAAGAGCAAGGTGCTTGGTTAGTTCAAGTCATCCAAGGCGATAATTGAAGAGCATATGAGAAGGAAGATTATGTGCTTGAGAACTAATAAAGGACTAGAATTCTGTTCGATGAGCTTGGTCAGTTTTGTATAGAGAAAGGCATGCTAATACACTACACTGTTGCTAATATACCACAGTTGAACAAAGTTGCAGAATTGATGAACATAATTATTATGATGTCCTAGGCTCGTTACGTCCACTATTAGCTTTGATAAAAAAAAATTAATTGAAGTAACACGTAGATAGGTAATAAATCATAGCATTTTATTTATTTATGACCGACAAATGTTGGGTTTTTTTTTCTTTCAACTAGGAGACTCATAGAATGGCATCAAAAAGTAGCATCTCACCCTACCCATTAAACAAAAAGACAAGGACAGCAGTCCCCAACAAAATTTTCATATCAAACCTGACGACCTATCCAACGCTTAACATTGGCCCGTGCCATAAAGCATCCTCTAACTATTCTATTAGGATTACCTGGCCCACTCCAGGTGTCACATTGTCAAAAAGCAAGGGGCCCACAACCTTAGGTCGTCCTCCAACACACCATAAATTGCCACAAAACAATGTAGGATCACTTATACATCTAGGCCATTGTCGACCCACAATGAACACATAACTCAAACATACTCCAAATTCGGCATCTCAGGGACAAAATATGGTGACACCTCTCATGTCAGATGGACTGGCAGATCATAAGAGATGGTAGGGAGACTAGTCATATTTACTTACCTAAAAACAATTCAACAATAAAGGGGTGAGAAATAATCTCGATGAGTTAAATTCCTAACTCATCCACTTGTCAATTCAATGAGATACCAGACAACAGCAATCCAAATGATGTGGCTTTCAACTGATATCACAGTAAAAGAATATAACGACAAGAATAATCAAGTATCATGGGGAGCTATATTTTTGTAGATTAACTAACTTGACTTTGCACCAACTTTGTGTTGTCTCATTCCGCCTCCAAAACCAACTTTATCATACAACAAAATTACCCAATCACATAATAGAGTCTTCCTATAACTCCATGGGTTATATAACTTCGAGCAATAACTCATTTCGTGGATCGTATTTATTATCCTTTTCATTATGTCTAAGTAGACCATGTCAAATGGGTTGGTAAGGATTATTATTAACCAAGAGACATGTATCAGGTCATACAAATAGGAACGAATGTGGCTAATGCGAATTAGTGACTTAGAGTCTATCGTATACAATTGTCTAATAGAACAATTTTAACCTACCAAGCATGAGTTTAACTTGCCATTTGCTAACAACTCTAGGGAATCCTACATTCATTATTCAGAGTCTATTTCCTTGTAGTCCCAATTTTTCTTCATATAACTACCTAATGCTCATTATTTCGTAATGCGTATTAAAATCTATTACGTGGAACTCCCCAGCTGCTCAGCCAGTAGGAAACTCCACGACTAGCATAGCTGCATCACTCCCACTAAAGCTGCTCTCAGCTGAACCTGCCCTCTCTTAGTTCCTCCAACTTCTTCTTTCTACTGGCCATTAAACTTACCCCACTACTCAATACTAGTCCCAGATTTCACTTAACTAATTCCAACGAAATTTTTTTTTTAAGTCTCTCTCTAGTCTCCATCTTCCGTTATCGTCTCTGCATTTTCACCCTTTAATCCTTGAATTCTCTGCCCGCGACCAGTCTAAGCTCATTTAAACAAGTTCAATGAGATAAGCATCCCATGTTAACCTTTGTCCCCGTACATCACTTCTGTCATATGCAAACGAAATGAAGTTTCCTTGATCCCGTGACTATCCCTAGCTCTAAGCCATCACAGACATGCACTGAATGCGTACGTCCCATAAACTCACAAACTAGTAACGGAGCTCTCTCTCTCTCTCTCTCTCTCTCTCTCTCTCTCTCTCTCTCTCTCTCTCTCTCTCTCTCTCTCTCTCTCTCTCTCTCTCTCGTGAGAAGAGGTCTCGCGAATTGGCAGACCAGCCACGACCATCCTCCTCGTACCCACATACTCACAAGCAGTTTGTATGTGACCTTCCACATTTTACCTTGACGCCAACACAATTGTTCCAATAAACTATCCCTCCTCTAGAGCTCATCCGCTGATAGCAATCTACTTCCAAACTTCCTCTCCCTCGTTCCACTGTCCTCAGTAACCATTCACCAATTAGCAAAGTTAGAGAGCATAACTCACTCGTGAATTTGCTAACGTCTTCCCTTCACTACTTGCCAGACAATCCTACCTAGATTCAACGAGATGGTGCAACCATATGCTCGGTGAAGTGAGCTCCTTCGACTCTCGGCACTCCCTCTGTTCTCCTTGGCGACGTCAACAAGGGAGTAGAAAAGAGAAGAGAGGGGCTTATGTACAGTTGGGCCAGTAAATTCAAATTAGGATGCTCTTAAATGGGTTAACACTTCAATCAATTTCACCCTATAAATCGTTGGGCTTTAGAAAGCTGCACTTGAGCTAAATTCCCTAGGTCGTTAATTGGGCTCAATTGGCGGAGGGTAGTAGTTGAGTAGCTAGGCCTGCTGCTTGGGCCAAAATTTCATAAGCCGAGCCTCCATGAAGAAATTGGGTCCAATTGCAAAATGGGGTCGGGTCATGGGCTAGGACAATCTATTGGAATTTGGCCGAAATTGTAATTGGGCCCTCCATGGTTAGCTCGGTTGGGGCCAAGGGTTCCACAGTGGGCTGAGGTCTTAGCAACGGACCGAACTCCAATTCATGTTTCTCGATTACCATCCTCTTTTTGACCCGTCGATAATTCAACAACTTCATTTTAATTGAACCCCATTTCATGTAGCCCAAATCATCTTTCTAATTCATTTCATCCATTGCTAATTAATTTAGAACTATTAAAATGGGGTGTCACAATTATATTGGAGAGAGCTCTCTCTTTACTCTCTAATGCTTGATTAAATGAAGATTTATGAACTAAAGTAATGAATATCACTTATTAGTTAGTGAATAAATCACCATCACAAAAAATTGATTGGAAAACTCCTATAGAAACATAGTCAGGTAAGTTTGCTGATTACACCGAACTGACAATGTTTGATTGCTCTACTTGTGCTTATGTGAGTGACGGCACACTAGATTTGGGGACAAGGAAGTGCATATGCCTAGGCTATGCACATGGGATGAGGGATGCATGCTATAGTGCACTGAGGAAGATTCAGCCAATTTTATGTTTAACAAAGATGATATTTTTGATGAATCTGCCTTATTTTAGAAGAGGAGTGAGAAATAATTGTACAAAAAGAACTAGATGGTGTTCAAAAATAAGTGGAGCTTCAGGGAGAGCCTAGAGATGTTCAGAGTATAATAAATGTGACAACATCTGCAGATTCAGTAGATTGCATAATAGCTGACGATTATTCCAAGGTCACGGTTGATGAAGCTTCGAGTTGGTTGGCGGAAGTAGATGAAATAAAGCAACAATTGTATGCAGATAACGAAATAGATAATTTGGGTGCAATAGAGACATCTTTAAATATGGAGATACAGAGAGAGGCTACTAGAATATTAAGAGTAGCTTGGAGGACTTAAGTACCCTACTTGCTAGACATCATAAACTGTCTATATTGTCACTATGCACTTGGATGGAGGTGGAGCAATTATCCCATGCTTTACATGCTGATACTATTGGTTGCTTGAGTTACCATGGATAGTATTAGGCTTGATCTCTCTCATGCAATTAGAAAAATGTATGTGATTAATTCAAGTATACATTTTGATGTTGCGAAGTGGATCCTCTTGATTTTTTTGGGAATGACAGCCATTGGGATATGTTTAGAAGGATGTAGTTCAGGTAGTATGACAGTAACTATATTTGTGAACCTAGGACATGTACGGAACCTGAAAGATGATCGATGGCTTAGTAGTTATGTCTTCCCTTTTATTAGTTGTGCTATGAGTCGGAAGGCGTCGTTGAGAATTATTTTGATTTCGTAGATGACTAATACTGGAAATATGGTAACAACAAAAAAAAAGGAGTTGAAGAGTTAGTGTGGTCTAATGACTTGATTAGTGATGTTGACATAAGAGATTTCGTTGATGTAATGCTCGGTAGAAGTCAAAGATATCATTAAAGAATCGAGTTCATTGGTGACCAAAATTTCTGCATTAGATATAGTATGTCAAGAGAGAATGTGGCTATGAAGAATTTTCTTATGGTGGAGAATCCTGCAGACATATGGACAAATTTCATTCCTCTAGACTGCTTGAACTTGATGGACATTTGCGATGATTGAATGCCCATCGGGACATTGGGAGAGCTTGCATGAAAAATGAACACTATAACTTTGCTTCAGACATCAAGTCAAAGATGCAGATTGTTAAATTAATATCTTGAGTATGAGCTATTTACGAAATTAGCCTCGATTGGATAATCTCCAAGTTTGACCGTGAAGTGAATTTAAACTAGAAAACTTGTTGTTCTCGTCTTTCTTGGGCACAAGGGTTTTCTTTTTATTGTGAAAAGATCCTACCGCTAGAAGACAAAGAAGGTCCACTATCTTTATACACACACAATTATATATATATATATATAAAGGTTTGGGGGGAATAATGTTTGTCAGAGAAAAGAAAAGAAAAAGTAAAACAAAAGTGTTGGTTTTTGGCATTCTTTTTTAGGACACAACCGCACGCACAGAGAAAAGAAGGAAGAGAAGCTGCATGAGGACAAACATAGAGAGGACGTCTTGCGACAAAGAGATATTAATATGAGTGATTTGTGTAGTGAGCTTTACATCAATTGAGTTGTTTTATTTACAAACATATTGGGCTTGGGTATAATCTAGGTTTGGAAAATACTCAAGCGTTGTAACTAATTGTAACTTCAACTCCGACTATAGTGTGTTATTTTGCAAGCTCTTTCCATGGATGTATGTACCGATACTCGAACTGAACCATTTAATCTTTGGTGTTATTTACCATTTCTCGTTTATTTCTCTGATCCATTAGTATTTTCACGTTATTATCACAATAACAGCCATGATATTACTCATGTTTATATTGAATGTGAGTGTCATGACCCACCTCAATCTCTCAAGTAACGAGTGGTGAGCCAATAGATTGCCAAATATTCTGAGAAGCTTAGCTTGGTCCACTCAAGCTCATACCGAATCGCAATACGAGATTTAATTAATCATTGGCTTTGATTTTTGGTGTGGTCCAGTGATATGTGCGAATGCATACATGCAAATGGAGTAGCCAATGACAATTTTTGGAAAGTTGACTGGATACCTTATTGAGCAATTGGTAGAATATGTTTGATTTTGCAAAACTAGAGATTTTGAAGTTTGGGGAGTTGGTTACGGCGGTGTTTCTATCGATGCCTTTTTAGTACCTAACGTCAAGTGATTTTTCTAATTATGATTTCACGAAGGCTTAATTTTTAGGTGAGGAAAGTCCAAATTAGGTTTTCATGCAGATTGGAAACACTAATCCTACCAATCATAATCAGTAAAATATGAACGCAATCAAGAATCCAAAACTTATGGATAAAACGCATCAGGACGAGTCATGGCATCCCTAGTATAGCCTTAAAGGCTTGGAGTAAGTGTGATTAGGGTTTGGGATTAATTTGGTAATGGACATAATATGCCGGAGGGGCAAAATAATCATTTTTTTAGAAGGATCAAGGGTAAAAGCACCCAAAATAGCCTTGGCCACTTGATTGTATCCATTTCCTTTTTTTCTGAATTTTCTAAAAATTTTGAATTTTTGATTTAGTTTTATTTTATTGTTTAAATTTTGCTGACTTTTTTTTTATTTTTTCAATTTTTTTTAATAATTTTTTAGGATTTTTTTATTTCTATTTTTTATTAAAAATTTTAATTTCTAATTTTTATTTGATTTTTTTATTCAAGAGAATGTGATCCAGACTTGGTTGACCTAAGCCAAGCCTCATGAGCGCCTAACCCAAACTGTATGGGCTCGGATTGGGTTGACTTGACCCGCGCCTCGTGGGTGCCCAACCCGAACCGTATATGTCCGAATTGGCCTAAAACGACCTAGTTTTATGTATTAAAAAATTACATTTTTGAATTTTTGAAATTTTTTATTCATTTTCTATTTTCTTACCATTTGTAATTAGACGCTCTGAATTGTGCCACATGTCATCTTCCTAGTCATTGGATCAAGCTTTTAATTAATTTTTTTTTATCATTTTATGAACTAACGGCATAGAAGGTGCCACGTGACTAATCCATGACTGCTGGATCAATTTTTAATTTTTAATTTCCCAAAATTATTTTTATTTTTGAAAAAACATTTTAATACTTGAAAATTCCCATATTGTAACACTTGGCCAAATCGCGTCCGTTCGATCTAGATTTTATATTATTTTTTTGAAAATAAAACTAGGCATGCTAACGTGTTGAGCATGCAGTGCCATGTCAGCATTAACTAGTCAACCAGCAGTTGACTGGTCGGCCGACTCGCTAGGAACGATGCCAAAACAGAGAAAATTTACCGGAATTCTCACCGGCGACTTTGAACATAGACCAAAACCCCACCATTTTGCTCCCGTTTTGATTCTAATCGAACCTAAACCTGCTCCAAGCTAAATAACAGAGTTTTGTGTTAAAACTACCTTAAAACTAGCCTAAACACGACCGGTCAAACCAGATTTTTTTGGCGAAATCCAAGCTCCCATAATCGACGTTAAACTCGCAGACTGATCGTTCAAACAACATCCAATGAAGGTTAGGAAGCTTTACCTGAACGACTGAGAGCCTCGATTTTGCTTGAAACGAGCTCGGGAGTATTGAAAATATTAAAATAAATTTTGGAAGAAAGTCAAAAAAAGAAAAAGCCTCAATTTTTGACTATTAATGGACAACTTAGGTGTGCTTAAGCCTCAATTTTTTACTATTGATTGTCAAAAATGGACAACTTAGGTGTGCTTGAATTTGATAAAATTAAGTGTAGTCAAATAAAGACATTTAAGTTTGGCAAAAATTAGGTATAGAATTGGCTATAAATATATGTGGTTTTCTTGTAAGTTTCATATCAAGGAGGAGAAGAAATAAAAAGAGAGAGAGAGAGTTCTTGTAAGAACAAGCTTAGAGCAAAGCTTGATTTTCTTTGTGTAAAACCTTGGCAAATGTATTTTGTAGTATTGCTCTCTCATTTGTGTTTTTGTTATTCTCTCCAAATTAAATTCTCCAAGCTTCCGCAAAATTCCTCCTTCCTTTTTATTTGGTTCCTACATTTGGTATCAGAGCCAAGTTATGGCGTCCACAAGTTCCGTTCAATTTCAACTTCCAAAGTTGAACGGAAAGAATTTCAACAACTGGTCCGTCCAGATGAAGGTTTTGTTCAAATCGCAAGATTTGTGGAACCTGGTGGAGAATGGCTACATCGAAGTAGCTAATAACGAAGAATTCAATGCCATGAGAAAGGAGGAGAAGGATTCGTTGGTGGAGTCCCGGAAAAAAGATTAGAAAGCATTATATGCGATCTTTCAAGCCGTGAAGGAGACGATATTTGAAAAAATATCGAATGCCGAGACCGCCAAAGCAGCATGGGATATTTTGCAAAAATCCTACAAGGGCGACGATCGTGTTCGAAGAGTTCGGCTTCAAACACTTCGAGGTGATTTTGAGTCTTTATGCATGAATGATTCTGAATCTATCTCTTTGTATTTTGATCGTGTACAAAACATCGTTAACCAATTGAGGGTTAATGGTGAAACACTCCAAGATGTACGAGTCGTAGAAAAAATCTTGAGGTCTTTGACTGAAAGATTTGACTACGTTGTTGCGGTAATCGAAGAAGGCCAAGATATATCAACCATGACGTTGGAGCGGTTGATGGGTTCATTATGCTCGCATGAGCAAAGAATGAATCAGAAGTCCGTCGGTTCATATCCCGAGCAAGCCTTGCAAAGTCGTATTGTTCCATCAAATCGAGGAAGCTATCAAGGAGGTCGAGGTCGCGGAGGAGGCCAAGGAAGAGGTGGAAATTCCAATTTCACCGGGAAATTTAAAACACGTGATAAATCAAAAGTCAAGTGTTTTAAGTGCAACAAGTTCGGACATTACAAATCCGAATGCCATGCAAAGGCGACGTACGAGCAGGCGGAGCACGCACATACCACCGATGCTGAAGAATACATGGTGCTAGCATGTACGAAGGATGACTCAAGTACTGCAGACACCAACATATGGTATCTAGACACTGGTTGCAGCAATCATATGACTGGCCGGAAGGAATTATTCTCGCAATTGGATGAGACGAGTCGTGGTGAAGTCAACTTCGGGAATAAATCAAAAATTCCCATGATGGGCAAAGGTAACATTAATATCAAGTCAAAAGATGGTAATAATGTTGCTATTGCAGATGTTTACTTTGTGCCAGGACTTTTTTGAAATTTGCTAAGTGTTGGGCAACTTTCCGAAAAAGGCCACAAAGTTCACATTGAAAATGGAATTTGCACCATCAGAGGTGTCAACAACAAGTTGATCACAACGGTGCAAATGACGAAGAACCGGATGTTTCCCATGACTCTTCAGACGAAGAATCTCTTGAGTTTTCAAGCGATGATGAAAGACAACAACTGGCTGTGGCATCTTCGATACGGTCATCTAAATTTTCGTGGACTAAAACTACTGGTTCAGAAAAAGATAGTGACCGGCATGCCTTTAATCGAATGTCCAGATCGTCTATGCGAAGGATGTCTCGTTGGAAAACAACATCGAGAATCATTTCCAGTAGGGAAAGCCAGAAGAGCAAAGCAACCTTTGGAGCTGGTACATACAGATATATGTGGCCCTGTTGAGGTTGAATCAGTCGGACAAAAAAGGTACATCTGATTTTTGTTGATGATTTTACCAGAAAAACTTGGGTATATTTCTTGAGAGAAAAATCTGAAGCATTTGCCAAGTTCAAAGAATTTAAAGTCTATGTTGAAAAACATAGTGGCTTTAATCTAAAGACGTTGAGATCGGATATAGGGGGGAGAATTTACCTCAAATGAATTTGACAAATTTTGTAAAATTCATGGAGTAAAACGTCAGTTGACTGCCAGCTATACACCTCAGCAAAATGGTATAGCAAAAAGAAAAAACAGGACAATTTTTGAAATGGCAAGAAGTATGTTAAAAGCCAAAAATTTGCCTAAGAATTTTTGGGCAGAAGCGGTTGCTTGTGCTGTATTTGTACTAAACATGTGTCCAACAAGGAGTGTTCTTGGAAGAACCCCAGAAGAGGCTTGGAGCGGCAACAAGCCAGATGTTTCGTTTCTACGAGTATTTGGGTGCGTGGCATATCCCCATATACCAGATGAACGAAGAAAGAAGTTGGATGACAAAAGCGAGAAGTGCATCTTCATTGGCTATAGTGACACAACTAAAGGTTATAAGCTGTATAACCCAGTCACTGAAAAGGTAATTATCAGCAGGGATGTCCAGTTTTTTGAAGATGAAGCTTGGGACTGGAACCAAAAGGGTGACCAGAAAAGCATCACCATCGAAGATGAACCATTGGAGAGAGAAATAGAAGAGCCTCCATCATCTTCAACTAGTGGTACATCTTCACCAACAGCAGCTTCAGAACCACCACTACGTCGTTCACAACGACTGAGGGAGACGCCAGCAAAATTCAGGGATTACGTGGTCACAGGAGGCGATGGCAGTGATAATAACGGAATCACTGATGAAACATTGGTAAACTTTTGTTTGTTTGCTGAATGTGATCCTGTAACCTATGATGAAGCAGCTGCAGATGAAAGGTGGATTCATGCAATGGATGAAGAAATTCACTCCATTGAGAAGAATGACACATGGGTGCTAACTTCTTTACCACCTGGTAAGAAACCCATTGGTGTCAAGTGGGTGTACAAGACGAAGTACCAACCCAATGGTCAGGTGGACCGTTACAAGGCCAGACTGGTTGTAAAGGGCTACAAGCAAAAGCCAGGTATTGATTATTTTGAAGTATTTGCACCAGTGGCTCGGATGGATACCATCCGGATGATCTTAGCACTTGCAGCTCAAAATCATTGGAAGATCCATCAAATGGATGTGAAATCAGCATTCCTCAATGGTGTTCTTGAAGAGGAAGTCTACGTGGAGCAACCACAGGGTTATGAGAAAGGGCATGAAAATCAAGTTTACAAACTGAAGAAGGCTTTGTATGGGCTAAAACAGGCACCTCGTGCTTAGTACACACGTATCGACACATACCTGTTAGAGCGTGATTTTCAAAAGTGCCCGTATGAGCATACACTGTATATCAAGTCAAATACTAATGGTGACATAATAATTGTGTGCCTTTATGTTGATGACTTGATATTTACAGGCAACTGTGAAAAAATGTTTTCAGAATTCAGGGAGGCTATGACTAGCCAGTTCGAGATGACTGATTTAGGATTGATGTCCTATTTTCTTGGGCTTGAAGTGAAGCGGACAGATAATGGCATATTTATTTCACAGCAGAAATATGCTAATGATATTCTGAAGCGATTAAAAATGGAATCGCTCAAACCAATTCGAACTCCCGTAATTGAACGTTTGGAGCTGAAGAAAGAAGGAACCGGTGAATTGGTAAACCCCACTTATTTCAAAAGCATTGTTGGCAGTTTAAGATATTTGGCTTCTACAAGACCAGATATTACCTATGGAGTGGGAATTATTAGCAGGTTCATGGAGAAACCATACCAATCACATTTACAGGCGGCAAAAAGAATTTTGCGGTATGTCAGTGGAACTCGTGATCATGGAATTTTATATTTTTATACTAACAACTTTGATCTGTTGGGGTATACAGATAGTGATTGGGCAGGTGATACTGAGACTCGAAAGAGTACTTCAGGGTATGCTTTCTTTCTTGGATCAGGAGTAATTTCTTGGTCTTCGAAAAAACAGCAGGTTGTTGCACTCTTGACAGCTGAAGCAGAATACATGGCATTAGCTTCAGGGGCTTGTCAAGCAATATGGCTTCGATGGATGCTGCGTGAATTGATGCATGAACAAGCAGGTCCTACTAAATTGATGTGTGACAATAAGTCGGCTATTGCATTAGCCAAGAATCCTGTATTTCATGGCAGGAGCAAGCACATCGACATCAAGTATCACTATATTCGTGAGCAAGTCAAAGATGGTGAAATTGAACTTAATTTCTGCAGATCAGAAGACCAGATTGTAGATATCCTGACAAAACCATTGAAGGCTGATCTGTTCGAAAGATTGAAGACGATGTTTGGTGTTATGAACTTCCAAAATCAATTTTAAGGGAGGCTATTGAAAATATTAAAATAAATTTTGGAAGAAAGTCAAAAAAAAGAAGAAGCCTCAATTTTTTACTATTACAACTTAGGTGTGCTTAAGCCTCAATTTTTTACTATTGATTGTCAAAAATGGACAACTTAGGTGTGCTTGAATTTGATAAAATTAAGTGTAGTCAAATAAAGACATTTAAGTTTGGCAAAAATTAGGTATAGAATTGGCTATAAATATGTGTGGTTTTCTTGTAAGTTTCATATCAAGGAGGAGAAGAAATAAAAAGAGAGAGAGAGAGTTCTTGTAAGAACAAGCTTAGAGCAAAGCTTGATTTTCTTTGTGTAAAACCTTGACAAAGGTATTTTGTAGTATTGCTCTCTCATTTGTGTTTTTGTTATTCTCTCCAAATTAAATCCTCTAAGCTTCCGCAAAATTCCTCCTTCCTTTTTATTTGGTTCCTACAGGGAGGCCATGGTAGGTTTGAAGGTCCGGGATGTTCAACCACGAGTTTTAAGACCAAACCGATGCAAAACAAGCATACAACCGAGCCTTAGGGGACAGTACTAGACGTGATTAAACCGAAGAGATCGCAAACATATGGTCTGATGTGAAGTCCGCCATTGAAGCAGAGCTCGAAGATCGACGATGGCAAGAACTTGTTTTGGCGACAAAAACTCGAACGGCTTGAGTTCCATGGATTCCTTAGGCCACTAGGAAGCTTGCAGGACCAAGGAGAAGATTTAGTACTTCTCCGTCGATGGTGACAAAGCTTCGAAAGCTCTCGGGAGCCCTTTTTTCTTTTTCAATGGTAGCCGAGCAGACCTCAAACTCTACTCTTTTCTCTCCATTTCTCTCTCTCTCTCTCTCTCTCTCTCTCTCTCTCTCTCTCTCTCTCTCTCTCTGCTCGACATTCCTCGCCTTTCTGCGAGGAATGAGCTCATTATAATAGGAAAAATTTTCGAGATTCCTTCGTACCACCTCGGCCGAAAATTCCCGGAAAAAAACGATTTCGCCGGCTCACGTTCGTACACACGAGGCTGGCAAAACATGCTCATTGCTAGCGGGAATGGAATGGAATGGCCAAAATGCCTACCCCTTTCGCGCTCCCGATTATGCTCGTTTTAATATGCTCGGTTTTCACTGGTCTTCGTCGAGCATGCACCGCGACACAAAATGATTTGGTCATACCGGCTCCGGCAGCCAAAGCTCGCGCGGAATGGCTCGTTAGAATAGGAAATGAATTGGTCACAATGCCCACCTCTTAGCGTCGTCGATTAGGTCCGTTTGGGGTATATCAATTTTGGTCGTTTTTGCTCGGTGCTCTTTGGGTCTTCGCTGAGCGCATGACACGACATAGAATGATTTGGTCGTCTCGAGTCCAGCGACTTCAGCTTGTGAGAGTAGGTTCATTGGAATCGGAACTTGATGGTCTTCAATGCCCATCCCATGCGATCTCCAATTAGGCGCGAAATGAGCGTCCATTTTGGCCATCTTCGATCAGCCTTCAGCTTGTGCATGAGGAAGAAGAAAAGTAAACCGGGGTTGTTGGGTCGGATTCGCCCGACCCGACTGAACTGGTTGCTCAAATTTCACCAAATTAGACTTAAAAGTGATCAATTTTCGCAAATTCAACATTAAAATTGAATTCTACCCCACAAATATCATGTTGGAATGACAAGTTTAAGTCCAATTGGTCCAGTTTTACGCAGAAACCTTAAATCTGAAGTCTGACCCGAATAGGAAAATTGACTAATTGAGGCCCTTAATGAACAAATCTAGCCAAACGAATGCGCTAGTGAATTTAAAACATCGAAAAAATTTTGAACGAGGGTTTAGATTTGAATGAGATTACCCAAATATGTCCATTTAATCTCGGTTTGCAAATGATGGGCTTAACTGAAATTTCAAATAGGCCCAAATTTCAAATTTGTGCAATTTGTCATATAATTAGACCAATATGCAATTAAAGGTATACAAACCAAATGTCATAACTAGCACAAAGTGAAAAGAAAACAAAAGCGACTCAATTTGAGATTTTTGGGTCCATAAAGAAACTAGATGCAAATATATATATATATATATATATATATATATATTGAAAATCAAGGACCGAGGTCAAATTTCCAGGGTCTAAAGTGACCAAAATTCACTTAGGATTAAAATAAAAATAATGACTATTTTTTCACTTTTTTTTTTGCCACGAATGTTATTTTTTCTATTTTTGGGTTTTTTTTAATATAAAGAAATATTAAAATTCCAAAAATTTTGAAAAAAATATATTTTATTTGTTCAAAATTGGTTTTTAAGGTTTGGATAAGGCTTCTAAAGTTGATTTTTTAATTTTATGAATTTTTATAATATTTTCAATTAATTTTTAAAAAAATAAAAAGGATCGAAAATCAGGTCGACAATGGGCAATGTCTAAAAATTTTAGGTTGCGTTTGATCATTAACATAAAAGTATCATATTTTATGTTTGGTGTCTGTTTGGGATAGAATAAAGAGGAATATAGGAGGATGTAGCCTGCATAAATAATCCTAGGGAAGAGGGTGGAATAAACTTGGATAGAATTTCTCAAGACAATGGACACGAAGATAATCAAGTTTTTCCCATAACTACTGCCTCTCTTCTGTGCCGAGACACCACTTCTTTGAGTCACCAGCTTCTCCTAGGGCGGCGATCGTTTAGTGTGGCCGACTCTCCGACGGTTCTAAGCTGAGGTCTCCAATTACAATGCCCAGTATTTTCGCGATCTCATTCTTTAATCGATTATTTGGTATGATATGAGATCATATTTCTCGTTATTTAATAACTTAAACCTTTTCAACATTCAAAAAGGGGTCTCAGCATGTTATGAAGAACTCAATGTTAATCATCGACTTTCAAGGTCCCTCTTTTGGATGACTTGCATGAACGAATGTCCAACTCGTGAAAAGAGGCTGGATAATTTGATTGTTTAACACCTATTTACTCACTCGATAAGCTAACCAGCAAGCCAGAGGGTTATTGTGAAAGGATTCGACTCCAAATCAACATCGCTAGATCTATAGGGTCTGCTTGGTCAATGTCGTGCCCAAATTTAGAGAGCACAAACCTTTGCTCAACAATAACTAACTCATTCTCGTCATTGAATAGTTTCTTAAGCATTTTGATATTTCAGCAAAATGGACTCGATCTCAACCGTGCATTGCCTCTATTTATTTGACTTTGAATCCGTAGTTCACCAAATAGTAGACACAATATGAAAAAAAAATCCTTGAATTTCTTATCCTATTCTATACTATCCAAATCTATCATGACTAAAAATCCAGACAGCCAAATAATAGATATGATATGATAAAATTACGTGACTGCCCTTAACTCACTCTGAAATCAACGCTTTGTTATGAGTTCACACAATAACAAATTATTAGAAATGATTGTGAGGTCTAATCTTTCGAGAATTTATTATCCATAACATGTTACTCCATAGTTAACCAAAGATTATTATACTAACAAAACCCGAGTTTTTAACCCATTCATCAAAATGGTAGAGGAAGTTTTCTCCAGTGAGCCCTTAGTGTTTTTATTTCTCAAATGATAATGAACTCCCGCATTAAAACTTTCAAAAATCATTTAGGATATGTCGCGACCCTCTAAAAAAATTTTAAATTTTAAAGGGGTTAACGGATTATTAGGTTAATTAGATTTGACTAACCTAACGCGGACCCTCCCAAGCCCTACCGAATCGCAACTTTGGTTTTTGTTTAAATGATTTTGAAATTTGGAGTTGCCACTAATCGTTCTTGGTAGGTCGATTAGAAACCTAAATAAATTAGCATGAGAACTAGTTTATTCCTGCGAACCAGAGATTATGAGCTCGGGGACTTGGTTACATTAGTTAATTAAAACTAATGCCCTTTCGATACCTTAATTTCATGGATATCCTAATTCGGCAACTCAGGCTTGGTTTATTCCTAAGGCTCTAGTAGGGTATTCTCTTTTGTGTTTTCACTTTTTAAATAGGATGCATGGATGGTATATATTTTTATTTGTTATATTTTTTTAAGTGTTAAAGATTCCCTGAAGCCGAAAAAGGGAGTGTGTTAACGATTTCTGTGCAGTATTACGACCTACTCATCTTTTATATTTTTATATTTCTGGAAGAAATATTTTTATATTTCTGGAAGAAAAAACTGTTCCAGAAATAGATTTTGGCCCAAAATCAGAAACAATTTTTTTTTGTTTCTGGCAGAAATAGAAAAATCTATTTCTGTTCCAGAAATTATTTTTGGAACAGAATGATTGTCATGCGCGCTCTAAATCTTACGCGTAGTGTGCACTGGGGAGTCGCGCTCGCCCCTCGACCACGGAATTCCAGATTCTTCCCGAAGTTCATTACAGATCTTGTCAAAACATAGTTTACGGAGACCAATTTCAATAGGAAAGCAGGTCCGTAGTGTTCTGGGCCGTAAGTTCAACATGCTCCTTCATACATGCTCCTTCATATATATATATATATATTATTATATATATATATATAATATATATATATATATATATATGAAGGAGCATGTATGAAGGAGCATGTTGAACTTACGGCCCAGATATATATATATATATATATATATATATATATACATATTCGATTTACACCATAAAAAAATGAAAATGGAGCAGATCCACTTCAGTATATTATCTTATTATAGGTAATTCCCAACTTAAAAAGGGACCCCAAAAAAAAAAATTCAAAGGTGACATTTGTTCGAAATGCCAATTTTTGGGCTTAGTTTACGCCTAAATCCTGTTAGGAGGTATTCGATCATGCCCACGATTTGTGTCTTAGTAGAGCAACTATTTACTTGGGACTGACCGGTGATGTCCAATGACAATGACTAAGGATCAGCAAATGCGGACCGCGGATCAACCAGAAGCGACTCAAAAAATCGACGGTTCGGAATCAACACGCGCTAATTCGAGATTAGATAGGCCATCGACCATGACAGACCAAGCGTGTTCTACAGGATGAAGCGACGTAGATGAAGACCGATTTATCGCGGGGACCAGTCAAGGAGTATACAGAACAAACCGATAGCAACACAGAGGAGGCTAATGGAGGGGCGGGCTCAACGACGCTGACTAGGGAGGGGATTGTCCGAAGGCCTATGGGGGCAAAGATCCACGATGACCTGCAGTCTTCATGCTTATCTAAATAAAGTAGGTCATACCTCTCTCTCTCTCGTGCATTAAAAAGAGAAAAGTTGTGGGAAGCGCCAGCTCCACTAGGCAAAGTCCCCCCAGCAAACATCGAATCCGACCGATTCTTTATTGCCTTTTTTGTTCGGCCCCACTGCAATCCCCCAATCTGCGGCAGCCATGAAAGAGGGGGGAGGTGAAAGACGACAAATGAAGCCATACAAGAGCCCAGGGAGTGAGCTAGGAAGTTACCAAAGGACAGAGAAAAAGTAAAGGTTGCTGCTTTTTCTCTTGATTAGACTTGAAACCACTCTTTGTCGATCGATCGATCGACTTGGATTGGTGGCTTTTTCTTTGCGGGTCTCCCTCTCAAAGGACCAATCCACAAAAACCAGCCGGACCAACATGGCCAAAACTGGTAAGTTTTTCCCCCCACCCTGCGGTAACTCGGCCCCTGACAATCCCAAGCCCTCCTCTCTTTTCTCGTACGTTTAATGAAGCTGCAGCCACGCCAACAGGGTTGTGCTTGTGGGGCGAATTTCCTGCTCTCTTTGTCTGTGTCCTGTGATGGGTCTCTCTCTCTCTCTCTGTTCTCTCTCTAACTAGGGTTTGTGTCCAAGATTCTATTCTTGGCTCAATTTGGCAAAAAAAAAACACCATCATCTTCTTGCCCCCCATACCCTCTTCTCTCTCTACAAGCACGACCCATTTTTAGGAAAGCCTCTTTTTTACCTTTTGTGGTGTTGTTTTGGCAAATTGTTTGCTGTCGATTTGCTCTCTCTCTTTCTTTGCATAAGAAGAGTGACGGAGTAAAAAAAAAAAAAGTATATACTTGCTCCACTTGTTTATTTTTCTTTTCCGGGTTTCTGTAGGAAGGTGAAGAAGAAGTAGGAGGAGAAGAAAGAGGGGGGGAGAGAGAGAGATGGCGAGAGAGAAGATTCAGATCAAGAAGATCACCAACACGACGGCGAGGCAAGTCACTTTCTCGAAGCGACGAAGAGGGCTCTTCAAGAAGGCCGAGGAGCTGTCTGTGCTTTGCGATGCCGACGTCGGTCTCATCATCTTCTCTTCTTCTGGAAAACTCTTTGAATACTCCAGTTCAAGGTAATAATTTCTTCCCCTTTTCCATTTTCCTCTATGTTATTACATCTTGTTTTGAAATTTTAATTTGCGAGAGCTTGTAGTCTTCGAAATGTGTTCAACTCCTTGTCTTATCACTCATCAGCGTCACTGTTGGGTTTTTTTTTTCTCTAGACTGCATATTCGAAGATATAGTTGGAGAAAATGTCAATATGCATTAAATAAATAATTTCTAGTGGTATACGCCACTCGCGTGTTTGTTTTTCCTGGGGAATACTAACTTGTCACGAAAATGGAGGTGATAATGTCTAGAATGATATGATGCAGTAGGCACATAACATAGGCCAGTAGTGGTTGGATTGACAGGTTGAAGTCTGGATTTCGTGAAACTCAAACAATACTGTGATGAGTGTTTACGAGGTCACATGTACCTTTTTTTCAAGCTGATTGTAGATGTGGTTATCCTTATCTTTTGAGGCAAATTGGGGTTTTCTCATTTTTTGAACATCATTACTATGGTGATGGGTAGGATTTTCTCATTGGAAGATACTTAAAGGGCTTATAGAACCTCTAAAGTGAGCTGACTACTTAACATATGCGACAGTTTAATATTTGATATGATACAATCAGGCTTAGAGATGTAGTTTAAAGTGAGCTGACTACTTAACTATTGCGAAATGTAGTTTCACAGTGAATATATCTAAATAGAGTAAGTAGATGATACGATCGAAGAAGAAATTATACGTTACATCCTTGAGTTAAAGTTAATGATCAAGCTTAGAGATGTAGTTATATGTGACATCTTGAGGTACTTGCAGAAATTAAGATTTAGCCTTTTCTCTTCTGGAAAAGAACGTATCATCAGAGACTGTGTGAACCTTTCATCCATTGCATTCGATTCTGAATTAACCCTTATCCCACTTAGAATATCGAGTTAGCAATATCGAATGTCACCATCTGATTTTCTGTTCTTTTTATCTTTTTTTTGGTGGGGCGTTGGGGGATGAGGAATATTATGTTACCTGGAGATCTTGTGTAAACACTCTCGGCTGATTAATTCTTCTATGCAGGAGCCTGCAAATTAGCAGATGAGCAAAACGAATAGAGTAAGTTTGTATGGAATGAACTTTGTCACTAGTAAACTATTTGGAAGATGGGTTTTTAGGTTTGGATCTTCTAATTGTTTTCTGGCTTATCAAAGCTATGCGCTATAGTAGGAGTTATTGTCTCCATCCGTGCCTCTTTTCTTGGGAAATCTAAAAGTTGATGCATGCCTAGAGTTGCTTTTGGAGGTGCCAGAAGCATCTACTCAATAGGAACTATTGAATGTCGACAGGTTTAGTAATCTATCTCAATATAATAGGGGTTTGCTGGAAATATGAAAGGAAACCTGAATAGGGCTTTGCTGGAAATATGAAAGGAAACCTGAGATAGCACTTGATAACTAAGTGTGGTTGCAAATTCTGATTAAGATGAATTGCCAGATTGTGAAAAGGTTAAATGTGATGCTTATAAGCAGCTAAAATCATCGAGTTTTTACTGAAGTAGAAAATTATTGGATCCATTATTTGGTATTTCTGGTTCTCTAATCATCAGATATGTATGCCTCTGCCAGTTAGCATTCCATGCTGTTCATTTACCTGAGATGATGATCTATTTTTACCATGATGGGAATTAGTAGTGGACTACTGTAGGAAGTGTCACAACGATACGGTAATAGAATAAGTTATACAGCAGGAAATGTGTGCTTTATTTGATCTTTTTGGTGAAATCTCATCTAGGTCTCACAGTTCTTGGATGTGTATAGGCAAATTGGTAGATCTCGAAACTAGTCTGGACTGACACTTCTATTTCAAACTTGACTTGGTAATTTAATACAAGTTATGCATCTGTACTTGCAAACGCACTTGAAGTTTCCGATCTCATCTAATTTCACATTTGAAATTGCTTATTGACGCTTAAGGAAGGTTCATAGATATGATGTGGTAATTGTGAAACATATGAGGTTTTTCATGGCCATAAATGCAGATATATGTGAATCAGTTTGAGATTTGGTTGAGCCACTTAGGCTTAGGGACAACATGAGATGAGGAGATCAACTAGTACTTTGCCCTCAGCGATCTTTGTCACGGGGATGGAACTTTAGTCTTCATTCAGAGAGCTTTTCATTGAAAAATTTTCCCCTTGAAGAGGTTTCCTTTGGATTTTAGTCTTTAGGAGCATTTGTCTTGAATGGTACGAAGATAAATGATCCTGACACAGCTATTTGTAGTCCACTAAACTAGTTGGCGAAACCTTTTATTTCGTTCTAGGTATGAGTAATTGAACAGTTTTTACCTTCCTATATTGTTGGAAGTCGAATTAAGTCGTATTATTGGATAGGCTTTCCAAGATACAGAGAAAGCAGAAGTGGTGATAACATTATTCTAAACATCAGTGACTTTCGTTCTTGTCCAAATTCCTTTCCTTTCTGAGCTTGCAAGTTGCACTTAGGAAACTCAGGACATATGCACATTGCAAATCATGAAGAAAAATGCAAAGAAGTCAGCTTGAATGGAAAATATCGAAATCTAGTCTTCCATGCTGCGGCAATAGAAACATATAGCAGCTGTTACATAGTTTGTCATGACTATATTGAAGGGACCAGAAGGAGAAACTTTTTAAGCCTCTGGCAATGCCCCTTAAGAGCTTTGATTCAACCGTACGCTAGGTTCGATGAAATCAAGTACAAGATGAAAATGGGAACTGAGGATAAAAAAGAACGGAAAGAGAAACGTGCGACCAAGAATTACTGGGGAATAGAATTATCATCATCATCATCAACATCATCTTTATCCCAAATCGGCGGTCGATGAACCGAATAGAAAAGCATAAAATATACTAAAATAAAGGCAAAGACGGGGATTAAAAAAAAGGAGCAGTAATATTATGTGTCAAAATTTTCCTTTGAAAAGAATAGGGAGAGTAGAAAAATGAAGACATACTTGGAATCAATAATTATTGCTTTTGTTAAAAAGGAATAGAATCAAGTAGTAAAACAAGATTTAATAGAGTGGGAAATAGATTGGCGTACGGTCTGTTTTAGGACGGAGTGGAGGAAAGCTATTCGTATTGTAGAGGGGGAGATTTCCTATGTTTCAGAGTGCCCTGTTTAGTCTTTCCTATTTATTTATATTTATTTATTTATTTATTTTATTTTTGGGGTACCCATGTTTTTGCTTTTATTTTAGTATATTTTTAAGCTTTTCGCTTCGGGTTCATCGACCACCGACCCCAACTAATTTGGGATAAAGGTGATGTTGATGTTATTAAAAAGGAGCAGAATCGACCAATTGCTGTTCTAGAGGAGTGGGAGTTGAATCTGGAATGTCATTTTGGTATCTAGTAAAGTGCTTAAATAAAGAAAAGTAATGGGATTGGCAACAGCAATTTAGTTCTAGACCTATTCCCTCTTACCAAAATTCTCAAAAGAGGAAAGAACATGGAGGGATGGATATTCATATAAGAAGTTGGTAAGCAGTCTTGGGTAGTGGACTTCTGATTGATGATGTTGTAGACACTCTTTATATTTTCATGCTACTTCCGTGTCAAGTCCATCAAAAAGTGCAACTGAAACTTACATAAGCATTTGCAATCTGGAATGTCCCAAGTGTCTTCCTAACTGTAATCAATCACTCACAATGCGCTAAATAAGACATGTCAAGACTGCTGAACTCTTCTGCATGTTTGGATGAATGAATGCCTTTTGAATGTCCTTGACGATCAAAGACAGAGTACTCTCTGGTTAAGTCTCATTCATAGTGGAAAACTGAAGTGATATAACTAGTATTTGCTTTGCATATTTGTCCTACAGTAGCATTAGCTAACGGTTATGGAATAATGAGCCAGAGTGCAACTCGGCTATGCTTGCGAAAGTTGATGGCCAACCACATAGTTTGTGTGGAATTAAAAGTTCTGACATGAATATTGCATTGAGCTTTTGTGTATCTCAACAGCTGATAGAATCTGTAACTTGAAAACTAGCTATTTTTGTCGTTCATCCAGTTAGGCTTCGGCCTGTTAAGCTTTTTTCATTATGAAGCATGAAGGAAATTCTTGAACGACATCATTTGCACTCCAAGAATCTTGAGAAATTGGATCAACCATCACTTGAGTTGCAGGTTCTCTCTCTCTCTCTTTCTCTCTCTCTCTCTCTCTCTCTCTCTCTCTCTCTCTGTTGAAATTATTTATTGATCCATTCAGTTTCTTATGGTCGATTGAAGAATTATGGGAAAAATTGCTCATTTGCTCAAGATTCTGCAGCTCCACAAAAAAGAAGAATTGATTCACCCTCTTCCGTAGGTTGAATATAAAATCAGTTTCATTGGATATGAATTCTTGTCCCTGTTGAAGATTCAAATTTTGAGGGAATTCTCATACTCTTTAGTCCACTAGTTGAATGACCACCACGCCCCAGCTTTCAAATTTTCAAGGCCTTGTTATTTGTTTCCGAATCTGTGTATTATGAACTGTTTAATCAGTTATCTATCTTAGTAAGACCAGTCTACTTTCTTCTTTTTCTTCTAGTGTGGCTTCTGGATTTTAATATTGATTCTGTGCTTTCTCCTTTGCAGTTAGTAGAAAACAGCAACTACTCTAGATTAAGCAAGGAAGTTGTGGAGAAAAACCACCAATTAAGGTACAGATCTATATAGGTTATGCACATCTAACTGTAGTTGATGCGCAATGTGAAACCCTCTTTTTGGCAGGCAGATGAGAGGGGAAGAGCTCCAAGGACTAAATATCGATGAATTGCAGCAGCTAGAGAAATCGCTCGAAGCTGGGTTGAATCGTGTAATAGAAAAGAAGGTCATGAGATACTTAGTTGCAGACATATCATTGACCTCACAACCCAATATGCTTCGTGAAATATGTTACCTTCTAGCAGATACATTAATGTTCTCTCTGGTTTTACATGCTTCATGAAATATGTTGCCTTCTAAGATTGTTTTCTCGGTTTATTTCAGGGGGAAAAGATCATGAAAGAGATCTCTGACCTTCAACAAAAGGTGAGGTTCCTGAATTATGTTCTTGCAATCACTCAGTTTTGCTCTTTATATAAACGGGTGGGTTGGACATGCATTTAGTAACATTCTGCTGCTAAGTGGTTGGTGGTTCATTTTTTGCATTAGCGGAGTTAGCACAAGAGGAGAGTCTTCTCTGTAATGTATGTGTAGTGGTGGCAAACATCAATAGTCGTCATTCATTGTAATCTTTCAACAGGTTATCACAATGAGGACACTTACTTGGGTGTATGAATTCTTAGGATGTCATGAAGTCTGCAGTGTACAGTTCTTTCTCAGACGAAACACAAGACTTGATAAATACTCATTCAGGATCAACTGTCATTGCAAAAATTTACCCAAAAAAATCCTTAAAGAAATGGTCAGATGGGAGTCATTACCTTCTGTTGTTTTGAATGGTCAAGGTCAGAGTTTGCTGTGGCGATTTGTTTGTGGTATACACCAAATGGAATGAACCTTGCTGCAAGAACATTTGGTAGAATGCATATTTATATCATTCTTTCTGTACCTCACATTGTTGCAGGGAGTGAAACTAATGGAAGAAAACAAGAGACTAAAGCAACAGGTATGCAATAGTCCTAGAGTTTGCTGTCCCTGTAGTTGGTGAATCAAATTGTCCGTGCAATTTTTTGCCAATGGCATTGTTGAATGTCTGGGTCAGGTTACCGAAATTTCAGGCTGGAAAAATGCCGCCACTGATTCAGAGATCATCAATGAGGAAGGCCTCTCATCAGAGTCCGTCACAAATGTCTGCAACTCCAGCAGTGGTCCTCCTCAGGAGGACGATTGCTCTGACATTTCCCTTAAGTTAGGGTAAGCTGAATAATTCATTGGTTGACTCCGGGTGAAATATGGTCATTTTTTTTTTTCTGAATTAACCTTAAATCAACTTTTCTTTTCTCCAGGTTACCCTACAATGGCTGATATGCTGTCTAAATGTATAACAATAATGGGATGCATGATCTGATCTGTTGCCTAAAAGAGTTGGAGAAACATGGTACCTTATCCACGGTAACATATACTGGGAATGACCATGATTTTTGTTTTTTTTTTTATGTGGAAAATCCCAAGTTCATTACCATTTTTTAGGATTGTTCATTCAGTGTTCTTCTGGTAAACTGTTCTCGCTAGCTCTCCAACCGAGGATACCATTCGACTTAATCAGGAAGAGCCTTCAGGCTTAACCATCTTGTCCACTTCAGGCTCTTTATGATAGACGAATGGATAACCTGGTGGCTGTAATTGGGATTGTCGAGATTGACATGAACAAAGTACGAGAAATACCAGTTCTAGAAATATCTGATATGGCAAAAGATTACAAAATCTTTGGACACTAAGCAGGATTAGAAAGTAGGGATTTGTGCATCAAATCACGACATTTAGTCGGCTTCTTGTTGACCGTGTCCGGTCATCGGACATAATGCTTAGACAGCACCTAATCAACGGAGAGCAGACTCTAGCATGCAGCATTTTTATGTGAATGGTGTACTGATAGAATTGTGCTTTAAATGGTAACCTTTGTCAGTGAAGAAGGATCAGAACATTTGTCATAATCGGCAGGTATCAATCTTCAATACTAATTTGACCTGGAACCCGGCAAATGCGTGATCGTACCGAGTCGGCATTACTTGGTCACTCGCTTCCTCGATTTCGAACCAATGTCAAAATTCTAACTCTGGCTTTGCTCATCCGGTTCAAGTGGGGCAGAGGAAATGCCAGGTTTGGTAAACCGGTGCCGCCATCAAATTCCAGAATCCATCTATGCAAGATTCACAGAGTTAGTGCTGGAAGTTCGCTAGATGCATTTAGCCTGCTATGAATTGAAAGTAGGAGGAACTAAAATTTGACCATTGGCTTCTAAAGTAAATGTCTTTTTTTTTCCATGCGAACGTTTTGAAAAAGTGATTTTTTTCAAATGGAAATTATTGTAGAAAATTTGTGATTATATTTTTTTTAGAATCATTACTTTATCTCGAGCAATTTAATATCATAAGCGTCGGGAACTTGAGCTCGAGCACCGGTGACCTAGGTCATCAAGGTCCCGAGCTTATCATTTGTGAACTTGAACCAAGATGCCAGGGATCTGAGCACGGGCACCGGGGACTCGGGCTCGAGCTCAAGCTCGGGCTCGTCCTCTGTGGATTTAGGCCGAGGTGCCAAGAAGTCTTGCATGGGCATCTAGTCCTCGGCTTCAGCTTCTGTGGGTGCAGAATTGGTGCTTGCACTCTTGCTCGAGACCCAAGTGACCTGGCTCAGGTCTTTGATGCCAAGGTTAGGGCCCGTCGAGGCTTCACTCGAGATCTTGGTTCCTCGGACTACTTGTGGGCAAGTTACCGGCGCCTGAATAGTGTTTGTGTACTTATGAAAATCAAAAGACGGAATAAATATTTGAGTTAATACCATAAAAAAATCTAAATTGGTACACCTGTGACAAATTGATTCAAAACTATTTTTTGATCACAAAAAATTTCAAGTTGGTACAGTTATAATAAGTTTACCCCAAATTGATACACACATGATAAATTTACCCTCCGTTAGTTTTTGATAAATCTAATCGTCAAATTGCTAAGTTGGATGACACGTGGCAGATGATGAGCGTATCATTTTGGAGTTTTTGCCCTCTATTTGTCATAAATGTATTAATTTTGGATTTTTCGTGGTATTAATCCAATTTAATGGAGGTTAAATTTATCACATGTATATTAGTTTTTGATTTTTTTTTTGTGGTAAAACAAAATTAGTTTATGGTAAAATTATCACAATCTACCAGTTTAGAATTTTGGTGGTCAAAAAATTAATTTTTGTATATAGGTCATAGGTGTACCAGTTTGAGATTTTTCATGGTAAAAAATAGTTTGTGGTAAATTTATCACATATATACCAATTTAGTATTTTTCGAGGTGTTAACCATAAATATTTTTTGGTTGTTTTTCAAGTTTCAATCCAACACTGAAAATTTCGCCTATTTCTCTTGAAAAATGAAATCCTAAAAATTATTTTTAAAAAATAGAGCATTTTCCGTGAAAAAAACGGATATTAGGAGGTTCTCACCACCCGTTAGCATCCTAAAAACACCACCTTAAATACGAGTTAAAGGTAACATCGCCTGCGTGTACATGGAATGTGCCCTTGAATTTGACATCGAGTCGGAGTGACAAAGCAAGTCATCGACTTCAAGATTATTTGGAAAAGAATTTCATTCTAAGGGAAAACGGAAAGCGGAAATATATCCTAATCTTACATATTACGTCATCGTGCGACGTAAAGCATATGTCAAAATCGAAATATTGCGTCATTGAGCAAGCCCACGTGACTGAGAACGGAAACGCCTCTCGGTGCTTCGACCTGGACGGTTGGAGCAGTTTCAACGGCCACTGACGGGCGGCTGAGCATGCGGAGCCGTCCGTTCGTTAGGTCTCCGTTCTGACCTTTTTCTGGAAGGCACGAGCGAATCTACGCCGTTGATTTGACGCAACGGAAATCAGCGTCAGACCAACCAGGGGAATCTTTTGAATCCGGCCGGAGAATATTACTCCGCCGGCTCGATCATTAGAGCGTCGAACGAAAAGGGCCTTGAGCGCCCTTTTCGGAGTTCGACAAGGCGGCCGGCTGTCACGCAGGCACGGCTCGCCACCACCGAGCGAAGGTCTTGTAACCGTCACCCGGGGAGGCCAGCCTCAACAGAACACCGCCATCGAGCGAGGTCGAGTGAGTCCCCGCCGCCCGCTCAGGTAGGTCTGGCTGTCTTTGCTGACAGCCACGTTAGGCCAATGCCTCTCTCGTCGAGACTTTGGCAAGATCGTCAAACTCACTTTTCTCTCTCACTCTATTCTTTTTTTTTTTTTGGGATTTTTCCGAATACTTATGAACGTGTCTGTACAAATCGGCAGTCATATCGATACATACAAGCAAATAAAGTTGCGATTGCCATACATGCCAGATATCATCGTTACAAGATTAGCTGAACGGCGAGATGAACGAGGATCGAAATTGCGTTAAAGTTTACGACGGAAATCAAACATCGATTGGATAAAAGACTAGCCAAGGTTGTCCTTGCACAGAGAAATATGAAAAATTAATCCCATTCTCTCGACTACCAACGAATAAAAAGAAAAAAAGAGGAATGAATGTTATATTAATCACAAAATTCTTAAAATAATATGTGATATTATATATTACTTAAAATTTATGCAAAAATTGTAATTTTTTTTATATATATGTTTTGTGTTTTCCGGAAGCTGCAAGACACATGCTGCGGTACGTCATTGACCAAGGCATTCCCCTGTTCAACGTCCGGCAAGTACGGCAGTGGAGCCTCCTTCGTTGTCTCTCTCCCCCGTCTTAGTCTGCCTGCCTTCTGTCCCTCCAAATCCCACTTCGATCACCTCCTCTCTCGGTCACGACTCACGAGCCCGCCCTCCCCATTGCCTCTCTGTGCTTGTCACTCTTCTTTCTTCGGGCCCAGCGTCTTGTCATAGGAATCTCCGCTCCAGGTGGGAACGATGGACGCACTCTCGCGCTCTCGCCACGTGATCACCAACCCCCACGAAGTCAAACTCGCCGTCCCTCGCCCCCACCACCGCCACCGCCGCGGCCTCTCCTATCATCATGCCAGAGGCCAGAGACCCGGCAGAGCTTTTCTGGGCTGTCGCAGAATTGGCCGGGTTGCTCCGAGCGTCGTCAGGAACGAGATCAAGAGCCAGGGTCAACGAGACCACGGGATCGACTTCACCGACCCAGATTGGAAACCCAAGTTCCAGAGGGACTTCGAGAGCCGGTTCAATCTCCCCCATTTGAAGGACGTTTTCCCCGACGCTGTCCCCATACCCTCCACTTTCTGCCTCAGGATGAGGTCGCTTCAGAACCTCCTGAGTGCTACTATTGCATGCACTTTGGTTTTGTTTGCAGAAGTTTGTTGGTTTTTTTTTTTGTCATGATTTTGTTGGTGATGATGTCTAATTTGCTCTTACAGAACACCAACGGAGGATTTTGCTGATGGGTATCCGTCGGATGAGAAGTGGCATGGATACATCAACAATAGCGACAGGGTTCTTCTTAAGGTATTGTACTGAAGAAAAAGTCTGATTTTGTGTGGACTTCTGGACAAGAATGGTGTGTTTTTTCTAGTTCTTGGTCCTAACTTTGGAAAATGAAGCGTTTGTCTTTCATGGAGGAAATTTTATTCATTCAAATTTGTTGGTAAAGAAACCTTTTGTCCTTTTTTTGGGGGTTTTTAGTGATCTTCTTTGCATTTTCTTTGCCTTTCATTATTTGTCAAAGTTGGTTGAGCAATGGCGATCGGGTGATTGCACCTTTCTTTGTCTTCATGAATTTATGCTAGTTATCAGTGGTACCTAGAAATCTGTGAAGTTGTAAGGCAGCATCCTGTAATACAGTATGCAAGGACTGCTAATTTGGGTCACTAGTCATAGTTTTGCTGCGTAAAGAGGACTACCTTTCCAACATATAATGTAGGGTCTTAGGATTCATTTGGTTGGGAAAGGAATCAGTTGTCTAGCAGATAGGAAATTGCTGCTTCTAAAATTATGTTCTACAGGGTTTTCCATCTAAAGCTGCCATTTATGCATCTTTTTGAGAAGCTTTGTGGGTTTGTTTCCCCCCCCCCCCCCCCCCTCGCTCTCAATTTTTAAGGAAATTGTATGCATGATGTTCATTAATCAATCAAAATATGTTGCTAGTTTTAGATGCATATGCATGCTCCTGACGGTACTATTCTGTATCAAATGGGCCTTCTGGTATCCGTCTTCATCCATGTTAGTGATGTCTGCTTGAATGGTCGACCTGGAAATGGAAATGCAAAAAAGTTAAGTTCAATGAACCTTTCAGGAGAGCTCACCGGTTAGTGCAATGATAGGCCTGAAAACTCTGAATGGAAGTAACTGTATGCTGGTTATAAATGAAAATACTCCTCCCCTTAATGAGGAATTCAGCGATCTGTATTGTAAATCCCAAATGAGAGAAGCCTAATTCCTAGTTTACTTTTTAATTTGACAGGTTATACATTATTCATCTCCTATGTCTGCTGGCGCAGAATGCGTTGACCCTGACTGTAGTTGGGTGGAACAATGGTAGTTCTGTTTTTTAGCATTTCTGTGGGCATCATTGAACTGATGAATCATGCGTATGCTTGCAACACTGCTTTCTTCTATATAGTAATTCTTTTGGAATATTTGTAGGACACTTCCATGATGCTCCCCAAGCTCGAAATGGATTGTCTTTAAATATTTACTAACTCGGGTGTGGAATCATATGGTATTTTCAGCTGGAAGAGCTGAAAAAAAAAAACAGTTTTTAGTGTCTTCATTTTGGTTCTCGCTGGCAGGGAAGGTTATTGCCTTAAGATACTTTAGAAGTTTGTTTCTATGAGATCGTATTTGAAAGTCACAGTGCAAGATTGAAGTAACCAATAATGGCCCCTTCTTGTAGAATATAATCACATTAATTATGCCTGTGGCTGTTATTATTAATTTGTGTACAACCCACAACCTCAAGAAGTTCACATATATGGATGGAAGTGTGAATATGTGCACCCTAGCTTCAGGTAACATGCAATAATTGTTATTAACATACCACACCAATTAGCGCATTTCCTTAGGGATTGATGGCTCCATAGCTACATGCTATATGAGTTCAGCATACCATGATGAGCTGATCAAAAAGCATAGATTGAAGAAGAACAGTCAAGAAATGCACTATAGCAAAAAATCATCTTACTGGAGGAAATGTGAATGGATTAGAAAAAAGTAACTACTGATTCTTAAGCATCTTACTCAAGGGAAAATGTATGCATAGAATGGATGAGTAGCTGACGCTTAATACTCAACTTCTATGTTAAGTGTTGCATTCATAAAAGTTAAATAGGTAGGTACTATGTCATCAGTTTGTCATAGCTGGAATCATGTCCCTTTAATATCTAGGCGGACTGATTGTTTGTTTGTCAAGATGATGTTGATTTCTTCTATGTTTTACTTAGTAGATTACCTAGTTCCACGCATTTCCGAATTCACTGGCTTCCTTATGCTTCAATAATTCAAATGTAGGGTTCATCGTGCTGGACCTCGAGAAGAAATATATTTTAGGCCAGAAGAAGTGAAGGCAGCCATTGTTACTTGTGGAGGACTTTGCCCTGGTCTAAATGATGTTATCAGACAGGTTGTATTATGATGCTAAAATGCCATAGATTGTTGCATAAGCACAGATCTATCATCTGATAGTGTTTAACTTTATTAAAAGAATTCCTTACCCAAAAAAAAAAACTTTATTAAAAGAATAATTTATTTGTTGGATGATGTTGGGCAATTTCTTTGGCACTTTATAATTCTGGGGAAGGATAATAAGAGAAAACTACTTAAGTTCATCTTTTACTTTTTAAACGAAATCTTATCTTTGTGACATCTACATTTGACATGGGTTGACCTTGATCCTTATGCAGATTGTCATCACCCTAGAAATATACGGAGTGAAAAAGATTGTTGGCATACCTTTTGGTTATCGTGGTTTTAGTGAAGAAGGATTGTCTGAAATGCCGGTGTGTTCTGCAGCTTTAAATTTTTTCGTTCCTCAACATCAATCAGCCCTTAAGACCTGTAATTACATAAATAATATGTACAGCTTCTCCGATGTTTTCACAATTTTGAATCAACTGTTTTATCTATGGCATTGACAATCAGCTGTCAAGGAAAGTTGTTCAGAATGTTCATCTATCTGGTGGAAGCTTGTTAGGAGTTTCACGTGGAGGACCCAGTATTACTGAAATTGTGGACACTATGGAGGTAATCCTTCATTGGGCAAAGATTTGCAGTAACAACAGGTCTAGCCGTTGTGCAGTTAATAATCTGGCTGCCAAAAGTTCTGATATATATGAATTTGCTTATTGATGCAGAAAAGAGGCATCAACATGCTTTTTGTCTTGGGTGGGAATGGTACACATGCTGGGGCGAATGCTATCCACAATGAGGTAGTTACTCTTGACCTTCGTGCTTGGTAAGATCATATTAGAGCGACCCAGTTATTTTTTCTAATTAGTAGAGTCAATGTGATCTGACATAAGCATTCTTTGTGTACTACCTAGTGATATCGAGGAATGTCATATGTAGTGAAGCTAGTTGTCTGGGGTGATTTGGGCAAACATATGCTTGAATGCATCACAGAATTGTTTGAATGTATCTCATCCTTTCTGCATTCCTATGAGGTTTCTTGTGTCATTGTGGCAAATAATGGCATAGTCGAGTGATCTGCAGAGTGTTCTGGTTGTCTTTTTTCCCATTCAGTGCCCTGTGTTCGGTCATTATCTCGGTGGAGGATGTCTTTGTGCTCTAGGATGTCCATAGACAATCAATTTTAAACTCAAAGTTGGCAAGCTAGATTTTGAGTTTGGGATACTTTTCAATTGTTAAAATCTTCTTTTGTTTCTTGGTTTACCTCTCCCTCTCATGTGACCTTATGCCTAGATATGTCCATAAAACTGATAGAATGCTTCTTTTAGAAATATGCAGGACTTTCTTACATGAGCAATTTGAGGGACTAATCTGTCATGTCTTGATTGTGTGTGTTATAAGTGATAAACGTGCCAGAAGTTAACTATTTTCCAGCTTAACTTGAGAGACTAGAAAATCAAATTGTTAATCTACTTTGCAGATTTTATATCTTTTGAGCATACTCATTCAAGATGCATTATTGAACAGGGTACAGCATCAATCTTTGAATGGTTCATCTCATTTCTAGTATTAAACGAAAATGTTTAGTCCTGACGAAATGTTTGCCATGTTAAGGATCCACCCTGCCAGGCATGGTAATGAAGGTTTTGACAGAGTCATTTTGTTTTAGTCATATATGATCCGACGTAAATATCAAACATTGTTGGCATATATCATTTGAGAAACATTAATGTAAAGAACTCCAAATTTGGTCCTTCTTTGCTATGATCGTCTTCTTTTCCTCTCTATTTCTGCCTTCTAATTGGTTGACTATGCATTTACTATGAAAAAAGAAACTTATACTTCAAACTTTATTAGCTTGGATGTGCCTTTTCTCAGAGGAAGAAGTAGAATTATGCTTTGTGATCAAATGCACTCCAGGCCATGTGCCTATCCCTTCGTTTTTGGACTTTAGCCTCAGAAAATGGATATTTGAGGTTCTTACTTTTCTATTGCAATGTTGGTTTTAGTGCCGTAAAAGACGTCTCAAGGTGGCTGTAGTGGGTGTCCCAAAAACTATTGACAATGACATATTGCTGATGGATAAAACCTTTGGTTTTGACACTGCTGTTGAAGAAGCACAGCGCGCTATAAATTCTGCATACATCGAGGTACGTGTTGGCTTTGGCTGCTAAAATTTTTATTAATGTGGACTGTGATTCTGAAGTCACATATATCGACACCCATTCTCTCTCTATCTCTCTTGCTCAATCTCACAAGAAGAAAGGAGAAAGAATGAAAGGCGCACATGGGCAGTTTATAGACTCATCTTTGATTATGTATACCAATCACGCGGGATACTCATTCACTTCCTAGTGGTTATCATTTGCAGATCCTCTATATTCCTTCCAATAATAATTCTAGTGATGCCCTCCCCCCTTTTAGGCCTTTTGCTATATATCTCCATGAAGATAGTCAAGGTTGCTTTGAAAGACATAAAAGTGCGGTCTTTCTGTAAGTTATCCATCGCTAGGGTAATTGTTATCTTGCAGTCAGTTTGTACTGAATGTGATAATTTCAACTATTGCTTACAGAATATATGCTCTTCTGGGCAATAAATATCGGTGAGTCAAAGGTTTTCATTTGAAATAGTTCTTGTCCTTGGTTTTTCACGTCAACAACTATTTTAGATGGCGTGGAAATGCTGATATGCCATTGATTGGTTAGTGCTTTACTCTGCTTCTCCATTTATCAGGCACACAGCGCATACCATGGGATTGGGGTTGTGAAGTTGATGGGACGAAGCAGTGGTTTTATAGCCATGCATGCATCTCTTGCCAGTGGACAAATCGACATATGTTTAATTCCAGAGGTATGCACATGGAAGTTCCTCACTTTCTTATTTCCAATTATTTAGCTGCCTAACTAGTTCTTTTATTAGGTACCATTTCACTTGCATGGACCTCATGGTGTTTTAAGGCATCTTAAATATTTGATTGAGACAAAGGGATCAGCTGTTGTCTGTGTAGCAGAGGGAGCTGGCCAGGTAGGCTCATTAATATAATGAAATTAGTAAATCATTGTTTAATGGTGTTACACAGGTTAATAGATCTAGATGTGACCATCTGAGCGGCATATTTGAGCTGCTATGCTCAGTACAGGAGCACATATTTGCTTTTTAGAATTAGCCATGTGACTTCAAGCACATGACTCTTCTATGCATTCACAGCCACTTTGGTTTTTCTTTTGAAAACTTATTTTTATTGCCAGTTTCTTAGATACATTTATTGGGAGAATGTGCAAAGTTTAAAATGTGTTAGTAAGTTGACTAGGAGGCTGTAAGTATGGATACAATTTGATAAGTCACGGTCACGATATGGTGTAAATCTAAATTGTCAAAGAACACTTGTATTTTTCTTTCTATATTTTCTGTTGGTTATGTTTTTGAATGGATTATCAAATGAGTTATTTGATGGCGAAGCAAGGACTTAAGCAATCGATGACTTTTATTCTTTCATTTGCAGAATTTTCTTGAGAGAACTAATGCTAAGGATGCATCTGGAAATATTGTACTGGGTGATATAGGTGTGCATATTCAACAGGAGGTTGGTGTTGGCACTTTCCTTTGGTGGGTTATCCTCATGAATACAAATGGATGAGAAGAAACTTGTGCCATGTGTAGATTTCATGTTATGCTTAGTGTTATTTTTAAATGACATAAGCAGAGTGGACAAAAAAGCAAATTAACCTTCCTTTTAGGAGAAGTATATCTGGCAGTCATAACTTGTTCATGATATATAGTTTGTCTGACGTACAAAGATTTATTTTGTCAAAGAAATGGATTTCTTGTTCAAAGATAAAAGCATTAAAGGGTTAATATTTTGGATTGAATGTCTCCTACAGAAAGCATTTATTTGGCAGGAGTTGTGCCCGTGCATTAGGTAAAGCAATATTTCTTCTTTCTTTTCTAAAAGTCATTTTGCAACACTAAGTGATGGATCCCCACTTCATATCTATTATTTCTACATTTTGAACCAAGAAGGGAGTGGACTGGTTGTGGTGGGACTTCATGTTAATCTACAAACTTTTCATTTGCGTCTCGGTTCAAGCAATTCAAGCAATAATAAAGCAGTGAGTAAACAGGTTATGGGGAGAGAGTTGGATTGGTCATCATTGCTTATAAAAGTCTGTCCACATGTGCCTCTGTTTCCTCGTCTGGCTCTAGCAGCCAAATTTGGACTAGCTAAACAAGTATTAGAATGTTGCTTCTACATGTGTAGCTTCATTCTTCTAATGCTCCCATAGCGGAACATCAACCTTCTATTGATGCCATACAGATGTACTAGAGCCATTTTTTCTACTACTCCTACACATTTGAGTTTGCAAATGGCTTTTGTTGATGACATAGAGCAGAACTTACAACTTCTGCCGATACCTCCTGTTAATACCTCAAAGTGGACTTTTCTCTCTCGCTAATTTTAGTCGCTCTCCTGGTTTTACCAAATGATAAATAAATAGTTATGGATTGTTTACAATGAAATCATAAACTCCTTAAATTAAGAATCTCATAAGTTGGCTCAAGAAAGCAAGTATATGTGGCAATTGTACGCGCAGTCAACTGGTAGTCTTCACAATGTCTCTTGATGTGTTTACACTACTTGAATTCTAAGGGGGGCGTTTGAGTTACTAGCCATTGTTTTCTTCTCAGATGTCAATGAGTTTTAAATCCACATCTCATCTAATCTATCGTCTCAATTCTTTTGAAGTTAGTCTTGTTACCAGCTGAATAGACTCTTGTATATATAAGGCATGAATCTCCATGCTTTTTATTGTTTGGTGATCCAGTAAATAACATGTGATTTCACACCAAATTGGGTTTGGGAATTTCTTTGACAAGTATAATTAATGCCATGAGCTAGGTCTCTCATGTCTGAATTTCCACGAAAAAGGTCTGAATATGGAAAGTCCATATTAGAACTTGGATCCTTTCTAGGATTTAGTTCTCCATTTTGCCCACTAGTGTGAGTCATTCCTACTTAAATGTATTTAATGATATTTTAAAATTGAAGCATGAATGCCTTCATATAACTCAGCACGTAGTCCATGTCACTGTGAAGTTTATATGTTGTTGGATTTCCATGATTCCATCCTCTGCATTTTAGCTTCTGCATTCACTCAAAGAACTTATCAGATACTTTAATGAGATTGTGATAAATTAAATAGGTTGCTCAACATTGGTTGTTAAGTTTTTCCAGCACTTATTTCGTTTTCCCTGTAGTTCATGATGTAAGTGTTTGGATCTCTAGTGGTGAAGTTCAATTTCAAGCTGGCCAGGCTCTTTCCTTTTCAATATCTAGTGTTTGCACTTTGGTATAACATCCAAGACCAGTCATGCTGTATTTGTGCATCTTAATAGCTCTCCTGGACTAACAATCTTTTATGTACAGACCTCTGTCTTTGCATGAATGGAGAAAATAATTTCCTTTGTTTTGCCCAAATGGAAAGATATTCTGATTTGGATTGGGCACTTTGGATTATGGACCCCTTTGCCATTTTTCCCTTTGACTTCTTGCAGATAAAGAAGTACTTTAGAGAAATTGGTGTTCCTGCTGATGTGAAGTATATAGATCCCACATACATGATCCGTGCGTGCCGTGCAAACGCATCAGATGGAATTCTCTGTACTGTTCTGGGACAAAATGCTGTGAGTCAACCTCCTTGTCTATTCTTTTCTGAGTTTGAGTGTTTTATGATGAAGTCCGCTCCAAAATGTCTTGAAATACTTTCATATCCTAAAAATAGGATTTTCATTGCATGACTTTGTTCTTAGCTTGTTCAACTGGCTTCCCAGTTTTAGTTGATAACCTTGTGCAACTCAGCTAAATGTACAGCAGACTAGACTTTGAAGGAGTGTATAGTGGACAGTTTCTCGTGACAGTTCAGATGAACCTTAAAAAAATTGCTGCACTAATCAGTATCTTTTTCACATTATCCTCAATGCCTTCTCCTAAAATAAGTCACGCGGTTCTAGGAGTTGCTTCTTTTCAGTGTTTTTGTTTTTTTCAGTGTTGGGTCTCTGGACCTTTTAGAGTCCAAACATCAATGACTATTCCTCAGTTCCATCCATTTCCACCAGACCAAGTATTATTAGGACAGATGGCCCATGAGGTCAGGTTGGCTTCAAGGGAATTGTTGTTGTTAAGATTGAATCCAGGACCACACTACAAGGCCCATTTTGCTATTCGAGATTCATGTTTGCTTTTGATTTCCGCGAAAATATTAAAACATTGTCTAAATTAATATATATATATGTGAAACAATTATATGCTTTGTGAAATTTCGGGAGTTTCTGGCTAAAGAAAGTCAATGTGTATCCGCTGCAAGATTTAGATTAAGCTAAAAGTTAAAATGAAAAGGCAATCCAGACATGCCCTCAAATGAGCAACCCCTTGGGTTTGCTTTATTAACATGCTGGTTTTGGCAGGTCCATGGGGCATTCGCTGGATACAGTGGAATTACAGTAGGCATATGCAACACTCACTATGTCTACTTCCCCGTTCCAGAAGTCATTCAGTATGCTAGGGCTGTGGATCCAAACAGCAGAATGTGGCATCGTTGCTTGACCTCAACAGGTCAACCTGACTTTGTTTAAAGAGACTTCCTCTGATGGCGATCCGCAGGTATTTTTTTAATGGACGGGGCAACCCGACTTTGTTTAAAGAGACTTCCTCTGGTGGCGATCAGCAGGTATTTTTTTAATGGACGCAAAGAACCGAGAGTTGATTAACCGAGATTCTCTTCAGCTTGCTCATTTAGTTCAGAAGAAATAAAGGATAAAAAGGATGGCCATTCATCAATTTCTTTTACTTTATAGAAGAAGACACGTTAATACACCAAATTGAGAATAATACTGAGAGGAACTGCAGATCGACATTCTTCCGATGATCTGTACACGAATTTCATTCAGAACACTCATGTTGTTCGAGTACAATACTAGATCATTTGTATTATATGTTTCGTCGATTACAAGATGGACTTGATTTATGGAATGTGGAGGAGGCAATAAATCTCTTCTATTTACATTGTATGCATGAGGAGACAATAAACATATGCATGTGGATGGCTTTACCGCACATAGCCTGAGACAAAAGAACCTAAAGACATGTTCATTTTGTTTTTGTGTTTTTTCTTTTTTTTAGGTTGATGCCTAAAGACATGTTCATGGAAAGCAGGGCGAACTATATAACATGTGAATGGCTTAACTTCCTGTTAAAATTTAAACATATGCGACAGGTTTCCTGCACTGCATTAAATACAAATTAGGGTTACTTTGCTGATACTGAGTTACGATGTGAATTATCATTGGCAAACATGTTCATGGAAAGCCTAGTCTAGAATTGTTGTACGTGGTTGTCATGACCATGGTGGTGTCGGCGACATTTGGAGATGGCGGTGACTGGCATGGGCAGCTGGTGTCTGGTGACCTGTGGTGATGGGGACAGATGGATGGCGATGGCGGCGATGATTGTTGATGGCTGATGATCTAGCCGAGTGGCGGAGGTTGTGGCCGGTAATGGAATGGGAGTATTCTCTCTAGTTATATGCTCTCGCTCGAGTTATATGCTTTCTCTAATGTGGCTCGGATTAGGTGTCCGATGACCCCGAGGAGATCTACTTTAGTCGCCCCTCAAGCGCCAAAGCCGAGTATATAAGCGAGGCTTAATCATCTCATGCTCAATCTGATCTCCTAATCTGAACATATGGTGTCGTCTCTAGAGGGTTAACATGTCTGACCTCTATGAGAAAGGAGAACCATGAACGACAGAGAAGCAAACGCTTGTTTTCCCCTTCGCACCCCCATCAAATTGCTTCAACATATAAAACTTTGAAACATAGCTACAATATCTTTGACAGAGACTTTACAGTCCGGAAAAACATAAGTTATACCTAACTGTTATGTAACCAGCCGAATTTGAAGTCATGACAAAAAAAAATTCTTTGCTTATGAGAGGGCATGACATTATTCCTACCTAGTAGACACATATGTCGATAGTTGAAAGGGGGAAAAAAGAAACAGGCTATCTTTTCATCTCATCGCTCTCATTTTGTCCGACATAATTACTTATTAATTTTGTTCGACATAATTACTTATTAATTTTGGTCAACATAATTGCTTATTATTCTTGACAACAAAGAAAATTGCACTCTATTTATCAGATGCATCATGGACACTTATTTTAGATAAAGAGCTACACAAATTTGAACATATGATCAAACGAGGCCATCTCAGGTGGATAGTGATCAATAATGCGTGAAGAGATACGTTTCTTTTTCGAGAGAAGTACATCAGAAGTGCCAAAAGTTTCGAAAACAATTACTCAAGTACCAACTCTGATCTATTTAGTTGAAAATCCAACGTGACATTTTTTTTTATTAATATCCGAAGCTGACGTAGCTCTCCAAAGGTGTACTCAATTATAAAAAAGACAAAATTTCAAAAAATTATTAAAAATAATTAAATGTGAATTTAATTATATTTAAAAATATTTTTAAAATAAGCTAAAATTAAACTTTAAATTAAAAAGAAAAAGAGGGTGGGGGATGGTTGGCTGGGGTTGCCGAGCCCCAGCCGCCTGTAAAACCCCACCCTCTTTTTAAAAAAAAATTGGCTAATTTTTATTTTTTTTAGTTTATTTAAAGTTTTCGAAATCCATATAAACTAAATTTTTTTAAAAAAAATTCCACGTTAGGATAAAAAATTAATTATAAATGCCACTTAATTAGTGTGACCAAAAGTCCTCCAATTTAGCACTAAATTAATTGGTTTTTTTTTTCAATTTTGACACTTACTAAGTGACCATTCAAAACTTTCGAGTGTCATACACAACTTTTTGATACTTTTGAAACATGCATGACAACGATTTTAATTCTCAAAGATGAGAAAATGATTTGTTTGACAAATTTTTTGTTCTAATTGTACAAAATTTTTGTTCCCGAGAACAATCAAGTGGCGAAAATTCTTTTTAAAATTTTTAAATTTCTAACTTTTTGAAGTGTTTTTAAATTTTTTTAAGATTTCCCATTTTTAACTTTAAATATTTTAAATATTTTAATTTCCCCTCTTTTTAAAAATTTTTAACTATGTTTTGTTAAATTTTTAAAGCTTATGTTAAATTTAATTTTACAAAAATGTATTTAGAAAAATGAGTTGGTAGTAATTTTTCGAATATAATTTTTTTTCAAGTTCAGAAGTCCAGGTGGGACTTAATCTTTTTAAAAGAATTGAAACTTTTTTTTGTAATTCTCAAAGTTGATTCTTTTTTTAGAATCAATTTTTTTTATTCTTGTTTTTGCCCCAAAATTGTTCTTGAGAATAGAATCAGAATAAGAATAATTTACATTATCAAATATGTTTCTCATCTTTTTTTGTTTCGAACAACAAAATCAGAAAATCAGAATTGTTGCCAAACAGGCCTTTGAATGATTTTGATTCCGATTCTATTCTTGAGAACAATTTTAGAGTAAAAAAAATAATAAAAAAAATTAATTTTGGAAAAAAGAATCACTTTTCAAAAACACAAAACAGTATGAAATATTACATCTGACTTTTTCTTTCTCGTTCTCTCGTTACTTTCTCTCGGCCTAAAACAAAATGAGGTTTTAATTCACTCTCTCATCCGTCGTTCCTATGACTCGCTGGCTCTGCTGCCGTCGTCCTCGTCGTATGTCTCTGGTGAGTTTCACACAACTTAGTTATGTCCCTTGGCTCCTCGTTCGAGCCCAATTAGGGCGGCCCTCACCTAAGCGCAAGTAGGGAGGCCCTCACTAGATGTGGGCGAGGGTTGCCCTTGTGCTCGTGTTCCAAAAATAATTTTTTTTTCATATTTACTAAATATATTCCGATTCTTTAAAATTCATCCAGGCAACAGAATGAGAAAAAAATCAATTTTAATGAGAATCATTTTTTCAAATCAAAATCATTGTTGTGTTTTCTCTGTTTCTTTTCTGGGTTAATATTAAGAAAAACCTCAAGTTGGTACACTTTTGATAAATTTTATCTCAAACTATTTTTTTACCAACTAAAACCCTAAACTAGTACACCTTTAACAAAATTATCCCAAACTAATATAACTATGATAAATTTATCCTCTGTCAATTTTCGTTAAATTTTATCATCAAATTACTGAGTTATATGACACGTGGTAATTGTCAGATGTACATATTTGAGGTTTTTAATTTGGGATATTTTGTAGTATTAATCTAATTTAACGAAAACTAATGAATGATAAATTTATCACATGTGTATCAATTTGAGATTTTTTATAGTCAAAATAATTAGTTTGATGTAAATTTATCACGTATGTACTAGTTTGAGATTTTTGGTGATTGAAAAAATATTTTGGAATAAATTTATTATAGATACACTAATTTGAGATTTTTTGGTGAAAAAATAATTTGAGATAAATTTATTATATATATATATATGTTTACTAATTTAAAGTTTCTCGTGATATTAATTTTTTTTTTTTTCAATTCAACGGGCAAGAAGCTTGGTGGGTGGACAGCATCATCCGGTTCATCCGGTTCTTGGTTCGTTCACAACCCTACCCGTTTTCTTCCTCACTGCAGCCTCAGCGAAGCATCGAAGCCTCCATAACACCCGCACCCACCAAGCGTAAATACTCGGACGTGGGTGGCTAAGCTTTACTGTTTCCGCCTCTCTAGCCAGTCCCAACAATGGCGCTGCTGTCGTCCTCTTTCGCCCTACCCGTCTCCGATCTTCGTTCACCTCGCATTTCCTCCAGGCCTCTGCTCCATCTCAAGAACCAGTCCCTAGTCTTTCCTCACAACAATGGTGGGTTCTTGTTTCCCGACGCTTCTCTCTTTTCTTGTGTTGAGCACTTTGGCCGCTTCGTCTTCTTGCTCCCTTCTTGACGATTCTTCAGTTGGTCTTTCTTGATTTTTCCCCGCACCGCTTAGCTACGGTCTCCGTGTTCTTAGTCCATGAAATGTGTTCGGTTTTTAGCGGGAGTGAGCGGCGATACTGAACTAGTGTCGTAGAAACTGTTTTGAGGTGAAAGAGAAAAGGGGGGCAAAATTCAGAAGCACTGGAAGACAATTTCTTTTGAGGATGTGGTTCTAACTATTGATTTTTTTTTCGAGTGTATGCCGTGCTCTTCGTTGAATTTGATTGTGACATTCTTCCTTTGATGGTGTCCATATGGAGGATGTAATAACAAAACCTGTGCTGATATTTTGGCTATTTTGGTTTAGTATGTGTTGTTATGCTCGAAAAGATTTGTCTATTAAGGATTCGTACTTTTCAAGTTACTAAGCGAGAGGCTTCTGCATTTTAATGTACATTCAGTTTAGAAGGAAATTATTAGAGGCACTACCGGTTTTGGAAAACCACAATCTCCTGCTCATCCATTATCTTCATACCGATGGAAAGATGTGGACAAGTAGATGGAAATGGTTGTTTGAACCTTTGACGTTCAATCTGGATGGCGCACCATTCCTCGTGTAAGTGGTGTGCTCGAAGGAAATGGTTATTTGTAAGATGTGGACAAGTAGATGGAAATGGTTGTGTGAACTGTTGACGTTCAATCTGAATGGCGCATCATTCCTCATGCAAGTGGTGTATAGTTTGTCTGTTTGTATTCTAGATTGCCTATAGTCTTATATTCTCTCTCTTTCACCCCCACCCCCTTCCAAATGTGCAGATCATGCTGTGTTACTGTAATTGCATAGAAGATCAATCTTGCAGTAGCTGCCATCATAATTTTGAAGGATGAAGTTCACACAGAGTGGACTCATGGCTGATTGAACCTTATTTTTCCCTTTTTCTGTGTAGGACTTGAGTGTCGCAGCAAAGTAGTTAGGAGAGCAACTACATCAGAGGACACATCAAGTCGATATCCTGTCGAAGATCGCGATGGTGTGACAATTGTTGAAGAGGTTCCAATTGAAACGAATACGTACACTGAAAATTTCCCATCAGAAGTGCCCAAAGAAGAGTCACCCACGGATGTACAAGAACAGTCTTTTGACTTATTGGAGAAGATCAATATAGAGGTTTGTCTTAGATGTCATATCTAATTTGCGTACTCCTTGTCTCTGTGTAATTCTTTGTAGAAATAACTTTATCTGTGTCAGAAGGTTTCCGTGGCATTAACGGCATCTTCTCTATCTATACACTGATGTCGATAGATGTCTGTGCTCCATGTGTTCTGTCAATAGAGTGAGCAGTAAGGTTCATTTGACTGTTGATTTGCATGCAGACTGTCTAAATTTTCATTAGGTCTTTATAAGATATGTGCTTTATATGGGGATGGCATACTTGCAATGTGGTCTTTATATGTTGTTGCGTCTTCGATCATTTGTTTGGCTTTCTTTTTCGATAGTTACATATGTAGTCTTTTTTGGTTCAAAATGGAATTTTTTTCTTATGTAGTGCTCACTGCCTCATAGACAAATTGGTTGCTGTGATGTCACCGAACTCTTGGTGAAAGCTTCTGTCTTGATGAGACATTGACATTTAGTCAATCTGAGCGGTTACCTGAGCAACTCAATTTGCTGCTCCTTTCAACACGATTTATTGAATTGGCTTTTCTCTTTTTGTTTATCGATTCATATATATTACGGTGTTAAAGAATTTTCCAAGTGCTGAAGTGCCCGTAGACAAATTGGTTGCTGTGATGATACCAAACTCTAGGTGAAAGCTTCTGTCTTGATGAGACATTGACATTTAGTCAATCTGAGCGGTTACCTGAGCAACTCAATTTGGTATTTTTTTCAACGTGTGTTTTTCTCTTAACTCGCATTGACAAGCTTTAAATGACATTTGCGTTGATAATGTCAATTTGGCCCACTTCTTTTAATCATTCCTTGCAGTTATCTCTTGATTTATTTCTCTTGGATCTCCAAAAAAAAAAAAAAAGAGCCCAATTATGGAACCTCACTATTTTATTGGTTGTTGAGTTACTGTGCATTGAGGTGACAAGAGATGTACTGATATTGTATTTCTATGTGTTGCTTTTTTTTTGGGGGGGGGGGGGGAAAGGTTGTGAATATTATGCAACCTTTTAAGTTTCATCTTTTAAACGGCACATGCATTTGACTTTCCTTCAGCCGTTGATTATGTCCATTTGTTGTGGTGCTTCTTTTGTGTGATGTTTTATTGCTGTATTTTCCTTTGAATTGGAAAGGCTTTGTATATCACTGAGGTAAAAATTCTGACTAGCTTTCTTCATTCCATTTCAGGTTGACCCAGAGGATACACTCCCTATTGTCTTATATGCTGGTGGTGCAGTGGTTGCCTTGTGGTTAGTGTCCGTTGTTGTTAGGGCCATTGATTCAATTCCCTTGGTATGTACTTAAATGCAGAGTGACTTTACACCCTTAAATTGGTATACCATCTAAGTGTTTTGATTGTTTGTACATTTTCTTGATACCAGTTCCCTCAGCTGCTGGAAGTGGTGGGTCTTGGCTACACCTTCTGGTTTACTTCTCGCTATTTGCTTTTCAAGGTAATTGTCGTGTGACATGCCTTTGCAACATGTAGATATTCTTCTTTGAAATTCAGTATCCGTGCTGAATTTGTACTTATTTTGCAGAAAAGTAGGGAAGAATTGGCTGCCAAAATAGAGGAGGTTAAGCAGCAGGTTCTTGGTTCAAATGACAATTAGCACAGTGCAACCATAGATCATCTATTCTTCATGACTTTGCTTTATTTAGGCAGGTGTAAAGTTGGGTTTTAGCCCGGTGGACACACAGGATTATGTATATCGGTTTTTTCTGGGTTCAAAGTAAATATGTGTTCATGTTTTTGTCAGTTGGGATTCACATCGGAGAGACTATTCTGTTGCTGTCTGTGAACAGCTGTGCCCAAGTCATGAGCTTTACGTTTGTTAAGTCTCAAGGTTTGGTTGAGGTTTATGTAGCCTCTCGCTTCCTTTGACCGGTAGCGCCATTCATGGGTGTTCTTTACAATGGTGATTTTGGTGATCTGGGCAGGCTTCGAGAGTAGCCTTTAAGGTTTTGCCGTCAAGTGGAGCGGTAAGCCCTTGATCTTCTTTCAGTGCACTTTGGACATTGAAATCTGATTGCAGAAGAGAGGAGGAAGAAGCCTTGCTTCAGAAAATTCTCCAGCAGAGTTGTGTTCTCTCTTTTCCTTCATTTTTCTTTCCTACCTTGCTAGCGTATTAGATGGTTCACTTCTCTTTGGAGTGAATTCGTTTTTCGTAATATTAATTCAATTTAATAGAAACTTACGGAGAGAATATGTTCTAGGAATATCAATATCAATTTGATGTTTTTAATGAGTAAAAAAATTTAGTTTATGATAAATTTATCGTAATTTCAAGAGATTATATGCTTCCAATTTCTTAATTTGCTCTAAATGGAGAGGATTCATGTCCATTATAAGTTGGCTCCACGTGGGATCTGCGTCATTCGGCGGTTGTCACGCACTTTTCTTTGTAAATCCCAACTTAAAATTATATTTGTGCTTGGAGGGTTGTGGGTGCACCGTGTGCGAGTGCATAGCATCGATATGAAGAACCTGAGTTGCGGGATAAGGCAGGTGGATCTTCAGTCATTCTCCAAATTGAAGTCTTTGATACCATCAAAGATATGTCATTCTGTCGATATGAAGCCCGTCGCGTCGAATGAATCGCGTCGCATCGAATTTAAATTCAATGCAAACGAGGGATGCTCATCGTTTGGATCGACCATCGACATGGCATATTTAAGATATGAACTCCTTTTATATAGGCATCTAAAAAGAGTGCCTAAAATGATGTGACCTTGTCTAAACCGTATACGAAAGTGTCGGAAAGACATGAACAAAATGTTAATTTTGAGACTTGTCTAAACGTTCCCTCCAAAGGTGCTCGATTGACTTTTCGACCCTTGATAGAATCCAAGTTCCATATTAATAGAAAATCCCACTCACCGCAAACTCCGTCCAGAGAGTCAACGCCAGATACTTTCGAACGTGCTTTTTTATTATTATTATTATTATTATTATTTTAATTGTGTTTTCGATGAGCTAAACATCTATAAAAAAAAAAAAATCTAAAAATAGTGCCAAAGTGGGATGGCTCGGTTGGTAAAATTCAAACTCTCCGCACACCACGCCCAAGTTTGAGTCCCCTTTGGTAGGCGATCTGTAAATCCACTTATAAGACATTTTATAGGCCCGTGGTATGAACGACATATTATAGCCTTTAGTTCATTACAAGAAATCGAGCGATCAAGCGGTTGATTTGAATGCGACGGATCTCGTGTTTCATTGATGGCACCGAAATGTCATGGGGGTGGAAGGAAGAAACTACTAGTAATTTCCACGCAAAAAACTCCAAAATAAATAAAATAATAATATTGGTAAATTGTGTTTTATGAGGAGGTGAATAGTTTTGACTCGGCTTTAGTGCGTGAGAAAGGAAAATGTCTCGTAAGATTCTTAGCTTATGATCTGCATGTTACCGGTTCGAATCCCACCGGCTATTTGTAAACCGCTCGGGGGGGATCGAGGGTCACCTGCAAATGTCGAACGTCTTGGACTTAACCCGACTCATGGAGCTCGCCGGAGCGGCGGGATCTCCACGTTCTTGTGCCGGCTTCCTTTTTCCGGGTTTTTTTTTTATTAAAATGACGAGAGTGTTTCCTTCTTCGGCTTCCTCCATGGTTTTCTTTTTTTTTTTTTCCCCTTCTGACGCGGAATCTGTCTGTACGGTTCACCTTGGTGAATCCTCTTCACATGAACGAAGTAAGGCTCCATCACGAGAGGACAGGCTCAGGGCTAATTCCAAAGGGGAGGCTCAACGATTCGAACGTGAGATCAGTTTGCCTTCTTCTTTGTTCCCAAGAGTGTTCGACTCAGCAGGGAAACGCTGTAAAAGGCAAAAATGGAAAAGCAGGCTTGAAAGGAACCGGCATTGAAAAGGTTGTCCTTATAATTATGGAAGTTGGACTCAATCAAAGAGGCGACAAAGTCGATTGGGTCGACCAACCACTCTTTTATTATTATTATTTTTTTTTAATAAATAAAAGCTGAGAAGACCCCATCATCTTTCATTTGGGCATGTTTTTTCACTCTCGACGGGCCCATCGTGGTTATGAACCGACGACCTTCTGAATGGAGGGAGAGACTGCGCCTCTATGCAGCCTATGAAAGCCGGAATAGATTGACGATTGCACCGCCTATAGGTGACGTGGAAAAATCATCACAAAAAAAAAAAAAACTCGTGCATTTTATTATACTTATGGCGATTTAGTCATATGGGTCGTAAACATCTTGACCATTTGCTAATTTAATCGTTCCGGTCAGTTTTAGCCGGAAATTACCGACATGGACATCGACCGTTTTATGTGGTACGATCGATGTTAACGTGGACAAATTTTACGATTTCTAAAAGAATTTGCCTATTTTTTTTTTGTGCTAAATGATGTTTGATTTTATTCTGTGATTCTTTATCTCTTTCCTTCTTCCTACGGTGGTCGCTGAGGTCCACCTTGTCAAATCCCGTTGAGGTCGAGCTCAAGCCTTCCTTGAAGCCAATGAGGCCTAGCCCTTCCCTATGGTGGGTCCCTACCCAAGGCCAAGGCCTCGCAATGAGTGGAGGAAGAAGGAAAAAAGATATTGAAAAAAACCAAAAAATTGAGTTTTTTCTAAAATTGAAAAGAAAAATCCACGTGAACGTTGGTCATATCACACAGGATGATCGTTACTCATGTCAGCAATGTCCATCCAAAATTGATTAGAAAGACTAAGTTTGAACTTTACACAATTGAAAGGTTTATGACCGAATTGAATATTAACACAAGTACAATAGGCTTACGACTTTTTTCGTAATTTTCCCCATAATAAATACTAGGAAAATGGGCCAAAATTTTCTAAACTTATTGCACATTGCCAATTGAGTCCACCCGACTAATTTTAGCTTGAAATCATTGGCATGGACCCATCCTACATAGCACGACGACGCTGATACAGATAAATTCTTAATTAAATTTAATATTTCTTATTTTATTTTATTTTTATTTCATTTTCTATTAGAATTGTGGCCGACAAGGGCCGTGATGCACTTGCCTAGTTTGGGCAAGGGCTAGGATGCCATTGTTATAATTTTTAACTAATAAAAAAAAAATTGAGGCGACTTTAGACATTAGTCCTCTTCTGATGAATATTCAGTTTTAAAAGTCAAAACAAAACTAAATGCAAAATCCAACCAAAAAAAAAAAAAGGAAAATTTTCCTATGGTCAGGACAAGAATTTTCTTCATGAGATTTGTAGCTTGGCCTTTGGAAGAGAAGCTAAATGCACTTTTAGAGCTCCTTTTTGTATGAGCCCTTTGACCATTTCCATATCTTCCACCACACTCAATAATCATTTGACCGCTTTTGATCTATTATCATTGGATGATTTTCTGGCTTTTGCCTCTGTTTCCAAAAACTGGCAATGGCCAACCATTGAAACCGAGAGGAAAAAAAAAAGATAATATTATCGGAAAAAATTGTTAGTATTCCGAAAAATATGAAACCCACACGTTTGTGATAAATTTACTTCAAATTAATTTTTTTGACCACGAAAAGCCCCAAATCGATACGCCTGAGATGAATTTGCCTTATGCTAATTTCCGTTATATTGAATTAATACTATAAAAAAAAATCTAAACCAGCACACGTGTGATAAATTTACCTTCCGTTAGTTTTTATTAAACGAAATTAATACTATGAAAAATTCCAAGCTAGTACACAACATTTGAAACGGATAGTGAAAACCTCAAACCGGCATACCGATCAATCGTAAGGTGTCATTCAATTTAGCAATTTGATAGTAGAATTTAACGTAAACTAACGAGAGGATAAATCTGTCGCATCTTGGTTTGGGGTAAATTTGTGACAAGTGTACCCCGTTTGAGATTTTTCTTGATATCGATGCTACCGAAAATAGTCTCCTCATTTTTTCGAGGTTCAGATCATCATCCGGGGGCGAAAAATATTTTCATTGTCGATCGAAAAACCTATGCTCAAATCTAATGAAATGTATAGCTTTCTCTTTTGAAGATCGCAGGTCGTTCTCAAGAACATAACTCGAGTCATCCGACGGTCCGACCGTTTCAAAGCCGTCATGAGGACCGGACCGACGATCGAAATCTATTGGAGAATCAACATGGATCGATCGCGGGTGGTGCGGAGTAATCATTCTTCCGTTCTTTCTTTCTTTTTTTTTTTCTTTTGTTTTGGTGTGTGTGTGCGTGTCCGGACAAGTCAAAGAAAGCTCGCGACACGCTGCCCAATTTCGAAGCTGCGAAGGAAGCAAATTCACGTGCGGACAGGACAGTTGGGGCGTGTGGAAAACGCACTTCTCAAGAAGAAAAAATTTTCCTACGCGGAGTTTTCGGAGATCGATGGGGGAAAAACTATTTTGTCCACGAGACCCTCAATTAGTAAATCCAATGCGGCAACTTCTAATCTCGTGCTCGATTGAATCTCGCATTTCCTACTTTTATTATTGCCGATTAATCCATGAAAACCGATTTACTAAATGACGTGTTGGGGTTACGAGTGAGCGCCATTAAATCGTAAACGGGTATCTCGCGCGCGCGTGTCGCTTGATGAATTTAATGGATAAATCGAATTTGGAAATAGTGGAGGGAAGTTTAACTTGTCGACGAGATTCTCAATTTGTAATTCGATGGAAGGAATTTCCTCGTCTCATCCTCTCCCCTTCTCCATTGACTTGAGGAATTCCCACCTTTGTTGTGGACTAATCTCGCGAGAACCGATTTACTAAGTTATGTGTCGGGCTGCTAGCTATAGACGGCGACCCGACGCGTACATCACTCGATCAAATAAACGGACGTATCGGGTCTCGACGATTAGTTTTTTTTTTTTTTTGTAAGACCAAAAAAATGAAGTGAAAAATTCAGAATTGAAAATTTTGGAAAAATCAGCCCGAGAACCGTGTAAAAGATGCAATAATAGTAAAGCTGGACAGATTTTGTATTTTTTTTTTCCTTAACTTTCTTTCGCTTCTCCTATAAATTCCCTCTTTCGCCTGAACCAATTCTTTCCACCGACGGCCACAAACCGTAAAAATTCTCTTTCCTCCTTCCGTTTTTTCTCGTCGATCATCCGCCGGCATATGTCTCAGAGGCCCGCCGTCCCCCACTCCTCCTCCGTCGCCTTCGGCCTCCACTCTCACCTCCTCTTCTCCAGTGACATGAACCCCAACTCCAACTGGTAGGGAAAGAAGAGACAGCCGGGGGGGGGCGGGGGGGGGGAAGATAGTCTTCCGGTCCCGCATTGGCTCCGGCGAGATATATATAAGTCTGAGATCCGGTCGATCGTCTGTTTTGGCCGGAAGTGTTTGTAGATGGGTGTCAAGGGATTCGTCGAAGGAGGCATAGCCTCGATCGTCGCCGGTTGCTCCACCCACCCGCTTGACCTTATCAAGGTCCGCATGCAGCTTCAGGGCGAGGGGCACGCTCCTCCCAACCCCTCCGTGCGCCCCGCCCTCGCGTTCCAGGTGCCGGCGGCGGCGGGTCAGGCCGCCGGCGCCGCTCCCGTGCCTCCGCCGCGGGTCGGCCCGGTCGGCGTGGGGGTGCAGATCCTCCGGCGGGAAGGCGTGGCCGCGCTGTTCTCCGGCGTGTCCGCCACCGTCCTCCGCCAGACCCTCTACTCGACCACCCGGATGGGGCTCTACGACATCCTCAAGCAGAAGTGGACCGACCCGGCCACGGGGAAGATTCCGCTGACCCGGAAGATCGTGGCTGGGCTTACCGCTGGCGGCATCGGTGCTGCGGTCGGGAACCCAGCGGACGTGGCCATGGTGCGGATGCAGGCGGACGGGCGGCTCCCGCTGGAGCAGCGACGGAACTACCGGAGCGTGGTGGACGCGATCCAACAGATGGCGCGGCGGGAGGGGGTGGCGAGCCTGTGGCGGGGGTCGTCGATGACCGTGAACCGGGCGATGCTGGTGACGGCGTCGCAGCTGGCGTCGTACGACCAGATCAAGGAGACGATCCTGGCGAAGGGCGTGATGAAGGACGGGCTGGGGACGCACGTGACGTCGAGCTTCGCGGCAGGGTTCGTAGCGGCGGTGGCGTCGAACCCGGTGGACGTGATCAAGACCAGGGTGATGAACATGAAGGTGGAGGAGGGGCGGGAGCCGCCGTACAAGGGGGCGCTGGACTGCGCGTTGAAGACGGTGAGGGCGGAGGGGCCGATGGCGCTGTACAAGGGATTCATACCGACGATATCCCGGCAGGGGCCGTTCACGGTGGTGCTCTTCGTCACGCTCGAGCAGGTCCGGAAGCTGCTCAAGGGTCTCGATTTCTAACGACGTTGATGATGATGATGGCGATAATTCTAGGAATTTTCCTCAATTAGGAAATAAGTTAAACAATGAAATAGAATAATATAAGATGAATTCAATAAAATAAAAAATATTTAATCTAGACTACGTGACTTGCAAGTTGCAACTGCGGTTTGGTTTGCCGTGTGCTGTCGTGCATGAATTCGGGTAAGCTCCTGGAATCTAGGAAGGAAGAGGCTGCAATCAAAGTGCCACGCGCAACCAGATGTTGTTTTCTTCTTTTCCGTTGTGTTATTTCCAAATACACCTGTCACAAAAATTTCCCTCTTTCAAGAGAGCGTAATTCAATAGAACAATATAATTATCCAAATTTTTTTTTTTGCCGATTGGGTAATTTTTCGGTAAAATTTTTAATGCCGCGCCGGAGCGAGCAGACGAACGGCCGGAAATCGTCGAAACACAAGGGATTCCACCTTGCTCTGCCGGTTTGGGTCAATGGATCGAATTATTCATGGGGATATACCTTTTCCTTATCATGGTGGGAATGGTGACGCTGCCCTGATTTTACTTTTCTTCCACACAAAAGCCAATTCAAAAAGATGTGATTGCAAATGAGCTATCATCCTATGCGGAGTCCACCGGTGTAAAGTGACCGGTGTGGCCATTTTTCACGAGGGTGGGTCCTGGCATGAAGTGCCTAAACCTGTCTAGGTTCGATCATAGAAAGGATTTTTCCGACTGAGTTCCCGAAACAAAATCTTTATCGGAGTTTCGATGCAACCATGCCCGGTTCATTATGTACCGCTGGATCGGACGGACTCTCGAGGCTCGCCATCCTCGGGAGCATCCGATGCTTGTTATTACTGATGAGTGATCTCTTTTAGCAGAGATCGGGTCTAAGATGGTTCCTTGGATTTGTCCACCGTGCGTGGTTCGTGTCCACGAAGCGCGTAGGCCCAGCATTGATTTCCTCCACTCGACTCGGTCGATCCATCACGTCCCAGCTTGCGCCACCACTTCTCATTTTGTCCTTTTTCAAATTTCATCCCACTCTCGGCAAATGAAATCCAGCTATGATTCGCAAGCCTAGCTATTGTGAAGTAACCTCCGGTTCAGTGCCCCCTCTGTTTTGCAAGACTAACATAAGAAGTCCCGAGGTCGCGGGCATATCCCTTTTGCGGCAAGCGAGTCGCAATCACAGTAGCCAACTAGATCCACAACCGAGGTGGGGACTAAAACCGAAGTGCGAAAGCCATCCCTCCCGGGGTCTCGCCCAACAACGCCTTAGATCAATGAAGTCGCGCAGCGACGTGGTTTGAAAGGCATGTAACCAATTGGATCAACCCCGTGATTCGATTTCTAGGGCTATATCAAGTTGGACGGTGTTCCGACTTTCGCCCACGATTCTGACCTCAGAAGTTGTAATAGCCACACGCATGCGAAAGCGTGCTAGATGTACTAGTCAAGGGTGATCCTCAGATCTGTCGAAAAGATGGAAGGCAGCATTGTGTATACGATCTGGTTTTCACCCCTCCCATAAAGTACTGATGACATTTTTTGTAATGTAAAACATCTATATCACCATATCACCACCTCAAATATCTAGGATTCCTAGAAGCTAGAGTTGCCTCGATCGTCATTTTAACGACAGGCAATATAGGTAGGGGTGAGATGAGGCTCCACAACAGAGCCGGTCCAGCCATTGCTTGGAGTTGCCACAGAACCCCAACGTACAGGAGTCCTGCACAGAGACAACATTAAGCTTTTGAGAGAGAGGCTAGGGCTTTTCAAAGAGAGGCCGGCGGCCGTGACAGCGAACGGCCGACAGCAGTGGTGTGGTGGCAGAGCCGTTATCTCTTCCCCATTGCTTTGCATTTTCGTTTCCCTTCTCTTTTTACAGAGTGAGTTTGGTTTTGGTTAACTGAATATTATACTGTTCTCTTTCATAATGCCAAGAAGTTGCCATATCATCAACCACATCAACATAATTATCTATGCTTATAACATAAGGACTTGATCACACAAATCTTGCTAGTAGGATGACTCGGATTGAACAAACTCAAATTTCTTAAATCGACAAGTAAAATTTCTATATATGGTGTGGACCATCCCAATTAAGGAAACAAAGAAGTTGAAACGTAGTCTAGCCGGAAAATTGTCTCACTCATTCTCCGACTGTCTCGACCGATGCACACGTTAACATGTCCAACACATCGCAAAGAGAAATGTTATGAAATAATTACCAATAGAATTTATTATGAGCAATGGCTCAAAGTGAAAACAATTGTACAAATTTGTAAAGTACCAAAATTGTTTCTATCGGTGAGTAAGGATACAAGATCTACCTCATGCTGCTATTGAAGCACCTAATATTATCTTTTCCGATAAATCACCACCAAGTATATATAAGTTCCAGTAGCAGCAACGACAAAAACCCCCACATAAACGCAAATTGTTGCAGCAGCGACATAAAGGTACCTTCATGAGATATGAGTATTGATTTAGTATAAATTGTCTCGGTAGAGGTACCAGCAAGGGTTGCAATATGGTACCTAAGTGAAAAATACGGAGTCTTTGAAAGAAGGATAGAGGGTATGGTAAGGAAAGCGCGAAAGCATTGCCATACCAGTAAAATTGACAAAACAAGACAAATTTATTTTGGCACACGTAAGAAACCAAAAGTAGGACCCACTAACAAGCATGAAATAGATGTTGAATCTACTCTTGTTCACCGTTCATATTGGCAAAACAGAAACTCCAACAGTATGCTTGATGAGAATAATCCTGAAGAGCAGATTGCAAGCAGGGTACAGGTATCCACCAGGAACATACTACGAAATAGTCTCATCCACACTAGCTATATCTGATCCTCACATTTTAATGGAAATTCTACTGTGATAGATTACTAACATGCGCACGTAAAGTATAGAGAGACTTACTTTGGAGAGAAGACACTCCATACGAATAAGTGATTTCTCATGAGTAGCAATATGATAGTGTATGCAGTCAGCATAACGGAGTTCAGGCACAAAGGTACTACACAAGGAAAACCAAGCATCATCTTTAGCAGATCTCCATAATTACCATTCCGCGAAGTGACCAGACAGCTAAAATCCTTCACAGAAATCCACATTGCCATGCTAAGGAGAAACAAGAGCGGTGAAGCATAGGTGATTATAAACATCAAGACGCCAGATGATAGCATCGAGAAATCTGTAGTGCCCTGCCAATGACCTAAAGAAGTTAAAAAACTATGGGAACCGTATTTACCCGGTAAAGTTACTCCAGCACCCAACCGTAGAAAAATTCCTGATTATGAGAGGCTTACAATGAATGCACCAGCAACATCAATCGTAGCTAGGGAGTTGCTGTTCCCAAGGGCAAAATGACCAGCCATTCCCAACTGGTAAAGTGCAGCAACCTACATAAACAGCAGAACCACCAATGTCATTACATGATTGCAACCAACAAAATCAATTATCATATGAACTAGACGAAGCTAAAGACGCTCCATGAGTAAGTTTGCTAAAGAATGAAGACGACATCAGTGGAGACTAGCATAAAACTGGCCCCAGAACTCTCCTTGCTTTTCAGAATAAATCTTCCTACCGCTAACAAAGTCAACCACCAGTTGACCAACTTGCTATGTGGAATGAGTAAGGACAGTCACAAGCTTCCTTAACTCCTTGCACTAGGCATTTGCTGTCAACAAGTGCTCAAACGGAGAAAACATTTGTTTGAAGAGAGGGACCCCAAATAAATGAATTCACACTGGAAAATAGCGTACTGTTACCATATGGTTTTGTAAAGTACAAATATCCTTTCTTCTAGATGCATATTGCGATCCATTAGACAAAAAGCAAGTGCATTTTGATAGAGCTAGAAGTCGAGTTTTTCGATATTGAAGCTTCAAAAACCAAAGAATTGGATGACAACTACATCTTATTTGTGACTGGATGAACAGCTGATCTGGCAATGTCTTATCATCCATTCAAGCAGAGCATGAAATAGCAGAAAAGGTGTATTTTCTGTTTATGATCCACCCAGCACATAAATGCCCTCAGGCGCACGTTAAACCTTGCATGGAACAAGATTGGTCCAGCAAAGTAGGATCAGACAAAGAAATGACCATGATTTATTAATACATAAAGAACAAGACTTTCTTGTTACTACGTAAGAATGACTGGTCCGGAGAGAGGGAGAAAGCAGAAGGGGATTTCAAGCAGAAATTAATTTATACAAGAAACTCTTCTCGACCAGAGCGCTTTTGTGTTGCTATGTCTGCTTCCAGAAATTTAAGCAGATTTCAATCAGTCACAAAACCATTAAGTACGCAAATTAACTTGATGACACAAGAACGATGACTTGTCACTTAAGGATTTTATCTTTTTCTTTAACCACCAATAGACGGTAAAATATTCTTAACCAGATGCAATAATACTCTAGTGAGAACAGGTTATCTAGCTTGCGTTAAGATGCGGACAGCTGGACCAAAAAGAAAAAAAAAAAGATGCAGACAGAACCACAGAAGGTGCCATTGGGACTGACCTCAATCCAATGCTTATGAGCAGGCACAGCATTGAAACAATGAAGCATGCTGGCATAGATCTGCACAAGCAGCAAAAGAAGTGGCAACGCATTTGTTGGCTGTTGGAGCAACAGTTGAAGGAGACACCAACAAAATATGTATGCCCACCCTATGACATAAAATGAGTCACTCATCTCCTTCAGCTGAGACAACCTTAGAATGTCATAGGAAACAGATGTAGACAAGCAGATATCACCATTAGAGCATGCCTTGGAAGTCCAAATATGTATTAGCCATGGTAGAGTTACAACAGCTACAACCGTAAGAGCACCAAGAACTCCATATATCTTCTGTGCTGATAGAGCGGAACCGTAGCTGTATGTAAATGACCCTGATGCATCATCCTTGTGACTCATTATATATTTCAAAACCATCAATCCTGGGATAAAAAAGCTGAAACCAAACACCAAAACCATTTTCCTCCTTGTCCATAAGAATGATAGAACATAAATACTTAAGATGATCACCAACAGGCAGGCCAGCAGCCGAAGTTGTTTTACGTATTCATGTCCTGCCAGTTTTAACCATTTAGAAATATCAGGAAGATTTGCCCAGTTTATACCACCCTGATGCCAGGCTCTCAAAATCCTTCCAGATACAAGTACAGAAAATATGGATATAATTGGATAATTGATCTTTCGATTCCGAGACATGGACAAGAAGAGCGAATTTTGAGTTCTATCTGCTGGAATGGCCTGTGCAGTTTTCCGAATTAATAACAGATAAAATGTCGATGACACAAAGTGCCAAATATATTGCTCCTCCTCTACCATCGAACTGGAGCCCATGCTTATGATATGAATCAATGTTGCACCCACAAGGAAGATCTCATCCAAATGCCATGAAAGCGCATATTTTTTCGAGCTGGAAAGATGATGGTCTTCTCTAAGGTACAAGACCTTATTCATATGAAATACAAGCCCCAGAAAAATCAGACACGAGAGAAGCATTGCTGAAGTACCAACAACAAGCAGGCTGACAGGTTTCTGCAAAATGCTTACTTGTCACTGCATGGATAAAATAAGGTAAAAAAGGGGAAAATATTATATCAAGTCTGGTTTTGTGTGCTCTTCTATGGTATTATGTGCATCATGTTCACCAGTAAAATTGAATCAACATCCTAACAAAGAAGCAGTCTGTTGTCGGTGGATCTTTCAGATACATACATCAGTCATTCTGTGTGCCAACCACTGACTTGCAGTCCTCAAGAACACATAATATGCTGCAGCAGCGTTATTGTAGTCTTCAATGTTTGACCTTTAAAAATGAGTACCAAAGAGAACGAAAAATCATCATTTTGCTCATGAAACATTTATTCAGTATTCGAATCTGCTATGCTTTAAAGAATTATTACATGGAGATCCTGTTGAACTTCCAGGATTTGTGGATGACAGCAGCATTCCGAAATAAGCAACAGAAGACCTGCTCAATGTTTCCACTGCACTCACTGACCACTGATTTTCTATCTCCAGTGAAGTCCTCTACTAATTCATGTTCACAGGGTAGACCAGATAACTGGGCCTGTAACAATCTTAACAACTGCCAAGAGTTTAGCTCTAAGGCTCTCATCTTGTCCGCATCTGCACACATTAAAAGAATAAACAGAGTTTTTTTTTTTTTAATAAATCACAGGGAAAAAGGACCAAATAGAAGTAGAATAAAATGAAGATCTATGAAACCAAGTTTCATATGTGGATGCAGAAGCTACATGACAATAACCAATATCCTTTTCCCTCAAATAAAGGAATAACCAACCACCTGGCAACCAATCTAGAATATCCCGAAATCCAGCATTTCTTGATTCAGCCCTACATTTCCACTAACTAGCAAAAAGATACTCCTAATGTGAACATGAAATACCATTTCAAAAAAAGACAATTGCAAAAATTAATTAATCAACCTTTTCCTTGCTAAAACGCCGATGACCCCCACCAGCTACCATGCTATCGCAAATTATTCAGTCACTGTTAAATTATTCCTGAAGTTGCTGACCAAGTAAAAGATGTAAACTTGGTATCCTACCTTCAGGGGCTTTTCAAAGAATTAATGGAAGGTTATACTGATTCAGTTTTCCAGTTCCAACCAATGTTGTGTTGGCTTTCTTCATCATTTGAAAATTACATCAGACAACCAAAAGTAACAGATCGACATTGTTATGTATTAGAACTCCATGAAAATAATTTTCAAGTAAAAAAAAAATGGCAGCCTGGTGCACGATAGCATCCCCGTGAGGCGGGGGTCCGGGGAAGGACCCCACCACAAAGGTGAATGGAGGCAAGCCTTACCCTGCATTTGCAAGAGGCTGCGTCCAAGGCTCGAACCCGTGACCTCCAGGTCACACGGCAACACCTTAACCAGATGCGCCAAAGCTCCCCTTCAAATAATTTTCAAGTAATAAAAAGAAAAAGAAAGAACAATGCATAATACTCATTTTATTTCTGGATATATCGTAATTATACAACAACAGAAGACGGAACAGAACCAAACAGAATCTTCATCTTATACAGACGTGTCATGCTAATTTCCCGAAAATCCACTCACATGCACCAAAGAAGTACTCAGGATCAAAATACTATTCTCTTTTGATTTCCACTTGCTCCAATTATGTCAAACAAATAAACAGAATAATTATACCTTGTTCTTCTCATAATTGATGAAAACAGCAAGCTCAAGAGACAACAAGTGCACACAAAAAAAGTTGATGCGGTTTTGACAATAACCCCACTAACTGCCAAGAAAAATGCTATGATCATTGAGATTATTGGAAATCAATGCTCTGGTCAAGGAAACTTTTCAATTATAGATCTCAAACTACAATGAATGAATCCAAGAGAAATGACCACGACAAACGCCATCAACTCTATTATTTGATCAGTGAATTGAAAATAGCCTTCTTGGATTTAAAAGACTCAGGATCAGTTCATCTATCTATCTGCACAAAGGAAAATCTAATTGGACATGGCCAATATGGGGAGAAATGACAATATCATCCAGCAGTTGACCTACAAATATTGTGATATGTAAAATTCGTAATATCTGAAAATTGTTGACTTGATGAACCATGCATGTCCAGGACAGAGAAAACTTAGCTCAATGAAAAAATAAATCACTGCATCTCCAATCGTCGTCATGGGCCATAGCCAAAGCAAAAACAAAGGCCTGACACTATATCTATGTACACAGCATAAATCTCAACAAGTGAGAGAGAAAGTTATATATCTATATGTATATATATATATATATATATATATATAGAGAGAGAGAGAGAGAGAGAGAACCTGGCATAAAGTTAAGAGCATGTGGGATGACAACTCCAATATTGTTTTTTGGTATTGGTACATTGAAGAGGAGAGCTACAGTAGCTGCAATGTCAATCTGCATCACAGGGAATAGGTGAAGAATGGAAGGTGGTTGAACTATAAGCTGGTCATAAATATTAAAAACATAAAATCACAGGATTTTAACTGATGTTGGTCTGTCAAAATAAATGAGGAATCACAAAATAACATATTTCTGATGGTTCGTTACCCTGGTACAATCCTTTGGAAAGAGTTTTGCTAATACCGGACAGAATTGAGAAAGATATTGTTTCTGCTCTTTATCAGTCTTTTAATAGAAAAGTGACCTCACTATTATTCAATTTAAAAGATGCTGTCATTTGAACCTAATGCAGGTCCAAATCGGATGTATATAGATGAAGTACACTTGCTACGAAATAGCTTAATAACCTCAGGTTATAGAAGCTGTTCAAACATGCGTTACACTAGACTCGATTACAGGTCAGCAAGACCTGTGGGACCAATGTCATCACTATTATTATATGAGATTCATTTATTTAAAGTATAGCAACAAGCTTGTAGGTAATGCTCAGTCAATAATGAGAATAAGTGACTAAATGATTTGTGTTAATATAATTACAACTATCAGCCCAACTATGGAAGCCTGGGAGGAGAATCAAAGATAGGCACTTGGCATTTGATAATAAAAAATTAGAATATTCGGAAAATGAAATCTCTTCACCCTTGGCTCATACTTTATTTTCTGAATTCGCAAATTTTTATTTCAGGGTTGCGTTCATTTTCCTGTACTTCTCTAGAAATTATAAAAGTAATCAATTGCTTGTTTGACAACTCATCTTTGAGAAGGTTTTGTCTTTCTTGTTTGCACCATGTTGCTTTTATGGAGAAGTTTTGTGAGAAATTTTTCAACATTTGCCTCTTGCATTTACTTTGTTATTAAGTTAATTTTGAAGAAGTACTCGACAAACATGTAACAATTACATTACAGAGAAATTAAGCACCTTAAGGATGTATTTAATCATGAAACAGTGACATGAAATTCCATTCTCCAAGTTGCGTTTACATATATCAAACCACCTAATATTAACTGGATTCTTATATAATAGCAATAGCAAAAATGGCACTCTTATGCGTGTGCAAAACATGGAATATGTTTTAATAGAGGAAAGGAACAATATGATCCGAGTTATTTTATGAAATAGATTTAAACTGATGAAGAACTAGAAAACTTATTTAAATATAGAAACTCAATAAGATAGATATATTGACTAAATATGATAATTCCATTTGCATTTTACATTACTATCTTGTCCTTTGTTTGCTAATACACAACGAGCACTTATTCTTCCAGCTAGCATGGGTATATTGTGGAATTTTCGGGCGAAAGTTTGCGGTTGAAAGTTCCTTTCAGGTTTGCTTATTGAATTGAGAGATTAGACATTGTATAGGATTCTTATTGAGTTTCCCATTCCTACTTAGAGTAAGATTCCTAAGTTCGTCGTTTCTCCATGGACTATGACTCTATACAGCACATACATATTACACGGCTCATTGACGAAGTTCAATGAAATTTAAGCTAGTCTTCTTCTGAAGTATTTGATGCAAATCTCTTCTCAAGTTTGATGCTTCAGAACCCTCATTTTGATGCCTAAAGAAATTTTCTTTTTGTGATGACCATTTGCAACAAATTCCTATCCAATTCTGGCTTCATCACCACTGCTTGTCCCACAAGCAAAAAGGTTCTACTCCCCATGGAAAAAATAAAATGTGGAAATCGATAGGTACCTGATTAGCTGAATTGCCCGTAGCTGAAGTATAGTCAAGTGTGTGACCATCCAGACCAACAAAAACAGCCAATGAATCAGTTTCTTCGAATGAAGAACCCCCATGGTTACCACTCTCAGTCATGCCGTGGTCACTAACTATCACCTTCAAAGAAATTCAGTAACATGATGTGTAAGAGAATATAATTTCTTCAAGTATAGCCCCAGAAAGGTAGCTCAACAAGCATCTAATAAAACGTATATATTAAGTCAAATTGAAAGGAGAAGGTGGCAATACTCTATGTAATTATATCTGACTACACATCTAGAAGATAGTTTCATAGATTCAGATTTATGACTCCTAAATATAAGAATCATCACTGACAATTTGGAAGGAAAATTATTGGTCAAGGTGTTGTAGAAGTTTAACATTTTGAAAAATATATTTCCTAGACTTCCGGATTCTCTCTCTTTCCCGACTCCTACTATCATGTAGCAAAATCTTGAGATATTGCAAAGCAATTGTGAGCACATTGGGCAGTCAAATTTCTCCTTTATGAATTAAACTAACTTAGTAATCACCTACACAATAATGGAGATGCAAACTTGGTAAAGGGGTCGAGAGCCATGTATGCACTCATGGATTACCCTGCGTTGTCTCCTCACGTATATCAACATAGACCTCCAACAAGAATATCTTTCACTAAATTATTAAATTAGTGGACTCTTTGGTTTCTAGTTCACATGTATCAGTTTATCAATCCTCAGATATAATCATGTGCCTAGATCATCAAATGAGAGGTAAGCTATTACAGAAACATTTATTAGTTGCTTCATTTTGCCACTATCATAATGCATGTCCTGTGGAGCAAAAGCAAAAATCCTGCATAACTATATCAACTAAAATTTTGTAATTCAAGAAAATAACATACAGCATACTTCCCCCAAAAGGAGCAAAGGAGAACGGGAAAATTCAGCGTGAAACTAACCAAAAGAGTCCCTGTCTGATTATTTTTTTTATCCTGAAGGCTACTTCGATGAATCATCTCAATTACTTTATCCATCTCCTTGAGTTTTGGGCCCATTAAGAAACTGGTACAATCAAATTCAAGCATTAAGATGCATTCAGAATAAGCAGATGTGCAAAGACGCTAGTATCGCAATGGAGCAAATTGTACCTGTTCCGTCCACCAAGATGACCAACATGATCCAAACCCAGATAATGGAGAATCTGAAAGATAAAGTCAGTAAGTAGCAATTGGCATTTAGCAGCATCGTACAGGGAAATGGGTTGAGCGATTTATCTCTAGAGATAGATAGATTCCTAACACAGGAAAGTCAACCTCCCCATTGTACTTGAGATGGATCAAATAGCTGGCAGTAATTAAAGCCATAAAGATAGAGACTTCTTGCAACAATAGAATCGAACTCAAAAGTCAAGACTCAGTGGATCCTTAACCTGATAAAGTTATAAACACACCCATATGGTTGGGTCGCTCTGGTCAATCTCTCGAGACCAACATGTCATCCATAATAAACATGAAAGCACATGCAAATGAAGCCTTCCTACTCCAGATTTTTTTAATAATTTCTCTGTTAGCATTTTATTACGTTACTTAAGTGATGATAGGGCTTATTTTCTGGTTTTTTTATTTTATTTACATAAGGATATTAAGGTCAAGCACAATTTATAGTCAATATAACAATAGAGTAGGGTTTTGGTAATATAACAAAAAACAGAGAACTCCTTGTTGAATTATTACGATCTGTTTTCTTCCTCTCTTCTCCCCTCTTGCTTCTTCTCTCTTGGCTATTTACTGCAGATTCTCTAATCAGCTTTGTGACATGGTATCAGAGCAAATCTGACTACCCAATTCCTTCATTCTATTGCTGGTTTGAGAGTCCCCAAAATAATCCTTTTCCTTCTCTGGTGTGCAGCCACCTAAAGCTGTAAGTTCTACTTGTTCTCTCTCCCAATCTTGATACATAGAAGGCCAGGAGACATCAGATCTACCAGATTCGGGTTCTGTATCTGAAATAATTTTAGTTAATGGTTTCTCTACTCAGGTGATTGGATCAGGCCCTATTTCACTCACACCTTCCTTATCTTTGTCCTCTGGCTTACATGTTCCCCAACTTCCTTTGAATTTGTTATTTGTTAGTCGGTTAACTAAAGCTCTTGGTTGTTCTGTTACATTTTGCCCCTCTTCTTGCACTTTTCAAGACCTTCAAACAAAGAAGATGATTGGTGGAGGGCATGAACGTGATGGACTCTACTATGTAGACGGTGTCTCTACTGATAACGCCAATGGTCTAGCGGCTAGTTCTACTACCCCCATATTATGGCATTCCCGTTTAAGACATTCATCTTTATTTAAGTTACAGCAAATAATTCCCGAGTGTAAATCAGTTTCTACTCTTGAGTGTGAGGCTTGTGAGCTTGGGAAACATCATCGCAGTTCTTTTCCTAGTTCTAGTGCTCCTCGTGCAACTTCTTTACTTGAACTTGTTCATTCAGACATTTGGGGACCTTTGCTTATTGCTAGTAGAAATGGTTTTAAGTACTTTATTACTTTTGTGGATGATTATTCTTGTCCCACATGGCTCTATATGCTTCATGACCGTTCTGAATTTTTATGCATTTTTCAACTATTTCATCGTGAACTTACTAATCAGTTTAATACATCCTTCAAAATTTTGTGAACTGATAACACTCTAGAATATTTACAGAAATCAATTCTTTGTTTTGTTCTAATTTTGGCATTCTACATCAAACAAGTTGTACTTATAATCCTCGGCAAAATGATGTGCCTAGAGAAAGAACCGTCATCTTCTAGAAGTTGCTTGTTCACTCTTGTTTTGTATGAATGTCCCAAAATCTTTTTGGAGTGATGTTGTTCTTACTGCATGTTACCTCATAAATCGTATGCCTTCTACTATCCTTAATAATCAGTCACTGGTCAATGTTGTGTTCCTCGACAAACCGTTATTCTCTCTAATTCCTCGCGTCTTTGGGTGTGTATGTTTTGTCGATAATTTACATTCCGATGCTGACAAACTATCCCCTCGTGCCACTAAATGTGTTTTTCTCGAGTATTTACGTACTCAAAAGGGATATCAGTCTTATGATCTTGTGAGTTGGACACAATATGTCAGTGCTAATAATACTTTCTTCAAGGGCACACCATACTATTCTACTGAGGGTAAAAATTTTTCAACTAACATTATGGCCGATCCTCCTATCCCACAACTTATTTCCTTAGACACAGTTAGTCCTTCTCTTGTGTCTCCCCCCTTGCATGTGTATCAGCGGCGAAAGCGGTCTACAGTACCACCAGTGTCCAACTCTTCCATGCCCTTTTTCCAATCTCCCTCCTTGTCTACTAGTCCGGACGATCTTCTCATTGCCCTTCACAATGGTACTCATTCTTGCACACAAAAATCCTATTTTGCTTACCCTATTGAGCGTTATGTTTCTCTCTCACATCTTCCTACCCCATCAAATGATTTTGCTCTATCATTACATACTCACATAATTCTTACTTCTACCACTGAGGCCATATCTCACCTTGAGTGGAAATGGAGGCTCTAGTGTCCCGCCAAACGTGGTCTTTGGTAGATCTTCCTCCCGAGAAAGATGTGGTGAAATGTCAATGGGTGTACACTATCAAGTACACCCCAAATGGCTCAGTTGAGCGTCTTAAGGCCCAACTTGTTGCTAAAGGTTTTACTCAAACTTATAAGGTGGACTATTTTGAGACATTTTCTCTTGTGGCACATCTTAATTTTGTTCATGTTATTATTTCCCTTGTTGTGAACTTTGATTAGCCATTATATCAATTATATGTGAAGAATGACTTTCTTTATGGTGATTTGTATGAGGAAGTATATATGAAGCAACCTCCTGGGTATGTTGCTTTGGGGAGAATCATAATAAAGTATGTCGGCTGCATAAGGCTATTTGTTGGTTCAAACAATCTCCAAGAGCATAGTTTGAAAATTTTTGTTTCCGCAAATGTTATTCTGATCATTTTGTTTTTGTTCACAATAAGTTGAGGGTGGTCATTCTTGTTGTATATGTGGATGATATAATTGTCTCTGGCAATGCCATGACTAGCATTTTCTAAGGTCAAGTCTTTTCTTCAGCAGTAGTTTCTAATTAAAGACTTGGGAGCTCTAAGATATTTTATTGGTATTGAAGTAAGAAAGGTACTAATTTGTCTCAGCATAAGTATGTCCTTGACCTTTTGTGTGAGACTAGTACACTAAGCTTCTAAGCCAGTTGATACTCCCCTGGATCCAAATCAGAAGTTTGGAGTTGATGATAGAGATGATATTGAAGATAAGCATCAATATTGCCGCCTAGTTGGGAAACTAATTTATCTTACTGTTACACGTCCTAATATTTCCTTTGTTGTTGGCATGGTGAGTCGGTGTATGGAGTCACCGAAGAAGGCTCATGGGCATGCTATTTGTTGCATTCTTCGGTACCTTAAAAGCTCTCCAGGTAAGGGACTGATCTATAAACCGAACGGTTCTTCCACTCTAATTGACTATTCTGATGCTAATTGGGCTGAGTAAGCATGTGACCGACGGTCTACAACTAGGTGTTGCACCTTTCTTGGTGGTAATTTGGTTACTTGGAGGAGCAAGAAGCAAACTACCATTGCCAGCTCTAGTGCGAAGGCTGAATATCATGCTATGGCACATACTGTGGCTGAATTGTTGTGGTTGAAATCCCTTCTCCAAGAGCTTGAATTTTCTATTAATCAACCTATTGATATGATGTGTGATAATCAGGCAGCTATTTATATTGCCGGGAATCTTGTTTTTCATGAGCGAACTAAGCATATAAAAGTTGACTGCCACTTTGTTCTGATGCCGTGAAGCGGGAGTTAATTGCTACTCCTTATGTCGCCTCTAGAGATTAGTTTGCTAATATCTTCACTAAAGCATAGTTTCGTGTCCTGCTTTTGTTGCTGGTTGTTCCAAGCTGGGCATGGGTGACCTATATGCTCTAGTTTGAGGGGGAGTGTCAAGTTACTTAAGTGATATTAGAGATTATTCTCCGGTTTTTTTATTTTCTTTACATAAGGTATTATGGTCAAGTACAATTTATTGTCAATATAATGACAGAGTAGGGTTTTTTGTTTAAAAAAAAAAACAGAGAACTCCTAGTTGAATTATTATTATCTGTTTTCTTCCTCTCTTCTTCTCCTTTCTTGGCTATTTACGGCAGATTCTCTAATCAGCTTTGTGACATATTTATTTAAAACACTTAAATCAAATTGAACTTTCCAATAAAATAAGATGCCACCTCCTAACCCTGAGAAGGGGGCATGCATATCGATTAAAGGGCCTTGGCCCATCTACTGGTCCAACTGATCAAGAACATTTCACCATTTATCTTTTTCTGAATGAGATAACTATTACCTATTGTGTCAACCATTAGTTCTTCCGCATAGATAATTAATCCAATAGGCAGGTTTATGTCCAGTATGTGTGGACAAAAGTAGAAACGTGACTTCAAACGACGAATGAAGGTGAACAAAGGTGAAAGTTATGTGGTGAAAAGTGTAAGAAAAACTGACCAGAAGATCCCAGTCATCTCTGCGAAGCTCTTCATCTAAATGTCGTGAAACGTTTTGATCTACTTGAACAGTATCTTTAACCTGTAGTCAAATAAGCAGAAGACTATGATTAAATCACCATAAGAACATATACCCTAAACCATAGGAACAACAATTATCAGTAAAAAAAAAAACCACTCACAAAAAAACTGCCCACTCCATCGTGCCTAATAAATGATCCTGGAAATAACTTAAGCCATGTGTCATCGCCATGCATGACCATCCTCCTGCCAGTCCGAAAGAATTGACCTACCGTGCAAGAAGTATACAAGTCAAGTGCATTATAAAATCTAAATAGTGCAAGAGGCCATCACAATAGCTTAAAATTTTAGAAAAGTTGGTGGCGGTCTCACAAAATTTACAGGGCATCAAGGCAAAGGGTTCTAAATTTCCAATTATATATTTCCACTCTTAGATCTTACGTCAAAGCCCAACCTACGCATGGGTGGGACTGCAACGACATTTGCATATTAAATCATGTTATCATCTGAACAGTTTATCCATTTACAGCAGTTGAAATGGTCCACCAAATTTCACAATGTGTACAAATCCACAAGATCACTTTCTAGAATTACAATCTGACTTCACCAACCAATAATATTATCATCTTGCAAAGCTTGTGTATTAAAGTTGAATGCCACGTCCAGAAATCCCCCAATTGCCCCAGATACCATAGCCTGGAATTGCATAAACTTAGGGCGTTAATGAGAAGGGGAAAAGTCAACCTAAAACGTAGAAGTGGCCCAAAGTAACAACCTTCAGGCGTGGCATTGTAACAGTAGGAGGTGCAGCCTTTGCATGGTATCCAACTGCAAACCCATTTGCTAATAACGACTGAGTATAAGGCATAGCTTCAACAAAAGCGTCTCTTGGAGGCTTATCATCCCTTCCGAGCACAAATTCTGCTGGAAGACCATCAATAACCTAAACTGACATGGTTGCAGTGGATAGCTAGTACTTACTATTAAGTTACGTACATATCGGAATATAAAGATCCAATGCCAATCCTCAATCAGCATATATCTCAAGTATGAGAAAGATTACATACCATTAGGATTAGCCGCTCAAACGGAGAACTGATCTCAGATAATTCCTAGAATAAAAAAAAGCATCTTCGAAATCAACAAAATCCAGCCGTGCCTTGCGGTTCCTCCGAAGCAGAGGAGGGCCCACAAATCACCATCTCAAAACAGGGGGTACCGTTAGCGAACCTGATACAGTCGCTTGAGCTTTTCAGGAGGCAATGCCGCCCCCGTGTCGTTTCCAATGCCGTCGGGCCATGGCGCACGGAAGCTCTCCGGTCCACTGACGATGCGGAAGGCGAAACCAAAAAAGGACGGACGAGGAGAAAAAAAGTACACAAAAATGCAGAATGAGTCCTCGCATCCAGATCATCTTGAACCTCAAATCGACCGTAAGTGACATTACTGCGAATCTCCGGTGCCTAGGAACGTACCTGACACCAGAGAGAGCCGGTTTGGTGGGGAAGAAGCCGAAGATGAAGAGGGAGAGGCCGAGGGATTGGAGGAGGACCGCAGCTATGGTGATTGCGGCGAATCTGGAGCATGTAATCGAAGAAGTATACATTCCCGCTCAATCTCTCTCTCTCTCTCTCTCTCTCTCTCTCTCTCTCTCGCGGATTTCCTCATACAGATCCAGAGGAGGAAGATGACCGACTGCAACGAGTGTGAACCTCCGTTAGGCCCTGCTGCGCCTCCGAGAGTTTAAGTGTGGGTTTAGGAAAATATTTGTCATTAAAATCATTTTTAGAAGAAAAGAGTTAGTAATTATTTATTTTATGCTTTAGGGAAAGGAAGGAAAATTTTGATTTTTTTTTCCGTCTAAACTTGTTATTTTTAGTTTATGAAAAAAATTCTATAAATCGATTAATTTTTCATCATTCGATTACCAAAAAAGTCGGAAAAAAATTCCTGCGAATGGACTATAAATAAAGGGGGAATATCATTTCTGGAAAAAAAAAATGTAAAATATCATTGTTAGGTGCACTAAATAATGAAACAATTCCGTGTGTCAATAAAATTAAGGGGACAACATGATAAATTATTGAATTTTTGACTTTTTCTTAATCGACTATCTCAATTTTATTGTTGACTTTCATTTCGAATTTTCATAGGTGGATCAATTTCATACCTCCGTCGAAATTATAGACGACAAATGCTTAAACGAACGCTGACATCTCTGCATAGCTATGATCATCTTAGTTGATATTGTCTCTTTTGTCATCGTCCAACTCCAAAATGAAGATAAGACGATTTTAGCTAAAGGAGAAGAGCCACATCGCCCATTGTACTTGACTTTTGTCGAGTAAGCAAGTCATTTCAACACAGTCGCATGGCATGGCAACTTATGTTACCAATAACTCACATTGAGCCAATTTTAGAAAGTCGAGATACTTGATTGGACAAATATGAAATTTGGATACTCTAAGGCAAAAGTTCAAGTACTTACGGTCTCTAGGGATGAGCATGATTCCAGGGTAGAACCTGGAATCTGAAGAACCGGACCGATGGAACCGGTCAGTTCCAAGTTCCAAGATATGGAGGATAGGTTCCAGGTTCCAAAAATTATGGAACCTGTTCTGACGGGTAGGTTCCAGGTTCCAAAATTTAGGGAACCTGTTCTGACGAGTAAGTTCCAGGTTCTAGGTAGATGGAACCTGAACCCTAGATCAAGTTTTTATATTTTTTCTTGGTATATATGTCTTTGCGTCATCCTGCGGTATTCCATAATATCCAATGCTGAGTGTGTAATATAGAATCACTTTATCATTAAGACTTTTATTTTGTCAATGTTTCATATTTTTTCGTCTCTAAATATGAGTTGTGATTAGTGAATTTTAACGGTTGATGATGGTTATTAAATGTGATTATTCACTGTAATCTTTGAACTAATAATACATGTGAAACCTGGGTAGAACCTGAAGCCGACCTTGAAACCTGTGAAAGGGTAAGTTCTAGGTTCCAAGATATGCAGGATAGGTTTCAGGTTCCACAAAATGAAGAACATGTATAGACGAGTAGGTTCCAGGCTCCAAGTAAAACCTGTACGGAACCTGGAACCGCTCACCCCTAACGGTCTCATTGCTCCTAAGATTAACCAATTGCCGTTGAATTTCAAACAAAATGGGTAAAAAACACAATAACGTTAGGCAACTATGACTCTATTTATTTTGCGAAAAACAAATAATTTGAAAATTACTTTTTTAAAAAATATCACGTCACTTATAAGTACAAATGAAAAAAAAATACGATCACCATTTACGTAAATATTCGGGCACTAATTATTATCGATAATGAAAATATTTTTCATTGACTAATTATTTTACATTATACATATGACCATTTTCTGAAAATATTTTTCAAATTAATCATTTTTCGCAAAACATAAGTAGCCTAATTGTCTCAATCATTAGTAACGAAATGATAATATTACCATCATTAACTACTTTAATATTTTACTAATAGGTCCGATTAGTTGGCCGTAAGTTACCCATCAAACTGTCAACCACCACTTTCAAGCTCTTAGATTTCACAAGAATTACAACTTCTAAACAACAAAGTCGAAGATCAAACACTTCTTGCATTTTATGGGACCGATCCCTATGATTCGGCATACTATGAAACAGCTGCTTAGGTCGCATAATTATCGCTCCGACCAATCCCCCCAAGAATCGAGCTATACAATAATCTCATCTTTACATTGAAGAAGCCATCAGCTCAGCCCCCGAGAAAATTACAATACCTACAGTTTCTAGCACACTTCTGCTCACCACTCAGAACCCACCAAAAACTGATAGAAGCTTATAACCCCGAGAAAGGACAAGTGAACAGAAGAAAAATCTCCCCGTCAAGCTTACAGCGAGGAAGTGGAATACATAAGGGAACGCTGACTTCAAGGTCTCACGTCCTTCAACACACCGCCCTTCTCCAACTCGACCACTAGATCCCTAAGCGATGGCACCTTCATGGCCAAGGTCCTGTACAGCCTGGAGTACCGGGCACGGGTCCCATCTGCCGTCCGGGCAAGGGCGAGCAAGCTTAGAGCCTCGGGTAGTTGGGAGAAGAGCTGTTTCATCTCCTCCAAGCTCAAATTTTCCAGAACAGATGGCCGGGGAACCACCTTCACGATTTCACCGCCTTTGGGTTCCTGAACATGGGCATCTGCTTTGATAACCAGCTCTGAGTTAGAGTTGGCTCCACATTTGATGATGAATGGAGTCGTTGAGCCTGTGTTGAACTGCAGGACGTTCCACTGAGCCACTTCCGTGTCTACCCCAGTCCCTGAATCTGCAGGTCTGGAAGCATGCGACTGTTCATCTTCTTCAGGAATCAACTGCAGCAGCACAACCAAAGAATAAATGACCCAGTAAAAACATAAAAACAACATGCTTCTATTGAGTCGTATCAATGAGGAGGTGCAAATCCTTATCGAATTCCTGTTGCTTATTTTTGTCTTTCTGAATACTTCTTTCAGGAATAGTTGACAACAATTAGGGGATTACCACGTGATAGAAGTCTAGAACGAGGGTAACTATCCCTGCATCAAAGATTAAGTTCCAAAGCAAGGTCTTAGGAAGCATGAAGGTCTCCACGACGTCTCAACCAAACACTAGACCATCAGAAAGTTCTTCATCAAAACCTTGTGATCTGATCCTTAGCCAAGGACTATGCGGTTATTGTTATGCAGATCTATAGGACATTACCCAAATCATCCAACATTTTACTTACTGATCTAATTATCCTAAATACTAACAATCATTGTCAGGTTTATTAGATCATGCATGGTTCTTAGCAGATATGGTATAGATTTGCATGAATTCCACTGTAACCGAAAAAGGAATCTGCCAGGTTTAGGGTTTTTTGAAGGTTGCCAAACCTCGACAGCACTACGGGCATCAGAGATTTGTTTTTGGGCACAAGGATGATCAATGTCGAGGAGGGAAGGCATCCGCTCTGCAAGTTCATCCAGAGATGCTAGCATTGCTGCCTTCTTACTTCTGCTCAAGGTGTTGACGGATGATTGTCTCGTTATATCCTGCTCAAAATCAACCAGCCTCCTTACTTTGTACATAGACTAGACACACACAATGAGAAATAAGTACAAAGAACAGTTTAAAACCTTGACTTGCTTCAATATGCCATCAAGAGAAATAAGAGATGCTAATCTTGCATCTTCAGCAGCAGTGGAAGGATTGTGAATGGGTGAACCACCAACTTCCAATGTTAATAGGACCGCATCACTTCTCATTTGTTGCAAAATCTGATTTTGTTAGAAACAGAAGGAGCAAAAAGAAAGAACTAAGTCAATCAAGTCAAAGCATCCAAGGATAAAGTTTAATACAGATGTGACAACCATTAAGGCTGAGAATATCATCCAAGGAAAGAACACGACAGCCTGTAGGCTAGGAAAGGACAGAAAAAGAGACGTGTGACAATTTAAGCAAATTGTATCGGAAGGGTATTTTGGGTGTTAAGCAAAAAGAAAATGTGCATTTGCAGCCAGAAAGGGACAGGAAATAGCCCCGCCAATTAAGAAATCATAAACATCACTTAATCCTCCTGATAATCAGCTAGAAATTAGATAAAACATCATCCAACTGTTCTATTCTCGATTAATGGTGTGCAATATTATCAAACCAAAGTGTAATCTTAAATCAGCAAATTTTCAAATTGTGTTTTGGAAAGTTTTTATACTACTAAGCCAATATAGATAACTTCAAACCTAGCCACGGAAACACCCTAAGTTTCTAAGCATTGGAAATATTTACATATGAATGTACGTCACTTTTTAGATAACTGCTATTCAAGGGTTCATATATCCGTTCATAATCATGTAAATTAGTATAAATAGGCCCAAGTAGCGGTGATATGGAAGAGAGCAGCACCTTTCTTCTCTTATGATCAACAGATTCAAGAGCTGAACGAAGCTTTGCTACGTGTGCCAAGTCTTCTGCCTCTTCTGTCGCCAAGGTTCCGGCAATATCCTGATGTATGCCATGGAAATTAGTATCATCATAATAATAAAGATAACCAGTTATTGGTAAGTATAAGTTCCGTTAGACTAGCCAGTCGTGGCGAGTTTTGTTCTTTCCAGAATTGGTCTACTCTCCTTATAAAGTAACTGATCATTCGTTTAAGTTTCATATCCTTCAAGGGGTGGCTTATAGGAAGGTATCCTTGCCTCACATGGGCACCCCGACCGCATCCCTGATGCTTAGCAATTCATGCATCTAAACACAACTAATGTTTCTCAGGAGCTACAACACATGCATAATAAGAGGGGAAAAAAGAAAAACACAGCCGCCCATCAAAGGTCAATCCCTAAAATCGCCAGACAATTGCAGTCATTTGTTCAAAATTATGGAAAGTACACTGCAGTGACATGATTGATGCATCCAATTGATAAAGTCGACCTACCTTCAGGTGCTGTAATTGAGAAGTATAGACTCTCTTAGTATACTCTGATAGAAGCTGACCGAGAGCATCTGTGTTGGGAGGCACAGCAGCGCCAAGTCCAGCCATCCAACCGTCCATAATGGCAGTGGAGAGAAGTTCTAACTGACCAGCTGTTCCTCCCATTGCATCATCTCCGGTCACAGAGAGGAACTCAAAGTTCTCTGCAAGCCAAGATCTAATCTGCCGCTGCAGCTCACCAGCTGGAGTATGCACAAAAAGGGCAGCAAGGGACTTATTTCCAATAGAAAAGCTTTTAGCCTCTTCAGTTATTTCTCTGAGTTTTCCTCCGGTGACATGTTGCCTCCAAGTTTCCTAAAAAAGGTGTTATAGCATTCGGTTAAAAAGTGAAAGTCGATATAGTGAGAAGTCATAACTAATATCCCAGATAATAACCAACTATAGGAATAAATATGAGCAAAAAGCTCACTATATAAAGTTAAATGGGGCCAGAATGAAGATGCCCTTTGACCTAATTCCATTCTTATCGTCAGTTTCTCTTTTGTTTTAGATTGGTGGCAGGTGTATCTTTCACATCTTTCAAAAGACTATCAACACTTAAAGAACAGCACGAACCTGATCAATACCTCGAAGCTTTAAAACAACTGAAGAAAACTTAGACTTTTTCTCAGGCTTTATGTTGACTTTGAAGCCCTGGATCTGCTCATCAACATACCGTACAGGTGATCTCCCGGGGCTGTTACCTCGGCTAGAGCTTCTACTCCGTCCAGAAGTTGCTTTTTCTAAGAAGCAATCAACTGGCAAAACCTACAGTGTAAAGAGTGAAAACAAGCACCAGGGGTTAAATGAAATGTTTGTTCAGATATATAAAAATCCAGATAACATGCATATTATATAATGCTGACAGCGGAAATTGGAGCCTAAAGGAGGTATCAGAAATTGTTACCTTGATAGACTGCAGCTCTGGTGATCTAGCAAGCAAAGACCGAATATACAATATCCTGACACGTGAGACAAGCATGGTATCCATAACTCTCTTTGGTTCCATTTTACGAATAAACGTAAAAACAGCATCTCTAATTTCAGCAAGAATCTCATGCTCTCTGGAAGCACCTGCCTTGATGACAGCAGCCAAAACCTGCACTACCATAATATTGGCAATTAACTATGATATATTTTAAGAAAGTTCACCATTATCGACAGAAATACGAAATTATGCTGAATGGAGTAAATACTAAATTAGATGAACAACATGTCATAAACAGCCACAGTATCTTTCTATTTTTGAAACATCCGTTCACCAGCATGCTGTAATTCTTTCTAAAGTAGTAATATATATATATATATATATATATATAAATATATATATCATTCGAGCCCAAATTTGTGGAGACCGGAAATTGTATATATGTGAAGTATACTGTACTAGCAATTACTTCTTTTTAGCTTTTGCTCATACTTCTGTTTTTAGCATTTGAGCTTTAGTATTATTCAATATTGAACACATCAAATGTTTAAAGACACATAATAGGCATTTAGATTCATTTGAAGTCATGTAGAATCATTTAAAAATTACAAAAAACGTACTGTTCAGAAGAGAAAACCAAAAGATACATTTTGATCTCCAACAAAATGAACGAAAACACTCAATAATAAATGCAGATGAACAATTTTGAGATAAAATTAGAAGATAAAGTCACTAACTATTACCAATCACTATTTTTCTTTACCAAAGACAAAGCCTACTAATTGTCAATGATCCGACCACGAAACAACTACCCACAAAAAGATAAAAACATTATACATGTGGAATGACAAACCAGTGATGAAAGATTCATCAGAGGCTTTTTTACTTTCCACTTAATGAACACATGATTAAGTCGTCATAACTAAGCACATGATTAAGCCCTCATTAGAAAATAAAGTAACAAACAATTACCAATCACTATTTTTCTTTACCAAAGACAAAGCACACCAATTGACAATGATTCAACCACGAAACGACTACCTACAAAAAGATAAAAACTTCATACATGTTGAATAACAAACTGTGATGAAAGATTCATCAGGAGCTTTTTTCCTTTCCACTTAATGAGCACATGATTAAGCCCTCATTATTTTTCAAATGCACGGGAATATCATTAAGTAAGCATACCAACATCAAAAGCTTGTTTGCTCCATCAGAAATGGCAGCAAGGCTGTCATACTGGTCCGGATCAAAGTCATTCAATGCCGCAGTCAGGTATTCTCCTGCTGGCGTAGTTTTAACTTTCTCAGAACTTGTTTTGACCAGAGCAACTGAACTGGCAGACTTTTCAGCAGTTAATGGCGAAGGAGCAACATCCAGAGTACGTCCAACATTGTTGTTATTTGTCCTGGAAAACCCACAATGGAAGAATGGACAATGTGTAACATGCTGTAGGCTAGAATAACACAAAGCAAGGTTCATCTCAGAAACATACCGAGATGGCATATTTGCTGTTCCTTTTGATAATGGACTCGATATCTAAAAAGATTGACAAGCATGTTAGAAATCTGAAAAGTACCCTTAACAAGGGAGACAACAAGTAAACTAAAGAGCACCTTCCATAGTCACCCAAAAATATAGAAAAGTTTAGCCAATGGAGTGGAGTTAGCAGACAAGTCAAATGCCATTCACTTTAGCCCGGTTGAAGAGGCCAAGTTGATTCTTAGTCAGCAAGGATGAACTCAAATGAATTTTTACTGCATCTCCAAGGTTTCATCCAAACAAATTTTAATTTGCCCAAACATATTATCTGCCAAATTCATTGTCGGTGCAGCTCTAACCTAAAGATGACCCGAATATACACCTCGTCACATGACCCAAGTTATACTCCCCTAACTCATAAATTGGACCATGCAGATGGCTATACAAAGGATTAAGGATGTCTTGAACTACCATGAGAAGATTATAGTCTCACAAGTAGTTTTATTAAAACCATGAACTCTCAATCTATCGAACTGACACCAGGTAAGACTTGACCTTCTCCTATGTGTGCATGTGGACCCTGAGTTACCAAAGCACTGTGCGAAGCACGGGCCAACAACGCAAAAGCCGAAGCTCCGGTGACTCACCCTGAGCACAGGTCACGACTATATGAGCCTACCCAGAAGTAGCCAACCACAGCTGACTTGGAGTTTACACTCCCCTACGCAACCCCTCTAATTGCCACCATATCTTTTTGTTCCCTAGTGACAGGGAATACCCTTTATTTGCTTTATGTCTGAAGCATCCCGAGGTCCGGGCGAAGCCTAAGATGAAGTAGTTTAAGGACTTACTCAGGTCTACTCCTATCTACGCATGTGGACCCCCAGAAATTTTTTACATTCTGCATAGAGAACGGAAAACATTATCTCGAACTGGAGAGAGCAAAAAAATTGTCAATTGATGCAAATGACCATATGTGTGCTGCAATAAATTCCATATCATTAGCTTCTGCAAGTATCTTTTCATCCATCACATCTGCCAGTTCAGCACCCATGAGAACTCTACAACTTACAAACAGCGGGTTATAACATAGATCTCATCTCATCACAATGAAATGCGGCTGAAAGCAGAAGGTGCAAACGACTATAAGCAAACCCACTGACTTGCACTGCAAATTATTAACTGATAACTGAGGCAGTGAAGATTGGGCACAACTGTGCTACTCCAATACAAAGTCCGAACAACTGCAGCTCCACTCAAGCCCCAGGTGGGACCTCACAGTGGTCTACAGCTGCTATGCAACCCGAGAGGCATTGCAGCTCTCAAAAAGAGTCAAGGAAGAGGATAACAAGAGCAATAGTCATAGATATGAACTGAATACAGCACTCAAAGAAACTGAGGTACTACAGTTTTTTCCCCTGCATCATGGCACTGCTAGGTAAATTATAGTACTAACAGGAATAAGATTTTACCTGGGGTGAACTGGTCAATGAAGCTTTTTCCGTGAGTCTATCGAACAGTTTCTCATTTTCCTCATGCAATCTCTGCAAAAGGAATTTTCCTTATTACAAGCATCAAGTCTTATATACATCCAGATAGAGACTGCATATACACCATGATTTATGAGAAATCAATTGCGTATGAAAGTGTTCTAAATTTGCCCATTATGAAACAACAATTTTCCCAACATATTGCCCACATAAAATTTAGACGTGTTGCAAACAAAGAAGCTCAATGTTTGGCAAACACAGTCACAGCTATCAAACTACACATGCATATACAAAACAAACAGATCATTTCAAAAATATGATGATCACCTCAAGCCAAAGGGTCCACAAGATCAACTTATGCTTTTATGTTAGTTTCCAACAATAACAACTGATCTGCTTCGGTGCTGTTCTATTGACATAGAAATTATTCCATATAGAATTGTCACAGCTGCTCCTTTTGCCAAAGAAAATATAGTCATGATATTTCATGCTTTTATAAAGTAATTTGGATATGTTACACTCACTAGCACTCAAAACCACTAGCCCTGGTTCTGATTTCAGATTCTATTGGTTGTTAGTATGTTCCTAGTCAATATGTGAGCAACACAACCATAATGACCAATCTCACGACACCTCCATCCCCACCGAAATGAATAAAATAAAAAGTACAGAAAGTACTAACGAAAGAGAAGAAAGGTAAACAGCGTAACTCCTTGAATGACTGCCTGGCACATCATGGCAGAGAAAACCACCAATTGAACAGGCTGTCAACCTTAAAATAAAAAAGAAAAGGCAAAATACCAAAAAAATCCTTTCCTGGTGGGGTATTTTTCATGGATAATAATTGAAAGAATTACAGGATGAACATTAAGCAATTAGGCATGTAGGTACACCTAGTAATTGTCACTTCAGATCACCAGAAAGTAACACCTAATACAGGAGCAAAGACCATGAATTTTTCTCTTTTCTCGTGTGCGCACGAGGGAAGGAGACAGTATTTGGAGGCAGGGTAAGAAAAAACGGAAACTTAGCATACAGAATCAATCATACAACAGAATAACCATGTGAATGAGTATACCTCAATTAATGCATCACGTTTTTTTAGCTCTTCTTCAAGTTTCTTGGTCACCATTGAAGAATCCATTGTATCACTAATAGCTTTCGGAAGTGATTGTACTTCAAGGCCTGAATCTACACCAGATTTTGACTTAGCTTCACTTGACTGAAGGGCTTGATGATCAAGACTTCTTATCTTGACCTGCATTATGAAAATAACGGCCAGAAAAATCACATTACAAGAGTTGCATTTAACCTGGAAGCAGATGTCAAATCACATATCTGACTTTCTCATATTGGATGACCATAAACCCAAAGCATTGCCACAGAGAAGAAGTGCAGCATGTATATATTTTTCTACATCTAAGTGAAGTTACACACTAATTACACCAAGGAGGAGGGACAACAATTCATGGTAGGAAAAGAAGATACAAAAACTAGTTTCCAATTAATTTGGATGCACTATCCCTCGTTAAAAAAGTAACTGACCAGGTAACATATAACACAGATAGGGCATAAAGATCATGACATAAAAATGAAAAGCAACCAATGCACATAACAGATACAAATCGTCTAATGCATTCCCTGTATTATGTTATTGCAGCAGAACTATGTACCAAACTGAGCTACATACAAACACCCTCATGCACTTTTGTGGATGCTGAGACAGCATTAGCCCACAGACATGTACACCAATCAGAAAGCATGGGCACACAAGCACATGCTCCCACTTAAAGGGGCACAAAGATCACATGCAGACACCAACATCTATGTACTTCAACAAAACATTGGAGCCATATCAATTGTCTCCCATCTATTACAAACTAATATTATATCAACTTTTTCCAGTAATATTTGGTGGTTTATATTACAGAAATAAGGCGATCATCAAATCTTTCCAGAGAAACTATAACCATAAAAAGCATGTTTCAAGAGTTCCAAGACGCAAATCCCAAGAGTCCAAGATCCATAAAAGAACGGCAAAGCATATGATCAACTTAGTGTTGAAATAGATGAAAAAGCACATGCTGAAAAGCATTAAGTTTCAAAAGACGAACTTGCAAAGACTGAATAGTTGAATCTTGCTGCTGTATCTGCAGCTTCTGATCCTGCTCCAGCTGTACCAGTTGAGCAATTTGATTCCTGAGCTGTGCATTCTGCTCCTTCTCAATCTTATGCTTATCTTCCAGCATTATGTTCTCAGACTGCATAGAAAAGTTATGATTTCAGTATATAACCACACATGGAAATAAATTTGAAATTAAAACATGACATTTTCCTGGATTTATATTGAACTGCTCATGCACATACTACGGATGAGGAAAAAGTTAATTACAGGCGTTAACATAATTGAATACTTCCCAGAAACTTTACCATAACTAAAAAGTTTGATAAAAATTTCACACTACAACACTCATTGGAAATCTATTGCAGCACTGCACAGCAATCCATCATCAATAGTTCACAGAGGATAAAAGTTGCAGGAAATAAGAGAAATCCCTCATACACTTGCATTAAAATGGTCATCGACTAATACAATATATTTGTGCAAAGAATGATGTGGACGGAGAACAATATGTCTACCAACCATTAGCATCCATTGAACTAATATTACAGGAGTGCTCTTGGGAGAATAGTAGTTAATTCCCTTGGGGAAAGGTGGTCATTCGGAGGACAACCACATGAAAATCTTCCAACCAACCAGGTCATTTGTTCAAAGAGGTTGCTAAAATAAATCTGGTACACATTTTCCTCAGAGAAGCCAGCATTGATCAGAAGTGCAAATAACATATATATCAACCGAAGTAATTGATCAATCATACAAGTTACACACACAACTTGGAGAAATGCCAATATGAAGTTGCACACCTTCAAATCTGACTGCAGAGTATAGGAAACCTTCCATGCCTTCTGAACTTCATTAAAAAGGAGGACACATTGATCATTTGCATCTTTCAATGCTTGTTTTAGTCCCAAAACCTCTTGTTTAACATCTTGTAATTCTCTCTCTTTTTCATACAACTCCTTCCTTGCATCATTTGCCTAAAAAAGATAAAGACACCCATCTGCAAAAATTCAGTGCTTTTTCCTCTTTTTGATGACAAAACAATGGAAAAATGTTATTGCAGGGTCCCAAAATTCTGTATTAAAGTGCTTTTACATTCTTTTAGGATAACAAAATATCGAACATATCACATCACAGGGGACAAGCTGAAAAGAGTATACTCGTGATAACTAGAAATTTAACAAAAATTCACTAGGCAATTATTCAGGCAACAGGAGACCAAAAGGTGAAGTCATGGACACCTTCTCATGTCCACTAAAATCAAAAAGCTTTTAAGGGGAGAAGCAAACAAAGTTTTCTAAAGTGGGTTCGTGCCCACAGACCAAAGACACTAGTTCAACCAAAAATCCCAAATAAGGTTCAATCTACCAGGGAATACAGAACATACAACGTCCCGCCATTTCTTTATCGTATCTCTGTTTCCAAGGCTTAACATAGCATTTCGTGCTCTGGAAGCAAAATTAAGGGATGATGACGTCTCCGATACATTTGATGCATCAGGAGACACATTAACAATCAGCAGAGTCTTGGAGCTTCCGCCTGTAGAGACATTTACCAGAAGGAAAAGAACAAGCCATCAGAAATTAATGTTTGCCACCGGAAAGTTTCTTTGCACAAATGTTTTAATAGAGACTCGAGGAAAAGAGAAGGTGCAACCCTCAAATACAATCACAAATTCATTAGCTGCAACAAAAAATACCATAAAAACACTGACAGCATAAGCTCACACGACATTCTAGAATGAATAGTCGATATCTTGTGAATAACAAATTCATAAGTGTCCTTTGGTGCCGTAGGAGTGCTGATGAACTACTGTTTTTTAGGCTCAAATAAAAAAGATGTAGAAAACGGTCATTCTGCAAAGATGAGACACTTCTCCAGAAAACGGTGCAGGTTGTCATGAACACCTATTAGCAGCTAAGAGGACAGCAACATCAATGCAGGTAAGTCAGGAGCTTTTCTAAACAAAACATCTGCTAAACAACACCTAGATTATGCACCACCAAAGCACCAAAGAGTATGTTGATGGAATATCAACATCAACATCAACATCACCTTTATCCCAAACTAGTTGGGGTCGGCGGTCGATGAACCCGAAGTGTAAAGCCTAAAATATACTAAAAAAGCAAAAATATGGGTACTAAAAAGAAAAACAATAATATTAGTAATAATGAAAAATAAAATAAAAGAATAAAAAATATATAAATATATATAAATAAGAAATAAATATAAATATAAATATAGATAAATATAAATGACTAAACAGGGCACTCTGGAACATAGGAAATCCCCCCCTCTATAACGCATATAGCTTTCCTCCACTCCGTCCTAAGATAGATCGTACGCCAATCTATTTCCCACTCCATTAAATCTTGTTTTACTACCCTTCCCCCATATGTTGATGGAATATGACCTAAGATAAAACAAAGGAAAGGCCATCCACAAACTTACTCCATAATATATTAAGGCTAAATATTTCAATGCAAAATGCAGAAAAGTGAAATATTTATTCACTCTACCACATTGTATGAATAGTTTCGTGAGATATTTTGCACCAGATAAATGCCATATCCCTTCCATTTACTCTCTGATCTATTATTCAGCAATTCAACTTCCATTCTCTTCGTCAGGCACTCCAAAGTTCCAAGTTCTTTCTGTCAAAAATTATTAATGTGAAGATGTCAACTACATTTCGCCTTTTTGGTGCCATTAAAAGTAAAAACAGAACTTGTGCTATCATGGTGGGCACAAGCCAGTAGACACACTTGTAATATCCACCACCTTCGGAAAATCCAATCATTATGTATGCAACCAAGAAATTCACTGCCAAAAGGTACCTAGTGAATCAGCAAGTACTCTAGTTAGCGTTGAATTCTCATATGGAATGATATCCTTCTTTGACGACAATGAAGACAAAACATCCCCCAACCTACAAAATGAAAGACAAGTAATATAACATGCTATCAACCAAAAAAAATCAAAATTTTAAATCTCAAAAGTTCATGGAAACATAAGATGTAATGTCTGCACGTTTCCCTTCCACACCAACCCCGTGCCCCAGGACGCTCCAGAATATCAGAGTAATTTATTTACTAGAGAACAGAAGACCATTTTACACATTCAATCTGCAATTAAGATCTGCTTCTACTTAATGATAAAGTGAAGAATCGCAAGATTAGCATTCATAAAGTGATGATTTGGACTTCTTTCATTGACTAAATTATAGTTGAGGACATAGATAGGTCTGAAGCACCAACACATTAATGAATAAAAATGGGGTATAGAAGCCCAACAATTCGAAAGTGCTGGATAATTAGTGTCAGGCAAGATTTTTGTCTTCTGATGTTCATATACAGCTAGAAAGCAAGCACTGGCAGTAACTCATCAAAAGGGGGAAAGAAAGCCAGAAACAGTATTGCAACCACTACTGAAATATTGATATTAACATAAAGCCAACTATAAAGTAATAATATTAAGAATGATAGCGAACAAGTCAATACTTACGCAGAAAGTGACTTCATAACATGTAGAAGTTCTGTCACCCGCTCTCCACTACCATCTTCCACATTCAACCCTTCACTTCCAGCCAAATCAACAAGGGAAAGCTTGCTATACAGGTTTTCTCCAGTAATCAAGTTGTTGTAGGATATATGGATTGTGACAATCCTGATTATGTAACAGGAGAATGAGTCAAACATTATCAACTAAAAACTCAACAATGGGTTGGGATGGAAGGGTTACAGGCCACTAAGTGTGTATCACTTGTATTCAGCTGTGCCAAGTGGAAGGGCCGCCGCTCAATGGATAATTGGATTATGTTTCCCTCTCTTTTTTTTTTATTTCTTTTTTTTATTCCCCTCCATCATTATAAAAATAAAATAAAGGATCCTATCCGAAAATTATTAAGGTTTGGTTCTCCCTGAAAGTAGATGTAACCCACTAGGTTGAGCAGCATCCTCTTCCATGCAATGCCGATAAATAAATTCAGCCCAACAAACTAATCCATGTAATGAGGATAACGCAGCCAAGAGGGGCTTGAAAATCTCATTATCAAAGGTACGCAAAAATGCAGTTACTAACATCTAATTACAGAAAAAATCGCCGTTCATTTCAGAAGCTTGACACCACAATCAATTGAACCTGTTTAAGAGGGGTAATTGATAGCAGTAGAGATTATGGTATATCTGTACTAGTTGCTCAAATTTATTTTTCATTCTTTGTATCCTCATGAATTAATATTGATTCTTTCAAAAAGAATTGCACAGTAATCACCCTTCGGCAAAATGAAGTTTCTAGCTAACATTTTCATCATAATTTATCAAGAAAGCACAAAACCCAGGAAAAACAATGAGAGAGGGTGTATAGAATTCAAACCATACAAGTGAGAAACATTGAATTTTAAAACATCATTTCCTCGACTTTGAAATGCCTCTTTCAGGACCTTCGAAAAATCCAATGGATTGTTGACCTTTTCGTGTGCAAGTTCGACAAAAAATTCCGAAGAGCCCATGCAGATTTTCGATGAATTCCTTCCAGATTCACGCACCAAATCTCGTACCTACATAAAGCATGCGGAAGCACAATCCCATCAAGACTAATCATAGACATTCAGAACACCTGCAGAAACTTGAAGCTATTTTCAGTGAGTAAAAAGAAAAGAAACCTGCTCATTGTGGAGTTCAAAAACTGTGACAGAAAAATCATATCTAGATGTGGCAGTTGCATCTGAATTGGCTAAATCGAAAAGCTCCTCAAAACAACGAGCATATAGACCACGATCATGGCTAGATCCTTCCTGAAAAGCATCCAAAAACACCACCATGTTAACTTCTATATCAGAATTTTGTGGAAAATAAAGCCCTCGTTCAGATAATTATGATTGCCAAATGTCGAACCAATGACAATCAGATCAAATAAACGTGACAACAGAACTTTTAGCTCCTTAAACTTTCAGATCTGCTCCCTTTTCAATGCAATGGGAATAGCGAACAAAATACTTATCTAAAAAGCCATACCTAAATATTTATATACTCAGCTCATATGGAGATGTTATTTGGTGGGAGTGTGTTTGTGAGTGAGAGAGAGAGAGAGAGAGAGAGAGAGAGAGACCATAGTGTGCGTCTTTCCTGAGTTACTTTGTCCATAAGCAAATATTGACACGTTAAATCCATCCAGTGCCGATTGAACCAACGGTTGAACATCACTAAATATCTCAGCTGCACATACACCAGTCCTGCTATAAGATAACAAACATCCAAGCAAACCAGCCGGGTAGCTAGCACATACCAAAAAACCTTCAAATGCTGCCAGTTATCTAACAAAACGAATCATTTTCTAGCTCACCCTGTCCAACATGAGGTCCATATACCCTATCGAATTCATAATCTTTCTTAGGGTTGGCACTAGTCTCATCACCAGTGTTGACACGGATAGTGAGATCATCAGGGAATTCAACAGCAGAAGGGCCTTCCTCTTCAAATAGTGGTCTCGAACGACAGAACACCTTTATGTTTCCTGAAATTAGAGGCATGTTCAAATCTTTATAGAAAAGGAAAATGCCCATAATAAATTTCTGACCAAAATTTTGTACAGCCTCAAAAAAGGAGGATTGGAAATTGAAGAGAAACGCGGTTGAAACAAATTATTATAGTAAGACGAAGAGAGCACACAAAGAAGAGAGACATTCACTATCTTGATTTATTTCTGTGCTTCCATAAAGGATTAACAAATTGAACTATAGTCACTAGGCAACTAACTAACAGATAGCTCAACTTCTAAACCAAACAGTTAATTAATGCGGGTGCACCTCCTGCAATGATAGATGATCTATCCTCCTCACTTAAACACTATTAGTGTAACTTAGATTGACCAATCTGGTGACTGGGCAGTCAATGGTGAATTGCTAATGTGAAAGGAATCCAAATGAAAATTATGTCACTGGTGACTGGACTCATGTCTGAAAATCGCACCTCTTAGGAGTCCTACCATTACTTTAATCCAAGAGATTCAATTTCTTCGTAACCATCAACCAAAGTACCAAAACCGATCCTCCAGAGGAGAAGGAAGAAAATGCACAAAGTAAAAATCATTTTCATGATTGATATCTAGTCTTCATGTACAGATTAATGAATGTCAAAAGTTTTTTTTTTTTTCAGACTAATAACTGATCAACAAAAATACATCACACAAACTGATAGCTAACTGCGCAATCTCAAGTTGATCTGCGCTCCATGACAAACTCTATCAGTTGTAATCCAGCTTGAGCTTGTTAAAATCAAGTTTTCTCCTCCTATACACACTGCAAAATTGTCTTACAAGTAAGCTATCTCTATTCATCCATCCGACAGGACATCATCCCAAAATTAGTTGCAAATGCCAACTAGACATTTTCTGAATATTGGCTCATGTATCCAAGTACTCCTGCCCACATTCTGCGTGTGGAAAGTGAGAGAACTCGATTTAGAAAGGAAAAAATGACCTTTGGATGTCAACAAGTCATTGAACAACTTCTTCTTCTCACTAACAAGCGGCGCTATCCTAGCCTCGCCTTCAAGGGCAACTTGATCTGATACAGACACACAACCAGTCAAAACCAAAAAGAGAGAGAGAAAAGCAAACAAACGTCAAGATGAAGCAGAGGCCGCAACCTCACCTAGTTTCCTCGTCTTGTCAGCGAGAACGCCCAGGTAGCGCGTGACTCGATCGAGCTTCACGTTGGAATACTCCTGCAGCTCACTCGCCTCTTGTCTCAACTCCAAGTAATCCTGCCTCGCAAGCTGCCGCGGAAAGTGCTCTGTCAAGCTCATCAGCAACAAGAAGGAAGGAACCGGGCCAAGACAAGAAGAATTCCACATCTAGACTGGACTAAAACATGCAACCTCCCACTCAATCGGAGAGAAAACAGAGCGAGACAATCGGAGCATTTCAAAAACCTGGACATTGTCCTTGAGCCGCTGCACCTTGGACGCCAGCGCGTGCTGCGAGAGCGAGGAGGCGGCGATCGAGTGCCGCCGGACGAGAGGAGCGCTCGGCCTCTGCTGTTCCTCGGCGTCGAACGACGACGACTTCCGCGGCTCGAAGCCGCTCACCTCCCACTTCCAGCGGTTGCTCCGCGGGTCCGACATTGCCACGCCTGCGACCGAAACCTATCGACCGAGCCGAGACGATGACTCCGCGAGAACGCTTCTCTCTCTACGCGCACAGAGAGAGAGGGGCAGGCAGAGAGCGAGAGAGAGAGAGAATCGGCTAATCCTCTTCTTCTTTCTTCTTTCTCCTCAGAGCTCCTCCATTACTACTGGGTCACGAGAAGCTTTTTCGTTCGCCCCCCGGCCAAACCCATAAATGGGAGGTGGTGGTGCGGCCGAGGACGATGCGACGTCGTCTCTCATGCCTACGATTTTCTTTATATTAAATAAAAACGAATTAAAAAAAAAAGATTAATAATGCGGGGCACTCTTTTTTGCTTCGGGGCTCCGCGAGTCCGCGCCACTCCAAGCATTCGTCATTATTACCTTTTTCTGACCCGACCCGATTAATCAATTTTTCGCTTTTATTTTTTTTTTAAATTGGGGAGAGAGCAAATGGAATTTGATTTTTAAAGATAACGCGCGCGGGTGAGGAATTGGATTGCTTCATTCCTCAGTTTCCTGAAAATGTGTGGTGGCTTTTCGTGGATGACCTGGCACAAGCTCAGTCGGGGAATGAGTTGGCCGACCTTTGATCGCCCCAAAAAAGAAGGCAGAATGCTAAAGTACATTATAATGTTTTTGCATAATTCAAATAGGAGGTTATAACTCGACGAAAAATGCATTTAGTCTAAATTAATTTTATGATTACAAATAATCCAAATTGGTTTGCCTGCGACAGATTCACCTCAAATTAACTTCTTGATCACCAAAAAAAACCAAATCGGTGAGTATGCGACTAATTTACCCTTCGTTAGTTTTCGTAAAATCGAGTCAATACCAAGAAGAAACCTTAGACTAACCTTTGTCGGTTTCTACAAAATTAGGTTAATATCAATAAAAACCTCAAATTAATACAACCGTAACAAACGAAAGGTAAAAATCTCGAATTGATACATCTGTCAACTGCCACATGTCCTTTAACTTAGCAATTTGACAATAAAATTTAACGAAAAGTAAATTTTATCACATGTGTAACAATTTTGGGCTTTTGATAGTCAAAAAATTAGTTTGAGATGAATTTGTTATAAGCGTACCAGGTACACTGTGACAAATTCACCAAAACTATTTTTTCAATCGTCAAAAACTTTAAATTGATATATTTATGATAAATTTACCCTAAAATAGCTATTTTGGCTACCAAAAACCCTAAATTGATACATATTAACAAATTTACCATTTGTTAATCTTCGTTAAATTGGATTGATATAGCGAAAACCCCGAAACATATTAACATGTATATTTGACGATTGCCACATGTCATCCAACTCGGCAATTTAACCATAAAATTTAACAGAAACTAACTTAGGGTAAATTTATCACATATCTACAGGTTTATGGCAAATTTGTTAAAGGTGTACCAATTTAAGATTTTTTGTGGTAAAAAAATTACTTGGGATAAATTTTTCACAAATGTACCAGTTTATGATTTTTAACGGTACTAACCCAAAATATAAAATGGTGCGTTTATTTTGCCAAAAACTCTGTGATAAAGAAATATAGTTTTTAGACGCAAATCATTTTTCATGTTCCATTGGAAAAGCGATTTTCTTCTTGCTAGGATGGAAAGTTGTATTCCCTGATCTAAGCTTGTAAAAACATTTTTCGTACATCAATTAATTTCCCTCATCCAAACACCGAAAAGCCGGAAAAATAATTTTTTCAAAAATAGACTTCCTTTAAATAAATAGACCATAAATTACACTTGCATGATTTGTTCGCGTAAATGCCTGTTTTTCATATGCGATACCGATAATGTTTGATTTGAAAATAGATCTAATTTCTTTAAAAAGCGCAAATTATAAAATCGGTCCCTATTCTAGCCAAACTTTTTTTTGTCTTATAAAAAGCACCAATTTTAACTCGACTTTTCTTTTAAATCCCTCACGAAAGTCACGGACTTAAAATCTCAATTCTGGCTAAAAATTTTCTTATTCTCATCAAAGAGCACTTAAATTTGGCACACATCAAGTCTCAATCCAACGACCACGTCAAAGATGTGATGGAGGTGCCACTACGAATGCACTTGGCAACTTCCGACGGTGTCGACGTAGAAGGATCGGGCGCAATCCGGTGGCTTTCCCCGATTTCGCACATCGCCGATCATTTTTTCCTCGGTTTTCCGCCGTGTTCGGGTCTGGCAAATCGCCTCTGGATAATTCATTTCCTCGGGCGCGCATGATAGCATCTATATCCTCCTATTTTTATATAAAAAAAATATTTTTGTTTCGAGAAACAAGTTTAAAATAGAAATTTATTCAGTAATGCAATTTTATATTTTTATTACGAAGACAAATATTTAACTCAGAAATTGATTTGGAAGAGAAATCAAAAGTAGAAAAAATCTACTTTTTACTCTCTTTTTTCTTGTCACAATTAGAAACAAAAAATGGTGATGCCACCTGCCCTAATTGCTACACATGACTCATCCACATTTAAATTTCATCAATTACTGAGAGGTTTCCCATGCGAATGGGTCCATATTGGAAGCCTGTAAAAGCTTTCACATTTAAGTCAGCAAGTTAGACAATGAAAGTCCAATTACTTCTCTGATTGCATTTTCATGGAAGCTTCAACTTCAAGATAAAGGGAATAACCCCCATCTACCTTCTCGGTTTTTTTTTTTTTCTGTGATGAAAAACTGGAGTCTGTACTCAAGGCACGGGGGATCCTTGACGGATGAATCCACTAGAGATGGATAGGGCAAAAGAAAGGTGATCCGGGATAGATGAATCCCATTCGATCATTCCATTTTTTTTCCCCCTAATTGTGTTGTTTTCAACCCGAATTCATTGAGATTGTAATCCGTTTCTTCCATTCACTTGTGTTTGTGTTTAAGGAGAACACCACGTGAAAGCAAAATTATGGGGCTAGAATTTCAAACGGATTTCTGTTTCAAGAAATAGAATTTTTATGCTGCTGTCAATAGAATTTTTTGATCTAGGAGCAGAAATTTTTTTTGTTATTATCAAAAATGTATTTCGACTTGAACACTCGTCCAGGGATAGTAATATTTCTAATCAGAAATAAGGCCGAGGAAGAGAATTAGGGTCATGTGCGCCCTAAGAATAAAGAGAAGAGAAATTAATCTTCTCTCTGGTTGGATGTAAGAATGTAATGAGAGGAATTTACCATTTTGCACCCGGAATGATGGTAAAACTAGCACTAAGAACGATGAAATGGAATTTTCCATTACCACCGGCCGACGGTGGTGGGGCTAAGCCACGCTGAACATTATGCAGCAGCCAGCATGTCCATGTCTCCTCGAGAAGCATGTGAAATTTCACAAGGTTATAAGACAAGAAAGAATCCGTTTGTTCCATGAAAAATGAATAATTTGAAATAAATTTTTTGAAAAAAAGGAATAATTTATGTCACTTGCAACAATTAATCAATTACAAATGTTTTTACTGTCGACAAAAATATGCCTAGACTTTTTTCATGGATGATGGAATAATTTTCGCCCACTTATTTTTGCAAGCGATCAATTTTTGAAATAATTAGTCAATGAAAATATTTTTCGTTATTGACAATATCTTGTTTAAGCGTTTTGTGAACGATAAGAATAATTTTGATTGATTTGCTTTTATAATCCATACAAGCGAACATTTTTAGGAATTTTTTTAAAAAATATTTATTTATTCCAAAATAAGCGGATTCTAAGGATGCACATGATAACATTTCTAGAAGTTGACTTCTCCTTCAAAAGCATAAATCCGTCTCGTAAAAATTTTTAGTTCTAAAGGAAATTTCTACTTCAAAAGTGAATTTTCACTTCTAAAGTTGTTTTTTCCCCAATTTGAGAAGTTAAAAAAAAATTGCTTCTAAATTTAAGAAATACTTCTTACCTCACACTTTTTTTAATACACTCTCACCCTCTTTTCGATCAGGTCCACCGCCAACTTCCACCACCACCCCTCACCACTGCCCCCCACCACTAAACATTGACTACCATCGACCACAACCACTGCCAATCGCTGATCATCACCGACCACAAACCTCCGCCGATAGCCATCGCTAACTATTGGCCGCCCTTTACCACCAATCGCTGACCACTGCCAACCTCCGCCAACCATTGCCCATCCTCGACCACCACCGCCATAGACCATTGACCTCCGCTAAGCGCTGCCCGTTGCTACCCCCGGTAGACAACCATCAACCATCACCCTGCCCATTGCCACCAACCATCATCGCCAATTATTAACAGCAGCCGACCACCATCGTTGAGTCGCCATCTCTAGTCGCCCGAGTAAAAAATAAATAATAATTTTTAAATTTTTAAAATTAAATAGTATTTTAATAATAAAATATATTTTTAAATTAATTTTAAAATTTTAAAAATAAAGTATAAAATTTTCAGTTGCTAGCAATAATTTTTCATAGAAATTTTTTTGTTAATAATATTTTAAAAGTGGAAAATTTGCAATTTTTACCAAACAAATTTCTCTAATCAGAAATCAACTTATTTAACAAAAGTAAAAAATTAACTTCTGCTTTTGAATAGAAATAGAAAAATCAACTATTAACTAGAAGTTGATCCCTAAAGCAAAAATTTTGCTATACATGCCCTAAATTACTAAAGCCTCCTATTCCTATGAGGTAGTGGTCATGTGCCGTATAGGAAGGTGTCTAAATCTACATTTTAAGTCCTAGCTTCTTATAAAGAAAATTAGACAGAGCAATTCGAATTGCCCAACTTATATCTGCCCTGAAAATATTGTATTTGTCGGCAAACATGGTCAGCACTTAGGCAAAAATAGAAAACTAAATAAATAAATTTAAAAATATCAAAATAAAATTTAAAAATATTAAAATATCATCAAAAAAATGTCCACATCAACGCTGACCATCCAACATGACGCAGCCGATGTCTATATCAATGATTTTTCGATCAAAACTGATCGGATTGATTGAATTGACAAAAAAGCAAAAGATTTATAATTTAATTGACATAATTACAATAAGTTTAGGCTTAATTCCTTGAAAAACCCCCAACTTCAAGTTTAGTCCTAAATTTGTCCCAAAATTTTTTTATATAAAAAAAATGCCAAACTATAGGTCCAATCCAAAATCTACTCCGAAATTTATTTTATTTAAGAGAAAAATCGAAAATTTTTGTTTTATCTCAGATATGCTCCCATTAGCCCCTGTCAAAAAATCGCCATTAATTGTTCCCAATTTTCATATCCTAGAAAGATTTCATTTTGGAAGGTTTCAACAATTTTTATTGGAGTGAATTTATTATCCACATGAAATGCCACATTGGCCCGTAGCTTGCTCATATGAATTTTTTTTTTTTATGGACATGGCAATCCTATGTCAAGTTGGGACTAGACCACGAGGTAGATTTGAGAATAGATTATAAGTTTGTGATTTTTCCCATAAAAAAATCGAGATAGATTTGGGACTTGACTAAAGTCGGGGGATTTTTCTGAGACACAAAAAAGTCCATGGTAGATTTAGGATTTAACCTAAAGCTTGAGATTTTTTAGGGAATCAAAACTTTTTTGGTAATTTTTCCGGAATCATACTTAGGGTTCGTTTATTTTATTGACAACTTTATCACGAGGAAAAATATTTTCCATGATTTTCCCTTTTTTTTTTCTAATTTAATAAAAGCAAATTTCTCTTTACCAGAAAGGGCAAGTCACTTTGCCCCAATTTAAGCTTTTTGTTTTCAAACCATCAAAGCCATTCGCCGTATATCGGTTAGTTTTCCCTCACCCAAATATCGAAAAGTCGAAAAATGCGTTTGGAAAATAGTTTTCTTTTGAACAAACGGATCCTTAGTTTGAAAGAGGATTGTGCATTTAACAATGATGGCATACCTAGATTTTCGGATTAATGAGGAGTCGGAACTAGGACATTGGGAACTCTTCTTTGTTCAACTACCATCGGAGGATTTCGAGGGACACGTTGCATAAGAACATTAGTCAGAGAAACACACGCAGCATGGTAAGAACTAGGGACAATCTAAGGAACCTGTTCTACCTCGTACTTTGGACACTATCCAATAAATAGGTGGAAGGAAGAAGAGACGTCACGGTAGAAATGAAGAAACCAACACTGAAAGAATATGTTAGTAATACGCTTAACCTACATGGGACATAAAAGAGAGAGAGAGCTACTGAACTGAGAGAAGCGCACAAGGTTGGGAACTCAAAAGGGTGCTCAAATTTGTCTAAAAGTAGCCAATAATTAGTAAAATTGAAGCGGTTTAGAGGTGCCACGGCCTAAATTCGCACACGAAGATTAGGCGACACGGCCGTCGTCGGAAAAAGGACGACGCCTCGAGGTAACCATACGCGACAAAAACCCATAAAACCTATCGACATGGTTAATTTTGGAATACAATAGCTACCCAAAAAATACACCTCGATCTGACCATCCAACCTTTCATTTCCATCAACTAAACCAAAAGCATGTACATCTTGACCAAAGACTAATACCAGAAGAATATAACCCAACAAGTCCCAAGGTCGAAGCCGCCGAGGTGAAGAAATTGAAGAGTGAAACGAGAGGAGGGAGCAGACCACGGACCATAACTCGGTGAGTAATACTTGCCTCTGTGGGATTGAACACCTGCCATTGGCACTTTACAAACCGTCACTTCCATAAGAAATGCTCTGACAAAACTTGCAGGTCAAAGCAAAACATGCGTACCCTTAAATCTAAATATTTACCTACAAATAAGCATTGCGATATATAAAAGAAAGGGCATCGACTGATGAGTTCGTAAATCAATCTTTAGCCCAATGTCACCACTAGAGACCTATTATCCTCATGACAAGGCTCACATGCAAGTTCCCCCTGGAGGATATCCTGGGTTCCATGTAGTGTAAAATGGTTCCATGGTTGACTGGAAGAATAGTTGAGAGATCATCGTGTTTTCTGAATAAAATACAACGAAAACAAAGGAAAAAAAAGAGAGTAAGACTTTTATAAAAAAAAAAAAACAAATTGAAGATGGACTAGCATTGAGATTTGCAAATTTGAGACTTCCAAAACTTCCAAAAAGAAAGGAACTCCCCCGCCCAAAAAAGAAAAGAAAAAAAACTCAAGAGAACAAACACAAAAGACGACCGTCAAATGTGCAACTCCAGATAAACTCATTTTACCTTGCCCATCGGAGCGCCTCCTCTTCGTCGCCGCCACCGCGATCCTCCATGGAGGAGGTGGAGCGAGCGAAGGTGTTCTGAGTGGTTCGCGGGATCTAGATCGAGCAAGGAACGTTCGAAGATTGCACAACAAAATGACTTGATGTAATAATACATAGGCGGTCATTCTCCTCTAGATGGGTTGTCTTCAAGGGTCCACCGGCTTCATAGAAAGAAAAAGTAAAAAAGAAAAGTAAAAGACAAGATAGAGGCCTTTGAATGGATTGTAAATGGGTTCACGGTGGACCCATTTATAACCCACTTATTTGGCATCTTAAGTTGGTCGTTTTAGATGTCTTTGCAGGTCCGCTAAGGTTTTTATGACCTATTTAAATGTTTGTGGATTATTAAATGGGATTTGGACCCATTTTTGACGGGTCTAGTTAGAGGTGGCCACGGGCCGGTTCCGGCCCGGGTTAAACCCGGAACCGGCCCGTATGGTGCGGGTCGGTTCCGGGTTGCGAAATTTAAAAACCGGCGGTTCCGTGCAGTTCGGAACCGGCCCGTTAGCCGTTTGGAAACGGCTATTTAATAGCCGTTTCCAAACAGCTAATATTTTATTTTATGGTCAACCAAACGACTAATAGCCGTTTGGTTGACCAACGGCTATATAGCCGTTTGTTCTTTTAAAAAAAAAAACATAACCATTATAAATACCCATCTTCACTCTTCATTTTTTCTTACAACTTCTCTCAAGTCTCAAATTCTCTCATTTCTCAAATTCTCTCAAATTCGCTCAATTTCTTCCGCTCAATTCTCTAAAAAAATGGCTAGTGGAAGAGGAAAGAGCCCGATGATTCCCGAAGAATCCAATTATTCTCATGATCCTCATGAGTATGCACATTGGGGATACGATGACGAAGATGATATCAATGTTATTTCTGATGTCGAGCACATCCCGACGCAAGAAAGTCTACAACCAACTACCAATACCGAAGAAGCATCAACAATAAAAGAAATGAGTCGAGGGGGTGCATCCATCATATGGCAACACTTCACCAAGCAACATTTGGAAGGTAACGACTACAATCTCATATGTAACCATTGCAAAAAAAATATACAGGTTTGCAACTGAAAGCGGCTATGAAACATATCGACGACATTTGGCGTCAAAACATCCAACGGAATTCGGAATCGACACGAGGCAACAACAAATTCCCAAGTTTGTCGATTCTAACACTTCTAATTTATTTCGTTACGATAGAAATAATTATGAGGAAGAATTTGCTAAATTTACTGCCGTTGAACATTTAGCGGTCAATTTTGGTGAAAATTTTGGTTTTAATACTTTTGTACAAAATGCATGTACTCCACAAGCAAAACCCGTTTCGAGAAATACGGTTAAACGCCAAATGTTTAAACTTTATAAAAAAGGAAAAGATGATTTGAGAAATTTTTTTGCAATCAATGGACGTGTGCATATAGATAGCGATATTTGGAGTGATCCTTGGCAAACTCATTATTGTATGGGTATTACATGTTATTGGATAGACGATGAATGGAACATTCAAAAAAGAATTATTGCATTTTGAGTTTTTGATGAATCGCATACGGCACATAATATTTATATAATAATTAAGCAAGTTTTAGAAGAATATTTATTGGCTAATAAAATTTTTTCAATTGGTTTTGATAACGCCGCGTCAAATACTGCTTCTGTTCGTGAGTTAGAAACAATTTGTAAACCCGCTTTTGGTGGAAATTTGATTACAATTTGATTACAATTTGTATTACAATCTCATTTGTAAACCCCCTTTCTTCCTTCTCTTTTTTATTCCCCGATCCATAAATTTGATTACAATTTATATTTGAAAATTTATTATTTCATAATTTTATCTTTTTTACTTCATAATTCATTATTTAAAATTTTTTTATTTCTTAAATTTTTATTTGAAAGTCGGTTTGAACCGGACGGAACCGGCGGTTCGGAACCTGAACCGAACCGGCGGTTCCATCTGGTTCAAACCGGAACCGGAACCGGCCCTTGAATCGACCCGAATCGCCGGAACCGGTCTGGTTTCGAACCGTGACCACCTTCGTCTAGTTGTTAGCCAAATCTTGAATTTTGCCGTCACGAGAGGGTAATTGCCTTTTGTAGCATCGCTAAAGCTCTCTCCCCCTCGATAAAAGTCGTCTATGGCAATTTCTTCAACGAATCCAACGTCATCCACGCTCTATTGATTAGCTCAAAGCTCGCCATGTATTCAATTGGTCACGGAACCCCTCCATTAGCCCTGCTTCGGGTGAGGGCTAAGCGACCCTCTCCTGGTTCAGGCAAGGCGTGGAGAACATTGCCAACCATCGTCGATGACTCACCCGTGTTGGAGCGGTGGCCACATGAGGGAGGGCTACTCTCTCGCACACATTTTTTTCTTTCTTTTTTTTTCCTTAACTTTTTAAAAATTTTAAAAACACTAAAAAAAAGAAAAAAAATTAAATATAAAAAATTAAAATGCTGAAAATGCCCATAACCAGTCGATGAATCGAACTTTTATTTGATATAGTATCCACTTTCAGGTCCTTATTTGATTAAAAAAAGTTACTTTAAGCTTTTACTTAAAAAAATAATAGCATTTCGAGTTTTTATTTGAAATTTTTCTTAATGTCTATGCAAATCAACTCTAAGTTGCCAAGTGCCCAACTCCAGGCAAACTCATTTTACTTTTATTATTATTATTATTATTATTATTTGAGATGTAAAAGCCAAGCGAAGCCGCTCCCTACCGAGTAGCTTGGTCCAGCTTCTGCACAGAACACGATTGGCCCCACGTCTGACTTCATAAAACAATTGTGAACAAAAGGCTTGAAATTTCTTCTTCGTCTTTTTTCTCTCTCACTCTGCACAGTACGTATGCTCGCTTGTTCTCTCTTCTCTCGCTCTCTCTTCTTCTTCCTCCTCTTGAAATCCCCAAGTCTAAAGCCCAAAACCAAATGTAGCAACAACGCCGGCCGGCCACATTGCGATCGATCATTGCCCGTGACCGGCCGTCATTCCGGGTTCAAGGTCTGCAAGCCTCAGCCGCCTACAGTTATCATTCGCGAGTTATCGATGACGACGAGACTGCGTAGCTTACTTCTTCTTCTTCTTCTTCTTCTTCTTTCCCGCGTTTCCATGATCAAGGAGAAAGAGGAGAAAGCCTCCTTCTACCATTTCACTTTAGAAAGCGCTAAGGAGTGATCCGGGTCGGGCCTTCTGACGGGCCCAACAAGCCCTCTCATTCTATTCCTTCTATTGGGCCTTCGTTGGGCCACAAAAGATGACGTGGAATTTCCGGCAATTTTCTTTCCTTTAAATTAGCTTCGAAGGCATATATATATATATATATATATATATATATATATATAAGTGGATGGGACAATCCCTTTTTCTATGTTCTTCTCTTTTGAAGTCATTTAATATTTACTCATCGCATTATTACTTTGCCGATGCTTAAATGAAAACGGAATCAAAAATTGAAAAAATGTTTACGCGTGATCGCAACTGGAATGTTTGGTTTAACGCACCAATGAAAAAGTGAGAATAAGGCTCCGTTTGTTCCACGAAAAATATTTTTCGGGAAGTCATTTTTCAAGAAAATAACAATATTTTCCGGCGTTTGGCTAATACTTAAAAATAAACCGGAAAACAATTTCCGTCGTTTGTCAAGGAATTGATTTTCGGCGGCGGCGGCGGCGGCAGAGGAAGGAACATCGGCGAAGCATGAAGAATGAGAAAAGAAAAAGGAAAGATGTGCGAAAGAAATAAGGAAGAAAATACGAGAAAATTGTTTTCCTTTTTTTTTCAAAATGAGGAAAACATTTTTCATACTCTTTTCAAAGAGATTTTTTTCGTAAGAGGAAAATGTTTTCCAGGATTAGCATATTTTCCACTCCCAAATACCAGAAAATCCGAAAAAAAAAATATTTTTTAAGAAGTTGTTTTCCGTAAAACAAACGGAGCAATTACAATGGGGAACCCGTAACCATCGGCTTGCAATCCAAGTTTTGGACCACTCGACCAATCACCTGGTTAGGGAATTAAATGTACAAATTATTTGGTGACCGACTATGAACTTTGATCAAAGGTTTACAAACCTCGACCGCACTACTTTCGCACCGATTTATCGGTCTCACACCCTATTTTAATCAAAATGACATGTTTTTGCGTTCAAGCTCAAGCAAGAAACTACTTTCTCCACAAACTCAATCGATGTGAAAATCTCCTCCCTTTTTTTTGTAGATGATATGGTGTCAAATGACTGAAATTCAAACATGAGTAAATGAGGAAACTCGACTTTGGAGGGAGAATGACTATTTAGAGTGAATTTTATTTTTCGTATTATATTTTTTTTGAATCAATTGCGGCTTTAGCTTATTGAAAAATACTTAAATATCTCTAGAATCTAAAATGGTGCTGCACGCGATAGAATCGAAAACCACCCCCAAAGTTTATATAGTATAAGTACACCGGGAGTGCCATAACTTTTTGTTGTTCACTTAAGTACCACATTGGAGCAAAATCGTTCACTTGAGCACCATTTCTAACAAATCTTCTTTTGTGGACTTATTATTGCTATTTTATTTATTTTTAAGTGACACGTGAATTTTTTACATTTAATTATTTATTTTGATATTTTAATTATTTAATATTTCTAGGGGGAAAAAAACAACGGTGAGGGTTGCCAGCAAATTTCAAAAAAAAAATTACTGAGGTGATGCCACATCAAATTTTTTGGTGTCGACGTAAGATTTTCGACGAGGCATATTGGTAACGGCACTTAAGTGATCGTTTTTTCAAATTTGTGACACTCAAGTGAACGAAAAAAAAAAGTTATGGTACTCAAGTGAATACCGTGCATAAGTTATGGCATTCACAGTGTACTTATGCCAAGTTTCTATTATTTTATAGAAATCCCTTATGATGTTTTCAAGATAACAAAATAATCAAAGGCTACAATGTGTTTATTGATTGAATAGAATCAACCGAAAGATGCACAAACTATTATGCAGATGATGTCTTGACAGAGCATCTTAAAGTTCTCTATCATTGTTGAATAAGGCATTGGGCGAGAGGTGTCTACAAGCTGAAGGCATTTGAATAGGAGGTAAACAGGTCTAGAACGAGAAGTTCGGTAAAGCTTAAAGGGGCCTTGGATGGTAAACGATGAGGTAGAGCATGATTGCCAAATAATCCTTAAAGGCACTATAAGATGGAAGCTCAGATGATGTTTTAGATATTGCATCCGAAGCTCTAGATGTTTTTTTCGTGGATATCGTATATGACTTAGATATCATTTGAGCAATACGGGATAATATGGGATGTGTTTACACTCTACGTGAAATCTCCTCATACCCAAAGAATATTTAGACTTTGAAAGTTTCATTTGAATGTAAAGTCCATTCAAACTTAGACCGTGAGATGAGTATGACTCAGACTTTGAGAATAGTATCAGACGCAATGTTCAGATTCGAATGCATCATTTTTGCGACGGCTAATGATTTGGCTTGGATTTCTTTCTTAATATAGAAAAGCTGTCTTTAATATTTGATTGTTAGTCAAGCTAGTCATTAATGTTTCAATGTGGCCAATTAAGTACTTCGCCTTTTGATCGTCAATTAATTGAATCCTTGACGTTTCGATTAAGTCAAGTAATTCCTTATGGTTTAAAAAAAGAGTTGCAATTTAGTCATTAATAAAGGCAAAGCTTATATATATGCTTGGCATTTTCGAAAAGTACAAGTGTGTAAGTGGTCATTGGTTGAAATGTGAGATACCCTTTTTTGTATTTTTTTTTTTCTATACTAAATCGTGGACTCATGACAACCAGACAATAATGGTGCATTGACTAATGTGAGGGCCAAGTGTAGAATCGGTCTTTAATGTTTTACCGTTAGTCAAGCAAGTCATTAATGTTTTGATTTGGTCAATTAAGTTCTTCGCCTTTCAGCCATCGATTAATGGAACCCCTAATGTTTCAATTAGGTCAAATAAGTTCTTATGATGTTAAAAAAAAATTGCAATTAAGTCACTAATAAAGGTAAGAATTATACATATGATCGACATTTTCAAATCAAGAGGTGCGAAAGTGGTCATCGGATGAAGCGTGAGGTATGCGTTTTTTTTTTTTTTGCATTTTTCCTATATTTAAATTATGGATGCATGGCGGAAAGAAAATAATAGTGCACGAAGAATCGATCTTTATCATTTGACCGTTAGTCAAACGAGTCATTAAAGTTTTGATTTGGTCGATTAAGTCCTCCGCCTTTCGGGCATCAATCAATTGAATCCTTGATGTTCCAATTAGGTCAAATAAGTCTTTATGATTTGAAAAAAAAAAAAAGGAGAGAGATGTTGAAAATCCTACATTTTCCACTCCATGGCATTTTTCATCCAGACTTTCGTTATTGATCTACTCCTGGGCCCTGCATTAATTTCGTAACTAAGACACGTGGCAGTTCTCCATAGCTGCCTCGGGCTCTCTCTTGATGCCGTATTTTGTACTTAAGTATGTTGTGCTAACAAATTCTCCAAATTACACATGTTGTTAAATGACGAGTTGGAACTTCGAAAGAGAGGGAAAAAAAAAAGAGGAAAAAAGAAAAAGGCGGGTTTGTTTGGATTAGATGGAACGAAAATAGGCCTTATTCAAATTGAGCAAAATATAACATGCATTAGCCCTTTGATTGAGGATGCCTGAATAGGGAATAGTATTGGAGTGTGATTCACACTTCCTATCGATATCGATAGAAAAGCATGAGTCATGCTTTCCCGATGAGTGGACGAAAGCCCAGAAAATGCTCGGCGAGGGTCGAGAGCAGTGTGTCTGAGTTACCATAAAGCTTTTATAGTTTAAGTTCATGTTTTTTTTTTCATTGATGGTTTAGGCTTCGGCCTCATGAACATCTACGAGTCTCGCTTCCCGTTGAGTGGATGAAAGCCCGGGGAACGCCTGGCGAGGGTCGATAGCAGCACGCCCTGCCCACCATTTAAGTTTATAATTTTTTCATTGACAGTTTGAACTTCAGCCCCATGAACAATTACTGCTACTACACATATTTCTTTTCGTTTCTAATTGAATGAAATAACGGGAGATGCAAAATATTAATTGTAGTGAAATCCCCAACCGTACATAATGCTAATTTAAAGATGAGCTATAATAAAAATCTTGCATTTCGATTTTTCTTTCCTGTTTTACTTCGGTTGTGATTGTGCGCCGAATCCTAATAAATTTGTTACGAGTTGGCAAAAGACGAATCAAAATATAGCCGACCCAATTTAACTCGAAGAAGAATGTAACTCACTTTCACCCGACCCTTTAAATGTTAATACAACCCACATGCAACATTAGAACTAGACCTACTAAAAATACGACCCGAGCCTCTCGGTTTCGCGACCCATTTCGACACCTCTACCACTAAAAATATTTGCACTGAACTATCAAAGAGGCCGCCAGCCACCGCGAATCTATACAGGTAGCCGAGACAGCGACTGTTCCCCTACCTCGAACTCGCGATCGCCACCGTCCATCCCATCTTCTCTGTACAGCAGAAACGACGGCGTCACGGCCGAGAGACGGGCCCCTCGCTTCCGCGAGCTCCCTTCTATTGCCAGCAGAACGTCGTAGCTCGTCGACCGCTTCATCCCCACCTTGGCGCTCGCCGCCGTCCTTATCTGCTTCCTCACTTCCTCCGGCAATCGCAGCGCGTAACGGTCCGGGTCGGCGCCGGGTCGAGCCAGCAGCAGGTGGCCCGTGGAGCGGGACTTCGGCAGCTTCCCCGCCGCCGCCGCTCCTGACTCTTCATCATCTCCTCCTCCTCCGACTCCGATGTCGATCCTCACTTCGTTTTGGGTTTCATCGCACGGTGGTTGTTGTTGGCGTCGTGGCTGGTGTTCTTCTTCTTCTTCTTCTTCCACGTGTCGCTGGCTTATTCGCCTCGGGTCGTCGGCCGATTCGACGGCTGCGGCGGCGACGTGGCGGTGGCACGGATCGGGAGTCTGATTTGCTCGGCAGACGGGGCAGGTGACGTGGGAGGCAAGCCAAGCGTCGATGCACTCCGGGTGGAACGCGTGCTCGCATTCGGGCAGAATCTTGAGCGAGTCGAAGTCGTCGAACTCGGTCAGGCAGATGGCGCACTCGAGCACTCCTTTCCCCAACTTGTGGTCCTTCACCGACACGTAGGCCAGGACAGGGAACGACTCGACGACTCCCGGGTCTAGGCCTCGCCGGAGGAAGCGCGAGTTGCCGCCGGCGGGCAAGAGCCGGGCGGCGGGGGCCCTGGCGGCCAACTGGGATCCGGCAAGGGAGTCCTCGGAGCAGTGGCGCATGTAGACGGAGAAGAACCCCATCAGGAAGAAGGCGCAGACGGTGCAAACGACCACAATCGCCATTGTCGGGTCCAGGTTGGAGTAGAGCCCGTACTGGCCGTTGCCGTTGAGCGTGTGCGTCGAATTCGGACCCGAACCCTCGTCGCCTCCCTGCGCGCGGACGCAGCCGACCTCGAGCAAAGCCGACCCGAGAGCGGCGAGCGCGCAGAGGAAACTGAACGCCCGACTCATTCACCTCCCGAGCTTCGACCCGGAAAAAAGGGAAGCGAGCTGTTCGTGGGTCAGTGAAAAGAATCAGGAGAAGGAAGGGAGAGATGGGCAGAGGAGATAATCACAGGGAAGACAGCGACATGGACGGACGTTGGAATTGTAGTTGGAACTCTGTTTTTTCGCGCGAGGCTTATCTTTATCTCCTTAAAAACGTTAACTTGCCACCCACTTCAGTGAGATTCTGACCAGCGAGGCTGTTCACGTTTTATATGTTCTTGGGGGGGGGGGGGGGGGGGGGGGGGGGTCACCGTCACCGATGGCTGGGCCGACGTGGCAGGGGAAACAGCGGCGAGGGGGATATGATTGAGGATGCTGTGATCTGGCGGCGGCGGAGGTAGAGGAGGACCATTTTCACAAGAATCCGACGGTCCCGACATTTTCTTCGTTTTTTTTAAGGTAGCCACTTGACGGGATAAGAGCGAGCGCGATATGCACGTGATGAGAGAGAGAGAGAGAGAAAGGGTTGTTTCGGGAAGAATCTAATACGGTCTCTAGAGAGAGAGAGAGAGGCAGGAAAGAACTCTTGCGAAAACCGGGGCAAACCAGGGGCGGCGGCACTGGAGATCACAGGAGTGCCGACGGAAAAACGATGGTGATGACCGTTTCGGGGGCTGCCGAGCTCTTGCGTGCTTCCTGGGTTTTTGACTCTGCAAAGAACAAAGCAAAACGACTAGAGACAACGGAGGAAAGCTCGCTCGTATGTGATTTATCCCATGTGCTGCAGTTTGTACCCCGGGAAGGCTGCGGTGTGATCGAGTAGGATTATGGATAACGATATAAATGGCTCTAAACTTTCGATTTATTTAATATGATCAACATATTTTTGGTACGTATTTAATGTAATCTTTAAATCACATTAAAATATTCAATTTAATTTATTCGTTAATTTAAGTTCAGGCACACTATAGGAAATTTTTATGTAGTCCAAAGAAAAAATTGAATTTATACCAAATGTCTAGGAATTATATTAAATAAATTAAAAATTCGAGAAATTACATTACACATCTAGCTAAATTTTAAAGATCACTTTGTATATTAAGCCAAACTTTAAATATCACGTGTTATTTTTCAAAGTCGCCCTAGGCATGTTTCAGGTTGATCGATCGGATTCCTAGAATGCCGTTCTTGGAGATTAATAGGCGGACATTATCGTTCAGAAATCAAAAACCCCGTCTCGCTTCCTAAGTTGAGCAGGGCCTGCGACGCTATTTAATAACCCGAGTCGGGTATGAGATGCAATTAACGTTTCGTCAAATGCTAATCAGATTTTCGAGGAAGAGGGTGCAACAACTGAATCATCGAGATTGAATGAATGAAGCTACACATCCGAGAGAAATCCGTACTGGGCAGGTCGCTCGAAGCCCGGACACATATTTGTCTGCATACATCGGAATTCAAGAATCTGGGAAACGTGGAAAGGCCGAGAATGAGACTCCGTCGGCAATGGCAGATGTCGGGGAGGTAAACTCTGATGATGTTATTCTTCACAAGGGATTGTGCAGGAATAAGCAGGCAACTGCAGCTGCGAGAATGACTAGTTGGTTGGCAAATTGTCTATCTGGTGACTCTCCTGCATGAGCATATTTCAGATATTGAGCCCCTCAGGGAATGAACACCGGGGTGCTCTGCGAACTGCTAAAGAGTGACTGGAGAAACAGGTATATACCTAATTGGAGATAATTGTTCCTAATGTTCCACTCGAAGTCCCAATGCTTCCTGTCGTTCTTCAGCGTCCAATAAGCCCATCCGAACGAAGCTGCGTTGTAAACTTCCAGCTGAGCCCTCCCGAAATCCTGATATTCAGCCAGTGATCCACTGGTCACATTCCACTCATTCACCCACTCCCCTGGAAAACACAAAGACGAGCAGTGAATTGACCACCAACTTGACGGCGGAACGTATGTCGTATCCAATGCCAGAATTTGGAGGAGGAAGAAGTAGAAGGAAAAAGAGAGGACTGGTTCTGTCAATTGGTGAAGGAAGGCAAAATGATCTTAACTTACCGATAAAAACGAGCGGACCATTTGCATTGTTTAAGGCCTTCAGTTGTGCTTCCCTGCTTTTGTATATGAACTGTATATTATCCACGCTACTCATGTTCACAAAGAAAGTGTCAAAAAGACTGTAGTAGTGTATATCCACCACAAGGTTGTGTGAGCCTATGTTAGCCTGATATAGTTCTAATGGATCCGCATTGCCAATTCTTTGGCATATTATCACGTAAGCACTGGATGAGTACTTCCGGACGACATCATAGCCTTGAATATAATAGGATATGAGAATGTCCAATGGAACTGAGGCGGCAGATGGCTCGTTTAAAAGTTCAATGCCGAGCAAAGCGGGATGCTTTGCGTACCTGCAAAAGCAAGAGATCACCATCACAAAGAGCTCAACTGAATCTCTCTCTCTCTCTCTCTCTCTCTCTCTCTCTACATTTAAGTATACATAGACACACGTATTTATGTATAGTGAGCTGCAATAATTCAACATTATCTCCACGTGGCTGCAAGTACAATTCATTTTCAAGTGTATCAGAGCATACCTGTTTCAGTTGTAAAATTAATGACGTCTATATAGATGAACCTCAACTCTGCCATCATCATCTATTTATGGTATCATGTTTAAATCAGTCATTGATTAACTTCCTTTATCGATGGATGAGCTATAATCATTCCAATTTTCAACGTTTCATGTAAATAATCGAGACAACAAACACTAAAATCATGTAAAATTACTTTCTTTGGAGGCAAAAAACCATCAGCTACTGGAAGGAGAAACAATCTATAACAAGTAAAGCACCAAAAGGTGACTTGTTTGAACCCACCGCTTAGCTAAGAAATCAATAACATCCAATGTTTTGGAGATGTGATCTGGAAAGGTAGGCCAGTCTGTTGAACCATCTCCGCTAGCACTATGCTCCATACCATTTTGTGAACCCGGAGCTGCATGAAGGTCAATTATGCACTTTATGTTATAGACTCTGCAAAAAGTTTTATGGATGTCAATGTGAAATGAAAACCAAAAGATCAAACTTCGTGAGAAAGGCTGAAGCGAAATTACATTGCCCAAGTGAAAGCGTTGTCGAGAGCCTCCAAACTGCCCCCTATAAATGGAGCTGGAGGATTAGGATCAAAAGCAATCCACCAACCAACAGGGATCCTCACAGTATTTATTCCGTGTCTATATAGAAAGCTGAAGTCCTCTATCGTAATAAATGTGTTCCTGTGAGTCTGCAGTTTCAGAAAAGTCAAATTAGCAGCAAGAAGCTAACATATGATGCAACATGTTATGAAGGCCTTTTATATTAAGATTTGCGGAGATAACTTTAAAAATTATATCCATCACCATAATATCCGTGTCATGGCCATGCCTATACAATCAACAGAAAAAACAGAACCACAAGAAAAAGAGTCAAGATTGGCTGTCTATATGCACTAGAAGAGAACTTGAAAGGGATTTGTGGTATCAGGAAAGGAAACAAACATTTTATAGATATAGCGTTTAAATCAACAGGATTCAACAGAGGTTTAGAAGGTGATTCTACCAGTCTTTTAAATGACGGGTGAAGCTTCAGCATGGTTTTTGGATGCCATTTCTCTTCTTAATCAGACCTAAATCCATAAAACCTCGAATTATAGTTCCTACCAAGTGAAAAGGTCTTTTGTTGTGTCTATATCTGTTGGGGCAGATATACTGCGGACTTTCGATTTTTTCCCCCCTTTCCTGTATGACAGCTGAAGGAATGGTGAGGAATAATAGTGCTTTTATTATCACCCCTTATACAGCCATACAGCAGTTATGCGACCATGATTCCAGCTTACCAATCTTGTCTTTCATCACATAGCAAGAAAAGGTGCAAGCCTTCAGTAACAAATGCTTTCTTTGGAAACCCAGGCAGGCAGCCTAGCCACAGTAAAAACACGTGGCTGAAGAACGTGCTTATAATAGTAGTTTAAAAAAAAAAAACACAATGATGCTGAGGAGAATCAATAGAAATCTTATGCCTTGCAAAGATTAAGAATGAGGAAAAGGGGAAAAAAAATAACTTAGCTACCTTGAGGACTTCTTTTGCTTTAGAGTGGCCATATCCATTTGCTAACTGGTAGTCCCCATGCAGATTATTTGCCACAATTGTCATTAAGAACGTAGCAGCATTGTCATCATCCCATCCCGGTTCCCCTGGATAGTCGGCTGTCAGCTGATTTGCTGTTGTAGCCTAGATAAGAAACTACGTAAGCTTGACCAAATTCTAGCAGTGTCAGAAAAATTCAGAGGTCAGCTAAAGATCATCTAAGAAGACTCATTTTGACATTGTCAACTGCAGAAGCAAGAAATTTCAGATATTTATTTATAGCCCACTGGTTCATTTCAAATAAATTCGATACTGTGAAGTTATGACTTGAATAATCAGCTCTCACCATGAGCAAGATCTTATACTGTGAAGCCATGTATTGTTTAATATGTGAACCCAACACTGAAATTCTACTAGAGTTTGCTCTAAAACCTACTTTCCTATCTATCAGACTGAAAATCTGTTTTGGAACTCTTACAGAGTGAAGGATAAACGATAAAATAATAATATCCCCCTTACCTGCAGATAAGTCCCAGTTGTAAGTTTAATATGAATCCTACTGTTGTTTCTTTCAATGTAAAAGGTTTCTGTTGCTGATGGTGTCTGTGCTGTCGCAAAAACTGAGCATCCTTCACCATCACACGTTAGAAATTGACCAGAGGAAGACCGAAATTGAAATGCGAATTCTGAAATTCTCCATAGCTGTAGGAGGAGAGGAGAAACATCCCAGAACAGATCTGGTTAATGAGCTTGTCATTTGACCAACTGCCAGATAAAATCATCCATTTGTTCATATTAAAATGAAAAACGGAAAGGACAATACCAGCTTTTGAAATTGGAGTAAGGTGAACAAACATACATCGTACTTGCACTCTTTGTGATATGGACTGAACAGAGATACTACGCCTTACAAAATTTCAGTCATGAGAAAGTAGTTGACTTCAAATTTAGTATACGGTCTTGCCAAACAATGTCTTAAGTGACTTTAACCTACGTAGACAACTGATATGAAACCCAAATGTCATTTCAACTCATAGTACTCAATATATTGCATTCTAATAAACAATCACTTTTGCATGATCTTTATGCAGTAAGCACAGACATATCTTCACTCGAGTGATGAAATGACATGGACATATATAGCTTTGTCAACACTCTTCACTGGTGTTTCCTCTGTATTCCTTGTTACACACCCTCATGTCAGTTGCCAGAAAGAAATAGGTATACAAGAAACTCAGTGAAAGACATCTTTATTCCTCTGCCGCAACTGTAACTAACCGAGGCATCTTTCCAAAAAAAAATGATTACTAATGCAGAAACCTACACGTTTTCAGTTTTTGGTGCTACACAGTTGCAGCTTGATGCTTACTACAATGTGAACACAAGAATACCTCTAGCTAATAAGAAAACTGTGGCAATATCAAGCAAAAGACAGAGGAGATCCCTTGTTCAATTTAGCTTATTGATTACGATAAGCAGTTTCGAATGGATGAGGCATCTCACTGTGAAAGTCTCCCACAAAGACGCAACATCCCTATCGACTGAAACAGTCGTGCCCCCTCCATTCTCTGCACAGACATACTTCTGCAAGGTAGCCGACTTCAATTGGACCTGTGTCCCATCCTACATATCAATACCAGCAGCAACTAGATAACTCGAACCGACCACAAAGAACCAAAAACAACTCTTTATATTTAAGATGAGAAACCAGAAAACAATGGGAGGAAACAAAGAAACTTACAAGCATATCCCCATTGGGAATGTCATCAAAAAGTGAGGGCTTAATCCAACCTTCCACAACCAGCCATCCTCCCAAGTTAACTCCTCTCACTTTAGCATCTCCACGTATTCCCTCCACTGCAATCAATCAGGAAGAAGTACGTCAAGCATCTGATGTTTCGCATTTACGCTTGCCTCTCTCCATACGCAATCAGCATTGCGCACCGAAACCATGATGAAACGCAGAGGCTGGAGAAGCAAGAAGAGTTACCGCAAAATGCTGTCCGAAAGATGAGCCACCAAGACAACAGAAACGCGCCTACCCATTTGCTCAAATCATGATCCATGGACAATGCTGCCTTCAGCAGCATCCCAACCAGTCCATCTATATCAGAAGAAGAAACCCACGTAAGAAAACGACACGAGCATTGATTCTGTCAAGCGTCAGCAAATTCCTTCCTTATCAGTGAATCGATACCAAATTGAACCTTGTCAACAAGCACAAAAGATCTTTCTCATTCACATTTATGTATCAGCAAAAGTATACAAGCGCAACGAAACAATAGAATAACCAGAAAACTACGTTAGAATCACGGGACGATGTTCTGGAGACAGCCAAGGAACAAAATGTACGCACAAAAATGCTTAGTTGTTCACACGAAAGTGTCGTTTAAAGGGTAAAAGGAAGGCAAGAAAGGGGGCGACTATTAACGTTTCCTTGGAGGGTCTGGGGGGTTTTTCAAAAGGGTTGATTCGAGATTGGTTGATGTGGCAAGAAAGTAAGGTAAAAGGCACGCTTTTAAACATCGCAAGGGGCGACGGAAAATAAATCAGATGAAAACGAAAGGAATTTCTGGAGGTTTGCGTAATGGCTCCACCACCTTATCTTCACCTCCCCCCTTTCGTTTTGTCTGGTTTCTGCCCGCCCGCAGTCGCTGTCGCATCTCAAATTTGCGGCTCACCGGAGATGGGTTAAATTTACTCTACATGGTACTTTTGAGGTAAGTTAAAAGCGAGAAAAATAAGATTTTTAATATCATATAATTTGATGGAGGGGGTATTAATAGGGAAAATTTTAAAAAAAATAGAGAAAATGGTTCGAATGATGCTTAAAATTTGGCTCAATATGCAATATAATCCATAAACTTTCAATTTGACCGATATGATTCATGAATTTTGGCTAACTATGCAATATGATTCATGAACTTTCAATTTATTTAACGTTTTACCTGAACTTTTGAAACATATTTAATTTAACTATGAATTATTAAAAAAATATCTAATGTAGTCCATGAATTTGAATTAATAAAATGATTACATTGACCATCTTTTTATAGTTCATAAATTAAGTCGAACATATTTCAAAAGTTTAAAAATTCACGTATTATATTATATATTGAATTAAAGTTTATTGATATGATATATTAAGTCAAAATGCAGAAATGATTTGTATCATTATAAAAAGAAAAAAAAAATGGAAGTGACATATTGCAATTTGGGGCATATAAAATATATACATACCGAAGAGAGAGAGGGTCGCTTCTTCCCGCAAGAAAAGAATGCCTTGCTCGCAACCAGAATGAAACGGCCGTTGGTCGAACCAAATCCAAAAGTAGGCAAGAAAATTCCTCCTCCACCCCCAACCGATCGACCCCCCTCCTTCCCTTGCAAACCATCTGCAGCCCTAACCTTCGACCAGGGCAAAGCGAAGATGGAGAACGGGACCGGCTCGATCTCGTGCCTCGTTTCTCCATTCGAGCTCATCCGCAACTGCGACCTCCCTCCCCCGCAGAAGCTATTCCCCGGGATCGACGACCCGGCGGCGGCGGCGATGGGGCTGGGGGACGAGAAGCGGCGGCTCCGGCCTCGCGCGGGGGACGGGGAGCTGGAGCTCCTCAGGGCGCTGCGGCTGTCGCAGACGCGGGCGAGGGAGGCGGAGGAGAGGCGCGCGGAGGCGGCGGCCGAGAGGGACGCCGTCGCGAGGGCCCTGATCGGGGAGGCGGCGAGGACGTCGGCATATCGGCAGTGGGTGAGGGTGCTCGAGCTCGAAGTGGCGGCGTTGAGGTCGAGATCGAGGCGGCGAGACCACACGAGTGAGGAAGGAGACTCCGAGGAGGAGGAGGAGCGGCGGGCGTCGATGGCGTGGGCGGTGGCTTTGGCCATCCCCCTGGGGATTGCCGGTGTAGGACTGGCTTTGGCTTCTAGATATCTAATTTAACATATTATTATTAAAAAAATATTTATTTTACGGGAAACCCAAGGAAAAATCACCCATGTTACAATTCTTCGATGAAGGGCATTTTTCAAAGTAAATCATTTAGAATTTAATCGCATTTAATTTCAAAATTTAGGATTTGATTGTACCATGGGTAAACATTTGAACTTGATTATACCATAAAAAGAAGTTCACGGCTCATGAAAATGATTCTTATCTGTATATTCAATTTTTTATGCATGAGGGTCTCGCAAACGAACTTATTTACATCAATGCCATCTTCGTTTTTTTTTTTAAATTTCGGTTGTACTTTGGGAAATATACAGTTGCACCTCATCAAGGTCATTTACTACGTGTAAATTACTTAATTCTTTGATTCTAATTAGTAACGTTTGAAAACCTCTAGGCGTCCAACTGATTTTCTAGGCAAGTTTTGAAACGAGCGTTCTGAAATTTATGTACTCTTCTCATTTTTCATTTCGAATATTATATAAGTTATGCATTTATCACTTGGCATACTGTATTTCCGTATTAGAGCCTCGCCCATTTCGAGAAGTACCATTGGCATTGCAATACCTTTCCTTTTCAACTTAGCTAGTGGTGTTAAAATGGGTCACAAACCCATTTTTCGGTCATGTTTGCCGTGCCGAGTTTAAATTTGGTCGCTCCAATTTTATGAAGAAATAAAGTAAAACCGAGACCTCCATTGCCCTTCCTTATGACAACATTTCTTTTTTGGGTTAAAATACTTACGCAACTTTTGCTTAGACCAGTGTGCTATTTTTCAATTTTAGGGAGGGAAATGGCTAATAATTGGAACACGGGTTGGGTTAGATATGGATTAAGAACGGAATGGATATGGATTGCTAAAATTGTATTGACTAAAAATGGGTCGATATGAGTTAAATGGGCCAATTCAAGTTCGACCCATTTTGGCTCGCGCGAACCCGACCCAGTTATAGTCATTGATCTGGCATTTTTGACCCACGGGATTCGCAATGTGATTCCTTGGGGAGCTATATTTGTGAGTGGTGATGGCTTGGGAGGTGGTTCCGACTTGTGGCGTTGTTCTTGTGCTACATACAAGCCCATCCATTCCAATGATTGACTTCCAGGGTTATGGCCATAAATAGTATGCCGTTTGAGTTTTCTGATGGAATTTAACGATGACAAGAAGAGGAAATGCCATGGTCATGATGCCCGTCCTTTATGAGGATCAAAAGGAGCGGAGGAAGATTTGTAAAAATCCAAAGGAGATTAGGAAGAGAGAAGGTGAAGAGTTAGATGAGGTCGATGTCAATTTCATACTTCGACAGAATAAAAAAAGAGAGAAAAAAGAAAAATATGTTCATTAGTAGTCCTAACACCTATCACGAAAACATAATTGAGTTCTAAAACTTACTGAAAGTGTAATCAATTCTTAAAATTTGTCAAATCGATTCAATCGAGTGTTTCTGTCAACACTGTTAATTTGTCTAACAGAAAATGCTATGCGACATTTTAAAATTAAATTCTCAATCCTGAGTGGCATTTTTAATTATTCTGCTTTTTGAAATTTTATTTAAATTAAATTAAAAACTGTAAAAAAAATATTGAAAACTTCTGAAAAAAAAAAAAGGGCAGGGCCTCACCGATGAGGCCCTGCTGCCATAGCTACTGAATATCGAAGGGGCCGGTGAAGGTTGCTAACCCTGGGCAAGGGTGGTCGGCCCTTGTTGGGCCCGAGTGGGGCCTTGTTTTTGCTCTCCATCTTTTTGTTTTTGCACTCACGTGCCAATTCTTGTCAACATATAAAGTTACGCATGCCGAATTGTGTCATATTCAGGTTTTACCTCGTATCATGTTCTTCTCGTGTAAACGAGTCGTGTTCACCATCGACAACCCTACCTCAGAATTCCCCCTATTTGCACATTCATACTCCCTAGCAACAAGTTTGTGGTGTTTAACAAATTCTTAGATGGAAAAAAAAGGGGGTAAAAGATCTAGAATCCTGTGAACGTTTTTAACTTGTTTGTTTTGATTTCTAATCTTCCTCTTAGCACCTTGCAGCCATTAAATTGACTGTTAAGGCCCACGCTAGATAGCACTTGACATCCTATGTGTGGAGGGGAGGGCAGATGTTGGGAGCTCGTAGCAAAAATTCAAGATCTTTGCTCGAGAAGATCGTTAAGGGAAAATTCAAGTTCGAACCTATTAACACATCCAATTAGACCCATTGTCACTCAAAAGTTTAAGTCGATGAATTATGGACCAAATATAATATATTAATTGCTACGCACTATATTAGCTTTTCGATATGGGACTTTATAACACAACTCATACGCGCATCTCGATAATTTTCCCTCCACATGTGAGGTTAGACCTACTACCCATTAATTTAGGTGTCTTTCCACATCAAGATATCTTAACTTGAATTCTATCAATGCAGAACTTCATTCTCGGTCTCTTTCTTCAAATCGAATCATGAAAGCTCGTCATTGAGCTTGCGTTGCTACACCACAATGCCATAGCCCGAAAACTACGTTGGTCACTAAATTTTTCCCTTGAGATATCCATCAACACTAGAACAGGCTAGAGACCCACTAATCAACAGTCAGCTCTAGCACCAAAATGCGATTTTTTGTGAATTTCTTTGTGGGATTGAGAGATTATTTCGTAATGAATTGTAGGGCTAAATACTTTATGAGTTATTCAATGTAATTGGGGGTTAAAAACACCAAGAGTGTTTGAGTGACTCAAGTCTGGTCGTAGCCTCCGTTGTATCACTTGATAATAATGAAAAAATTTTGTTACTCTCTCATGGACGTATATCACACCGACTGAACCACATAAATTTGATATCTGATCTATTTCTTTACTCTAATTGTTTTACTATTCGGCCGTTTGCTTCCGTAATAAAAGAGGATGCGGGCGAGTGACCCAATAGAGGTCATGGCCCTAGCTCAATATCTAATAAAAATGGCAAAGGAGTTTTAATGAGCGGATGATATTACTTCTGGAAATGAATTTTTTCTCCAGAAATGCTTTTGGAGTAGAAATTCCATTTGACAATGCAAGTACGTGACTTCTGAAATAAAAATTCATTTTGTTACATAACATTACATTTCTACTTTTGAAATAAATTTCTACTACTGAAGTTGTTTTTGAATCAATTTTAGAAGTTGAAAAGAGTTGCTACTCTTTCAAAAGTAGAAATCTTTTAACATCAATATCTCTTTCATTTCGGTCTCTTTTCATTTTCAACGCCTTTCTCTCCTAACCACTTCTCTGTCGTTGTCGCCAACCACCGCAACCATCACTAGTCACCGTGACCATCACCGTCCGCCACCCACTGTTGCTGCCGAGTTACCGTATGGAGTAAAAAAAAATATTTTTTAAATAAATTTTAAAAAATTAAAAAGGAAGTTGAAATTTTTTATCGTTGATAATAATTTTTGTAGAAGATTTTGTATTAATAATATTTAAAGAAAATATAAATTTTCGGTAATTACTAAATGAATTTCTATTTCAAAAATAGAAATTTTGTTTCGTTATCAAATGTTTTTTTTAATTATCAGAAGCTGACTTCTAGAATAGAAGTATAAGAATTAATTTTATTTTAATCAAAAGTTAATGTTTGAAGTGGAATACGAAATTGAAGAAAGGAGAAAATTGCAGACAAGAATACTCGAGGCCCAAGGGCGCCGTCCGAACGGTGGAGACCGTCTCCCGCGAAGTCTTCCGAACTTTTTGCCAAGTGGGGAACCGTCGCTTGGATCTCCGAGGATGTCGTACGGCCGTCGTCGCACGTGTGGACGGAAGACCATTGAGTATGAGCAAGAATTTGCGACGCGGGCGTGCGCGTGCCCGTGTGGGACTGGGCGGCGCATGGTTCACGCGATCTGCAAATCCCCACGTGCGGCGACTTTCCACGTGGCTCGAGACCGGAGTCTATGACGTGACATCCCCCCACCACCCCCACGTGCGCCACTAAATTTCATTTTTTTTTAAAGCGCGGAAAAACTGACCCCGCCACGGTAACATCCTACGAACTCACTCACGCGCGCCCAGGTGGGCCCCGCCCCCACCGCCAAACCCCCCAAAACAAAAAACCGTCTCTACTTCTCCGTTTGCTTTGCCGGCATACGAACCGCCAGTCAATCCCGAATTTGCGGGAAAGATTTTTTTTTTGCCACGTGGAAATCACTAATTTGGACAACCTGAAAATTTCTTTGGTCGGAAATTCCGAGCCTTGTACTAATTTTTGTTGGCATTGTAGCATCCCCGATTGGTTCAACATTTAAAAAAAGCTTTGAGATTTTAAATTAGGAAGCGTCGACACTCTTCGAGAATATTTATATTGTGTCTGACTCTCTCCGACGTGCGATCGACAAGTAGTCAGCGTTCAAGACATTCCAGCGACATGTGAGTCCAGCATTTCAACACTCACAATGTTAATTTTAAGTATTTTTCATTAAATTATGAGTCAAAATATAAATTTATAATATATATACACATGCTTAAGTCATATACCTACCCTATCAAAAAAAAAAGTCGATTTTGCCTTGCTCAGCTTTCATAATTTCAAAATATCCTTGAAACCCTAATTTTGTCTGCAAAGGACTTGACTGTTGGTGAAGGCTTCGTGAGTGACTAGCCCGATCTCAAACGAGGCCGGTCGACGCTTATACTATTCTAGGGTTTGCTATCTCGTCTTCTTTCCAAAGTCTTCCTCTGGTAATTGATCCTATCCTTTTCTTTTCTGTTATGCCTATCCATCCTTCCGATTGACAGTAGATCTGGCTACCGGTGGTCAATTATATATATAATTATCAAGTGAGTTTATATATATAAATTCCCATTAAATTTGGTTCACTAATTGTACTAAATTACAACGAAACAATCCGGTGATCAATTTCATATATATATATATCCAATATTTTTAGCATGGCTCTACATTTTTTTTTACCCTACACGTGGGATCGGTCTCGCAATAGGCCCCCATGCATTGAACCTAAGAAAAGTTGATAATGCTGATTAGATGATGTTAGGCTGTACTTGGGTTTCGAAAGGTGCAAAGTCTAAGCGCAGCTTATGTTTTGGTTCGAATCCTACGCCTCTCGTTCGTAATTCCACACGATCCTCGGAATTTCCAAGGCAGAACAATGTATTGTACAGTTATATATTTTCTTTAGTCAAGAAATATATTTGGAACATAGATAAGAAGAAATAGTAATTTCATACTTTTCTATTTCTTAAATATAAATTAAAATAAGAATCCTTTTCGTTGCTCACTCCTCCTCTCTATCGCAACCCTGTCACGGGGAGCCGATTCGGTGGTCTTCGCTCGCTCAACAGCCGTCTACTAGTCTGCTAATCACCGCCTGCAAGTCATTGATATTTTTATCTGTTGCGAAGGCTCACAATTGTAGAAATTTTATATTATCATCCAATGAATTTTTATTTGACGAATATAAAATTTTTGTCATTGTCAAACACGTTTCTTTACTCAGAAATTCGTTAATAGTTTTCAGACACTAGGACGGTTACCACGTGTTTGGAGACTTTTCCTCTCACCGTGGCCGTGCCGTTGGGGACGACTAACGGCAACACGATGACGTACATACCCCCGACTTTTTTTTCCCGTTTACCAAAAGACGAAATTGCCCTCAGCCGACCTTCAAGGAAGCCGCCAGCCCAAGCCAGCCCATTCCCGAGCGCCACGCATATATAAGCCGAGTTCGTCGGTCGATCTCCCTTCACCCCCTGCGCGCACAGTCGGAACGAAGAAACCGGAGAGACTTCCCCGAAGCAAAGAGATGGGTGGTTCGGACGCAGGTTCGGAGTGCCCGATGCACCCGAACCACGAGAAGCTCCCCGGCGTGTGCTCGTCGTGCCTCCGAGAGAGGCTGTCCCAGCTCTTCGCCGCCTCCGAGACCAGCGCCACTTCTTCCGCGACCTTCGCGGCCTCGGCTTCCCTCGACTCCTCCTCCTCCTCGTGGCGCTTCTCGTCCGCGTCCTCTTCCTTCTACCACTCGCCCCCACGGCACCGAGGCGGCGGCGGCGGCGGGGGAGGGCGCCGCCACCACAGGAACGCGTCGGAGGCGATCGGGTCCGTGTTCCTCGCTGTGAACATCGGCGGCGGCGGCGGGGATCGCGACGGCCGGGGGCTGAGGAAGAGCAGATCGATCGCGGTCGTGCCGGAGAAGAAGCGAGGGTTTTGGAGGCGACTGCTGCTCTTGAAAGGAGGGAGGAGCCGGAAGGAGGACGGGTCGGGGCTCCGTCGGCCGAGGCCGGTGAAGGAGATTTTGTAACTTGTAATTGTGATATAAGACGACGACGACGACGACGACGATGATGATTCGCAATAAGCGAAAGCAGTCGACAGCCGAATCATTGTAAAGCTTTGATCTCCAAATGAATTACGAAATCATTTGCGTGTATAATTCGTGCATTTCGTCCTTTGATTTTACGCGTCGTATTTATGCCGCCGGAGATTGATTTCCGGCGGTTCCTCTCGCACCACCACCTCGGCGAAACCGAGTCAAGCTACTCGGAATCGGGGGCTTGGCTCGGTGGTTCCGTCACCGCATCAAGTCGCCCAATTCCGAGCTCGAGCTGCTCGAGTATCTTGTCCGGTCGAATTCGAGCACGTAAACGCTCCTCCTTTGACGGGACCGCGAGTCTAGTCTAGCTCAACCTTTTCTTTTTATTTGAGGTTAATATCACGAAAAACTTTAAATTATTGCACTCATGAAAAATTTATCTCAAATTATTTTTTGATCGGGAAAAACCTAAAACCATACATTTGTGATAAATTTACCTTAAATTATTTTTTGATCACCGAAAATTTTAAAGTGATACATTCGCGATAAATTTACCATAAATTAAATTTTTTTTAGTACGAAAAAACCTGAAACTGATATACCTGTGATAAAGTTGTCTTCCGTTGAGTTGGATTAATATCACAAAAAACCTGAAATTGACAAATCTATTACAAGTAGATGGTAAAAATTTCAAATTGGTACACCTGTTAATTGGCACGTGTCAATCAACTCAATAATTTGATTATTATATTTAACGAAAACTAACGGGAGAGTAAATTTGCCACAAATATATTAGTTTGTGATAAATTTGTCATAATTATGATCACAAAAAGTAATTTGGATTAAATTTATTATTAATATATCGGTTTAATTTTTTTTTGTGGTATTAACCTTTTTATGTTTTTTTTTCAAAGATATTTTATGAGTACTCAAAAAAATCATATCGGTTGAAACTTGTATACATACGGCAAAAAGGAAAATAGTTGAGCTCATCGAACTCGAGCTCGAGTTCACATATGACTCTATTATACTTAGATCAAGCTAGAGTTGAGTTTCGAGAAGCAAGAAGAAGAGTCGAGTCGAGTCGAGTCGAGTCGAGCTTAGCATCGCACCGGAATGGCTCGGCTCGGCTATTGTGCCGTGAGGAAACAAAATGTCGAGGTGGTTCTAAGGGAATTTGCTTTCCGTGGACTTAGTGGGGGGGGGGGGGAGCTGATGACGCAACGGGTCCGCTCAGCTCGAGTTCCGCAGTGGCGTGCAAGTTTGAATTTGGGGGCAAACAAAAAGTTCAAAACTTGACAAATCAGGGGCCTATGCTTTTGACTCTTCCAGAGGAGGACGAAAGACGGGCAGAGCTTGGGCATCCTGAATCCGACTTAAACCAACCTAGTTAAATGAGAAAACGACATAAATAGTTTTTTGAATTTTGATTTAATATGTGATATGATCTCGACACTTTTAATTTGTTCAATGTGGTTTGTAAACTTTGGCTCAATGTTTAATGTTGCCTCTGAATTTTTAGACTGTTCAATATGATCTCTATATTTTTGGTACATGTTCAGCTTCATTCTTACGTTAAATGGAAATATTTAATGTTGTCTCTGAACTTGAATTAATGAAAGGGCAATATTGAACACTTTCATACTATTTGGAGACCAAATTGAATATGTACCAAAAGTTCAGGAATCACATTGTACATTAGGATAAAGTTCAGAGACCATATTGTACGTTGGTCTAACGTTCAGAGAGCATTTGTGTCATTCTCCTTTAGTACATTTATGGATTTCGACTTTCTTGGACTTTTATAATGTATTCATGTAGCATACAATTTTAGTTTTTTTTAAGAGATTTTTACAAGTGGGTAGTTTTTTTTTTAAAGTAAAAAGAAATGGGTAGTTAACTTTTAGACTGTTCAATATGATTTCTAAACTTTTGGTACATGTTCAGTTTAGTCTCTAGATTAAATGAAAAATGTTCAATGTTATCTTTGAACTGAAATTAATGAAAGGACATCATTGAATATTTTCATACAGTTTACGGATCAAATGGAATATGTGCCGAAAATTCAGCAATCACATTAAACAAATTAAAAATTTAGGGACCACATTGCATGTTAGGATAAAGTTTAGGGACCATATTGTACATTGGTCTAACGTTCACAGAGCATTTGTGTCATCCTCCCTTACTGCATATATGGATTTCGACTTTTGTGGACTTTTATGCCGTGTGCATGCAGCAACAGCAGACAATTTTAGTTTTTTTCAAGAGATTTTTACAAATGGGTAATTTTTTTTTGGTCAAAATAAATGGGTAGTTGACTCTATAATAAGCATGACGGTTTGGTCTAAAGAGCAGTTACAAAAAAGGAAAAATTACATTTTACTACGTTGTTTTATTGGTTTGGGGACCAATAGCCCGGAAATGGAGTTTGTTGACATCTAAATAAAGAAAGGTTGTTATGACAATGAGAACATATTTTTATTACATATCATTAACTGCACTTAATTATGACCAGAAGAATGTATCTCCCGAGGTAAACATGGATCTTAGTTAGACGTATCAAAATGGGTTGAAAACCCACATTTCAACCCGTATTCAATGAGACGGATTAAATATGGGTTAGTCAAGGCTTGATAAAAGAGTTGTTAATGAGTTTTAGTTGTAAACTTAATTATATGTGGGTTGTAAATGAGTTTAAATACAAACCCATTTTAAACCTATTTATAACCCATTTAGTTAATAAAATTATTAGTTGAGTTAGCCCATTCATGTGCTTCTTGAACAGTTTCTATATCATGCTTTTTTTTTCTTCTTTTTAATTTTTGATTTTTTAATTTGTAATTTTTTAATCCTCTTTTTTCTTTTGTATAACAAAAAAAGTTCGGCTGTCAGTCACCGGTTGTTGTTGCCACTACCCCCGCCGCCCGCCCTGTACGCCACTAGTGGTACGAGCATTTCTCATGGTACGTTTTGATCATTTATCATAGGAAGCAAGAAGAAACTTCGATGTATAAAAAAGACAATTTAAAGATCAGTTGGAGGCCCGAAGTGGAAAATTTTGTCCTAGTGAGTTTTGAAGATCAAAGTGTGAGCGTCACTAAAGAATTTGGATCTATTTGCTGGCTTTGGCCCTAGGTGCTTACTCTTGAAAGTCGAGCGTTTCGCAAGTCTCCAAAACTCCTTTCGTGTATCTCTACATGGTGATGATACTGAGGACGTTGAATCTATGTGCGCACCCCCTTTTGGTAAAACTGCCATGATTAGAGAGAAGATTCTTGGCGTGTGCCCATCACGGACGACAATGCAAGTTTCGACGATCGGCTGTTGATGGTATTACGATGCTATGGCAAATCCGTTCTTGTGGAATGAGCGAGTTGCAAGCTTTACCAAGTTCACTAATTTTTCACACTTACACTGCATTGTAACTTTTTGGGATTGAATTTTGTCTTGAAGTCATGTATTTTTCTTTTATGTGCAATGATTTTGTCTTGAAGTCATGTATTTCTCTTTTTTGTGCAATGAAAATTTTCCGTTCGACAAAAAAAAAAAAAAAATTAGTTGGAGGCAGCGCTATTCAATTCTGCCCAGCTTGTTCCTACTTGCCTCTTTTTTCTAACTTCGCTTATCGACTCAGAAGTCGGTAGGCAGGAAATGGTCAACAGCGATTAAAATGAAGACCGTCGAATTAAAATACATCTGCAAAGGAATTTCTCCTCTTAGTTTCTCGAAATCTCCATTTACGCGAATCAAAAAGACCCAAAAGAGAACAAAATGGAAGAAACGTGTTGCAGGAATATGGTATAATTGAACTAAACCGTCTACTGTATGCACATGTTGATCAACTCCGTCGTCGTATCCTCCGTCAAGCAGGTCTAAAAGCGCCGCCCGTGGATGTTGCTCTTGTGGTGGTCGTGGCGGAGGCTCTTGCTCGCGTCCCCGTCGATCGAATCCTGCACGTTCCGGAGCTCGTGGATGTGGCAAGGGATGCTGCCCTTTCTAGTCGAACCCATACGCATCCTCTGCCTCTGTTGGCAAGTCCACGAACAGCAGGTGGTTCAAACCGCCGCTGGTCCTCGCCTTGCCCCACTGGATATGGCCAAGCACCCTCTCGGCACCCCGCCTACACATTGTCCTACTCCTTCCTCTCGTGGCGGCGGTGGCCGCGGAGGTAAATGTGGGGCAAGGGCAGATAGAGGCGTGGATGGTGGCGGTATCAACCCATTGACGCTCCTCATCATATTAAAAAAGACGAGGGGAACCCACTTCGAGACAGCGTAAACCTCTCAAGATCGGATCGCGACGGGATTATCTCGTCTCGCCAATCCAAAAGTGGGAAGTGTGAGGAGGATTGAACAGATGGGTGCTCTAGTAGACATGTGCAAAGAGATGAAATTAAATCGAGGAAGGTCAAGTTGGGCAGCAGTGGTCGCCTTTAACAATGTAGATCAAATCGAGTATAAATTTGATCAGGTATGAATCAAAAACAAATTAAATGGATTAATATAAATTGAATCGGGCTATTTTTCATCTTACTAAACCCACCCATTTGATAGGTCTAATCTTAGCTCAGGCAAGTGGATAAAAGAAGGAAGCAATACAAAACATCATCATGTTCGCGAAAAACGTCGTCGACAAAATTCTAACGAGAACATCGATTAGGCAAAATTAGGAAGCGTATGACAGAAGGATGCCGTACAGTTTGCAATTACAATAAACTTCCCAATCCACCCCCATAGCTGCTCTCGCACTTTTCTCCGTCCGTCTTTTCTGACGACAATAACTATACTTCAAACAAGTATGACAGAAGAACCTAATGAACCGATGCCAATGGATTTGGACTGTCCGAAAAATTAGAGTGATGGGCATGACATCTTCCCAAATCCTGTACATCTAGGGATTTAATCCCCAGAGACAGCACGGTATTCACGGTAAATCTACATTAGAAAAAGAAGATGTGTATTATCTACCGGGTCGTGAAATGCTGATTTCCGACCCATCTTCATCCTCATCGCTTTGGTTCCCATGCTCCAAGGATGGACGCTTCAGTCTCTGGAATATCTCATCAAGAGACTCGTGCGAAGAAACTCGATCCAACGAGCTGCTTTCCTGAGCCTCACGCAACGGGATAAATTTTCTTGCTCCTATGTTCGCCTTGAAACTTTGGAAACCTGTCTTCATGGACTGCCACTTCGCAGCTATTCCGGAAGATGGCTCTCCAGATGAGATACCGGACTGAGACTTGTCACTATCAAGTAAGGATACTTTTGCAGAGGTGATGTTCTTTTCTGCAGGAGTTGCTTTTGATTGTTGTCTGCTCTGTTCTCTAATCGCAGCGTACTTCTTGTTCATGGCTTCTCTGCTTGTTCCGTATCTGTGACCATCTTCTCTTGTAGACTTGGATGAACCATCCTTGGTGGTTTCGTGAATTGAACCTGCCGACTTCATCTCAACAGCAGCTTTATCCTGAAATGTTTCACCATTCAAATAGACTGCCGTTAAAGGAGTAGTTAGTGATGAAAATCTTTGAGAATAATTCAGTAACCAATTGTGGAGAAATGTTCCTAATGGACAGCCTCCTCAGATTCTCCTGAGCTCCTCCACGAAAGCTTAACCGTCCCTTTTTTAATTTATTTCTGAAAACGTAGTCACTGGATGAGTTCACCCATCCAACAAAAGTTTACATCCAACTCCAACTTTTTTAACAAGAACAGCTCAGAGAAGCTACGGTGAAAAACAGAAAAGAAAGCTTCTGATTTGTGAAGTTACAATTACATACTTTGTCATAGCCACCAGACTCAACATCGGTGCCATTAAAATTCCTTGCCAGTGGGATTACATGCTCCCCAATTTTCCGACCTTCTTCCAGCCAAGCTCGTTCTGCAAGTTACGAGACAAAAGGAGAGAATTACAGGTATTTACTCAAATACAACTTCTATCCAGGAGAGAGAGGTTTATCAAGAACTTCTTCTATCTGATGGAATTTTTTTCTTTTGCGTCAGGGATAGGTTGATGGCCCTCAGCATAGTATCTCTATGGTTAACTACCACTCAATGCACGCTGACCTTTCTGAAGGATGATCAATCCTGATGGGTCGAATCCATCTGTATCATCTGCCTCTGTTTGAAACCTAAATCTCTTCCAGCTGCCAAAGAAATTAATTATTCTGTTGAAGAAGTTGCTTGCCACCAGAAGTGTATAAATGACCATAAAAAGAGGATATATTCTGTTAAATCCTTTCCCAAAAAACGGCACGGCCTTATCAATGCTGCCCATCCGCTGCAATCAGATGTAGAAACAACATCAATTCTCAAGGTCAATTGGAGGATTATCTACTATATGCCTGCACAGGATGCTATAGGACGCATTAAATGACTACGCAATACATCAAAAATTACCACTGAGACCAACCCTGATACTTTTAAACTAAGTTTGGACACGCGGATCCTACTGATGCCGCTGCACTGTATTTGATATCAAGGTTTTAGCCAAATCTGACCAGGCCGACTCTTTCACTCAAAACTCCAAGGCATGACCAGTGTCTTTCAAGGTTTTTCTCTCAGATTAACAAGCACCGACTGATAGGATCACCTCACCAGAGAAAAAGGATGTCATTTTTTTCGCATGTCAAACCACCTTAAGCAAACTCTCATCTCACCTCAATGCACGCCACACCAACTTTTACTCCAATACAATCATTTTTGCACCTACCTTTTCTTGAGCAAACCACATACCGACCAAAATATGGGCATGGTCATTTAGCAGAACCTATGCAAGTAAACTCTACCAAAAACCCTTCTTTTCAGGAAACACCACTGCCTCTTTCATAAGAGTGGATTGGAAAAAATTCCATAATAAAAGCATAAGAACATCGTTGAATCATCAGGATATCATATTCATGTCAAATCCTTGGAACAACACGATCGGTACCATTTCGTGCAAAAAGCAGTAAACAACTTCCTTAGAATAGAAACAAAAGAGGTTATATTACAAGGATAAGTCGCTCGAAAAGTGCTAAAAGGCATGAACTTTGTTGGAGGGTCATAGAACGACACTGAAACGAATAGTATGGTTGCAGGTCAAATCATTTCAAAGGACCAGAAGGGCCATCCGTTTAGAAAATTGAGCTGTGAGGGAGTACAGTAACTTGGTCTCATAGCTCAAGCAAAGCAGTCAGCAACCACATACTGAATCTTAAAACCAAAAATACCACAGTACGACTGAATTCAAGTTCTACACTAAGAGACACTCGTAAATGCTAGCATGCAGGATGTTAAAATGGAGATCACCTTCTCAAAGACTGTCTCATCATCGTGTTGAATAAGATTGAGAAAGTTGTATGAAATTGGAGGCGCATATCGAGCTACCATCCTGTGCCAACATCGAAGCATATCTGAATCAACTTTTACTTCTATAGGAAAAAGAGAACTAAAAAATTCACTCATGACACGGAATAGCAGTTTAAGACTTACGAGCATATCATAAGCAAGTTAACTGAACTCGTCTGCCTCGGCGTTAATGAGTAAAACATCATCATTCCGATTTTGAGCAACGAATAATATGTGCAAACACACATATACATCAGAGGAATAAAAGCAACAACCTAAGAAAGTGGGGGAATGAACATTATCAGTCAACTCAATACTGGTCAGCAGCAAAGTACAACAGCTTTAATTAAAATGAAGTGTGTGACAACCCTATCAAATGTACATATTCAGTAAATCGGAAATAGGAGTATCAGTTTCGGGTAAAATTCCTATTCCAAACCTTTCCACATCTATTTAACCACTTCTTTCCCAAATAATTGCTAACAATTGAAAACACTAAGTGGGGGCCTTTTTCTTTCATCCTTCCATGATAGACTAGCTGACATTGTGACAGTGCTAGTGCAGTCCTCATCTGCCAACGGGAAAAAACTCCCTCAACTTTCCATGTCATCAATGATGTAGCTCCGAATTGAATCTTTAAGATTTTGTGAGAAGTCATACAGCACTCGTCGTGGAAACGTAAAGGATATAGGGGCAATAAAGATGGTCCATCTAAAAAAGACTGATGTAATGCATGAACAATGAAGTATTCTATGACCAAGTCAGCCGCATGATGGATGCAAAGTTGCCTTGTAAATTATGACTGGGAGGAATTCAGACAAAACTTGCCAGAAGAAGTAGCTCCAAAGGACCAAGGTAGTTTGAGTAAGAAATTCAGCTATGGACAAATACTTTAAGGAAAATGAAGGGTTCAAAAGACCTGTTCTACCCCCTGTAGTCAGTTTATAGATCTTGGACCAGAAGATGAATGAGCATCGATTCAGCAGTCATGGTGGCGCTGAAGGACTAAAAGAAAGCACTAGAGAATCAGAAGTTTGACAATGGCTCAGTGATTCCCCTACGCCGACTTTGGAAAGGATACATGAGAAGAAGTTCAATTGACTCATCAAAATAACTGCAGCATGGAAATATTTAAGACAGTTTCATGGGCTTGATTTACTATAGAGAGAAAATTGACTACTTAAAGGGTAGTAAAGGAGAAACAGATATATAACCCCCCTTTTTTTTTTGGGGAAGGACATATAACCCTTTAATTGGTCTTAGACTCAATCCTTAGAGCACCACTACTAATATTTTCCAGATTCCACCCTTTGGCCTTCAAATAAACATCCCTGCCTTCCAATAAACATCCCGGGCAATTACACATGCCACAGTGCCAATTTTCAAAAGGACAATCTACGTTGAGCCATGATGATCTTCTTTTATGTAGCATAGGGGAAGAGAGAACCTTCAGATCAGCCCAATGCAGGAGGAACATGATTTTGTGATGCAACAAGTGAGGAGTATCACTAAAGGGTCAACTATGGAAATCCTAATTACAGTTTCAGGACATTTTGTTATCACTCCACACATTCCACTGAGCCATTTATGCATTAAGTTTTAACTACACAAAAGAACGGCTATTATTTCAATCAGTACATGGGAGGATGCCATGCAAAATGGACTGAGTTGATCCATTTTGCATATATTTTCTGCCTATATGGGCATCAACTGTCGTTAAAACTTTAGGCCATGTTAATCCTGAGCACGAGTAGGCTCAGAGGTCAACTTTAATATTTTAGATGATAAGTGGCAACAAATGGCCCTCACAACTCTTTACAGGTCCGCTCTCTCTAATGAAATTACGACACATTAATGCATCTGATGTGGGAAATTTACTATCTTACAAAAATTTGTAAATGGCACATAGGTTCTGATACAGTTGATGCCCATATAGGCAGAAAAACGGAGATTGCAGATTTCAGCATTGAATTCCAAGTATAAGTAACTTTAAGTGCTTTAAATATCTAAAAGTTGAAACTGAATGTCATTGACTTTCCACTAAGCACAAAATTGTGGGTAGATTGGAAGGTTTCAGCTATTACTTGATAAGAGTCTAAATGTCATTGAAGTTTTTGGATTGAATGACTTAACCCGTTCTTTTAGGTCCTCTTTAAAAACTCAATTAAGTGATTTGTCAGATTCAGTTCAATAAAAATATCACTACAAGCGACGAATGAAGAAAGATTCGCTCAATTTTTACATCCTAACTATCCTAACAAAACTATGATCTCATAACAGCAGAAGTATCAAACCAGGAGGCGACCTATCTAAATGTGTAGACTCACTTACAGCAAGCGGCAGAAAAGCCCAGTTCACTAATCAACTGGCACATGAGTTAGGAATTACTTAATTGATTCAGTGTTTAACATTTCCTCAAAATTAGAATTCTACCAGTCAAATTACGAGAACCTCCCAATTAAATCCACAGCTCCATATTTCGAGGGAAAATGATGACATGCACCTTCAATTTCAACCGTTGTTATTTCGTATTTTAAGCACTTAATTTTTTAATATTTGTAATCTAGTGATTGAATTTTCTGTACTTGTTTTTATGTTCTATAACGGTCGAATGTTAAGTTTTTGGAGTTCAATTAGATTGTTAAGCAAGTCCTAGAAATAAACTTTGGTAGCTAGAAGCTTGCAGACAGTGATTTAAAGAAAATACTTAGATAAGAGATCAATCAAAAAATAATCCACCTGCACCAGCAACTCTTGCTTCCCAACCGATTTAATAAGGATTGAGATGAGAGAGAGATCAACGCCCCTAGGGAGCAAAGTTGCCTCTGCTAAAAGAATTGCAGCTGACATTATCCCAAGCAAGATAGCAAAGATTTTCTTAAGCTGCTTTCTCAAAATGCAACGCCAGATAAATTCTGCAAATTATCAAAATAAAGAAAAATGAATTATGAAATAAGTTAAACTTATTGTTAAGAATTGAGCTGTAATATCAGTATCCTTCACATACAGGGAAAGAAAAGAAACAATATCACATACAGGGAAACAAAAGAAACAGTTAAATGAGGTCATGTACTTTTTCGCATCAACCAAAAGGATGCATCTCCCCATCTCAACAGCACAAGAAACTGACATGATAAATCCAGCGTGCAACTCAGATTGACGTTCCATTTCGTGAAAATTTGGACAATAAGCAAGTGTGCCCTTCATTTAATGCACATGAACAACTACAAAGCACAGAAATCAAACATATGCCTACAGTGCTCAAGCTCTTTTAAGTAAATGTACTCCATGATATGTCCCCTACCAAAACATGACTTCAATGCTCTACTACGAACCATCAGAAAACAATGAAAAGGCTCCAAGGGGTAAAGCCCAAAAATAATGAAAAGGACAATGCAGAAAAAGCACTCAAACAAGATACAGAAATAGCAGGTTATTCTGCTTCAGCATTAATTTACATGTTCCTTCTATGATACCAAACACAGTTGATTTTTCATGCGTGGCTTATTGGCACACAAGATGTGTCAAATGTTAAATGTGCTTTATGTAAGCAAATATATATACCATTACGGATTGAAAGGTTGAATTAAGAACTCAGGACACACTCCTTTCAGCAACAACCAATTCAAAAGTTCCACCTTTTTCGGTCCATTTACTGAGATTGACAATATTCAATCATGCAAAACTAACATCTAGTGATGTCTGAACAAGACCAAACATATTAACCTGAGAATTCGACTCCAATGGATTAGAAGAAGAGAATGTGAAGTTACCCATAGTATCCAAGAATGCCCCAAATTGTCCAGTTCGCGCAGGTCTGAGGCTTGAGATGAACTTCCTGAATTATACAAGCACATACACATGAGCAAATGGAACTTTCTGTAGCCCTCTGAATTTGCCCCACATAAGCAGATATTTGGATGTAAACTACTAATTCTAGAAATTCACTTCTTCATCTCCGCAAATTTAACACGCACTTACAAGCACAAGAGTTTTTAGTGATGTACAGCTTTAAAGAGGAATTACCCTACCAGTGGGGGGGAGCGTGCGACGGAGAGAGAGCAAAATGGGGAAATGCCATCTTTTTTAGCTACTTTGTGTCCAAAAGGAAAAGCATTGATTGAATTCAAAAGAAGAAAAAAGTAATACTGGTAAATTACCATCCAGTGGCATCTCGGCGTTCATAGTTTTTTATTACATCTTCTAGTTCAAGTGCCTCCAAGACGCAAGCCAAATATTCACTGCAACATTAAAAGTAGCAAAGTACTAGCGTCAGATAAATAGAGCTATGCAATGATGAGATTTCACGACAGCCCGTTCAGCGGAAATCTAGAGGAACAAAAAAGTGATCCGCATTCACCAAATCGGATGTCCAACATGTCAAATCCAGAAAAGTATCAAAGCAACCCAATCATAAAGGCATTTGTTAGCTTTACTATTTGGGATAAAATGCAGGTTACTCACCAATCACTCCTTTCAGGTAAGTTAAATGGAGATATCTTCTTCCAATATCATTGAAGAGTTGTTTTCCTAGTTGCTAGAGGAACACGTTCCTGGATAATCCCCTTATCTTACGTCCTTTTTTACATATATCAAAAGGGTCAAATTATCCAAATCCTTCTCTTTTTAATTAAGTCAGATGCTTTTGGAAGAGTTGTCTTTTATTGGTAATTTCAGCTTCTCCTACTAGCTATTCTGCATATCATGAACCTCAAGGATCACAATTTGTACACCACACGGAGGTTGGAATTTGCGCTAATGGTGATTGTGTCAAAATTATGTAAACCTCCTCGACACAATTAATAAATGAGTTGCTTTTGAATTGAAACGTCAACCTGTAACTCATACTTGCCCATTTGACCTATTTAACTAAATAGGCCATGACAGCTTGATTGATGAGTTGCGGCCTATTTGATTTAGTTGAGTTAATTTTTTCATGATTGCTATGTACAGGTACAAATGTTTGTCCACCTTAGCTGGATAAGCTAACACTACACCCTGTGGCAAGGTCGCCAATAGATCTTCGATGCATTCATTTTAAGTTCATAAAACACCCTATGATCTTGTCAGGAACCAGTTTATTTTCTAGAAGTCTAGGCCCATTTGGCATGGCTATTCCCTAGAGCAATGATTTATGACTTCTGATGTCACTGTTATTCCGTACCATGCTTGGAAATTGACTTTCAAGCACGTCAACATTGCATAGGAAATAACCATTTAAAGGAACTAAGCATATTTTGATTTATTCTAAAGTTGAGCGGAAAGCTAATAGAGATAGTTTTGATCAGACAAGGAGTGAACGGTTACAAAAGCAGGGGGGAAAAAAAGAACCCTCCGCGCCAAAAGCTGAGAAAATATTCCGAAGGAAGCAAACACAAATTATATGCTCCTGGTTACCTTTTATACCGGTAATACTCCTCTCGAGCTCCCCTTAGATGTCGCCTAAGGGTTGCCATTGATTTCTCATCTGTATCATAGTCCATATCATTTTCTCCCAATCTTCCACCCTGTGGTTTGAAGGATGGGTCTTCTCTAAACTAGAAAAAAGAAACAAAAATCAAATTGCTCAAAAATCAACACTGAATTAGTTAGTGGTTCCTAGAACATCAGATTTTTGGGGAAATTACCATTTTAGTCAGCATATCATCAATAACATCCATGTATGGCCTCAAAGGATCACGTTTTGACATTTGCTTGGAAGTAGCTTGAGCTACCTATAAAACAACATATATATCAATAAACTAGAGAATCTCAATATATAATCTATTGACGAAGAACAAGCTGTGGGCTATTGGTGTCCTGGTAAAACCATCCGAGCTGCTTGCAGCCAAACAGTCATCACATCAAAAGACTTTCCTCTCTTATCAACCGATTGTTCCAATTATATATCTTGTAAAAAAAATTAGTGAATAAACAGCTTGAATAAAGGCCTAGCTTTGCCACATCTCCTTCCACCATCCCCATAGGATGAACTACAGTTACTTTTGAGAGCAAACATACTGCAGCTTTGTAAGTCTTCAAAGAAGAAGGATCTGATGGTTGAGATGAAGATCATTATTAAAGAAGGATTGGAGAGCATTCAAAGTGGCTGAATCAGTCAATGTTGGCCGCAAAAACCAGCTAATCAAACTAAAGTTGGTTCTACCCATAAAAGCCACTCCAGCCCTCTTTCTATACCCAGATGATTGGTTTGATCTAATATGGACTCCAAATGGCTGGTATAGAGGCATATCTGTTAGAACCGGTAGCAGACACCTCATGCTTAATTTTTGGCAGATGGATTTGTAAGAACAAGTCGAAGAGAAAGCATGTCAAAGATGAAAATGATCTTGACTTAACCACAACTCGATGGTACAACATCAAAAAAATGCTTGCTTCATTAGCCTTTTACATATTTGAAGACACTATGCGACCCAACTACTAAAACCAACATAAGAACAAGGACGGATACAAAGCAATTGGTTTAATGGACCGAAGAGTGCCACTACGAGTGTATGGCTAACCCAACAATGAAAGTTTCGTAAGGGGACTAGAGCAATTGGGGAAAAAAAAAAATCCTCCATAGAACAAAATTGATGTGAAGCAACGAGTTTAAAAGTTGATCATTCAACAACAGAATATCGACAAGGTAGAAGAATTCCATTAATGGCCTCTAAGACTAGAAAATAGAAAGCACTCACTACTATGGCATTAGAGAGTTCTTGGTGGGCATCATCAAGTTTAACAGCCATTTTAGCTACTTTATGAGAGAGAACTTTTTGTCGGGTGGTCCAGTCCGCATTTCTCCAAATACTTTTGGGTATTTCACTTAAGCCGAAACCAAGAAGAAAAGCCCCTGTTACAAGCCCAAAAGTGTTTGAACAGGCCATTGCTAAACCAAGAACACCACCGCTCCTGTCAATAAAAATTAACAAGGCACAATAATGTAAATTTGCTGAAATTATCACACCTATACATCAAGGATACACCTAAAGAGGGAAAAAATAAAGAGAAGCAGCAAAAAATTGTCATAGCAAGAATAAATCACAAAAAGAAAAGTCACACCACACGCGCACACGCACACACACACACAAAAAAAAAAAAAGAGGTTCCACCACAAGATCAATTTTTTCAGTTTTTTAACCTGCAACGAAAAATAAGCTCCCAATATATGATATTCCAGTCATATTTCTCAAGCACTTTAGCAATTCCAAGCAATCACTAAATATGTACAGCTACTTTACTCACTTCTCCAGGCCATGCACCCCTACCTTACATTAACTCATGAAGCAATCACAAATACCTACAGCTGATTTCAATCACCAGAAAGGCATTCTCTATAAGCTATACCTGACTATCATGAGGGTTAGACATTCTCTATAGTACAACGGCAAGAGCAAATCAAATTAAATGGACGTCATTCACATCTAGTATTGCCTGAAAGGAACAAACTTACCGAATCTTGCGCATCATGATGAGAAGAATGAGGCCAATGAGGCCAATGGATCCAACAATTAGGTAAAAGACTAAGTTCACGTGTATGCTAGTCTTAAATCTTTCCTTCACAGTAAAATCTCCAGCATCTTCAAACCCCTGAATTAGAGGAGCTACAGCCCTGCATAGAAAAAAATAACACTGGGTTTAAATTCAACATTCAGTAACAAGCATCTATATCTCTACAAAAAAAGAGACTCAATTTTAAAGAGTTAAAGATGCCAGTGTGATTGGATTGGAGCTCTTTGTTGTTGCTTCTGATATGCTAGATGGAGCCATAGACTACAAAGCTATGAACCGGGGACACTAGGAAAAGAAAGCCAATCCAGGGCAATGAAGAATAATGGAAGCTGAACACTAAAACTTTCCCGGGACCAAGCTCTGGCAACATACTTTGGAGCTAATCATCCCACTGTTGAAACAGTTTCTAACCAGGCCATCAGTTTCTCATCTACCGAGAGGCCAACCGAATTGACACATGCAAATTCACCACAATAAACACTCAAGAAGTAGAACTTGAATCCACTCATCAAATAAAACTATGTGTATGTAAGAAAATCATAAGTAAAATGCAAACTCAGCTCAATTAAATATCAGGGCAAAAGGTAAAGGCGAAGTTACTCATCACATCTCAAACTATGTACAACATTTCCTGAAACCAGATCAACTTAAGGGCATCATTGTTCATGCAACTGAAATGTTTCTCCAGAAACTCAAGGCATGGGTTTCACATACGCAACCTGCCAAGCAATTTTAAGGAAGATTTCCAATTGGAAAACAAAGACACAGTACTTTGACTATGAGGATGCAGCAAATCAGGAATTGATTATAAAACTCAGCAGCCCGATTTTTTAGATTGCCAACACTTCTTTCGGGGAGGTTCTTGAAACAGATGACATGATTAATAAGTGCAAACATGCAATTTTTCCTTTTTGATAAGTTACGTCCACATAACATACCAAGTCAGCAAAAATGTACTCCAGTACGACCAGCTCCAGAAGAATGAAATGCCTCTGCCACCATGATGCATATTCGTCTGAATGAGCAAACAAAATACTTGCATCAGCAATACAAGTCAATGCCAATGAAAGTAACAAGTTTACAATTTATTGTAAATAAGAGCGTGACACGTACATCCGTACTACCATCATTCTAGCAGCTCCTATGAGGAGCTGCTAAATAGTTTAAGCAGGCTGGTAAATTTCACAGAAATAGAGTACTAGATTTCCACAGAAAAGCAATTCACAAGAAGCCTAAGAAACTTTTCAATTCTCCATGAGATAAACATATGAGATATTCTTTACCCAACTAAAACCACAAAAGTACAATACTGGGATTAATGCTTCAAATTCGAAATACGGTCAAATATGAAACTTCAAAATCAATGTCCCACCAATTACATGCATACTTTGCTTCACAGGCTAAAACTTACACCAACTATTACACAAGGCCACAACTGGGCTAAACTATATTCCCTCAGAGTATGTGTGGGATTAAACAAGGACACCTCAAAAGTTGCTTTCAGGAGATAGGACAGACATGCTAGTTGATGTGCTCTTTCTAAGGAATAAGACCATGCTAATCCTATTCTGATACTTCATCCATGGATGACATACGAGGGTACATAACTGCCACAGTCTGGAATTTCTTTTGGTGTGAACAGAAGTGATAGAAAGGAACCTTCAGAAAAATTAGCCAAAAAGGAACTAAAATTTTAATTAGAGGCCCTACATTTCCTGGTTTCTAGGAAGACGCATATTCAAGATCATTTTCAGGGCGCAGAAAAGAGAGTTTTTGAAGGATTGGAATGAGATTTACACTGATTAACTCGATTCTTTGTCATCGACTTTTCATTTCAACATCATACAAAACATGTTTAAAGAAGCGGAATGAGATAATGCAGATCAACTGGTTCTTCATTGTTGACTTTTCGTTTCAACATCATAGATGACTTGAGACATTACAAATGATCTCCCAAGTGACAGTATCTGATTTGTGGTATAAGGAAACTTCTCTTTGTGCCACCTGTCATCGACCAAAAAGGACCATAAAAGGGAAACTCTCATCCTTTTTAAGTAATCGTTGCATTGCACCAGTGTATTTGATTCACACTGTTGCAATGAGCATCCCCGCCTAGGTTCAGCTCTTCATTTTCTCTCCATTTTGATTCCCCCACTTTCTTCCTTGATATGCCATGAAAAAGTTACATATGACAGCCACCTCGGCAATTAGCAAGTACTTGGAGATTTGTTACAAAGTGATTGGGTAACTGCATGATTTGAAAGGACCAAGGTCATCTGTGATTTCATAAATAGATTCAAACCCAGCAATATGTTGCTTTTGTAACATAGCAGACATCTAAGCAAATTAAAGCTACAATTCACTCCCAGGATAGAGCCTAAGGATAAAAAGCATTGGTCCAGAGTGGACCATCCTTCTTAAGAATGTAAGGTTACTCTTCCCTGGCAGCTCATAGCAGGTTTCTACCGGCAGCTATCCAGATGAAAAGGCATCCTAACTCAAGATTGAGAACTTGAATTCCAATGTTAAAGGATAGCAATCCAGGATCTAATGCCCCAGCCTAGAAGATTTTATCAATGAAGGAATCACTACAGGCAATTAACTGTAATAACTCAATAAAGTCGGCAAATCAATGGATAAGGAATAGACCCTCCATTTTCAGATTGAAAGGCAGCACGATATAAACCCGGAACCCTTAGAAATGTAATGATACTCCATCGTTGACGGTACAAAGTACTTAATTAACCATTTAAACCTGGGCGAGCATTTGCACCAAACCCAAAATGCGTCTCTTATCTAAAATAGAACATAATAGAAAAGAATACGTCAGATAAAGAACAAATAGAGTTCGGGAATATGCACAAAATTGCAGGACCAGCTAAAGCCTCGTTTCTACCACAGGTGAGGCCCTTGTGTGATTTTACTCTCACTTTCCTCAAATTTCACGAGTATATCACATAAGCAGTCGAGTCATGTAAGAAACAAAATCGGTGCACATATCACATCTACTGTGCTGTCCTGAACCATTCATCGATCAACCAACTACAGAAAACCAGTGAAATTAGGAACAATCTCGCTAATTTGAAGCTATTGCAAGCAGAACGTCGGCATTGGGAACCATAGAATTAAAGCGCGGCACATGCAAGAGAGAGAGAGAGAGAGAGAGAGGGAGAGAGAGAGAGAGAGAGAGAGGTGCATGATCAAATCGCAGGAGCGTATCTGCGATAGCGCGTACCGTCCATATATCGGCGGGGACGAGGATAATGATGGAGAGAGAGCAAAACCAGGCGTAACCGACGGTGAACAAGACGTAGCGAGGCACTTCCGGTCCGGCGAAGTACCTCAAGGTGAACACCACCATGGCCACCGTCAAGGGCAGCGAGATCAGGTAAAACACCCACATCTCTCTCCCCCTCTCCCTCTCCCTCTACTGTGACTGATGCGACGCGGATACAGCGTCGACGAAGCTATCCCCGGAGGAGGAGAAGTACGGACGCCGGTCGATCGCCGTCGCAGATGCGGATGCGCAGAGCCTTCGAGGCGAAGACAAAGCCGAAGGAGGCGAGAGAGAGAGAACGGAACTCGGGAGATGGGCCCCGCTTTCCTGACCAGAAATGGGATCCAACTCCCCACGCGGCGAATTGCTGTTTACTTTTCATTTTTGTTTTCCCCGTTTCTTCTTCACGTCTCTGTCATCTTTTGGCCTTTTCATGATCTGCTAATTCATTCGTTAAATTAAAATTACATTAAATTGAAAGAGGGCCACGTAAGTAATCCACCATCTTTCTTCATTTAATTCGATTTGATTTAAATATATATAAATAGATTAAAAAATTATTATTAAGGTTGGCAAACTTCATTGCTTTTTAGTTTTATTTTTTTTTTCCAATAAACGTTATATATCCACCCAATTAGCTATGAGATGACAAAAAAAATTCATTTATTTAGAGAAAAATGAGTAATTTGAATTTTTTTTGCAAAAATGATTGCTTGTATTGCTTTCAAAATTGAATAAATAAAAAATATTTTCATGTGCAAATATTTAGACATAAAATATATTCAGTAATACAAAAAATTTATATTGACTAGTTAATTTAATTAATACAAATGAAAGTAAAATGTTTTCCACCCACCCATCAGGTGGTCGCGTGGTAAGGAGTAGACTCTTGGGACCCCGCTGAGTAGTACTCGCGGTCCTGAGATCGAAACTTACTAGCCCACATTCACTGGTGTCTTACCCGGAGTACCGTGGTGATGGGGTCTTACGGTGCCTCCCGGGGATTAGTCGGTCGCCATCGGTTTGAGCGTCAGCTCGCTGGCACGGCTGGACACCCCGGTTATAAAAAAAAAAGAGTAAAATGTTTTCCAAATTACTTATTTTTTGCGAAACAAATGGAACTTAAGAGAAAATTTGTTTGGTAAACATATATTTGGAAAGTCCTTTAGTGTGACCAATTTTAGTTTTTTAATTTTAATTTGTTTAATTTGAAAAAAAAACAAATACAGTAACTTTTACATTTTTGTGTTGAGATAAATGTAAAAGAGGCTTATTAACAAATTTATAAATAAAAAAATCACATCAAAGTTGATCTTTCTAGATTTTTTTGGTCGAAGATCTTTCTTCATGAAAAATAGAGTAGTTGTATCGGATAAGTGCATTGAAAATTTTAAAACTTGTTATGAAAATGCAATTGACTCCGAAAACTTTCAAAATATGCAATTAAGTCCTAAATTTGTCGTAAAAGTGCAATTGAGTCCTAAAACTTTCAAAAAGTACAATCAACAGAAGACTTGATAAGATCAATTTGATAAGTTTTATGATTTAATTACACTTTTTGAAAGTTTTAGAACTCAATTACAGTTTTTTGACATATTCTAGGAGTTAATTGAACTTTTTGAAAATCTTAGGATTTGATTGCATTTTTGTGACAAGTTTTAGAACTTGATTATATTTTTTTAAAATTTTAAAACTTGATTGCATTTCTGCGACAAATTTTAGGGCTTTCAATGCATTTGTTCCTAATTTCATTATAATAAATATATTACATGTCTTTCAAGGAAAGAAATATGTTATCCTTAAAAATTACAAATCTCCTTAACTATTTTCAAAAAATCATAGGTATTTCATCATGTAAAAATGCTATATCAGGAGATGCATCATCATTTGAAACACTTGTCCCCTCAATTTACATCATCGAGGCTAACTGAATATCATAATGGTGATCTAACTTTGCTCTCTCAAAATTTGTATCAATCATGGTAATTTATTGTGCAAAGTCATCGCCCCCATAATAATTTTTCACTTGCTTTTCATATGGATAACTTGGCATATTAGTTAGAATCTTCCACTTCTTTTTAATACGCCAAAGGCTTACTCAATTTCTGAACATAATGAGGAATGAGCATGATTGAACACTTTTCGATATTTGGTAAATGAGGAATCTCATTGAAACTCTGGCAAATGATATCTAACTTCTTTACATGGCATCGGATAACCCGTGGGATTTGGATTTCCAATATCTACTAAATAATATTCACCTACTCAAATATAATGCAAATTCAATCAACATGAGCTACATTAATGCATATGGATGTACATAAGCTATCAATTAACAAACGTGGATTAGGATGGGGAAATTGTGCATCATGTCTTTTAATGTTTTCGAAGAAGATTCGAGTATCATAAGTTTGTCACTCCCAACCGGCCCAAGCATAAATAATTATGGTATGGATGGTTGTTGACACCTGATTTATAATCACCTTTTCCTTTTAAAAATTTAGTAGAAAATTCATAAAAATTTATAAAATTAAAAAATCAACTTTGGTGACCTTGGGCAAGCCTCAGGAACCAATTTTGACTAAAAAAAATAAATTTTCATGTTTTTAGTATTTTTTATCACTTTTATTTTTTAAAAATTCATAAAAAATCAAGAAACAAATGAGAAAATTGCAAAATCGACTTTGGAAGGCTTGACCAAGCCTAGACAACCATTTTTGAACAAAAAATAATTTTTCATATTTTTTAATATTTTTCAAAAAAATACAAAAATACTTGAAAATTCTGTAAAAATAACATTTGAAGCAAAAAAATACACAAAAATAGTCAAATTTTTCTTTTAAATCTATTTTCATATTGGCCATCGCAAATTCATAAAAATTCAATTCGGGTCACATGTTCCTTCACGAGCATAATCTCGAATCGGGCCTAAAAAATTCAATTTGAGTCAATTTATTTTTACTTTTCACCTTTTATGAGTTGTGACATTGTCTTCTAATATTTTAAATTTTCATCTTGATCCAATTTTATTCGAAATGACTCAATCTTGTAAAAGGGCCTTAGTTGAATTTTGGATTTTAGCCCCTAAGTTAATAAAAATATGAAATTAAACTTTTTCTAGGGATACCTATGAGGTAAATTTCGACCAAAGCATAGGGGAGGTGTGCTGAAAATTGTGTGAAAATTTGGACTTAAAGAAATATCTCTTTAGGGACTGAATTGCAAATACTTAAAAATCTCGAGGACTAGAGTACAAATACCTGATATTTGAGGGATTATTTTGTAAATAATAAAAAGAAGAGTTGGTGGAGAAATTAGAATAAAGAAGGGAATATGGAGAAGAGGAGATGGAGAAGGAAAGATGGAGAAGAGAAGATGGAGAAGGGAAGATGAAGAAGAGGAGATGAAGAAAATAAGATGATAATAGAGAAGGGAAGATGAGATGAAGAAGAGTTAGTAGAAAAATTAGAATGAAAGCTGATGAATAGGTTATAAAAGGAGAAATAAGTGAGCTTGGGAAGGAGGATTTTTTGGAGAGAAAATTTTGGATGTTTGAGGGAGTTCTGGGAGATTGAAGAAAAATTTGAGAGAAAGAAAATACCAAAAGAGAGAGAGAATTTTGAAGATGATGGGAGTTTAAAGTCAGGGGTTATTATCACAAATTCCTTCATCGATCAACATAAATCAAGAGTTCATCCTCGTCAACGAGTAAACAAATTCGAGCTAAGTGTTTTTATTTATTCATTTATTTGTGGTTTTAGTCGCAAATTAGCACAAATTGTATACACTTTCCCCATCTCCAATTTTCCCATATTTTTATGTCAGGGAAGAACAATTCCATATTAATGACGAAGCCCACAGAGGTGCAAAATCGGCCCAGACGAGCTCCTAAGTGCCCACCAATTTCTCAGCTGATCTGTGATTAAAAGTCCCTCTTAATTCAAAAGAGACTCTCTATGTTGATAACAGAGAGAACGAAAACCAATTCTAGAAATTCCTCCTAAAAAATGGGAGATAAGTGCACAGATTTTGTATACTGACATTTCACTTTATTTTATGTTAGGTAGTCGCAGCTCTATATCAATGGTCAATCCTACAGAATCATAAAATTGGCTTGAAGGAGTCCTCAAGGGCGCACAAATTTCAAATTGTTGAATCAATTTGTTGTAATTTATTTTGAAAAACTCAAACCCCAGAATAGAGAGGCAAAACACATCCACTAGAGGTCATTTAAATGCCTGCAATTTAAATTCCTGCACATTAAACCCCAAAGGAAAGTGCCAAGCCAACGCTAGGCCGCCCATTGGAGGTTTTACTTACCGTTATTTAAATTCTTGCAATTTAAATACCTGCACCATTAAATCTCAAAGGAAAGAGGCAAGCCAACGCTAGGCTGCCCATTGGAGGTTTTACTTACCGTTATTTAAATTCCTGCAATTTAAATACCTGCACTATTAAATCCCAAAAGGAAGAGCCAAGCCAACGCTAGGCCGACCATTGGAGGTTTTACTTACCGTTATTTAAATTCCCGCAATTTAAATACCTGCACCATTAAATCTTAAAGGGAAGACCAAGCCAATGCTAGGCTGCCCATTGGAGGTTTTATTTACCGTTATTTAAATTCCCGCAATTTAAATACCCACACCATTAAGTCCCAAAGGGAGTCAAGACAATGCTAGGCCACCAATTGGAGGTTTTACTTACCGTCATTTAAATTCCTGCAATTTAATTCCTGCACCATTAAACCCCAAAGGGAAGAGCCGAGCCAATGCTAGGCCGCCCATTGGAGGTTTTACTTACTGTCATTTAAATTCGCTTCATGGAATTTTAATACTTTGAAAATACAAAAAAAAATATCATCAATACATCCAATTTAAAAAGTAAAAACATAAAAAGAGAACACTCCACTAGAGTCTTAGGAATAAACCGAGCATGAGTTGCCAAATTAAAATATCCATGAAATTGAGGTACCGAAAGGTATTAGTTTTAATTAACTAGTGTAATCAAGTCCCCGAACTCATAATCTCTGGTTCGCAGAAGTAATTTAGTTCTCCCGCTAATTTACTTAGGTTTCTAATCAACTTACCAAAAATGATTAGTGGCGACTCCAAATTTTAAAACTATATAAACAAAAAAACCGAAGTTGCGATTCGGTAGGGCTTGGGAGGGTCCGTATTAGGTTAATTCATCTAGTTAGCCTAATAATCCGTTCACTCGATCTATCAAAAAAATATTTTTCGGGTCGCGACAGTGGTTTATAAGAAGAATGAGTAATAAGAAAAAGAATTACAATATTAATAAGAAATACATAAACACATGCATGCTCCGGGTGGTTTGGGCGTCACGCCCCGAACCTCCACAAGCGCGCGACATCTACACAACGACCGTCAATACATGCGACAACCTAGGACTGTCGCTGACCTTGAAACCTTAATATCCAAATAAACGCTAATGGAAGCTATACCTTATCCCTAACAACGAATGAGTAAGGACTAGCCAACCATAACACCTCAAATATTACACATTCTCAGCTCCATATTATACATGAATATCTGTTTTTGAAATATTAACAACAACAACAACAACCAATCCAGGGCGACCACGTTCCTCAGCAACCACCGATTCACCATCAATTGCCCTTGCCAACTTGGTACTCCACCACCTAGATATCAAATCATGTGGTATCCCTGCCATGCTTTTATCCTAGGGACTGAAAAGTGGGGGAAATCTCCATGAGAACACATCTCAGTAAGCTCACCCCTAATCTCGCTCAGGATATTACATACCCTCGGATTCAACTCTAACATGCTCTTCTAGATACTCGGGTCACGGTAATAGAAACAAGGGCAAGCGAGAAATAGCTCATCATTGAAATAATCAGCACCCCAATAGTTCATAATTACATAGATATTAACAATGCAAATGCGTTCACATTTCATACTCAAATTCCATTCTCAGCTCTCTAGCTGACTCGATCCGCGTTCAATGCATCAGGTCCATGCCCTTTTTGCATTAAAATATGTATCTTAGGCCCACGGTATCTCAATAATTGACTATAAATATGAAGGGACGACATGTGAACAGTATTTTAGGCTCGTGAACAGTACTCAGGGTGTCGTGAACAGCAATTTCAAAAATACTATTTGGCCAGTTTTTGTTCTAAATCTCCAAAAAATCCATTTTTTGGTACCCGAACTTCGCGGGACCCACATTAACCATCACCAACAGCTTATATCTAGCTAAGACAGTAATATACTCAGCCCAAATAATATATCACAGTCTTGCCACAGAATCGATTTGCTTAAATACGCCAATTCCAGCAATTTTTCCATATCGATCTACCTCGGATCGCATCCTAGAGTATATCCAAGAATTATCCAACATCCTACTCAAGGTTTAGGGGGTCGGCTTATTTCGACGAGGCTGGTTCGAAGCCGGATGGGCGATAGAACAACGAACGGCCCGGCGGCAGCGCGGAATCCGGCAAAACCCAAGGAAATCAAGGCTGTTCAAGGGTAGAAAAGAATGGTTCATAAGCTGAAAATCCATATTTTCACATTAAAATGAGCTCTAGGGGTCGCTGGGGTCAACATATATCAATATGAGCCCTATATGAAATTCAGGTAACAAAAGACTGGTTCGTCGACCGAAACGGCGAAGCAGATTTGGAACATCAAACGACCTCCGATCGAAGTGATTCAAGTTGGAATAGAACCAGAAGACATTGAACTACAATATACCCAAAAACCGCGACAATCCAACGGTCGAATTTCTGTTGGCGGCCGATTGAAGTTGGCAGCAGAAATCTGGAACCCAGCAGAGAGAGAGAGAGAGAAAAATCCGAAATTAAGAGAGAGAGAGAGAGAGAGAGAGAGAGAGAGAGAGAGAGAGAGAATGATCTGGTGATAAGAGAGAGAAAAAGAGAGGAGAAAGAGTAGACATTATCTCTAAGGGCAATAATTGAGTTTACTATTAATCGAAAGCGACTTAAAGCTGAACGAATTGATTGATTTTTGGACTATCAGTGAATTTTCGGATTGATAGAGCTTCGGCATCATTAATTTCGGTCAAAGCTGGTCAAATTGGTCAAAAATATGACCGACGAGATATTTCTCGAAATTCGTGAAATTTCAGGATCAGGTGAGGCTTAATCGGTGCTGATTTGGCTCAATCGCGATCGGAAAATGACTTCGGATTTCGTCGTAAAATTTTTCTAGCCTCTCTAAAAATATTCTTACCTTCATGCCATATAGTTTAGGTCAAACCGGGGGTAAAATGGTCACTTTCGATATTTTGCCTTTCTTCTCGGCACTCCGAAATCAATCAGCTAATTTTCGAGCCTTTCAGGGTGATGTCCAATTTCAATTGTGATATTCCTGAAAACTCGATTATCCAAGCTCGGAATCTGATTTGTGGCCACATTCATATGATAGCGATTCTAGTAAATACTCAAACTAACGGGCGACTTTTAGGAGTTACGCGTATCGACCTGCAATTAGGTCAACGTACTTAAATTCATTCCCCTTTGGTTAGTCATCTCGAAATGATCAGTTCCGAGTGAGATTTAACTACAGTGCATCAATGAAATATATATTAATTCTATTACAAATATCCAAGAGTGGGTCGAATTTCAGGATGTCACATTGGCTGGGTGGGTCCACACCATAATTGAGAATTAGATCAATCACCGGTTCCAATTTTTACTGCTCAGAACTGTTAGTTCAGTCTAGTTCTTTTGCTTACCCTAAAGGAAAGATAATTAGCCAACATAATAAATGTAAAAGGAGATAATGAATCTCCTTGCCTATTTCCCTATGAAGGCTGGATGTATTATTGAGGTTTTCCGTTTACGTTCATTCTAAAAGTGATAGTTGAAATATATTGCATAACGAAAGCCACCCATTTCTCACAAAATTCCATCCTTAACATATAGAAGTTTAGAAAATCTCATTCTACCTATCATAAGTTTTCTAGAGGGAGAAAAATAGTAGGAGTGTCATAACTTTTGTACGACGCTCATTTGAGTGCCCATAGATAACGGGGTCTTTGTACTCTAGCCCATGGCTTCATCGATCAAGGGGAGGGGCCTGCACCCTAGGTGAGGGTTATCTGGTCGGTGAGGGTCGCCGGTGACCCTCGCTTGCTAAGGGGAAAAATAAAAAAAATAAAAAATTCAAAATAAATAAGATAATAATAAAAATATTCACGTGTGACTAAAAATAATTAATAAAATAATAAAAAATCTACATAGGATGATTTGTCGAAAATGGCACTCAAGCGATTGATTTTACTTTGATGTCACACTTAAGTAAGATGAAAAAAAGTTATGACACTTAAGTAAGCACCATATGAAAGTTATGGAACTTTTGCGATTCTTCTCTCGCTACTAATTGAAAATTAAGTATAAGAAATCAGGTGGTTAGTTGCACCCACTAGAAATACTTAAATAGAAGAGGGAGCATATCACTATGGATTTTATCGTCGATTTGCCAAGGACGTCCAGTGGTAAGAATGCTAAATGGGTGATTATCGATTGATCGACTAAATCTCCATTTTGTTTTTCTGGCTTAAGTACATTACAAGTGTCAAAACTTGTGTACGGTGCTTACTTTAGTGCTAAAAATTTCAAAACGATTACTTAACTGCCAATTTTTTTTTTAAATCTCACTTCAGTGCCAACTCCGATCTAAATTATACGCGGTTCACCAAAAATCCAATGTGACCTTTTTATATTAATAATTGAGGACGACGTGGCTTCCCGGAGGTCAACTCAACATTTTAGAGAAGAAACGACATCGTTCAAACTCATTTGGCCCTAAACATAAACCCTCAATCACCATTAACCCCAAATGCTAATCCCTAACAGCTTGAACTAAAATTGATTCCCTATTTCAGTTTGCTCTCAAAGTTATGAATGGAGGGCAGGGTAGGAGTTTCGATAGCAACTCAAATTCATTTCCATGTATTGAAGAAGATGGTGAGTTTTACTATTATTGTGGGTTACCAAGTTTAAGAAGAGTATCTTGGACTCAGTTGAATCTGGGGAGAAGATTCCATGGTTATAGCAAGTATGGAAAAGGATCAAAGTGTAAATATTTCAAATGGGTTGATAATTTTTTTTTGGTCGAGCCACAAAGGTGATATTGGAGCTTTTTGAAAGGCAACATCAATCTCCACCTACATTGATGAATGAGTTAGATGATGTTGATTCTAGGGAAGCTGAGATGAAGTCTGTAACATCTATGGCCAATTAATTGAAGAAAGAAGTGTCAACGATGAAAAAAGAAAGAAGGTGTTATCGAGCGATAATTGTGTTGTTGTTCTGTTGTATAGCCTATTTTATGATCAAATGTAAGGAGAGTGATGAGAGGAAGTTTTTTAGTCTGTTGTAGGTAAAGATTAGTTGAATATGTACTTGTATTGGATAATATAAAACTAATAGTTGTGTTGGGTAATTTTTTTTTATAGAACAAGAGGTTTGATGCAGTATTTTGTTGAAAATGAAAGGTTATAATTCAGTGGTTATGAGCACTCACAAGTTATAGTTATATATTATCAATATGTGTTTGCTTAGTTTTTACTTGACATGTTAGGTTTGCTATAAAATTTAATGCTTGATATGTTTGTTGCTACAAATGACTCTTTGGTGTGTTGCCATGTTGAATGCTTTAGATGTTTGCTGGTGTGCAAATGTGGTTGTAAGTTTGTTGCAAATTGGATTGTAGGTTGTTGGAAATGCTAGGTCGCGAGTGATTATTTCAGTGCCATAATTTTTAAATAATGACCACTTAAATACATGTTGTGGTTAAAAAGTGAGCAACTAATTACTAATTATTTTTTAAACCAATCACTTTAGCGTTGGGCCTTTTTAAATGTGATCACTTAAATGTCACGTTTTTCAAAAAGTGATCATTTAAGTTTCAAATTTTTTTGAAAAGTAATCGTTTCTATTTTTCTGCACCAACTCGATTGCAATCAACCACTCACAATATCCAACATCACAGCGAGCACCAAGATCAGTTAACAGCATAATCAGCCACTACAACCAGCACTGAAATTAACATACCACAACTGGGCACCACAACTACCCATCTGGTGTAATTGCAACATACACAAACAACTTGTTAGTGCAGGCAACTTGTTGGTGCCAACCTTTAAAATTAGCAATATTAGTGCAATGATAAGATGCAATAGCAACTTGTAGATGACACCAGTACAAAAATCAACAAGTTGTGGTGTAATAATAATAAGCGCCAACAAATTGTTGGTTTGATACTGGTAGCAGTCGCAAATAGCCAATATAACCAATTATATCTAGCAATAACAATCAGCCACTAGCACTAGCACAATCACCCAGCAACCAACCATTAACATCATCATAACCAGCCATAATCAATCAATAACAGTTACTACAACTAGCCACAATACAATGAGCACAATCAAAATCAAAATATATAAATAGCAAAAGTGTAAATAAAATCATCGTTTTGTTGATACTAAACTTAGTCTTTATATAAGTTGAATAACCAACTATGTCTTTTCCATCAAAATAAAACTATATGGGCAAATGTGTTTCCTAAGAACAAACAAAAGTTAACATATTAATCCCACTCCCTCCTAATAAGTCAATATTCACAACACCCAGCTCCTCTTTCTTTTGATAGAGTTTTCATGTGATTCATAATTCTAGCACTCTTTCTAACATATGTAGCTTATGGTTTTTCAATTGGCCTCTCCGGGCTTGGTTGAGGTGAAACTCTTGCTAGTTTTTTTCTTAATGACTGTTGCACATGTTCTCTTCTTCTTTGGAGCACTCATTTTTTGGCGCAGCCGTTGACTCTTGAGTTGGATGACCTTCAAAGATAAACACCTCTGAACTTCTCTCGGGCTATAATAACATAACTACATTGACAAATTATTAAAAATACACTTTTGTAAATGCAAAAGTCCTGCAAATCTTGCTTGCAAGATAGTCATTCCAATACGTTTGTCAATCAAAAGGCCATAACTATATTACCTTATTTTCTTCCCAAGAGCCTCACTTATTTGTTATGGATAGAGAGATTTGTAGAGCTCTTTAAAAAGAAGGGAGAATGGACAGTTTTACTTTTTCGTTTTTTTTTTCATAATCATCGTAAAATAATAGTTTTACATATATTCAGAGATCCTAGATAGACAACTATAGGAAATTAGAGATATTTTAAAAGGGAAAAATTTAAATAATTAAAGTTATTAGTGATTAGAATTCAAATAATCAGGACATTTCATTTAATTCTTATATTGCAAATTGGACAAACATATTTCTTTACCAAAAATTTACGAAAGATTGTTGATTGTGTCACTTTCAAGTTGACCATATTTTATTATGTTCTGTTCACTTAGATTAGGTTTTCTCAATTAGTTCAGATCGTATTCATGTTTTTTTGGTCGTATCAGCATGATGATTTCAATCATAAATTCTATTTTGTGATTAATCTTTTTTATTTCGTACGATAATGCAAATCAAGAGAGATAAGTAAATTTCTTTTTCAAAAAAGGAAGCCAACTTAGGTTTTAGCGTGTGAATAAAAAAAGTTTGCATCTTGTACTAAATATTCGCATATTTAATGTCTTAATTCATGAACTTCATTTATTTTCATTGAAAATGTGTGATATTTGGTTTATATTAAATTAGTAAAGTTATTTTGTAAATGAAAGTCAATTTCTCATGGAAAGTTAATTGCAGCATTTATTATTGCAAGTCACTCTCTTGACTGATTTGATATATGATACGTACGTATTCCCCATTATTCTTCCTATCTCTGGTGCAATGATAAGATGCACTAGCCCAAAAATCAGCAAGTTGTGGTGCAGTAATAAGAAGCATTACCAAATTGTTAGTTTGATGCTGGTGGCCTTAACTATAAGTAGCCAGCACGACCAATCACACTTAGCAATAGCAATCAGCCACCAATATTAGCACAATCACTGAGCAATCAGCCATCAATACTAGTACAACTAGCCATAACTAACCAACTATAGCCACTACAATCAGCTACCAGCATAATAAGCACAATAAAAATCAAAATATGTAAATAGCAAAAGCATAAACAAAATATCATTCCATTCACACTGAACTTAGTCTTTACATAAGTTGAATAAACAACTATGTCTTTTCCATCAAAACAAAAATACACGGGCAAATGTGCTTCCTAAGAAAAAATAAAAACTAACATATTAACCTCACTCCCTCCTAATCAGTCAATATTCACAACCCCCAGCTTCTTTTTCTTTTGATAGCTTTTTCACGTGATTCATAATTCTAGTACTCTTTCTAACATATACAGCTTGTGGTTCTTCAATTGGTCTTTCAGGGCTTGGTTGAGGTGAAATTCTTGCTAGCTTCTTTCTTGGTGGCTATTTCAGAGCTACACCTGTTCTCTTCTTTAGAGCACTCATTTTTGACGTAACCATTAATTATTGGGTTGGACCATCTTTAGAGATAAGCACTTCTAAATTTCTCCCAGGCTATAACAACATAATCACATTATTAAAATATTGAAATACCTTTTTATAAATGCACAAATCCTATGAAAATTACATGCAAGATAGTCATTCCAGTATGTTCGTCAGTGAAAAGGCCATAACCATATTGCCTTATCTTCTTCTCAAGAGCCTCGCCTGTTAGCTATGGAGGTGGTGGTTGTGCAGCATATTTTATTGGCCCTTGAGTTGGTAGTTGGGCATCATACCCCATTATTGTCCTTCTTCTTACCTAAAGTTTTGAAACAAACTTAAACTTCTCGCCAAAAAATAACACAGATAAATAATGGATATTTTCTCCTCATTTGTCGAACAGTTGACTTAGTATGCTCTTCTATTGGCCCTTCATCTGGCTATACCGTATGCCCCCTATTGGCACTTCAGTTAGTTGTTCAACATGTCATTTTGTTAGCCCTTGAGATGGCTATATAATAGGCCCTTATGTTGGCCTTCCTTTCACTCGAGGACGACATAAAAAAGTTAAACCTCGCGTTATAAAATAACATAAACAAAAAGTGAACAACTTACCATATATTTTCTTCTCATTTATTGAATAGTCGACGTAGTATGCTCATCTGTTGGCCCTTCATCTTGCAGTACGGTACGTCCTCATGTTGGTACTTCAGTTGACTATCCAACATGTCCTTTTATTGGCTCTTAAGGTGGCTATACAACAAGCCCTTCTATTGGCCTTCTTTTCACTTGAGGAAGACATAAAAAAGTTAAACCTTACAACATAAAATAACATAAGAAAAAATGAACAACTTATTAGATAATTTCTTCTAATTTGTTGAATAGTTAATTTAGTATGCCCTTCTGTTGGCCCTTCAAGCTGTGCAGCAAGCCCTTTTCTTGGGCCAAGGACTTGTGCCGGAACTTCAGTAAGCTGTTGTTGTTGATTTTGCTTCCTTAGTTCATAACTTTTCCCATTGTGCCCTTACTTATGGCAGTAGGAGCACTTCGTCTTTGCATTAGCCTTACTCATGATTTGCCTTGCGACCTCCCATTCCTGCATTCTTCGTCTCCAGTTTTGCCTTCCTACTTGTTTCTTTAGTATCAAAGGGCAAGGGTTTCACGATTTGTTGGGTCTTAGAATTTGCTACTTCTAATGGGGTTGCATCATGCATTAATGCACGATAAGATATGAGCTTTTGTTGTAGCAATCAACTAGGTAATGTTCTGAATTTTGTTGCTTCCATTGGATGGCAGAAATGGTACGTATACAAGGAATTCTAGTTAGTTGCTATGCTCGATATGAACACTTCATTCTCTCTAGGTAAACGATATACGTATCATTATTCTTCTTGATCTTAAATCCGTCATTACCATTCTAAATCGAACGACAAAACCTAATAGCAGCCTAAGTTCTCATCCAATCTCTTGGCAATCTTGAGACCACATAGTTTAGTCCACTTTATAGCCCTATCTCTTTTATTGTATAGCCTAGTGATGACCATAAGTTATATATCTTTAAGTATGCTAATGACTGGTTTGTACCTGACAGCTAATATGCTGCCATTGAAAGCTTTGTTGAGGTTTTTATTAGATAATATCACACTTGAATTCTTCGCTAAAGATGTCCCTACACTAATGCTTAATTTCAGTTTAGAATAGCACTTTGAAACCATCCTTGGTCAGCTCAAGCAAGCCTTGTTTGGCGTTGGTACTCCTTGCAATTTACTAGAATTATTTTTGCACCTTAGCCCATTTGCAGTTCTTTGACTAGTTTATATATATGCATCTCACACACATCCTATGCTTGACAATAGACAACTCAACCCAATGTAGGAACAAGTCACTACAATATTAAACAACATATAATTGTAGGAAAAGAAAAAAATACAATAAAAAGGAATTAACATTAAAAACGAATTAGTTGATAATTACATTACCTTTTGTCGGTTGCTTTTCAATGCCCAGTCTCCCCCATTGGTTATGCCCAAGTTAGCCATCAAATTTTTTAGGAATGAAAATCAAGTGTCCTTATTTTCTATCTTGATAATAGCCTATGCTATTGGGAATATTTAGCTATTGACATCTCGGCCAATTGCACCTAACAATTCTCCATTGCATAAACCCTTTAGAAAATACCAATCAAATCCTACAACTTTTTTTATAACCAAATGAAAATTCTCTCTTGTATGCATCGAAACACACATAGAACCCATTAAAGATGGTCCCACAATCGGGTAATGACTTTTCCATAACCTCTACGTACACTCTATTTGATGGATTTTAAAGTCTACATTTGTAAGTATAATCTCAAACCTGAACATATTCTTGCTTGTATTGACCCATGAGTGTTGTCATCATCTTGTATTTGGCTCTCTTGCACTGACTCGCCCACATGTTAGCCTCTAACTGCTCCTTCACCAACTGCTTTTATTGAGGATTCCTAATTTCGGGCATCGCCTTGATCGTGTTGAAGAATTGTCTCACCAACCATGCACTTGTCACCATTTTATTATAAAAAAATAATTGAACAGCTACGTTTCTCTTGGAAGGACACAATTTGGAACGACCCATTCCTCTTGCCCAATGCGTCATAGATCATCCATAAACAATTACGTTGTGGACATTTAGTTCTCATAAACTTCTTCGTATTTCTAAGAAACTCTAGAGTCCTCTTTAGAATACAGTTCTTCACAATAACTTCTTTAAACTATTTCGCATCATCAAATTTCATACTTACACACGAAGCAGGAAATGCTACTATTGGATCATAGGAAGGAAACTTACTTTTCCTTCCATGCACAAGTACAATTACTTCATTTTCTTGAAGCTCATCCCCGGAAGTATCACTCTTGTCGTCACCTCCACTTTCTTCATCATTACCAATTGTTGGAAAAATATCAGAGGAAATGAAGTCACAATGGAGTCCGACTTTAAGGCATGTAATAACTCTCTTTTAGGATCAATTTGCTCCATGAAATTGCTATAGATTTTTGGCAAATTTCTTTCAGGATATAACGAAGTCACGATGAGAGTACTAGATAATAATTTCAGTAAATCTCCTAAAACTCTCTGCGGAATAATGCAAAGATAGCTGTCTTGTTTTTGATTGAAAATGAAAAATGAAAGTAATTATTGAAAATGAATAGAATTATCCATTTTATAATATGAATAGAACATACCTTTTAGTGTCCGAACTACCCATACGAACATATCCATTCATGTCTGAAAAGCCACAATTTAGACATGACTATTCGAGTGTGAAACTTGCTATTCAAATATAATCATTCATGTTCGAAAAATCATAATTCGGACATGGCTATTCGTATGTGAAAATCGACATTCAAACATAATTGTTCATGTCCGAACAGTCATAAATAAAATATTAAAATAAACTTATTCAACAAAAATAAAAAAATAAAAAATAAGTGTCAATTATGGCTCATTTCTATTTGCAGTGCGCCAAGTGTCAAGTGCTAAATGCGCTTAATAATCGCAAAATTATTTACGCACCCGCCCACGAGTATGATAAGGTCTAGCGCACTCACCCATTTCTTCATTTGCAAGACTACAACAACCTATTATATTTAAAGTGTTTTACACTCTCCCATCCCTCCTATGCAGGACAAGAAAATTGCCTTATTTGTTTGTTTTACAAACAAACACCACTACCAACAGGTGGAGTTTTTTGATCCCTATTTATTGGTCCATCTTCTTGTAATTCTCTAAATGCTACTTTTTTTTCCCTCATAAAGTCCCTATAATTTTGCCTTAATTATGCAAGCTCATCATCGTCATCGTCATCATCATCCCTTAGGAAACTTACATTTCCCAAAGTTTCATCATCATCATCATCATCATTACATTGTGTAATTTCTCAATCTAATCTAGTGAATTCCTCATCACCTATATGATATGCCCCCTCTCTTCCCTCTTTTCCTTGTTCTTTACTTGTGTTGTCCTTTGTCTAAAATAGAATAATTCCCATTATGAGTACTAGCTTCAGTACCATCTCCTACTTTTTCTATTTGAGTTATCTCATCATGTTGACCATCTTTATCATCATCATCTTCTACATCGCTGTCGTACTTAACGTAGACTTTCTTTTTGTTGTCATGAAGATAGTGATAATCATTAACATCTCAAAACTGTCTTGACCCATCCCTCAAGCTTTTCTTAGGAGTACAATAAGACAATTTATGTATTTTGCATCCTAAAATGTGTATTACATCCCTCCCGAATAAAATGTAGGATAAAATCCTTACATCAATGAAAATAGTACCTTCATTTCCACCTTCATAGTCCTCCTTGTTGGTTCTAATCACAAAAAATCCATAATGGCAGGCATGAATAGTAATAAGATTATTGTCCATGCTTGCACCAAAGGTAAAAAGTAAAAAAGTAATCAACTTTTGGGATGAAATGATAACATTTTCACATAGAGGTCCTTGCTTTTTTCTTTTTAAATTAAAGAAACACCTTGTTAGAGTGCACCTACCCTTTTCACAAAAAAAAAAGCAAGCAGCTATACAAGTATAGTTGGTTATATCCTACCAAAGCAATGGCATTGACTACAATGTTTGAATTACATAAAGGATAGTGTTTCGATTAAACAATTTGAGGTCCCCATCCCTTGAATTGGTATGCAACTCGGTAGTCCTACCAAAGCAACGGTAAAATTAGGGCTCGCAATTGAACAACTAGAGGTTCCCACCGCATCAACCACTAGCCAAAATTTTGCCATATCAACCCTAATTTTGCCACTCGAGTGCTAATTTTACCCTCGGAGGTCAAACTTTCTAATCAGGGAGAGAAGACATAAACCTCGGCAATGGTTATAGAGACCATGGTGGTTGAGTGAGATTCTGGTGATCAACGATAGTGAGTGAGCGATGACATCATTGGACCATGAGTAAGTGGCGAGAAAGGACAGAGCAAGTGAAGTCTAAGCATGAGAGAGGATTGAGTGAAGTCTTGTTGCATAAAAACTGAGCAACGTCATTTTTTAAAGACTGATTGAGCAACAACTACATTAGATTTGTGCAATGACATTTTTGGACGTCTACCATGGTAGCCATTCTTTAAAATTTTGCCACATCAAATAATCAATTTAAATGTAAAAGCCACATATTTCATTTGGCCAGAATTTGTCCAGTTTGGCATTGAAGTGAGCATTTGTCTCTGATTTTGGTACTTTAATAATCATTTTAAAATTTTTGGCATTAAAGTGAGTGTTGTACATAAGTTTTGACACTTGTATTGTACTAAAACTTTTTTTTCCTTATCAATTCGGCCTTTCATCAAAAGAAATGGCAGTTATGTTAAGGAGATAGTAAAGTTCATGGATTGTATTGAGCATTGTTCTTAATAAGGACCCTAGATTTGTGTCCAACTTTTGGAGGAGCTATAAAGAGTGTCAGATAGTAAACTTAACTTTAGTATGCCTTCTCATCTGCAGATAGATTAACAGCCAGAGAGAGTGATTAAAAAAAAAGAGGATATCTTAAGATCTTATGTTATTGATTTTGATGGCTCATGTGATGAATATTTACATTTAGCAAAGTTTCTTTGTAATAACAATTATCATTTCAGCATTAAGATGGTCCTTCTTATGCTCTGTATGATAAAAAATGTAGAACTCTTATTTATTGGGACAATGGTGAGAAAAGATTAATCGGCCTGAAGTTCATTTAGCAATTAGAAGGGAAAATCAAGCTGATTCGAGAGTGTTTGAAAATATCATAAAGCTATTGGAAATTCTACACAGACCTCACAAGGCGCAACTTAGAGTGCAGTGCAGGAGATAATGCATTCTTGAAAGTTTCTCCTAAGAAAGGTGTTATGAGATTTGGCACCCTTGGAAAGTTGATTCTAAGCTATGTGAGACCATTCTTAATATTAAAGAATATTGGTGAAGTTAATTATGATTGGCCTTGCCACCAGCCTTATGTGATGTGCATGAACACATGTTTCTTTGTTATAGAGATATTGCCAAATCTTGAACACGTACTAGATTTTACACCTTTGAGGTTGTGGGAGAGTTTAACGTATGAGAGGCAACCTATTTGGATCATCAATAGGAAGGATCGCGTGTTGCGACGACACATTATCCCTTACCTGAAGATTCAATGGTAAAACCACATCGAGAGGGAGGCAACATGGGAGCTCGAGGAAGAAGCAAGATGCAAATACCATTATATATTTGATAATTGAAGTATGCCTAGATTGTAATATTGGCTTAAGCAATCCATTATTTTATTAGTAAAGACCTAAGCCCCAGCCAATGTTCCCAAGTCAGCTTATTGATCCACTTTTCAATCTCCTCCAACAACTTCGTTGAAGAAGCACTAAAGCAAAGATAGAAACAAAAACAAAAAAACAGGGGGAGAGCTCACCTATTGAGAGAAATAAAAGGAAAAGAGAGGGAGAGCTCACCCGAATCAAAATTATTTCATAAAGCCAGGTAAGTAATCGATGTTTTTGTTCATATAATCAAAGTAATTTTCGAAGTTGGGGTATCAATTAGGATATATACCAATTCTCAGTTGCGGCTTTTGATTGAGATGTTCTCGGGCTACGTATAAATATATAGCAATGATAGTTTTAGGTTATTTTGAAGCTATAGCATTTAACGGAATAATTTGAGCTTATGGTTTGGCTAGAATGAATTTTTCAAGTTGGGTGTGCGTGATGTGCAATAGTGAATTGTAACTTTCCAGGCTAATTTTAATCTATTTCTTGCTAGTTCTTAGGTCGACTAAGTTAGGGTTTTGTAGTACTTCAAAAGGGCTTTCTATTGACTGTAAATTTGCTTTGAGCCGTTCGCAAGAATATTGTTTACTCAGTTTTTGCCATCATTTTTCAATTAATTGTTATAAATTCGTGAGCGTCAGCTCGAGTAATATCCATAGATTGGTTTTGGGCTTTCCCACGTGAGTGATATTATTTCTTCTATGAATTTGTAATCTCATATATAATGAAAGTGATAGAAATTGTATTTATGTGTATTATGAGTAAGAAAAAAAATGATACGGCATGTTATTATAAAAGGAAGAAGTGGCGTCTATAATATATTTGATGCATAACTTTGAATCGAGCATTTACTGTTATTTTGTGCATTTGAAATGGAAATTTATCTTTTGATTACAACTTGCCAATAAATGCTTTGTAAAACCTTTTACGAAAGAGTCACGAAAATTTAATGATTTATAAATGTGGTTTATGATAAATATTTTTGTATATTGAATAGTGAAAGTTATATATTTTGTTTTATAAAATCAATTTGTGATTTATATACCAGATTGACTTTGTGGATATTGAAGTATGTGGGTGTGGTGCTCAATATTGTTGTGAACCCGATTGAGGGTTTGCGCATATATGCATACTAATTTTAGGATATCCTTGTGGGCTAGCTATCAGGAATATAGGTAGAGACCTAACAAAGGGGGAGAATCTTGATCGCCTTTATTATGGGGTGTTATCATAACCTAGTTAAATATTTAAGCACAAGATTGGTCTATTGATGGACCATTGACCAATGTTTTTTTTTATATGAGATTGACCAATAGGCTGGACCATTGATATTTTGGTGTTGAAGGCTTTCTGTATTTCTGGTTAGGTGTAAATAAGGTATGTTTTGTGTTTTAAATATGTATAGTGATTGTTTGATCCGTTAGAAGGAATGCATTACTCATCGTGCTGTGGTTGCTCATTGCATTCATCTCCCTTGCTTATTAGGTTCTTCAGTGAGCCGCGAGTTAGATGTGGGCGTCATCGTTAGTGGGAAGACTTTTTTTTTTTAATTGTGGGGACTTTTGGGCATGAATAACAAGTTGTATATGGCTATGATGAGCCTTTGATTTATTTATTAGAAATGTATATATCTTTTGATTAATATAGTGAAAAACTCCAAATTGGTATACTCGTGACAAATTTACTGCAAACTATTTTTTTGACAAAAAATCCCAAACTGATACACTTATGACAAATTACCTCAAATTATTTTTTTGATCACCAAAAATTTCAAACTGGTACATCCGTGATAAATTTACTCTAAACTAATTTTTTTACCTTGAAAATCCCAAACTATTATACGTATGACAAATTTACTTTTCGTTAAATTGGGTTAATATCACAAAAAATCCTAAATTGATACACCTATGACAAATAGAGGGTAAAAATCTCAAACCGGTATATTCGTAAACTACTATGTACTATCCAACTTAGCAATTTGACGTTAAATTTAACGTAAAATAATGGAGATTAAATTTGTCACAAGTGTACCGGTTTAGAGTAAATTTATCACAAGAGTACTAATTTGAGATTTTTTGTGGTCAAAAAATAGTTTGAGCAAATTTATCATAGGTGTATCAATTTGGGATTTTTTGTGGTATTAACCCTATATCTTTTCATGGATATGTATATCTAATGGTTTATAGAAAACTATTGTAATCAAATGACTTCTTTGTGATATATGTATGTGTGTGTCTCGATATAAGGTTGACATAGGGTTACGTTTGAAGTTGCATCATTGCCCTGTTCTTATAGGAATTGCGATATGACAAAAAAAGTTGGCCATTTGAGGTGGAGCCTCTTGGCACACGGGTTACTCAAATCGCATATCCATCCCTTGCCACCATAATGCGAAACCTCATTGTGCTATAACCTAATTTATCAAAGGAAGAGCATAGACAAAACTAAAATTCCCTATTTTCTACCTTGAATCGATCTTCCTCCCATCCTACGATAAAGAGCAATTGAATGTTTGAATAGCAAACAAGACATTTTGCATCGCTCATTTCTCATAGGCCTGAGAGTTCTCATGAATAAACTTTACAATGACCATTCCACAAGGAACAAACTTTTGCAGCATGCTTAATAGTAGTTCTACAACTTTTCCACAAGAAACAAGATCCTCATTCATTTCCTCAACCTCTGCAATAGTTCTTTTTCGCATGCCCTTGGAATCTTGTTATTGCTCATTGATTTAGCCTTTGGAGATGCAGGGCCTATGTACTTCGAGGTTCCAACAATCAGTTCCTAGTGTGGAGTGGCCGATGCTTTTTTTATCATGGTTTGGCTGACTACAGATACTTGGGTGAGCACCTCGATGGTGATAGAGATCAAAAAATTAATCATTTAAACAGATGATTAAGCTCAATTATTATAAATATATCACTCTCTAGATTAGCCAAAGTTGGAACATGAACTCGACCCAATCTATTATTTAATATAAACCTACTTAACAATGTTGCAATCAAATTGTTGAGGAAAAAAAATCATTGAATTAAAGTGAGTGATACTCGAGTGAGAGCTTTATCACCATATTGAGCGAGGAAAATTACTAAAAAAATTCTAAACCTTTTGCATTTATGCTAATTCAATGATAAATCTTCAAATTTACCAATTGAGTCCTAAACCTTTTAACAAATTGTTAATATACTTCTTTTGGCCAATTTTGAACGGAAATCGCCGACATGGACATCGATCATCTAATGGCAACCGTTGACACGAAAATTTTTTGCAATTTTTTTTAAATTTTCTTTTATTTCTTTTTTCCATTTCTTTTCTCTTTGCTTTTGGCTGGCGACCAACTATAAGCAAGGGCCACGCTTGCCAACCTTAGGTGGGCATAGGGGAGCTTGGGTGATAGATGGCTGGCGAGGGTGATGGTTGGCGGGGCCGCCCTCGCTTGTGGCCTGTTGAAAAAGGCAAAGAAAGTAAAGGAAAAAGAGAAAAGAAAATTAAAAATTGTATATGTCGGCATCCATTGTGCCATAGGACAGCCAGCAATTTTTAGCCAAATTTGGCCGGAAGAACTAAATTAGCAAATTGCCAAAATGCGCAGGACTCAATTAGTCAAATCAAATGGTTTAGGAATAAATTGGCACGAATGCAAAAAATATATGACTTTTTTTGATAATTAATTCACGCACGGAGAGTTGGATTTCGAAATCTTTTTATCGTGGCAATCAGGCTTCAACTAGTGAATTGGGCAAAACTCTCAAATGGATTTTGGGAGTGGAGAATGTTATAATACTAATGAAATGATCCCACATTTGGTGGATAATTACCAACATTTCAATTCATTAACATTATATGAGGTATATTAATTACGTGATAACTGCCTCGCCCAATTACCGTCTTGATGGGAGACGTTATCTGAAGAGGTGCAATGGGAATAAATATACAAAATGATTGTCTAAGCCAAACCTTCACATTAGTTTTGAGTTTCTCATTAGAACGCACGTATAGAACGTACGTTATCAGAAAACTGCGCACTATCTCTCAGATAGGGCAACTGACTAGAAACACTCTTTTGTTAGTCGTTTAATGCTCTACGCATCCATCTTCGTCTGATTTTATCAACTGTTGGAAGTGTATACCGATTCCTTCATGTTTGCGCACCTATCAACTCCTAACAAGTCGTTGGATCGGTTCCCAATTTCACACTAGTTTTGTTTTGTTGACACTTGATTTTTAGCCAGTTTTTCTTTTAGAAAATTTTAGAAAATCTATAAAAATTCATAGAATTGAAAAATCAACTTTAGGGAGCTTGACCAAACATAGGAAACCATTTTTAACCAAAAAATGATTTTTCATATTTTCAGTATTTTTTAGCATTATATTTTTCAAAAATTAATAGAAAATCAAGAAAAAAATGAGAAAAATTGAAAATCCAACTTTGAAAGCCTTGGCCAAGCTTAGGGAATTATTTTTGAACAAAAATAAAATTTCATATTTTTCGTATTTTTTTAGTATTTTTAGAAATTAAAAAATACTTGAAAATTCACAAAAATAGCATTTGAGGCTACAGAAATACGAAAAAATATTCAATATTTTTTTTTATTTTAGTCTTCTTTTCATTTTGGCCAAAGCAAATTCTAAAATATTAATTTGAAATTATGGTTTACCAAGTTAATCACATTTTAGGATTAATTACCAAAAATTCTAATACATTTTAGGATTTTTTTTTTGGTAAGGTAAGAATGTATTAGCAACACATTTTAGGATTAATTACCAAAAATTCTAGAAATTTCATTTCAACACTTTAATTTTCCATTTGTTGCATTTTCAGAGTCGTGACAGTTCCCTCTATTTTTCAAAATTATATTTTTGTCGAAAAGTTCACGGAATTATCAGGTTTCACAAAAAGGGCCAAAAAAGTGCAATTTCAATTTTGCAAATTAGTCCCTAAAACACATAAAATGTAATTAAAATTTTTCTAGGGACTAAATAAATAATTAGGGCACGTCACTCCATAGTTTTGGCCTTCTGAATCCATTCGTGGCATTATTTTTTGAAAAAAAGGCCAATTGAGATTTGGAATTTGCTAAATGGTTCCTCCGGCCAAAATTGAAATCGAGTTTTTCATATGAATTCAAGGATATTTTCTTTAAAAATTTTATTTTCCAATAGATTTGGTGTCAAAGAATCCAATTTTGAGCTTAAAACGCTGATAAAAAACGTCAAATTCATGTTAAATTAGTCAAAATTTTGCAAAAATGGTTCAACCAGGTTAGGTTAACCTAACCCGATCAATCCAATGACCCGAGAAACCAGAACCAACTCCGGTTTCTCAGTTTCTCAAGCGCGAAGGAGAGCCCCACATTTGATTCATTCTCAAACCACATTGGCGAGCATTTGAACTCTGGCAACTCGACTGAAGTTTGCTTGGCGATGTGTGCCCAAAGGCACGTGAGTTAGTCGCTGGGCACGTGGGCTTTAGTCAACAAAATAATTTTTCTAAAGGGGAATCTGATATAAAAGGGGCCATGAGCTTTTCTGTTGGGGGATTTTTGGGTCTTGGCGGACATTACCAAATAACAGAATAGAGAGAAGAAGAGATTGAGAGAGGAGAGAGGCTCTCGTAACTGCCCTGCAATCGCCATAGCCAAAATACTTCTCGATCTGTACGAGCTCGGGGAGCAGTCGGAGAAGATTTAGAGTTTCGTACCACTTCAAGAAGTTCGCTGAAGCTTCTAGAAAGCGAGCGGTACTAGTTTCATAGCTCGCTATCGCCGAAGAAGGTGAGTTGTAAGTTCAAGCTTAGCTCGATGCTCCAATGGCAGATTCTCAATCCGGCCATGATTCTTGCATTTTATTTGTGTGTATTACTCTTTAAACATCGTTGAGTATGATCATACTTCATTTTTGCATCGATCGTGTGCAAGAGTCTTCATTCGAAATCTCCTACCTTCGTTGGACTATCGCGACTTGACCAGCCTAATCTGGCGATCGAGAGCTCAATCAGAGCTCGAGGTAAGTTTTCTGAACTCCTTGTGATGTTGCTTGTGCAAAGAATCGAATAGTTATGCTTTGATTTAGGTGATTGGACCACCATTGCTATACTCTGTTCGAGTTTGATATCTATTAATCCTATGGATGATTAGGGCTAGGTTTTGATATATCATAAAGATTGCTCAGGCAAATAGATTGAGACCAATTTCGCCTCATTTGGTTAAGATTTCGCCGTTAGATCATCGCCGGAGAGTCTTAGTCATCTATTTTGCTCCAGCGTAGGGGAAGAAGACGAAGTCCAATCAGCACTTTGACTTGGTCAACATCTAACGTGGCACTGACGCGGCTTGCCATACCAGACGCCATGCCAGCATATTGACCTGGTCAAAGGCTGTCGTGGATACCACGTAGTTTTGAGCGATTAGAATAGTTTCAGAGTGAAAATGATAAAAATAGATTGGATAGTGGAGGTGGCGCTACTTGTCCTAATCTAACAAATTTTGAAATAAAAAATCGATTTTTTATAATCATAATAGATTTTTTGAAAATTCGATAATTAATTTTCTAATCGAACGGTCAAGATTTAGTCTCGAATGTGATCCCAACTGTAGATTTTTGTCTAAGGGATGGATGGTTTAGATCGAGTCAATAGTGGCCCTTTATGGGCTATAAGATTAGCCGGATAATAAAAAATTTTGAAATAGAATAAAAAAATCTGAAAAAATAAAAAAAATAAAAAAATCAAAATTGTGTTGTTTTAGGATCCGGATCAAACTTGCGTGGGTTCGGGTCGAGCCTTCAGGTTTGTGGGCTGAGCAACCCAACTCGGTCCAAAGAATTAATAAAAAAATTCAAAAAATAAAAATAAAAAAGGAAAAATCCCTAAAAATCATAGAAAAAGTTCTAAAAAATTCCAGACAAACAAAAAAAAAATTCTCAAAATTGTGAAAAATAGGAAATGGCCACATTCAATTCATTTAACCTATTTTCATAATTTTGAATTCCCGAGCTTTGAAAAATGACCATTTTGCCCCTTTGGTCAATTCGACCCAAATCTTTCCAAATCAACCTTGAACTTAATTGATGCATTCTGTAAGTCTTTAGGGCTTCTCTAGACTCACTTTGACTTGATTTGATGTGATTTTTCCTCACGTATTGATTCATTGACGACGCACTCATTTTGATGATTGTGATTGGTAGGATAGATAATTATACATGTATGAATCCTTTAGCTTTTTAGGACTTACCTTACCCAAAAAAATATTTGCGTGAATTTCATTGATTAGAAAATTACTCAACTTAGGTATCAAAAGAGCGTCGACCGACAAGTCGACATAACTAAAACCCTAAACCAGTTTCTCTGGTTTTCGTAGAATTGAACGATCTCTCCCAATCGCTCAATAGGGTTTTTGATCATACATTCCAAAAAATGATTGGTGGCGACTCGGATGGTCATGTACATTGATCACATGTTACCTGACCACACTAAGGTCGATCTCGATTTTAAATTTTCCTTAATGCGATTTGGTATGGGCCTATGAGGACCCATGCTAAGCTTGATCATAGTAACGCTTAACAATCCATTAGCTCCCCCTCTTTCCACCGTTTTCGCGAGGGAGGGTTGTGACATGTTTGTGAATAACAAATTGGGATCGTTAATTTATCTAATTTCAATGAAACATTTGGTATCAAAGTGATGAGAATCTCTATCTTGATGAATTCTCTGAGTTTTTGGTTATTTTTGTTGGGTTTTTTTTACTAAATGGGCAATTCTAGCTGTGAGAAAAATCATCGCTTTTGGCCAAATTTTAGCAACCTATGACCCGGCTTCGAACTAGTAGAGTAGTAATGCCATGGGAAAGATTAGCCCTAAGTAAGTTTAGCCTTTACATGATCGTCAAAGACTAATCGAGTGGTGAAAGTTCGTGGTGGTTAAGGTTTGCGTTCGACGGAGTTTGGGTTGATTATGGGTAATTTCTTCTCTATTTTTGCTACTTCTTTGACTTATGTGGTTATCTCGACGTGATCTCCAAAACCCACCACTCAATTTGGTTAGAAGTGGGCCGTCAGAGGAGACCCAGGTAGTGGAAGGTGTGGCTGAGCGAAGGAAATCAGTGAAAGGCCTCCTTGTTGACACCTGATTTTTAATCATCTTTTTTCTTTTAAAATTAATAAAAAAATTCATACAAATTCAGGAAATTAAAAAGTTAACTTTGGAGAACTTGAGCAAGCCTAGAGAACCAATTTTGACCAAAAAATAATTTTTTATATTTTCAGTATTTTTTGGTATTTTTATTTTCGAAAATTCATAAAAACAATAAAAAAATTACAAAATTACAAAATCAACTTTGGAAGCCTTGGCCAGGCTTAGGCAACCATTTTTGAACAAAAAATAATTTTTTTAATATATGTTTTGTATTTTTTAAATTTTTTTTTAGAAATTAAGAAAATATTTAATAAATAATAGCAATTAAGGCCACAAAAATACATAAAAAATTTAATAATTTTATTTTAAATCCCTTTTCATGTTGGCCATTGCAAATTTAAAAAAATACAATTCAGGGTCGTGTATTTTTTCACGAGCATAATCTCGAATTGGGGAAAAAAATCAATTTGAGTCAATTTTATTTTCATTTTTCATTTTTAGGAGTTGTGACATTATTCTATAATATTTCAAATCATTTTCATCTTGGCCCAATTATACCCAGAATGACTCAATTTGCAAAAGGGCTTTAATTAAATTTTGCATTATTTTCAGCGGTAGGAAATGAGCTTAAATTTGATATGCGATGAATTTCGACTAAGCGTAGGGGAGGTGTGTCGAAAATTGTGAGGATATTTGGATTTAAAGAAATATTTCTCCAGGAACTGAATTGCAAATACTTAAAATCTCAGGGACTAGAGTGCAAATACCTAACACTTGAGGGATTATTTTGCAAATAACAAAAAGAAGAGTTAGTGGAGAAATTAGAATAGAAAAGGGAAGATGGAGAAGAGGAGATAGAGAAGGGAAGGTGGAGAGGAGTAGACGGAGAAGAGTAGATGGAGAAGAGAAGATGGAGAAGAATAGATAGAGAAAATAAGATGAGAATAGAGAAGGGAAGATAGAGATGAAGAAGAATTAGTAAAATGAGAGATAGATATGGAGAAAGGAATATGAAGATGAGGAACAGTTAGTGGAGACATTAGAATGTGAGATAGAGATGGGAAAGGAAGTTGAAGATGAAGATGAAGAAGAGTTAGTGGTGAAATTAGAATAGGAGATAAATGAGGGGGCTATAAAAGGAAGAAGAAGAGAGCTTGGAGGAGGAGATTTTTTTTGGGAGAGAAAATTTTGAATGTTTGAGAGGACTTTGGGAGATTGAAAAAAAAATTTGAGAGAAAGAAAATACCAAAAAGAGAGAGAATTTTGAAGATGATGGGAGTTTAAAGCTAAGGAGTTATTATCACCAATTCCTTCATCGATTAACATAAATCAAGAGTTCATCCCCGTCGTTCGAGCCGTAATCTTAATCCACAAGGTGATACGGGGTTCGAATTTGACCATCAAATCCGTCAAATCAGGTAACGATCCTAGCCATTAAAATCTTCAAAAATTTCGTTACCCAAGTGGATTGATTTAAATCTCGATTATGTCATGCCATACTCATATGTCTCCATATCCACATGTTGCATTCGTACTATAATTTTCTACAATTTAATTCTTGCACCATCAAACCCTAGAATGGGAAAGCCGACTCACCCATTGGTGGTCTTTTATTTTCTGCAATTTAATTTCCTGTAATTTAATTTATATACCATCAAACCTTACGATGGGTAGGCTGAGCCAAGGCCGAGTCCCCTGTTGGAGGTCCTTTATGTAATGTAATTTAATTTCAGTACCATCAAACCCTACAATGGGTAAGCCGAGCTAAGGCCAAGTCCCCCGTTGGAGGTTCTTTATTTAATGCAATTTAATTTCTGTATCATCAAACCCCACGATGGGTAGGCCGACCCAAGGCCAAGTCCCCCGTTGGAGGTCCTTTATTTAATGCAATTTAATTTCCTGCAACAAACCCCATGATGGGTAGGCCGAATCAAGGTTGAGTCCCCCGTTGGAGGTCCTTTATTAAATGTAATTTAATTTCATGTAATTTAATTTCAGTATCATCAAACCCTACAATGGGTAGGCCGAGCCAAGGTCGAGTCCTCCGTTGGAGGTCCTTTATTTAATGCAATTTAATTTCCTGTAATTTAATTTCAGTATCATCAAACCCTATGATGGGTAGGCTGAATCAAGGCCGAGTCACCCGTTGGAGGTCCTTTATGTAATGCAATTTAATTTATTACAATTTAATTTCAGTACCATCAAACCCCATGATGGGTAAGCCGAGCCAAGACCGAGTCCCCCGTTGGAGGTTCTTTATTTAATGGAATTTAATTTCCTGCAATTTAATTTCTGTACCATCAAACCCCATGATGGGTAGGCCGAGCCAAGGCCGAGTCCCGTTGGAGGTTCTTTATTTAACTTAGGCTTGGTTTACTCTTAAGGTTCTAGCGGGGTGTTCTTTTTTTTTTTTCACTATTTAGATAGAATGCATGTGAGCGACATTTTTTTGGTATTTTCCAAGCATTAAAAATTCCCTGAATCTGAAAGAAGGAGTGAGCTAACGAATTCTGTGCAATGTTACGACCTCCAGCAGGTGGCTCGACCTCCTCATTCTGGGGCTTGATGATAATTAAATGACAAAAATTAAATGCAATAACAAAGGACCTCCAACAAGGGACTCGACCTGTGCTTGGCCTACCCATTATGGGGTTTAATGGTATAGAAATTAAATTGTAGAAAATTAAATTGCAATAAATAAAGAACATCCAACAAAGGGCTCGGCCTACCCATTTTGGGGTTTGATGATACAGAAATTAAATTAAACCCCAGAATGAGTAGGTCGAGCCACCTGCTGGAGGTCACAACACTGTACAGAAATCGTTAGTACACGCCCTCTTATGGTTTCAAGGAATTTTAATGATTTCAAAATGCCAAAAAATGTCATTCATATGCATTCAATCTAAAAAGTGAAAATACAAAAAAAGAGGTCACCTCACTAGAACCTTAGAAACAAACCAAGCCTGTGTTGCCAAATTAGGATAATCATGAAATTAAGGTACCGAAAGGGCATTAGTTTTAATTAACTAGTGTAACCAAGTTCCCGAACCTAGAATCTCTGGTTCGTAGAAGTAATTTAGTTCTCTTGTTAATTTACTTAGGTTTCTAATCGACCTACCAAAAATGATTAGTGGTGACTCCAAACTCTAAAATCATTTGAACAAAAAATCAAAGTTGCGATTCGGTAGGACTTGGGAGGGTTTATATTAGGTTAATTAATTTAATTAGCCTGATAATCCGTTAACATGGAAATTTTTCCACCAAAAGAAAAATTTTAGGGTCGCGACACTTCTGCATGAAGAAAAAACAATTGCGTGGGGAAGAAGACAAGGTGCAAGGATCACACACGCTGGCATGTGTGGCCCACGTACTCGTAGAAATTTTGGTTAAATCTTAAATTTTGAGCGCAAAATTTTTAAGGAGGGAGGAGTTGTGACATCCAAAGCTTTTTATATCTGATAATGATACTTAGATGTAAAGCTAAATGATATTTAGTTTATAAATCGGGATAGAGACGTAGAAATTCTGGTTGAATCGTAAATTTTTATGGTACGGGAAGTGTGGGGAATGATCTTTCCGCCACGAGATCGTGAATGTATCAAAATTAAGTTTCTAAGATTGATGTATGCATAGATAGTTCATGGCTATCTTAGTTTCTATGGGAACGAACGTGTTATATGAAGCATATTATTTTTAAGTCTTGAGTTCACTAAAGCCATAGGGTCCAATACTAATTTTGGTGAAATAAAGAGATAGATAAACATTTCTAAACTTATCAATGTTTAGAAGGTGCAAAAATTTTCTTATGTTTCTAAACATCTCGGTAGAATGTTTCATGTAAATAGATTATACTCACTTCCTATTACACTTAAAATCCACTTGTTATCTTAGGAAAGTCTACAAAGTGAGGTGCCTTTTAATGTAAGGGTTCAGGAATACTTGTTTAGTTTTGTGCATGAATGGTTATGTGTCCTCACTAGATGGAGACACTTAAACTCTAAAACTAGCCCTTTTATACATCTAGCTACCCACTAATACACATGGTGATGATGACAACACATAACTAAGTTTCCAAAACCTTCACACTTAATGCACACTTGTTTTCCTTATATAACATGCAAAGATGAGTGTTCTTCATGGATACCTAAACCATTAGCTAACAATCATCTTTCCAACACATAAACTTGACACCTTGTGTATACATATGTTTTCTTCATGCAATTTGCAAGATAAGTGTTCAATGAAAATGGACAAGTATCATTCATTAGGACACTTAAAACACAAGTGTCATTCTTTGAATATGAGTCATAAAAACACTTCTTACATTTGTCCACTTAATGAAAATGCAAGATTACACCTAAAGAAGAGGAAACTAACTTGGCCAAGATATACCCCTTGGCCGAATGCTCTCTCCCTCTCCTTCACTTTTCACTTTAAAGAATCTTCAAGAAAAACTCTTCACTCTCAAAGATATCAAGGATTGTTCAAGGGTGTTGAGGTAAGTGAAGGTTCTAAGCACTAGGTTCGGCTAATCTTCTTGCTACCTGCGACTTGGGTGGTGTGTAGAAATTTTAAGTGAGGTGTCGTATAATTTCAGAAAGAATTCAATAGAGGGACATGACACATTGATATTTTGGTGATGTTTTCATGGTTGTGCCAAGAACATGTGATAATAAGATGAAACTATGAGCTCCTTTGTTAGTTAGGATTCATGTGGTTTATTTAAAAGATGTGTAAGCATGTGAATTATGTAGACTTTGTGAATGATTAATGTGTGAGTACATGAGTTTTTATGTGATATGTGCATGACCGAATGTGCGAAGTGTATGCCAATAGATTACCATCGCTTGAGCACCAATGATGCTTCGGAGTTGAGATGCCAATGATCAGCAAAATCATGGATGCCCTAATGAGTGTACCAGGATACGTCAAAGTTTTTTATGCCCATGATTGACTTCATGGATGCCACATACATTCAAGAGGTATATAGAAAGCTAACCATGGCTATAACGCATGTTTACTCGTATGTCCCTATTTCTTTGAAAAGCTATTGTACTTCACATTGGTGTAGTTGATCTCCTTTGATTGCTTGTTTGCATGTGAAGGTTAATACATCTCATCGTTGATCTAGATCTGTAAACGCAGCGGAAAAATGTAGATATACATACTTATGGCTTAGCTTATGGATTATAACCGAACAACAATCTCAATCATCATATACGTACATATACGTAGTAGATTGCTCATAGATCAACATGCCATAGAATCAGCTTGTATCACTGATCAGAAAAGTATATCACGATTAACAAATATACATCAGTTTTCACAGATTAAGAGCCTAAAAGACGCAGGTAGAGAACAATTCAGATCTGCCGATCGATCGTTTTTTGAGAGAGTTTTTCACTAAGAGAGTCTTTTCGTGTCGATTGACTGAACGACATACGTTCTGTCTAGATGATGTACCATATATATATATATATATATATATATATATCTCTTTTCGTATTGAGTAGGGAATAAATCCCTCCTTAATTGCAATCAATTATCGCAATAAAGGTAGGTATTGATTTAACCCTTAATTGGCGCAATCTTTTCTAACATCTCTCACTAACCCATAAAGGGCTAAACATCTCTATTTCTTTTCTCACGACAAAGTTCATATAGGCAAATAATCTACGTGACCAACATACTCTAAGAGCTTGTTGCTATACATCTATTAGAAATATATAGCAGCTCATATTAGGTATTATAATTTAGAGTAGATCCATTATGTGGTGCCCTAGATCCATTAGTCACATTTATATTTTTCATAGTCTCTTCAAAAAGTTTGATATGTTTTGTATTCACAATTACAATTACACTAGTATAATCATAATTGGTCAACCTATCAATACAAAATCATAATGTGAAATCAACAATGAATTGATCTTCCTTTTTCCTTAAAATCTATTGGTTTCAACTCAATTCACTTTTTCAGAAATGTCACACTAGATCGAATCATTTATAATCATTGGTAATACTCTAGGACAGCAAACACTGAATCAAAATTTCAAGAAAAAGTTAAGAGTCGTGAGGAACTCATATCACCAAGAGCCTCATGGCTATAGAGTTTAGATCAGTACTCTTGCTAACTCTTCTTGGTCGTCTCATGCATACGTAATATGAAATATATATTATGGTATTCTTTCCTTTTCCATGGAGCGTAATACCATACATATGATAGTTTAGACATTCCCATTGTCTAACTAGAGTTCATATATCTGCTCTCTTCAAAGAATCCATCAGAATTCACATCGGGCATCAAAGGCAGATAAAGTGAAGTCTGTGCGTTACTTCACTTTCGAGTGTAACTTATTATGACCTCATCTTAATACTCATGTTAAGGCGACAAAAAAAAAATTCAAACTTGAGCTCTTAATTGTCACATAGATAGTAAGCTTGAAAATGTCTCATCTCTATTTATCATATAGTAAATAGAGATGACCATCCGTGTGAGTGAGCTATTCTCTTATCTATTCGACATATTTTCTCAAAATAATGCAGTAACCATTAATATGCATAAATGTCAAATAAACTCATAGGCATCAATGATGATAACAAATACCATTAACTGTGAATGTTGGGAGATACAAATATTTAGTTCTTTAACTTCTACACAGTCCCAAAGACTTTACATGGCCAAGAAAAACATATCTTGAAATTAGCTCGGTCAAAGGATCTGTTATCATTCACAACCTTTCGTGCAACCATGTCTTTAACAAAATTATAATTGGTATCCATATGTTTGGTCTTGCAATAAAATTTGGGATCCTTTGTGTAAGCTATTGTTGCTTGGTTATCACAATTAACCAATAAAGGACTAGTGGTATTCTTAGCAACACCTAAATTATCTAAAAATCTCTTAAGTTAAACACCCTCTTGTACTGCTACTGATAATGCCATGAACTCGGCTTTCATTATCAATAATGATATACTTGTTTGCTTCTTTCTACTCCAAGATATTGCGCCATTGCACAATAAGAATACAAATCCTGAAGTAAATTTCCTTTTATCTAAATCTCCTATCCAATCAACGTCCATATAGCCCTCAAGGCACAAATCTCTTCCTAGTAAGTCAACGAATGATCTGTAGTACCTTCAGATACTTGAGAATCCGTTTAACAGCAATTCGATGTGCTTAACCTAGATTAAATTGGTATCCACTTACGATTCCGACAGCATGATAAATGTCAGGTATTGTACACATCATAGCATACATTAAGCTCTCAATAACACTAGCATATTGAACACTTTCCATTTGCTCTTGTTCCCATGGAGTTTTGGAACACAATCTGCAGCTCAAACATTTACCATGTGCAATAAGAGTATCAATGGGTTTACAATCTTGTATATAAAAATGTTCAAGTACTTTATTTACATATGTCTCCTGCAAGAGAGACGACAGCCTTTTTGAATGATCTCTTGAATCTTAACACCAAGAATATATGCAGCTTTACTCATATCTTTCATTTCAAAATTGGAGATAACCAATTCTCAACTATTTCAACAAACTTCATATTGCTTCCAGCAATTAGGATATCATCCTCACATAATGATATGATCACAAAATGATTTTTGGATCCTTTGATATATTCACAATGATCCTCATCAATCATTACAAAATCAAATGCTACTATAATATTATGAAAACGTATATACCATCGTCTTGAAGACTGTTTAAGGTCATATATCGATTTTAAAAGTCGACATACCTTTTATTCTTGGCCTTCTATGACAAACCCAACGGTTTGTTAACATATATTAGTCTTCTTCTAATTTTCCATTGAGAAAAGTAATCTTTACATCAATTTAATGTAATTCAAGATCTATAGTTGCCATTATTGCCAAAATAAAGTGAATTGAGATAAATCTTACCACAGGAGAAAAAGTTTCCTCAAAATCAATTCATTCATTTTGATTATACCCTTTTGCCATGAGGCGAGTCTTATATTTTTCAATTGAGCCACCAGCAATTTGCCTTATTTTGAGAACCCATTTGTTCTCGATGACTTTGAGTCCTTTTGAAAGATCAACCAATTCCTAAACTTAGCTTGATTTTATCAACTCCGTTTCTTCTCTCATTACTTGTGGTCATTTTTCCTTATTAGCGTAAGATGGAGCCTCATTTACATTCCTCGGTTCATCATTATCTTGTAAAGAAACCATGAAAGCTTCTCCTTTAATCTCGAAATATCAACAAGGAATGCTTTTGCGACTTTTTACCATGGAGAAGATTGTACCTTATGTACTTTATTCTCCATTATGCTTCCACTCAAATCAGATAATGATGGCATTGTCTCGCCAAGTGGTTGCAATTGAGATTGGTTTGAAACATATTCCCTACTTTTCACATTGCTCCCACTTGGATATGATCCTTCCATAATGTCATTATGACCATCTAAGATTTCAAATGGGGAACACTTTTTACTTATTTCGTCCTTTTTTGGAAACTCATTCTCTAAGAATGTGATATCTCGTGATTCGAATTCTGTCACATTTCTACTTTCCTGCTCACTTACATACACATATCATTTTGAGTTTTCGAAGTACCTTATGAAGATGTTCTTCTTGCCTCTAGGACCCAATTTTCCATACTTGTGGGACGATTCATGAGTATAGACCCCACAATTCCAAAGTTTCAAGAAACTCAAATCAAGTTTCCATAATTCGTATGAAGTGGGTGTAACTGATTTAGAAGGCACTTGGTTAAGTATATATGCAGCTGTTAATAAAGTATCGCCCCAAAAGGTGATTGGTAAATTAGCATGTGCTATCATAAACCTAACTATTTCCATTAGGGTTCTGTTTCTTCTCTTTGCAACACCGCTTTGTTGAGGAGTGTATGGACTAAACAACCGTCTTTCCATTTCCTTTTCATCACACAAATTTTTGAACTAATCGGATAAGTATTCTCGATGTCGATTGGATCTTAATTGTGTTATTTTCTTATCCAATTCATTTTTCATCAAGGTCATAAACTTCTTAAAGTAACTTAATGCTTTAGATTTGTAAGAAATCAAATAGACATATCCGAATCGAGTATAATAATCTATAAAAGTTATGAAATAAATAGCTCCATGCCTTACTTTCACATTCATTAGACCAGAAACGTCAGAATGGATTAATTGCAACAGAAACTCAGCTCTAATCCCTTTTCCAGATGATTTTTGTGTCATTGTTCTCACTAGGCAATGCTCATAGATAGGCAAATCAACTTTTTAAATATTGGCTAATAAACTCTTTTTGGCTAATTTATTCATTCTTTGTTAGCCAATATGACTGAGGTCTAACATACCAAATATTCACATCATTCTCATTAGAATCGGAAGATGTAAATAGGGGATAACTGATATTAGCACCGTTGTTATTAACATCCAAAACGATAAATCCATCCAGAAAATGACCAGAACCATATAGATTTGTTCCCGAAAATAAATCAACACCATTATTATGGAAATTCAACCTAAAACCATGTTTAATCAACACCAACACTGAAATCAAATTTCGATGAATTTCTAGAGCATACAGCACATTATGTAGGAACAAGGTGCGACCACTGTGTAAATTTAACTGGTAGGTGCCAATGCCTTTCACCTACATTCTGGAGTTGTTTCCTACATATATCTACTTTGCTCCATATGAAACTCGTCGAAATCCCACGAACGTTCCTTAGTCCTTCGCTCACGGTTTGTGAAACCTAAGTCTACAGTCCACTGTTGACACTTGATTTTTAATAAAAAATTTCCTTTAAAAATTAATAAAAAAAATCCATAAAAATTTGTAAAATTAAAAAAAAATCAACTTTGGGGACCTTGGCCAAGCCTAGGGAACCAATTTTGATCTGAAATGATTTTTCATATTTTTAGTATTTTTCGGTATTTTTATTTTCAAAAATTAATTGAAAATCCATAAAAATCTATAAAATTAAAAAAATCAACTTTGGAGACCTTGAACAAGCATGGGTCACAATTTTTCATTACCACTGTGATGACTATTTGCTATGAATTCAAGATTGTTTCTTGCCCGTTCAATAGGTCAAAATCATCGAGACAACGGTAGTTACATGCGTGAAAGGTGTCGACAAGGGGTGGAATAAAAGGAATAAAAAGGAGGGGTTAGCTTCTAGCACAAAAGATGAAGGAGGGTTCTCGATTGGAGGACCCAAAAGAGAGATTGTTGTCTGAAGAGAGGGGCAGCACTATCAATGACTTCTGATCGGTGAAAAAACAATCATAAAAGGAGAAAGAAGTGGGGAACGCCAGGATTGAAATAAAGAAAGAAGGATAGAGAGAGGTCTTTGGACTAAAAAGACACTCACAAAAAGAAAAAAGTAGGACAACTCATACACAACAATTTTGAAAGGTCAAAAAGCCCACTTGATGGGCACTTGACGGGGAGGTGGACTTTGACTAAAGAAAGGGGGTTCCTCCATGAGCGATCGGGAGGCTTTGGAGGATGGGCTCTCTATGCTCGAGGTTGAACTCAAGAAGAGGAAGAAGAGGATTTCGTTACGACCTCGTCGTTCTGCAGGATGTCTCAGCGAGATCTGATCTTTGTTGGTCTCGCTGAAATTGGAAGGCTTGCCTCGGGTTATTTCTGCCATTTTTAGCTAGTTTTACAGTGGAGACAAACTTATGTAGCTACGTTAGAATATGGTCTGACATTCCTAATCTGTCATCGAGCATGGAGCAAGTGTCTCTCCGAAACATGGTTCATGACATAAGGGATGGATTAGGAAGCTTATCCAGGCGAAGTGTTGAGGCGAGGTTGCCTGGTCACATAAGAGGGAAATCGCATGATTTGCAAGATTTCCAATATCAGTCTCTGGTGATACAAATGAACAGATGGGCAAGCCTTCCTCCTAAGTTTTTACGTGATGTTGACAGGAGGTCAGAGGTGAGTGAGACCACTTGGCCTGTTTGGGAAACATGTTGTCGCTTGTGCTACAATTTGCACATCATGGAGGGCAATGTGCATGACCAACAATATTGCCAAGTCTTTATCGCTGTGCATAAGGGCAAGGCAGTCAACGAGATCTACCAAAAGAAATCCCATTGCACGTGCATATCTTCCTACGCCCTTGCCCTCTACAATATCTCCAATGAGATCTTCGTTAATGCACCAGGTAATACCACCGCAGATCCCCCCCAAGGAGTCTTTTGTTGATAGCTACATCTCAGTCAATCCCAAGTCGACCCAATTAAAACCATGGGATTCCAATTCACATCTTGGAGTTGAGTTCCAGGCTCTTCCTTTGATTCCATGGCCAACCTTCTCATCCATGGAGTGTACACCCCAGGCTTCACTCTCCTCCTCGTCCTTCTTTAGTGCCCACTCCCTCTCCCCGCTCCTATGCCACCTTGAAAAAGTTCTCGATTGCATCTTCCAACACCTTCCAAGCACTTCAACCCTCACTTTTCTCGATTTTGCTCCACACTTGCTATAGCCTCCCTTGAGCTCCTATCATTGTCTTATCGTTACATTTGCTCCGCACACTGCTGAAGATGTGGAAAGAAACGGGAATGGCAATACTCCACGAGCTTTGGTGTAGTCAGCTTGGGACTCTCTCTCTTTCCTGCTCCCAACAGCACTACCTTTAATCCACAAGCTTTGACAGTGATATCCATGTCATCACTAGGGCCTCCATGGGCTTCTCTCAAAGATGAGGACAACTGCGAGAGTGATTACATTGAAAGAGTTGAGGTGAAGGAGATTATAGACGCAGCGGATGAGCAAGCAAAAGTTAGGCTCTTACACACACTCGCCCGTTAAGAAATGAAATGGAGAGTGGTCCGCTGAAAGCTATATGGCTACCTTCGCTAAAACTTGAAGGAGATCACCTTCCTCTCTTAGTTGTCAATCCTCTTCATATCAAGATGCGTCACAAGCTCGTTTGGCACGAGAGATTTCCCGTGAGTGGGTTATGAGATATTAGTCTTGAGCTCCGACCAAATGATTACAAGATAGAAGAGGCCTCTATTCTTAGACCACTACAACCGTTCCTCAAGCTCCTCTTCATTCGCCCTTTGTTCCTACAACTGGGTCAGAAAGATCTAGTTTCCCCTTCTACAATTTGCCTATAATGATCCATTAGTACCATCTCCTCCAACTTTCTTCTCCTTCTTCAACTCTGTCCCTTGTCTCTCCCTCTCCGCAACTCATCATGACACCTAATACACCATATGCATAGACTATTAACAAATTAGTCTCTCTCTCGTCTACCTTTATCCAGGGCGACAAATGGCCTCCACAAACCAAACCACATGGCCGCTCCTCCTAATCCTCTGCTTCCTCTCCCCGCCATCCTCCTCCATTCTCGACCCCAATGGCTTCTTCCTCCTCGCCCTCAAGGCTGCTGTCACTACCGTCCTTGCCCACTTCTCTCCTCATGGTCCGAGTCCGACCTTAGCCCCTGCCACTAAGTCGGCGTCACCTGCTCCCATGACTGGGTGGCCTATCTCTTCCTTGCTGATAGGAACCTCTCTAGCTACATTCCCTCTGAACTCAACCGCCTAAGTTCCCTCAAGTGGCTCGACTGTGCTGGCCTCATGTGATTCATCTCCGCCGCCTCCAGAACTCAGAGGCCCGCGCTTTTCCAGTCGGTTCTGTTCAAAGCGCATGGAAGAACGGTGAACCCAGTGAATGCGGCGGCTTACTTTGGGTCATGCCTAAACTCCTCGACGGCGGCGCGGCGGAGTAGGCCAGATGGGGCACGGCGATTATGGCTGGAGCTTGGCGGCTTCGCTGGGGATCTTTAGCATTTGGAAACTACCTGTTTAGAATGAACGAACGCACCACCAACTAGCCAAGGAGTGATCCCGGTGCAAATGACTAGCAAATTAAAGCTAAATGTTCTCTTTATTTTTCTGATTTTAAATAAGCTCAAATGTTTTACCCTGATCTTTCACCATATTTTATTTCATGTAAGGATAGCTCCATATCAGTGGTGAATCCTACGGAAGCGCAAAATTGGCTTGGATGAGCTCTTACACGCACACAATTTCTTGGTTAATCTGTCTGCGAGCTTGGGCTCGAATTATCGAATTATTTGTCGTATTTTATTTTAAAGGATTCAAACCCCAGAATGGGAAGGGCAAAGCCCACCCGTTGGAGGTCTTTTATTTACTGCATTTAATTTCCGCAATTTAATTTAGGCACCATCAAACCCTAAAGAGGGCAGGCCGAGCTACCCACTGGTGGTCCTTTATTTTCTGCCATTTATTTCCTGCAGTTTAATTTATGCACGATCAAACCTCAGAGAGGGCAGGCCGAGCCACCCATTGGTGGTCTTTTATTTTTTGCCCTTTACTTCCTGTAGTTTAATTTATGCACCTCCAAACCTCAGAGAGGGCAGGCCGAACTAAGGCCAAGCCACCTACTGGTGGTCCTTTATTTTCTGCCCTTTACTTCCTGTAGTTTAATTTATGCACCATTAAACCCTAGAGAGGGCAGGCCGAGCCAAGGTCGAGCCACCCACTGGTGGTCCTTTATTTTCTGATTTTTACTTCATGCAATTTAATTTATGCACCATCAAACCCTAGAGAGAGCAGGCTGAGCCACCCATTGGTGGTCCTTTATTTTCTGCCATTTACTCCCTACAGTTTAATTTCTATACCATTAAACCCCAGAGAGGGCAGACCGAGCTAAGGCTCAGCCACTCACTGGTGGTTCTTTATTTTCTGCCCTTTACTTCATGCAGTTTAATTTCTGTACCGTGAAACCCCAGAGAGGGCATGCTAAGCCAAGGCCGGGCCATCCATTGGAGGTCTTTATTTATTGTCTCTTACTTTCTGTAATTTAATTTCTACACTGTTAAGCCCCAAAAAGGGTGGGCCAAGCCAAGGTTGGGCTATCCATTAGAGGTCATTATTTACTGCCTTTTACTTTCTGTAATTTAATTTATGCACCATCAAACCCCAAAAAGAGAAGGCCAAATTAAGGTTGAGCCACCCATTAGAGGTCCTTTATTTACTGCCCTTCACTTTTTGCAATTTAATTTCTGCATCATCAAACCCTAGAATGAGTAGGCCGAGCCACTTGCTAGAGGCTGTAACACTGCACAGAAATCGTTAGCTCATTCCCTTTTTCGGCTTTAGGGAATTTTTAATGCTTTGAAAATATTAAAAAAATGTCATTCACATACATTCCAGCTAAAAAGTAAAAATATAAAAAGAGAACACCCTACTAGAGCCTTAGGAGTAAACCAAGCTTGAGTTGCCAAAATTAGGATATTCATGGAATTGAGGTACCGAAAGGGCATTAGTTTTAATTAACTGGTGTAACCAAGTTCCCGAACTTACAATCTCTGGTTCGTAGAAATAATTTAGTTTTCCTGCTAATTTACTTAGGTTTCTAATTGACCTACCAAAAATGATTAGTAGCGACTCCAAATTCTAAAATCATTCGAACAAAAACTAAAGTTGCGATTCAGTAGGGCTTGGGAGGGTCCGTATTAGGTTAGTCAATTTAATTAACCTGATAATCCATTAACCTGGGAATTTTCCACCGTTCGAAAATTTTTTCAAGACGCAATAGCTTGGCGACTCCACTGGGGACGTGTTCATAACTTTTGAAAAATAACTTAAGAACCTAGTGAACTTAAGCCTAAAAAATTTCATGAAAATTTATTTGATTTGACAATTGCTTGGAACTCATTTTATATGTGTTATAAGTTTTTCCAGATGGGAGTTATAAGAGATTGAGTGTTTGAGTAACCCTTTATTTCACAGGCTTGGTGTTGAAATTATTTATTTAATTTCATACATTTTAGAAGTGTTGTTTTGATACCAACTGCTGTGTATGGCTTGCATATTCTGAGTATCACTATACCTGCACACACAAGTGTCTAAATCCAAGTCGCGAAAATTTTCCTAGATAGCTATAGATAGGGATCGATATGTAAAGCTCTTGCATTTGATTGCGCTAGGGTTGACCATATTTGATTCCACTCATTATCTGAATTGACAATTCTTTCCACTTGTTATTTCATTACGTTGGAGGGTGAGGTTGTCAATTCAGATAGTGGGGGCCTTTTTAGGTCCATACCCTATCTCTCATTTTTATTTTCTAGAGTCCACTCCTCATTTGAATCATGCGCATGTCCATGTGATTTGCATTTTTCCAAGGTAAAAGTAAGTTCTCTAACTCTATATTGCATTTATTTTCGGTCAGTCCATGCTAGGTGTCAGTTAAATTTTGAATTTAACTTCATGATCATCTTTTCAAAAGAAAATAGAAATCAAATTGGTGTCCCATTTCTAAAAAAATGAATGTGGAAAATCCATTCTGGGAATTTTGTTGACCAATAAAGAATTTTGTCACATCTTTTCTGCTTCAATAGAAATGAGATTTTCTTAACAAATTTATCCGCTAAAATTTATTCTGATAAAAGAGGAAAATCCCTTTGGGAAATTTGCTAAGTATCAAAAGATTGTATCGCATTTTTTCTAAGTTGTAAAATCTGAAAGAAAATTCTTTCTAAGAAAAGCTTCCCTAATTTCTCATAAAAAGAAGAAGCAAAATTGGTCTAATATAGGAGTCATTGATCGACCTCTCTTGGATCACATACTAACTATTTCCTTTACTTTTGCAGGGAATCATAAGTACCTAGGGTAGGAGCGAAATTGGGGACAATAATACGCTAGAGATAATCATGAAGAATACGAAATGACGGAAAAATGATGATGTTTTAACCGTTAATCTTGGGGGCAAGCAAAAAAGTCCATCTCCCGGAGACGGAATTACGCCAATCAATAAACATGTATGGGCTACATATTCTGATACGGCAATGAATTTATCCAGATCGAACATGGGGGCATTCTTAATGTATTAAAGGTTCCTATATTTCTATTGAAAAAGCGTAGATTGTGTAATCAAAACTCGTGAAGCAAGTATATTAACCTGACCTTGCAACGAATTTCTAGTTAAATCAACAAAAGCTCCGCCTTTTGAATTCCTCGGATTTGAATCACGTGAAGGATTTTAGGGGACCGGTGTTTTATTAATGGGCATAGCCCATAATCATTCCTCCCAACGCTACAGGCGATCAACATGAACAAGTGGGCGCCGAAAGAGACAAGTGTGAGCAAAGTGGGGCACGCAACAGTTGGCCGGGTTCATTATTAGCAGACTGACCGAGTGATTACAACTGTATTAATTTACACGACTAGTCACGGGTCTTACCACGATTGGTAGGGGCCGCCGTCGAATCCTTTTTCCGTGTCTTCAATATCATCATTAGAGAGAAGTGATGAGGTCTCGCCTTTGTCTGTTTGGCTGTGTCTTCAATATCATTACAGCCACCAATTATCAAGATAAGACAAGATCGAGGCAATCCTACCAGTTGAGACAGAGATACATTCATAATGTATTTTTTTGGAAGTACAATCGATAGAGGCGGACTAGATCTAGCAGAAGCGAATGATCTCACCCTACGAAGGTTGCTGCCAATAGTCCCTCTTCCAGAAGGGAAGATCGCTTCGAACAATGGTGGTCCATGTGTTATGAAGAAGGTGCTCCCAGGAGGTGCTTTGATCCTAGCTGAGGCGGATGGTCGTATTTTTTCTAGCACAGTTAACTCTGATTTTGTAAAGAAAAGAAGAGATGGAAAGAAGATTAAAGCACAAACACGCGAAGCTTTTCCTTAGTTCCATTCATCGACGAGTTTTATAATAACTCACTGGAGAGGAAAAGTAAAACCAAACTGAGCTCTAATAAGCATCACAAAAGAGATCAATTGGCTCTCCATGAAACTAATGTTCTGCCTACACTGAGCGATCTGGGATTCAAGATCCGTAAGCTTGAAGAACAAGCGGGTACGTTTCTCCTTGTGCTTGACTGCGTTGACCTCATGATGTTTAACGACGAATTTCAGATTATCAATCAGGTCTCTTTCAAAAGCTATATCCTCTTTTAGATCATCAAGCCTCTCCTCCATCCACTTACATCGGAATTTCATCACGACATCACTCGGGTCATGGTCAAAGTAAGTCTGATTTAAGGCTAGACACTCCACCAGCTTCTCCTTCTCATGAATAAAAAATGAGACCTATTCATCAATAGACTAGATGACCTTTTTGTACCAGGCAACTGCGTACTCTGCAGAATCCAAACATTTAGATCGATCCTGATAGCGGACCTTCACGACATGGGCTAAGGTGACCGTGTCTTAGGTGTTCCGGTATGCCTCCAGAAAGTTGATGAAAACGTGTGGGAACGCTCTGTATTCCCTCTCCAATTTGATGCCTTCGATCGAAGAGGCATTTACTTCCCTGAACAGACCGAGGATTTCAGCTTCAACGCTCGGATGATGGGCTATATATGTAGCTTGACCAAGAAGATGATAAAGTTTTTCCCATTTAAACGTAACTTTAGCCGAGAAGATGTGCATAGGAAGATTGGCTATTATCAAAGAGAGAATTAAGACTGATGAGTAGAATGCGAAAATATTGGAGAAGAGAATCAAGGCAGACTAGTGGGACGCGGAAGTACTAGTCCGCTTTGCGTTAAATATTGGTTTCACAGTGCCATCCTCTATTGGTCAAATTTTCTTATCTGCTATTCCTTTTCAGTGTCATCTCCGTTGGCTCGAATCCCCGTCAGCCGGCAACCTCGAGCCAAACAAATCTGAAATCTCTACAAAAAAGTTTGAGGTGATACCACAACTTTGAAAAAGAAGAAGAAAAGGTGACCTGGGTGGGAGATAAAGAAAATTGTCAATAGAAAAGAAGATAGGACTCGACGGTGGAGATAACGACAGGGACCCCTACCATGAAAAGATAAAGGAAGACAAGCCGAGCGAGAGATATGATGAAAAGTCGAGAAAGACAGAAATCTCGGAAGGAGCGATATAATTTCTGAATCTACACCTAAGTTTTAAAAGACATGTTCCCCTAATAATTTTCATCCGTGCTCAGAGGAGAGTTTTAAAGTATACACGGTCACTCAGGAAAATTCAGAGAGAGTGAAAATACAATGAGAGGTAGCAAACATTGAAGAACCATTAACCAAATCGAGGATGTCTCAACCCACCACACTTGAGAGCTATCGTTACTTGCTGAATATGGGATAGGAAGAGTTCGAGACCATGTTTGGAACTCAGACCATAGAGCCTGGCCCTTCCGCTAACGACGTCCAAGATCTCGATAAAGATAAGGATAACAACAACAACAACAACAACAACAAGGGTCAAAGGAAGCGTTATCGTCGCCATATGAGGAGCAAATACAAAGGCTTGAGGATTTTTTCAGGAAGTGCCCTATGCCAGATGGCAAACAAAGGATGGAATTGAGCCAAGAGCTAGGGTTGGAGCTTTTGCAGGTCAAGTTTTGATTTTAAAACAGGTGAACCCGAGTAAAGACTCAATATGAGCGTCAAAAAGTCGAGTTTCTAAGAGCTGAAAATGAAAAGCTCCGAGCAAAGAACAAGATGTATAAAGAAGCTTTTGACTCCACCACCTGCCCCAACTGTAATAGCCTCCTCACTCTCGACGAAAGGCAGTATCTAAGGGTCGAGAATGCCCGTTTAAGAGGTAAGTTAGATCAGTTCATAACCTGACTGAGTTCTATTGATGGAAAGGATGAAAAGACAGATCCTATGGGGTCAGCATCGATGTCTTCTAAGGAAGAAGAGATGTATCACTACCAAGCAAGTGGCATTGATGACGAGCTCACGGCATGATCAACCAGTTCGATGTTAATGAGACACCGGGGCTGTAGTGTGCCCATGGAGCCTGTATTTCGAAACTGGTGATCATAGGATTTTCAACATAACGATGCATACCTGATCTGGAATGAAACCAGCTGATCATGGGAGAGCCTGCAGAGGAAACAGAACCGATCCTGAATGAATACATTTCGTTCCCCTACGTGGGATATTTTCTATCTTTATAGATGTCTAGCTTTAATTTAGAAGCAGAAAGTAGTAATTTTCCTTTCTCCTATTAAATGTTTGAATTTGCTATTTCACCAAAAACGCGAGGAATTAATTGCGACTAAAAGTCCGCGAAAACTCGAATGGTATCTCCGTATCATTTCAGTTTACCTTTAATCGCTCCAATTTTAAATTGAACCCCTTATATTATTAGGAATTTGCAAACTAGCTCGATAACACGGTCATGCCCAAATGCGAAGTCCTCGTATTGAACGAGACTGGAGGTGAACCAATTCGTGGACATTATCACTGGTAGATGGCTTCAAGCAAAGGAAAAACGAGGAATCTCAAAAAGGGTAATTTAGTTTTATTCCAATTTACTCATGATCGTCTCGAATTTTAAATTATTTTCTTCCATTCTTAACAGGAATTATAAATTGCCTTGAAAAACATCATGATGCGAAATTGCCCAGTAACAAGACCGTACTGTCCCAAAGATTAATACTTAAAAAAAGCCTCCATGGATGCCTACGGTCTAATAGGCTTAATGGCATGGGGGATGACAATGGTCCAAGACGTTCCGAGTTCGATCTCCAAGGTTAGGAGATGTTGTAAATTTGCGAATAAAAAAATAATTTTTTGCACATTTCTTTTTGCAGAAAGAAACGGGAATACTCGACGAATGATTTTGAGATCAACACTTTACCACAACTTTGGTGAAGTAGCCAACGAAAGTCGAAAAGGGTCGTGCAAGACATTCAAGATAAAAGGTAAACCAGTATCGATCCAGTTTATCCTTTCTAATACCAGCTGACATGTCTCCTTTTCTTTTGACAGGAAATGTTGATACTAACATTTAATATATCGAAGAAGACACCCCCAAGTGGCAATTCAAAACTATATTGCTCGATCTGCCCACATGACCAGGGGAAATTCAAAATTTTCCATTATTGATATACTTGCACATTTCGTGAATATGCATGATGCTTGAAAATTGCCACATCTGTATTGTATTTGCACATCCCATGATTTATGCATGACTCTTTTGCATGTTTATTTTACTAATTCTGACTTAGAGCATAAACTACGCATGATGCATCGAATGTGTAGAATGGGGCATGACATGATGATGAAAGGCAAGCCATTTCCACACACATCCTGCATTTTAATACACAGTAAGTCGTGTGCTAAATAGGTTCTGCATTCTCCAAGGCAATGGATTTTCTCGCAAGAGGTATGATAGCCGAAGGGAATGAGGCAATCATTTCTCTATCCTAAATACTACAAGTGACCATTGATAACACATTTAAGCGACGGTTTCATTTCATAACCCCTGTCAAGAACCACCCCACATTGGGGCCAGATGGAGGTAGTTCTAATAATACCACGAGATAAATGGTTAGAAATTTCCTTGCTCGGACTAATATTAATTTTCGAGTGATTCTTTGCCTTCAGCCTCGTACGATAATTCAAGTGTCTTAAGACAATGAAAAGCATTTGTTTCTCTATTCGATACAACTTTATTCTTTGCATCCCCTAATTGAGCCGGCACAAAGAGTTCCCGAGTCATCTATTCAAGTGTGATCTTTGATGTGCATGTGTGTAACAGCACAATCTTTGGAAATTCCTTTTTCTAAAAAAAGGGGGGGGAAAGGAAGAAAGTTAATCGTGGGCATGAAAAAGCACAACGCCAGTCGAAAATAGGGCCAATGCCCATTCAAATCATTGTAAATTCCCAATAGGATTTGGTTGCGAAAGAAAACTCTTCAAAGAAGTCAAACTGCAAAATATACTCAGTTGAAGTTTACACCGCTAGGGAGCGACGGCGATATTAGCAGAAATTAACATTATCCTCATACAACGATGATATCCTTTGAAGACTATTCTAGAAAGTCGAGACTGGTGGTAAAGATGCAATGATTACCAATGTCAAACCCACCTTATATATCTTCTGAGCCAAAGTAGGCTTTTTATTTTCTTGGTCCCCAATCCCAACCTACGTTACAACCTATGAAAGTCTTTTTTGATTAAGGCATTTGAGTTAACATAGAGTGGAATGACTTTAAGCATCGCTCGAAAAGGTATGAGCGAGATTATTTCTCTCTCATTTTTGCAGGGTTCTCGACTTGTAAACCCGAAGCAGATAATGAAGACTTTTTTCGTCAATAACCTTGGCTCAAAAAGAGCCCCCTTTGGTAAGCCTTTGGCCTAGCCTACATTACAGTCCTAATCAAGACCTCCGGATCGGCTTGATCGTATCAATTGCGAGATCACTTAGACCCTTGTTGAATGGGATGATGATGATATTGAGTGATTCCTTTTCATATCCTCTATTTAGGATAAACTCGAGAGTGAGAGAAAGCCCTTTCGGACTGAAGTTCCCCCTATTCAGATTATATTCGAGGTGTTCATACTATGATAACCTCCTTGAATAGAATTGGTAATGCAAACTTGACATAATAGTTTTGCATGATCCATACGTTGATTGATTGTATCATGAGTCATTATACAGACTCCTTCTAACCATCTCAAACTTGGCTGAACAGTTTTTGCATGAACCAACAAACTCATTGATGAAAATGCTTGTCCATGTTACCTTTGACACTACTTGACAAGTAACACGTTCTCGATGTTTGAGTTATCTTTCAAGGTCTCGAAATTCATTCGGTGATTATTGAATGAACAAGCCTAGTTGTCAAGAAACCACTAGGCAATCTTTCAAATCCTCAGGTAGGTATATCTTCAACTTAAACTCTTCATTGTATGTTAAATCAGATTTGTGCTTCTATAGGATTCCTAGTCTCCCCAGATCCCAGAATGGCACCCCTCATGGTAAGTTAAATCGGGTTTGAGCTTCTACAGGATTTCTGGTCTCTTCAGATCCCAATGGCACCCTTCATGGTAAGTTAAATCGGGTTTGAGCTTCTGCAGGATTCCTGGTCTCCCCAGATCCCAGAATGACACCCTTTATTGTTAGTTAAATCGGGTTTAAGTTTTTGCAGGATTTCTGTTCTCCCCAAATCTCAGAATGACACCCTTCGTGACCCAAAGTCCTTTCTATAGGCACACAAAATTCCTTCTTACGGGCACCAAGTCTTTTCTACAGATACATAAAAGTCCTTCTTACAAGCACTAAATCCTTTCTACAGGCACAAAGTTCATTCTACATGCATAAAGTCCTTCTTACAGGTATTTCCATGGGGTGACCTACCATACTGGTCAAATCTCAATCAAATTTTAATCGGTAGAATCCTTTTGCTAGGAATTTACCATGGGCCAGCCACGGGTCAAATTTTAATCAGTAGAATCCTTTCATTAGGAATCTGTCGCGCGGTGACCAACCATACAGGTCAAATCTTAATCTAATTTTAACTAGTAGAATCCTTTCATTAGGAATCTACCATGGGGCGACCTTCCATACGGGTCAAATTTTAACCAAAATTTACTTGGTAGAATCCTTTCATTAGGAATCTGCCATGGGGTAACCTACCATATGGGTCAAATTTCAATTAAATTTTAATCAGTAAAATCCTTTCGCTAGGAATCTACCATGGGATGACCTACCATATGGGTCAAGGTTCAATCACCATGAGGTTTTCTTATAACGAATCCTTAGGCTTTCATTCCCTTTTCAGCAAAGCAGCCAACAATCGCGAGACGAACAGGTAAGTTTCAGGTAAATCCCTTGCCTCTCTATCTCTCCCTCACTTCATAGGAGCCTCTTCAAATCCGGTCTGGATTAGAGCTTACACAGAGGGGTATTGAAGATCAATGTCACGACTCTCTTGTATTTTCTTAGGTTGAGTTAATTAGGATTCAAGCGTCATCTCATCTTTGAAATAAACCTCTACCGAGCTTCCTTTAGAAGAGGGGCAGCTGTTAACAACTGATTTTTAATCACAATTTTCATTTAAAAAATTAATAAAAAATCCATAAAAATTTGTAAAATAAAAAAAATCAACTTTAGGGACCTTGACCAAGCCTAGGGAAAAAATTTTGATCAGAAATGATTTTTCATATTTTCAGTATTTTTCGGCATTTTTATTTTCAAAAATTAATAGAAAATCCATAAAAATTCATAAAATTAAAAAATCAACTTTGGAGACCTTGGCCAAGCTTGGAGAACCATTTTGACCAAAATTTTTTGTTCATTTTTTGTTCATTTTTTAATATTTTTTTAGAAATTAGGAAAATAGTTGAAAACAAAATTGCATTTGAGGCCACAAAAATATGAAAAAATAGTTAGTATTTCTCTTTTTATTTTCTCTTCATTTTGGCCAAAGAAAATATGCAAAAATTAATTTGAAATTGGGAATTACTTTGTTAATCTCATTTTTAGGTTAATCGAAATAATAATAATAATAAATAATTATAGAAAATTCATTTTAACCTTATAATTTTTTATTTTTACATTTTTGGAGTCGTGACATTGTCCTCTAATAGTCTAATTTTTTTTAATTTCCTGAGGGTGTATTTTTCGTTGTTGCGTTCGATTTTCCGAATTCAATTTATCATTTGACAGGATCTCATGAATTATCATTTGAAGCACGGATGTGAGACCTTCTAAATCAATTGGTTCAACTGGTGGTACTTCAACACATCTTGCGCGAAAGAGGGAGTTCTCGTGGATGCATTACCGCTCAAATAAAAAACAAAGGCCCTTATATACCCCCTCGCCGTAGATTTAGACTACACGTTCACTTCGTCGATTGATTTGGACCAAACACTTCGATGAAAACTTCAAACTGAAGCACGCAGATGAGAGCGCCTTTCGATGGCAAAAGCTGGGCCAGACACAAATGGGTCATAATTTTTCATTATCATTGTGACGATTATTAGCTATGTCTTCAAGATCATTTCTTGCCCGTTCAACAAGTCAAAATCATCAAGAAAATGGTAGTTATATGCCTAAATAGTGTCAGCAAAGGGTGGAATAAAAGGAATAAAAAAGATGGGTCAGCTTCTAGCACAAAAGATGAAGGAGGGTTCTCAATTAGAGGACCCAAAAGAGAGATTATTGTCTGAAGAGAGGGGCAGCCCTATCAATGACTTTCGGTCGGTGAAAAAACAATCATAAAAGGAGAAAGGAGTGGGGAACGCCAGGATTGAAATAAAGAAAGAAGGATAGAGAGAGGTCTTTAGACTAAAAAGACACCCACGAAAAGAAAAAAGGAGGCTAACTCATACACGACAATTTTGAAAGGTCAAAAGCCCACTTGATAGGCACTTGACGGGGAGGTGGACTTTGACTAAAGAAAGGGGGTTCCTCCATGAGTGAGCGGGAGGCTTCGGAGGACGGGCTCTCTATGCTCGAGGTTGAACTCAAGAAGAGGAAGAAGAGGATTTCGTTATGAGCTCGTCGTTCCATGGGATGTCTCAGCGAGATCTTATCTTTGTTGGTCTCACTGAAATTGGAGGGCTTGCCGCTGGAATGAAGAGTATCTTTTACCTGAATTAGAACTTGGTTCGGGTTATTTTCTGCCATTTTTAGCTGGTTTTATAGCAGAGAGAGAAACTGATGTAGCTACGTCAGAATATAGTCTGGCATTCCTAATCTGTCACCGAGCATAGAGCAAGTGTCTCTCCGAAGCATAGTTCGTGACATAAAGGATGGATTAAGAAGCTTATCCAGGCGAAGTGTTGAGGCGAGGTTGCCTGGTCACATAAGAGGGAAATCACATGATTTGCAAGATTTCCATGATCAGTCTCTGGTGATACAAACGAGCAGATGGGCAAGCCTTCCTCCTGAGTTTTTACGTGATGTTAACAGGAGGTCAGAGGCGAGTGAGACCACTTGGCCTGTTCGGGAAACCTGTTGTCGCCTGTGCTGCAGTTTGCACATCATGGAGGGCAACATGTAAGACCAACAATATTGCCAATGTCTCTATCGCTGCGCACAAGGGCAAGGCCGTCAAGGAGATTTGCCAGAAGAAATCCCATTGTACGTGCACATCTTCGTACGCCCTTGTCCTCTACAACATCTACAATGAGATCTTCGTTAATGCACTAGGCAACACCACCGCAGATCCCCCCTAAGGAGTCTTCCGTTGATAGCTACGTCTCAGTTAATCCCAAGTCAACCCAACCGAAACCATAGGATTCCAATTCACATCTTGAAGTTGAGTTCCAGGCTCTTCCTCTGATTCCATGGCTAAGCTTCTCATCCATGGAGGGTACACCCTAGGCTTCACTCTCCTCCTCGTCCTTCTTCAGTGCCCACTCCCTCTCTCTGTTCCTATGCCACCTTGAAAAGTTCTCGATTGCATCTTCCAGCACCTTCCAAGCGCTTCAACCTTCACTTTTCTCAATTTTGCTCCACACTTGCTTCAGCCTCCCTCGAGCTCCTATCATTGTCCTATCGTCACATTCGCTCCACATACTGCTAAAGATGTGGAAAGAAACGGGAATGGCAATACTCCACGAGCTTTGGTGCAGTCAGCTTGGGACTCTCTCTCTCTCTCTCTCGTGTTCCCAATGACACTATCTTTAATCTACAAGCTTCGACAGTGACGTTCATGTCATCACTAGGGCCTCCATGGGCTTCTCTCCAAGACGAGGACAACTGTGAGAGTGATTACATTGAAAGAGTTGAGGTGAAGCAGATTATAGACGTAGCGAATGAGCAAGCAAATGCCAGGCTCCCATTTGCACTCAGTCGTTAAGAAATGAAATGGAGGGTGGTCTGTCGAAAGCTGTATGGCTATCTTCGCTAAGACTTGAAGGAGATCACATGCCCCTCTTGGTTGTCAATCCTCCTCATATCAAGACGTGTCACAAGCTTGCTTGGCACGAGAGATTTCTCGTGTTAAAAGAGGAGGCCAAACTCCATACCGTGAGCAGGTTATGAGATATTGGTCTTGAGCTCCGACTAAATGATTACAAGACAGAAGAGGCCTCTATTCTTAGACCACTATAGCCGTTCCTCAAGCTCCTCCTCATTCACTCTTTGTTCCTGCAGCTGGGACAGAAAGATCTAGTTTCGCCCCTTCCACAATCTGCCTATAATGATCCATCAGTACCATCTCCTCCAACTTTCTTCTCCTTCTTCAACTTTGTCCCCGTCTCTCCTTCTCTGCAACTCATCGTGACACCCAATACACCATATGCATCGACTATTAACAAATTAGTCTCTCTCTCGTCTACCTTTATCCAGGGCGACAAAATGCCCTCCACAAACCTACCCATATGGCCACTCCTTTTAATCCTCTGCTTTCTCTCCCCGCCATCCTCCTTCATTCTCGACCCCAACGACTTCTCGCTCCTCGCCCTCAAGGCCGCCGTCACTACCATCCTTACCCACTCCTCTCCTCGTAGTCCGAGTCCAAGCTTAGCCCCTGCCACTAGGCCGGCGTCGCCTGCTCCCTCGACTGGGTGGCCTATCTCTTCCTTGCTGACGGGAACCTCTCCAGCTACATTCCCTCTATACTCAACCGCCTCGGTTCCCTCAAGTGGCTTGACTGTGCCGGCCTCATGTCATTCATCTCTGCCGCCTCCAGAACGCAAAGGCCCGCACTTTTCCAGTCGCTTCTGTTCGAAGCGCGTGGAAGAATGGTGAACCCAGTGAATGCGGTGGCTTGCTTCAAGTCATGCCTGAACTCCTCGAGGTGGCGCGGTGGAGCAGGCCGGATGGGGCATGGCGACCATGGCTGGAGCTTGGCGACTCCGCTGGGGATCTTCAACATTTGAAAACTACTTGTTTAGAATGAGCGAACGCACCACCAACTAGCCAAGGAGTGACCCTGATGCAAATGACTAGCAAATTGAAGCTAAGTGTTCTCTTTATTTTTCTAATTTTAAATAAGCTCAAATGTTTTACCCTGATCTTTCACCATATTTTATGTTAAGTAAGGATAGCTCCATATCAGCGGTGAATCCTACGGAAGTGTAAAATTGGCATGGATGAGCTCTTACACGCGTACAAATTTCTCGGCTAATCTGTCTACGAGCTTGGGCTCGAATTGTCAAATTAATTTATTGTATTTTATTTTAATGGATTCAAACCTTAGAATGGAAATGGCAAAGCCCACCCGTTTGAGGTCTTTTATTTACTGTATTTAATTTCCGCAATTTAATTTAGGCACAATCAAACCCCAAAGAGGGCAGGCCGAGCCACCCACTAGTGGTCCTTTATTTTCTGTCCTTTACTTCTTGCAGTTTAATTTATGCACCATCAAACCCCAGAGAGGACAGGCCGAGCCAAGGCCGAAGCACTCACTGGTGGTCCTTTATTTTCTGCCCTTTACTTCTTGTAGTTTAATTTATGCACCACTAAACCCTAGAGAGGGCAGGCCGAACTAAGGCTGAGCCACCTATTGGCGGTCCTTTATTTTCTGCCTTTTACTTCCTACAGTTTAATTTATGCACCATCAAACCCTAGAGAGGGCAGACCGAGCCAAAGCCGAGTCACCCACTGGTGGTCGTTTATTTTTTGCTCTTTAATTCATGCAATTTAATTTATGCACATCAAACTCTAGAGAGGGCAGGCCGAGCCACCCACTGGTGGTTCTTTATTTTCTGCCTTTTACTTCATACAGTTTAATTTCTGTACCATTAATCCTCAAAGAGGGTATACCAAGCCACCCACTGGTAGTCCATTATTTTTTGCCCTTTACTTCATGCAGTTTAATTTCTGTACCATTAAACCCTAGAGAGGGCATGCCAAGTCAAGTCCGGGCCATCCATTGGAGGTCTATATTTATTGTCCCTTACTTTCTGTAATTTAATTTCTGCACCATTAAACCCCAAAAAGGGTGGGCCAAGCCAAGGCTGGGCCATACATTGGAGGTCATTATTTACTACCCTTTACTTTCTGTAATTTAATTTTTGCACCATCAAATCCCAGAAAGGAAAGGCCAAGCTAAGGCTAAGCCACCCATTGGAGGTCCTTTATTTACTGCCCTTTACTTTCTGCAATTTAATTTTTGCATCATCAAACCCCAGAATGAGTAGGCCGAGCCACCTGCTGGAGGTCGTAACACTGTATATAAGTCGTTAGCTCACTCCCTCTTTCGGCTTCAGGGAATTTTTAATGGTTTGAAAATACTAAAAAAATGTCATTCACATGCATTCCATCTAAAAAACAAAAATATAAAAAGAGAATACCCCACTAGAGCCTTAGGAGTAAACCAAGCTTGTGTTGCCAAAATTAGGATATTCATGAAATTGAGGTACCGAAAAGGCATTAGTTTTAATTAACTAGTGTAACTAAGTCCCCGAACTCACAATCTCTGGTTCGTAGAAGTAATTTAGTTATCCCGCTAATTTACTTAGGTTTCTAATTGATCTACCAAAAATGATTAAAGGCGACTCTAAATTCTAAAATCATTCGAATAAAAACTAAAGTTGCGATTCGATAGGGCTTGAGAGGGTCCGTATTAGGTTAGTCAATTTAATTAACCTGAGAATTTTCCACTGTTCGAAATTTTTTTCAGGTCGCGACATCCACAAAGTATGAGATTTAGTTAAAAAGATTGAACTAGAAGCATAAGAAACACTTACAAGTGTATTAAGGAATTCTAACTTCTTTGACTCAACGCAGCCGCATGCGAAGTGCCCTTTGTTGCCATAGTGAAAATATTTCACTCTTAAAATGTTTTTCTTGAAAGGACACTTTCCTTTTTTAAGTTGGTTGGTTTTTAGTTTCTTCCCTGAAGGCTCACTCTTTTGCCCTTTCACTTTTCAAAACGACCCGGATGTTTGTGCTTGGAGCCCACAGCTCTATGTGAGTTAGAAGCAGCATAATAAATATTTGCGTTTCATTTAGCCGCCAGAAGATGGTCCTCCTCTAGCTCATGATATCACATTACATCCTCAAAAGTGTTGATGTTTTCATTATGAGTTACATGGATTTTCATATTCTCCCAGCTATGAGGCAAAAAGCATAACACTGCTTGCACCTGTTGCTTGTTAGTCAATATGAGTCTAATGTTAGTCATTTCACTTAACATATTCAACATCCGCATTAGATGTTGGTTCATATTCTGGCCATGAGGCATCTTATATGAGTTGAATCTTATAGTGAGCTATCTTAATCTGGTCATCAATGTTTGACCAAACTTGCCCTTCAACGCATCCCACATATCCTTGGTGTTATCAAACCTCATGAACTCTCTCATTATGTCATTCTCCATAATGTTTATCAATGTGATGCGACCAATAGCGTTCTTTCTTTTCTAAGTAGTAAAAGCATCTCTTTCTCTCTGATGCTGTGCAGTTTTGCCCTCTCAAGTTCATCCAAAACTTAGTTTAGGATTTCCAGTACTCTTGCTCCTCTAGCACATATTGGATTTTCATGTTCAATATCTCATAATTTTTACCATTAAGTTTTTCTCCCTTGTTCAAGTCAGCTACGATATTTTTTTTTTTCACTAAAGCCATTCTATAGGAACACAAAGTTCTTTAGACATTATTTGCTCGAATCTTTTAATGCCTAACATTTAACCATAAAAATTTTTACTAACTAATTATGTTAATGAATAGTTTCACAAAAGGCCTTAAGATTCAAAAGTTTACTACATTCCCAATCACCGTCTAAAGAGCCTAATTTGAATTACCGTTAACATTATCACTTATATAAATCGAGTTCATTTAAAAGTCACATAAACTTATTGAACTCCCCACTCGGACATACATGGATTAATGTGAACAACGACTTGAAATCAATATATGTATATATATTCATCAAGAGTTGCCATTCATTATTCACAACCGAATAATCCATAAATAAGTTCATGTATTTATGATAAAAAAAATGACAAAGTGGGAGGTTGAATCAGCCTCAAACACAAAGGAAGCAAGAGGTCCTTGACATGGTAGCATATGACAAAGAAAAAACACATCAGCAACTAAGCTTTTTCTTACAAACCGGTAAAGTTTCATAAAAACGTCCTGGAAGCTACATGTTTGAAACATTCCATAGGGCGACGGCTCGAGCAAATCCCTTTGACTTACTCTAGAGTGCACTCATGCGCCGGGTGACATTCATTAAAAGAGTTGATGTCCTTGATGCCTTTATCTTAATATCCTACCTTATAAAGGTTTGAAGAAGCACATTATATCTCGAGTGACCTTTTTGCTCCTAGAGAGCATGAAGAAAGTCAACATAAATTTCCAATAGGCTTTCGCTGGAAGCAAAAATCTTTTCAAACTCTTTCAAACAACCACCTCCCTAGATGACATCTTGTAATTTCTCGTTGAAATTGATGGCATGATCAATTAATTTGGTCCTTCCATCCTATGTAATGGCTTCCATTCATGCCGCAAATCCTTAAGTTTTTATTTTTGAGCTCTTGTTCTCAAAACATGGGGAGTGCGCTACAGATGTACGGTTGTTTCTATAATGAATACGGAAACAAATAGAGGATTACTCATAATCCATGATATAACTATCGATGCCAATGAGAATTTACAAAATATTTGGAATATAATTATGTCCATAAAGTAAATTTCAGAAAATTCGGGGATCATATTGCAATTTTCAAAAAGTTCAGGGACCAAGTTACAATTTCAAAAAGTTTGGGGATGAAATTACAATTTTTTAAAAGATTGAGATCCAATGGTAATTTTTATAAAATTCAGGAACTAAATTGCAATTTTTGAAAGTTCAAAGACTAACCGGACTGGAACAGGTCAGATACGAGTTTAGGACAACTTGAAATCAAGTCTAGGATAGACATAAAAGGGGTTTGGGATAGGGCAAAACTGATTCTCGGACGCGCTACACGTGCCGCGTATGTGGGTTCATGAAGCCCATACGCCCCAAACCCCTTCGGTTCGTTTAGCACGTGCAGCCCCTCCCGATGTCACCTCATGACGGGCAACCACTCAAGTTTCTCGTCTTGCCGAGCTTGCTCTAACCATGTGTTCAAAAATCGTTTTTGATTAACATAACAGAATCAGAAGCTAATGAACAATGTGGTTGAAAATAGTGTTTTTCACGTTAAATTGACCATCAAACTCTAAACAATCAAGATACAAGAACAACTACGCTATAATACCAATGAAGGGTAATACATCTAATCGCTATTCTAGATCTATAAACGCAGCAGAAAAATATAGATCTACCTACCCATGGCATAACTTGTGGATCATAGCGAAACAATAATTTCAACCATCATATACGTGCATATATGCAGCGGATTACTCATAGATCAACATGCCCTAAAATCAACTTGTGTCACTTATCGGAGAAACATATCATGATAACAAACATACCTGAGTTTCCACATAATAAGAGCCCCAAAAATGTAGGTTAGAAAACAATTTGGATCCGCCGATCGATCGTTCTTCGAGAGAGTTTTTCACCGAGAGATTTTTTTTTGTGTCGATTGAGTGAATGACATACGTTCTATGTAGGTGATATACCATCTCTTTCTTTGTGTTGAATAGGAAATAAATCCCCCTTAATTGCAATCAATTCGCAATAAAGGTAAGTATTGATTTAGCCCTTAATTGGCGCAATCTTTTCGAACAACATGTAGGCGACCCTCAGATTGAGCGATAGGTTGATTTCCTAACGTGGAATTAGAACATTCATTTACTGAGATTTAGCTTACTCCATTATTTTAGACGTGCAAGATGGACATTCCACCTTGAGCAACCTATGGTGCTCGTATGTACTTTGAGGGTTTCCCTAGATGATATGATTATTCTAGAGTTTATGCGAGTATTTACAAAGTTTGTTTCAATGATGTGGGACTCTCAGAGTGGATTCCCTACTATTTTATTGTGCGATACGTCAACCTTCATTGTTTAGATGGTGATGGTTGAACTAATTGGACTGTTGAGATTTGTGGATGATGGTGATAGTGATGAGTAGCAGGCTAGATAATTGACCACAGAGGTCGGTTTATTGTACAAGCACGCTTTTGAGGAAGTAATGACTAGGTAGTGGAGTTAGGACCCCTTTTGATCCTTCCAGGCACTTGATAGCCATGTATTTTGTTTGCTTCAATGATGTATAGGGTTGAAAGAACAAGAAAGTTAAATATACGTGGCTTATTTTCAGTAATTCATCCATTGTCTTGATGAATCCGTGTGTTTATGCGAATAGCTTTTGCGTGCATGCAAAGTAAATAGAACAAAAGAGGTCGTGTCCATAGGTGATGTTTTGAGGCGTCATAGCTCTCAAGTGAGTGGATTTCAAGCCTTCGCAAGTAGCCCTACGTGCACGGTACGCGCTTGTGACCAAATTATCCTTTTCCCTAGCACGATGTATTTACCATTTTTCCCTTATCAATGTGATGATTTTTCCATTCTCCCCTTACGCCAAAATTTACAATATTGCCCATACCCATGAATTTGCTGATTTTGTCCCTTCATGCAATTTGTGAATATTTTGTGCATTAAATTAAATATCTAGTAATCTATATATTTTTAATTAATTGAAAATTAGCCTCAGCATCTCTAATTATAATTATTATATTAAGAGCCTCTGAATCACATATAAAAAGGATATTAATACAATGAATTTTATCCCACAGCAATTTTCATTATATCAATATGATTAATTAGGATGAAATACCATATTATTTTTCTTAATTTGCCCATAGGGATAAGGAAAAGGAATATAATATGATAATTTTATCATATAATCATTATGAATCTATTTAAATTAGAAACTTAGCCCACATGCAGTTTTTAATGTTATTAGATTCATATCATATGACATGTTTTGCATTGGGAAAACGTGAGTTATGTGATTTTGCCTCAAATTTTATGACATAAGCATGTTTATTTTGTTTATTATGCAGTTTTACCACATGTGAATATCTCCAATATTAATGTTCCCGAGCTAAACATAGATAATTATAAGATTTAGAAGGAATTAATCCTCTATCAATTAGGTTATATAGACATTGATTATGCTATTTGGAAAGATAAACCACCTATTCCTAATGAAATTAGCATTTCGGTTGAAATTACTCTTTATGAACAATGGGAGCGGTCTAATTGTCTTGGTGCGATAGGATTAAACTTTCTGCTAGTATTTATGATTCCATCGCTCAGCATAATAAAGCCAAAGCTTTGCAAGCAACTATTGATGTGCAGTTTGTATCTTCAAAAAAGTCTCATGCCATGACCCTAATCATTTTCACCGTTGAAGCTCACCAATGTTAGAGGTGTGTATGAGCACATCACGAAAATGATGAACATTGTGGCTCAACTTAAGAATCTTGAGCTTGAGATACATGAATCCTTCCTTTTATAATACATTTTGAACACTCTTCCATAACAGTATACACCTATAAAGATCTCTTATAACACACATAAGGATAAATGATCAATTAATAAACTCATGACTATGTGTGTTCAAGAGGAAGAAAGACTGTTTATCGAAAAGGGAGAAAGTGCTTATTTGGCAACACAAGGAAGGCATAAGGGGGCAAAGCAATCATAAGGAAAATTGTAAAATACATTTTAAAGCTACATTAAGAAGAAATCCAAATATTTCTTTTGTAAAAATAAGGGGCATATGAAGAAGAATTGCGTCAGATTTAAGGCATAGCTCAAGAAGAAAGGTAATCCAATCTCTTGTATTTGTTATGAATCTAATATAATTTATGTAAGTCTCAATAATTAGTGGATTGATTCTAGATCTACAATTCACATCTCAAATTCCTTGTAGTGTTTTCAAAACTATAGGATGCCAGTAGAAAGTGAACAATGAATATACTCAGGAAATAAGATGCATTCGCATGTGGAAGCTATTGGGACATGTAGATTAGTTCTCAATAGTGATTTTATTTTTGAATTTGGAAAGGATCTTTTATGTACCTAATTTCTCTAGGAATTTGATTTCTGTTTCAAGACTCATACCATTTGGCTTTTCCTTTAACTTTTCAAATTTGAACTTTAGTTTGTCATGCAAATCTAAAATGGTTGGCAATGGTACTTTCTCTAATGATCTTTTTCGAATTAATTTACAAAACAATGCCTTTTATAATGTGATGCATGTTTAAGATAACGATGATATAAGATGATGTGTTGTGAATGATGATTCCTCTATGTTGTGGCACTGGAGATTAGGATATATCTCCAAGATAGAATTAAATGATTAGTAAATGATGGAGTACTTGGTACTTTGAATTTTATTGATTGTGACACTTGCAGGGACTGCATTAAAGGAAAGCAGACCAACAAGTCAAAGAAATGCACCAAGAGTAGTACTGAAATAGTAGAAATCACACTTACAAATATTTGTAGTTCGAATATGGACTCGAGTGGTTAAAAGTACTTCATCTCTTTCATATATGATTACTCACGTTTCATTTATTTCTATTTGCTTCATAATAAGCATGAAGCATTAGATGCCTTCAAGGTATTTAAAACCAAAGTAGAGAAACAGTGCGGTAAGCAAATTAAGATTGTGGGATCAGATAAAGGTGGGGAATACTACGGTTTCTTCAAGAGCATGGAATAATTGCCCAATACACCATGCATGGTTCTATGGACCAAAATGGTGTGTCAGAAATAAGAAACCGAACTCTATTGAACATGGTGTGGAGTATACTTAGTAACTCTGAACTTCCTAAGTCCTTATGGATTAATGCTCTTGAGACGACAGTGTATATATTGAACTAAGTTCCAAAGATGCCTTTAGAGTTATTCAAAGGTTGGAAATTGAGTTTGCGATATGTACGCGTTTGAGGATGCCCGTCTGAAGTAAGAGTCTATAATCCACAGAAAAAGAAGTTAGACCCAAGCACTATAAGTGGGTATTTCATTGTGTATGCCAAAAAGTCCAAGGGATGCATATATTACTGTCCATCTCATACTACTAGGTTTGTGGAATCAAGAAACGCAAAGTTTCTTGAAAATGACTTGATTAGTGGGGACGATCAATTCTGGGACATATCATACATGTGGTAAAGTGTACTTAGGTCCTTATTAAGGTATGGTAGCATGAAAGAAAATTCTTCAATGAACTTAATAGGGTCTTCCGTTGAGTTTTGATACTCTTCATATGACCAACCTGCTCACTTGCTCTTTACTAAGCACTAGGGCTACAATAACCAAGTAAGTGGATCAGAAGGGAGACATAGAAGTGGGATTTATCAAAAAGTCTCATTCAATTAAAAAAAATCTTATAGAGGGCAAGGAATGAGACTAGATTTGATCCCTAAAGTGGTACCATTGGTGATATTATGAGTAAAGCTCAACCTATTTATTCTATATATACCTAATAGCCTAGGGTCACCCTTAGGATGTCTTCTACGTGTGATTAGCCTTACTATAGGGTGACCAACAAGACATGGCAAGGGTGTTGGAGGATGAGTATGAAACCTAGGGATTAGACATTCCCTATGTGTTCCTGAGAGAGATCATTCAAATACTTAACCTTCCATCTCAAGTTCTAGATTGATTGTTGTTTATAACGCCCCTACAGTTCGACCAGCTATTGAACAACTAAACACTAAAGCTCAACAAGCTACTGATATTGATCTGGTAGATCCAATTGTTTAACAATTACTAGAAACTATTAAACAATCAATTGAACAACACGCTCCTTAGGAGAATGTTGATACAACATTAAGAAGACATGCAAGCATGAAGAAATCAACAATTTCTAATGACTAAGTTGTGTATATGAAAGAATCTGACTATAATATTGAAGCTGAGAATGATCCCGAAATATTTTTATAAGTAATGAATTGTGATAATTCCAATTTGTGATACAATTTCATGAAGGAAGAGATGAGTTTTATGGCATCTAATACAATTTGGGATTTGGTTAGGTTGCCCAATGGTAAGAAGGCCGTTAGTTATAAATGGGTCTTCAAAACTAAGAAAGACTCATTAAGCAACATATGGAGATATAAGGCTAGACTCGCTGCCAAAGGATTCACCCAAAAGGAGGGAATTGATTACATGGAGGCTTTTTTCTCTTGTATCTAAGAAAGATTCTCTTAACATTGTTTGGCGGTCATTATCCATTTTCACATGAAATTGCATCAGATGTAAAAATAGTGTTGCTCAATGGAGAACTAGAGGAGGAGGTTATATGAAACAATCAAAAGTATTCTTCTTTAGTAATGGTGAGCATTTACTATGCAAGTTTAAGAAATCCATATATGGCTTAAAAAAAAGCATCCCGCTATCGCGACCCTCCTTTGAAAGAGAGAGGGGAGCTAATGGATTGCCTATAGAGATCTCACTTACTCGAATAGGGTGGGTGTGCGAGATCAAATCGAAGGTACATGTCCTTCCAAACCCATACCAAATCGTCTCAAGGAAAAATTCTTAAAATTGAGGTTGAACTTAGTGCGATCGGGTGATATGTGATCAGTATACATACTATCGGAGTCGCCACTAATCATTTTCTGAAGGATATGATTAGAAACCCTATCGAGCGATTGGAAGGAATCGTTCGATTATGCAAAAACTAGATAAATGAATTCGAGGACTTAGTTACGTCGACTCTTCAGTCGATACCCTTTTGATACTTAAATTAAATGATTTCTTAATCTATAGAGTTCATGCAGATGCTTTTAGGTAAAATAAGTCCTAAAATCTAAATGGTTCATGTAGGTAGGATTATCTATCATATCAGTTACAATTATTAAAATAAGTGTACAGTCAAAAAATCAAGTCATGAGAAGAAATCATACCAAATCAAGTCAAAACAAGCCTAGTAGAGCCCTAAGGGCTTAAAGAATACATCGAATGGGTCTATGGGTGATTCGAGAAAATTTGAGTCAAATTGATTAGAGGGGCAAAATGGTCATTTTCCAAGATTTAGGAGGCTAAAATTGTAAAAATAGGTCAAACTAGTTGAATGTAATTATTTCCTATTTTCACAATTTTTTGGAAATTTTTTTGATTTTCCTGGAATTTTTTATGATTTTTTAATGATTTTTTTGCAAAATTTTCCTATTTTTGATTAATTTTCTGAATTTTTATTTTTTATTTAATTTTTTGGATTGGGTCAGGTTGACCCTACCCACAAGCCCAAAGGCCCAGCACAAAGCCACACAAGTTTTTACTTGAACTAAAAAACGACGCAATTTTGGATTTATTTATTTATTTATTATTTTTTAATTATTTTCTAAGAATTTATATTTATTTAATTGTACGGACCAGGTCGGGTTGACCTGGCCTGTGGGCCAAAAATCAACCCGAACCCGAATGGATCAAACCCGATACAAAATGGTGTTGCCTAAGCCTTTATTCGAATTTTTTTTTGCACTTTTGTTGATTTTTTTAATCCAATTTCTATTTTTCCCGCCCAAATCCAATCCTAGAGCCACCAATCTGCCACGTGGCACACTCCTAGTCATTAGATAAAAAAATATTTTTATTTGTGAAAATAAATTACTATTAAAAAAGACTTTTTATCCAAAAACAATGATTGGACCACATGGCGAAATACCAACTGTTTGATTGGTTTATTGTTTTTATCTTATTTGTTCTATTTTTGTTTTTTTTTTTGCATTTTGAAATGCCATTATAAAAATGAAAATGATTTTTATTTTTTTTAAAATCTTATTAAAAAACAAAAATTATTTTGAAAAGCTCAAATCGTGACACATGGCACACCAAGGTCGTCGGATCTTATACTTGATTTGAAAATGGCCAAGACTCTTGGACACTGATGTGGTCGTCATGTGACGTACCATGTGGCACCATGTGGTGCCGGCTCAGCTATTAACAGGTTAACGGTCTCGAGGATGAAGATGATCTCCAAAGGTCGAAAAGCTTTCGACGAGATTTGACGACGAAAACACATCCGATTTGAATGATCAATAGCTTGATGGAATTGTCTCGGAGTCTATATTAATATACTAAAATCCTAACTAGATCTAACGGTGGAACAAGTCTAAATGAAGCATGAACAAGCTTGTCTATGGTGAAACTCAAACATGCAATATAGAGCAAATCAAAGCATTTCAATCACAGAGCAAGCTTAGATGAAGTTCAGTGAGCTTACCTATGAGTCCGATTGACTTGGTTTAACTTAAATTGAGCTAGGGAGGCTTCTAGAGATTCGGCCATGGGAGAGACTCAAAATGAGATAGAAGCATAAAGGAGCTTAGTGATGCACTAGGAGACGTTTTGAACTAATTTTACGTGAAATGGTTGAGCGATCGAAGATCCACTATTGACGGACCTTCGAAGCTTCAGCAATGAGACATACCTTGTTTCTTTTTTTATTTTATGAAACGGCAAGTGGTTAAGTTCTGGATGATCACCAAGACCTCACAAAGCTTGGAGGTCAAGTCTTGAAACACGATTCTTCCTCCTTTACCCTAATGAAGTCTTCGAAGCCTTAGCCTAAGCTCTCAATTGTCACACCCCAAATCTCAAGCACATGCCATCCCTACCCAAATGCTTCAGGTCGGAAAGAATAACATCCCGGATGCGCTAACAACCAAATAAAAATTTTATGCATGCAAAAATGTTTAATACTCCCAGACAATTAAACATATAGGGATAAAATAGTAGGATTACATATCATTCAATAACAGTCAATTTGACAACAGATAATTATTTTCACTGGCAAATAATTATTAACCTTATAGAAATTATGGAACGTATAACCCCATACTTTGAGACGGCTTCCAAGAACTGGCAAAAGATAATGTGTTGGGCAGAGTTAATGTTCTATCTGCTCCAAAAGAGGGGCTACTATTCCATCATCCCCATTTTCACTTTGGACCTGAAAAATGATAAACACAATGAGGTAAGTGTTGATATTTGATTTTTGACCAATTTTATTTTTAAATTTTTTTATAAAATTCATAAAATTAAAAAATCAACTTTTGAGACCTCGGCGTAGCCTAGGGAACTAATTTTTGAGCAAAAAATAAAATTTCATATTTTCAGTATTTTTCTGCATTTTATTTTCAAACATTCATAAAAAAATCAATAAAAAAGAGAAAATTGAAAATTTAACTTTGGGGACCTCAACCTAGCCTAGGGAACCAATTTTGAGCAAAAACTAATATTCCGTATTTTCAGTATTTTTTCGTATTTTATTTTCAAAAATTCATAAAACAAAATCAATAAAAAATGAAAAATTTGAAAAATTAACTTTGGGGACCTTAGCCGAGACTAGGCAATCAATTTTGAACAAAAAATAATTTTTCATATTTTTAGTATTTTTTGTGTTTTATTTTCAAAAATTTGTAAAAAAATCAAGAAAAAAATGAGAAAATTACAAAATCAACTTTGGAAGCCTTGTCCAAGCATAAGAAACCAATTTTGAACAAAAAATAATTTTTCTTATTTTTTTGTATTTTTAATATTTTTTAGAAATTAGAAAAAACACTGAAAAATTAAAAAAAAAAGCATTCGATGCCAAAAAATACAAAAAAGATAGTCAACTTGGAATTGAAAGTTTCTTTGTTAATTTCATTTTTAGATTATTTTAAAAAATTGTAGAAATTCCATTTTTGCTCTGTAATTTCCCAATTTTTCATTTTTAGAGTCGTATCATCTTCCTCTATTTTTCAAAATTAAAATCTAGTCCAAAAGCCCACAAAATTATCCAATTTCGCTAAAAAGGATCAGAATGCAATTTTGTATTTTTCAAATTAGTCCCTAAAAATACTTAAAATGCAATTAAAAATTTTCTAGGGACTGAATTGAAAATCAAGGCTTATCACCCCCTAGATTTTGACCTTCTGAATTCATTAGTAGAGTTAATTTTTGCAAACAAGGCCATTAAGAGTTTGGATTTTGCAAAATGGGTCATCGGGTCAAATTTAAAAATTGGGTTTCTATATCAATCCTTGGGATTCTTGGCATGAAAATTTATTTTTTTAATAGATTTCCGTCATAGAATTCAATTTTGGGATTCAATTCGAAAATTTGTGAGTCTAGGCAGGGTAATTTGGAGAAAATAGGCAATTCGGGTTAGTCGAGTCGGACTAGACTCGACCCGACCCAACCCGACTTGACCCGACCCGACCCGACTCGACCCGACCTGACCCGACCCGATCGCCATCGTCTTCCCCAGAAGTTTTGGCATGTGCGTTGATTTGAAAGGGGAAGTTTGTTAAGAACAGAGAGATTCACAGAGATTCTGGGCATGAATCAAAGGAGAAATCGCCATTCAGTTGATGGGGTTTTCGAGGGAGAGATTTTAGGAGGGGTATGGTACACGAAACAGGTTTAAAAAGGGGAATTCGAGAGAGATTTAGGGAGCCTTTTTTTTTATCGCCATTTGAGGAGCCAGCCGAGAGGTTTAGGAGCTTCGTCAGACCCTACAGCGAGGAATCAAGCCCTAACATTGGCTCCGTGAGTTTCTTGAAGCTTAGGAGAATCACCAGAACTAAACGGTGAGTTTTTTCATCGCTATTGTAGTCAAATTCCATTGATGTACAGTCAAAGGTCCATCAATACGAATCCTACATTTCTCTGTTGTTTTCTGCAATTCTTGGCTTGAAACTCTCCAACGGTCGTGCTGATTTCATTCCTGCTTTTATTTTCTACTTTCATCGCATAAAACTCTCGAGCCGTCTCTAAAACTCCTTCGGCCTGCCACCAGCTCACGAGCTCACTTCGTGTAAAATCAAAGCTCTTGACTCTGAAGTTAAGTTTCCTTGCGCTCCCATGACTCTTTTTGATGAATTATGCTACTTGTTTAAAGCTGGAATCGTTTGTTTAGATTCATCGCCAGAGCAACGTTTGGCCGAAGATGAAATTGGTGTTTTTTGGTCGGTTTAATAACCCCAAAATCATAGGAATGCATGTTAAGAAAGGGGTAGATTGTGTTTCGAGCAAAGTCAAGAGCGTTTGGCAAGGATTTGGCCATATTTGGAGGTCGCCAGCGAGATTCCGGCGAAGTCGCCAGAGACCAGAGAAGCTCCGGTCATCTCCTTCGGTGAGACGTTGACCGGTCAACGAAAGTTGACCAAGTCAATGCCCAGGTGGTGCAGACGTAGCGTCGCGTGGCAGCCACGTCAGCTCGTCTGTCATAATAAAGAAAAGCCAGAAAGTTCGATCGGACAGATGAGAATAAGCCATGTGTCATCATCGTAGAATTTCGAGAAATAAAAATTTAGTTTGAATTTTATAATCATTTTTTAGATATAAAAATAATGAACGGCCGAGATTTAGTCTCTAGGTTAGATCTCGATCGTAGGTCGTGTTTGAAGGGTGAATGGTCAGATTTAGCCATGTGGATGATTTCCAGTGTCGGATTAGAAATAGGCGGAAAAATTAGGAAAATAAAATAAAAATAAAAAAGTTCAAAAATTTCTAAATAAATCGTGAAAACTACGTCGTTTTGAGCCGAGTTTAGGTTAGTGGGCCGGGTCTATCCGACCTGGCTCGTGTAGTAAATAAAAAAATAAAAAAAAATAAAAAATACAAAAAAATCAGAAAATAAAAATAAAAATACAAAAACAAATAATAAAAAAAATTAGAAAGTTAAAAAAAGTCAAAAAAATCAATAAAAATCAATAAAAATCTAAAACTGCGACATTTTGGTTTGGGCTTTTGAGTCAAGTGGGCCGGGTCAACCCGACCCAATCCAGGGAATTAAATAAAAAAATAAAAAAAATATAACAAAAAATAGTAAAAAAGAAAATAAAAATAAAAAATCATAAAAATCAGGGAAAAAAGTAAAAATTTCAAAAAAATCTTAGAAAAGTAAAAAAAATTAAAAAATCGCAGGAAAATAAAAGAACAAAAAAATTCCAAAAAAAATTCAAAAATAGAGGAAGTTAAAAAAAATAAAAATAGAAAATATATAAAAATAGTAAAATAAAAAAAATCCTGAAAAAATCTTAAAAATCAGGAAATTTCAAGAAATGTAGGACTAAATAAATGAATAAATAATCCTAAAAAATAAATAAAAAATCTCAAAAAATGTCCCAAAAAATAGAAAAGTCCTTAGAAAATCATTAAAAAAATAAAAAATTCAGAAAAATTAAAAAAATCAAAAAGATTCTCAAAAAATTGTGAAAAATAAGGAAAAATCATACTCAGTTGGTTTGATCTATTTTTACATTTTGACCTCCTGAGCCCTAAGAAATTATCGTTTTGCCCTTCTGACCAATTTGGCCCGAATCTTTCCAAATCACCCCAGAACTTAGTTGGCATGCTTCCTAGGTTTCTGAGACTCCCCTAGGCCTTTTTTGACTTGATCTAATGTGATCTCTCTTGGAATTGATTCCTTAATTGCCCATTTATTTCAATGACTCGTGATTGATAGGACAGACATTTCCATTTGTATGAACCCATTACACTTCCAAGACTCACCTTACCTAAAAAATACTTGCATGAACCTTCTAGATTTGGAAATCACTCAGCTTTGATACCGAAAGGGCGTCAGTAGCAATATCGGCGTAACTAAGTCCTTGGACCCAAAATCTTTGGTTTTCGTAGAATCGAGCGATTCCTTCCAATCGTTCGATAGGGTTTCCGATCATACTTTCCAAAAAATGATTGGTGGCGACTCCTATTGCATGTACATCGATGCATATGTCACTGACCACACTAATGTCGATCTTGAATTTTAAATTTCCTAACGCGATTTGGTATGGGCCTAGGAGGGCATGAGCTAAGGCCTGATCTTAGGATAGACCTAGCAATCCATTAACTCCCTCGAGGACCCAGAAACCTCGGGATGGTCGCGACAGTAAGAAATAAATCTCAGCGAGTCAACAACCTAAGCCCAGATAAGAAGATGATTCGGTCGAGCGTCCCAAAATAGCAATATGCCATAACAACCAATATTTGTACAAAATACCAACGAATCTCAAGTTTTTTTTTCTCTTGTAAGCCAATTATGGGTGGTCACAAGGTTCATTGCACACGATTGGTGTGATTAAACACTACAATTGGTAATGTATTCTGATAGTCCATAAGATTCGTACCATTGGCACAACATGGAACTATCAGGGAAAAATCATACATGATTAGTGTGACTAAACACTACGATTGGCAGTGTCTTTGGATAGTCCGTAAGATTTGTATGACTGGCGCGACACGAAACTACCATGAAAATACCATACGACTGGCATGGATTTAAAATCCATTATATGACCACACCTACGTATCAAACAACCAGCCAATTCACAATTTATAACTGAACACGAATAACTCATTTCTTATTAGGTCAAACAAAAATCATTCCAATTATTTGGCAGGCAAATGTCGGTCTCGACCTCAAGCAATTGGTAACGAAAATATCTTAACAATTTTAATTATTAAAATAAACAACCACCAATGGCTACTAGACCACCAATCAATCAGTCAAGCAATTCATCGGTCGCTCAGCCCTAATCCATCACTCGGTCTTGATCACAATTTTAGTCAATTAGTCAATCTAATTTTCCACTAGTCACAAACCACCTCAGTACTCTATTTAACTTATTTAATCATAGCAATTTAACCTAAACCCAATCTCTAGCTAATCCGGCCATGATTAGACTACCTGATTATCTAATTAAATTTACTAACTTAATCCCGAACATAATTAATGTCTTAATCGAGAATTAGAGGCTGACTCACTACTTGTTGGCAACAACGTGCAAACGCGGACTGGTCTAACTGGCAGCAGCGTACTCCGACAAGCGGCGGCGACGGCCGGCCAGTGGTGACGACGACGATGGTTGGAACGATGACGGTGAGCTCGGCAGGATGAAGCAGGAGGTGCGATAACAATGTGGGGGAGATGGCTAAAGCTTAGTGCCGGTGGTGGCTGCTTGGCTGGACGGTGATAATGCGAGCTAGACGATAGATTAACGACGCCATTAGCGACTGGGATGGCAAGGGAAAATGACGACAAAGCTCTCGAGTAATGCACGGCGGAGCAGAGAAAGAGGTCTCGGCGCAACAAGCGATGATGAGAGGAAACAGTGGCGACAGTGGGCTGGCGGTGGTGATGCAACTGTAACGAGGGAAGACAATGGTGAGCTCAGCAGTTGAATGACGAGTTGACTGCAACGAAGTAGAGGCGATAACTAGAGGTTGGAGGAGCAATTAGCGTCGAGAGGCTCGACGTGGCAACGTGCGTAAGACGGCAATAAAGGCAAGCTGGTAGCGGTGTGGTGAGGCTGGACAGTGGCGGTTGGTGTGAGATGAGGGCTGTCGCGACCTAAAATTCATTTTTAGGTTAATGGATTACCAGATTAATTAATTAAATTAACTAACCTAGTTCGAGCTCTCTCAAGCTCTACCAAATCGCAACTTTGATTTTTTTTTCACATGATTTTAGAATTTAGAGTCGCTACTAATCATTTTTTGTAGGTTGATTAGAAACCTAAGTAACCTAGCGGGAGAACTAAATTACTCCTGCAAACTAGAGATTATGAGTTCGGGGACTTGGTTACACTAGTTAATTAAAACTAATGCCCTTTCGGTACCTTAATTCCATGTATATCCTATTTTGGCAACTCTCGCTTGATTTATTCCTAAGACTCTGGTAAGGTGTTCTTTTTATGTTTTCGCTTTAAAATGAAATGCATAAAGGGTATGAACGCAAATGTTGACATACAAATACGACACACAAATATGGATATACAAATATGATATACGAATACGTAGATATGCAAATACGAATACGTGCGTAACGTGCGAATGACATACGTGCATGACATGTGAATGACATACGTACGTGACATGTGTATGACTACAATATGCATACGGGATAGACGAATACATATACGTGCGTTACATGCGAATGACATACGTACGTGGACATGAGAATGATATGCGTATGTGACATGCGTATGAATACAACATGCATGCGGGGATAGACGAATACGAATACGTATGTGACATGCGTATGAAGACGTACGAATACGATATATCAACATGCGTATATACACCATACAAATACGTGACATATATATGCATAGTGATATGTATATGTAAATACGTACATTTCGATTTTGCCCATAAAGGGCAAAGTCGTCATTTTGAAAAGAGGGGATAAAACCCTCATTTTTGAAAAAAAAAAGGGATAAAACCCTCATTTTGAAATTTTTTATTTTTCTGAATGAATATGCATGGGTTAATAACATATCATAACAGACAAATGTGGATTTACAAACGTCGCGTACGTGACGTGCATATGAGAACAAACAAATACGATATGTCTATACGAACATACGGATAACATGACAAACATACATGAGACATACTACATGAGATGCACATAAATGGCATTTTTTGTATTTTCAGATTTTCCATTTTTTTTGGGTTTTTTGGATTTTCTACATTTTTTTTTGTATTTTGGATGTATTATAAAAGAATGCAAAATCACACAAAGCAAACGAAGATGTGAAGAGAGAGTAGGTAAAGTAAAACTACCCTAAGGACAATGAAAATAAAACCCGCAACTCGTCGGGTGAATAATTACAGACCAATTAAATAAAACCCGAGACATGATCGGGAATACAACAAAAATGGACCGGAATGGACATCGGTCAAACACCCGTCGCCAAGCCTCGTGGGTTGGGAGTACAATAAAACGGACCGAAATGGACATCGGTCATCCTCCAGTCTTCAAAGCATCGGGCCAAAAGCCAAATGAAAATAATGAACTTATCCAATCAAAAATGCACAATCGCCAATAAGTTAAGACAATTCAAAAACTCAAAAAAAGTTTAACACGTGCTGATTAAACTTCATTGAGACCATTTTTTACATTTTCCAATGCATTAACACAAAAAATACAAATTAAATCATACTGTCCATGAACATTCTTAGGGAGAAAGCAGTAACCATAAAATACAAAAGAAATAATGAAATGTATGCAAAAATTATGAGATTTTTTATGTGGATGGGAAAATGTATCGTTGATAACTTTCATGTTTTACCTTCTTATTGAAGAGACACTCATTTTCGTGTAGAAAATGGTCTTTCATGAGAGATCAGCAGCAAACAAACAAATTTCACAGAACAAACATACTTCAGGATTAAGCTCAAATGGATACTCAAATCTCAAAATTAATGCACCAAACTTTTCAATCTACTAAACAAGACCCCAATGAACAACTTTCATTTTTTGTGAAGTTTCAAAAGAAAACTCTAAACATGATATAACTACGAATCAATATGACCACGCACAGAAAAACACTCAGACTCAAGGACGCCAACAGAATTGCATTATTTCATTAAATGCATTAGAAATACGAAACGTGCATGAATATTTTTATATTTTTTATATGTTATGCATTAAGATCTTATGAACAAATGTCATGAAGAGGTCTTTATGAAACGAAGTCTAGAATAACCCATGGAAAATCATTTAGCGTGAAAGGTCAGATCAGAAAAATTCCATCTCAGATTCTGATCACCATATTTCCAAATTTCTGCTCTCAATTTCGGGACCCTTTTGACATAACAAACGACATCCATTTTCACGCCATAATATATCAAATCGAAGATCTCGAAGTCATCTACGAATAATCAGTATATTTGTTTTCGAAATTTCGTCATCTAAATACGAAAAATTGAGTTACCAGATAATTGCACATGCTGATGCGCCTAGAGCTCGTTGGAGATGAATCCGTCGCGTCGCTAAGGCTTGTTCCACGGCGGCGAATTTTTCTCTCGCAAAATTTTTTCTCTTCTCCAAATTTTTTTTTCTCAAACTCACTTCTTCCTCCTTTTATAGCCTATTCATCCATCTCCCATTCTAATTTTTCCACTAACTCTGTCTCCCATTCTAATTCCTCCACTAACTCTTCTTCATCTTCATCTTCCTTTCTCCATCTCTATCTCACATTCTAATTTCTCCACTAACTCTTCTTCATCTTCATCTTCCCTTCTCCATATCTATCTCCCATTTTACTAACTCTTCTTCATCTCCATCTTCCCTTCTCTATTCTCATCTTATTTTCTTTATCTTCTCTTCTCCATCTCCTCTTCTCCATCTTCCCATCTTCATCTCCTATTCTCCATCTTCCCTTCTCTATTCTAATTTCTCCACTAACTCTTTTTTTTGTTATTTGCAAAATAATCCCTCAAGAGTTAGGTATTTGTACTTTAGTCCCTGAGATTTTAAGTATTTACAATTTAGTCCCCGAAAAAATATTTCTTTAAGTCCAAATCTCCTCATAATTTTCGACACACCTTCCTTATGCTTAGTCGAAATTCACCACATATCAAATTTAAACTCATTTCTTGCTGTAGAATTTAATTAAAGCCCTTTCGCAAAATTGAGTCATTCTGAGTATAATTGGGCCAAGATGAAAATTTGGAATATTAGAGAACAATGTCACAACTCCTAAAAGTGAAAAATGAAAATAAATTGACTCAAATTGAATTTTTTTAGGCCAGATTCGAGATTATGCTCGTGAAGGAATACACGCCCCGAATTGGATTTTTTTAAATTTACAAAGGCCAACATGAAAAGGGATTTAAAATAAAAATATTGACTATTTTTATGTATTTTTGTGGCCTCAAATGCTATTATTTATTAAATATTTTCCTAACTTCTAAAAAATATATTTAAAAAAATACAAAAAAATATGAAAAAAATTATTATTTTTACTCAAAAATAGTTGGCTAAGCTTGGCCAAGGCTTCCAAAGTTGATTTTGTAATTTTCTCATTTTTTCTTGATTTTTTTTATGAATTTTCGAAAATAAAAATATCGAAAAATGCTGAAAATATGAAAAAAAAAATTTGGTCAAAATTGGTTCTCTAGGCTTGGCTAAGGTCCCCAAAGTTTATTTTTTAATTTTATGAATTTTTGTGGATTTTGTATTAATTTTAAAAGAGAAAAGATGATTAAAAATCAGGTGTCAACAACGGCCAGTCCAAAATAAAAATGAAAAAGAAGACTAGTCGAGAGAAAGAAGATGTCGAGTAGCAGGTGAAGAAAAAGTGTCCTTGCATGAATAGTTAAATTTTCTTTTAAAATGACAAGTGAATAGGAAGATGATGGGGGGACAGAGGCTTGGTGGCCTTGGGAAGACTCCATCGGCAAAAGGAAAAAAATAAAGAAAAGGGAGAAGAGAGAGAGAGAGAGAGAGAGAGAGAGAGAGAGAGAGAGAGAGAGACGTTGGGAGTTGGTGGGGGAAGGGGAGTTGACTGGTTAAAAAAAAGTGAGATGCACATCGATTATGGAGATTCTCATGCCCTAGTAGAGTGCTTTTTTTGCACCCCAATCCCTCTCCCTGAACTGTTATGGGGTTGTTAGAACAGAATGCCTCCCTCCTCCACGAAAAATGCATTTTATCTTATATATCGGGCTAAAAAAAAATTTCCCATGCATAGAGGATACACTGACTTTGAAGACACGTTCCTAATGCCGTAGACACGTGCCATTAGGCACGTTGGCGTCGAGCCAACTTCAACACTTAACTGGAGCTCTGGTTGGCTCAAAAGATGGCGTGGAATGGTTAAGCCATTTTGGCCTTCCCTTGTGCACGAACATGCAAGCCTTGGGGGGAAAGAAGATAGGCCAGTCAGGTCATGAGTCAGGTTTTGTTTGACCCGATTGACCTGATTCTCAAACATTCTCCAAATCAAACTGTAGAACTCAAAATTTCTCAAATCAAATCTCAAAATTGAATTCCTTGACATGGATTTCATTAGAAAATGTGAATTTTGTTGCAAGTCTATGATGAATTATGAAGAAACCCCAATTTTAAAGTTTGACTCGAGGACCCACTATGCAAAAACCGAACCCTATATGGTCTTTTTTGCAAAAACTAATGCCACCATTCAATTCAAAAGTTCAAAAACTAGGGTGTCCTGATTTTTTTGTTTATTCCCTAAAAAATTTTTAATTGCATTTTATGTGTTTTAGGGACTAATTTGCAAAATTAAAATTGCACATTCTGGCCTTTTTGAGAAATTTGATAATTCCATGAACTTTTGGACTAAAATTTAAGTTTGATAAAATAGAAGAAAATTTCACAACTTTGTAAATGTAAAAATGGAAAATTAAAGGGCTGAAATGAAATTTCTAGAAATTTTTTGGTACTAATTTGAAAATATGATTAACTAAGTAAACCATAATTAAGAATTAATTTTTTTCAATTTTTTTTAAAATATGAAGATAAAATTAAAATTAAAATATCTACTTTTTTCATATTTTTTTGGCCTCGATGCTATTTTTTGTGAATTTTCAAATATTTTCCTATTTTGTAAAAATATTTAAAAAGAAAAAAATATGAAAAAAATTGTTCAAAATTGGTTCTCTAGCTTGGAAATGGCTTCCAAAGTTAATTTTTCAATTTTATTATTTTTTGTTGATTTTCTTTTAATTTTTTGAAATAAAATACTTAAAAATATTGAAAATATGAAAAATTATTTTTGGTCAAAAATAATTTCCTAAGCTTGGCCAAGACTCCCAAAGTTGATTTTTTAATTTTACAAATTTTTATGGATTCTCTAAAATTTTTCTAAAAATAAAGCTAGCCAAAAATCAAGTGTCAGCACCCCAGTAATGGTATCTAAGGTTTCATGAAGTTATCTCGTCATTTAATTTATAGAGAATGTCATGAGAAGATATATACATAGATTTTCTTTCTATATGAGCATGGCGTTTTACTTGCAATCAACAATAAGGGGTTGCTACTTGAAGTGAAATAATTTCTCTAAGAGTTTTGATATGAAGATATGGGTGATGCGTTTTATGTCATTGGCATTAAGATCCATAGGATGCACCTCAAGGTATATTAGGACTATCTCAAGAAACCTATCAATAAAATCTTGGAAAGATTTCGGATGAAAGATTGTTCACTAAGTGTAGCACCCATTGCCCAAAGAACGAATCTAGAAAGGGAACAAATGAATAACATCCCATATGCTTCTATTGTTGAAAGCTTAAATGTATGCTCAGATTTACATTCGACCTAACACTGCCTTTGTTGTGGGAATGTTGGGAAGATATCAGAATAATTCAAGTATGGACCACTGGAAAACTATAAAGAAAGTTATATATAGATGAATTAACAACTCGAAAGTAGTTGGCTATTTGAATTCGGACTTTGCTGATTGCGTTGATTCTCGAAAATCAACATCTAGATATATTTTTATGTTTACGGGTGGAGCCATGTCCTAAAGAAGTGTAAAGCAGACTTTGGTTGCTACTTCCATTATAGATACTAAGTTCATGTCTTGTTTTGAGGCCACATCGAATGGTGTATAGTTGAAGATTTTCATATTAGGGTTTAAAATTGTGAATTCTATTGTTAGGCCATTAAAGATGTTTTCTAACAATTCGGCTTCTATCTTCATTTTAAAAACCACAAGAGTAGTAGTTGAAGCAAGCACATCGACAAAAGTATTTAGTCATAAGAGAACGTGTTAAGGAAAATAAAGTAGTTATAGAATACGTTGATATTGAATTGATGTTAGCTGATCCTTTGACTAAAGGCATGCCACTAATGATATACAATGATCATGTGGTTATGATAGGAATTTGTCCTTTATCATGTAATTTTTTATGCATATAGATAAATTTATGAAACTAATATTCAGTTGTGATGTTTTTTGTCAATTCTGGTGTACACATTCATTTATTTTGAAAATAACATTCATTTGGCCTAAAATGAACTTAAGAATTCCATTGCTAGGTCATTAAAGATGTTTTGTGACAATTTAGTAGCTATTTTTATGGCTAAAAACCACAAGAGTGGTAGTTGAAGTAAGCTCATCAACATTAAGTATTTAGCCATAAAGGAATATGTTAAGGAAAATAAAGTGGTTATAGAATATGTTAGCATTGAATTGATGTTAGCTGATCCTTTGACTAAAGGCATGCCACTAATGATATACAATGATCATGTGGTTATGATGGAAATTTATCCTACCATGTAATTTTTATGCAATTGGACAAATTTATGAAACTCATATTTAGTCGAGATGTTTTTCTCAATTCTAGTGTACACATTCATTTATTCTGAGAATAACATTCATTTTGACCTAGAATATACTTAACGTTTATTTATTATGTAGACATGGAATAAACATAGGATTTATTCATTAAGTGGGTTGATATGAGATAAGATACATTGTGATACATGGAATGTAACACTTACTCTAAGAGGATTTGTGGCGATGATTCATATGTTTTGTCTTCACCATGAGTTAATGTGTATTTGGTTCAATATTTCATTGAAGAATGTTAGGATCAAGCGGGAGAATTTTATAATATTAATAATATGAAACCACATTCAATTGATAGTTATCGACATTTAATTTCATTAATGTTGTATTACACACATTGATTGCGTGATAACCGCATTGCCCAACAACCATCTTGATGAGAGATATTATCTGAAGAGGTGTGAATAGTGATATTCATAAAAAGGGTCGTCTAAGCCAAACCCTCAGCCATAGGCGACCTTCGTTCATAGATTCCACTACTTCACTGAACCACTTTTCTTATTATTGATTTTTGGGCTTTACATCAATTTTTAGTTTCTCAGCAGAAAGTGCGTTATCAGAGAATGCATACCATTGCTCAGGGAGGGCAAGTGGCTAGAAGCAGCCTTTTGCGGATCGTTCAACGCTTTGCGCATCCTTATTCATCTTATTTCAGCAATGGCTAGAGGTACGTACCAATTCCTTCACGTTTCCACATTCGTTTCCAATTTTACACGAATTTTGGTCATGAATAACAAATTGGAATCGTTGGTTTATCTAGCTTTAGTCTAACAGATTAGGCACCGATTGATGTTGCCCATTGTGAAATCGGCTAGGCATTTCTCTCTCCCTTTTTAAGTGAAATCCATTCATGTGATAAAACAACATGCACTACAAATTACTACTATTAATGTTTAATAGTATTTGAAGCGAACAAGTTTTTTTTATTTATTATTTAGTTGTGATTTATTGTGTAATGAAGTAGGTTATACTTGCGATGCTCAATTGTACATTTATAGACGAGGGATATATTTGTAAACTAAATGGACTTACTTAAATTATATTGCAATGATATATTTATATATGTATATTAGGTAACTATAAGCAACTCATTCTGTTAACGCTATAAGTTAAACTACACGTGAACGTTTTTTTTTGTCTTACTTTGATAATATATACTTTTTCTAAACCTAATTTGATTCGAAAAATTAAAAATAAGGGATATATATTCATGTACTAGAACAGTATGCACGAATTATATATATTAGGTGTTCCCAACAACCGTCATGATTCCCCCCTTAGTTTTCTCAACCGGAAGGTCCGCGCAACCCTCGTGAGCAGCTGAGAAAAGAGAATCCCATGATATCTCCCGACACAACCATAATATCCGCTGCGGTCACTCGATGGCTGCTCATGGTGGTTGGGCAGACATGTTTAAACCAGAAATGGGACCGTCTCATGGTAGAAGAGGAAACAAGCAAGAGTTTCTCGAATCGACGAGGAAGATGAGTGGAGCCACCGTGCTCAGCATGCCAATTCCACAAAGAACTTTACTAGTATAATAGTCTTTGGGTGATTGAGAATAACGGTATTTTGTGAGTCATAGATTCTTAAAAGAGTGAACCTCAAAATATTTTTTAATTGATCGTTATTTATTTTTTATGGCCCAAAAGAGACTGGTAGTATGACGCTCATCCAAAAACTGTTATACAATCAATTCTCTTCAAAAATGGCTAAAAGACCTATCATTGAGGCCATGGAGCTATGACAACGTGATTAAATCATATGAGCCTTGATCATGTGCGTGCGAAGTGCATGCCCGGTTTCATTTAGCTCGCTATAGGCTAAAAATAAATCAAGACTCTGGACAAAAAATTTTGCTAAATCACACTGTGTGCGGAATTTATTCGGTTGATAGCTATAAGCTGATAGCAAGCTTCCTAAATCGACAGGGAAGATGAACCGAGAGCTACGATGCTTAGCACACCGGTTCCAAAAAGCGGCGAAAGGACCGACCGTTGAGGTGGTGGAACTATTATTACATGGCAAAATCATGATCACATGCGGCGAAGTGCAAAGAGCGAGAATCACTCTGCACCTATTATACTAGCGTCGCCACCCAAAAAAAAAAAATCTCTTTACCAGCAGCGCCGCATGCTGATTGGCAACTCAATATTTTGAGTTGTAGATTAAAAGAAGCAAAGTCACATAAACATAATTAATTTCATTGGTTGTTTTAACTTTGTCTTAATTGATACTTGCTTTAATTTATCCTTTCTTTTAAAGCTTGAACTTAGTTAGATAAAAAAAAAATTAGAGAATACAGAATACGGGAGATGATAAATCACTAAGTTAAAAGCTCATTAGTCGAATATGAGCCATGTGGGAAAAATCATGATGCCATGTATTAAACCCGTCGCAATCACAAGTCAAATGTCACGGGATGCACATGAAAGCAAATATTTTTTAACAATACATGAGATCACGGAGAAGGGAGTATTGAATTAAATTTTTGCTATTTCGGTGGTAATCTCAATCATCAATTTGAAACTAGAATTATTAAGGGTGTGTCTGTTAGAGTAAAAGACCTCTTCGGTAATTAGTTTTTACGACTTTCATAAATTTTTTTTAAATGACTGTTCAAAGTAAAACCATTTTCGATTAAAGAAAATATGCTTATCTAAAGTTAGAAAAATGAATTATCTAACACGAAAATAACAAAAAAAAATTTCCTAAAAAATGATTTTTCAGAAAGCATTTTCCTTTATCATGATACTTTCTTCGAAACAAATGAACCCTAAGGCTTCGTTTATTTTGTGAAAATTTTGATATTTCTAAAAAAAATATTTTTCAAGAAATCATTTTCTTTAAAAAAAAATGATATTTTCTAGTGTTTTACTGAAATATGAAATGAATTTCAAATTTTTTTCCACTGTTTGGAAAGAAAATTTTGCTTTTTATTTTCCTAAAGCGACATGCATGATTTGAGTGTCAGTGACTTAGGCATGGATAGTTAGGGAATCGCAGGCATAAGTCCAAGATCGACGGACCTAGGCCCGAGCGTTGAGGAGTTGGGCATGAGCACCACAATCCTAGGCCTGACCTTTGGGGACTTGAGCTTGAGCATCGAGGAACTAGGCATTGACATTGGTGTCATGAGCTTGGCCTCTTTGGACCCAAGCATGGCCTCAACGGAATTGTGCTCGGCCCATCCCCTAGAGTTGGGCTTGCTACCAAGGATTGGGCAATGGACATCAGGGTTTCTGTGCCCTAGTGCAGAGTCTCTAATCCAAAGATATATTTCATTTAGGGAGAATTTCATCATAAAGGAAAAGACTTTTCGAGAATTCATTTTCCATAAGATGATTTCCTTTTTTAGGATAAGGAATTCATTTTCCTATTTGGGCGCGTTTAGTAATGTTTTTTATTCTCTATTTTTCTATTTTTTTGCTTCCCGAAATAGCAAAAGAGCACAAATCCATTTGGAAATAGTGATTGATTTTTTATTCTCAAGAACAAATTTCTATTCCCGGGAGCACGAACAAGAAGTAAAAAAAATAGCTTCTTTGTTCCTCAGAACAAAAAAAAAAAGAGAACCAATGTCATTTTAGAAAAATAAGCTTAGAGTAACTTAATGTTCATCTTTACAACCACGAGTCCACTGCGTTGTCCCCACCGTTGGTCAACAATTGTCGACACCAATCTTCGATTGCCGTCGCCGCTGCAGTAGCTTGTTGAACCATTTCTCTTCTTTTTCTATTTTGAGAATATAAATTTTGTGTATTTACCAAATATGCTTTTCTGCTCAGAAATTGCCCCCGAGAACAAAATAAGGAAAAAAACATTTCTATTAAAAAATTCTTCTTGGGAATAAAAACATTGCCAAATGTGCACCCTGATCATGTAAAATTCCTTTAACCATAAATTGTTTTCCATTAACTGATAATTTTCAGCAAACCAAAAATGAGAAAGTCCAGAAAAGTAATCCATGGAAAATTCTTTCACTCAAACAAACATGCCCTCAATTTCATTAGCTCTATTTGCTAAGTGAAAATTGAATAATTAGAAAAATACATTTCTTAAAATAATCGTTTGTATTAAGGGTGAGTAAGTCAGATCAACAGAATTGGAAATCGTTCGGATTGGACTAGTGGTCTGGTTCTCGATTCTAGAGGATATGGCTCGGTCATCAAAACCCAAATGAAATTCTTCCGAGGAGAGATAAAGTCATCAACAAAATGGAGAAAATCCCTCCAAAAACAAAACCAAGACACAGGATGTAATCAGATTTGCTTCAAAAAATTACTTGTAGTCCAAGCTATATGTGCAACTTCAGCTCCAATTTACCGATTCCATTGAATCGCCTGAGAATCGGATTGGACCGTTGGTGCGGTCCCTAATTTCAAAAATTAGAAATTGGGTTTATCGGTTCGGTTCTTAGTTCCCGAGTGGGATTGAATCGAACCGAACCAAGAATCGCTCACTCCTAGCTTGTATCACTTGAAATAATTAGCTAACTATGTGTTGACACCTGATTTTTAATCATCTTTTCTTTTTCAAAATTAATAAAAAAAAATCCATAAAAATTTATAAAATTAAAAAATCAACTTTGGGGACCTTGGCCAAGCCTAGAGAACCAATTTTGATTAAAAAATAATTTTTCATATTTTCAGTATTTTTTAATATTTTTATTTTCGAAAATTCATAAAAAAAAAATCAAGAAAAAAATGAGAAAATTGCAAAATCAACTTTGGAAGCCTTGGCCAACTTAGGCAACCATTTTTGAGTAAAAAATAATTTTTCGTATTTTTTGTATTTTTTTAAATATATTTTTTAGAAATTAGGAAAATATTTAATAAATAATAGCATTTGAGGCCACAAAAATACATAAAATAGTCAATATTTTTCTTTTAAATCCCTTTTCATGTTGGCCATCACAAATTTAAAAAATCCAATTCGGGGTCGTGTATTTCTTCACGAGCATAATCTCGAATCGGGCCTAAAAAATTCAATTTGAGTCAATTTATTTTCATTTTTTCACTTTTAGGATTTGTGACATTATTCTCTAATATTCCAAATTTTTATCTTGGCCCAATTATACCAGGACTGACTCAATTTTACAAAAAGGATTTTAATTAAATTTTGCATTATTTTCAATAGCAAGAAATGAGCTTAAATTCAACATGCGGTAGATGTGTCGAAAATTGTGAGGAGATTTGGACTTAAAGAAATATTTCTCCATGGACTGAATTGTAAATACTTAGAATCTCATGGACTAGAGTACAAATACCTAACACTTAAGGGATTATTTTGTAAATAACAAAAAGAAGAGTTAGTTAAGAAATTAAAATAGAGAAGGGAAGATGGAGAAGAGGAAATGAAGATGGGAAGATGGAGAAGAGAAGATAAAAAAAATAAGATAAGAATAGAGAAGGGAAGATGAATATGAAGAAGAGTTAATGGAGAAGTTAGAATGGGAGATAGATATGGAGAATGGAAGATGAATATGAAAAAGAGTTAGTGGAGAAGTTAGAATGTGAGATAAAGATTGAGAAAAGAAGATGAAGATGAAGAAGAGTTAGTGGATGAATTAGAATGAGAGATAGATGAATCGGCTATAAAAGGAGGAAGGAGTGAGTTTGGGAGGAGGATTTTTTGGAGAGAAAATTTTGAATGGTTGAGAGGGTTTTGGGAGATTGAAGAAAAATTAGAGAGAAAGAAAATACCAAAAAGAAAGAAAATTTTGAAGATGGTGGGAGTTTAAAGTTATGAGTTATCATCACCAATTCCTTCATTGATCAATATAAATCAAGAGTTCATCCTCGTCAATGAGCAAGCAAATTCGAGCTAAGTATTTTTATTTATTCATTTATTTGTGGTTTTAGTTTCAAATTAGCACAAATTATATACATTTTCTCCATCTCCCTTTTCCCCATATTTTATGGCAGGTAAAAAAAAGGGACAACTCCGTATCAATGATAAATTTCATGGAGGTGCAAAGTAGGCCCAAATCAATTCTAAAGTGCCTATCAAATTTGCAGTTGACTCGTAAACGGGCTTTAGTTCAAATTGTTGAAACAATTTGTTGTATTTTATTTTAAAGAACTAAAACCCTAGAATGGAGAAGCAAAGCGCATCCACTCGAGGTTGTTTACTTACTGCAATTTAAATTCCTGCATCATCAAACCCCAAAGGGGAGAGCCAAGCCAATGCTAGGCCGCCCATTGGAGGTTTTTACTTACCGTTATTTAAATTTCCGCAATTTAATTCCTGCACCATTAAACCTCAAAGGGGAGAGCCAAGCCAAGGCTGGGCCATGCATTGGAGGTCTTTATTTACTATCATTGACTTCCTGCCGTTTAATTTTTGAATCACCAGACCCTAAAGTGAGTATACTGCAACATTGCACAGAAGTCGTTAACACACTCCCTCTTTCGGCTTCAAGGAATTTTTAGCACTTTGAAAATAAAAAAAAATCACCCATGCATCCTATCTAAAAAGTAAAAATACAAAAAGAGAACACCCCACTAGAGTCTTAGGAATAAACCAAGGTTGAGTTGCCAAATTAGGATATCCATGAAATTAAAGTACCGAAAGGGCATTAGTTTTAATTAACTAGTGTAACCAAATCCCTGAACTCATAATCTCTAGTTCGTAGAAGTGATTTAGTCTTCCCGCTAATTTACTTAGATATCTAATCAACCAACCAAAAATGATTAGTGGCGACTCCAAATTTTAAAACTATTTGAACAAAAATCAAAGTTGTGATTCGATAGGATTTGGGAGGGTCCGTATTAGGTTAATTCATCTAATAAACCTACTAATCCGTTAACCAGATCGAAAAAGAATTATTAGGGTTGCGACACTATGTTTCTTTCATTTTGGACAATTTTTTTTTTATCTAAACACTTTTATTGACGACAAAATATTTTCTTTTATTAATTTTTATTGACGAGATAAATAATTATTTTTAATTTTTTTAAAATGATTCATTTTTTTACTAAATGAATATCAACAGATTTTAAAAAATGATAGATTCACTGGAAGTCTTAAAACTTGTTATTAAAGTGTAATTGCATTCTAAAACTTGCAAAAAACGCATCGAGTCATATAACTTATTAAACTAGTGCAATCGAGTCTTTTTGTTAAATCTGTCTAACTTGGCCGACGGAAAATGCTAACGTGGATTTTTCTTATATTTTCTCTCTCCTACATGACGATGACGTGACTAAAACACTGTCGTTTTAGCTAAAATCTAATTTTAAATATAATTTTATTTAAATTACTATTTAAACAAAAAAAGGAAACTTAGACCTCGAACCAGCAGCCTTGACCGCGGCGGCTGCCACCCTATCATCGCTAAGAAGGGTTTGCGGCGGTCCGAAAAGGGTTTTCAATTGAGCGCCATCCACCCTTTGTCATCAATGAGAATGCCAGAATTCTCTCTCACAGATTTGTGCAGGACCTGAAACACTATATAACTGATCAAACTAAATCACTCTAGAGCTTGGTTCAAGTATGTATGCTTCAGCATAAGCATCAATAGATTGGCAGAAAATTAGCAAAAGCGTCCATTAATCATCTTGAAATTCTCGAAGTACTTGCCAAAATCTATAAATCATGAGAATCGAAGCTATAGGCTCCCGCGCGCCTCCTGCTCTCTCCCAAAACCCAAAAATCAATAGTTTTGTGTGTTCTTGACCAAGCCACGGAAGCCTTCGCTCGCAACTCCCGCCGCCTTCTCTCTCTCTCTCCCCTTCCCTTTGGGCGAGGGCTGCCTACCGAGGTTGAATTTGGGTGAGGGCCACTACCCTTCCCTAGATGGGCTAGCTGGCCCTCACTTGAGGTCTGCGATGGCTGTCGGCCCCTTGGTCGGGGCCCAATGATCCCTTCTCCATCATCGTCAACCCTCCTCGGTTAGCCCTTCTTGGTAGTGGTGGGGCGATAGCAGCTAGGGCTGCAAAGCTCTCATTGATGTTTTGAGTTTTGTGTTTTTTTTAAATATGTAATTTTACCTTTTTAAAATTAATTTAAACAACGGTCATATTAAAATGAGATTTGAGCCAAAACATAGTCATTGTGGTCACGTCATCACCTAGTAGGAGAGGAAAAATATTTAAAAAATGTTAAGTCAGTATTTTTTGTTAATTAAGTTGAATGGTGTTAATAAAAATACTCAATTAAATTAATTTGATAAATTTTAAAGTTGGATTGCATGTTTTATAAATTTTAGAACTTTATTATATTTTTTTCGTAAAGTTTGGGACGAAAAAAAAAAAAAGCCACGGCCAAGATGAAAATCCCACTCCTCTCTACTTTAATAAATAATATTACCCGACGCCGCCAGTCTAACTCCTGAACATTAATAAATGATATTCTTTCCTTAACGACATAAAATCCATACCTACTCTCCACCTAAAGCTCTGCCTCTTCTGTTTCTGACGCGTAAGCGCGCACAATCACGCAGCGACGCAGATGCCAGCTCACTCACGCGCCGTCCCCCAGCACCACCCCCAACCACCGACTTCAACCCCGCGTTTCCTCGTCGGCGCCGTCCTCCGCCTCCGGTAATTGAAGAGCGGGGGAACCGAGCGGAGCAGCACTCGCGGGGGGGCGCCATGTCGGAGAAGGACGTGGTCTGGAAGACGTTCCGGGCGCTGGTGGAGAACGCCGACCGCAAGTTCGGGCGCGTGCGGGACTTGCCGCCGCACGAGCGGGGGCTCAACCACTACTTCCCCAAGGTGTTCAGGTCCTACATGCGCCTCTGGAAGTACCAGCAGGAGCACCGGCCCCAGCTCGTCGAGTCAGGCCTGAACCGCTGGGAGATCGGCGAGATTGCGAGTCGGATCGGGCAGCTCTATTTCAGCCAGTACATGAGGACCAGCGAATCGAGGTTCCTGGTGGAGGCGTACGTGTTCTACGAGGCGATCCTGAGCAGGAAGTACTTCGAGGGGACCAAAGCGAGGGATCTGGGAGTGAGGGCTAAGGAGTTGAGGTTCTACGCGAGGTTTTTGTTGGTTTCGTTGATTTTGAACCGGACCGATATGGTGAAGGTGCTCGTGGAGCGGTTCAAGACTGTTCTCGACGATTGCAGAGTCAATTTTCGGGTAATTAGTCATCTCTTTTAACGGCAGAAGCAACAAAATACTCTCTTCCCCGTCCCTCTCTTCCCCCCCACCCTCTCCCCCCCCCCCCCCACACACACACACACAAACAAAAACCCACACCCAAATTTTTGGTCCGGGTTGATATGCTGTATTTGGTGCTCAAAAGGGGGGAAAATGAGAACGAATTGCAACCTAGATAAATAATTAGAATTATAATATGTGGAGAACAATGAATTTGTGCTTATTCTGCTCTCATTCTATTGACATGTGACTGGAAAATGATGACTCAGGAAAGCAAGACCGAGTGAGTGAATAATTAATTAATGGCGAGTTCATTTTTTATTGTTTAAAGCTATTTTTGGCGTATAAAGTCAGGGCCGTGTTCCTTTTCTTGATTCAATGATCTGCCCTCTCTACTGTGGCATTTGAAACTGGAAGTATGGTAGTAGAGACATAGCAGTTATTTAACTTGGGAATACAATTTCTTTTATGAGCAAAGTGTAGCTTGGACATCAACTTTCAGGGCTCATTTTTGTATTTGCATTGAATTGTTGAAGTTTGCACTGCGAGTGTGCATTTACAAAGCATGAACACGGTTACAATAGTTATCAAGTCAATCGCGTTACAGATTTATCTGTAAGGGTTGACATGTCAATGCTGAATACGGTTTGCCACCTTACTGATGGAGAAGGTGAAAAGTTACTCATGACCCATGAGTGGTTTTAAGCTAAGACTTACAAGAACGTATCAGATTATCAAGGCTGGTTTAGGGAGTATCTTCATTCTATATGTACATTTTGTTCCTTTCTGGATTAGATTGTAACATCGCATGTAAGTTACTAAGAACATTATTGACATTGTAGCGGTTGGATCCTTTGTATAGGTAGTGGAATGAAGACTATGATGGGCATTTAATTCTCTTAATGGTCCTTGACTTTCATGAGCACATGTAGTTGAAAGCTAACAGTCTTTAGCTGGATGTTTATCAGCAACCCCTTCAAACTTTACATGTAAGAACCATTTGATCACTAGAAAACAGCAGCAACTTTAAACTTGATCTGATGCAAGCTGGGTTTGGAGGCACATTCTTTTCGAATTTTATGCATTGACAGATTTGCCAGAATTGCCATCAAATTCAGTCAGAATAGCGCCTTGTGATGGACATCGTGATATTATCGTTGTGCCACTCTACTTTATCTTCTGTCTCTGTGGTTTATAAGCTTTTCTGTACTCAAGCTTGTCCTATGCTTCTTGATCTTGCTTGGTTTCATTTATTGTCATTGGCTTTCTTTAGCATTAGTAACAGATGACACGGTAATCAATCTACGATATGTGACTCAAAATATGAAATTTGTTGAAATTTTGCCCCAGTGTCTCACATTTTGGTTATTACTTGTCAGGAAACTAGCTTCAAAGAATGGAAGTTAGTGGTGCAGGAAATTATTCGCTTCATGGATGTAGAAAGTGCCTCAGTGAAAGTCCGGCCCTTACGTTACTGTACCATCTATGATACCCACCCAAAGTCTCTTCCTTATATAACTCGATTTCATGCGAAAAAGATTTTAAGGTTTCAAGATGCGGTGCTGACAAGCTACCACCGGAATGAGGTAATCCTCAATGTGACTTGAATTTGTTGTTGATGCAGACTTGCTTAGCCGTGTAATAGGTTGTTTATTAGTCTAACCTTATAATGTACTCTCACATTCAGGTCAAGTTTGCAGAGCTTACATTGGATACTTATAGAATGCTGCAGTGTCTGGAGTGGGAGCCGAGTGGATTATTCTACCAAAAACAGCCTGTACAATCAAATGAGAATGGTTCCGTTATCGATCATTCTGGAGCCTCTGGGGTTATTGACATAAACTTAGGCATGGATTTGACTGATTCTTCCTTGCCACACAATCCAAGGAAGGCCATTCTATACCGTCCATCAGTTACACAATTGATTGCAGTAAGTTCTGGGTCCACCTTTCATAATTTTGGTCTGATGCATTTACTTTGCAGTTCTCATTGTATTGCTTGTAATTGCCTTGCCTTGCTTGATCACCTCCACTTCAGAAATCTTGATTGCTAATTTGAAGGAGTTTAATCATCTTTTCTGCATAGTTGGAGGCTTCTTGATTGAAAGCTTATGCTTTACACGATAGCTACAGGACTTTATAAAACAGTACATAATTAACATGCAATTATGGTTATACATTGCTAGGACACGTGGCTTAAGCATTACTGCAGTCACACAAGTTTGCTTTTTGTTCAGCCAATGCTTTGCTGGTGGTTAGGAAAGATAAACCATTTAGACAGTGCTTGAAAAGTTGACGTTTGTCCATTTGAAGATGTTGCTTAACAATGTGATCTTGGCGTAGGTTATTGCTACAATCTGTGAGGAGCTCCGGCCAGATTCTATGATGCTGATATATCTTTCAGCTCCAGGTTAAGTTTAATATAAAATGGTTGCTGATAGCATAGTGTGGCTTATCATGTCTTGACATAATAACTCAGTGACTGAATGACCATACCCAGGCAGGACGGGCCATCATAATATTTCACAGGTGGAAAGCTCCAAGCTTTCGGCGAAGTTCTCTAGAACCAAATTCATTGGTGAATTCTCTCGCGAACAAAGTTCCTCCACATCCGAATCTTCTGTCGAGGAGAAGAATATGTCAAATGACTTTTGTGAAGGTTGTCTGTGCTTAGCACCAAGAGGAACTGGTGGTAGGTATCTAAACTGGATACTGCTGCTTTGGCGCCTGAGATATGGACATTGCATTTTGCATGTTCATCAATATCTCTGAGCTTTTGCAACGAGATTGATTTTGTGCTCTCATAATTTTGTTTTCTTTTTGAAATATTCAGGTTCGTTCAATCTCTACCCTGCTGATATAATTCCTTTCACCAGGAAACCCCTCTTTTTGATCATTGATAGTGACAACAGCCATACATTCAAGGCAGGTTTGTCAAAACTTGTGCATCTTCCCCCCTTTTTTATCATTGATAATGACAACAGCCATACATTCAAGGCAGGTTTGTCAAAACTTGTGCATCCGTAGGGTTAGTGACTGTTGTTCTGCTGTTAAAATAGGATGCTGTCCATGTTTGATGAACTCCAATGTCTTCTAGTTCTTTTTATTTGTTGTCAATTCTCAGGCCCTTTTCCAGTCGCAGTAAGTGCTTCAGTTTTTCCTCATAGTCTTATCTCATCTAGATATGATTCATGCACATGATTGACCTCTGGTTCCCCCCAAACAATGACATAAAAATTGCACACTCCAAAAGCCCAAATGGCCACAGTGATCTAATCCTCCCTCGAGCATATTGCTCGACGAGGACGTCAATTGCAAGCTATGAGACTCTGGATTCATGAAAATTGGGTTTTCCTTACTTGTTCTCCCAGTTTCCTCTCTTATAACTGAGAATGAAATAGGTCGTCTCGGTTTCTCGTGGTTACACGCTACATCTGAACTGGAATCACATGAAAGAAGGACGACATCTGCATCTGCCGAGTGATTAGGGGAATTGAGGCATTTTCTTAAGATAGAAACCAATTATGATCATTGATAACTGCAAGTTTAACTAGGGGTGATTCCCACTGTCTAATGTGTTTAGAGTGAATTTCCAGAATACTGTGAATCAAAATGTTTTCCTTGTATGAATGAAGATGTTTGATGCGGCAATTGGCAACAATTTAAAACTCTTTGAAGGGTCATGGTGGGGGCATGTTTGTCCATGAGATGCTTTGATGCTTCTGACTTGCTGGAGATTGTTTTCCAGGTTGTTCATGGTGCAGAGAGAGGAGAGACTACTGCCCTGTTTCTTTCACCTTTAAGATCTGCAAACAAGAATATGTCTGGTGCTGATGCAGGAGAGAGTGGCAGCCAATTTACCTTTTTCTTGACGGCTCCTCTTCTAGCATTTTGCCAATTAGTAGGTCTCTCTTCATCCAGTCACAATGAGGTATTGCATAATTCCCTGGTAGGAGGATTTTCATTTGACTCTTGTTGATTTAAATTTCTATTTGATTTCTTTTTCTTGTTAGGATGCTTATATGGATGCAGAGAACATACTTGCCTCTGCCTTCTCTGGATGGGAAGTAACTCTTTGTACATCAGCTGACCTGGATCTGGTTTGGGCTCAAGTTCTATCAGATCTGTTTATCCGCCGTCTAATATTGAGGTATGCATGGTTTTTTTCCTGGAGAGGAACTGTTTGTTTATCCTTTAAGTCGACTGATTATTTGAGGTTGATTGTACCATTGATCGGTCTTTAACATTTACATCCATATGGAAACTTGTGATTATTCTAGCCTTTAGGAGATCTTTTGCTGCCTTTGACCTTAAGCACGTCTGATAAGTACGACAAGCAAACTAATGGTGTCAAGTACTGCAGATTTGTGTTTTGCAGGTCCGTGCTTTTCTTCTTTTGTCCTACAGGAAACAAGGAACAGTATCTGCCGGTCTGCCTACCCTGCTTGCCCGAGTCACTATCTCCAACATCTGAGATTGTGCGTTCTGCTGTGGTTCGGATTGCAAATCACTTCCAGGTTGCCGAATGCTTTCACTTCACTGATGTATAAACCAGCTTGCAGACTCGGCCATAAATACTGAGCACCACAGTGAGATACCCACACAAATCCCCTCGGGTGAGCTCCCTTTTAGGAGTGGTAGAGGTACATTGCTAGAGACGAGGTTGTAAACCAATCTAAGTTTGATTTGTTCTTTGATCCATTTGAGCATTATAGTTTTGTGGTCTGTTGTATTTGCTTGGGTGGGTTTCGATAGTGTACTTTACTAATCCATTTCACATTACCATGGAAAAGGAAAGAAGCAGAAGGCAGAATGAGATTGATTTGTGTACCTCAGTTTTAGGCCTTCTATGATGAACAAAGGGAGAAGTTGCTCCAATTAGGGGTGTAAATTGGGTATTCTTTGATTGGAGAATTATAGTTGCTGACTGAACTTACAGAAACTGATCTCCCTCTCCCTCTCTGCGTCCATTTGCATATTTTCTCTGGTTCACGGCTTCCAGATTTCGATTGGCCTCTCGCTTTTGATTTTCCCGCCATGGTCGGACATTATGATCTTCGTCTCAGGGGAGACTGATACGGCTGTATGATCATTACACCACTCGTTTAACTCGTGGGAGACGATCTGGTACTCAAAATTTTCTCCTCCATGAATGAGGATGACTTCTTGATTAATTTGCTCGCTTTGCTGGTGTCCTGAAGAATATGTGGTTCGTGAGGACAAAAATTAGTCGCCAGTGGTTTGGCGCTAGACATTTTTCTGGCGCATTTCGAGAGAGATGGTGCCATGTGGGAGTTTTCACATACTTTTGACTTCAAGTTTTGGCATTCTTCAAATAAATAATGAAATTACAAAAACCATCTCCCACTTTACCTTACACATCAAGTACCCTTTTTGTATCTAAAATTTACGATTATCAACCTGACTATTTACAATGCATTCTTTTCTTGCCCTCAACCTTGGGCGATTTCTCTCTGTTTTTGACTATTTTGATTATTTTTTTATTTTTGTTTTTGTTTTTTTTATTATTGGTTTAAATTGTTAATGGCGATTGTTTGTTCAAGTGCCACTTGCGCAATAAGTTAAAGAAAACAAAAATTACCGCTTAGGTTTTGCATCCATGAAAAGTTGACGGAGGTAACAGAAAGACTAATATAGAGTATAATAACAAATTTTAGGACTTAAATACAAACATTCAAACTTTTAAGACCTTAAGCTACGGATGGCACCAGATTTAGGGGTGCTCCTATAGTTGTACCTATCTCTTAAAAGTAAATCTCTCTTTTTCGTAAATTTATATTTTTATTATTGACATTCTTATTTTTAATTGGAGGAAATTGTTTAACATTCTTTTTTTTATTAATGAAAATGATCTAATGGGAGAGACAATTAGCTTCGTCCAACCCTCCGATTCGGGCGATCGTATGAATTACACAATAGATCAGAACGTTTGGTTTGAGATATAATGACTACTTCTCATTTCTCAACAAGGTTATGGTTATTGTATCACCGGAAAGCCAAAATTATTGCATGACACGTAAGTTAAAATTACACCATAGAGGAATCAAGATTTTCCGATATCAAGGAGAAATTAAGATTTATTTCTTTTCTTATTTAGATATACATAGGAGGGAACTAGATTTGATTAATCGATAGTCCGAAATGAATTGATCAAATAAAAGTTTAAGAATCACATTACATATTGAGTTAAAGTTTAGTATCATGACAATCAAATTAAAAGTTGGTAAGTTACTTTGCAGGTTGAATTCGGGAATAATTTGTCCCATTTCACCTCTAATAAAAAGGGTAAAAAGGGGAAAGCAGCGGAATTGACACCTAACATCGTCCTTACCACCTAATTAAAAAAAAAAGGAAAAGAATAATAGAAAGTTGTGCAGAGTCCACGTTATTCCCGAGACCGGGCAAGTGTTCTTCGATCCTCCCACGCGGAATCTTACATTTGATTCCATCTCAAGTTCGTTTCGTCCGAGTCAAACGGCAGTTCCGCCAGCCAATCAGATCGCGCCACGCAGACCCCACGATCCGTGGCACCACTCCGACCTCCTGTCGTCGCCGTCCATACGAGCTGAGAAAACACAGGCTGGGCACATCTGCACCGTACGATTGATCCAACTAAGAAGCACAAGGATAGCGAGTCTCGCCCGTCGGATCGTTCAACATCGCCTGCCCACCCCACTCCCACCCCGCCCTATAAATAGGAACCAACCGCTGGTCGTTTCAAATTTTTCGCAGAGCGTTCCGTTTGCTGAAGGAGAAGCGGCAGAAGAGGCTCGCAGAAGATCAAGAGGTGAGTCGCGCGTGATGTCTCTTTCTCTTTAGCAGATGATGAGGTCGGATGTATGATTTGATCTTGTGCGCCTCTCTCGTTGTTTGCGCTTCGATCGCGCACGTTTTAATCGGGAACTGCCGTGGGGCTTTACTTCGAGATCTAGGGTTTTGCATGTGGCCTCTCTCGGTTAGGGTTTTCGTTTTCTCCCCGGCGTTTGTGTTGGTTCTGCGTCTCTTAAATCTCGAAAGGTGCTGAAAGCGTAATCGGAAGCGGCGATCTGTCGAATTTTAGGGATTGGGTTGGCAATCCGTCTGTGGATGATGCTTCGTGGTTCGTTGTTGAGGAGATTTTAGGGGCTTGGCTTGCGAGTAATTGCTGAGTGGCTTCTTTGTTTTCTGTTCTTGCTTTCGGACATGATTTCTTTTTCTCGTGTGATTTCTACGGTCGTCCGTGTTCATGTCGGTAGAGCTAGTTAAGACATGGGCGGATTGAAGAGAGCGATGCTCCTCAAGCTCTGCGTCCCAATTGTTTGAAATGTAATGTTTATCTGTAATGTCAAACAGATGGCTCGTACCAAGCAAACTGCTCGTAAGTCAACTGGAGGAAAGGCCCCGAGGAAGCAACTCGCTACCAAGGTATGTCAGTTTCTGTGTGATGATGTTTGGCTTATTACATTTTGTCGGGGTCGTGTTCTTCCTGTGACGTGACTACGTTGTGAATGAGGTGTTTGGTGCTTGTATAGGCTGCCCGTAAGTCTGCCCCTACCACCGGTGGTGTGAAGAAGCCTCATCGCTATCGCCCTGGTACCGTTGCTCTTCGGTAAGCTAAGCCATCATAACGATTGCCAGTGTCTCTTAATCAATGGTTGCTTTTTCTTTCAATTGACCATCCAAGTTTAACCTTTGCAGTGAAATCCGTAAGTACCAGAAGAGCACTGAGCTTTTGATCAGGAAGCTCCCATTCCAGAGGCTTGTCCGTGAAATTGCCCAGGACTTTAAGGTGATGTGTCTGCTCTCGTTAGATTGTTACACAATGAATGGCGGTGGCTCTCAAAACTGAAATGTGGTGTTTTGCTTATTCTTGGCTGCAGACCGATCTGCGTTTCCAGAGCCATGCTGTACTGGCCCTTCAGGAGGCAGCTGAGGCGTACCTTGTGGGATTGTTTGAGGACACCAACCTCTGCGCCATCCATGCCAAGCGCGTGACCATCATGCCCAAGGATATTCAGCTTGCTCGAAGGATCCGCGGCGAGCGTGCCTAGGCTGCTCCTGGAATGGGAGAAGACTGAATCTGGTGGTGGTGTTATGGTGGTGTTTCTTTTGTTCTTTCCTTGTTCAGTTGGGACTTGTAGGACTTCAGATGATATGATATAGGCAGGACCGTAGTATTTCTTTTTTAGTGGATTCAGATGGGCAAAGACAATGATGTTGCCTATTGGGTAAATGGGTGTGTAATAGTGGCCGGCCTAATTTGACATTACATTTGCGTATGACCGTGCTTTTTTTTATTCCTTTGTCGTATCCGCGTACTGTCGACTTAAATGTTCAATGTGTAATGTGCACTGATCTTTGTTTTTGTTCTGTTTTTTGGGGCTCTTACTCAGCTTTGTTTAGATATAATCTTTTGATGAGACGGCTGGTATGTTTTGATTGAAAAATTGCGAAGTGGTGATGAAAGTAATTTGGTGCATGGGATGAAGGATGTAGCACGTATTCGAATAAGATGTGCTTTGATTTGTAAGATTGAAATTGTTAAGTAAACGAAGGAAGTTGTATAGTCTGTTCGTCCTTTTCACAATTTGGTGCTTAAGTAACGCAACTGTTGAACTCGACGGATTCTGTCTGCTCTTCTTGTCAAATTCGAGGTTTCTGCTAGTTACGCATCTCTTCCTACATCTTTTGCGATGGATCTGTTCCCATCGATGAGTGCGAACATGGCTTCGATCACTTGTTGGCTCTCCACTCGTTCGGCCTCTTTAACAGCTTTTGCCGGGATGGCGCACCTTTTGATCATACTTGGACTGTGCGTCGCTCCAAACGTCGATCTGCTCCCCCCCCCCCCCCCCCCCCCCCCCCAAAAAAAAAAAAAAAAACCAACCTCGGAATCCTGGAATTGATAAATTTCCAACTCCAGCATGGGCTCATAACGACTATGACACCATTCATGTGTTAAATTTGGAACTTGTGTTTGATTGTGGTTTTCTGTTGGACTGGTCAAGGCAAAATGAGGGTTGCGACGGTCCCTTGAGCGTCTCGTGGGTAACTGGTTTTCAATGATGCGCCGGGTGGCCCCATCCGTATGTCTTACGCTTACATTTCCTTATTCTATTTTCTCCAAATTCATGAAAGTCCGGCTTCGACTTTTGTAAAAATCTTCTTTCCTTATTTTTCATCCTTTAGAAAGGATTTATTTTTCTAGTAAATCGTGAACAATTCGTGTGACATAAGAGAGAGCCAGATCCTAATTGCAGGAGCCGTGATTTCTCGAGCCTAATTAGGAGCCATGGTTTCTTGAGCCCAACCACTGAAAAAATGAGTATGGGTGCCCAGCTTGGAGCCTGGCTTTGATGGACTCACTTAGATGCAAAGGATTTGGACTGGGAAAGTGATTATCTAGGCACTGGGCATTGGGCTCTTTGGCCTGGCCTCGAGAGACCCGGCCCAGCCTTTATGGACTTGGGCTTGACTGTCAAGGAGCTAGACTCAAGAGTCGGCGACTTGAGCGTGAGATAGGGAATCGAGATTGGTTGTTATGGACCTAGAGCACGGGCATCGGATCCCGAGCTCGGCCTAGATAGACTTGGGCTCCAAGTGTCAATGACTTGGCCTTGGGAACTAATACTCAAGCATGGCAATTGAAGATCTTGACATGGACACTAGGTTCTAGAATTAGAGCTTCGTGGACTTGGACTTGGGCTTGGCTTCAATGGGCTTAGCTCGGATGCTAGCAACGATGTGGAGCCAAGTATGTGAAGGCCATCCGAACATGGCCTTCAGTGACCTGAGCACCTAACCCTAGGGTTAAGCAAACCTCCATGGACTTGGGTTCGACCTCAATGGACCCAAGCTTAGATCAATGACTTGAGGATAGAAGCCGAGTAGCCAGGAATAGAAACTATGGTCTTTGACCTAGCCTTTGTTGGAAAAAGCAATAGTACTTGTTAACGTATGTTGCAACCCGAAATTTGGTGAATGAAATTCCCAGGTTAACCGATTATCAGGTTAATTAGATTGACTAACCTAACGCGGACTGTCCTAAGCCCTACCGAATTGCAATTTTGATTTTTTGTTCAAATGATTTTAGAATTTGTAGTCGCCACTAATCATTTTTGGTAGGTGGATTGGAAACCTAAGTAAATTAGCGGGAGAACTAAATTACTTCCACGAATTAGAGATTATGAGTTTAGGGACTTGGTTACACTAATTAATTAAAACTAATGCCTTTTCGGTACCTTAATTGCATGGATATCCTAATTTGGCGAGTCAGGCTTGGTTTACTCCTAAGGCTCTAGTGAGGTGATCTCTTTTGTATTTTCACTTTTTAAATGAAATGCATGGATGGTAATGGGTGCATAGATAAGCAAAACGTGAATAGGCAAATATTGACACGCAAACGTATACATGCGAACGTGGACATGCAATCATGAATATGCGAGCATGGATATACAAATATGACATGCAAACGTGAACGTACGTTATATGCGAACGTGGACACGCAAATACAACATACGAAAATTGATATACAAATACAGTACATGAACCCAGACATGCGAATGCGATATATGAATGCAGAAGTGCGGACGCGACATACGTACGTGGACATATATATGCAGGTATACGAATACGACATGCAGATACGAAGACACATGAATGCGACATGTGAATTTGAAGACGTACGAACACGACATGCAGATATAAAGACACACGACTACGATATGCGAGCATGACATACGTAAATGGACATGAGAATGCAACCTACATATATGGACATGCGAACACTACATGCGCACATGAACATGCATATGTAACATGTGTACGCGAATCATGCATACGTGGATATGCGTACACGACATGTGATCGTGGACATGCGGACGCGATGCATGAATAAATCATCAAAAATAGGATTGCCCAGTTAAGATGGTCCGTTTCCTAATTTTTGAGATTTTTTTGAAATTTCTGGAATTTTTCAAGATATTTTGCCTATGAGGGACAAAATCGTCATTTTTGAAAAGATAAAAAAGGGAATCATCAAAAATAGGATTGGCCAGTCGAAACGGACCGTTTCCTAGTTTTTGGAATTTTTTTGAATTTTTAAAAAAATTTCAAGAAATTTGCCTATGAGAGGCAAAATCGTCATTTTTGAAGAGATCAGGAAGGGAAGTCATCAAAAATAGGATTGACCAATCGAAATGGCCTGTTTTCTAATTTTTGAAATTTTTATCAATTTTCTAAAAATTTTCAAGATAATTTGCCTATGAGGGGCAAAATCGTCATTTTTGAAGAGATTAGGAAGGGAAGTTATCAAAAATAGGATTGACCAGTCGAAATGAACCGTTTTCTAGTTTTGAAATTTTTTTTCTTTTAAAATATTTTTGGATGAATATGCATGAATCAATGACAATATGATTACGTATACAGCATGACAAAGTATGCATGAGTTATACTATATGAAATGCACATGAATGATATTTTTTGGTATTTTCGATAAAATAAGACTAGCGATGCAAAATATTCTGAATATAAATACAATACTAGAAGATGCAACAGTAGCATATGAGGATAAGCATTAAAATTCCCTGAAGCCGAAAGAGCGAGTGAACTAACGACTTCTGTGCAATGTTACAACCTCCAGCGAGTGGCTCGGCCAATCCATTCTAGGGTTTGATAGTGCAAAAAAATTGACAATTAAGTCATCCAAAAAAAGTATTGACACTAAAGTAAGCTCTATACATAAATATCAGTACTCAAGTTGTCTTTTTGCCAATTTATTTTATATCGAGTTTTTTTTTTGTTGAAATTGCATATAGAGTTTATTTAGTAAAGATTTGTGATTTTTGAATAGTCATCTTGATTGCATTCCAAAAATCATTTAATATGATAAATACATCTCGACATTCATTTATTAAAAAAGTGTGATTAGAAAGGTATGAGAATTAAAAGTCTTATTTTAAGATGTGTATACAATTTATTATTTTTTTACACGTGAGAGTTTTCTAGAGATTTTGTCAATTCCTAGGATGTCTTGCTTTATTCTCCCACCATATTGAGGCAACAAACCCTGTAGCCTGAAAGCCAGGTTATGTTTCCACTATACTATTTTCTATAACCCTTAATTATTTTAATCCGATGTACCGATTGATTGACTTTTTAAGGCTTCCTTAGTTTTGAAGTTTATCTTTCTCTTTATTTTGACTTTCTAAGTAAAAACTACTGACTTTCAAGCCAAAATTTTGAAAAAGAATTGGAAAAGGTCGTATTATTGAAAGAGGGTTTGAATTGCATCTTGTCTCAATAAAATCATAAAGCATCAAATTTAGTTCTAAGTATGGTCCTAAACTCATCGGCCAGCCAAATCTCCACCGACCAACGAGCACATGCGACTCACATAACACTTTCCAAGTGTTAGTTGGGACCTTGTCTAAAGGCAAATTCTCTTCTTTTTTTTTTTTTTCGTATCATCATCATCTTCTACTCTAGCAAGCAATGCTATTATAGTCCTAGGCTTGGATCTATTGAAGTTGGTGAGTACTTCAAGGTCTCTTATTTCTCACATTGGGCATGCTCACGTGAGCTTAGGAAAATTGAAGTAAGAACCGACAATGTGGGACCCTATGCGCGGAATGCAGGGTTTCAGGGGCAGTGCCCTCGACACGGGGATCCTGCTGCCCGATCAGCAGGCGGGGGTTCCACTCCTCGATGAACGGACGGCTGCCCCGCTCGTCGATGAGTGGACGAGGACTCAGGAGCAGTGCTCCCAAAATAATATCAAGTTTAGACTTTTATTTAAGTAAGCCAATTTATTATGGGATAAAGGGCTTTCGAATAGACTAAGATTTTAGGCCCATTATTTTTAAGTCATATATATTATATTTGTATGAGAAATTATTTTAACAAGCGAAAAAATATAGTGACATCCCTTTGCAGGACGTGGTCCTATTTTGGGGTGAATCTGGGTAATCTCATGTGTTATCAATTTTCTATCTTCTGTGTGTGATTGCTTGATATTTGATTTCGAAAAAAAAAACCCATTAGAATCAACCTCCAGCTGAAGGTGCTGGAATATATGGGAGGGGTCGCGAAGAAAGTCGGCTACCCCATATTGAGGTCGATGGGTGGGCGTGAGAGCTCAACTTGTTGGCATTCGGCACTGCACCTTGTGCTTATGATGCCACCACCAAAAGCACGAGTTAAGTTCATGACCGCATTCCATGCCTTTGTCTTCTCATCGTTAATCATCAAGGCGTCCGAGTATTGGTCGATAACTTACATGAAAATGTCCACTTCCTTAGCAGACCGATCGCCCTTAAACTCTTTCGACTTCATAATATATCCACCCTTAGACTCAACATCATGGTACGGTAGCCCACCTGCTCGAGATGTTCATCTTGCAATCCTTGAGTTTTTCTTTAGCAGTACCTAACTCCTTTCAAAGGTCTCCCACCATGAACTCAAGAGCGATCGAGAACTCATGGCGGAGCGTCTCCTCAATACCATCAATGCGCTCCTCCAATTCCTCGAACCCATTTTGCAATTTGTCCTCGGCAATTATCGTAACCTCCAATTCCAACATCGTCTTGATCGGTTGATATGCACCACAAACTCTCTCGATCGTCTGCGCTATAACTTAATTAGATACCCAACTATCATGGGTTGACACTTGAGATCGCGGTCGGGCGATACTTGAGCTCCTTTTTGACTTGTTTCACCCCTCACTAGAGTTGTCTAGGCTTAGATTTTCCCCGGTCATTTGCATGATGCCCCGTCTTTCGATACCAGCAACAGGGACAACCTTCGATTCCGACATTCTCTTAACTAGTTGATGTGCACCACCGACTCTTTCAATTGCGTTCTCTAAAACTTACTTTGATACCGCCTAATCGACACTTGAAATTGTGATTATAAGATACTGGGCTGACTCGTTCGCTCCTTACTAAAATCATTTACGCTTCGCCTTCCTCTCGTTACTTTCTATGGAAAATGAGTCTTTTCTCTTTTATAATGAAAAAATGACACAAATATTTCTTAAATTTTAAACCAATACGTATTGTGATCCATAAACTTAAATTAATGGATGAATTGCATTGAATATCTTCTTATAGTTTAAGGATTAACATGTTTCGAAAGTTCATATATTATATTAATTAAATTAAAAATTTAGGAATCACATTAGACATTGGGCTAAAATTTAGGATCATATTGGTCAAATTAAAAATTAAGATGTCACATTATAAATTGCATTGAAATTCAAGTACTATTTGTGTTGTTATCCATTTTATACTTTTTTTGGACGAAGGGTTTTGGAATTTCATGAACAACAAAAGAAGAAAATAAAAAGCTCAATACCAAAAAAAAAAAAACTCAAACTTTATCATTTGTGACAACTATATCCAAAACTTTCTCTTGTCTCATAAAAAATCTCTAACTTTTACTTTTGTCCCAATTTTACGACAAACTTTTACTTCTGTCCTAATTCTTTCGATCTAGTACCAAAAAAATTCCTCAACCTTAGCATATCTCCCAATTATATCCCCCCTTTTTTTGTTTCATAAAAAACTTTTAACTTTTACTTTTGTTCCATTTCTACCATTGTTAGCCTTTCGTTCATAATCACCATTAGTTAATCTTACGTGGCATTTTCATGTCGTTAATGAATTACACCTTAGTAAATTTGACGTGAAAAACCCTCGAACTTTTCTTCTGTTGTCTGTCCCCTATATATCACCGAGAGATACAAAGATGCTTAAGATGACGCATTTCGTATTCTTTTTCGACACTCAACAATCTAAAAAACGGCCAGATATGGAGATATTTGGACAAGCGATCTAAAATCTCGTCGTCCCTGAAATTTACTGTTTCTAAATTTCGAAGATTCATCGGTAAGTTGGACGAGAAAATTTAAGCCACATAAGATTAACTAACTGTGATTATGAATACAAAGCTGATGGTGGTATAATTGAGATAAAAGTAAAAGTTGAAAGTTTTTTATGAGATAAAAAAGGTTTCAGATACAATTAAGACAGATACTAAAGTTGATTTTTTTTTGTATTAGACTGATAGAATTACTATAAAAGTAAAAGTTGAGGGTTTTTTATGAGATAAAAAAGCCTTTGTATTGTAAAACATCGCGTTGCAAGTATATAACAGAAAAAATAAACAGAGAAAGCGGATAAACGCCAAAGATAGTAAAGAAAGCCAAAGGGGAAAATTTTATTTCAACTCGTTTCTGCTTCTTTACAATGATTAAAATTTTTTTCCTATTTATAGGAGAACAATAATGCACTTATCATTAATATGAATGTATTAAATAAATACATACATTGGATAAGGAGATGAAAATCCATTAAATATGGAGATGTACTTAGAGTGTAGAACATAAATGTACTATAATAGGTATATGAATATAATGAATATTCATTCATGTATTTCATAACACTCCCCCTTGAATATTCATTATATTCATTATATTACGATATGCATTGAATGATATTGCCTCATTAAAAACCTTAAGCCGAAAAAATCCAATGGGATAAAACATCGAACAAAAGGAAAAAAGAGTACAGAGCACAAATCTTATGATCTCTCCCCTTTATGGATGCATTAATTGCCTCGTTAGAAAATTTAAGTCGGAAAAACTGTGGGAAAAAACCAGTTAGAAGGGAAAAAAAAACAATGCATAGTTCATAATATCTCCTCCTCAATTGAGCTATATAGCAACTTCTGAGGTTTGTCAATCTTGCATCTTGTGAATTCGTCGTATACTAATACCATATACTTATTTCTCAAAAGTTCACATTGGCAATGATTTAGTAAAAAGATCTGCAAGATTATTTATTGATTGAATCTGTTTAACATCAATTTGTTAACTTTCTTGGAGTTTGTGAGTATAGAAAAATTTCGATGAGATATGCTTGGTCCTATTGCCTTTGATATATCATCCCCTAACTTGTGCAATACAAACAGCATTGTCTTCATAATTATGGTAGGAGAATTTGTAAGTAGAGTTAAATAACAAGTATTGTGAATATGCATTATGACAGATCTTAACCAAGCACACTCTCTTTCAACTTTATATAAAGCAATAATCTTAGAGTGATATGAAGATGTAGCTACTAGCGATTGTTTTATAGAATACCATAAAATGGCAGTGCCGTTATAACAAAATAAATAACCGGCTTGAGAGTGAGCTTTATGTGGATCATATCTATATCCAGCAGTAGCATATACAACTATACCAAAGGTAGTGGAATCCTTGGAATAATATAATCCCAAATCTATGGTTCATCGAAGATAACGAAGAATATGTTTAACTCCATTCCAGTGTCTCCAAGTTGGCTCAGAACTAATACCTGCCAATAAATTTACTGCAAAAGTGATATCTGGCCTCATACGTTGTGTCAAGTATATCAAAAACATAATTGCATTGAGATATGACATTTTAGGATCAAGTATCTCTTCATCAGATTCTTTAGAACAAAATTGATCCTTTTGGGCATCTAGAGATCTTACAACCAAAGAGGTGCTCAATGGACGAGCCTTGTCCATGTTGAAGCGTTTAAGAAATCTTTCAATATATGTTAATCGATGAATAATTATTCCATTTGCTTTATGCTCAAGCTCTAGACCAAGAAAAAGTTTGGTTTTACTCAAATCTTTAACTTCATACTCCCTTTTCAAATACCTAGCAGTTTTAGCTAATTCTTCTATAGTTCCAATTAAATTCATATCGTTGACATAAAATGCTACAATAGCAAATGCGATTTTTCATTTCTTAATAAACATGCATGGACATATAGGATCATTTTGTACCCTTCCTTAATTAGGTACTCACGTAAACATTGATACCATATGCGACCGGATTATTTTAACTCGTATAAAGATCTTTGCAACTTTATTGAAAATAATTTACGAGGAGTACATGCATCAGGCATTTTGAATCTCTCGAAAATTTTCATATAAATATTAGAATTTGATGAGCTATATAAATATGCCGTTATAACGTCCATAAGATGCATTTCCAATCTTTCAGAGACTGCAAGGTTAATTAGAAAATGAAATATAATCATATCCATCATAGGTGAATATGTCTCATCATAAACAATTCTATGTCTCTAGGAGATTCCTTGGGCAACGAGTCGGGCTTTATACTTGACAACCTCATTTATTTCATTTCGTTTTCGGACAAGTACCCATTTATATCCAACGGGCTTTACATTACTGGGAATTTGAGTTAGAAGTCCAAAAACTTTTCATTTAGTTAGGAAAGCTAATTCAGTCTTAATTGTTTCCTCCCACTTAGGCCAGTCTTACATTTGATGGCATTCAATAATAGATTGCGACTCACAATTATCATCTGTAATTTGATGAGCAATTGAGAATGCAAAAACATTATCAATGATGATTTCATTTAGAAATCTCATTACAATATGTAATGGAATTCTCAGTATTCCTAAGGTTTGTGATCTTTTCATGGGTTTATGTCTCTTCAGGGGCAATAAGCTCCTTAGGAGCAAGCACAACAGTAGGCTCTTCTGGAGTGAATTCTAGATTTTTTCCTCTTTGTTTTCAAGGGATAGTGTCCTTTGATCCTATCGGTCTACCACGCTTCAAATGTGGGCGATTTTGATCCATTTTAGCATGTCATTTAGGAATAGCTATCCCAGCTAGAGCATTTGTAGTTAGAATATGAGATTTTGTTACCTTAGTAGCATCATTAAATGCGTTAAGAAGTTTATTGGCCATAACCTGAAAATGGATCATACGTTGTACCTCATTTTCACACTCAGGAGTTCTTGGGCCTAACTGAGATGAATTTTTCTCATTCCATGAGATAACCTTAACTGGTTTCTACTTTGCAGTCATGGAAGTTACAGGTGTCTCAATTGATGAAAACACTATCTCATCGAAAATGACAATATGTGAATATGGCAGTAAAAAGATCACCAATAGTTGCTTCCAAGAACCTAATAATTGATCGTGAATTAAATCTAACATAAATACCCAAACGCATTGGAGTTGGGGACCCATTTTCGTCCTTTTTGGGGGGTGCTATAGGCACTTGTATTGCACAACTAACGGCGCGTAAATGTGAAATATCAGGTTCATAACTACGAACCATTTGAATAGGGGATTGTAAGAGACTAGTAGTAGGGTGCAATCTAATTAGGGCTGTCGCATGGAACAATACGTGTCCCCATGCTTTATCTTTGAGATTCGTTCTCAATAATAGAGTGCGGGCAATGATTGGGATATGTTTAATCAAGGATTTCACCAATTCATTTTGAGTATGAACATATGCGATAGGATGCTCAACCTCGATTTCGAATGAAACACAATACGCATCAAAACTCTTTGATGTAAATTCACCAGCATTATCCATCCTTGTGCTTTTAATTGGATAATCAAGGAATTGTGGCCGAAGCTTTATAATCTGCGGAAGTAAACGTGGAAAGGTGACATTACGCGTAGATAATAAGCAAACATGGGACTATCTATAAGATGCGTCCACTAGTACCATAAAATATCGAAATGATCCACATGGTAGTTGTATTGTTTCATAATGTCACCCTGAATCCTTTGCAGGAATAAAAGGGATTCGAGATTAACCTTCGTTATAGAAGGTTTAGAAATGAGTTTTACTTGTGAACAAGTTTCATAATTATGATCATTGGACAACATACCTTTGTATCCTTGAAAGGGTGCCCTTTTGTATTCTGAATTATTCTACGCATCATTAAAGCACCAGGGTGACCAAGGCGATCATGCCATAGTCCAAACTGATCAAGGTTTACCAATCTCCAATACATGGTTGCGTAGGTTTTGACAGGCCTAATCATGCAATAATACAAACCAATTAAAGAAGCTTCTAGCTTCTCATGGATGGCCTTTAGACCCATCTCATAAGAGGTAATACTAATATATTCCTTATTTTGTTCATAAATAGTCTTAATATGATACCCATTATGGCGTACATCTTTGAAGCTAAGCAGATTTCTTTTGAATCTATTACTTAGAAACGCATTTTCAATATGCAGGATGATGCCATTTGGCAAAATAATTGTGGCATTCCCAAAACCATCAATAATCGGAACATGTCTTGATATTGTATGGACATATGTCTTACGCAATGTCATACTCGAGAAAAATTGTCTATTACGAAATATGACATGTATTGATGCACTATCAAGCAAACAAATATCATCCTTTTTCTCGATATTTTTCATTTGCACTTTTGTTGACAACTTCAGGTGTCAAGTATCATAAAATTTACATATTAGTTATAAGATCAAACAAAATTTCAAAAATAGTAAATATTATATAAAGTTCATAATAATTTCATTACATAACTATATCATATAACCATAAAAGGTAATACATTTAAAGAAAAGCAACAAGAAAGAAATTATTATAATCATAAAATTCGAAGTCTAGGTTGTTCCACTAGTCTGATGCCTCACCAAAGCAATCAGAGGTCCTCAAAGCAATCAGAGACATCCAGGGATGCATTTTCTACGTCAGAAGAAAGAGGAGTCCCACCAACAGAGATATTATTGGCCTCAACATTGATTATGGCAGTAGCATTAATTTTAATGGCATGAGATTCATCATATTTGCCCGTATTGTTTTTTAAAGATTTCTGGTATAGATCAACAAAATATTTTGGCGTATGACAAGTACGTGACTAGTGCCCAACCATGCCACAACGATGGCAAATACTTTCATTAGGCACCTTCTTTGACTTCTTTTCTTTGTCATGATTCGGGCCAAAGTTAGATTTCCTCGGGCGGTTAAATCTCTTGCCACCTCTTTAAAGAATATGTTATTGCTCGCGTTTATAGCCCTTAAAATGGCCAAAATTTTTCTCAAAGTTAGCATGTGCTTCAAGCAATGCATTTGAGCCAGCAGGTATAAGATCATGATTTTTAAGCAGCAATTCATTAGTTTGCTTAGCAGTGAAGAGCACAGAAATTAATTCAGAGTATGTACCAAATTGACACTATCGATATTGCTATTGCAATACAATATTCAAAGCATGGAAGGTGAAGAAAGTTTTCTTTAACAATTTCGCATCAGTGAGCTTGACACCACATAGCTCAAGCCAAGAAACAATATCAAATAGAGCAGAGTTATAATCAGACGTCGATTTAAAATCTTGCAGCTTGAGATTCTGCCAGCGAACTGTGCGTGAGGGAGGATAACAGTTTTGGTGTGATCATACATATTCTTCAACCTCTTCCATAGGGTTCAAAGGTCTCAAACGAATAAATATTGAGTTTGCAGGCTCTCGTGCAAATGACGACGAATAAAAATCAATGAATTTGCATTATCTTTTGCATTTGAGGTTCGGTCTTCTGTAATTGCATTTTCAAGACCTTGCCCTTACAGGTGTATTTCCATGTCAAGGCAACAGGACAAATAATTATTTCCACTTACTTCCAGGATGTGGAATTTAGGCTTTTCAATATTTGCCATAATCCTTAAAAAAATGAATAATTGATAGAAGAAGATGAAGTATAAATTGACTAAAGAAAATAATGAAAACACTTATCTTGCAAAAATTATTTACCTAGTTCATAAATCTTCGTGCTGATAACGTGTTGTAAAATATCGCGTCGCAAGTATATAATAGAGAGAACAAAGAGAGAAAGCGGATAGACACCAAAGATAGTAAAAAAAAGCCAAAGAAGAAAATTTTATTTCAACTCATTTCTGCTTCTTTACAATGATCAAAACTAAGCTTTTATTTATAGGAGAACAAGAATGCACTTATCATTAATAAGAATGTATTGAAAAAATACATACATTGGAAAGGGAGATGAACATCTATTAAATAGAGAAATGTACTTAGAGTGTAGAACATAAATGTACCATAATAGGTATATGAATATAATGAATATTCATTCATGTATTTCATAACACTTTGGATATAATTGCTAAAGTTGGGTATTATGTCGGAAAAAAAAAGAAGAAGAACCAAAAAGGGAAAAATTGTCATTCTGACTCGTAGAAAGATTCAGCTGCCTGCCGCCTTGTATATAAGCATAGACAAACGCCCTTTTTTGCCTGGAAAGGCTCGCTTTGCTCAGGTGGCAAAAAGCGGCTTCCAGGTGCGAATCGAAATAGCGCTTCCCTCTGATTCTCTCTACAATCAACATGAAGGTGCCTCTCAACTCTCGTTTGCTGGTCTCTATTTCCGTTTTAGTTTTACTCGAGGTTCGTAATTTTCTGTTGCATTTTTGCTCTCTGTAATCATGAAGTTCAACATAGCGAGTCCAACCACTGGTTGCCAGAAGAAGCTTGAGATTGACGATGACCAGAAACTGTAAGTTTTGAATCTTTTGTTGGGTGAAAATGTTGGGTGTTTTTGGATGGGTTGTGGCTGTTCTTGTACATTGTTCTTTGAAGCTCTTAGATTGGTTTTTGTTGTATCTATCTTTGCGATTGGATTTATTTGTGTATTGTTTGAATTGGTCAAGTGGGTATTGGCCCTTGTTCAGTTTTTTTTTGGGTGTCTCCTGCTAGTATTTTATGTATTCATAGATGGATCAATTGCTCCTAGCTTGCGCGATGTCAAGACTGATATAAATGTTTGTCTTGTGATTGGGTTGATTTACTTTATTGATTCGAGTGAACATATTCATAAAGAGATCACACGAATTACATGAATGGAAATAGCGCTCACATGGTCTTCAACGGTTACTTTGGCTTTGGACTTTAGTATCTGAAGCATAAGTTTTGAGTTTTATTCCTTTAGGTACTCATTAGTCATGGTTTCAGTTGATGTGTCTTGTTGCCAGAACACCATATGAAAACTATAGGATCTAATTCCCTGAACTACAAATACTAAAATGTAAGGCTGTGCATGATAACACTTCCGAAGTAGAATTCATGTTTCAGAAGTGCTTCTAGAGTAGAAATCTATTTGATAAAATAATTTTTGAGGCAGAAATTCGTTTGGCTCACAATTGTATATTTCTACTTCTAAAACAACTTTTTGCTTCAGAATCTATTTTTGGGAAAGTTTTGAGAAGTAAAAAAAAGTTACTTCTTACCATCATAAGTCTTTTTTTTTTCTTTATAGCCCTTCCTTTTCATATTTTTTGTTTCACTCTTTGCTTGTTCATCTCAACCCAACCTAGTCCGGATAATTCTTTTAATAATGAAAAAATTCAAAAAATAATTAAAAATTAAAAATGATGAAAAAATCTAAAAAATGAAAATTCATAAAAATTAGAAAAATTCCAAAAAAAAACCTCAAAATTAGAAAATGGGTAAATTCAACTGGCCAATCCTATTTTTGATGATTTTGCCCTATCTTTTTTCAAAAATGATGATTTTACCCTTTATGGGTAAATTGTCTCGAAAAATTTAAAACAATTTAAAAAAATCACAAAAAAAAGGAAAATAGTCAAATTTGTCTGGCCAAATGTGATTTTCACTTCTGATTTTTCTCGAAACAATGATTTTTCCCTCCTATTGGCAAATTGCTCCAAAAATCCATAAAAATTTTAGAAAATCTCGAAAATTGAAAAATATGCACATTTAACCGACCAACCCTATTTCTAATGATTTTAATTGCAAATCTTTTCAAAATGATAATTTTGCTCCTTTGGACAAATTGCCTCAAAATATCCCCAACTCCTTCCAAACCTCCAAATACTCCTACTTTAAACCCTTTGGGCTTCATTAGGGATTTGATATTTGATTTGATGTGTGTTTATCCATATGTTTTGGTTCATTGATTTGTACACCTATATTTATTGATTGTGATTGATAGATTAGATATTCATATCTACGTGAATTCTTAAATTTTTTGTCTCTTTCTTTGCTTGTCTACTTAGTCCAATAATAGGTGCGGTTGCTCCAAAACACCCTTCTCTGATCTGATGGAGCCAGTGATCTTGTGCCTCTATTTTTTTTATTTAAAAAATTCAAAAAAACCAAAGCTGGGTTGAAAAGATAAAGATGATGACACCTTAATTTTTGCCTTTTGTCTTTCTACCTAGAGATGCCTTCATGTCAAGACAAGCTCATCATTATTATAATTTTATGTCCCAAGTTTTGATTAATATCTAGGTGATATCAAGGTACATGCAACTACCGTAAATGGTTTAGGCACGAAAAAAGTTCATACATTATACCCATTACAATATAAACCACGCCAGAGGCATAGGAGAGGAAATACAGAAATTATTTGTACTTTTAGCATTGATATATGAGCTCAACCATCGTATTCATTAATACAATTTTCCCATAATTTGGTCTGCATTAACATAAATGGAAATACTGATAAATTATACATAAATCCGTTAGTATTTGCATTTTTATTTTCTTGAATACCATGCATTTTAAGTTAGAATTAATAATTTTTTGCAGAATATTTCTGTTAATAATATTCCAGAAGTAGAAATTTCAACCATTACCAAACGAATTTCTATTCAAGAAATAGAAATTTTGTTTTGTTATTAAACGCATTTCTCTGATCAGAAATCAACTTTTGAAGTAGAGGTGGAAAATCAACTTCTGACCAGAAGTTGATTTATGATACAGAAGTGTTATCATTCGCACCCTAAGTTGTTGTGTTTAGGGCCAGATTGCGTGGTGGAGTAACCAATTGTGGATTATTTTGGGGGGTGTTTCAACTTATGTGAAAGAAAGTTGCATATTGCTGATTTGAACTCTAAACTAGGGAAAGAAAGTGGAAGTTGCTGATGATAGATACATTTCTGAGTTGTCTACTATGCTGCAAATGTGAAAGCTTAGGTAGCTTGCGATGGTACAATGGGTTTGGAAGCGAATTGGTCTTCTTCTAATCTGGTTGGTAATACAATTTGCAAAGCCTGGATTTTAGTACAATCCCAACAAAAGATTTTAGCCTCGGTCATGATCAACCCGATTATTTCTGGAGGGCACAGCGCATAAAATTTGACCTTTTTTAAGGATAGATATTTGTACCGTTTTGTTTTTATTAAAGAAAAGCTAACTTCTTTATTTCTTACATATCTGCAAAGCAGGTGGGCTATATTTATCAATTTGATTTGTTTCTGGAAGGTAACTGAAAATATTTTTTCCCTGCATTTTGGATACAATATATATGCGTGGCGTTTAATATCAATGATCGTTAGGATGTTATTAGTCCACATCCTTTTTAATTACTTAAAAATGCCGCATACTATATTTTATGTGCAATTAGATGTATGGTTTCTAAACCAGCATCACTTGCATTTCATATGATAGGATTCATAAAGACTTAATAGATCTCCTAAGTCCAAATTCTTACCTTATTGCTTTGATTCATAAATAAAAATACGCCAGGTATATAATTGGCAGACTCTATACCTGGGGTAACTTCCATAATCTGTAGAGGTTAAAGGCCAATTGTCTCTATGGAGAAATAAAGGGGGTGTGAAACTAATGACATCCTTATAATATTTCTCTTGCAGCCGGCCTTTCTCCGACAAGAGGATCTCACAAGAAGTCAGTGGAGATGCTCTGGGGGAGGTATGTGTCAGAAATAGTTCTATAGAGCTTTTGGTCATATCTTTGATCGGTTACATTATTGATTATCCTCTATGTGTTGCAGGAATTCAAGGGCTACGTGTTTAAGATAATGGGAGGCTGTGACAAGCAAGGCTTTCCAATGAAGCAGGGAGTGCTGACTCCTGGTCGTGTTCGTCTCTTGCTCTATCGAGGTATGTTTGTTTGTGCAAGTGCAAAATATCCATGACTTGGGCCATTCTTGTCTAGGCTCTAGTGGTGTCAGCTATGTATATTCTAAACTTGTTGCACAGCTTGATTAGGAGACCACATTGGGTGAAAGTGTCGGTTGAAAAACAAAATCGATTTGTTTGACAGGTGCTCCTTGCTTCCGTGGATATGGCAGGCGGAATGGAGAGAAAAGAAGGAAGTCTGTTCGAGGATGCATCGTCAGTCAAGACCTCTCTGTTCTGAACTTAGTTATTGTGGAAAAAGGAGAAAGCTATCTGCCTGGTCTGACTGATATTGAGAAGCCAAGAATGAGAGGTCCAAAGAGGGCATCAAAGATCCGTAAACTGTTTAACCTGTTGAAGGAAGATGACGTTCGAAAATATGTCAATGCATATCGCAGGACCTTCACAACTAAAACAGGTGAGGATTTCTATCATCATTACGTTCATTTTTTTTTCCATGTTGGCTTATTAAATGGCATTGATTCTGCTTTGACTGTGATTCTTTAATGCTGTGTTAGTGTTGGGCTATAAACACGTTCTGCTCTTCTTTTCTCATCTTTGTTGACACCTAAATTTTGACTTTTTAAAATTCATTCACTTAAGTACATAAAAAATAAGAATTTGTTCTCACCAAAAATTAATTTTTTCATGCATTGCATATTTAATTTTTTGTCGGTCATGCATTTTATTATGGCTAACAACAGAGGATTTGAGCTTAAATTGACAAACGATTGGATTGAGCATGAGGGAGGTGTGCTGAAAGGCTTATGAAGTTTTGAACTTAAAAGAAATTTTACCACAAGGACTGAATTGCAAATACATAAAACTTCAGGGACTGAATTGCAAATACATAAAACTTCAGGGGCTGAATTGCAAATACATAAAATTTTAGGGATAGTGGAGAAATTAGAAAGGAAGACGGAGAAGGGGAGATATAGAAGGGAAGATGGAGAAATTAGAAAGGAAGATGGAGAAGGGGAGATATAGAAGGGAAGATGGAGAAATTAGAAGGAAAGATGGAGAATGGAAGATGGTAGAATTAGAAGGGAAGATGAAGAATTAGAATGGGAGATGGAAAGATTAGAATGGAAGATGGTGAATTAGAAGGGAAGATGGAGATAAAGAATGGAGGATGGTGGAATTAGAAGGGAAGATGGAGATAAAGAAGGGAAGATGATGGAATTAGAAGGGAAGATGAAGTTAGTGGAAAAATTAGAATGATAGATGAAGAGAGAGAAAGGAAGATGGGGGAGTAGGTATAAAAGGAGGAAGAATGAGAGCCTTGAAGGGGGGACTTTTGGAGAGATTAGAGAGAAATTAAGAAGACTTTGGAGATTGAAGAAAACTTGAGGAGAGATTTTGGGAGAGAAGAAAATTTAGAGAGAAAAAGAAAGCAAAAAAAAAAGAGAGAATTCTTTTAGAAGAGAAAATTGAGGGGAACGAGAGTTCGAAGCTCGGAGTTACCATCTTCATCGACCAATACAATCCGCGAGTCCATCCCCGTCGTTCGAGCCACGATCCGCAATCTTGATCCACGAGGAAATCCGAGGTTCGAGTTCGATAATCAAATCCGTCAAGTCAGGTAACGATTCTAATCATTTAGAATATTCGAAATTGTGTTGCCTAAATGGATTGATTTGAATTTCGATTATGCCTTGTTGGACATATTGCATTTCTTTGGAATAAATTGTATATCCAATTTTTGAGATTTTTATTGTACGTTGTAATATTTTCTTTAAAAAATAAAAAAAGGGGTTTGCTTTTGTTGCACATTTTCACATCATGTAGATAATTGCACGCGTAATTTATCTTGTAAATATTTAGATTAAACCGCATGCATTACATATAATTTAGTTCCTTACCTTGTCATAAAAAGAAAATAAAAAAAATTTGCACCTTTAAATCTCAAGTGAAAATTCATCAAAATTGCCAAGTTGAACATTTTCATGAAATTGGTACCGAAAGGGCGCTAGTAGAAATATTAGTGTAACCAAGTCCCCAAACTCATTAATCTCTGGTTCGTAGGAATAAAGTATTTCTCCCGATACTTTATTTAGGTGTCTAATCAACCTACCCAAAATGATTAGTGGCGACTCCAAGATAAATCTTTCTTTTGATGAAATTGAACCTAAGTCACGATTTGATAGAACTTGGGAGAGTTCGAGCTAGGTTAATTAATTCAATTTAATTAACCTGGTAATCCATTAACTTTAAAAATTGGGAAACTGATTTTTTTAGGTCGCGACAATCTTTCGACAGGGAAAAACGTCAGTAAAGCTCCGAAGATTCAGAGGCTAGTTACGCCATTGACATTACAAAGGAAGCGCGCAAGAATTTCTGACAAGAAGAAGAGAATTGCCAAGGCAAAGGCAGAGGCAGCTGAGTACCAGAAGCTTCTTGCTACCAGGTTGAAGGAGCAGTGCGAGCGACGCAGCGAGAGCTTGGCTAAGAAGAGATCCAGGCTGTCTGCTGCCTGAAAGCCTTCTCTTGCCGCTTAGGTTGTTTTTACCGTGTTTGATCGATTTCGGTCAAACCAGCAATTTCGGTCCAGGCAATTTTGACAGATGAGAAATCAGGGGTCTATAGTTTTTATCTCTGCCTCGGAATTTGGGGACATTTTATCAAGTGGATTGTCGCCGTTCCTCAAGCCTTTGAACTTGAAATTTTATTTTTAGAAAGTTGAGTTGGAATTCTCTTTTGCTTCACTGAAGTCGCCGAGCTTGACCTTAGCCTGCCGTCGCCGTTGGTGGAGTTGCAGACGTGGCATCCAAGCCGACGATCATCTCGCGGCCATCAAAGCCGCCGTCAGCTGATATGGGGACCTGGAGCCATGGTATGCAGCCAATATCTTGAGGCAGCCATGAGAAATCTGATCAAATCGGGTGGCCTAGATTTGGAATCGTGCCTCCAAAATTGGTGACGGCAGCTTCTCCGTGGACGAGCTGCTACGGCTACGAGCTTAGAAGCAACAAGGAAAAACAGAGGAAGACGAAACTGAAGATGATCCAACGCATAGAGGAAGACAAAGCTGACGACGGAACAGAAGCTGCCATCACCAAATACGTGCACGAGCGAGGTTGCAGGCACCGCTTGCCGACCCTCTCGTCTTCGGCAGCTTCTCTTTGTTCTTTTTCTTCTTTTCAGCTCCCAGTCCATGGTCATCGGAATCCCAAGCGAGGTTGCTAGATATGTGGACGACCCGCCGTCGATGGCTGACTATTCGAGCCGTCGTCGTCCATGGATGAGGGCATTGTGGAAGTTAACGCGACATGGTGCTTTAAAACCACTGAAGGTTTACTCATGAATGTAACAATTTTTTTAATTGCTTATACAAATGGAAGGCCCTGCATAGGAAATATTTATGTTTTTTTTTGAAAAAAAAATGAAAAAAAGACAAAAAATTATAAGAGAGAGAGAGAGAGAGGGGATGGTGAGGATTTGAGAGGGGTTACTAATATAAAATCCTTATCGCCGGAGAGGGCGGTCGGCCCTCACATGGGCCATTAATGGACATTGTTGTCCTTGTCAAAATCTGGGTGAGGTCAGGTATTTCGCTTGATGGTGGCCAGGCACGCAATGGCCACCACCAGGTGAGGATCACAATGGTTCATGTTGGTGGCTTGGCCATAGGGGCTATCCCTTGCTGGTGACCAAGGGAGTAGTGCCCTCCCCCCCCCCCCCCCCCCCCCCCCTTAACTCCCAAAGAGCACAACCCAATTCGAGTTTATCTCAAATTTTGTATTTAATTTTTAAGGTGATAATTGAACAAAAAATATTGTTTAGTGTTCAAAGACATCCTTTTGGATTTTGACAAACTCTGTTAATTACATTATGGCCATTTAAAAAAAAAAACATCTCGGATTTTAGGAATTAAATGTACAGGAAAATAAATTTTAGAACTAAAGTGTCAAATCTACACAAATTATGCGATTTTTCCCTTACTCTCATTATCCATAAGAATTTTGCTAACTTGTCAAAGCTATGCTTACTTCGCTGAAAATAAATAATTTTAAAAATATTTTTTAAAAATAATTATTTATATCACTTGAAATATTAAGTTAAGCGATTTTTTTATTGGCTAGTATCCTGTAATCAATATTGTGATAAAAAAAGCCTTTTGGAGGAGAGGGACTCTTTCTTTTATATCAGCTAGCTAAATATTTTCGTGAAGGATTTTTTTTTTGTTAATTTAATATTATAAATCAACGGAGGATAAATTTGTTACATGTATACCGATTTGAGATTTTTGGTAGTCGAAATAATTAATTTGGGCTAAATTTATCATAAATATAACGATTTGGGATTTTCTGTGATCGAAAAATAGTTTGGAGTAAATTTTGTATATATCAATTTGAAAATTTTTTGTGATATTAATTCTTATTTTTAAAACTATATTTTGTAAATTTTTTAATTTGGCGGAAAAAAAAGGGCTGTCTATCTCGGTCGCTGGAGAACGCAACTTGGAGAGGCCCTCGAAGCCCATCCATCCTGCAATGCAACCTCTCACCTTCATCAACCTCCAACCACCTCCGCCACTCACGGTGCCTCATTGTCACTCTCGAAGGGACCCCGCGGCCGACGGGTCATCGGCGCCGCCCAGGCAACGGCGGCCGGAGATGGTGGGTGGTCGGGGAAGACTCAGAGGACGACCCCAGAGAGCGCAGTTCGAGCGCAGGCGGGAGAGAGTTTCGAACTGTCCGACATCGGATGGCTCCGGCGACGAGAATGACAACCACAGCGACGATGCTCCTCCTTGGCGGCTTCCCTCCGTTCAGAACCGCGCTTTCGAGGAGTACTACAAAGTTTGTCTCTCTGTACTGCTCTTCAATTCGAGTGAAGTTGATATCTCTGAGACTTAATCAGTTGTAATGGAAGTATAGTGCTCGTGTTGTTTTAGGAGCAAGGGATAGTTTCAGCAGATGAGTGGAGTGCTTTCATGGAGTATCTCCGGAAGCCTTTGCCGGCTACGTTCAGAATCAACTCTTGGTGATTGTCCGATCCTCTCCCACCTGTTAATGTGAATGGGTTTAGCTATCTAGCCTCGCTTTTTGTCTACCAGTAGCTTCAACAGGGACTTTGGAGCTCTTTTCTTTTAAGTTTGTAAGATGGTCTAGTTTTGACATTTCCAGATAATGGAATTATGCAACTCCATGCATTGGGTTAACCGTGATAGCAATTTACATATTTGGCGATTCCCTTCTCTATTAGTTTAAGCATTTAGGTAGACCCGTAATGACTGACTCTCATTTAACTCTAATTGCGTCAGGTTTGAGATGGATTATTGGGTTGTGATTAGAGGGAGTGAGATGTCTGATAGCAATTAGCTGTTCAGTGCTTCATTGTGGGCTGTAATTTCCTTTGGTTCTTTGGGATCAAATTGAACAGTCAAAAATAATCTTTTTCATTGTTTTGAGAGATGATCTCTCCAATTTTTCTGTTTCACTTGTTTTTGCTCACACTGGTTTCATATACGTCAACGTGGTATGGTAATTTCTTTGCTGTGAGATTCATTATCCATTTAATCAGCCTATTTTCTTTTGCAGTAGCCGATTCTGTTTTGATATCCGCTCTCAGTTGGAGAGTGAATTCTCAAATCATCTTCAGGCAGAGGTAAGCTGCATTCACCTGCAAAAATATTTTGCCAATATGGGCCTTTTTCCTTTTAATTTTTACTTAACTTTTCCATTTTTTTTCCCCAGTTCATTGATGGAAATGAAGTAGAGGCTGTCAGACCATTGCCTTGGTATCCTAACAATCTAGCATGGCAATCAAATTTCTGTCGAAAGCAATTGAGGAAGAACCCAAACCTTGAAAGGTAATCTGTTTTGATACCGAATTGATTAGTGATCCTGGGACTTCCCCAAACAGTTAAGTGTTATTTAGCAGACTTTGCGTCTTTGATGCCTGTCCAGGAGTTTTAACATGTTAGGTTTACCTTTCTCTACTGATGGAGCTCATTGGAATTTTGAAAACCTATTTTTAAAAATCAGTCTTGACATTTCATTGGTAAAGTGCTGCCTGGATAAAATGTGTCCAAATTGTAGCAGCATAAGAAGTAGAAATTCATTGTTTTCTCATAATAATGTGCATTAAAAAAGGCCTCTTTAATATTAGACATTATCGTCTTGTGGTAGCCGGCCTCTTTCTAGTGGTAAATCTTTTCTAAACTAAATAGCCAATCTACCAATTTTTATGCCTTCCCTTTGAATTGAGAAACAGCAAAATCACATCTTTGCCAGTGTGGGCTTCTAGAGATTGTTAGCTTCTAGCTAACAGCTTTTGGTACAGTAGCTATCTTGTGTTGTGATGTGCTCTAACTGTGAGTGTTAAATGTGCTTTCCGGCATATATTCAAAGGCGTTCTTATTTAAATTTATTTAAGTGAGAGATTTAATATTTTTTTGAATATATGAATAAAGTCTTGAAAGCCATTAAAGCTACTGCTCCAAAAGCACTTATGAGGTGCTTCCTGTGAGCCGTTTGTGGAGTGCTGTGGCTTCTATTGCATTGTGCATCTTGAGGTGCTGTGACTTTTGAACTGCTGCCGAAAACCTTATTAGTCTAGTCTTCTAAGGTTTACCTTCGTGTGTTCAATCTCTGTACTGTACTATTGTGCTTATGCTCTGCGGATGATCCATTCACCTATCATGGCATCTTTATTTAAAAGGCAGAAAAGGCACCAGATTGGTTGGAAATCGGTGTTTTCTTAGTCTCCAAAACTCATTATTCGTTCATTCCGACCTCCTTCATATAGAATTTGCATATCATATTTCCGTTTTGGCCTTCTTGAGTTAAAAGTGTTGACCCTTTTATATTGAAGATTATGTTGTATCTTCAATTTTGCATTCGGTCCTGCTCTACTTTCGTTCAAATCTTTTTGGTCACAGAAACCCAATATGTTCTCTTTCTCTAGCTAAAGTACTCAATCTGGAATTGTCACCTGCATCTGTCATGATTACAAGTTCAGTTACTTTTCTCCATGTTATGAATGGACTCAAAATATCGCAATAAGAAGGTCAGTTGTAGTTCTCTTCAACAAATTTCAGGTTTCATGAGTTTTTAAAACTAGAAAACGAAATTGGAAACATCACTCGACAGGAGGCAGTTAGCATGGTAAGTTTTCAGAAGCCTTCCAGTTTTAGTTGGTCTTGGTTATTGTTCTTAGCCTTTCTTGTTTTCTATTTTGCTGGCTTTTGTTGTGATCTTCAATTGTAAAGTTTTGCATTCACTCCTGGTTCATGGTCTCTTCTTTCTGCAGGTACCTCCTCTTTTACTGGATTTATCTCCGGAGCATTTCGTACTTGATAGTGAGTTATCTACCCAGCATAGATAGATTTCATACTCCGTCCATCCACTGGCTTTTCTTCTGGATATTGAGATAGGTGTTGAAAAAAGAAAACCATAAATCCCAATCCGACTGCACTGAACTCAATTGATGATTTGGGTTTGTTCGGCTTATAAGTTTGGTTTGGGCAAGAGAATAATTTGACCAGGATGCTATTTTGGCTCTGACTTGCTGTTTTACAAATCCAGTAAGCCTAAACAAACTAATAACCTTGTTAATTGATTAACTCAATTAGTATATAAAGATCAATGGGCAATACAACTATGCAGTCTCTCACACTTTAAGAATGAATCTTTTTTTAAACCTCATTTGAAATTCAAATTGCACGCGCACTTCCTCCCTTCTTGTTACACCACCAAGAGAGCCTAAGACAAAATCTAGTACTTTTTGTGCTTTTGTTGTTTCAGCCATGTAAATTGTTCTTCATGTTATATTGTTTATTCTTTTTATGTCGTTGCTTCATAGTTTATAGATTCTTCATTTGTAAATCTTGTACCGCTTTCTTTTTTATGGTTATAATAGGAAGCATTTGTAAGTATACAGGGACTGTCAAAAGAGCTTCTACATGGTCCCTAAACAGTCATCCTGAGTGGGAGGTTTTGAAAGGGAAATCAAAGTATTTTCTTCTTTAGGAGAGGAAGCTTATGTAAAGCAAAAAGACGAAATGTTAAAAGCGAAATGTACTTTGTGACCCCAAAAGAAAGTACATTAAAATATAAAATTATTCTCAAGCATTTTTATAATGTGCCAAAACTGAGCTCTTTCTGATAATTTCTTTTAATTCTATGCAGTGTGTGCTGCACCTGGCTCAAAAACTTACCAAATGCTTGAAATTATGAATCAGTCCGCCAATTCAAGATTGCTACCTGAGGGGCTGGTAGGGTTCCTTACAACATGGTGTCTTACCCTCTCTTAGAACCTGGTAGTCTGCCGTCATTTCCATTCTCATCTATGCTAAACTGCATGCTGATAGCTTAAAATCTCCCAGACTTGATTTTAATGTTGTCTGTGTTCTTTTTGTTAGATAGTGGCAAATGATGTTGGTTTCAAAAGATCTGATGTTCTTATTCACAAAATGAAAAGAATGTGCACTGCCAACTTAATGGTCACAAACCTTGAAGCTCAAAATTTCCCAGGCTGCCTTACAAGCACAAGTCATTCTAATGCTTCTGAAAAGGGTAGCCTATCGGAGTGGGAAATCAGTCAAACCTTATTTGATCGTGTCCTATGTGATGTGCCATGCAGTGGAGATGGTACTCTTAGGAAAGCTCCAAATATTTGGTGGAGATGGTATATATTTTGGGGCATCAAGTACCTTAGTGTTCCGTCCCCTAGTTTCCTACAGCTTGTTAAAATCTTTTTCTGTGGTCCTTCAGGAAGGCAGGAATTGCCAATGGACTTCATGGCCTACAAGTGCAGATAGCCATGCGAGGTACATGCTATAGGAAACTTGATGTTTTAATGCCATTCTTTCCTTCTGTTAAGTTTCTTAGTTAATTGCATTTTATAATGTTTTTTCAATGTTCTTAGTGATCATGAGATTTTTTTTTTTTTGTTCTTTGAGGTTTCTATTTGATTCTTTCACTGTTATTCATCTCCAGAGAACTTTCTGTTTCTCATGTAGGCGCCTGTTAAATATTTCATCCAGAAGTTGAAATTCCTTCCGAAATAATTAGTGAAAGGTCTATGCAAGATTTTCTTTTGTAGATAGCGTTGGATCCACTTTATTTCTAGAGCGAAACATAATAGATATCTTTGATTTTCCGGCTTTATTCTGGTTTTTATGGTCCTGTTTCTTTACTGACACGTTCTTCTTTGACAAGTTCCCTGGATTTTATAATTCTTTTGTCCTCATAGATGCCCAATCCTGTCATATTTACCCATATTGGTCGTGCCAGGAATATCATTACTTAAAGTTGGTGGCCGTATGGTCTACTCAACCTGCTCCATGAATCCGGTTGAGAATGAGGCAGTGGTCGCGGAGGTAGTGTATCACTTCTGGGAAAGAGCCAAATTCTCAAAACTGAAAATCTTTCTTCATGACATCCTTTATATTTCCCCATTATTCTGTTTTTGGTATTACCATATCGATATTCAAATGTCTGGTTTTCTTGTCTTATAATGATCAACTCTGGTAACACTTGCGTAGAACTTTCTCTCAAGTAGTTCTTCAACTACAATTGAGGGAAACGCCTTGGTGTGCTTGGACTCAAATTATATTGTTTCCACTACATTACTTGACCATAACCTCTTCAGTGGCTGATAAGGTTGGGCTCATCCATCTTAAAGTGGCATTACTAGGAGGGTTACTTGTCTAAGCAAATATCATGGCTTTCCCAGAAAAATATGGTATATCACGTGAGAGCTCATTCATAGATTATATGTGTTCTCTCATGGCCATAAATGAACATGGAAACAGTGACTCAGTGGATTTAAGCTAGAAGTACATTTGTATAAGGGGCTTCATACTGCCTGAACTCGTCATAGTAGCTACTTCTACTTAGAAACTTGAAATCTGACTTTATGCTTGAGCAAAGTGTGTAAGCAGTCGGGAAGCCATAATAGATGCTATAATTGCAAGTTTAACTAAATTAAGGATGGGCATAAATTGTACAGTACCATAAGAAATTATTTTTCAGGTGTCATTGTGATTGACTTACATTGCCCAACTTTGAAGTTAAACTACCCAGCATGCTTCCTTTTATGAAGCATGAATTTTTGTAATATGTGAAGGTTCCTTGCATGTACTAACTTCCAGTATTCATATGGGGAGCTGTAACGTGGTAGAGATGCCCTTGAAGTTGGGGACATGCTGTACCTATCATTATGTGGGATCCAGCTTGACTATTTTATAGATGATCCATCATCTTCCTATTTCACCTAACACTAGGCAGAATGGTTGCTTCTCTGCTTATTAATGGAGGATGTTACTAGCTCTGGGGCCTCATCAAATTATTTATCCCTGATCGTGCTATCTTGCAACGTGTGCTTTTTTGCTTTCCCTATTTCTCATGCTCTGCTTAATGGGTTGTCTTTTCATGTTGCTGGTATTTGTGTGACCACTTTATTTCCACAAGGTGCAATCTTACTTTTGTCTCCGTTGGTGAAGATTCTAAGAAGGTTTGGAGACTCCGTTGAACTTATTGACGTTTCCCGTGAGCTCCCCCAGCTTGTTCGCCGCCCTGGCCTTCGAACATGGAAGGTTAGGTGTTGCAATCAGACTTGTTTGCATTCTTTAGTTGAAGAATCTGCATTTTGACTGCATCATTTTGTTTGTCTCAAAAGATCTCTGGTGGTTTCTTAATGTCAAACATGCCATACAAGCTTGAATTTTCACCTCCAAGGTGATCAGTAGACAAGATTTCTAGTTCAGCTCTTTTGATGACTGACGATTGTGCAAATTTTCTATTGTCTTAATTCTTGAATGTGTAGCGCAGATATTGGATGTACATTTATCATTGGCTGTTAATGAAGAATGTTTATGTCATTAACAGGATTTATATTGCATCCAATTAAGCATAAAGAGAGTATAATTGCCTGCTTGCAATATTTTTAGCAGAAGAAGCTTTGGTCGAGCATCACTGCATGGGATTGCTGTTAATATTGGAGTAGTTCCTGCCACAATCCGCTATTTTTTCCGGCTTTTTGGAACCTAGCTGGAATTTAGAAATGATTCAATCAGCAGAAGAGAGATTATTCTGAAAAGTGTAACAGAAACCATTGGGAAGGAAGGATCTTTCCTCTGAATTGACGTGATCTCTAACTTGGATGCAGAGAAAGGCTTATTTATGCGGTGTTTGAATTTTTCACTCTAATTTTTGTCCCACTCCAACTACAAGAAATCTTGTGAACTATGTAATGCACTAGGAAATCTTAGTGTGGCTTTAGGCTATAACATCCGATAATGTCCATTTAGCTAAACAATTAAAGTTATTGTATTTCACTTCCATTGATTTTCATATATTTTGCTTTGGATTGCAGGTACGTGACAAGTTTTCTTGGTTTTATTCCTTCCTTGATGTTCCTGAAGCTCGCAGGGGTGGAGTTGCTTCCAGTATGTTTCCTTCTGGTAAAACACATATGGATGAGGCAATTGGACGAGAGTATAGCGACATTAAAAATTCAAAAAATCGGTTTCGGAAGGTGGAGAATCGCCTCACCACTGATACTGAAATTTCTGATTTTCCTTTAGAACGCTGTATGAGAATAATGCCTCATGATCAGAATAGTGGTTCCTTCTTCATTGCTGTCTTCCGAAAACTTGCTGCCTCCCCAGGTAATTGTAGTATATTAAAGAAATATACGAATTTCAGGAATAGGTGAAACTTAAGTACTTGCTTATGGTATCTTATAATAGATGCCTCTCTTATGCTTTTGAGGCCATTCAGCTAACAAGGGTAAGCTGCTAGCTTACCCTTATTAGCTGATCCGTTTGTTGATACTGCTGAATATGAACATCATGACATTGGCATATTGTCTGGGCATTAACAACAACAAAGGTTTGTCTAGCAAGTCCTGAGAAGGGTGACGTGCATAGTTCTGAAAATTCATGAATATTTAACGTCATCAATGAACTGTTTTATGCAATTTTTTGTGATAGCAGTTCTTAATCTGGTGAAACATAGTCTCTTTTTTGTTTGTTGTTTACTTGTGAGAAACTTCAAAGTAGCATTACAGAATCACACCAATTGTTTTTAAGAAGAACTAAGTGTTTCTTTGATGTACCTTTTAAGCTTGCTTGTTTTCTGCAGCCATACATCTAGAACCAACAAGTTCACAAGGAACACTATTCACTGAAAACACCGGGAAGCTGAAAAATTTTCCATATCAGGTCCTTCAAGAGAGTTTGCAGCATAAAGTATTTCCGAAATCAGTTTTGGAGACTGGTTTCACTGATGGCCCTGGTAAGTCTGCTCTCAAATCTGGCCATTGCACTACTTGCATGGAGCAGAACCCTCTGAAGATCAAGGCTTCTAAGGACCAAGAAAAAGAAGAACGTAAAAGAATGTTCCAGAATCAAAGCAAGTGGAATGGAGTTGATCCTGTTGTTTTCTTAAAAGATGAAGTCATTATCAACAGTATCAGGACATTTTATGGTATTGATGAATCATTCAAATTGAATGGCCACCTTGTGACAAGAAATGCTGAGTCTGACCTTGTGAAGAGAATTTACTATGTTTCTAAGTCAGTCAAGGATCTTCTGGAATTGAATTTTCAAGTCGGGCAGCAACTCAAGATAACTTATGTAGGGCAGAAGATGTTTGTAAGTATCTAATTCATAATCTTCATCTATTCCTTAATCTGCCTGCAGCTTTTGCTTATATCATGTGATGAAAAGATGTCATTTTATGTGGTTTTATAGCTTGATGCTTAATGGTCACCTTAAGGAGTCTACTTCCCATAGAAAGAAGGGGGGTGGAGGGGTGTTGGGGGGTCTACTCCAGATAAAACTGATCTTGTTACTGCTAAAGACTGTTCTAAATCTAATGCAATGTATCCATCGAGTAATAAGTGGTATCTGGCTGGGTTTCTGCTCTCTTTTATTTCCATTGGAAAATGGAAAATGACGTAGAGAACATGCTTCTTAGGAATTTCAAAACCTTTTTAATGGAAAAGCATGCAACATTCACTTCTACTGGCTTGAGGTTGGAATGCATCTGAAACCCGTTTTCCATGTTTTCATTATGATCTTAAGAGACCAAAATGAATAGCGATCTTATATAACCAAGCCTCTAGTTGTCTGTATGATCCCACTTTCTCTTCATGCTGTGCTTTTCTACTTTCGCTATACAGACTGTGAGACCAAAATTACACATAAAACCCCCATGCTCACCCTCTCTCTCTCTCTCTCTCTCTCTCTCACACACACACACACACACACACACATATGTGGGCATGCGCATACATATCTTTTCCCCTTTTGGTTCAAACTGAAACTACTTTCGAGAGTTGTAGACGTCATGGTTTCTTTGGAGAAAAATTGATCTCAAGTATGGCTTCTTAGTCATGATAGGAGGCTTCCTGCAAAAGTATCTGCTTTAGCTCTCTCTCCAACTCCCCCGACCACAACTTTCAGCAGAACTAAGAAAGTGGAAATCAGAATTTAGTGGGATAAGCTTTTTCCATTGTGTTTGTTAGAAGATAATAATTCACAAGAACATCCTATCAAAATTGACATTTAAGTTCTACATTTTATCATTTTCATTTTCGAATAGAATGTCCATGATTCAGGTACCAAATAGTTTGGCGGAAAGCAGAAATTGAAGACTTTTTTAAGAAAAGCTCTTGATTTTCATTTTGCACTTGATCGGATGGAACCTTAATGTTTCCTTTTCGTTCCAGAGTTGTGGTTGATGTTGAGTTAGCAGATGCTCTTCTTGAAATATGATTTGTATATGTGCTTGGTGTCATGCGATATTGCCGTTGGTTGTCTCTTCTGAATCTGTACTTGTGCGTCAAGGTACCTCCTTGGCAACAAACAGAAGAAAAAATAAGTACGTGTGCTTCCAGAAACATCAAATTGATTTTTTCTTTAAAACTACAGGAGAGAAAGAAGTCAAAAGAAGATCCTTCTGCTTCATGCATATTCCGGATATCTTCTGAAGGATTGCCCATAATTCTCCCACACATCACTAAACAAATCCTGCATGCTTCGCCCACAGACTTTAGGCATCTTTTGCTCTATAAGAGCAGGAAATTCACAAATTTCATCAATGTTGAGTTTGGGGAGAAGGCATCACAGCTAAAGCCAGGTTGCTGTGTGGTCGTCCTGAACAATGGTCAGTATATTCAATTTACAATTCATGCTTTAGTAATTGAAATGTCCATATATGGTATTTGAACGTTCCTTTTTGTGCAGATGGTGAATCGCCATTCAGTGACACTCGGGCGGATGAATCCACGGTAGCAATTTCATGCTGGAAGGGTAAGGTCAGTTTGAATGTGATGGCCAGTGATAATGACTGCCAGGAACTACTACAAAGGCTTCGACTTGGTGAAGGAACCGGAAAGGAGTCTCCTCTACAATTTAACAAGCCCTCTGAAAATTCAGATGGAGAGACAACGAAAAGAAAGATCCAAAGATGATAGAAGATATTGGATATGCCAGGATCAGAACTGTCTGCTGACTTTCTTGAGCTCATGGACCGTCTTCTCTGGTTCCACTATTTTTTTGTCCTACCTATTGATGTATGTATTGATCACACAAAGGTCAGTCCTTCTGGTGATTATCATTTTACTTCTCTAGCCACTTGAGCCATGATTCTTTCAACTCGGATATGATTTATTGAACATTTGCCTCCCAATAAAGGATAAATCATAACTAATCTCGTCGTTCATTCAAAATTTACGTCTCATCAATCGGCCGAGTCTTGTCTCTTATGTTTTCCGGATGCATCTGCCCTCTGCTTCTGATGGCAGTAGCAAGAGATATCTTTTTAACCCCCTTTTCATAGGCGGCATCTGTTTTTTACTTGAAGCAAGCGGAAAAGATGAACAAAAACAGATAGAAGGAGCGTTGGTTTGGCCGTTGGATTTCATGTCAACTGCTTCGCCGAATTGTTAGTATTTCGGATTTCAGAGCCGGCAAATTGAAAAGGGACATTCCGTTCTCTTGACGTGGTGCTTCGGAAAAGAGTATTTTTGAAGGATGATGCTAGCAAATAACCAAAAAAAAAAAAAAAGAAATTGTGAAAATAGTTTATGGCAAGCGTAACACACGGTTAGGACGGTGTGACCATCACTAAGACTTTTCCCTTTTGAAATTCCTTTTTTTCCTTCAACAACAGGAGACTACCAAAGAGAGTAAATGAGCACATATGATATGTTTTGATTTTTAATGGCGTGAATGTCAACCATCCTCTTATTGGACTCTATTTTTGGTTGGAAATCTATTTCCTGGATGAGATTTTGAGCAGAGATATGCGTTTGATAACAACTTAAAATTTATGTTTCCTGAATAAAAATTCGTTTGATGACACCATAAAATTTTTACGATTGGGTGACCAGCGATAGGCGATTGACACATAGTGGCTGGCGATCGGCAGCATGGGCGCGAGAGAGTTAACTGGCAATCGGCAGCAGGAACGCGAGGGAGAGAGGGAGTAAGTAACGAGAAAAATTTTTATTTCTGTTTTTGTTGTAGAAATAGAAAAGTAGAAAATTTCTACTTTTCTATTTCTAGTCTAAACCTATTCGAAAATCAAAGATTTGTCTCAAAATAGAAAATTGAAGTTACTTTACTAAATGAATTTCTGTTTCGAATCCATTTCTCGGAGCAAAATAATAGAAAAAAGAGGAAAATAAAACCGGTGAAGAAAACTGTCATTTCTTTTTTCTGTGGCTTTTCTTGCAGTTTCATCCGTGATGGAGTTCTCAAGAGACGTTGAGACGTTAAGACATATGTGTTGATATAGTAAGGCAATTTAACTGGTGAAACACCGGAAGGTAGAGCTTTCTGCTTCTTCTTTTTTTTTAATTGCAAGGAAATTAAAAAATAATAATAATAAGGAGACTTTTGTTGACTGTTTAAATATTAAAAAAAAAAAAAGACCAACTACCAGACGGCACGTTGGTATTTGGTAGAGGGGCAGAATTCCCAAAACAATGTAAAAGCCCCACATTTGTTTCCAAAAGTTACAAGAATTGAAGGTTACTTATTCAAATTCGAAAAATTATATGCAAATTGCTCCGAGTCAGAACTATCTGGATGGGCTAAAAACCCGGACTCGACAAGTTTATGAGGCTTGAGAGGTAATTTCACGAGTCTTAAGTTCCTCGGGCCTCAATATCCGCGTCTTTATAATTTTGAGAGCGAAACGAACAAATCGAGAATTTCAATTTTTTTTCGGGGGTCGAAACAATCACTTTATGCTTTTACGCTTGTGTTTTGATATTGATTTAGAATTTAGAGGGTGATGAGGAACCTGACTTCGATTGCTTTGCACGACGTCGCATCCACCGTTGTGTACAGTGAAGATCAATGATTGGAAACGCAATTTGACTACTCAGCTGCTCTTTCCTCTAAATGTGGGTGGCACCAATATTTGACAACGACATTAATTGCATTGTCAACCGTCACGCACCTCGTTAACTAATGATTTTTGACGTATGACGATATCTGTCTTAGAAAAGTAATTAATCCGTTTGCACTTGTAAGGGGAGTTTCCTAGACGCCAAACAAACATCCGCCAAGTGAAGCTAATCCCAAACTTTATCACAAGCCACCGATCTCTTTTCAATTTAGAGAAAATATCACGAAAAATCTTTAACTGACGTACCTGTGATAAATTTATTTTAAATTAATTTTTTGACCACCAAAAATCTCAAACTAACATTCTCTACTTTATTTACGTGTCGTTTATACCTACTTATGACCTATTTATCCTTCATTAATTTTCCGTCATCACGAAAAATTCAAAATTAGCCACCTGTGGCAGACGAAGGATAAAAATCCCAAATTAATATATCGTCAACTGTCTCGTATCATTTAGGTCAGTAATTTGATGATAAACACTAGCATGGGAAGAGATGGTTAGTGACAAGACGGTCCACGGCGCCCATGCCCAGGACCCCAAACAACAAATTTAACATCAAGGTTTTCAAATGGGCGAACGGAGGGAAGAAGTAACGGGAACAGAGAAAGAAAAAAAAGAAGGAAAAACAAACTTAGAAGGGTCGACGCGTCGTCGTCAAAATCAAAGATATCGATTTACCTAAATTTAAAGCATCCCAAATTTTCGCAGGTGATAAGCTGCTCTAGCAGTTTTCTTTCTGGTCATATGCCATGCTCAGCATGCATCAGCAATCCATGGCAGATTTGCACGAAATATCACTTCTGAAGACAAAAATCATTCAATGAATATGCATCTGAGTTAGGTCTAATGGCTGTGTGACCTCACGAAACACACCATTACAATCAGCACTATAACCCCACCACTCTTCTAACATGTAGATATACATCGAACATAAAAGCACACATGACACATCTGAGGGAAAAATTGCTAGAGCATGAGAGGAGAATCAGGTCCAAAAGTATACCATCATGATCATCCACAACACATTTTGTTCTTGGCTGGGATTTCTTGGGCAGGACCGGGGATGATGATCTTTTTGCCAGCCAAAGATGCAGGATTGCCATTGGTTTGGCTCTCCCCAGCAACTAGGCTCTTCTTGTTGAGGATGTTGAATATCTCGGTCAAGACAGTCAAGAATGCGCTTTCGACGTTGGTAGCATCCAATGCAGAGGTCTCCAAGAAGAAGAGCCCTTCTTTCTGGGCAAATTCTTTAGCGTCCTCAGTAGGCACCGCACGCTGGTTCTCGAGATCGGTTTTGTTACCGATCAGAATGATGACAATGTTCTTGTCAGCATGGCTACGCAGCTCATCCAACCAGCGAGGTATGTGATCAAAGCTCTGCCGTCTGGTAATGTCATAAACAAGCATTGCCCCCACCGCACCCCTATAATATGCACTCGTAACAGCTCTGTATCTGCTCATTGCCAGCCAAAAAAAGATTTGATCAGCAGGAAATTATTTTCACTTTAGTGCACAAAAATTAACAGCACGAATAAGTTATCCTGTGCCAGCTCTGAAAAAGAGAGTCCACCCACAAGCTCCAATGGCTATTACAATTATGAAACAAAGAAGTTCGATCTTCCGTTTTTACTCGGTTCTCAAGTCATGATACTTGGGGAAGGCATTGGGTGATTCCAAGCTTGAAAACCTTGTTTGGAACTAACTTGACCTATAGTAATATGTGTACCTTTTCCATAAGTGTTAAAAACACATCGATAGAAGAGTCTTCTATGTAACGCATACACATCGTGTCATGGTCAAATAGCATCACAAACTCAATCAAGTATCATCCTCTTCTGATGATGAAGATTGCATAATAACATAAGCTATGGAGTAAATTTTTAGTTCTTGTGCCAAAAAAAAAAAATGAGAGAACTAATTCATCTATTCTTCGACCGAAGAGAACCACACAAAGTTTTTGGGTTCTACCATATGCACCAGCACAGGCTTCACAATTGCATCTTCTGCCATAAGAAGTGTCATCAGAAGACAGCTGGACTGTACTTTGCTCTAGCTATAAATGGACATAACATCTCATTTACTCTATTTGTTTGCCTTTCCAGTTATTTATTAGCACTATGCTCTGCCATCTTTTAACAAGAAAGTGACATCATACTCCTCCAATTGGACATTAAAGAAGCCTAGACAAAATTAGTTAATTTTACTATGGTTGGATAGAAAAACCCATCCAAACAGCCACCCCCTGTCTTCCACTCTCGACAGAGGAAAACATATGAATCTTACAGGCGCACACAAGCCGCCATGGATATGTATCTGCCTTTACCATACATGCCTAAGTCTCCCACTTCTAAAATTTCTTCGAATTGAGGTGTTTAGAGCACATTTCTGGAAAACTTACAAAATGACTGCACCACCAGTTAAGCTATTTGGAAGACTCCACACAAGAACCAAGAACAACAGCTTTAAGCTGGCCATAGATTATGCTCACTATGCTGCATAGGACAAACACTTTGATCCAGCAATTTCTTTACTTCCCGGAACTTGAACCACAATTGCATCATCAAAAAGCAACCGCACCAATCGGATAAATGCGAGCCATCAAACACAAGATTCACAAGCCTAAACCACGCGCATTTCCCTCCCAGATCTCGTTCAAACCAAGATCCAGAAACTACACGCAAACCCACGAGGGCATCGACTAAAGGGAAAGGAGCGGGCGAAGAGGGAGGAAAGAATCACCGTTCTTGGCCAGCGGTGTCCCAGATCTGAGCCTTGACGCTCTTGTGCTGGATGACGAGCGTCCGGGTCTGGAACTCGACGCCGATGGTGGCCTTGGAGTCCAAGCTGAACTCGTTCCGCGCGAAGCGAGATAGTATCTGGGACTTGCCGACGGCGGAGTCCCCGATCAGGACCACCTTGAAGACGTAGTCGATCTTCTGGCTGGCATCACCGTAGCCTGCCCCGCTCGCCATTGACGACGACGACCGACACTCGGGCTCGCGCTCTTTTCTCTCTCTAAGTCACTCTCTCTTTCTCTCTCTATAAGCTGTCACTGTCAAGATCTTCGAGGCTAGAGAGAGAGAAAGAGATACAGAGACAGAGACGAGCGTGTCTATGGGGAAGCGAAAGGAGCGAGAGCAGCTTTTTGGTGAGAGGTTGAAGATGATTAGACTTAAATGACCCGATAACTGCGGGTCGGCCGATTCTTTTTTTTCTTTTCTTTTTTTCCCATGAGAAATTAACGCAATTGCACAGGTCTATAAAAAAAAAAAAACATCCATGGGGATTGATTAGGGGACTAGTAAAAAGAACCGATCAGATAATGAATTATCTAGACCGGAGGTGCCGGTTCAGTTCCCAATTCGCCCATTCAGATCGGATCGTCTATAATTTTTTAATTATCTTTAAAGAAATTATTTATACTCTTAATTATTATGAGCACTTCTATAAGTTTAAAATGTGAATTTGTGTTTCAAAAACATGTGTCCGGTTTCATTGAACTCCTTAGGAACCCAGTTGGATCGGTTGGTCTAGTTCCAAGCACCTTTCGCCTAGTCTCAAGTTTCGAAAATTGGGAATCGATCAGGTTCTTAATTTCGGGATGGAACCGACTTGAAACTAATTATCCCTAATGTCGACAAATAAATTGTCATTTATAGGTACGTTATTATCGCGTCAAATATGTTCGGTATTTTTCTTCATTACATACTGCTAGGAAATAGATTGGCGTATGATCTGCCTTAGGACGGAGTGGAGGAAAGCTATCCGCATTATAGAAGGGGGGATTTCCTGTGTTCTAGAGTGCCCTGTTTAATCCTTTCTATTTATTTATATGTTTATTTATTTATTTATTTTTGGGTAGCCATATTTTTACTTTTATTTTAGTATATTTTTAAGCTTTTCGCTCTGGGTTCATCGACCGCCGACCCCAACTGATTTGGGATAAAGGTGATGTTGATGTTGATGTTGATGTTGACATACTATTGGACACAAATTGGACATGTGGGCGTCTATCACGAGCCCTCTTGTTGTGAAAATAAATTAGTGCTTCTGAAGTCCCATGTAGGAGCATTTTATATACTACGCGCATAGCAATATTTCTGCTTTATAAATCAATTTTTGATTAAAAGTTAATTTTTATACTTCATGAGAGATGTAATTTTTTTTTTACTTTTTCAAATGGCCCAAAATTACTTTTGAAACAAAAAAATACTCTAAAAGTAAAAAAATGAAATTGCTTAATTAAATGAATTTTTACTTCAAAAATTGCGTTAGGAAGTAAATTTTTACTTCAGAAGTCGAGTGCCATGATAACACGTGAAGAAAGGTAGAATTTCCAAATTCTAATGGAGAATTTGATTTTCTTTTCGAATTTTTCAATATCGAAAATTCTATCTTCATTTCTTCTATTAATATACTAATTATTAAGTAGGGGTAGGTGTTTTTAACAGAAGATGGTGGGATGGGGATGCGTGCGGGGAAAATTCTGCGCATGTCTCAGGAAGCAGCTCGCTGAGTTGGGCTTTGTAGCTGTCTGTTTTCGATGTTGTCGGGAGGCTTTGGGCTGCTTGTAGTTCAAGTTTCAAACAAAGTTCTCGCTCCACAAAAATAAAAAACGACGAGTATTTCTTTGTTTTTTTTATTTAAAAGAGAAAAAACTAGTCAACCTAAATAAAGTCCTTAAATTATTTCGTCTAAACTATAAAACATTAAATTCGGGGATATTTCTTAAAATGAAAAGAAAAAAAATATTTTCTCTCAATTTATAGAGTAATAATGAGGAAGGTAGACTCTATGTCATCTTTAGATGGCTACTATTAAGTAGGGTCGTATAGTAGCATCCCGCGTTTAGAGTGAGTCATTGGAGCTTCAAATTGTGCGTTGTCGACCTCTTCTTCATATAGTGTCTTGAATTTACTTGTCCACGATATGCCTCTGGTTCAAGATTCTCCACAAAAATAACAAGATAAAAAATATAAAATAAAGAACGACGGGTACTTATTTTGTAAAAGAGAGAAAGATGTGAAAGGTTGTTGAACTTTTTCAAATTGTCCAAAAGGTTCTTGAATTATTATTATTTTTTCCGTATAATTGAGCCTTTAAATTATATCTATATTTTGGTTTGAGTTTGTCTTTCCATTTGACATTCTTTGTTCTATCAACGACGTCAAGCATTGGTGCCCTTTTGGGCTATGAGATTTGGTTGTCTTTCGCCAAGAAGCAGCGCATTTTTTCGGGTAAGTCCTTCCACTGTACGTAAGATATTACTTAAATGCCTCAAAATTTTTTTTTGTCGGAATTAAGTTGTGTATTTAGAAAAAATATTAAAAATTCGTTGGTCCGGATGGGCGGTCCAATGGTCCGGTTAACCCCTAGAAACGAGAACTGGATCACCCAAACACTAGTTCCACCTTAAGGAATCAGGGACCGGATCAATAATTATCCAGGCGATTTCCAGTTCGATCGGTTTATCTTGTTCGCCCCTGGACACAACTCTTTGTGTTTGAAAAATTGCCACCTTTTTAAAGGCTGTAAAAAAAATTAATATAAAAATTTGTCGCGATCCTAAATTTTTTTTTGAATCGGTGAAAAATTCCCAGGTTAACGGATTATTAGGTTAATTAGATGGACTAACCTAATACAGACCCTCGCAAGTCCTATCGAATCGTAACTTTGGTTTTTGTTCAAATGATTTCAAAATTTGGAGTCGTCACTAATCATTTTTTGTAGGTTGATTAGAAACCTAAGTAAATTAGCGGGAGAATTAAATTCCTTCTACGAACCAGAGATTATGAGTTCGGGGACTTGGTTACACTAGTTAATTGAAACTAATGCATTTTTAATACCTTAATTTCATGGATATCTGTTGACACTAGATTTTTAATCATTTTTTCTATTGTTAAAGTAATAAAAAATCCATAAAAATTCATAAAATTGAAAAATCAACTTTGGGGACCTTAGCCAAGCCTAGGGAACCAATTTTGACCAAAAAACGATTTTTCATATTTTCAGTATTTTTACGTATTTTTTATTTATTTATTTTCAAAAATTAATAGAAAATCCATAAAAATTCATAAAATTGAAAAATCAACTTTGGGAACCTTAGCCAAGCCTAGGGAACGAATTTTGACCAAAAAATAATTTTTCATATTATATATATTTTAATTTTTTTAAAAAAAAAATACAAAAATATTTGAAAATTTTGGAAAAATAACATTTGAGGCCAAAAAATACACAAAGATAGTTAATATTTTTATTTTAAATCTATTTTCATATTGGCCATCGCAAATTCAGAAAAATCCAATTCGAGTCACGTGTTCCTTCACGAGTATAATCTCGAATCGGGCCTAAAAAAATTTAATTTGAGTCAACTTATTTTAACTTTCACTTTTTATGAGTTGTGACATTGTCTTCTAATATTTTAAATTTTCATCTTGGCCCAATTATACCCAGAATGACTTAATTTTGCAAAAGGGCTTTAATTAAATTATACATTATTTTCAGCGACAAGAAATGAGCTTAAATTTGACATGTGGTAAATTTTGGTGTGTCAAAAATTGTGAGGAGATTTGGACTTAAAGAAATATATTTTTTTCAGGGACTGAATTGTAAATACTTAAAATTCAAGGACTAGAGTGCAAATACCTAACTCTTGAAGGATTATTTTACAAATAATAAAAAGAAGAGTTAGTGGATAAATTAGAATAGAGAAGGGAAGATGAAGAAGAGGAGATGAAGAAGAGAAGTTGGAGAAGAATGGATGGAGAAAATAAGATAAGAATAGAGAAGGGAAGATGGAGATGAAGAAGAGTTAGTAGAGAAATTAGAATGGAAGATAAGAATAGAGAAGGGAAGATGGAGATTAAGAAGAGTTAGTGGAGAAATTAGAATGGGAGATAAATATGGAGAAGGGAAGATGAAGATGAAGAAGAGTTAGTGGAGAGATTAGAATGTGAGATAGAGATGGAGAATGGAAGATGAAAATGAAGAAGAGTTAGTGGAGAAATTAGAATGGGAGATAGAGTTAGTGGAAAAATTAGAATGGGAGATAGATGAGTAGGTTATAAAAGGAGGAAGAAGTGAGCTTGAGAAAGGATTCTTGAGAGAGAAAATTTGAAGTGTTTGGGAGAATTTTTTGGAGAGAAAATTTTGGATGTTTGAGAGAGTTTTGGGAGATTGAAGAAAATTTTGAGAGAAAGAAAATACCAAAAGAGAGAGAATTTTGAAGATGATGGGAGTTTAAAGCTAGGGGTTATCATCACAAATTCCTTCATCGATCAATATAAATCAAGAGTTCATCCTCGTCAACGAGCAAACAAATTCAAGCTAAGTGTTTTTATTTATTCATTTATTTATGGTTTTACTCGCAAATTAGCACAAATTGTATACACTTTCTCCATCTCCTTTTTCTTCCATATTTTATGTCAGGAGAAGGATATCTCTACGTCAACAGCAAAAATCTCGTCGAGATACAAAAATCGGCCCAGACAAGCTCCTAAGCTGTCCACCGATTTCTCAACTGATCTGTGACTAAAAGTCCCTCTTAATTCAAAAGAAACTCTCTATATTGGGAACATAGAGAGCGAAAATCAATTATAGAAATCCCTCCAAAAAAAATGGGAGATAAGTACTCTTTCTACTCTTCTGGTTTTAGATGCAGATTAGCACATATTTTGTATACTAACACTTCACTCTATTTTATATCAGGAAGCCGCAGCTCTATATCAATGGTCAACTCTATGGAAGCACAAAATCGGCTTGGAGGAGTCCTCAAGCGCGCACAAATTTCAAATTGTTGAATCAATTCGTTGTATTTCATTTTAAAGAATTCATACCCCAAAATGGAGAGGACAAAGTCCATCCGCAATTTAAATACCTGCATCATAAATCCCAAAGGGAAGAGCCAAGCCAATGCTTAGCCTCCCATTGGAGGTTTTTACTTATAGTAGTTAAATACCTGCAACTTAAATACCTGCACCTTAAATCCCAAAGGGAAGAGCCAAGCCAATGCTTAGCCTCCCATTGGAGGTTTTTACTTACAGTAGTTAAATACCTGCAACTTAAATACCTGTACCTTAAATCCCAAAGGGAAGAGCCAAGCCAATGCTTAGCCTCCCATTGGAGGTTTTTACTTATAGTAGTTAAATACCTGCAACTTAAATACCTGTACCTTAAATCCCAAAGGGAAGAGCCAAGCCAATGCTTAGCCTCCCATTGGAGGTTTTTACTTACAGTAGTTAAATACCTGCAACTTAAATACCTGTACCTTAAATCCCAAAGGGAAGAGCCAAGCCAATCCTTAGCCTCCCATTGGAGGTGTTTATTCACTGTCATGTACTTCCTATAATTTAATTTTTGAATCATCAGACCCAAAAAATGAGTAGGTCGTAATACTGCACAGAAGTCGTTAACACACTCCCTCTTTCGGCTTCAGGGAATCTTTAACACTTAAAAAAATATAACAAATAAAAATATATACCATCCATGCATCCTATTTAAAAAGTGAAAACACAAAAGAGAATACCCTACTAGAGCTTTAGGAATAAACTAAGCCTGAGTTGCCGAATTAGGATATCCATGAAATTAAGGTACCGAAAGGGCATTAGTTTTAATTAACTAGTGTAACCAAGTCCCCGAACTCATAATCTCTGGTTCGCAGGAATAAATTAGTTCTCCCGCTAATTTATTTAGGTTTCTAATCGACCTACCAAGAACGATTAGTGGCGACTCCAAATTTCAAAATCATTTAAACAAAAACCAAAGTTGCGATTCGGTAGGGCTTGGGAGGGTCCGCGTTAGGTAAGTCAAATCTAATTAACCTAATAATCCGTTAACCCCTTTTAAAATTTAAATTTTTTTTTAGAGGGTCGCGACAATATCCTAATTTGGCAACTCAGGCTTAGTTTACTTCTAAGGTTCTAATGAGTTAATCTCTTTTTGTGTTTTCACTTTTTGGATTGGATGCATATGAATGACTTTTTTTTTTAGTATTTTCAAAGCATTAAAAATTCCCTAAAACCGAAAGAGGGAGTGAGATAACAACTTCTATGTAGTGTTGCGACCTCCAACAAGTGGCTCGGCTTACTCATTCTGGGATCTGATGATTCAGAAATTAAGTTGCAGAAACTAAATTTCGCAAATAAAGGACCTCAAATGGGAGACTCGGCCTTGGCCTGGCCTGCTCTCTCTAGGGTTTGATGGTATAGAAATTAAATTGCAAGAAATTAAATTACGGTAAATAAAGAACCTCCAACGAGAGGTTCGACCTTGGCTCGGCCTACCCATTCTGGGGTTTGATAGTACAGAAATTAAATTGAAGAAAATTAAATTGCGGTAAATAAAAAACCTCTAATGAGGGGTTCGGCCTTGGCTCGGGCTACCCATTGTGAGGTTTGATGGTACAGAAATTAAATTGCAGGAAATTAAACCACGGTAAATAAAGAACCTCCACGAGGGGTTCGGCCTTGGCTCAGCCTACTTATTTTGGGGTTTGATGATACAGAAATTAAATTACAGTAAATAAAGAACCTTCAATAAGGGGTTCGGCATTGGTTCGACCTACCCATTCTGGGGTTTGATGGTACAGAAATTAAATTACAGAAAATAAATGATCACTAATGGGTGGGTTGGCCTTCCCATTCTGGGATTTAATGATAGAAAAATTAAATTGTGAAAATTAAAGGGCAGTAAATAAATGACCTCCAATGGATGGGTCAACCTTTTCATTCTGAAGTTTGATGTTACAGAAATTAAATTGCAAAAAGTAAATTACAAAAGATCTTTACACTGCCAAGTATGGGACAGAATCTGTCACAATACGAATACGACACGTGAATATGGCATGGCATAATCGAAATTTAAATCAATCCATTGAGGTAATGACATTCTCGAAGATTTTAATAATTAGGATTATTACATGATTTGACGGATTTGATTGCCGAATTCGGATCTCGTGCCACCTTATAGATCAAGATTGCGGCTCGAATAACAAGAATGAACTCGTGGCTTGTGTCGATCGGTAGGGAAATTGGTGATAGTAATACCTAGATTTAAACTCCAATCATTTTCAAGACTCTCTTTTGGAAAAGAATTATTTCTCTCTCTCTCTCTCTCTCTCTCTCTCTCTCTCTCTCTCTCTCTCTCTCTCTCTTTCTCTAATTTTTTTCAATCTCCAAAAACCCTCTCCAACATTTCAAATTTTCTCTTAAAAAAAAAATTCTCCTCCAAACTCTCTTTTTCCTCTTTTTATAGCCCACTCATTTATCTTTCATTTTAATTTCTCCATTAACTCTATCTCCCATTCTAATTTCTCCACTAACTCTTCTTCATCTTCCATTCTCCATATTTATCTCCCGTTCTACTAACTCTTCTTCATCTCCATCTTCCCTTCTCTATTCTCATCTTATTTTCTTTATTTATTCTTCTCCATCTCCTCCTCTCCATCTTCCCTTCTCCATTTTAATTTCTCCACTAACTATTCTTTTTATTATTTACAAAATAATCTCTCAAGTGTTAAGTATTTGCACTAAAGTCCTTGAGATTTTAAGTATTTACAATTCAATCCCTGGAGAAATATTTCTTTAAGTCCAAATCTCCTCACAATTTTCGACACACCTCCCTTATGCTTAGTTAGAATTCACCGCATGTCAAATTTAAGCTCACTTCTTGCCGCTGAAAATAATGCAAAATTTAATTAGAGCCATTTTACAAAATTGAATCATTCTGGGTATAATTGGGTCAAGTTAAAAATTTAAAATATTAGAGAATAATGTCACAACTCCTAAAAGTGAAAAATAAAAATAAATTGACTCAAATTGAATTTTTTAGGCTCGATTCGAGATTATGCTCGTGAAGGAATACATGATCCCAAATTAGATTTTTTAAATTTGTAATTGCCACATGTCGCGACCTTCCTGAGATTTCTGGATCCCAAGGGGGTTAATGGATTGTTAGGCCTATTTGATGTCTAGGCTTAGCTCGGGCCCTCCCAGGCCCATACCAAATCGCGTGAGGAAAATTTTAAATTAAAGTCAACCTTAGTGTAATCGGGTGACATGTGAATAGTATGCATGCCACCGAAGTCGCCACCGATCATTTATTGGAAGGTATGACTGGAAACCCTATCGAACGATTGGAAGAGATTATTCGATCTTACGAGAACCAGAGATCTAGATTCGGGGACTTAGTTACGCCAATATTGCTATTGACGCCCTTTCGGTACCCAAGTTGAATGATTTCTTAGTCTAAGGGGTTCATGCAGGTGTTCTTTGGGTAAGGTGAGTTCTAAAAGTCTAATGAGTTCATGCAGATGGGAAAGCTAACCTACCAATCATAGCTATAAGGAATAATTGCACAATCAATGAATGAAAGAATCACATCGAAGCAAAACAAACCAAGCAGCATCACAGAGGAGTCCCAGAAACCCATATGAAATACCCATTGAGCCCTGGAACGATTTTGAAAACTTGGGTCAGATTGGCTAGAGGGGGAAAACGGTAATTTTTTTGAAGGCTCCGGGAGGTCAAAATGTGAAAATGGGTTGAGTATAATTTTCCTTTAGTTTTTCGATTTTTTGGAAATTTTTAAGTATTTTTTTTTAATTTTCCTGAATTTTTCAAATTTTTTTTGAGGTTTTTATCATTCCCTAAGGACTTTTCCATTTTTAGACATTTTTAGAATTTTTGTATTATTATTTTTTAATTTTCCCTTCTTTGGACATCTTCTATGTTTTCTGATTTTCTATTATTATTATTTTTATAATTTTTTTAAATTTGTTTTGTAATTTTTAAGGATTTTTCCTATTTTCTATATTTTTTGGAATTTTATTTTGATTTTAAAATTCTTTCTAATTTTTCAAACATTTTCTACATTTTCTAACAAATTTTCTAATTTTTCTAAAATTTCTATGGATTTTATTTATTTATTTATCTTATTATTTTTTATATTTTAAAATTATTATTATTTTCCTTTCTACGAATTTCTATGATTTTTTTGGGATTTTCTAATTTTTTAATATTTTTAAAACTTTTTTATGATTTTTCCTATTTTTATCATCTTAGACCCTCTTTGTATTTTCTGAAATTTTTTTTTATGATTTTTTGGACCTATTGTTATATTTATTTATTATTGTTATTCAATTATTCTCTAATTGTTTGACTTTTCCAAAAAATTTTCCTGATTTTTTTATGATTTTCCACCACTTTTTTGATTTTCTATTGTCTTTCCGAATTATTTTTCCCTTATTTAGACATTTTATATTTTCTGAAAATTTTTAAGAATCTCCTATGATTTTTACAGTTTTTTAATCCATTTTTCCTTTTTTATTTTTTGTTTAATTCTTTAAACCGAAACGGTGCAGTTTTTGTTTTTGTTATTTTTTGTTTTTATTTTTATTTTTTGAATTTGTTCGTTTTTGAATTTTGTTTTTATTTTAATTTTTCGGGCCAAGTCGGGTCAACCCGGCCCAGTGACCCGAACTAAAACCTAAAACCCTAAAACGACACAGTTTAGAATTTTATTTTCTATTTTTTGTTTATTGTTTTTTTATTGATTTTCTGAGTTTTTTTTTTACTTTTTTTATTCGATTTTCTGAAATTTTAGTTATTTTTGTTATATGGACCGGGCCGTATTGACCCAGCCCATTGTCTAAACTTGGCCCAAGGCCCACTATTCTGACCCGATGCAAAAATGACGTAGTTTTGACATATATTTTCTTTAAAATTTTCGAAAATTTTGAGAATTTTTATTATGTTTCTGTTTTCCGGCTCTTTTTAATCCGACGGTCAATAATCTTCCATGTGTTGCTATCCTAACCATCCATTCTTTATACTAAACCTACGGCCGAGATTAAACCCTAGACTAATCCTAGCTGTCCATTTATCTTTTATTATCCATTCTATTTATTTTACATTTTTGATAAATTATAATGGCCGTGCTGACTAAGCGCCTACGTGGCCTTTGACTCGGTCAAATTGTCGACGTGGCATGCTGACTGTGCATCGTCTTCTTCCTCGGGCTAGTGTTAGACGAACGGCCGAGGTTTTCCGGCGACGATCCAACGGCAAAACTTACTCCGATCGTCCTGATTCTAACGCCAATCGAATGTTGTTTATCTCGAGGTAAACATACTTAATATTTGATTCGATCTATCGGCTAAATTGTTCTAATCGAAGCTCGAACAGAAACAACCCTAGCAGATCCAATCCTACAATACCGAGCATAACTATCGAATTCAATCACATGGAAACATCTAGAGAGGGTCAGAACACTTACCTTGAGTCCTGATCAAGCTCTGGGTTGCCAGATTTCCCTAACGGAGTCATGGCGTATTCATGAAGTTTGGAGGCTCAATTCGATAGGTTTATGCAAAAACCGAGAGAAAAAAGGAATGCAGGGAAGGTCAAGAGTGCGCAAGGATGGAAATACACAAAGAAATTTGAAGGATGGGGGCCAAATGAGTAATATGCCATGGATGCACAGAGAAGAGTTCGAAGATGGCAATTACCTTTTCCAGCAACGGCGAACCCTGAAATTGGTTTCAGTCGTCTCCTTTGAGTTTAGACGAACTCCTGGCTATCTTCTTTTGCCTTCAAATCTTCTCAATCGCTCCAATTTTTCTTTAGTCTCCTCTGTCACCCCCCTCTCTCTCCTGTGTCTTCTCCCCTTTTAAACTTTCTTTTTTCTCGTTTTTTGTTCTAAAAAATCCCCCTTTCTTTGCCCATTATCTTATTGTAATCTCTCAACTGAATAAATTTCTCATCTTCCTCAAACAAACCAATCTAATTCGTTGCAAATCCCTATCCCACAAACCTGTTTGAAAAGTCATGACGCAAGGGAGAAGAACTAGATTTGGTTCTTGCTCAGTTAGGTCAAATGGGTTGACCGGGTCGGGTCAACTCGACCCGGTTGACCGGACCGACCCAAAAAAATGAAATCAATCTCAAATTAGCCCATATTTGTCAAAATTGACCTCAAAATTGGACTCATGTGCATCAAATTTATTTGAAAACGGTGTTTTTCCCAAAAATTATTCAGTATTTACACAAAAACCCAATTTTTGGGTTTGACCCGAGGGACTATTTTGCAAAATCCAAAGCCTTAGAGTCCTTTTTTGCAAAATTGTTGCCACCATTGGATTCAGAAGGTCAAAATCTACGGGGTGACGTCACCTTATTTTCAATTCAGTCTCTAGAAAATTTTTAATTTCATTTTTAGTGATTTTAGGGACTAATTTGAAAAATCAGAAATTGCATTTTGGTCCTTTTTAGTGAAATTGGACAATTCTGAAGGTTTTTGGACTGGATTTTAATTTTGAAAAATAGAGAAATTTCTATAAATTATTTAAACAATCAGAAAGAGAAATTAATAAAGAAACCCTAAGTTACAGACTAAATTTTTCAAAATTTATTCATCCAAAATGAAGAGAAAATTAAATTAAAAATATTGACTATTTTTTGGTAATTTTCTGGCCTCAAATACTACTTTTTATTAATTTTCCATTATTTTCCTAATTTCTGAAAAATACTAAAAATAAGAAAAAAAAATTTTGTTCAAAATTGATTCCCCAGGCTAGGCTGAGGTCCCAAAGTTGATTTTGCAATTTTCTCACTTTTTATTGATTTTTTTTAATGAATTTTTGAAAATAAAATGTAGAAAAATACAAAAAAATAAGGAAAATTATTTTTTGCTCAAAAATTGGTTCCCTAGATTAGGCTGAGGTCTCTAAAGTTGATTTTGCAATTTTATGATTTTTTATTTATTTTGTTTTTATGAATTTTTGAAAATAAAATGCAGAAAAATATAAAAAATAAGGAAAATTATTTTTTGCTCAAAATTGGTTCCCTAGGCTAGGCTGAGATCTCCAAAGTTGATTTTGCAATTTTATGAATTTTTATGGACTTTCTAAAAATTTGTGAAAATAAAACTGGTTAAAAATCAAGTGTCAACACCACATGAAAAGAGATTTAAAAGAAAAATATTAACTATTTGGCCAATGCTTCTAAAGTTGATTTTGCAATTTTCTTATTTTTTCTTGATTTTGTTTTATGAATTTTTGAAAATAAAAATTTCGAAAATACTGAAAATATAAAAAATCATTTTGGTCAAAATTAGTTCTCTAGGCTTGGCCAAGGTCTCCAACGTTGATTTTTTTTTAATTTTATGAATTTTTATGGATTTTCTATCAATTTTCAAAAATAAAAATACTGAAAAATACTAAAAATATGAAAAATCATTTTTTGGTTAAAATTGGTTCCATCGGCTTGACCAATGTCTCTAAAGTTGACTTTTTTTAATTTTATAAATTTTTTTAGATTTTTTTATTAATTTTAAAAAAAGAAAATATGATTAAAAATCAAGTGTCAATAGAATTGGAATAAAAAATAATAAAAACTAATTGCAACTCCGATGTGAGAAGTAACACTTTTCTGTAGGACACAATAGTTAATTTATTATTATAAATCTAAAAATTTAAAAAAATTGTTGATTAGTGCCAATTTTGATTTGCGATCACATAAGCATACAAAGTGCTAAGTGTAACTAATAATCACGTACTCACACGCAAGTATAGTGGGGTGTAGCCCACTTGCCTATTTCTTCATTTGAAAGATCATAATAGCCTTTTATTAACAAGGTGTTTCATACTTTTCCTTTATCCTATGTGGACCAAGGAAAAAGCCCTTTTTTTGTTTTACAAACAAATATCAATAATCTCTCACTTTGTTTGTAAAACAAGATTTCTAAATGAAATTTAAAAGTGAAATGCAGCCAAAATTTTCATGAGGTTAATGCACATACGAAAGGTCTCTTTCGAGTTAAACTTAGTGCAAGTGCCTCAAAACTCTATCAGAGTAGCTTTAAACTTGTTTTAAATAATATAGTTGCATATTCTTAACTTAGTAAGAAGCGGCACCATTTCTAAGCATATATGAGTGAAGTATTTACCCTGTGTTTCTATTATTAATAAATACATTACTAATGTGTATTACACTTCATTAAGAGTATAACTTAGCACACAATTACGTAATAGACGATATTGACTTCTCATGTCTAGACTAGTGTTAGTATCAAACAATATCATGACCAAACAATCACTTTTAATAACTTAGTTCTACCAATTAAACCTTATGACTAGTGATATATTAGTATTAGGCCATGTTATCATTACTAGTTATTTTAGTCAAGTGGTTTCAGCCCCAATTTTTTAGGTCATCTTTACCACATCTTTTGTTAGAGCCTTTGTAAAGGGATCGGCTAGATTCTTGCTTGACATTGCATAGACAATCATTATGGTACCATCCTAAATCAATTATCTCATGTACTTATGTCTTAGACCGATATGTCTAGATTTGTCATTATAGGTGCTACTATGAGACCTTGCTAAAGCAGGTTGACTATCGTAGTGAATAGAATTAGAAAGCATAGGACTCGACCACAATTTAATGTCCAACAATAAATTTCTTATCTATTTAGTCTCTTTCCTTGTTGCTCCCCGTCTCACCTGAGGATATGTACTTTTTCGAACAAAAAATAGGTTTCTTCTAACTTCGGGTAAAAACAACATATTAAGAATGATAATCTTCTTTCTAGAAGCAAAATCTAAATTCACTATTCTTTGGTAGCCACCTTTGCAAGAGCATTGTTGGCCATCTCGACCTCTTGAACATTCATGTCAATGGTCTCTTCAAAGTTCTTGAATATTGATTGGTCCTTGCACACATGAACCATTGCACTAGAATCTACCCACTTACTAGACTTGATAATGGTAGAATTGATTTCATAAATCATGGCTAGAGAATAATTAATTTCTTCAGAAATATTCATGTTTGAAAACATGGTTGCAACCATAAACACGTATTTTCTTCAACCATGTTAGCATCCGCCTTTATACTTGATGTTTTCTAATCCTTGGTTGTACTCTTTGTTAGGAGTATGCCACTCCCTAAAGCAACCATATAATGGTCACATGTATGGCATAGACATTGTACTATAGATATTTGATTAATGGTAAGACACTTGTTTATTCATCTTGTCCCTTTATTTCAGATGAATAAAGTCTATTAGATCAGTTGAAACTGATACCCATTCTTGAGGCGTCAAGAATATGTGTAACGGGTCATCGGTTGGTCTCTGATCTTCAAAATTGGTTCATGGTCGAAGGATCGTGGATTGGGCATCCATGAATCGGCTGAGACCAGTGTGTTCATAGCCTTACTATTGAGCATTGGATGCCCAATAGAGATGACGAGTCACAAGTCATCGGACGTTAAACGTCTAAGCTGGAACACAGGTATTCGTATCGAAACGAGTTCGATCGAATTCATTGAACGTGACAATCACTCTTAGCTGGAACACAGGTATTCGTATCGAAACGAGTTCGATTGACTTACATGAAGGCTTTGTGCTTGGTTAATGTCTCAATCACTCTTAGCTTTGGTATCTTAATGGTCTTCAAACCTGAGCCACAATGATGGCTTGTATATTGGATAGTTGTGGTTCACAGTAGAATATTGGCCGATCATTGATCCACCTCTGTGTATGATAGTTATAATCATCCATATACGCAGTCACAGGCATGGGCAATAGTTAGGATCTGTCTCCTCGTTAGATGAGGTTGATGTCCTATGCAATATATGCGTGACGGTGCATTAGAAAGTCCTTGGCCAAGGTAGAAGTCGAGAGGAGTCTCGCCAAATGCACGTCAGATAGATTTATGCATATGATCGAATCTGTAGGTTTAACTCAGATATCCATGGCCCTCATTCGATCGGGACATGGTAAGATAGAAGGACTGAATAACACCGAACCAAGGCTAACAGGTTCACTTTGTCCTACTTCATTCTGACTGGGTAACCGTGATATGTTGCTAGATGTCGCTCACAGTTTGTGAGATCTAAGGATTGATTTTGGACGATTAGTTCCTTGAGGAATCTCACTGTCAGTTCAGGGGAGAACCTAGGGATGTCACATGCTTTAAACGACATCTGGCGACATCCATAGCGAAGACGGGATCGCGAGAATGCGATAGGACTATTTGGATAGTCAAAAGGAGTTGAAACGGATTGGATTCGTTTCCCTTTTCTACTGCTCACTAAAAGACGAAATAGATGACACAGGCATGACATCAGGATGATGTAATGGTTATATCATGTCTGCATCATCGTCGGATAAGAATAGTTATCCAAAAGAGAGGATAAAAAAGATTATTTTCGAGAAAAGTAAAAAGTAGGATAGTATTTTCTATCCGTTTGACAAAGACGTTTGGCACGACAAATGATTTGATTTGATCACGAAACTCAAGGGACTTGAAATCTAGAATGTTTAGAGCCCGTGAATGAGAATTTCCATTGAAAATAATGCCATTTGGGCAGTCTAAATAGGGGCGCAAATCTGGCCGACGGGTTGGTCAAAGGCGGCTAAATAACCGCCTTTGACCACCGCCTATTGGGCGAGGCCCATGTAGCTGGTCAAAGGTGGTTTGACTGCCTTTGACTAGCATCTAGCTAGCCATGTGGGCCAGCTGGAAGAACACGTGGCGGCCTCCTAATGGGCCACCACGTAAGGCGATTTAGAGGGGCGGCGTTTTTTTCTCTCTCTCTCATTCCATCCTCTATAAATAGAGGTGAGGGCCCTCAAATTCTAAGGTTAGAAATGTGTGAGAGTCACACATACACGTGCCAAATTTTGTGAGAAAGTGAGCTCGAGAATCGACCAATTCGGATACACAAAGTTTGTGTTTCCATTGATTAAAAACGAAGGATTCGGATTGAGACGTCGCGAGGATTACTAACATAATCCAAGTGCCTTTTCTCCGAATCTCTATCTTTAAGGTCGTACGGGTGTCAGGGTATGTCTGAACTAGAGGCCCGACACCTCTTGGGCTCGAGGACAAAGAAGCAGACTATAATCCACGTACATTTATAAACTAGTTTTAGAAAGTTAGATTTTCGATTAAAGTATACAAGGATTTCTAAGACGATCGAGGGCGCCGTTTAAATTTATTTTCTTTCGCTGTGCATATGACATGTTTTATGTGTGTAACGAGCGTTTGGGACAATTAGAAACCCAAAACTCTTACGGTGCCAGCACTCCTTTGTATAGTGACCATCTTTGCCATAGGCAAAGCAACAACCCTTTTTCTTCTTTTATGTCTTCTTAAAATTTTGGTCTCTCTTGTGCTTCAAGTTTTTTTGATTTTTGGATTGAAATCCATTTCCCTCCACATCATTGGCTTTGGTATTATACAAAACAAAATTATCATGTAAATGTGGCTTTTCCTTTTTTCAAAGATGTTTCTGAATTTGCTCCAAAGTGATATCCTTTTACTTATACAACATCCTTTGTTCCATAATCTTTTCAACTTGGAGGCAACTTTGCAATAATTGCTCAAACTTGAAACGATTCTGGAATATCTATATTGATGGCACGAATTTTATTGACAGGTATTTGCAGTTCATGGACTTGCTTCAACAAGAGTTTAGTATCAACGAATTGAAAGTCAGATACCTTGCAATTAAATATTTGTTCATACCTTGCTCCTTTGCTTTTTATTTGAACTCGAGGGCATTCCAAATTTCTTTGACAGGCTTCATCTCAGTAAACAAGTCGTACAATCGATCGGATAATGCATTCAAAATATGCCATTGACAGAGCGATTCATCTTCTTCACGTTTATTCCTCTCCTTATTGACCCTTTCAACGGCTTCTCCACTTGGCTATCCTCCTTCAATGGAAGGCTCAGGATTCTCTATGGGCATCAAATCGAGATCTAGAATGTATGAAATTTTTGAGGCCGTGAGGAACAACATCATCTTGTCTCTCCAGTGAATGAAATTGTTTTTGTAAAACTGATCCGATTTCACCATATTTTGATTCATCACTTTGATTGACTCTGACTCCATTGTTGAATGAATACTTCCTTAAACTTGTTGGGAAAGTATAATGGATGAATGGGAATAAATTAAATCAGACTTTGAAGTGTGATAACATCCTCTTTGAGGCATTATTTGCCTCGTAACTTTGCTAATAGTTACTAGAAAAAATCCTCTAAGATAAAAAAAAGTATCAAGCGAGAATACCAGAAAACAATTCTAATATTTCTCTAAGAACTCTCAAAGGGAAACAATTGAAAACAAAGGTTGTATTTCTCTTTTGATAAAGAAAACGAAAATTGGAAGAAGAATATAATTAACAGAATCGTTGCCTTTATAATTGAGAAATGAACACAACTTTTCGTGTTTGAAAGTTCTAAACTCGGACGCAACTCTTCATGTCCAAAGAGTAGTTTATTTGGACACAACTCTTCATCTTCGGAAAATTGTTATGTCTGAAAAATTGCAACATTTCAAATATTGTAAGAAATTAATATAAATGAAAAAAAAGCTATAAGTCCTACGTGAATAGTCACACTATGTTGGTAGGACACAATAGTTAATTTCAAAGTGTGCCTAATAATCAGCGAGTACAGTGGGGTGTAGCGCACTTACTCATTTCTTTATTTGAAAGACTATAATCATCTTCTACTAATAAAGTGTTTCACACTTTCACATCTATTCTATGTGGGACAAGGAAAAGACACTTTTTAGCATAACATTATCAAGGTTTGCTCTTGAATATCAGTAGGTGTTAAATATCATTAGAGTACTGGGATAGTTAAGTATTAGCGTAACACTCATTCTACATGTGAATCTTCAAGAGTATTTTGTTAAGATGTCTTATCTTATTGCTTTTTAGATAGTGACCTGGTATGGATTCCTTCATTGAACATATTGATTGACTTTATTTATGAAGACCCTTTTGCAATTTATGTCATACAATACATCTTTATTGTTGGCAATCACGCGCGATATGAATTACAAATCAACGGAAACTTTGATTACTCAGCATCAATGGCTAGTCTAATATTTTGTTATCAATTGTATAACGGTTAGTTTGGAGATTGATCATCTTGAATATCGTATAATGGACACTTTGTGGACAACAAGAAATGTAAAAGAAGATTAAGGCGTCAGGGATACGATGTTGATAAGAGTTAATATTCCAAAGTTGAAGAGAGTCTCACATATTCTTAATTGTCTTCTGAGAGCTTACATGTAGAAAAACATCAAGAGTTATTGGCAGAATAATAGCTAGTGTAAATGTGAGAGATAGTAAAACCTATCGGCTTGAGTATTAGCGACACTTACTTCGAGAGGAAGTGCTTGAATACAAGCGACATTTGCTACTGTAACTTCCCATTGTGTGATTAGTGGAATTCAGCCAGTAGACTGTCAGTATGGGAAGAGTGGACATAGGCTTTCAAATGCTGAACCACTATGTATAAAAGCCTTTTACCTCTTTGCTCATATTTATCTATTGACTGAATATTATCAAAACACTAATCATATTCATACAGGTTGACCTCAGTAACGGCAACTTGGTTCTTTACTTGCTTGCCCACTATATTCTTTAGGGTTTCCAACTCTTGCAGGATCCTGCCCATCCTAGGATCCTTTCGGGCTACCCTTCTCCTAGGCACTCTTAGGATGCGATTGCTCATCCTGCAAGATCTTATGGACTCCTGCTCGCCCAAAAGCAATGTATAAGAACTTCATACTACAATTACAATTCAAAACCAAAATAATAAACACATGCATAGGGTTTTAATCCTACTATCTATCCCAAAACCCATCGCACCTTATTACTCCAGGCCACAACCAAGTGGATCAGGTTGACCTTGCTTTGATACCATAAAAGGGGGTTGTAACATCCTCGTGTCATAAATGAATGACGTTCCAAGCAAGTCATTGACCCATTGATTTTTATCTTATAATTATATGTATGCGGAACACGAAACTTCCAAACAATCGCTAAAATAGGAGGGATGGATAATCAAGACAATAGATCAAACAACAACGGCTAGTTCAATAAAAGACTACCATTTTCATTAGTAGATAATTGTTAACCCTACCGAAACTATAGCTTATATAACTCCATATTTTGGGGTGGCTTCCTAGAACCAACAAAAAGGATAATGAGTTGAGATAGGGTTAGCTTCATATCTACTCCAAAAGAGGGCTCACGGCATTCTCGGCATCCACATCGGCATATTTTCAAAGTTACGGACTTGAAAAATATTTATCAACGACGTGTGAGATATAAATATTTCTGTGAGTTAACGCCTAAGTCCAATTACGGCATTGATTAACTCAGGCAACCTAAACAGGCATGACAATACAAAAGTAATCCGACTGTCAATCACATGCAATTTATCTTGTCTTAGTCCACACAATATAATAATTTATTCGACAATTAGATCACAACCAAAATCAACACAATAACCAAAACACACATACCACTCTTAGGCATTATGCAAGATGCGGTTTTCAATTATTAACGGGCACTCGGTCTTGACACACTAGACAGTTGGTGCCAAGTATACTAGACAGTGATGTTCTTCCAGTATAACCGGGTTTCATCCCGCTTTGTCAGCGACGGTAACAAATAATCTGTGTGATTTCGATTGAAATGGAACATATATATTAGGCATTCCTATAAGGACTTCGGTCCGTTACAAGCTGCAATCGGCATCCGATTTGTCTGACGACACAGACTATCGTGCTTCTGATAAGTCATGTGATTTCGATTGACACGGCACAAACTTATCAGGCATTGTCCCTAGGACACCCACAAGCGACGATATCCAATATGTGACCACACAAGCATGCCAAACAACCAAGCCAGTTATTATCTTTGCATTTAATTAAAATGCTCCCACAATCGTGCTCAAAATCCGGCTCAATGCCGTTTTCCTTTTCATGCTCAAATATGAAATCTTGACTTTGCATACCACATACATAATTATCCATTAAATCATCCAAGAATAAATCAACAATAACAAGTAGATAAATAAATAATTAATCGCAAATTAGAAAGATTAACAAAAATTTTTCATCAATAATTTAATAAAGTTAATCGATAAATTTGTCCTAAATAATTATTAATTTAATAATAATTAATTATTTAGATCACGATTAATTAAAGTACCATAATTAAATTAACCAATAAGTAATTAATTAATTTCATCCAAATTAATTAATAAAAAAATAATTAACCCAAGAATAATAATAATAATTATTTATTAGCCCAAAAATAGTTAATTAAATTATTAATCAGTCCAACAGTAATTAATTAAATTTAAATGATCCCAACCCCCCTCAAATAAATAATTTGATCGTAATTTAGCTTGTCAAACCATTCCAATTATTCTAACCGCAACCATTTATCTAATAATGGTTACTAACCTAAATTGATCGCAGTTAACTAATTAAAATAATACTAATTTAATTTAAACTAATATAAGTGCAATTATTGACCTAATCGAAAATTAGGGGTTAACTCACCCAAAATCGTCCGATGACGACGACGACAAGCGGTGGCTACTGGCGATGGACGGTGAGCTCGGGCAGAGGGTGGCTCGGCTAAGCACTGACGAGCTCGGGCCAAAGATAGCAGCAAGGCATGAGCAGTTGCAGCAAATCAAGAAGAAACAGCAGCAGTAGCAGCGACTAGCAACACGTAGTCGCAGAAGGAGAAGCAGAAGCAGAACAAGTAGAGGAAGCAGCAGTAGCTGTGGCACAGAAAGGAGCAGTGACAGCAATAGCTCCAGGCAACCGAAAGAAATAAAGAAAGGACAAGATGGGAGGGGGTGAAAGTGATAGGAGGGGCAGAAAATTTGCAGCATTGGGAAGGGTTTCTCAAGGCAAAAAAGTGGGGGGGGGGAGAGAGGGGGGGAATTAACTGGGGTGGAGTCCACATTTTTGGCTTCTTGCAGCAAACTTCTGGATGTCACAATTTCCAAACTAGCTATAAATTTGATATCAGTAGGACAATTGTGTGAACTTGATTTTGATGTTCACTTCTCTTCCATGGTTGTCATGTGCAATTCCGCAGACAAGATAAACTACTAGGACATGTCGCGACCCTCTAAAAATATTTTTATTAATTCTAGGGGTTAACGGATTATTAGGTTAATTAGATTTGACTAACCTAATGCGGACCCTCCCAAGCCCTACCGAATCGCAACTTTGGTTTTTGTTTAAATGATTTTGAAATTTGGAGTCGCCACTAATCGTTCTTGGTAGGTCGATTAGAAACCTAAATAAATTAGCGGGAGAACTAATTTATTCCTGCGAACCAGAGATTATGAGCTCGGGGACTTGGTTACACTAGTTAATTAAAACTAATGCCCTTTCGGTACCTTAATTTCATGGATATCCTAATCCGGCAACTCAGGCTTGGTTTATTCCTAAAGCTCTAGTAGGGTATTCTCTTTTGTGTTTTCACTTTTTAAATAGGATGCATGGATGGTATATATTTTTATTTGTTATATTTTTTTAAGTGTTAAAGATTCCCTGAAGCCGAAAGGGGGAGTGTGTTAACGACTTCTGTGCAGTATTACGACCTACTCATCTTTTGGGTCTGATGATTCAAAAATTAAATTATAGGAAGTACATGACAGTGAATAAATACCTCCAATGGGAGGCCTAGCATTGGCTTGGCTCTTCCCTTTGGGATTTAAGGTACAGGTATTTAAGTTGCAAGTATTTAAACTATTGTAAGTAAAAACCTCCAATGGGAGGCTAAGCATTGGCTTGGCTCTTCCCTTTGGGATTTAAGGTACAGGTATTTAAGTTGCAGGTATTTAACTACTGTAAGTAAAAACCTCCAATGGGAGGCTAAGCATTGGCTTGGCTCTTCCCTTTGGGATTTAAGGTACAGGTATTTAAGTTGCAGGTATTTAACTACTGTAAGTAAAAACCTCCAATGGGAGGCTAAGCATTGGCTTGGCTCTTCCCTTTGGGATTTAAGGTGCAGGTATTTAACAACTGTAAGTAAAAACCTCCAATGGGAGGCTAAGCATTGGCTTGGCTCTTCCCTTTGGGATTTAAGGTGCAGGTATTTAAGTTACAGGTATTTAACTACTATAAGTAAAAACCTCCAATGGGAGGCTAAGCATTGGCTTGGCTCTTCCCTTTGGGATTTATGATGCAGGTATTTAAATTGCGGATGGACTTTGTCCTCTCCATTTTGGGGTATGAATTTTTTAAAATGAAATACAACGAATTGATTCAACAATTTGAAATTTGTGCGCGCTTGAGGACTCCTCCAAGCCGATTTTGTGCTTCCATAGGATTGACCATTGATATAGAGCTGCGGCTTCCTGACATAAAATAGAGTGAAGTGTCAGTATACAAAATATGTGCTAATCTGCACCTAAAACCAGAAGAGTGGAAAGAGTACTTATCTCCCATTTTTTTGGGAGGGATTTCTATAATTGATTTTCGCTCTCTATGTTCCCAATATAGAGAGTTTCTTTTGAATTAAGAGGGACTTTTAATCACATATCAGTTGAGAAATCGGTGGACAGCTTAAGAGCTTGTCTGGGCCGATTTTTGCATCTCTACGAGATTTTTGCTGTCGACGTAGAGATATCCTTCTCCTGACATAAAATATGAGAAAAAATGGGAGATGGAGAAAGTGTATACAATTTGTGCTAATTTGCGAGTAAAACCATAAATAAATGAATATATAAAAACACTTAGCTCGAATTTGCTTGCTCGTAGACGAGGATGAACTCTTGATTTATATTGATCGATGAAGGAATTTGTGATGCTAATCCCTAGCTTTAAACTCCCATCGTCTTCAAAATTCTCTCTCTTTTGGTATTTTCTTTCTCTCAAATTTTTCTTCAATCTCCAAAAACTCCCTCAAACATCCAAAATTTTCTCTCCAAAAAAAATTCTCCCAAACACTTCCAATTTTCTCTCTAAAAAATTCCCAAACACTTCAAATTTTCTCCCCAAAAAAATTCCCTCTCAAGCTCACTTCTTCCTCCTTTTATAATCTACTCATCTATCTCCCATTCTAATTTTTCCACTAACTCTATCTCCCATTCTAATTTCTCCGCTAACTCTTCTTCATTTTCATCTTCCATTCTCCATCTCTATCTCACATTCTAATCTCTCCACTAACTCTTCTTCATCTTCATCTTCCCTTCTCCATATTTATCTCCCATTCTAATTTTTCCACTAACTCTTCTTCATCTTCATCTTTCCTTCTCTATTCTTATCTTCCATTCTAATTTCTCCACTAACTCTTCTTCATCTCCATCTTCCCTTCTCTATTCTTATCTTATTTTCTCCATCCATCCTTCTCCAACTTCTCTTCTTCATCTCCTCTTCTCCATCTTCCCTTCTCTATTCTAATTTATCCACTAACTCTTCTTTTTGTTATTTGTAAAATAATCCTTCAAGAGTTAGGTATTTGCACTATAGTCCTTGAATTTTAAGTATTTACAATTCAGTCCATGAAAAAATATATTTCTTTAAGTCCAAATCTCCTCACAATTTTTGACACACCAAAATTTACCACATGTCAAATTTAAGCTCATTTCTTGTCGCTGAAAATAATGCATAATTTAATTAAAGCCGTTTTGCAAAATTCAGTCATTCTGGGTATAATTGAGCCAAGATGAAAATTTAAAATATTAGAAGTCAATGTCACAACTCATAAAAAGTGAAAATTAAAAATAAGTTGACTCAAATTAAATTTTTTTTAGGCCTGATTCGAGATTATACTCGTGAAGGAACACGTGACTCGAATTGGATTTTTCTAAATTTACAATGGCCAATATGAAAATAGATTTAAAATAAAAATATTAACTATCTTTGTGTATTTTTTTGGCCTCAAATGTTATTTTTCCAAAATTTTCAAGTATTTTTGTATTTTTTTTAAAAAAATTAAATATATATATAATATGAAAATTTATTTTTTGTTCAAAAATGGTTGCCTAGGCTTGGCAAAGGCTTCCAAAGTTAATTTTTCAATTTTCTCATTTTTTTCTTTATTTTTCATGAATTTTCGAAAATAAAAATACTAAAAAATACTGAAAATATGAAAAATCATTTTTTGGTCAAAATTAGTTCTCTAGGCTTGGCCAAGGTCCCCAAAGTTAATTTTTCAATTTTATGAATTTTTATGGATTTTTCAAAAAATAAAAATGCCGAAAAATACTGAAAATTTTTAAAAGAGAAAAGATGATTAAAAATCAGGTGTCAACAGCTGCCCCTCTTTGAAAGGAAGCTCGGCATAGGTTCATTTCAAAGACGAGATGACACCTGAATCCTAATCGACTCAACACAATGAAATAAAAAGAGTCGTGACATGAATGTTCCACTGAAAATGAAATGAGAACCTAAGGATTCGTTATAAGAAAACCTTAGGGTGGTTGAATTTGAACCCGTATGGTAGGTCATCCCATGATAGATTCCTAATGAAAGGATTCTACTGAATAAATTTTGACCCGTATGGTAGGTCACCCCATGGTAGATTCCTAATGAAAGGATTCTACTGATTAAAATTTGATTGAAATTTGACCTGTATGGTAGCTCAACCCGTGATAGATTCCTAATGAAAGGATTCTACTTATCAAATTTTGACTCGTATGGTAGGTCACCCCATAGTAGATTCCTAATGAAAGGATTCTACTGATTTAAAATTTTGACCTGTATGGTAGGTCACCTCATAGTAGATTCCTAATGAAAGGATTCTATTGATTAAAATTTGATTAAAATTTCACCCGTATGGTAGGTCAACCCATGGTAGATTCCTAATGAAAGGATTCTACTTATTAAATTTTGACCCGTATGGTGGGTCGTACCATGGTAGATTCCTAATAAAAGGATTCTATTGATTTAAAAATTGAATTAAAATTTGACCCGTATGGTGGGTCGTACCATGGTAGATTCCTAATAAAAGGATTTTACTAATTAAATTTCATTGAAATTTGACCCGTATGGTAGGTCACCCCATGAAACTGCCTATAAGAAGGACTTTGTGCCTGTAGAAAGGACTTGGTACCTGTAAAAAGGACTTTGGTTCATGTAAAAAGGACTTGGTGCTTGTAGAAAGGACTTGATGCCTGTAGAAAGGACTTTGGTGCCTGTAGAAAGAACTTCATACCTGTAAAAAGGACTTCATGCCTGTAAGAAGGACTTGGTTTGCCTGTAAGAATGACTTGATTTTGCCTGTAAGAAGGACTTATTTTGCCTGTAAGAAGGACTTGTTTTGCCTGTAAGAAGGACTTATTTTGCCTGTAAGAAGGACTTGATTTTCCTGTAAGAAGGACTTGATTTGCCTGTAAGAAGGACTTAATTTGCCTGTAAGAAGGACTTTATGCCTGTAAGAAGGACTTGTTTTGCCTGTAAGAAGGACTTTATGCCTGTAAGAAGGACTTGTTTTGCCTATAAAAAAGACTTGATTTGCCTGTAAGAAGGACTTTATGCCTGTAAGAAGGACTTATTTTGCCTGTAAGAAGGACTTGATTTGCCTGTAAGAAGGACTTGTTTTGCATGTAAGATGGACTTACTTTGCCTGTAAGAAGGACTTTATGCCTATAAGAAGGACTTGCTTTGCCTGTAAGAAGGACTTGATTTGCCTGTAAGAAGGACTTGCTTTGCCTGTAAGAAGGGCTTTGTTTGCCTGTAAGAAGGACTTTATGCCTGTAAGAAGGACTTGATTTGCCTGTAAGAAGGACTTTGTGCCTATAAGAAGGACTTGATTTGCCTGTAAGAAGGACTTGCTTTGCCTGTAAGAAGGACTTTGTTTGCCTGTAAGCAGGACTTTATGCCTGTAAGAAGGACTTTGTGCCTATAAGAAGGACTTGATTTGCCTGTAATAAGGACTTGCTTTGCCTGTAAGAAGGACTTTGTTTGCCTGTAAGCAGGACTTGATTTGCCTATAAGAAGGACTTTATGCCTGTAAGAAAGACTTGGTTTGCCTGTAAGAAGGACTTTGTGCCTGTAAGAAGGACTTAGTTTGCCTGTAAGAAGGGCTTGGTGTACCTCAAAGGGTGCCATTCTGAAATCTGGGGGAGACCAGGAATCCTGCAGAAGCTCAAACCCAAATTATATTATCCTGTCGCTTTAGGAATAAACCAAAGAGGCAGAGATCAAAAGGTCTCGAACATTTCTGTCCTTGAGACAAATCATGCTTTATTGAAGAAGGTGGACACCTGTATGTACCGCAATGGATTCGAGTACCTCAACAACCGTCAGAATTCATTCTCTTGAAAGGTTCAGGTTGAAGATATACTTACCTGAGAATTTGGAAGAAATGCTTGGTGGCTTCTCGACAACCAGGCTTGTTCATTCAATAATCGCTGAATGAATTTCAAGACTTTGGAAGGTAGTTTGAACATTGGGAATGTGTTGCCTGTCAGGCAGTATCAGAGGTAACATGTGCAAGCATTTTCATCAATGAGTTGATCGGTTCATGTAAAACTATTCAACCAAGTCGGCAATGATTAGAAGTAGTCTGTGTGATAACTCATGATGCAATCAATCCAAATATGGATCATGCAAAACTATTCTGTCAAGCTTGCATTACCAATTCTGTTTAAGGAGGTTCTCATAGTATGAACGCCTCGAATGTAATCTGAATGGGGGACTTCAATCCGAAAGGGCCTTCTCTCACTCTGGGGAAAGGCTGTTTATCTGTAAATTAAAATGTTAGACTTGCGTGGAAATGGTTTGCCTTTCCTCATCCTGTCATGCCCCATTCTGCACATTTGATGTCTCCTGTGTAGTTTATGCTCTAAGTTGGAGTTGGTAAGTTAAACACACGGAATAGTCATACATAATTCATGAACTATGTAAGCACAATGCAGATGTGACAATTTTTTAGCATTACGTGTGTTTATATAATGTGCAAATATAGGCGGATTTAAATTGCCCCTAGTATGTGGGCGGACCGAACAAATTGGGAAGCCTACTCCTTATGTCGAGGGGTGGTTCGTCTCAAACTTTGTCTCTACGTGATGAAGCATATGGGTGAGGGAGCATTTCGGTTTGTTTAATGACAGCGACTGCCACGGTTTAGCGGTTGAATGCCCCTGTAAAAAACAGAGAAATTATTCTCGAAATCAAACGAGATAAGGAAGACATATTTGCTTTTTCGCTTCAGAGCTTGTGATCAATTTGCCCCATTTTTCACCAGAATAGATCTTGTCAGATGATCATAATTTTCTTTTGGATTTGTCTCCTTCAACATGTTAAATGTTAGTGTAAATATTTCCTGTAAAAAGAAAAAGAGACATATCAGCCAGTATTAAAAGGGATAAATTGAAAACGATACTGATTTACCCTTCATCTTGAATGTCTTGCACGAGTCTTTTACCAGTTTTGTTGGATTGAATTTTCCTCGACTTTTGTTGGGCGCCTCACCATTATGGGAAGACTATGGTAAAATACTGACTTTGATATTACTCGTCGAGTATTCCTGTTTGTAAAAAAAGAAATGCACAAAAAGTTGTTTTATTTATTTATAATACATACAACATTCCCCACCCTTGGGGATCGAACTCGGAATATTTCGGACCTACTGTCATCCCCCATACCATTCGGTCCATTGGACCGTAGGTGTCCATGGGGCTTTCTTTTCAAGGGTTAATCCTTGGGGATAACGCAGCCCTGTTGTATCACCTTGGGCCATGTTACGGTATTTCTCGAGGTAATTTGCAATCCCTGTTAAGAATGGAATAAGACAATTCAAGACTTGAGATGATTATGTGCACATTAGAACGATACAAAATTACCCATTTCTGAGATTGTTCGCGTCTTTCGCTTGTACTTTCCTTTGTCCGAAGTTGTCTATCCCGTGGTAATGCCCATGAGTTGATTTGCCCCCAAATTTTATCCAACCTGTATTCGGATATGATTGCGTTCTCGGGTCGATTTGCAATTTCCTGAGAATAGAAGGGGCTTAATTTTAAAACTTGGAGCAACTGAGGGTAAATTGAAACGATACGGAGTTACCCTTCAGGTTTATGCAGATTTTCACTCGCCATCAATTCGTCGCGAGGTTGGTGAGGTGGCGGATTCGAGCATTTAATAGGGGGAAGTCGGATTATTACTCCTTGCTTTTACACATTCACAAAAGCAGAAAAACACATCACGCAAGGAAATAAAACACATTCACTCATTCAGGATTAGTTCCGCTTCCTCTGCAGGCTCTCCCATGATCAGCTGGCTTCATCCCAAATTAGGTATGCATCGGCCATATTGAAGGTCTCGTGGTCACTGGCTGAACAAGTGCATCACAGTCCCGATGCTTTACCGATATCAAACTGGTTGATTATGGCGAAAAGATCATCGTCAATGTCCGCTTGGTGGTGATCTGTCCCTTCTTCCTCGGGAGGTATTGATGCTGATCCAGTATCATTGGTCCTTTTGTACCCTCCTCCAACAGAACTCGATCCTGTTATAAACTGGTCTAACTCACCTCTTAAACGTGCATTTTCGATCCTCAGATCATACATTTCATCGAGGGTGAGGAGGAGGCTATTGCAGTTGGGGCAGGTGGCGGAGTCAAAAGTCTCTTTATACATCTTGTTTTCCGCTCGGAGGTTTTCATTTTCAACTCTTAGAAACTCGGCTTCGTTGTGCTCATGACGAGCCTTCATTCGGGTTCGCCTATTTTGAAACCAGAACTTGATTTGTAAAGGTTCAAGTCCTAACTCTTGACTCAGTTCCATTTTCTGTTTGCCGTCTGGCATAGGGCATGTTCTGAAGAAATCCTCAAGCCTTTGTACCTGCTCCTTAGTATGGCGACGGTAACGCTTCTTTTGACCCTTACCGTTATTGTCCTTATCTTTACTGAGATTTTGGACGTCGTCGGCGGAAGAGCCAGGCTCCATAGGCTCAATCCCAAACATGGCTTCGAACTCTTCCTCTCCCATATTCAGCAGGCAATGATAGCTCTCGGGAGTATTGGGTTGAGACATCTTTGATTTGGTTGATGATTTCTCAAGATTTGCTACTCGCTTCCGGTGTTTTCACTCTCTTTGAATTTTTCTGAGCGATTGCCTATGGCTTAAGACCCTCTTCCGAGCATGGCGTCTCTTTTAAAATTAAACGTGGGTTTAGCAACTGTATTGCTTCTTCCAAGGGTCCGGCCTTTCTCAATCCTCTTTTCTTATCGTGTCTCTTGCTCGGCTCGTCTCCTTCCATCTTTTCGTGATAGGGGCCCTTGTTGTTGTCTCCACCGTCAATTTGCTGGCGAGTTCTTCAATAAAGACGAGTCGTATCTCTTTTCTGCCGAAAATTTCTTTGTCTCCCACTCAGCTTATTTTTTATCTTTTCTTTTTCAAAGTAGTGGCGTCCCGTTTAGCTTTGCCGTAGAGACGTCGGATTTGCTTGGCTGGAGATTGGAGACGAGTAGCGGAGGTGATACTGATAGGGAATGTTAGACAGGAAAATCTGGCCAGTAGAGACTTCCCCTGCAAAAATGAAAGAGAATGCGGCAGTATATGTTCTTCATATTCTAGAAAAATTGGAACGATATTGTTTTACCCTTGTGTGTACTTCTATTGAATTTGAATTGAGGAAGTTCCTTCATTTGGACTGGATTGAATTGTATGTCCCGAGTTGCCCTTCACTTTGAGCTTGCTACGTAAGTGCTTTGCTTAGTTGGGCCTTATTTTCTTTCGGGTTGCCTTGGACCATCATCATTTTCTATGCCATCGGGTCCGTGGACCGGAGGGCTCCTTTAATTTGAAGGTTACCTTCGAGGCAAATGAGTCCTATCGCGTTCCATTGGGTCATTTCATTTTGCGACACTCTTGAGGCACTTTGCGATTCCCTGGGTGAGAATGGAACAAATCCAATTTAGCATTTTGCAACGATTGAGGGTAAATTGGAACGACACACAATTACCCGTCTTCGAGCTCGCCTGGGCATTTCACTTGAAATTTCCCTACGTGAGGCCATTCAACATTTCTCATTATGGCAGTCAGCGATGTTACCACAAATTGATCCGCCCTAAATCTAGCATAAAAAGGGATTCACGCATTCGACGGGATAAAAAAAATAAATAAATTGCCCCCTTGTCCCTGAATTAAATCGAGACACCTAGAAAGCTGGAAAATATCATACGCAGGGGAATTAAGCATGAAATAAAATGTGCACTTATTCAAGGTCAGTTCTGCCTCTCCTGTGGCTCTTCGATAATCAGCTAGTCTCGTGTTGGTTCGGGTGTGGATGATCGATGTTTGAGAGTCCCTACTCACTGGCTCCTGATCGCGGCTTGGGACGTCTGTCAACCCTAAACTGGTTGACCAGGGCAGTAAGCTCATCATCTGGGTAATCTCTTGAACCTTCCAGCAACTGATGCTCGAATTGGGCATTGTTGTTGGCAAATGCTGGCGGTAGATTTCTCATTCTGTCCTCGCCATGAGCAATTTGACTTCTCGTGCTGGAGCCTTCATCATTACTCGAGAAAGTGTGGGGATCACCAACTGTCCTGCTGCCAAAAACTCCTTCCATTCGAGGATTAAAGAAGTGGAAGTGCTCAGGATAATTTCTTGTCTGATTCTCTGGCTGCGCAGGCGCGCTGATCATGGGATGAATTCTAGCCACGGGTTGGTGCTCAGACCAAGGAGTCTGAATACACTGCCCCTGCGGTCTATACTCTTGAAGAGCATTAGGGTGATTCTGGGGGATACTTTGATTAACGCCTGGAGGATTGATGGCACGGCTACTGGCTTGGTTGATGATGGGAAGTGGCTCGCCCCATGCTAACCCGCGGAACTTATGGTGGCGAGGAGACTCGACATTCAGGCTTGGATCAGTCCCGCCTTGGTTTTCTTGATTCTGAGCTGCATTGTGTTGTCTCACCCTTTTTCTGTACTTCTGAAGATGACTCGAAACATTTGCTTTAGTGAGTCCCTCTACGTTCATAATTTCCAGTATATGTTGCGGCCGTGCCGAATCGATTCCTACCTGTTGAACTGCATTAACAAACATACGATGCAGCTCGGGAGACCAACTCATCTTCTTTCTCCAGTTGCTTGGAACAAAATTGAAGGCTTGATGCTTGTTCTCATGGTCGTGCAATTGCTTCCTTACCACGTGCTGCCATATGTTTTGAAGCATCTGAACCCTAACTGGTTTCGTTACGACGTCTTGGGCCCCATTTAAGACAGCCTTCATTATAGCTTGCTGATCATCGCTTGCCGATATTACGAGGACTGGCATGTTTAATTTAGAATTGATGACTTCCAAGAGAGTGAAAACATCCATGTCAATCCCTACCATGGCGGTGAGGACGATATCAAACTGGTCACCACTCCTCCTTAATATCTCTAAGGCCTCTGTCGCCTTTGCTTGAGCTACAACCTTATACCGGCATTTTCTCAATACGGTAACAAGGATTGACAGAGAGACTGGATTACCGTCAATGGCCATGACCAGTAAACCCTCAGGGTAAGGAACTTCATTAGCTTCGACCAGGGTTGAACATGCGCCCGTTTCCCTAATGCTCGACATATTTCTGGATCTAGGACTGCCGACTCGAGACCGCCTCAGGATGTCTTCTTGGACTTGAGGGATCACGGGATCGTCGATGGTTTCTCGTAACAGGCTTTGAAAGCCGATGCTTTGATGGTGAAGGTTTTGAATTCCTCTCCCACGAGAACTCCTTCCTCTCTATCTTTCTCCTGCGAGTTCTTGCGAATGAACTCTCACTATCAAATGAGGACAAGTTCTCTCTCTGGCAATAGCAACGACTTCCCTCTTCACGGGCAGTGCTATTAGATTTTTCGAGGGAGAAAATCTGATATTCAGCTTTTGATCAAAGGGGAAATCCTTGTTTCTCGCTCAGTTCGTCTTCCTTTTTTCTTTTCGTGGTAGAGGGCCCTTGTCAAGATCTCCATCGTCGATTTACTGGCGGGTTCTCCAATAAAGACGAGTCGTATCTCCTTTTCTGCCGAAAATTTCTTTGTCTCCCACTCAGCTCGTTTTTTATTCTTTCTTTTTCAAAGTGGTGGCAACCCGTCCAACTTTTCTGCAGAGACGTCGGGTCTGCTCAGCTTGAGGTTGCCGCTTGACTGGAATTCGAGCCAGCGGGGGTGTTGCCGACAGAGAATGGTAGATAGAAAAAACTCGACCAATAAGGACTGCCCTTGTGAAATCATTATTTAAATTGAAGCAGATTATCACCTTCGCATTCCGATCATCTGCCTCGCCTCTCTCTTCCTTTCTTTCGTGATCTGCTTTCAAAAATGGCCAATTCTCCTAACCATACCTTCTCCGCCGAAATCCTGGCTGGGTGGGAGAGACTCTACAATCTTCTTGGTAGAGGTTACGCTCATATAGCCCAAAACTCTACCGTTGAGGCTGAAATCCTCGGTTTATTCAGGACCCTAGACGCTGCTTCTGTTGAGGGTACCCAACTGGGGAGGGAGTATCGGAACTTCCCGACCCTCTTCATTAATTTTCTGGCTGCCTATAACCGCGCTTATGAGACGGTCATTGTGACTGCCGTCGTGAAAGCTCGTTACCGAGACCGGCACGAGCGTCTGGAAATAGTCACATTTATGGCTGATAATTACAAGAAAGCCTTCAAGTTTGCCAATGATCAGCTTTCGTGGCTAGTTCGTGAGAGGGGAAAGTTGGTGGACCGTCTGACCTTGGTCCGAACTTACGCCGAACAGGAGCCGAGCAATATTATGATGAGGTGCAAATGCGGTTGGCTGCAGGAGAGACTTGATGACATTACGGCAGATATTGCTTTCGAGAGGGCGGCGATTTCGGACTTGGAGTTTGCTGTCGAGCATTACGAGGCCAGTATGGCCCAGGCTAAGGAGAAGCGCGATCGCCTCTTCTTTAGGCTCGCGGAGCTTGATCCTGAGAACGCCCGGTGCACCCGGAGCATCAACTGTTTGGAGAGTCAGTTGAGCTCCTTCGTAATGGTTATCAGGGCTCAGTTTGGCTTTACTTTTCCTCCCCAGTGAGCTGTTGTAATGCTCTTTGATGAATGGAATGAAAGAAAAGTTTCACGTGTTTTTTTTTGTTTAATTTTCCTGCTATCGTTTCTTCCGCATAGCATAACAGAACGATTTGAGGTACCGAAGATGCCGAGGCTTAATGTTTTTCTTGATGTTCTTGTTTAATTGCTCCAGACGATGATATCGAGAACATTGATGAAGGGTTCGGCGGTGGCCCCCACTATCCATCTTGAGATCACAAACAATAACACTATGACAACTCGATCAGTGCGCTGGTAATAAATCCGGCCACCTGTTGTGTGCCCACTTTTATCCATATTTTATTTCTTTCGGCGTCCACTTGCTCGTGTCGGTCGCCTGTAGCGTCGGGAGAAATTCCTGTGGGCCACGTTCATTAATAGAACCTCGGTCCTCTAAAGCCCTCCGCATGTTTCGGATAAGAGGAAATTTTAAGATCGGTCTCTGGTTGATTTAATCAGGTAAAGGTATTTGTTTCATGGGTTCTGATTATATAATCCATATTGTCTTTCAAAAGACGCGGGATCCTTCTGTCTGTCAAAGATGGACAGTGTTCGTTTGCCCCCCGGAATTAACGGTTGAAGCCTCGGTGTTTTTCGTCTTTTGGTATTTCTGAAGATGATTCTTGATATATTTTGAACTTAATTTTTACACCCGTCTAGGGTATCTAGAATCTCCCTGCAAAAGAAAATGATATAATTAGTATGCGACAGAAGGAATGTCGGTCCATGACTCCTATATTAGTCCAATTTGATTTTTTCTATTTTATAGAGAAATCAGAAAAAAAAATTCCCTTAGGAAGAAATGGGTTAATACAGAATTTTTTTGCAGATTTATTACTCTTTTTTTATTATTTTTTTTAAGGAATGTGACAAAATCTCTTGACGTTTACTAAAATTTTTGAAGGAATTTCCTTTTTATCAGAATAAATTTTCAGAGGTAAATTTGTCAGGAAAATTTTATTTTTATTGAAGCAGGAAAGACATGACAGAAATCCTTTATTGGTTAACAAAATTCCCCCGAGACATTAGTCTAATTTTATTTAGAGAAAATTTTCTTAGAAAAACATGAGCAAATTTCTCGAAAAGAATTTTTGTTGCAAGTTTTTATAATTTGAAAGAATGTGATAAAATCACTTGATGTTTACCAAAGTTTTTTTTTTTGAAGGAATTTTTCTTTTATCGAAATAAAATTTTAGAGGAAAATTTGTCAGGAAAATTTCATTTTTATTGAAGCAAGAAAAACATGACAAAAATCTCTTATTGGTCAATACAATTCCCCCGAGACATTAGTCTAATTTTATTTAGAGAAAATTTTCTTAGAAAAACATGAGCGAATTTCTCGAGAAGAATTTTCTTGCAAGTTTTTATAATTTGAAAAATGTGATAAAATCACTTGATGTCTACTAGAGTTTTTTTTTTTGAGGGAATTTTTCTTTTTATTGAAATAAATTTTCAGAGGAAAATTTTTTCAGGAAAATTTCATTTTTATTGAAGCAATAAAAACATGACAAAAATCCCTTATTGGTTAATAAAATTCCCATGAAGGGATTTTTCACATCATTTTTTCAAAATCTTTTTAAAAGAAATGAGGGACAAATTTAATTTTTATTTTCTTTTAAAAGAATGGTCCTAATATCAAGCTCAAAAACTGACTAACACCTAGCATGAACCGACCGAAAATAAATACAAGATAAAATTAGAGAACTTACTTTTACCTTGGAGAAATGCAAATCACATAGTCATGCGCATGACTCAAGTGAGGAGTGAACTCTAGAAAATAAAAGAAGGAGAGACAGGGTATGGACCTAAAAGGCCCCCACTATCTGAATTGACAACCTTACCCTCCGCGCAATCAAATCACAATGGGAAGAATTGTCAATTCAGATAATGAGCGGGATAAAATATGGTCAACCCGAGCGTAATCGACGCAAGAGCTTTACATATTCGATCCCTATCTATGGTTTTCTAGGAAGAATTTCGCGACTTGGGTTTAGATGCTTGTGTGTGCAGGTGTCGTGATCCTCAGAGTATGCAAGACATGCACAACAATTGATATCAAAACAGCGCTTCTAAAAATATGCGAAATTAAACAAATAAACCAAACACCGAGCCTGCAAAACAAAGGGGTTAGCCAAACACTCCGCCCCTTATAACTTCCATCCTGCAAAAACATATAACACCTATAGAATGAGTCCCAAACAAGATCGCCAGAAGCGAGATATCCATGAAATTTTCATTGGCTTAAGTCCACTAAGACTTTTAAAATTTCGAAAAAATTCAAGTATTCCAATTGGTATCTTTTTTCGAAAATTTAAAAATCCCGTCCCCAGCGGAGTCGCCAGTCTGTCGCGACCCTCTAAAAATATTTTTATTAATTCTAGGGGTTAACGGATTATTAGGTTAATTAAATTTGACTAACCTAATGCGGACCCTCCCAAGCCCTACCGAATCGCAACTTTGGTTTTTGTTTAAATGATTTTGAAATTTGGAGTCGCCACTAATCGTTTTTGGTAGGTCGATTAGAAACCTAAATAAATTAGCGGGAGAACTAATTTATTCCTGCGAACCAGAGATTATGAGCTCGGGGACTTGGTTACACTAGTTAATTAAAACTAATGCCCTTTCGGTACCTTAATTTCATGGATATCCTAATCCGGCAACTCAGGCTTGGTTTATTCCTAAAGCTCTAGTAGGGTATTCTCTTTTGTGTTTTCACTTTTTAAATAGGATGCATGGATGGTATATATTTTTATTTGTTATATTTTTTTAAGTGTTAAAGATTCCCTGAAGCCGAAAGAGGGAGTGTGTTAACGACTTCTGTGCAGTATTACGACCTACTCATCTTTTGGGTCTGATGATTCAAAAATTAAATTATAGGAAGTACATGATAGTGAATAAATACCTCCAATGGGAGGCCTAGCATTGGCTTGGCTCTTCCCTTTGGGATTTAAGGTACAGGTATTTAAGTTGCAAGTATTTAAACTACTGTAAGTAAAAACCTCCAATGGGAGGCTAAGCATTGGCTTGGCTCTTCCCTTTGGGATTTAAGGTACAGGTATTTAAGTTGCAGGTATTTAACTACTGTAAGTAAAAACCTCCAATGGGAGGCTAAGCATTGGCTTGGCTCTTCCCTTTGGGATTTAAGGTACAGGTATTTAAGTTGCAGGTATTTAACTACTGTAAGTAAAAACCTCCAATGGGAGGCTAAGCATTGGCTTGGCTCTTCCCTTTGGGATTTAAGGTGCAGGTATTTAACAACTGTAAGTAAAAACCTCCAATGGGAGGCTAAGCATTGGCTTGGCTCTTCCCTTTGGGATTTAAGGTGCAGGTATTTAAGTTGCAGGTATTTAACTACTATAAGTAAAAACCTCCAATGGGAGGCTAAGCATTGGCTTGGCTCTTCCCTTTGGGATTTATGGTGCAGGTATTTAAATTGCGGATGGACTTTGTCCTCTCCATTTTGGGGTATGAATTTTTTAAAATGAAATACAACGAATTGATTCAACAATTTGAAATTTGTGCGCGCTTGAGGACTCCTCCAAGCCGATTTTGTGCTTCCATAGGATTGACCATTGATATAGAGCTGCGGCTTCCTGACATAAAATAGAGTGAAGTGTCAGTATACAAAATATGTGCTAATCTGCACCTAAAACCAGAAGAGTGGAAAGAGTACTTATCTCCCATTTTTTTGGGAGGGATTTCTATAATTGATTTTCGCTCTCTATGTTCCCAATATAGAGAGTTTCTTTTGAATTAAGAGGGACTTTTAATCACATATCAGTTGAGAAATCGGTGGACAGCTTAAGAGCTTGTCTGGGCCGATTTTTGCATCTCTACGAGATTTTTGCTGTCGACGTAGAGATATCCTTCTCCTGACATAAAATATGAGAAAAAATGGGAGATGGAGAAAGTGTATACAATTTGTGCTAATTTGCGAGTAAAACCATAAATAAATGAATATATAAAAACACTTAGCTCGAATTTGCTTGCTCGTAGACGAGGATGAACTCTTGATTTATATTGATCGATGAAGGAATTTGTGATGCTAATCCCTAGCTTTAAACTCCCATCGTCTTCAAAATTCTCTCTCTTTTGGTATTTTCTTTCTCTCAAATTTTTCTTCAATCTCCAAAAACTCCCTCAAACATCCAAAATTTTCTCTCCAAAAAAATTCTCCCAAACACTTCCAATTTTCTCTCTAAAAAATTCCCAAACACTTCAAATTTTCTCCCCAAAAAAATTCCCTCTTAAGCTCACTTCTTCCTCCTTTTATAATCTACTCATCTATCTCCCATTCTAATTTTTCCACTAACTCTATCTCCCATTCTAATTTCTCCGCTAACTCTTCTTCATTTTCATCTTCCATTCTCCATCTCTATCTCACATTCTAATCTCTCCACTAACTCTTCTTCATCTTCATCTTCCCTTCTCCATATTTATCTCCCATTCTAATTTTTCCACTAACTCTTCTTCATCTTCATCTTTCCTTCTCTATTCTTATCTTCCATTCTAATTTCTCCACTAACTCTTCTTCATCTCCATCTTCCCTTCTCTATTCTTATCTTATTTTCTCCATCCATCCTTCTCCAACTTCTCTTCTTCATCTCCTCTTCTCCATCTTCCCTTCTCTATTCTAATTTATCCACTAACTCTTCTTTTTGTTATTTGTAAAATAATCCTTCAAGAGTTAGGTATTTGCACTATAGTCCTTGAATTTTAAGTATTTACAATTCAGTCCATGAAAAAATATATTTCTTTAAGTCCAAATCTCCTCACAATTTTTGACACACCAAAATTTACCACATGTCAAATTTAAGCTCATTTCTTGTCGCTGAAAATAATGCATAATTTAATTAAAGCCGTTTTGCAAAATTCAGTCATTCTGGGTATAATTGAGCCAAGATGAAAATTTAAAATATTAGAAGTCAATGTCACAACTCATAAAAAGTGAAAATTAAAAATAAATTGACTCAAATTAAATTTTTTTAGGCCTGATTCGAGATTATACTCGTGAAGGAACACGTGACTCGAATTGGATTTTTCTAAATTTGCAATGGCCAATATGAAAATAGATTTAAAATAAAAATATTAACTATCTTTGTGTATTTTTTTGGCCTCAAATGTTATTTTTCCAAAATTTTCAAGTATTTTTGTATTTTTTTTAAAAAAATTAAATATATATATATAATATGAAAATTTATTTTTTGTTCAAAAATGGTTGCCTAGGCTTGGCCAAGGCTTCCAAAGTTAATTTTTCAATTTTCTCATTTTTTTCTTTATTTTTCATGAATTTTCGAAAATAAAAATACTAAAAAATACTGAAAATATGAAAAATCATTTTTTGGTCAAAATTAGTTCTCTAGGCTTGGCCAAGGTCCCCAAAGTTAATTTTTCAATTTTATGAATTTTTATGGATTTTTCAAAAAATAAAAATGCCGAAAAATACTGAAAATTTTTAAAAGAGAAAAGATGATTAAAAATCAGGTGTCAACAGGACAGCCCTTAGAGTGGAACGCTTATTCAAGCTTGTTTCTTTGAATATTCTTAGCTCCTTTGCTTGTTGTGCTACCATGGTGTCATATGAAACTTTGCATTCTCGGTTAGGTTATGCTTGTTCCTCTAGATTACGATCCTTAATTTCAAGTGGTTTTTAAGGTCAAATCAACAACAAAATTTTTTATTGTTTACCTTATCAATTGGGAAAACATCAAGCCTTGCCATTTGCTCTGATACCAACTTGATGAGTGTGTAGACAAGTGATTCCATCGGTAGAGAATTCTATGTGTTATGTGTTGCAATCGACTAGGGTGGAATGAAGTGTATGGATGGTGTATGGGGGATTTCAGGGATAATTGTTTAGATGAGTCTATAGAACAGTAGGTAACCAATAGAGTACAATTATCACCAAGACCTAAAGGACGCACCACCAGTCAAGAATAAATATCTAAATTGGAGGTAACGTCACCAAGTAAGGATAAAGGATTTTTTACTCACCACCAAGGAGTAATCCACTCTCGAAGGATAAAGATGCTGAGGGATAAATAATTCAACTCATGAAGAGGAATTCTCATTCATTCAATCAAAATCTTCTCATTACAACTAAGAGGTATTCATTTAGGGCGCTCGGTCGATGCCTCCTTTTTCAAAGCATTAAAGACTTGAGAACCAACCAACTAATAAAGATACGGGGACTAGACGAACATAGGGGCTCCTCGAACAGTAAAGACACTTGGAAATTAAAAAGCAATTGAAGTCCTAGTGACTAGAAAAACATCAAAAGACCTAGGAACTTGGAGAAGCATTTAAAGACATGGAGACTTGAAGTCTTGATTCTTCAACCTTATGGATTATCTCCCAAAATTAGTCCACCAACCTTGATTAGCAAATAACCATCTTAAAAGATTGGTAGATAACCAAAGAAATCGCTCAAAAGAGCCCCCCAAATGGTATGTTGTTGGTCCTCATCAAAATCGAGATCCATTATAGATGAAACAGAATTTAATCGGCTACGAAGAATCGACATATCCATAGTCAGCATCTTGGTTGCTAGTCTTCACATCGGTAATTCTAACAAGGTCGTCAAGGAAAAAATTAGCAACTTCTTAATCAATAACTTCAATCCATCGAAGCAAGTTTGTATCAGAGCTCTAAGTTGCACTCATTTTGAGTGATACCTTATGCTATCTATTTAATTTCAAGAAAAAAAGAAATGATTTATCAGGTTCGTAGAAGCTTGGATTTGGAGAAAGCAAATTATGAAAGGCAAGATTGTGCTAGAAAGATTCACTAGTGACAAATGCAGAGTTCTCAATTGCCTAGAGAAACAATCAAAGGGTGGCATGAGATATTCGTTTAAGCCTTTAACTAAAGGTGTATTCTTCTTCTCCTTCTTTGAATGTACTCATTCTCGTTATATATGGCTTTATCATATAAAAAGTTAGATCTGAATTTCTTGTATCTACCGTGATTTTTTTTCAAGGGCAAAAACACAGTTTTCTCAAGATATAACTATTGTTCATTGTTCTTGTCTATGAACTACAAAAAGGTCGCGCAACGTAAACACAGGCACATTTTAGATATTACACGCACTCTTCTAGTCTCTATCTATGTACACCATCTATCATACTCCGTTAGGGGTGTGCATGGTCCGGGCCGGTCCGGTCCTGGCATGGAACTGGGGATCGGACCGTTAGTTCGGTCCCCAAATTTTCAGGACCGTGGACCGGACCGGGACCGGACAGGACCGGGACTGGCGGTCCAGTCCCCAAATTTTCAGGACCGCGGACCGGACCAGATCGCTAACACTAATTACTTATAAAAATCTAACTCTTGAAAGACATGTAAAAATATGTGTAGTGCTATAAATGATATTAATAATAGGTGCTGGACGACAAAATATGCATCCACTTCAGGTTCCTCCACTCAATCAAAAAAGTATTTGAAGTCCTAACTTTTGTTTTTGAGTTGGATATAAGTGATAACAACCCTAACGCAACCGATATGGTGAATTAGTAGCCAATAACAACCTAAACTTTAACTAATTCAATAGGTATCTAGTTCCTTTTTTTTATCATTTGTTTGAAGTCAAATATTTCTAATTCTTTTTATATATATACAATTATATATATTGGACGGTCCGGACCGCCCGGTCATCGGTCCCATTTATTGGGACCGTGGACCGGACCGCTCCCCTTGAGGACCGAACTAACCCGCCCGGTCCGGTCCGGTCTTAGGCCGGTCCGGTCCAGTTTGCACACCCCTATACTCCGTCACTTGTAGTAGGTAACATTTCTCATTATGAGCGTCCGTATGGTATTGTCCCCAATAACAATCTTCTTCGAGTATTTAGTAGTGCTTGTTTTGTATATCTTCTTCCATATGAATAAATGAAGTTAGAGCTTCCTGCTAGTTTATATTGCTTCCTTGCGTATGGCATTGAGTACAAATGTTATAGTTGTTGGGATCCTATCTCTAATCGTCTTCGTGTGTTTCGTCAAGTTACCTTTATTGAGAAAAACCCTAATTGATTTTGAAGTTGACAAAATAATAATATATTATCTAATATTTGAGCTAATGCAATGAAATATTGTTTTGCTGATTATTCTAAAGTATATATATTTTTGTTAAATAATAGTTACATAGGATTGAATCTGTTTAAGGAGCTCATATGCCAATTGAGGAGCCCAAATGTTGTCGCAAAGCTCAAACTTTGAGGAAGTATTTTATAAGCAACGATTAGACTATTATGAGATACATTCGAGATGATATAATTGGAATATTATATTATCACAATATCTAACAAATCAAGTTGGATTCGTTCTTGAAGATCATCAATCACGAATATCATTGACAGGCGAGGATTAAGAAAGACGAACTCCATCTTAGGATCCCTGATCACGATTGTATGGGTGATCTCATCAAATGGGGGATTCTTTCTTTTGATATTCCGGCCACGAAATCCTTTATATATAATTTTTTCCAAATAGGAAGTTTGGAGAGTGATCCTTTAGAGGCCTTGCAACAGCTAGTTTGAATGTGAAAAAGTATAAAAGGATACTTCAAGGCTGAAGAGAGTACATGAGTCCATAATCTTAAATTTCAAAGTTCAAGAAAGCTTCACATCCTTCATATATTCTTGATCCTAGCACTGTAATACTTAAAAGGATTTCATTCAAGTGTGTAAGTGATAGACGCGAAGTCTATTGACTTGAGAATCATCATTGAGTTGTAACCTCTTAGCTATTTACTAGTGGAATCCAGCCGATTGGCTGCCAGCGTAAAGAACTGGATGTAGGCTTGAACAAAACTGAATCATTGGATTTATTCCCAGAAGATCTCACACCTCCGTCCACTTGTGAATCCTTATTTCCAAAACCAACTCTTGATTATTTTAATATTGGTGTAGGTGCAATTGGCAATAACACCTTGGCAGCTTTTGACATGTCTGCTCCATCTTCGAGTTCTCCATCGGCTGACTTTCCATCATCCTATGTTTGTTGTTCCACCAGAGTAAGTTAACCTTCTGCTTGACTTTTGCCACTCCACTATTCCTTCTTTTTCTAAACCTCACATGTATAAAGAAGCTAGTACTAATCCTATCTGGCTACAAGTAATGGCAAATGAGGTGCAGGTCTTAGACAAAATCTTATACATGGGATCTGGTTGATTTGCCTCATGGTAAGTTTGTTGTGGGATGTAGATGGGTATATAAGATCAAAACAACATATGGTACTTTAGATTGTCACAAAGCTCAGCTAGTGGCGAAATGCTTTACTCAGGAATACAAAGTCGACTAAGGAGAGACTTTTGCTCTTGCCGCATTCCCTACATTTGTCTATCGTCTTATCATTGTTGCTGAGATTAAGCGCTAGTCTCTATTTCTGATTGTTGTGAAAAATGAACTCCTAAAGGATGATCTGAGTGAGGAAGTTATATATGGTGCCCCCTCCTAGATACACTCATTTTTCCTAGAAAGTGTTTTGATTGAGAATGGCAACATATGGCCTGAAATAGGCTTCTTGTGCATAGTATTCCAAATTTAGCTTCACTAAGGAATCTCTTGGCTTCAAGGGAAAAATCAGTAAATGTCCCTGATAAATTAAATAATTATGTGATTGATACAAGGAGGGATCCACATCAATGTCCAAATTGGATACTTTTGTAACTTGTGTTGATTATTAAATTTAGCTCAATCGACTCTTGTGACCAAAGAAACATGACGGAAAAGAAAGAAAGAAAGAAAGAAAGATTTTGACTGACTTTTGATATGCCAAGTCTTTGACCTGCTTGAGAAGCCTTGTGGCCGTATTTACGGGCGATTTTTGGCCTAAAGTCATATTAGAAAAGATTGAACTCAAGTACATGGATGAAGTTAACGAAGTTCTTCAATATTACAAAGTCTGGTTTCACGGTCCAATAGATTGGATTTCCTTTCGATCGCTGCGTTCTGCTTTTGCAACTCCTTAATCTTTTATTGGTACTTCCTTATTATTTATCACTGACACAATAAATGACCAATTATTTATTTATTTATTATCGGTAAGTTGCAAATTTAATTAATGAGAACAGATTTTAGCAAAAATAGAAGTCATTAATGAATATAACAGTCGACAACTTGCCAGTAAAGTACCGCTAGCATGTAATCGCCCAGCAGTGGTGTCGATACTTGCGAATCTGTACCTGCAAATAGCATTAGGAAATTGCTTATTTATAAGGATATATTCACGTCGTATTCTTTGTGAATGACCCAATCATGACCAAACTCAAGAGTTTTTGTTTAAATGAAAGTATTTTTCAGGAATTAGTTTCCTGTACTTTTACCCGTTTGGTTCAACAAAAATAATTTAGTCAAGCGAAAATACTTTTTAGCCAATGAAGAGTTTATGCATAAAAATAGGAAAGTGAATTTCGAAATTTAAAAAAGTGAAAACACTTTTTGAAATTATTCTTCACAATTTTTTTTAATATCTTCTACTTTATTTTATTGTTCTTTTCCTTTTAGCTTCTTCCTCTACCGCGATTGGCCGGCGGTGGCCATGGACGAGATCGAGCTTTTCAGGACCTGGTGAGGAGCTCGCGGGGGCCGGGCAGGCCCCGAACCGGTGACGAGTCGTTGCACATTCTGAATCTTCATTTACCCGTAGAGCGGCGGAAAGAAATTGATGCGAAGTAGTAGATATTTGTTGGCATCTTATTGAAGAGCGGATAAGAGGTGCCGCTCCAAATTTAACGTAGTCTCAGCCAAGAGAAGATTCCCTTGGAAAACAACAAGATGATATCACTAGTTACATTGTAAGTCACATGTGGTGTGACTAGGACCATAGTCGTTAATGTTGGGAAAGACGCTTTGTGAGGCCAGTCTAAAAGTGGGTCAGACTAGTCAACTCCCCATAAGGATTACGCAGAAGCCTGAGCCCTCTAATGAAATCCATAATATTGGAGACAAATAGTTAAACCAATGAATGTTGCACAAAATACCGAAACTGGTCGGCAACTTGGTCAAACTGGACGCGGGTCAGCCCAAGGAAAGGTACGTGTCTGCGACTTTCTCAAATGGCGACTCCTCGTTTTGAAATATTTGATTCTCGTGTTAGATTGATCTGGATAGGCTTTTTATTTTAACGTGTCGATACCCGCACGCTTTATATCCTCAATTTTCTTTAAATTATTATTCTTTTCTTTTCTGAAGGAAGGAAAATACCAAAATGTTTTTACGCAAGATTTCACTTCCAGCATTCCGATTGGCATATTGGATTTGGTACGTTGAGCCTGAGCGGTGTCCGCACATGTTAAGTCAAGATGGTACCTTTCTGCGGTCTCCCTTTGACTGCTTGTTACCTCTCCCATCTCATACTTAACTGGGTCGACCAAGAGTCATTGACTTCTGTGTTTCATAGGAAATCACTTGGAAGTTTCTCCCCTTGGCCATCTAGATTGCGATCAATATCTTCATCCACTGAAACAGAAGACAAGGAATGCTTGCTGTCCGCGAGAGAGAGAGAGAGAGAGATGCAGCCCGAGCTGTACGAGGCTGCAATGTCGGGAGACTTCGATTCACTGATGGAACTGTCGGATAACAATCCCTCCGACTACATCTTGAACCAGAAGACGCCGATGGACAACAACGTTCTCCACATCGCGGCGCGGCACAGGCAGGCGAGTTTCGTCGAGCAGCTCATCTATCAACACCCCTCCGGAGGCTCTCTCCTCTGGCAGGAGGACTACAAAGGTCACACTCCGCTGCATACTGCCGCGAGAGTCGGGTGCGTCGACATCGTTCGAGTCGTGGTTGACTATCTCAGAAGTTCGCCCCCCGGCGACATCGAAGGAGGTGGGCTGGTCGATCTTCTTCAGAAGGCGAACGCCGACAAGGAAACCGCGCTGCACCAAGCGGTGAGGAACGGCCATTCCTCGGCGGTGAAGTTGCTGGTCGAAGCAGATCCGACCCTGGGCGACGTCTCCAACAATGATGATGAGTCCCCGCTCTATCTCGCTGCTGCGCAGGGGTTTCTCGATATTGCCGAACTCATATTAGACGCTTCTCTACCGCCGTCGCCAGCGTCGTCATCCTCTAGCAAAGGTCCCAAAGGCATGACAGCGTTGCATGCAGCCATCTACTACACTCCACAAGGTATGCGCGCCTGTACCTCTCGCGATTCCCAGTTCAGTTTCGTCCAATCTTTCTAGCTTTATGTTTTCCTTATCCATCACGGTTCTTTTTTCTTTTTCTTTTTCCTTTTTTTTTAATTTCTTTTTTATTAAATTTTTAAGCTTATTTTTCCATTTTATTTTAAATGAAAAATGTCTATTTTAAAAAATAGTTAATTTTTCTTTTTTAAATTATAATTTATCTAATTTGAACCAAACCGATGTCGTCTTAGCCACGTCATTACCATGTAGAAAAGAGAAAATATTTAAAAACCTCATCATTTTCGTTAGTCCAAATGGATAGAGTCGACGGAAGGACCCATTTGCATCAATTTGATAAGTTTTAGGACTGATTTTATATATATATATATATATATATATATTGTAATTTTAGGGCTCAATTTCACTTTCGTGACAAGTTTTAGAATTTCTATTAGACATGTCCTTTTTTAATTTTTTTAAAACTAATTAAGTTTGTATTTTTTATTTTTAATATTTTTTAACTTTTTTTATTGCTGACTAAATCTCCAGCAATCCATGTCAGCTTCATATATTAATAATAAACAAATGCGATGTCGGATTTTTGGCCAAGTACATCAAAACTGGCACTTAAGTAATCGTTTTTCAAAAAAATTGGCATTGAAATAATCCAAATGAAACTTTTGACACTAAGGTAAGTGCCGTACACAACTTGTGACACTTCTAGTGTTCTTCTTCCCGTGGACGTTAGTCTTGCTGGTTTGTTCTTTGTTGAGTCTGAGATGATTTGCTTTAGCGAAGAAATGCATACATGTTTATTTCTTTGGAGCAAAGTATAAGCGTGAGAGGACAAATTCATATAGTTTCTGGAATTGATTGTGAAAAATGGTGGTCACTTAATGTGGTTTGTGCAAATGGCAATGTTGTATCTCTAGTTAGGTGTGGTTTTGCTGATGTTTTTGAGCCATTGATATCAAACATTTACAATCGGTGCATGTTCCCTTTTTGTTGCTTTAATAACTTAAAAAAATCATAAGAAGTGATAGTGTTCTAATACTTAGCAAGAGCATTATGTGCAGAGGTTACTTAAAAAAAATATTTTATGCAGTGGATTTTTTGCTGTGTTAAAAGTATACAGTGATGCTAATTGAATTTCAGATCTAGATGAGACAAAATCCACTACTTGATATGTGTTCGCTTTTGTGTTGGTGCTGTAATTTGGAAATCAACCGAGCAAAACTGCGAAGGAAATGACAGTCTTGCCAAATCAAAAGTCGAGTTGGTTAAAGTAGATGATTCTAATGACGAAACTTGTTGCGGTCATTTCTCAAGCCAATATTGTGGCCAACATGAAAGAATGGGTGGTAGACTCAAGTGCTACTAGACACTTACATAAAAAAACATAATGCTTTATCCTCCTACGCTCTAGTAGACGATTGAGAAGAAAATATTTATTTCGACAATTCGGAACTACTCAAGTTCTTGAAAAGGAAAATGCAATTGACACCATACGTGTCTATGCATTGTGATTGTCTAGTGACAATAGCTTTTTTCAAAGCGACAATAGTCGTTCCAAAGAATGCAACTTTCAATTGTTAAAAGAGAGAGCTCCAATTAAAACATGGTGTGGTGAAAGCAATTGCTTAAAGATTAAATTATGTCCATTGATTATGTGAAGTCATAAGTGGATTCCATCGATCCTCTGACCATTCATCGAGGAGAATGGGACTTTAAGCTAGTTGAAAAAAAATCAACAATGATGGAACCCAAGCTCTGATTGGTGATCCCATGAATTAGGTTTATATGGGTAATAACAAGTCGTTTGTTGATCTAGTAATGCACTATTAAAATTGTCGTCCCTCCTAAGGTGAGAATAGTGCAAGATTACAATGCAAAATAGGTTGAGCTAAGCTCTTAATGATTTCAAAACCATATTTGTTGGTGGTGTATTTAACAGTATAATATATTTGTTGGGATCACTTATATAAGTGTGGAGTAGGGTCGCTTCTATAAGAATTTTTGGCTAAAATCTCTAGAGCATTTAAGAATAAACTAGGCACACACATGGCCTATTACCGCAAAACCACGTTGACCAACATAATTTTTGGGGTGTAATGTAATTGGTGACAATTATAATTTACATAGAAATTCTTAGTTCATAAAGTTTCAAACTTCACCAATAGTTTCGTGAATTATATTACGTTCTTTCTAGGCCTGGTTCATAGCTTAACAAACACAAGTTTCAATGCATTACATTCATTGAGTTTAACCCGGCGTTTTCTTTTTGAAAAATCTTTTGAAATAAGTGGGGGCATTATTGGATATTTCAATGGTTTTTTTTTATTAAGAAGCAATTGTTTTGTAATGGCTTTAATGGTAGTTATAACGATAATCAATGCAATCAATTTGTAACCACTCTGTATGGTTGATTTGATTTATTTCTTGATTAACTCTCTTCCTTATTTGCCTATAAAGAGAATGTCCTATTACAATAAAAACATACCAAAATAAGAGATCCTCCTTTATTTCTTTCCCTTTATAATTGGGTTTTACTATAACATTGTTGTTCATGTGCCCTCTATTTATTCTGTGTAAAGTATAGGGAAAGATCTGTTGTATCCTGGGATGATAGTCGCTAGGACCTTATGCAATGGGTTTCGTACTCTGAAGAACGGAATTATCCTTAGGACAGTGCTTGGATGCCTCAGATATTCTCATTCTTATTTTTCCATCTTCTCCCATGCACTCTTTTTACACACCTTGTATTATTGTAATTGGATAGGAGAGTTTTCGAAGAAGGGCGGTACTACTGAGAAAATATTACGTAGGCCTGCCACACCATGTCAGCATGGTCCTGCACCATTCAGTGGTTGACATATGTCTCGTCTGGGCCCCACTTTTCAAATTTTTCATCTCCTACGTTACTCTTCTTCTCTCTGCTTGCTTTCTTGCTCCTCTGCTGTGCCGATTTCCCATTGAAGCTCCACCACCCACACAATCTTCGTTTTGCCAGCCACAACTACGGAGATGCTCTCTCTAATTCCATCCTCTTCTTTGAAGCCCAGAAATCGGGGATGCTCCCTCCCCGCCAGAGGATCACTGGGAGGAGAGACTTCAATGCATCCATGCCCCAGAGAGAGAGATTTGATAGGAAAGTGGAAGAGACTTTTTTCGTATATGATTAAAAAAAAAAAAAAAGAGTCACCACCACCCACACCATCTCGCCGTCAACGGCCAACATGGAACTCGACACTGCATCGAGCTTTGTCAATGGTGACAAGCTCCACAGCGGCGTTGATTGACATAGACAATAGTGGAGGGAGTGATGTTGTCCTGCTCTTGAACTAATATAAGGATAATATTGAATATTCTCATATAGTTGAGGAATTACATTGATCATGTACCAAAAGTTGAGGAACCATATTGAATAAACCAAAAGTTTAGGAACTGCATTGAACAAATTGAAAGTTCATGGACCAAATTGCTCATTGGACCAAAGTTGAGAGACCATTTATGTCATTATCCCTTAATATTTTTACGTGTTAATCATTGTGCAATTGGGTACTCTTTTATGCAGTCAAGTCCTTTAAATATCTTGATTCGTACAATTTGGTCCTCTAAGTTTTATTTTGTGCAATTATGTCTTCTAATTTTCTTGATTTGTACAATCAAGTGTCTTGTTTACTGACGATAACTAATACTGTCGAATTATGTTTTTTTTTTTTTGGTTCTATTTGTGATCTACTCATTTGATAGCAAATTAACATCAGGTGTCATTTCAATCAGATGAGCAATGCCGCATTGTTAACTAATTTGACAATTTAGTTAGAGTGGTTGACAAAAGGATTTGATTCCACAAATCCAAAGAGTTAAGAGTACTCGATTGTAAAAAAAAATGATAGACTGCACAAATAAAAAAAAAAGTTACAGAACTTAGTTGAACAAAATAAAATTGGAGGATCAAACCGCACGAACGCTGAAACTTAAAAGGACTAAATCTGTACTTAACCGAAAGAAAAGAGCTTTTCAAGGTGCATGTTGAACATGAAAGTTATTCCAAAGGCACAGGAAATCTGTCTTAATAGATTTTGATGGTTCTCTTGGTTATAATCTGTGTGAAGGACATGATTGCTTGAGAACCATCGTGAACAAGAGGCCACACTTGATCAGTGAAGGAGATGACATTGGGTGGACTCCTCTTCATTATGCTGCTCTCTTTGGCAAAGTTGAAGCAGTTCAAACACTACTGCGGCATGAGGCCTCAGCTGCATACCTGTTAGCCAAAGACGGCGAATCTGCTCTTCATATTGCGGCGCTCGTAGGCCATACCGATGTAATGGACGAGCTGATTAAATTCTGTCCTGACGTTTGTGATTCGATAAACAGCAGAGGACAAACCGTTCTTCACTCTGCAGTATTAGGCGGACAGATGAAGGTAGTCAAGCACATATTGGAGACGCCGAACCTGGAGGATCTTATAAATGTACGAGATAAAGATGGAAACACTGCTCTCCACTTGGCAGCTCTTTGCCGAGACTACGACATGATGAGCATCCTCGCTCGTGATGACAGAGTCGACATCAGAGCGACGAACAAGGAACGTTTGACAGCCCTAGGCATTTTCGACGGTCATGAAAAGGTACGTTCTCTTGAACGGTGATGCAGCTCGCACTGATTTCACTTCTTCGGAAAAGCTGGGTCCTAATCAAAATAAATATTCAGAATGTTTACAATATGCTGTCCTCTAATAATGGTTTTAAGAGATCTCTTCAAGCCCTTCTCTCGCTTCACTATTTATAGTCGATTTCCACGTTATAGTCCAAGGCGAAACCTTGGCCGTCGGCATAAGGCGAGGACCGGTCACAAAGAATGCGCAGATAATAACCAAATTGAGCTCACTTTTCTCCATCGGGTTTATCCTTTAGATGCAGTGCCGATTAGGTTCTTCTTTTTCCATGAACACCATACTTTGTTAAGCCAATGTGCAGACTTAATGCCGAACTGCTCTTCCACTGGAGTAACTTCTACAAACTTAACAGTTGCACGTCATGTAGGATTTTGACATGGTGAACAACTAGTCAGGAACATCTTATGCATCCACTTTCGAGGATCATTTCATATGCGGTGAATCAAATGTTGCCTTTCGCCTATGTAAGAAAAGCCATCATTGATTGATTGGTTATACTCTGTGCATTTAGGTTGGCTTTAAAGCTGCAAAAGTTCAGTACTTGTTGGAAGCATGGGTTTGTGTCAACGATATGCAAGACCGGGTTATTAAACACCTGAAGAGACTTGAGAAGCGATATGGTGAGGAAAGATCAAGCATTTCCATAACCACAGGGAATATGGTCTACCAAGAGAAGTTCGATAAACCGAAAGGATGTGTGCATCGCAATTATCTGCTCATCGCTGTGTTTATCGCCACGGTCACCTTTGCGGCGGCATTCACAATGCCTGGCGGCTACAATGACAACGGGCCTGACCAAGGGACAGCGACTCTCGCGAGACGAGCGGCTTTCAAAGCCTTTGTGGTGTTTAACACGACAGCATTCTGTTTCTCGGTCCTTGCAATCTACCTCCAGTTCGATTTGTCTCCAACTGGCGAATTGGATCCCGTGGAAATGCGACATGTGCATGCTGCTGGAGTCAGTATTTACATTGCTGTTCTAGGTATGGTCCTAGCCTTCGCTTCTGGCATGTACGTTGTATTGGCCAAAACCATTGGGTGGGCGACCATGGGTTATGCTCTGGCAGGATCAATGGCAATGATTTGCTTGATTGGTCGATTCATGAACCCAAAGATCAGGTTTGGTTTCCGAACGGGTCCTCCTGCTAGATCCATCAAGAACGTGTTGTTTAGAATGGAATCTAGACATCGATCTTCATATACGCGCAAGTTGTGATGGGTAAGGAATGAAAACAGAGAATGTACGCTAGTCGATTCCATTCTTATTCATGTATGTCCATAATGGAATTTATTATATATCGTTGACCTGGAAAATTTAGCAAAATAGTGCATTCATGAACTACTACTAGCACATCATACAACAGGGCTCACATCAGAGGTGTCAAAGATTCCGTTCAATTTGGTTTTCTTGAAAAATCAAAGTGAAATGGAAGCTTAAACTGAACCAAACTTTGCCATGAACTGAAATTCTGTTCGGTTGAGTTCAGTTTTTCTTTCTTTGATTTTTATTTTCTTTTTCTTTTTCTTTTTCTTTTTTCATGCAAAACCTCGCCAGCCACTAGGTGAGGGTGGCTAGCGACTCTACCGGCCCTTGGGTGAGGGCAACAAAGCCCTCACCAACCATGGGCGTAGGGTTGTGGCCCCTTGTGGTCGATGAGGGCCGCCATGTCCTCGCTGCTCTAGATTTGGCACCGAGCTGAATGGATCTCACGACTAGCAGTAAGCAGGACGATGAGCTAATGGCTTTACGCCGCCGAGCTTCGTCTTCCACCATCACCATGCTCAACCACAAGGACAAGATCAGGATGTCGGCTTTCTCATGATCCATCTAGGGCTCAAATTGACCACCCTATGACGACGAAGGGGCTGGATTGCTGTCGAGGGTGGTGGCCAAGGTTGAGGGCACTGACGGTGACGTTGACTGGGAGACATTAAGGGAGTTTGAAGGAGGAGCTTTGTAGAGAAAGATGGAGGTGGGAGGAAGCCAATGTGGAAAAGGAGAAAAAAGAAAAGAAATGAAAAACAGAAAATAAAAAATAATCGTTATTTTGGAGAATTTTAATTAATCGAACTGAATTGAACTAAAAGAAAGGAACGGTTATTTTTCAATTACCTAAACCAAAAACCAAACCGAATTGAAATGCACAAATTTTCAGTTCAATTTGATTCATGGTTGGATTTTTCACATCAGTTTTGACACCCCTAGGTCACATGCTAGATGGAAAGTCATGATTTTCCAATCATGCCATAAAAGTTTCTTTCCCCGCAAAAAATTAAAAAAAGCAATTGAAATGTTTCAGGCTTGAAAGAATTGTGGAATCTCGCAAGCAAAAGAAATGGATCAGCAAGCCAAATTATTAGCTATGCAGCAGAAACATTTGATGGTACATGTAACAGAATAAGCTCAATAATCTACTTGACCCATTGTAGTAAAAATGAAGAATACAAACAAGACAGTGCAGTCTTTTTTCGGTCAAAACAAGACAGTGCAGTTGACGAGCACCTATTTCTGATCTCAGGGAGATAAGCAGCCACAATTCAATTTTCAATACAAGCTGCCGCAATTCAATTTTCAATGCAAGCTCAGATTCACTTACCATGGCAAAAGCTTCTCTATTATAACAGTGGCAATTACACCATCGACATTTTGCTGCCACTCTTAAGCATGATTCCTGACCGATTTGGATCGAGTCAATCTTCATCAGATTCTGCAATCGACAAAAGACAAACAAGTCAGAGAAAGAGAGGATAATTCCCGCTCCAAGAAGCAATATCCCTCCATCTGCAGCGAGTCCATTTGACCCTTCCGATTAAACAGATTCTTTCTCTTAACATCTTAATGAAAAAAGGTTCTCATGCATATCCAATCATATACCGTTTATCACTTCCATGTTCTCTTCTTTGTACACACCGAGAGGAGAACCACGAACAGATAGAAGCATCTCCCCAGGCTTAGGCAACCTTAGGGTTTTAGGTGTCATCCCTATTGAAAGCCTTTGCGTACTCAACTGTAGAGGGCAAGCAATGAGGTGAAATAGAATTACATGCCATACGAAGCAGAAGAATTCCAACTACAAAGTAGCAGAGGGCACCAATTATTTGATGACTGCGCTAGTGCTGAAAAAAGCACTCGTGTAATACTGTAGATTTGAGTACTTTAAATGTCACTATTTAACTAACTAAATTCAATGAAAAAACCATTTATAAGCACACTTAAAGGTACATACACCTTACAAATCTTGGCTGAATATAGCAACTTGGTGCATCTTTTACTGATAGGTTTTACATGGCCAAAAATGTCACTGCAGTTACATAAAATGCCTAGCGAAGCTCTGATAAATAATACAAATCCTGCAGCAGCCTCATAAGTTCCAATAAGGTCCACAGTTTCTATCATACCTCCTAGCAGAAAATGTTTATATGCTTTACTTCTAAAAATGATGAAGAGTGCCTATCTCGATTTTACTTCTAGACATTTTTGGAAGAAAATTTTACGTTAAAAGGAAAACATAAATTTGAAGTTACAATCCGAACTGGAAAAGGCTCACCGGCCTCAGATATAATATAAATGATAATATCTACATAGCTGCAAATTGACATAGATTACACATGAAACTTAAAACACGTGATCTTCTATCAAAATTGGTCAAGGATATGCATTTTTAATGAGATGTGATAAGGTCGGTTGTTCATAACACTAGAAAGTTTTTTCTATTTTTGGTCAAAACATAACACTTAGAAAGTTAGGCAGGCAATCATATGTATTATGAATTATTTACGACTAATACCTTTATCTCCTTCCTATTTAGCTCAATGCAGGCTTATTTGACAATCACAACAACTTCATCTTAAATGAAGAAAGATCTTGGATTATGTTTTCTCAACCATCTCCATGCTGAAATGATAGATATGTTTAAGTTAACAAGATAATGATTTTGGAGCCTTAAATAGTTATACAGAAACTAACCCCAGGAGTTCTAAGAGTATCTGGCAGCCCGAGCATCTGACAGTCTGATGGCTCATCCAAAACCTGTAACAATTTTTTAAACATAAAATGAAACTCATGAGCGAAGTTAGCAGCAAAGTCAGGTTAGGTACAAGATTCCATAAACGCCCTACTGTCATTCAATGAACTAATATTTGTCAAAGGGTAGAATTCAAAATTTTAATCTTTAGCGAGATGAGATTCCCGTATCGGGAACAATCTCTAACTAAAACAAGAGCAAAGAAGAAACAACTATGGCAGACTGGTTTGAGTATCTATTGATTGTCCATCAAAATGGGAGAAGACAGCAGCTTTAGAAGGCAAAAGATTCTTAGGGGTGCCTCTCTTTAAGAGCGATCATCTAATACGGCTAAAAGCTAGAGGATCAAAGCTTTGAAAGAACATACTAAGTCCCTCACTTGCAAATTTTCTGAGCTAAGAAGGCCTGCTTTCCCTGCAACAATCAAGTAGATCCACTAAGTATAGGAGTCGGATTTTGAATATCTTTCCCATGTAATGTATGTGTCACGAACAAAATGTACCACCTTTGCTGGAAGACTCAAAGCCACCAAAGTATGGAACTGCATCAGAGTATCCAGGATGTGATATGGACATTCGGTGGAAAAGTGAAGCACGTAGAGTTTTTCCGTGAGAGTCATCTAGACATAATTTTCCATCTTTATTTCCCCAATGGACTTCGAACTGCCCATCTTCTCTGTCTAGATCAAATGATAGATGTGGAAGATTTTCAGTGAAAAACTGTAGCACGGGACTTTCCATCTGTTCCTCAGTCATACAAGAGCGTAGCAGACATAACTCAGTCAGCAAATGCTCAATCTGTACATCACGAATAGCTCTGATTGCTGCAACTCTTTTTTCCACTGTGGACATTCATTAGATAGGTGAAAAAACATGAGGAAAGACTCAACAACACAATTACACAAAGCTTAAATATTTTAAGACAGCTCATCTCAACTTGTTATGGAAAAACCACTTGACCAAGGAAAAACCACGTGGATAGGTGCTTAAACAGTTTAGGCAAAGCCAAACATATTTTAAGACAGCTCATCTCAACTACTACCTACCGTGGTTCCAAGTTTCCCCTAAATATTAGCAAAAAACTCAGTTTTATGTTACCTCTGTATGCAACAGATATGATTGACCAATGTACTTTGGATTAAGATCGTTAAGCCGACACTTAACATATATCACGTCTTGGCAACTTATCTAACCACATATTGAAGTCGTCAAAAGCTCAAGAATCTATAGCATCATAGAAGGATAATGGCCAGTCAAATTGAAGGCCTAGAAAAGCTGCAAGTAGATTAACTGCATACAACAGTGAATGATCATAATAAATAGATGCAACGCAGCTGGATATGAACAATGCACCTTCCAGGTCCATCAAAGCATCATCTTGGGCTTTGTCTAATGGCCTTTCCTCCTCTCCACTGGGTGGCGAAGCAGGTTGTTTAACAGTTCTCTTTGCTCTTTTTCTTGGCATTTAGAGATTTTGTTTTGCGTCACATCCACATGTACAGGAAAATTGGACTAGACACTAGCAAAATGGACTTGTATGCAGCCGTTCAATGGAGCGCTGCAGGAACATCACCACTGAATGGAGCCAGAGCCTGAAGAAACATAGCCATTTAACAATGTGAGTTGACATTAACAAAAGCGCTCTCAAAATCGCCTAATATACCCACTTTTATCACGCTATAAAAGTCATGAAGTAATATCAAATGCTGGAGAATGGCAGGCAAGAACTGGGGCACTGTATATATCGTTCAAGCCCAAGATCTTTGTGATCCTGGACAGATTTTGTTGAATTGAACAACCAAATACCCACGATTTCTATCAAAACTTCACCCCCACTCTCTCTCTCTGTTCGTTAATTTTAAAATAAGCTTTAAAAGAGGAATTTCTCCGATTTAACAGTCAATTTCGAGAGAACCTTCAAGCCACAGAGCACAACATTTGAGGAAAACTCATGTGGGTCTCTCAAACAAACAGGGCACGATTGAAAACTAGCATAGCCGTATGAATTTAGTCAGGTTATTGCAAAATGCAGTTTGCGGGAAGAATGAAAGCCTGAGTGCACTGGAGATATGACCGAAAAGCAGGACACAAACAAGACCGGTTCAAATTTAACTCTGTGGGAGAGCTCTGCAAACCGAGTACGCCCCTTCTTCTTCACCTCCTACTCGCTGCAACCTCGAACGCATCCAAATCGCCACCAAGAAACAAACAAGCAAACCAAACACAACACACTCGGCTTTAACTAGGACGAGAAATTGAAAGAAAACCGAAAAAGAAGAAGACAGTAGCAGTGTACCTTGCGACGACGGAGGCAAGGGTTTTGACGGTAAGCGCCCATCAGATTTCCTCGGAGGGCTTGGGGTCGGTGGGGAGCTCCATGAGATGAACCAGGCTCGTGGCCGGAGCTAGAGGTCTTGGGCGGGTCGGGATGACCCGAATGGGTTGTTGGGTCGGGGTCTTGGCAAGGGCGAGGCGCTGAGAACGGAGAGGCGAGAGCAAGAGGATGAAGGTGGAGCTGGGGAAGAGAGGGTTCCCGCCACGTGGAGATCTGGGCGGCCATTTTCAAATTTCTTCATAAAGCTCATTTGCATTTATGACTTCCAGATCATCTTTTGCTTTTGCAGGCTGATTACTGTTTTTCCACGTGTCATATTGAGAATGTGTCCGATTGGGTAAATGCACGGGCTTTGATTCCTCGCAATGTTTTCTCAAAGTGTGAGCGCGCGCAGAAGGAATCACTATTCGGATGGGCCGATACTTCTTTTTGAAATCGAGAATCAGATCAGATAGGTCGATTTTTCACTTACAGAATGTAAAATCGGCTTGCTTGATTCTAGATTCATCACTCGAGAACTAAGTCGATCAGTCCAATCTGATTCTTAAATGAATCTCGAATATAGCCACATCTCTTTTTTTCTTTTTGTTCTTTTTTGGCATTATTGTGGCTCTTAAAAGACGATTTGATTGAGCTGCGCCAAGGCCTCCATTGAGCGATGTCTAGCTCTATAATCACAAAATTTGGTGACTTGTCAAACTCATGTGCAAGATCAATGTATTTACTCATGTCTTTTAGCTTTCTAGACAATCTCATCCCCAAGGTCCAAATTCGAAAGGATATAGCATTTCCCTGCTAACCGTAGCTAGTTCAGCATCTACTGCTTCTTATTACCAGAAAAAATCTTTTTTCTATGTAACAAATTTTAAACCTTTTTTCTTTGTACAAAATTACTATTTTTGAAAATTCATTTCACCCAAAGGGTATGCAGGGCTACAGCGTAAATTGCTAGTAAACTGAGGGAGTACATGATAACCATTCTACTTCTCCGTTTTTATTTCAAATTAATTTCTGGAATAAGTTTGGAACAAAACTTGTTTGGTAATGTAATTCTATTTTTTTATTTCTGAATTTTTTAATCTATAAATAGATTTGGAAGGAAAATCAGAAATAAAAATTTATAACTTCTTGGAGCAATGGAAAACAGAAATAATAACCTTTCACTTTTTCTCAAGTACTAGCCATCGCCCCTCACCATAGTGCTTGCCACTGGCACCCACCCATGGTTGCCGCCAACTCCACCATTGCTAACCATCGCCTGCTACCAATCGCTGCCAACCTCTATCGCCCACTGCCACCCTCCACTAGCTGCCGCTGACCATTGCCAACCTTCACCGACCTTCGCTAATTGCCTCAACCATCACCAGTTGCTGTCGGCCACTGCCATCACCAACCATTGCCCACCGCCGACCTTTGTTGTCGCTAACCATTGCCCTCAGTTGCCCACCATTGGCTGCCATCGACCCCACCGTAGCCAACCACCCTTGCAGCCACCCACTGTAGCTCCCCACCTCACCGCCGGCTAGCTAGCACCCATCATTGCTGCCCGCGCCCAACCACCATTGCCAACTGCTACTTGCCGCCAACTATAGCCCACAGTAACCTTTACCAGCCACCACCACCCTCTCTTGGTCGCCACAACCATCGCTAACTGCTACCGTTGTCGCAACCACAGTTGCCGTGGAGGAAAAAATAAGTACTAAATTATAATTTCTAGTAGTAGAAATTTTCAACTGTTGTCAAACAAATTCCGTTCCAAGATTATAAATTTTATGTCATTATCAAATGCATTTTTTTACTCAGAAATTCATCTAGAAATACAAATAGGAAAATCTATTTCTAGCGAGAAATCTATTTTCTGAAATAGAATGGTTACCATGCGTGCCTTAAGAGTGGCAAAGGCATTCCTCTAATTGCGAGAGAAGAATGGCAGTTAGGGTTTTGAAAATTTGGATAATAACAATTAAAACAAATCGATCTAGTTCAAGTGATCCGGGTTAGTGGATTCACACGTACAATCGATAATCAGACCGAAATTCACTGGTTTCAAATTTTAGGAACCGACAAGCTCCTAAAAATCGATTGATTTGGTATGATTTGATCTGATTCCCAATTCAGTCTAGTTCTTTTACTCTCTCGTAAGCGGCTGCCTCTTTCCTTGACCGCTCGAAGAAACGTTGTTCTCCCTCTATCCACATTGATTTCGTCGTGGGACATTTACCTGTTTAGGCCCGATGAGTAGCCCCCAACAAAAGTGGCAAAGTGGGACTTACCTGGTCTTTTTTCCTATTTTCAGCGGATCTTTAGATGGGTACATATATTCCGTTGCTTTAATAACAATTGCGGTGGGAGGTGAGAAAAAGACGTCCGGTTGATTAAATTAAGGCTTTGTTTGTTTCCTACAAAAAAAGAAAAAGAAACTAATATATATATATATATATATATTAAAAAATTATCACTTGTATCATTTGTACTAATTAATTAATGAAAAATATATTTATTATCAACAATAATTTATATTTGTAAATTATTATAGATAATAATAAAAAATTCGTTCATGCATTTTTGTAAGTGATATAAGTTACTATTTTTAAGAAATATTTTTGAAATCAAACATTTTCTACAAAACAGGTGAAGCCTACGATCTCCTTTCTTTTTAGGCTTTGTTTGCTTCGCGAAAAATGAATAATTCAAAAAATAATTTTCGAAGTATTGCTTGAAACAATTAATTAATACAAAACGTTTCCATTATCGACTGCAATTGAGATTAAAACATTGCCGTAGACAAAATAATTAGAATTAATCTATTAGACACAGCACGTGTATTATTTAGTTACATGCTCAAATTATATTTGAGTTGATGGTATTAATCTAAAGGACTCGTGGCGATTGGGACGGGAGGACTATCGCGACCATAGTAGATTAGTCGGCTGCTGATTGGTGCTGCCTACTGCAATTGCTATTAGAAAGAATAGGATACCAGCACACGTTTAAAGGCTCCGTTTATTTCTCGAATAATACATTATTTAAAAAATATTATCCAAAAAATAATGATTTTATTTACAAAAATGAATGAAGCAAAATATTTTTATTGTCTATGAAAATATTTAAATACAAATCTATTGCAGATAGTAAAAATATATTTTATCGATCAATTATTTCAAGCGATCATTTTTCAAAAAATATTTTTTAAATAATTTATTTCTCGAAAAAAAAAACGGAGCCCAAAATATTTGCTATAAATAGGAGAAAGGTTTTGTCTAAACTTTGGGGTTTTAAATTCCGAGGGTACTCTTTAAGATGAAGGGAAGAAAAATAAATTCCCTCAATTTGGGAGGTGGCGGTGGAGGAGGTGGGCTTCACATCATTTTCGAATGGCTATTACTGGGTAGGTTGGTATAATAGAGATTCATGTTTGGAGTAAGTCATCGGAGTTTTGGCTCCTGTGTTGTTAGCTTATGTTTTGCACAGTACACTTTAAGGGAAAATTGTCAAAAAAGTCCTAAACCTATTGCACTTTTGCCGATTTAGTCCTAAACCTTTCAATTTTGCCGATTCAGTCCTAAACCTTTTCATATTTTGTCGATTCAATCCTAAACCTTTCGATTTTGCCAATTCAGTCCTAAACCTTTTCATATTTTGTCGATTTAGTCCTAAACCTTTCGATTTTGCCGATTTAGTCCTAATTCTTTTCATATTTTTTTCGATTCAGTCCTAAACTTTTTATTTTTTTAAAAATATCTTGGAAATAAATCCGAAAATTAAAAAAATTATAAGAAAATTATAAAAAAATATAAAAAAATTTAAAAAACTTAAAAAAATTAAAAAAATTTAAAAAAAAATTAAAAAATTTAAAAATTAAAAAATTAAAAAAATTAAAAAAAAATTAAAAAAATTTAAAAATTAAAAAATTAAAAAAATTAAAAAAAAATTAAAAAAATTAAAAAAATTTAAAATTTAAAAAAATTTAATAATTCAAAAAATTTAAAAAATTAAAAAAAAAAAATTAAAAAACGAGTGAGCCCTCGCCGCTGCTGCCCCACCATCGCCGGCTCGCCCATTTTTTCAGCTTTATTTTCAAAAACTTTTAAAAAATTTTAAAAAATTTAGGACTAAATCGTCGGTTTTTTTTTTCTCTTTTGTCAGCTTTTTTTTCCAAAATATTTTAAAAAATTAAAAAGTTTAGGCCCCTCACCGGCTAGCAATGGTGAGTTAGTCCTAAATCTTTTGATGTTTTGCCAATTCAGTCATAAAATTTTTAATTTTTTAAAAATATTTTGAAAAAAAGCTAAATAAAAAAAACAGATGAGCGGGGACGGTGAGTTAGTCCTAAATCTTTTAATATTTTTTCGACTCAATCCTAAACTTTTAAATTTTTTAAAAATATTTTGGAAATAAAGCTGAAAAAAACGAGCGAGTCGGCGATGGTGGGACAGCGGCGACGATGGCTCACTCATTTTTTTTAATTTTTTTTAATTTTTTTAATTTTTTAAAATATTTTTAATATTTTTATTTTTTTTAATTTTTTTAATTTTTTTAAATTTTTTAAATTTTTTTAAATTTTTTAAATTTTTTAAATTTTTTTAAATTTTTTTTAAATTTTTTTATATATTTTTATAATTTTCTTATAATTTTTATAATTTTTGGATTTATTTCCAAGATATTTTTTAAAAAATAAAAATTTTAGGACTGAATCGAAAAAATATGAAAAGATTTAGGACTAAATCGGCAAAATCGAAAGGTTTAGGACTAAATCGGCAAAATATGAAAAGGTTTAGGACTGAATTGGTAAAATCGAAAGGTTTAGGACTGAATCGGCAAAATATGAAAAGGTTTAGGACTGAATCGGCAAAATTGAAAGGTTTAGGACTAAATCGGCAAAAGTGTAATAGGTTTAGGACTTTTTTGATAATTTTCCCTACACTTTAACCAGCTTGCTGGCAGCATACTCCCGATTAACAAGCATTGTGCGAAACAAATGGAGCCTAAAAAATTCGCTAAAAATAGGAGAAAGGCAAGACCCGTGAGAGAGCTGCCGAAGACCAAGTAATTCCCACGTTTTGTTTGGAGGCTATTCATTGGGCATATAGAGGTAAAGTCCAAGGAGGAAGGCGATCATATGGTATTCTCATCACTGTTCATACTCCTTTCCATCCCACCATCTCCCCTCCTGGAATCGATTCAAAACCCACGTTTCAATTCTTGCTCCCGCCATCTTCGTATGTGTCGCACAATGCTTGTTAAATGGGAGTACACTACCAGTAAGCTGGTTTAACAAGTACCATGGGAAGTATAGGCTCGTATAGTAGTAACTCAACTTGCGTCTGAGGTGAGTTATCGAAGTTTCGGCTCCTATTTTGCTAGGCTATGCCTCGTCTAGTGCTTGTTAACCAGCTTGCTAGCAGTGTACTCCCAATTAACAAGCACTATGTGAAATAAATAGAGCCTAAAAAATTCGCCAAAAATAGGATAAAGATAAGGCCCATGAGAGAGCCGCCGAAGACCAAGTAATTGGCACACTTTGTTTGAGGGCTATATTCATTGGTCATAAAGCGGTAAAGTCCAAGGAGGAAAGCGAGCACATGGTATTCCCATCACCGTTTATACTCCTTTCCATCCCACCATCTCCCTTTCCTTGAACCGTTTCAAAACCCACGTTTGAATTCTTGCTTCCCTATAAATACCACAACGACATCGCCATCTTCTTAATCTCCAATCCAACAGCTCTAGGAAAAGAGAGAAGAAAGGAGGGCAGCGGCGGCGGCGGCGAATCTTCTTCTTTTCGATGCAGTCTCCTTCTCCCCTCAATGTCCGCGGGTGGACTCCGAGTCCGAGTCTGACAATCTCATCGCCGCCTCCTGAGAAAGCCGGCGACGATGATGGAATGCGTTGCTCGGCTTTTGAAGGAGATGATGGTGATGGCATGTCCGGCCAAGGCCACGCGGTTGTCGTTCCATTCAGTATCGGCTTCACTGCCACTCGAGACACCTGTGATGGTGCTGCGCCCCGGTCTGGGGTCCACGGCAAAGGCGAAGGATCCCAACCCGACCCGTGGACAGGAGCGCAGGCAGATGAGGACGGGATGTTCTTGACGTGGAAGGACCTGCGGGTGACGGTCCCGGACCGGAGAAACGGGACACATCCCATATTGCAGGGGCTCACCGGGTTTGCCGAGCCGGGTCGGATGCTGGCAATCATGGGTCCGTCGGGCAGTGGCAAGTCAACTCTCCTCGATGCCCTTGGAGGTACCGCGTTGAATAGATTTCTCTTTCCATAATTAGTTTCTTATGCACGTCCTTTGCGGTTTTTATTATTCCATAAGTAAAGCCAACTCATAACGAGGTTTGACTTTCAATATTCTATTAGAAAAATTCCAGCTAAAATGACTGTTTAATCGCCATTTCTCTATGCAAATGTTGATCCTACACGCAAGTTGTCTATACATCACACTCTTCCACGTTATAGAATACAAATATAAGTTTCTCAATTCCTTCAATATTTCATCTTAATTTGTTTAACCGAGTGTTTGCTTACTCTTTTCTCTCGTGAAAAATATTTTTCTAAAGATCGTTTGTGTCACTCGAAATAATTAATCAATGAAATTTTTTCATCAGTTTAATAATTTATGCCTAAATATTTTCGTGAATAAAAATATTAATTTTTTGCAAAATAAGCGGATCGAGCTTTGATGGAAGAAAATGAAAATTTTATGATAAGGCCAGGCGTCTTGGGTTGGAAAACAAACAAACAAAAAAAAATACAGAAATAAATAAAAGTAGAACGCACATCTTTCATAGACTTAGGAAAGACACAAAGGAAAAGTCAATGAATCTTGTCCCACTTCTCTATTATGAAGAAGTCAACGAATGTTATGGCGGCTCTTCCCTTTGAACAGCTTTATCGTGTTCAAACGTCGTTGAGGTCGGATGTCCAAGGACACTGGACTAGACCCGACGAGGTACGACGGTCCTAACTATTGCACGACCTAGCGACTGACATTGAACGGTGCATAAACCAATGATTCAAGGCAAAGATAAAATATTTTGGAACAAGGAAATATCTTTTTTTTTTTATTGTCTCGACAACTAGATTAAAAATAAGTAGTTCGAATATATTCGAAATGAGACAAAGAAAAAGGGGTTAGAGACCACTCAAAAAATCAGATGCTAAGGGTTTTCTTTTGAGTTATTTCAGAGTTACTCAACTTGAGTTTTGAGAATATAAATGATTTTTTTTTTTGAATTGGAAAAAGAAGAATAAAAAAGTATTATGACTTTCCTGGCCAGATTTGTTTTACCCAACATGAGAGGCGGCGTCTGTTGATGTATGTTTATATGAATGGCAATGCTTCCGAGCTAATTGTTGGACACTTCTTACCCAGTGTAGGGTGATAAGTGGAGTTAGGATTAGACACACAAATACTACAAAATAGAAATAAATGTAAAAAAAATCGAGACGTATGAACTACATCCCAACAAGTGAGAGCTTAAGTTTTAGTCTTGGTATGCCCTCTTGGATTGCTACCGCATATTCAGCTCTGTTGTAGCCTAATGAATTTAACCGGACTCAGCTTTTGTTACTTCTAAATAATCAATTGATTATTTAGAAGTAGATTAATTACTTCCCAAGGAGAACAATAGATGAAGTACCTAACAAATCTGTAATCTTTAAATGACATTAATTAACCTATTTCATTTTTTACTTTTGGTTCCTACCCTTCCCTTTTTTCTAAATTATCAACTTCTTGCAGGGAGGTTAAGTTCAAGCACTCAACAGACAGGAGAGATCTTAATCAATGGTCGCAAACAACCTCTTTCTTTCGGAACTTCGGTAAGCTTAGCTGATAGATGTGGCGCTCAATTGAATTTCAATGTGGAGATTTCCTTGCCAAATCGTAGTTTATACAGATCGTTGCTAATAGTAAGTTCTCACTTCATTCGTTTCCTTTTGTTTTGGTTTTGCTATAGGCTTATGTGACTCAGGATGACACACTAATAACAACTTTAACGGTGAGCGAAGCCGTACACTACTCGGCTCAGCTCCAATTGCCGGAATCCATGCCGAAATGGGAGAAGAAAGAGAGGGCCGAGGCGACGATTAGAGAGATGGGACTACAAGATGCGAGAGATACTAGGATAGGTGGGGGGAGCGCCATGGGCCTCAGTGGTGGCCAAAAGAGGAGGGTGAGTATTTGCATTGAGATCCTGACACGCCCGAAGCTCCTCTTCCTTGACGAGCCAACCAGTGGGCTCGACAGCGCCGCGTCGTACCATGTGATGAACCGCATTGCCAAGCTAGCCTGTCATGACCGGAGGACAGTGATTGCCTCGATTCATCAGCCTAGCAGTGAAGTCTTTGAGCTTTTCCACAATCTCTGCCTTCTTTCTTCTGGGAACACAGTCTACTTTGGCCTTAGATCAGGGGCAGAACAGGTGCTTGTGATATTGGGCTACTATGTTATGAATTTTTGCTTGTTACAAGCAATGAACATTTTCCTAACTTTTTTTTTTTCCTCGCAGTTTTTTGCATCAAATGGTTTCCCATGTCCAACTCTTAGAAATCCGTCTGATCACTACCTCAGGACGATTAATAAGGACTTTGACGCAGTAAGTCATGCCACTGAAACTTGATTTGTTCAACCATATTTTCAAGAATTGCAGGAAATCTCATCGACCCATTAAAACAAAATTTCTTGTCAGGACATTGAACAAGGAGAAAATGGCATGAATGCTGAAAAAGCCATCGAGACTCTGGTCAAATCTTATTTGTCATCTCTGAAGTGTCACCAAGTTCAGCAGCAAGTGTCCAGGATATCCGAAAAGGTATGCAATGTCGATGTTATGTTAATTGGAAACTTATCAAACACACGAATCTGAGAGTTTCTGATAAATTGTGTGTTTCCGTTAGAATGTTGGAGGATATTTGGAAAGAAATGGAAGTCAAGCAAGCTTCATTACCCAGAGCCTTGTTCTAACTAAGCGATCGTTCATGAACATGTGCCGCGACTTGGGGTATTACTGGCTTCGTTTAGCAATCTATGTTGCTTTGTGTCTGTGTGTTGGGACTATCTTCTACGACATCGGATCCACCTATGGCTCAATTCAGGTAAGCTCTCTAGCGTGATGGTATGTATGTTATAAATAGACCAAATCAATGAAGAATGAGAACTATAAGTTACTGCACTTTCCATTGACCAAGTTTCTGTATTTTTATGAATTTGCAGGCAAGAGGTTCGATGCTAATGTTTGTTGCGGCATTTCTTACTTTTATGGCAATCGGCGGATTCCCCTCCTTTGTTGAGGACATGAAGGTTCTTCTCTTTATTTCCCTTTTTTTTCTTTTATATTCGATGCTCCCATTGCTTTTCATTGTACCAAAGTCATGAGAATCCTACATTTTCATTTTACCAGGTCTTCGGGCGAGAGAGATTGAATGGGCATTACGGCGTCACTGCGTTCGTTGTGGGCAATACATTTTCGTCCATCCCTTATCTACTAATCATCTCTCTTATCCCAGGAGCCATAGCTTATTACTTGGTTGGCCTCCAAAAGAGTTTCGAGCACTTTGCCTACTTCGCTTCTGTACTCTTCGCGTGCATGTTGCTAGTCGAGAGCTTGATGATGATCGTTGCAAGTATAGTCCCGGATTTCCTCATGGGGATCATAACCGGTGCCGGAATTCAAGGTGTGATGATGCTGAATGGAGGGTTTTTCAGGTTGCCAGATGATCTCCCGAAGCCATTCTGGAGATATCCCATGTATTACATCTCATTCCATAAGTATGCCAACCAAGGTTTCTTCAAGAATGAGTTTGAAGGGTTAATGTTTCCCAACCAGATGGGAGGGTCACCGACAATTGGTGGTGAAGAGATCTTGAGAAACTATTGGCAAGTGGAAATGGGCTACTCTAAATGGGTGGATCTTGCTATCCTGCTTGGGATGGTGGTTGTCTATAGGCTCATGTTCCTTGGAATAATAAAGGCAGTGGAGAAGATGAAGCCACTAGTGAAAAATTTTAGGGCAAAATCTCCTAAACATCCCATAACTGTCCTGAAGATTTCTTCTTCAACGCCTTAATATTATAGGGGGTTAGGGGTACTTCTTTGATGGTGAAAAATTGGTGTATTTTTCTTTAATTGTTGTGAACACTAAAATCTCTTAAATCATGGGGATGAGATGTGTACTCCATGCTTCATCGCGCAGCAATGTTGAATGAGCGTGTATGTGAAACATATCTAGATAACATAGGACGAGATGATTATTCCAACCTCCACAATCTTTCAAACACGAGAAAGTGGAGACGAATTACAGATTGATAAGTCCGTCGTTGTTGAGGTTCCCTCTCTTTTAGGAACACGAATCTATCGGTATTTTATGAGAAAAACCCATACAATATCACGAAGGAAAAACCATCGTGCCGTACTAGGCAATCTCTTTCCTATCGGTATTAGTATTAGAGTTACAAATTTTGAGGTTAAAAATTAAAATTACAAAAGATATTACCCTAATATGTAGGAGTCTAATTATGATGTAAATTTTATCTATGCCTTTAGTTGTAAATGCTCTCAATTTAACGTTAGTTTCCTCTAAGAGATTCTGCAACTCTATCAATCAGCCACTTGGAAGCTGATCTTCAAAACTACAATAGTATTTCATAGCCTTCAATTGCCTTAGTTTCTGAGTGGTGACCACCTTGGTTAACATATTTGCTAAATTTTTTTGACCAAGAATTTTCTTCAATGACAATGTCCCAACATCTATCATTGGACGAATAAAATTTAACTTAACGTGGTTTGTCTTTGAATGAAATACCGGATTCTTGCAAGACAAAAAAACACTCTAAATGTCATTGAAAAGAACATTGCTATCTTGCTCTTTGCCTATCTCTTTCAGAAATTTCTTTAACCAAATCATCTCCTTGATAGCTTTAGATTTAGCAAAATATTTTGCTTCAAATGTTGAGAGATACACACTTTTGAAATCTAGACATCCAATTGATTGCAGTGCCACCTAAGATAAAAATATAACCCGAGATGCTCTTCCTATTATCCAAGTCTCGACAAAGTCTTGTAAAGTTACACCAATTTTCAAAATACAAAGTTTTATACCTAATTGACCAAAAAATATATATATATATATTTATACCTAAGGTGTTCCTCAAGTATCTAAGTTTCCATTTTACATCTTCTCAATGTTTTATTGGTAGATTAGCCATGTGTTTGCTCACAACTCCCACTACGTGAGCTATGTTTGGGTTGGTATACACCATAGCGTACATTAAACAACCAAAATCTAACGCGTAAGGCACCTTAGCCATGTATTCTCACTCTTCATCTATCTTTGGCAACCGCTCCTTCGAGAGCTTGAAGTGACTTCCTAAATGGGGGCTTTGCATTATAAACTTCATATCTATCTAGCTTATCAATGGACTTTCCTCGAGATAACTTTAGAGTTCCTTTGATCCCTTTTTTTTTGGGAGGGGGGAAGGTAAGATATGTATAAGCTTTTCAAAAATGTGTGATTACAAAGAAAGCCGAAACAGAAAAACCTTACACCAAACATGACAACTAAGGGTATCACAAATGGTGTAAAGGTGTAACGGCAAAAAAGAAGCACAGAAGCGCAGCAACAACAACAGCTAAACGAAAGCTAGCAAAGGGCGGTAGAATAACTGCAAGGAAGCTAAGATAGTAGGAGAACTGGTGCTACTGGTGCTTGCTGTTGCACCAGGGGCCGTTGCACCAGGCACTAAAGCATGGGTGTCGAAAATCGATTTTACGGTATAGACGCTTATGCCCTCCCCCTCTAATTTCCCCAATTAGCTTGGATCCTGTTGTTGCGTAGACAGTCTTCAATCGGTTTGAGGGACAACCCTCTATCCTTTACCAACTTGGAAAGGTGGGAGCGAATGGATGGCATGAAGCATGAACGATCGCGAAAAAGGGCATTGTTCCTTTTAATCCAAATAACGTAATAAAGAGCAGCAAAGGAGAAGCGGGCAGTACGATCACAAAAAGAGGACCACTTGAAGGAACGACCTATCTACTCAAGGGTATCCCGCCAAGATCTATTCTGCCAATTTAAGTTGCACTTGGAGGCCCAAAAGTGGGCAAGAGACCTTGTGAAAGAGCAACCGAAAAATAGATGGTGAATAAAGTCAGGTCTACAATGGCAGAAAGCACAAGTCCCTTCGGCAATTCAACGGTAAGAAAGCAAATAAACATGATTAGGCAGCCTATTGAGGGAAATCAGCCATAACAAAAAAGTATGTCTCGGAGCAAGACTATTGTTCAAACGAAGGAACTCCCAGATACCTTCAGCCCCTTCTTGCAAATATAATCCCACGTAGAGGCTATAGAGAACGTATCCGTATTATTGTATTGCCAAACTAGCTTATCCTGTCTTCTTTCAGCTAACGGAGGGAAATCAACTATCCAGGAATTTAGCACATGGAGAACAATAGATAGAAGCCAAGCACCAGAAAAGAAGTCATGAACAGAGGCTTTGCGCGGAATACCAGAGACATAGATGTCACGATCAAAAAATAGAAGGTGTAGAGGGCCCCGAGGGGTATTCTCGAAACTCACAAAGAAAAAAAGGAAGTGAGTTAGACAAAAGAAGAAGAAACTTGGATGCCAGAAATCAAGCCAGAAATCAAACCAGAATGAAGAGGAAGCTTCGACACCAATCCTCATCTTGAAGAGCATATGAAATTCCTGACGCAAATCAAGGATCTTTTTCCATGCCCATGAGCAAAAAGTAGGCTTGGGAGAGATCCAAAAGTTTCTTTTCTTCAAAAAATTAGAGTGAATTCATCTGCACCAAAGAGACTCTTTATCTGTAAAGAGCACCCAAATATGCTTAAGCATTGATGCCCGATTATAGTCACTAAGTTGACGGATGCCAAGGCCACCTCCATCCTTAGGACGACACACATCTTGCCACGAGACTTTCGCTCCCCCAATACCCAGCTTCGGGCCATTCCAAAGAAATTATCTAAGAATCATCTCAATTTTCGATAGGAGGACCTTAGGAAGAGTGAAAACACTAGCCCAAAATACATGAATAGCGTAGAGGACCCATTTAATAAGCTGAAGACAGCCAACAAAAGACAAAAAACCATTGAGACCAAGAACGAGCTCTAGCCGTAATGGGATTCACCAACGAAGTGCAATCCGATTTGCTCAACCTAGCAGTAATAACAGGAACTCCAAGGTAATAAAATGGAAGTGTACCTTCTTGAAAACAAAAGAGATCTAAGATAGCCTATTGAGAAGGGGGGGATCCACCAGACAAGAAAATTTCGCTTTTGTTGGCATTAGGCATGAGTCCGAACCAATCCGAAAATAAGTCCAGCCCATTCTTGAGAAGAGTGACCGATGCCATGTTTGCTTCGACGAAAAGAAGCATATCATCAGCAAAGAATAGGTGCGTCAATCAGGTAGGTTTATAATGCTAATAAAATTTAAAGCTAGTTTGTCGAGTTTGGCCATTGAAGATACCGATAAACACTTCCATAGCAAGGGTGAATAAGTAAGGAGACATGGGGTCACCTTGATGTATACCCCGACCACTAGCAAAGAAACCGTGGAGGTCCCCATTGATGGCAATCGAGAATTTAGGAGAGGAGACACTCTCCATAATAAGCGATACAATTTTAGGCAGGAAGCCAAAAGCTTGGAGAACAATGTCACGCCCCGAACCCGGTGGACGCGCAATATCCCGCCTCTTACTGATTCGAACATCGCCTGGCCAACACTAGCAATGGCCCAAGACTCGTCGCGACCAAACGATGGCTACTAGATTCGCAACAGCGAGAAGCGCATAATCCCAGAAAAAAGCACATGCAAGATAGAGAGATAGAGAAAATCGAATTTACATAGCATAGTATATAACAGTAGAGGTTTGATATAACAAAAACGACTATCCTCTGAACCTCAAAAACAAACTTAAGTTGGCCATGATCAAAAAGTCACTAATCTCCCTCTAGGTATCATCAGGGACTACTCGTCCTCGGACGAGGGAAGCTCCTCTGGATCAGACTCCTTAGATATCGAGGATCCAGGCTCGCCATTTGCTTGTTTGACAAACACCTCATCGATCTCCATCACTACATCTCCATCTACATCCAGCACATCCATCGGCTCAGAGTTTACAACCTCGCCTCCAAAAGTGGCCACATTCATCAGGCCTATCGGCCCCACCAAAAAGACCGATACGTTTAAACCCTGCAGAGGGCCCTGCCACACCTCTTGACCCCTCCGGCTGAACCACCCCTTATATCTATGAGGGATCAAACCATCATATCCCTTGTTGACCCATACAGTGTAGTCATACCTCTCATACTCAACTCCGTCCATGGAAGGATACGATACTACACGTGTCTCAATCTTATAAGGTATCCCGTGGCGGACTCAAAGAATAATCAAGTCAATGGTCGAGGGTCTGAAATGACAATCAGCCACAAAATGTGAGTCGAAACTCAGCAAGCACATACCTAAACTCAATTTAGAAAGCAGTATACGACTCATGCTAGAGGATAAGCAATCACATGCATGTCATGAATTTAGATCATACAAATGCAAATACAGATGCTCAATGATTCACTTGGGGTCCCTAGTGACTCACTAGCTCTTCCGGATTGAACCCTACCGGTGGCTCAATAGCACTTTCGGTCTCAGCCACGTCATTAACATCTCAGGCCTGTGCCTTAACCCGTGTCTAAACACACTGAAATAAGCACCCTTGTCTCTCCAGCTACCCCGTGCCAAGCACGTTCACGCGCAAGTGCAACAACCGTAGCTCAATAGCACTGCGATTGGCACCTCCTTACCGCCTCGCTTTTTTGGTGGCCCCCTAGATACTGCCGGGCCGTCCCGCATGGTTTTATACACTCTGCCAAATGCACATGTCTCATGCAAGTATGCAGATTAATAATGTTTCTCAATTGAATTGACTTTTAAATACTCATGCAAGTCAGCTTTGCTACATGCAATTCACAAGATTATTCACATGAGTACACAATTCATCTCGAAATGCATCGAATATAATAACCAAGTATTGCACGTTGCAAACTCTGGCATTTCAGGACCCGATTTTCATTCTAGTCATCTAGGTTCAATGGCAAGTAATTTGACATACATGGTAAATCCTAGAGTCCACAAAAAAACCAATTTAACCCTATGGTCAATAGTAAATAATCGACATTTGACGTCCAAAAAATTAAATATTTTTCATCATAAACTTTTCCCTACCAGTTCCTAGCATACCCGACATTCTAAGTCAAGTTTAGAAATGTGCTAACCCAAAATTCGAGTTTGAACTTGGGAACGGTGGACAATTGTAGCTCGGTTGAAAGGCGAACTTGGACGAGCAATGGTGGTGAGATGGCTTGGCCGAACGATGATGAGCTCGGGCCACAAACGGTGATGAGCTCGGGCCAAGTGGCAAGCTTAGCTTGGTCGCGGTAGAGGAGGAACAGCAGCAGCAAACCAAAGGAGCAGCAGCAATTTGCACGCAGCCAAGGGACAACAAAGAAGACAGCAGTAAACAACGGCCAAGAAGCTTCAACCGAGAGGAAGAAAATGAAGATCAAGCAGCTGCAAGATACTCCAGCTGTGAGGAAAGCAAGAGGGGATAGCAACAACGAAGATGAAACAACAGCTGGATTTCAAGTAGCCCAAGAAGGGGACTGTAGCAAAAATTCCAACAGCTCACCACAGCAAAAGAAGGAAGAAAGAAACAGAAACACAGAGGAGCAGCAAAGAAACAGGAGCAGCAGCTTCAGTCGTGAGGATGAAGGACTAGCGGCAAAATAAGAAGCACAAGTAGCAGCTGCAGGTAAGTTGACGCAGAAGAAAAACGCAACAGCAAATAGGGATAACACAGTGAGAAGAAGCTGAAGCAAATAGCAACAGACGCGCAGGAGCCAAGACCAACCGAAGGAAGAGAGGAAAGAAGAAGATGCAGTGAGTAGATTCCAGTTGAGAAAAATGAAGAAGATGCAGCAAAAAGAAAAAGCCAACTGCAGCCAGTTTCTCCTGTGAACATTGGGGTTAGTGGTCAGAAAATCATGCAAAATCGTCTTATTTGCATGGGGAATGAGCTCAGTCAAGATGGTGGAGCAGAGCAGCCGCAAACCTACCCAAAAGAAGAGTTCCATCTCAGGTTTTGGGAGAACAAAAGCAGTGAAAATTTAATGAGGGTACACGTGGCTTGGGGAAGCTTCAGCCGAAAAAGACCAAGAGGGGAAAGGGAGATTAGTGGGAGCAAGTGGTCATTCGGTTGGGGGAGGAGTTTAGCTACAAATTAAAAGGAATGGTGGACCCAACATTGAATTCTCTTGTCTTCTTGCACACAATTTTGAGGGACGTCACAACTCTCCTTATTTTACAGGAATTTCGTCCTTGAAATTTTCATTCTACTAACACTGCTAATTACACAAACAGGTGGGGATGCTTGCGCCTCATTTCATCCTCGCTGTCCCACGTTGCGCATTCTGTTCCATGATGCTCCCAAATTATTTTGACTAGGGATATTGTCTTGTTTTGTAGGACGTGTTCCCTTTGGTCCTCTATTCGTACGGGCCTCTCTACTTATGAGACTCGGTCATCCACTTCAATGACTTCATGATCGAGTATATGACTCGGGTCTGGCTCGTACTTCCATAGCATCGAAACATGGAACATGTTATGCACTTGAGATGAATTTGGCGGCAACGCGAAATGATACGTTAATGTTCCAATCCTTTCGAAAATCTCGAATGGGCCTACAAATCTCGAGCTTAACTTTTACTTTTTTCCAAATCGAGATAGACCTCTCATTGGCGACACTTTCAAAAATACGTGATCTCCCACTTGAAATTCCAATGGCCTACGTGGCTTATTTGCATAGTTTTTTTGGCGACTCTGAGCTGTTTTCAGCTTGTCCCTTATCACTTTTACCGCTTTAACGGATTGCTGAACCAGCTCTGGGCCTGTTATGCTTCTTTACCAATCTCGTCCTAGGAGATTGGAGTTTTATAAGCTCTTCCATATAGAGCCTCAAATGGAGCCATTCCAATGCTCTGCTGATAACTGTTGCTGTACGCAAACTCCACCAAGTGCAATTGTCCTTCCCATCCACCTTTGAAATCTATTACACAGGCTCTCAACATTTCCTCCAATGTCTAAATTTTCCTTTTTGTTTGTCCATCGGTCTACGGATGGTATGTTGTATTGTACCTTAACTCAGTTCCTAGCGTAGTTTACAGACTTTTCCAAAATATCGTAATAAAGCGAGGGTCACGATCCGACGTAATGGTAACTGGTACTCCATGCAGATGGAAGATTTGATGTATATATAATTTGGCCAGCTTTTCCAAAGTGAATTCCTTCTACACTGCTATGAAGTGAGCAAATTTGGTCAACCTATCGACCACAACCCATATCAAATCGTTGCCCCTTTGACTCCTTAGTAAACCAGTCACGAAGTCCATCGTAACATGTTCCCATTTCCATTCTGGGATCCCCAATGGTTGTAATAATCCACCGGGTTTACAATGTTGTGCTTTCACTTGCTGACATGTCAGGCACTTCGCTACATGTTTGGTCACATCCACCTTCATTCCATTCCACCAGTAGTGCTGACACAGGTTTTGATACATCTTCGTGCTACCCGGATGAATGTTATGACTGCTATGATGCACTTCTATCAAAATCTCTTTCTTTAACTCCTCATTATTTGATATGCACAAGCATCCTTTGAACTTTAGGATCCCATCCTCTGATACTTGAAACTCCGGTTTCCTCTTCGCTACATCCATAACCAAAATCTTCTAAATATCAGGGTCCGTAGACTGTAATTCCTTGATCCTCGAGTGAATTTTTGGTTCACTCTCAAGGTGGCCATTAGACTTGAGAGGTGTCCTACCTCTATCTTGAATTTTGAGTCTCTTATCCCCTCGAGTAACGTCCACTCATTAACCAACATATGCGCAATACTCGACTTTCGACTAAGTGCATCCTCTACTCTGTTTGCCTTTCCAGGGTGATACAGAATGTCACTGTCATAATCCTTCAATAGCTCCATCTAGCGACGTTTCTTAAATTCAACTCCTTTGAGAGAATAGATACTTCAAGCTTTGGTGATCCGTATAAATCTGAAACTTTTCTCCAACCAGATAATGCCTCTAGATCTTCAGTGCGAACACTATCGTTGCCAGTTTCAAATCATGCGTCAAATAGTTCATCTCATGTGGTCCCAACTGTCGAGATGCATACGCTCCAACCCATCCATGTTGCATCAAGAAGCATCCTAGACCTCTTAGTAACGCATCAATGTAGATCTCGAACCCACCCTCCAGATCCTGACGGTATAGTCAACACTGGAGCAGTCATTAACCTATGTTTAAGTTCTTGAAAGCTTCCTTCACACTTGTCTGTCCATTCAAACTTCGTCTCCTTTTTCAATAGACGCGTTAAGGTTCCAGTTATTATGGAAAGCTTTTCCACAAAGTGTTTATAGTAACCTGCCAAACCTAAGAAACTTCTCACTTCCGTTACGGTTGTCGGTCTAGGCCACTTTTCGACTGCTTCAATCTTTGACGGATCCACTGCGATTCCTTCTCCAGAAATTATATGTCCAAGGAATGCCACTCGATTAAGACAAAATTCACATTTATTGAACTTGGCATAAAGCAAGTGCTCTCTTAAGGTTTGTAGGATAATACTCAAGTGCTGTTCATGGTCTTTAGAGCTCCTCGAGTACACTAGTATGTTGTCGATGAACACTATCACGAACTGGTCTAAGAGCTCCTTGAATATCTTATTCATCATATCCATGAAGGCAGCAAGCTCATTGGTTAATCCAAACGGCATGATCGTAAACTCATAATGCCCATACCTCGTCCTAAATGCTATTTTTGGTATGTCCTCCTTTTTTATTCTCAACTAGTGATAGCCTGTCCTTAGGTTTATCTTGGAGAACATAGATGCTCCTTGCAGTTGATCGAACAAGTCATCTATTCTTGGCAACGGGTACTTGTTCTTGACCGTCACATGATTCAATTGTCTATAGTCAATACATAAATGCAATCACCCGTTTTTCTTCCTCGCAAACAATAGTGGAGCTCCCCATGGCGAAGCACTTGGACGAATAAATCATTTATCTAGCAGTTCCTGCATTTGGACCTTTAATTCTTTCAACTCTGACAATGTCATCCAGTAAGACGCCTTAGAAATTAGTTGTCCCAAGAGCCAATTCAATTACAAACTCTACTTCCCTTTTAGGTAGTAGTCTTGGCAACTCTTGCGGGAAGACATTCAGAAAATCATGCACTACTGGCAAGTCTTCAACCCTTACTTCTTCAACTGATGAATCAGTTACAGAGGCTAGGTACCCTTGGCATCCTTCGTCCATCAACTTAGTCGCTTCTAGTGATGTTATCCAAGGAATCGAGGTTCCTCCTCAGTTTCCTTGAAATTCGAATCTTGGGTGATCTTGATCCTTTGGGTTAAGTTGGATCATCCCATTACCACAGTCTATTATAGCCCTATGCTTGACTAACCAATCCATCCCAATTATTACGTTAAAGTCAAACATGGGCAATAAAGTTAAATCAATCAATTCCTCTCTATCACCCATGGATATCATACGCTCTTGACATCATAACGAGATGATCATTTTATCCTTTAGTGGGGTGACCATGTGCAACAGTGTTTTTAATGGTCTCACATCAATATCAGCCAATGCAACGAATTGCTTAGACACAAATGAATGCGATGCTCCCGGATCAAATAAAGCATATGCAGCATGATCACATAAAGAAATGGTACTTGCAATCATGCCAGGGGCGTTCTCAGCTTCTCCTCTCACCATCGCGTACACTCTTCCTTGAGCTGATGGTTGATTCAGATTTTCTTGGGGAGCAGCGGTCGTCTATAGTCCAACTAGCGATTTTTGCTGTTAAAACTGTGGTCCACGGTTCATCCTCGAGCAATATCTTGTAATATGCCCCATTTGCTCACACTCGAAACATACTCCTATCTTTCTTGGGCACAAACCCATCACATGCCTCTGTCCACAATCATGACACCTTGCACCACTAGAGTGTGTCGATTTTCCCAGAATCCTTCGAGCTAGAGGGACAAACCTTATATTATCCATCATGGGCCTCTTCCTAAAGCTTCTGTCATCTCGCCTAGGTATGAATCGTGACCTAGATGCAGTGGCTCTTTCATTCATGTCTCTTTCGAACTCCTGAGCCCTTTCATAAATTGCACCATAGTCCCTCAATCCTGCGGTAATCAATCGACTATAGAGTTCCGGCCTCAACCCTTCATGGAATCTCCTTGCCTTGTCCTAGGCATTCTCTATCATCCTTTAGGCAAACTTGGATAGTCTTGCAAATTCTGCCTCATACTGATCTATTATCATCTATCCTTGATGGAGCCGCAAGAATTCCTCCATCTTTCTTTCCCGCACGGCTTTTAAAAAGTATTTTCCATTAAATGCTTCACAGAAAGTTGCCCAGTTCGGCACTGTACCTTCAGGAAAGACCTTTCTCGGTGGCCTTCCACCAATCATCTACCGTGCCTTGGAGTTGGTAAACTGCTAGCGACACCCTTTCCTCCCCAGTATATCGCCACACATCGAATGCCTTTTCCAGTTGTTCTGTCCAGAGGGAGATTGCTTCAGGTCCTCCCATTCCATTAAACTTCGGTGGTTGTAAACTCAAGTGACGTGTCTGCCGACCTCCATTGCCAGGAGCATTATTATCGTTTGCTCTATTCACAGCAGCTAACGTGGCCTCAGCAGCTTAGGCCACAGTAGTAACTCTTTCTTCAGCCTGTCTGCCCATTAATGTACCAACTTTTGCCAGTACCCTCATAATATCTCTAATACTTGGGTTTTCTGCAACTTGAGCTCCCGCAGTTGGAACATCTGTAGCTTGAGCTCCTGCAGCTAAAGCACATGTAGCTGGAGCTCTTACAGCTGGAGCACCTGAGCTAAACACACTTCTATACTTCCTTGGTCTACTCCCGTTACTCATTTTCCTTGATCTAACTCACCTAAACCTGCTATAATTCCGTTAAGGAATTAAAACCTAAACCATTATTGAGGGTTTAGCAGCACACAACAGAATACTAGGACATACAGTTACGAGTAATAGCCATAGAAAGGCACTAACACTACAATAAAGCTGGGGTTCGATCTCTTACCTTAGGTCCAGACGCACCTGCAGTTTAGCATATAATAAACAACACATGGTATCTTAATTCTAGCAACCACATGCGCCAATTAAGAGCAGACATACAAGCCCAACCCTAGTTTAACTTAGGGGTCTCTCTATATCTAACTACCCTACAAATCATCAGTTTTATCACTCCAAGCCTTGAATAACTGCTTATCAAGCCAACCTTGCTCTGATACCACTCCAAAAGGGAATGTCACGCCCCGAACCTGGTGGACGTGCAATATCCCGCCTCTTGCTGATTGAACATTGCCTAGCCAATACTAGCAATGGCCCAGGACTCGTCGTGACCAAATGTTGGCTAGCTACTAGATTCGCAACAACGAGAAGTGCATAACCCCACATGCAAGATAGAGAGATAGAGAAAATCGAATTTACGTAGTATAGTCTATAACAGTAGAGGTTCGATATAACAAAAACAACTATTTTCTAAACCTCAAAAACAAAGCTAAGTTGGCCATGATAAAAAAAAGTCACTAATCTCCCTCTAGGCATCATCGGGGACTACTCGTCCTCGGACGAGGGAAGCTCCTCTGGATCGGACTCTTCGAATATCAAGGATCTAGGTTCGCCATTTGCTTGTTTGACAAACACGTCGTCTGCTCCATCGATCTCCATCACTACATCTCCATCTGCATCTAGCACATCCATCGGCTCAGGGTCTATAACCTCGCCTCCAAAAGTGGCCACATTTATCAGTCCTATCGGCCCCACCAAAAAGACTAGTACGTCTAAACCCTATAGGGGGCCCTGCCACACCTCCTGACCCCTCTGGCTGAACCACCTCTCGCATCTATGAGGGATCAAAACATCATATCCCTCGTCGACTCAGATAGTGCAGTCATACCTCTCATACTCAACTCCATACACGGAAGGATACGAAACTACCTATGTCTCAATCTCATAAGGGATCCCGTGGCGAACTCGAGGAATAATCAAGTAATGGTTAAGGGCCTGAAATGACAATTAGGCACAAAATGTGAGTCGAAACAAAGCAAGCACATACCTAAACTTAATTTAGAAAGCAGTATATGACTCATGCCAGAGGATAAGCAATCACATGCATGTCATGAATTCAGATCATATAGATGCAAATACAGATGCTCAATGATTCACTTGGGGTCCATGGTGACTCACTAGCTCTTTCGGACTAAACCCTACCGGTGGCTCAATAGCACTTTCGGTCCCAGACAAGTCATTGATGTCTCAGGCCTGTACCTTAACCCGTGTCTAAACACATCGAAGTTAGCACCCTTATTTGTCTAGCTACCCCGTGTCGAGCATGTTCAGGCACAAGTGCAACGATCATAGCTCAATAGCACTGCGATCGGCACCTCCTTATCGCTCCGCTTTTCCGGTGGTCCCCTAGATACTACCGGGGCGTCTCGCATGGTTCTACGTACTCCACCAAATGCATATGTCTCATCCCAGTATGCAAATTAATAATAAGCATCACAAAGTCCTTAATTGACTTGACTTTTAAATACTTATGCAAGTCAACTTTGATATATGCAATTTCCAAAATTATTCACATAAGTACACAATTCACCTCGAAATACATCGAATATAATAACCAAGTATCGCACGTTGTAAACTCTGGCATTTCAAGACCTGATTTCCATTCTAGTCATCTAGGTTCAATGGTAAGTAATTGGGCACACATGGTAAATCCTAGAGTCCACAAAAAGATCAATTTACCCCTATGGTCAACAGTAAATAATCGACATTTGACGGTTAAGAAATTAAATATTTTTCATCATAAAATTTTTCCTACCAGTCCCTAGTATACCCGACATTCTAAATCAAGTTTAGAAATGTGCTTACCCAAAATTGGAGTTTGAACTCAGGAACGACGGACGATCGTACCTTGGTTGAACGGCAAACTTGGACGAGCGATGGTGGTGAGGTGGCTCGGCCGAGCGACGACGAGCTCAGGCCATGAGCTCGGGCCACGAACTCTCAGATTCGTGTGATTGAAAAGTTTCCAATTCACTTAATCTCAACATAGTATACCTTTTCGGATATCCTGGACACTTGCTGCTGAACTTGGGGACACATAAGAGATGACAACTGAGATTTGACTAGAGTCTCGATGGCTTTTTCAACATTCATGCCATTGTCTCCTTGTTCGATGAGATTTCCTGCAATTCTTGAAAATGTTGTTGAATAAATCAAGTTTCATTGGCATGACTTAATGGGTCAAAGTCATTGTTAATCGTCCTAAGGTAGTGATCAGAAGGATTTCTAAGAGTTAGACATGGGAAACCATTTGATGCAAAAAACTGCAATATACATATACACACACCCATTGTTTGGAAAATGTTCACTGCTTGCAATAAGCAAAAATTCATAACATAGTAGCCCAATATCAGAAGCACCTGTTCTGCCCTTGATCTAAGGCCAAAATAGATTGTTTTCCCAGAAGAGATTGTGGAAAAGCTCAAAGACTTCACCGCTAGGCCGATGAATCGAGGCAATCACTGTCCTCCGGTCTTGATGGGCTAGCTTGGCAATGCCGTTCATCATATGGTATAGAGGTGGCCACGGTTTAAAACCGGCTCGATTCTAATTCATGACCTATCATGAACCGGCGATTCCAAGCCGGTTCAAGGGCCGTTCCGGGTTCGGTTCAAACCGGTTTTCAAATAAAATTTTATGAAATAAAAAAATTTAAATAATGAATTAGAAATATAAAATATAAAATTATGAAATAATAAATTTTTAAATACAAATTGTAATCAAATTTGGGGATTGGGGGAAAAAAGTGGGAGAGAGGAAAGGGTCTAAGTAGCACCGACATGCACACGTGACATGTGACGCAACATGGCACAACATGCCGACACGTCATTTAAAAAAAATAGAAAATTTTGATACGTTGGGACATGTTGGATAATAAATTTATAATATATATACATTATAAATTATCATTTTTATGATTATTTCAAGCAAATTAATTTGATTCAAATTTACAAATAATTAAATAATTAAAAAAATCATAGAATTAGTCCCACATAGATGGTGAGGGAGAGAGACAAAAACAAAATGACTTAATTCATGAGTCCCATATTGATTGTGAGAGAGAAAAACAAACATGAAGTCTCTTTAAAAAATCAAGGATGAGACTTGGAGGCTTATAAGTGGAAGAAAAGAGTCCCACATTGGTTGCCTAGTGAAGGTAATAACTAAGATGTCTCTTTAAGATGAAATATTTACATGGAGGCTTACAACTCTATCATCTTGGTTTTTTTGCCTAAGATGAATTCTCTATTTCTCTTAGTAATTTGGTTAAGATTAAGTATGTAATTTTATTATTTTTTTTTAATTTTTTTTAAATGTCCGTCCAAGCCGGTTCCAAACCGCCGGTTTCGAACTAGCGGTTCCAAAAAATAACCAACCGGAACCGGCCCGTGCCACATGGGCCGGTTCCTGTTCGGAACGAACCAGCCCGTTGAACGGGCTGGTTTCGGGCCGAAACTGGCTCGTGGCCACCTCTAATATGGTATGACACAGCACTGTCGAGCCCCTTGGTCGGCTTGTCAAGGAAGAGGAGCTTCGGGCGCGTCAGGATCTCGATGCAAATGCTGACCCTCTTTTGGCCTCCACTGAGGCCCTTGGTGCTACTCCCGCCTATCCTAGTATCTCTCGCATCTTGCAGTCCCATCGCTCTAATGGTTGCATCGGCTCTCTCCTTCTTCTCCCATTTCGACATGGATTCTTGCAGTTGTAGCTGTGCCAGGTAGTACACGGCTTCGCTCACTGTTAAAGTTGTTATGAGTGTGTCATCTTGAGTCACATAAGCCTGTAGCAAAACCAAAACAAGAAGAAGATGAATAAAGTGAAAATTTACTACTGTTTGGCTAGGAAATTTGCCCATTGAAATTCAATTAAGCGCCATATATATCACCTAGGATTACCGAAGTTCCGAAGGAAAGTGGCTGTTTACGTCCATTGATTAAGATCTCTCCTGTCTGTTGGGTGCTTGAACTTAATCTCCCCGCAATAGTTGCATATCAGGAGGCAAAAAATGTTAGAGGTCGAAACCGAAAACAAAACAAAAAATGAAAAATATTAATAAACCTTAAGTTGGGGGCTATTTCAATTTCTTATATGACTAAGTCACTCCGTTTTTACTAAAGAAAAAAGTTGTCTGTAATAATCCCATTTAAATTTAAAATGATGGACCCCAAATTTATTTACTCTCGTTGTTGGAATTAGCTCTTCCATTCCTTTATAAGATTCGTTTGCTAAAATTAAGAAGACCATGTGTTTTCTTCTCTCTCTCTCTCTTCAGAATTTTTAAGTGGATATTACCATGCATATGAAACTACTAATTTTCTTCTACTATTTTTAAGTTTTCCCTCTATATATATCAGCTTTGCCTGAAAGAGAAATGCTTAAGAAGTTTAGTCCTTTTCAAAGGAAATTTTGGGACCATTGCCAACTGTTCTAAAATTTTAAATTTTTAGATGCAAACATTTAAGTATTCTAACACTTTCCCTTGCACATAGGCTGAACATTGGTCAAAACCTAAGCCTAAAGCATGGAAATATGTAATTGGGGGAGGTAAACATAGGCTTGGAAAGATTTTATATATGATTTTTCTGCTTTAATATCATGTGAGATTTTATGGGATCATTGTCAATCGTTCTAAAAACTTATATTTTCTAATGAATATGTGATTCAATATTGAAAATATTATAATGTCATCTAAAAATTTGTATAACTCTTGTTGTTGGGTTCTTATAGAGTTTCTTCATTTTACTTAAATGAAATGTACATATTTCGTCGCGCATATCAACTACTTTTATTAAAAATATTTTCATTTCATTAAGCTGGATAGTGTGGAAAAAAAAAATTAAATGCTAACCAAAGAGAAGATAGTTGAAGGTTCTAATAATTGGGGAGATCATATGCATAATTAGTGTGATGGCCTGAGTTCTCATAATTAGACCAGTCGACATCGGGTTTGGATCATTGAAGATTGTAATATTTTGGGGATTAATGGATATGGGTGTGGTGGCCCATTAACTTAATGATGTATTTGAGCGCTGCAATTTTAAGGGGGCCACTTGGGAAATCGTTATCGAACGTTATTACATAAAGTGGGTCCTGGGCGCGAACTTGATTCGTGAGTTTAGCGCGAAACCTTGCCCGAGAGACCTCCATCGGTCATTGCACCCCCTATAAATCCCCCACTTCACTCTCTCTCCTCTCACTTTTGCCCTTCCCCGCGCAAGGCCCCACGGAGCTTCCTCGTTCTCTCTGCCTAGCTTGCGCCCTAAGCCACGCCTCCTCCTCTCGCTCGAGCTAGCATCGATGGTGGCGGCGGCGGCGACGGTCCCCTCGGTTTCATTTTCTAAACCATATATGCCCCTCCACTTGACTTGGAGACCCGGGTGCCCGTGACCTTTCTCGGTGGAGTCGTTCAACGCCGAAGAAGGGAGAGGAGCCCGAGCCCGATTCCGCAGCGATTCAGCCCCCGGCCCTGTGACTCTCGGACCTAAGGCAAGTGAACCACTAATCCTCACCACTAGATCGACCTTAGTTTGCAAATTGAGTTGATGGGTGTCGTGGCTGGACTCGGCAAAAACCGGGGATTGTTGTATGCTTGTATAGCCCTGCGAATGTCATGCATGTGGGGTTCGCCGACTGAATTAGGGCCAGGTCGATGTGTGTAGCAGTTATGTAAAGGCTGATCGTTGTAGTCGTCCACATACAAAGCGAAATGGATGACGAACGGGGCGTGGGGGTTGTTCGGCCGAGATGTCTGTTGCCATGATGGGGGTATTCTGTGTTATAAATAATTAATTGTGATCCCACATTAATGAAATACCGACATTTATATTACATCAACGTTATTTGCGCATATTAATTTTACGTGATAACCGTTTCGCCCGATAAGCGTCTTGATGGGGGACAGTTATCTACAAGAGGCATACGTTAATTTAAATGGGTTATCTAAGCCAAGCCCCCTACGTCAGTTCAAGAAGAGAAGTGGTTACGTCGTCAATTTCTTATCCAGAACAAAAGAAACTCACGTTAAAGAGAGAAAAACCACAGAGAACACACCATCGCTTCGAAGGGGGTAATTGGCTAGAGAGATCCCGTTTTTGTCAGACACTCAATGTACGTACGCGAAATCATCGTCTTCATCAATGGCTGGAGATATGTTCGTTTATTATCCACATTTCCGCATTCTCGTTCCCGATATGCACGATTTTCGTTTTGCGTTTAAGGTTTCGGGATTGAATTATTGTTCTCACATTTGGTATCGGAGCAGTCTTAATCTTTGCCTTGATGTTTAACGTATGATTTGCGTTGAATTATTATGTTTTGAGTGAATTTCGTGAGAATTTTTGGGTAAACCATTTTTGGGGTATTTTGGCCGCAAGAGTTTTTAGCAGATTCCGGCCGAATTCCGGCAAGTCGCAGCACGATTTCAAAATCATAGGATCGTCTCACCATGGGGAACAAAAGCCCTAAGGTTTCTCGGTTTTTGATTGTTAGGTGGAGATGAATTTCGAAAAAGAATTCGCGAATTAGGGTTTTTCGCGTTTGAGCGATTTTGCTCGATTTCGAGAAAAATCCTTTACCGTTTTCGTTAATTCTTGAACCTATGTGGTCGTGCTGATGCGATGTACAAAACCCACAAATTATTTTGGTTTATGGTGGGCTGCTGAAGGAGATTCGCACGAAAGAACTCGCGGCCGAGCAAAAACGCAGAAAAGTTATTCTGTGCATGGGAAAGAAGATGGTGCGTGCTGGGGAAGAAGAAGGAGCGTGTGTGCACGCGCCCATGATGTGTGAACAAGGGACACGTGAAAAGTGATCCCTTCTCCTTAAAAAAACAACAACAACAACAAAAGAGGAAGTTATTAGGGGAAAGTGGCTGGTGCAAGTGGTAGTGGGGCTCAACCCCACGTGAGGAGAATTTTCATTAAAAAAAAATATATTTTTTATTCTCCTTTATGTTGCACCAAAAATTACAATTATGCCCCCGCCCTCCTGATTTACGATTTTGCTCCAAATTGCACTAGAAATTTACAGTTATGCCCCAAATTCAGTTTATTTATGATTTTACCCCTTCAGTTAATTTACGGTTTAATCCATGCCCACGTAAATTTACAAATTTTCCCTTGTATGCAATATTAAGAATATTTTGCATGAAATTAAATGTCTTATGATCTATATATATATTTTTATTAATTAGAGTTTAGCCACAGCAACTCTAATTAATTAAATTATATATTAAGAGCCTCTAGATCACATATAATAAATGACATTTATTTGTAATTAATTATATTAATACGATGAATTTTATCCCACAGGAATTTTCATTATATTAATATGATTAATTAGGTTGAAATATCATATTATTTTTCTTAATTTTCCCACAGGGATTAGGAAAAAGGAATATAATATGATAGTTTTATCATACAGTTTTTATGAATCTATTATAAATTAGAAACTTAGCCCACATGCAATTTTTGATGTTATCTGATTCGTATTATATGACATATTTTGCATGGGTAAAATATGTATAAAGTGAATTTGTCTAAAATATTGTGATGTAAGCATGTTTATTTGTTTATTATGCAGTTTTACCACCTATGAATATCTCTGATATTATTGTTCCCGAGCTGAACGGTGACAACTATAAGGCTTAGAAGGAGTTAATTCTCCTTCAATTGGGATGCATGGACATTGATTATGCTATTCAGAAAGATGAACCACCTGCTATTACAGAAACTAGCACTCCAGCTGAAGTTTGTCTTTATGAACAATAGGAACGGTCTAACTGCCTTAGTGTAATGTTCATAAGGAGCAAACTTTCTGCTAGTATTCGTGGTTCAGTCGCTTAACATAATAATGCCAAGGCTTTACTGGCGGCTATTGATACGCAATTTGCGTCTTCGGAAAAAGCCCATGCCATGACCCTGATCATGAAGTTTTCATCGTTGAGGCTCACTAGTGTTAGAGGTGTGCGTGAGCACATTATGAAAATGAGGGATATTGTGGCTCAGCTCAAGAACCTTGAGGTTGAGATACCTGAGTCCTTCCTTGTATATTACATTATGAACTCTCTTCCTCAGCAGTATACACCTTTTAAGATCTCTTATAACACATAAAGAGAAATAGTCAATTAATGAACTCATGACCATGTGTGTTCAAGAGGAAGAAAGACTGCTTATGAAAATGAAAGAGAGGGGAGGTTGAGTTTTCAAATGGATCTGGGAAATCATTTGGTAAAAGATATTTTATCTGGGAAATCATTTGGTAATTATCTCAAAGGAGAAAGGGGAGGTTGAGTTTTCAAATGGATCTTATTAAATTTCAATAAATGAATTGTGACATTACATGAAAGACGATGTTTCAAAGATAATTTAAAATATACATATTTGTTTTCTCTAGGAAATCATTTAGTGAGAGTCTCAAAGGAGAAAGGGGATGTTCAGTTTTCAAATGGATTTTATTAACAAGGTTTTGAAACACTTATTCACTGTATGTAACGAATGAACATATGAACTTTCAACAAATTAATCGTGACATTACATGAGAGACAATGTTTCCAAGATAATAAAAAAAATTACTTGGATTTTTAACAAGTGCACTAATTAACAAAACATTTTTTTCCAAATGATTAATATTGCGAAAAATCTTAAATTGATACATATTTAACAAATTTACCCTAAAATAATTTTTTAACAAGTAAAAATCTTAAAGTAATATAAATATGAAAAACTTACCATTTATTAATTTTCATTAAATTTTATCATCAAATTATTGAATTGAATGATACGTGATGATTGACGAATGTATCAATTTAAGATTTTTAACTTTCATTTATCACAAGTGTGCCAATTTAAAATTCTTCATGATTATAACCAAATTTAATGAAAACTAATAAAGAGTAAAATTATCGCTTGATGTACCACTTTGGAATTTCATGGTATTAACTATTAACCCTTTTCAAATCAAGCAAAAATCGGGGAAAAGCTGAAGATCAAACCTGTTCTATATTAACAGAGATGCGACACAAAAAGTGCAAGAGGAAAAGGAGAAAAAAGGCATGCAGCTCGAGGCTGCTTTAAATCTTTAGCTATGATCGCATAGAAAATGTCTAAAAGTTACAGCTGATAATCCAGACATATGATCTCTGAAGTCATTCGGTCGATAATAATACCAGCAGACTCTAATAAACATGCGATACCACTAGATGCCTCTCCCGTACCAAACCAGAACACATGGTGGAAGTACCCACACTTCTAGATGAATCACGGGAGCGCCAACAGATGATGCATGACTTCTAGTAATAAGGCATGTAGCGCGCCGGCCTTCTGAACCTAGGAACCTTCCTGCAATAGCGTGAGGCAGTAGAATCAATCGAGTATCCCTCCATAGATAAACAACTTCGGAGAACAAGATACCTACCCGTATCCATAAGGAGAGTAGAAATAAGGAGGTACATACGGCCTCCGGATCCTGTACCCCGCATACGGGTTAAAGCGTCTTGGGAAGTACTGCTTCATACCAGGAACATTGGTCCGTTTTGGCAAAACCTAAGTCATTCATATCGCAGTATATATCAAATAATTGTTGTTCTAAATTAAATTCATTTATCACCTAGATGCTGAAATCGGCAGCGATCCACTCCTTCAAATGCACCATATATGTGTTTTGTTAAAGAATGTCCCATGGACACTTAGTAAAGGAAATATTAGAGTTTAAAATGTAGTAACATTTTTTGTGTCATGTAACCACCACTTTCAGACATGAATTATTTTATTTTAGGTATATTTAACAAGTATGCGAGAACTCTAGTTAACAGGAACTTAATTTTATGCGAAGGTCAACCCATCATGACATCAGAGCCAGCATATACTATCCAAAACAAGCTTAGGGTCATTGACAAGTGCTGTGCCATCAAATACCGACATATGGACAATTAAAAAGTCCTACGAAATGAGATTCTACAGAAGTTAAGTATCACATATTCAGCAGATGAGCTGTAAAATAATGGCATGACACTGGAATATCTTGAATGTTGCTAAGGTTAATCCCACAAAATTATAAATAAGAAGTTACCTTCAGCTGACGTCCATGCAATTCAGATTCATTCAGAACGAGAGCCTCCTGAACAGCTTCAACTTCAAGAAATTCAACATAAGCAAAGCCCTTTGGATGACCAAATTTATCAGTAAGAATAGTCACTCGGTTGACTGTGCCACATGATTGAAAATGTTGCTGCACTTCTTCAGGGGTACAAGCATAATCAACCTACAAGCACCACTCTAAGTCAGAGCCCTTCACTGGCACAATGCATCCAGCCAACAAGCTTAACACGCGTTCTGAATGAGCATAGGCCAACATGCGCACTACAGTACATGGGACATTTTCCCATCAGCCATTGTTTCTTACTAGGAAAAATTAAAAGTACTTCAGGACAGCCCCTTTGTCACAAATGCACATATACATGAAGCCATATCTTGATCTATGACAAAAGATCGACAGAGGGACTTCCAGAGAATTATCTCCAGTCAACTGGAAAGCACATTCAACAGATTTAGCAAGTTCTATTAATGCTCCTTAACAACTGAACTAGTCTTTCAAGTCTAGCTCATCATGAAAGAGAATTTAAGCATCAACCGAGCTTATCTTTCTTGTACCTACAAAGTGGGAAAACGTAAACTAAATCTTAGTTTTCCTTTTTTGCCATTTTACTGCTCCAACCGCCATTCGCAGACAATCATCTTATGTTACCACCAACTGAGCAACATGGAACTTCAAACACAGCCCTACAAAGTGAACACAACATGCATAGCTTGCCTTCTACATATACAGCAAACTTCAAGATAATTTATGCACATCCTCCAAATCTAAACCCCAGCCAATAAATTCAGAATAAAGAACACATTCTCAAGTTGACTGAACAGTCTGTAGCCAAAATTAAACATCTAAGTGTAGGCTGTCAGTGTCGACTTGCAGCCGGGTGGTAGAGCTTAAAGAATGTGATCTGAAGAAGCAGAATAGTTGAATAGATTCTAAAGGTCAAATAATCAACATCATGGGGACATGAATCCATGACGCGCTCATTCCTTGCCCAGTGAAGGTTGTTTAAGGTCTCAAAACAATAATTACTTAAACCAAAGAACAAAAGGCTAAGGCACCTGCATAAACCAAGCAACAGACACAAATACCAAAGACATTCTACTCTGAAACAGAAACAGTCAACCAGAGTAATCATTTCAAAGAAAGTTTACTGTTAATCCTATGACAAAATTTAGGGAAAATACCCAAAAAAAAATATATAATACATTACTTTTGGCCCAATGATTACCAATATACTCTCTATTTCTCCAAATCTCATGCACATACCTCCAAGCAAAATCTCAAATTGGAAAGACCGAATTGCCTCTCTTGCAAACTCATTTTAGCATCTTGCTCAAGGTTAGCTGGTTTTGAGTGGTTTGGGTGGTTGTGAGAAGTTAGGATTTGCAGATGTGCATTTTTGGATGAAAAAAAAAACGAGATTTTCATAAAGAGAAATCCAAGGACAATTGACGTGAAGGTGCAAAGTGGTCTCCAAAGATAAAGCTCTACATGTATTTGGTAGATTCAAAAGTAAAAAGCATGTAACTGGTCATTGAGTGAAAAGTAAGATTGTTTTTGGTATTTTCTCGAAAGATTATACCTCCCACACTGCACAAATGAAGATGAAGGCAGAATCTTAGTATTTTTTTCAAGAAGCCAAACTTAATGAAATTCTGTTGAATCCCCAAAGATTTTCCATCAGCAAAATGAAAAATTAAGAAAACTCCAAATAGCTCCTCAGGGAAAAAATAACTATAATATTTTCACTCTGCTCACGTAAAAGGCCAGATTGCAAAAGCTCCCCAATAACAGATTTCTTTTTCTAAGAAAACCGAAAAGGATAAACCAGAACACCCTTACCCAAAAAAAAAAAAGGATAAACCAGAACAAATAATCTACTGAGTAGGGTCCACTGTCATTAGATGATCAACTACCATATAGAGGAATAACATATAGGTCTATTTAGGCAAGCAAATCTTATCGATAGTTCAGAGTGGAACTGTCACAAATATAAAACAATAGATTAAGGACACGAGGAAGACACCACCGAACGCCCCTCACCAGGTCCGCTATATCACCAGAAGTCCTGAGGCCAAATCAACGGCACCAGCACCAACACACCACCACCACCGCCACGAACAGTAGCAAGAGTATCAGAGCCCGTAGATTCTATGCAAGTCCTAATAACCCCTCACTGACTTGCTTAGCTCCACTCATTGATTATTTTAGAGCCAACCAACATCTCTCAAATACAGAACATTTTTTTCAAATATTCCAGTCCTCTTGATTTTCAAAATTCTACTCTTTCTCCTTGTGCCAATTCTTTTGCATTTTTTCTTCTATTCATTCTTGTAATTTTTTTCTGTTCTTTTTGCATCTTCCCTTTTCCCTTTTTTTTTTTCTCTTGTTGGTTCTTTTTCCTCCACAACACACTTTTTTTCACCCACACCACAGAAACTCTATGCTGTTCACTTCAAAATCTTTTGTTCTTTTTCCTGCCATATGATTTTGCAACTTCAATTACTTTTTCCCCACATCTATTCAACTAAATCTAAAGCAAAATCAACTCTGGCTCAAAAGACGGTGTATACAGACAACTTGAAGAATGAGAAACCTGCAATCACAGTGAAACACGAAATAAACCATAACTCTTAAGGTTGACTGACATAGCATTGCGGTCAAGTCAAAATGATATGCAGGCAACTCTCTATTACGCATGAGCAAACATAAGAGAACCGCAATTTAAAGATCTAGTTTGACAGGCCTGGAAAAGAAAATATTAGGAAGATACACATAAGGGAAAAAACAAGACAATGGTAGAACCATAAGACCATAAGGCAACCTCATCTAAATTACGAAGCAGATAATGTCAGAAAAACCCAACAGATAATGTATAGTTTTTTAACTCGAATATGCACATATAATTTTCTGATAGAAAGCTGGCTCATGCTCTATCCTCACTGGTAGTGAGCGAGCTTCTTATCTCGAGACTTTTGAATAGAGATCCCATCTACAACTTCCCCAGCTGACCTCAGGATTAGAATATTATGAAAGAGAAAGATCCTAGTAAACCTAGAATTGAAGATGATAATTCTTCTTTGCATTCCATTTGTTTGGCCTTTAAAAAAAAAAGGAAGAAGAATTTACTACTTTCCCTTCAGGATTTTAAAATAAAACATAAATTATTACGAGAAAAATTTAAATGACTATATGAATGTCTCGAAAAATTAAATGAAGCTTGAATTTCAGAAGTTGCAAGAAACTAGTGTGTGTTAGGATGAGATAAGATAGCTTGCTCACTCACAGTGACTCTACAAGAGAGTTCGTGCGATAGATTGACAGAATGAGAGAACAACATCAGCATGGCGAGGAAAGCAGCAAGCTACACTCGCATGTGCGTGAGAGAAAAGAGAGGACAATAGTAGGATTATGGTGAAACTTCAGTGCCAAATTTGCAATATACCCTTGTAATGTCATTGTTTACCTCAGCTCATTAGGTTAACACTGAAACCTAACATGCAATCCCAAAAAATAGATGACTAAAAGACTTTAACTAACACACATTAGTTTTGTGTCTTACGCCAAAATATTACTGAAGGAAGTCTAGCAACCAGAACTAAATATCCATTAGCTAAAACTAAAAAAACATAACAAAACAAAATCTAGAATTAAATACTACGCCACCACAAACAACCATAGCAAGCAATATTTATTCAACTGCAACTCAGCACGTAACCATCTTCCACCATTGGCAACCCAATCACAAGCAAACCAAAACAAGATAGTCACAACGTGCATGGTTACAATTACTTTGTTATCTTTAAAGATAACAAGAGATGTTCACAATTAGATCTGAGATCATTGTTCTGAATTTCTTTTGTCATCATTAAACCCTGGGAATATTTTTCCAAGCAAAGATGTACATCATTTTAAATGAAAATGTGGGGCTGCAATAGTCAATACCCTCCATACCCATAAATGTTATTCTTGGAAGGAAAACAGAGGACATTCAGGAAAACAACCATCTTTATTATTAAGTTTTATTTCAAGAAAGTTCTTATTCTTTCTAAAAACAGAGTAATAGTAATAAGTGAAATTTCCTGCTCATGTTTCAAGAAAACGTGTCAGCACAGAGAAACATGAACTGAGGAAAGTATCACGTAGAGTATAAATATAAGAACTTCATCATCTTAACAGAAAGATGGATAAAGTGTGAAATGTATTGAAGGAAATATCATGATGAAAAAACATCAGAGAACTGTCAGAATCATCATAATCACCAGAAAATGAAAATAAGTGTCCAAATGGTGAAAATAACTTGAATATTTAAAAAGAAAAATCAAACTCGCATAGCTAACCCTCAAACATTTCAAAGAACAAAAGCAAACTATGATAGCTAATCCAAGCTCATATCCTTCATCAAGAAAATCCCTATCAAGATAGTCTACAAATTACCAAGAAATAACAGTCAAACTCACATTCCCAACAAACACAGATCTGGTATCGACTTCCTCCTTGCTTGCCTGAGAAGCAGCTGCACTAGCAGGATCTGTAATATTGAGACAATCGCTAGATAGCGTCAACACAGAAGTAAAAAGAAAACAGTTGTGTTCACCAGTTCAGGCAGAGTTCCAAAAATGGATCTTAGAATATAACTCTGATTGTCTAGAAAACACAAACAATTAAACAGTCAAACAAGGTCTCATAAATATGATAAACCCAAGAACAATACGTGCATAATTTCAATGGCCGAAGTGATAATTGCAGGTCAGCATCCAGACAATGATTAGAACAAACTCTCCATCATTCAGAGAGAGAAAAAGTAAGTATTCATCGAAAAGCATGCTGGTGGAATCACTAAGTCTTCTAAAAGTGATGGTTCATTTTCTCTCCACCGGATAATTCTCTGAATATAGCACAGGAGCAAATCACACTTGTTAAGTCGATGCTACGAAACATAATATTGCAAAAGAGAAGGATGTTCCATCCTCATGCCAATCTATCTAACACAGCTGACCAAATTGATGAAATAAAGCGTCAAGCAGACAAGACAGGACAAATTCCAGCAAGAATAAAGTGCTGCCAATAACCAACAGAATTACAAGACAACAAGAGAAAGAACAATCGAAATGGCAAGAGCCTGTTCTTCTGTCAGACTTCAGCATCCACAAATCAAGGGTTAGGATATCCAATAAAACCCTGATATCAATTAAATAACCCTAAAAAAAGCCTGAAAATAAAATAAAAAGGAGACCTTGAACAGCACCCATTTCCTTCTCGACCTTGGCTTGCATCTCACGGAGAGCAGCAGCTTCCTCTTCCATTTCCTTCAGCCTCTTCTTCATCTCATCCAGCTCCTGAGTCGTTCCACCATTAAAAAAAAATAAACCCAGAATGAAAATCCAGCACCAAGAGCATCTTCCGACGATCGAACCACACACACGACCACAAAACCACGCAGGCATCGAGATCGAGAGAGAGAGAGAGAGAGAGAGAGAGAGAGAGAGAGAGGAGAGAGAGACCTTGACGGCGTCGTCATCGGCGGTGGACATGTCGACGTCGGCCTGGTGAGAGTCCACGTCACCTTCCATCTCGCCCTCCACGGGGATCTCTCCGCCGTACACCTCGTGCTCTTCTTCTTCCATCCTCACTCTCTCTCAAACCCGCCCTCAAGTCCCAGCTGAATTTTGTGGTTTCTGCGACGAGCTACGCACGGAAACGCCAGTATGATTAAGGCGATGGAAGGTTTAGGAGTTAGGACGATTTTGATTTTCTTTTCTTTTTCTTTTTTTGCCCAGAACAAAGAAAAATTTGAGATTTAGGAAAATGAAGGATCAGATCGAATTAACTGAAATTAGTTAACCATAAAGTTATTTTTTTTTAGCATGAAAAAAAAAGGATAAAAGCTGAAAGCAAAAATTCAATTTGCTCTTTTTAAACGAAATTTTACTTGATTCACATGTGTCACCTAGAGAGGTAAAGTATGTCATTTCAAGACTAATCCATCAACAGTCCCTAGTTGATTAGTCTATGATTTAACACACGCTCAAATAGAGAAACCCAATACCTAGACCTCTTCTCCAAAATTCCCTACAGGGGCCTTCCATGGTATCTTGGCAATCCATGTGTACATCCAAAATGCATTCCTTATTTTAACATGTTGGTACGCGCAAACCCTGCACCCTCAATAGGGGTGAGCAACTTGATCACCCGAATTGGGACCAGTGATCTTGTTCCCGGTTCTATAGAAGTCCGGTCCGATTCCCGTTCCTAAAATTGGGACTGGTGACCAGGCGGTCCAGTTTTCGGTTCCCGGTTTCTAGGACCGGACCAGACCACCCGGACTAGTCCTGTCCTTTTTTTTATTTTTTTTCCTAATTCGGTCGGCGAATCTCTTTCGACTCCTTGGGCCTCTTATTTTTTTTTTCTATTGGGAAGTCATTTTATATAGTGTTGACACCTCATCTTTAATCATTTTTTCTATTGCTAAAGTAATAAAAAATCCATAAAAATTCATAAAATTGAAAAATCAACTTTGGGGACCTTAGCCAAGCCTAGGGAACCAATTTTGACCAAAAAACGATTTTTCATATTTTCAGTATTTTTACGTATTTTTTATTTATTTATTTTCAAAAATTAATAGAAAATCCATAAAAATTCATAAAATTGAAAAATCAACTTTGGGAACCTTAGCCAAGCCTAGGGAACGAATTTTGACCAAAAAATAATTTTTCATATTATATATATTTTAATTTTTTTAAAAAAAATACAAAAATATTTGAAAATTTTGAAAAAATAACATTTGAGGCCAAAAAATACACAAAGATAGTTAATATTTTTATTTTAAATCTATTTTCATATTGGCCATCGCAAATTCAGAAAAATCCAATTCGAGTCACGTGTTCCTTCACGAGTATAATCTCGAATCGGGCCTAAAAAAATTTAATTTGAGTCAACTTATTTTTAACTTTCACTTTTTATGAGTTGTGACATTGTCTTCTAATATTTTAAATTTTCATCTTGGCCCAATTATACCCAGAATGACTTAATTTTGCAAAAGGGCTTTAATTAAATTATGCATTATTTTCAGCGACAAGAAATGAGCTTAAATTTGACATGTGGTAAATTTTGGTGTGTCAAAAATTGTGAGGAGATTTGGACTTAAAGAAATATATTTTTTCAGGGACTGAATTGTAAATACTTAAAATTAAAGGACTAAAGTGCAAATACCTAACTCTTGAAGGATTATTTTACAAATAATAAAAAGAAAAGTTAGTGGATAAATCAGAATAGAGAAGGGAAGATGAAGAAGAGGAGATGAAGAAGAGAAGTTGGAGAAGAATGGATGGAGAAAATAAGATAAGAATAGAGAAGGGAAGATGGAGATGAAGAAGAGTTAGTAGAGAAATTAGAATGGAAGATAAGAATAGAGAAGGGAAGATGGAGATTAAGAAGAGTTAGTGGAGAAATTAGAATGGGAGATAAATATGGAGAAGGGAAGATGAAGATGAAGAAGAGTTAGTGGAGAGATTAGAATGTGAGATAGAGATGGAGAATGGAAGATGAAAATGAAGAAGAGTTAGTGGAGAAATTAGAATGGGAGATAGAGTTAGTGGAAAAATTAGAATGGGAGATAGATGAGTAGGTTATAAAAGAAGAAAGAAGTGAGCTTGAGAGAGGATTCTTGAGAGAGAAAATTTGAAGTGTTTGGGAGGATTTTTTTTTTGAGAGAAAATTTTGGATGTTTGAGAGAGTTTTGGGAGATTGAAGAAAAATTTGAGAGAAAGAAAATACCAAAAGAGAGAGAATTTTGAAGATGATGGGAGTTCAAAACTAGGGATTATCATCACAAATTCCTTCATCGATCAATATAAATCAAGAGTTCATCCTCGTCAACGAGCAAGCAAATTCGAGCTAAGTGTTTTTATTTATTCATTTGTTTATGGTTTTACTTGCAAATTAGCACAAATTGTATACACTTTCTCCATCTCCTCTTTTTTTTTTTCCATATTTTATGTCAGGAGAAGGATATCTCTACGTCAACAGCAAAAATCTCGTAGATATGCAAAAATCGGCCCAGACAAGCTCCTAAGCTGTCCACCGATTTCTCAACTGATCTGTGACTAAAAGTCCCTCTTAATTCAAAAGAAACTCTCTATATTGGGAACATAGAGAGCGAAAATCAATTATAGAAATCCCTCCCAAAAAAATGGGAGATAAGTACTCTTTCCACTCTTCTGGTTTTAGGTGCAGATTAGCACATATTTTGTATACTGACACTTCACTCTATTTTATGTCAGGAAGCCGCAGCTCTATTTCAATGGTCAATCCTATGGAAGCACAAAATCAGCTTGGAGGAGTCCTCAAGCGCGCACAAATTTCAAATTGTTGAATCAATTCGTTGTATTTCATTTTAAAAAATTCATACCCCAAAATGGAGAGGACAAAGTCCATCCGCAATTTAAATACCTGCACCATAAATCCCAAAGGGAAGAGCCAAGCCAATGCTTAGCCTCCCATTGGAGGTTTTTACTTATAGTAGTTAAATACCTGCAACTTAAATACCTGCACCTTAAATCCCAAAGGGAAGAGCCAAGCCAATGCTTAGCCTCCCATTGGAGGTTTTTACTTACAGTAGTTAAATACCTGCACCTTAAATCCCAAAGGGAAGAGCCAAGCCAATGCTTAGCCTCCCATTAGAGGTTTTTACTTACAGTAGTTAAATACTTGCAACTTAAATACATGTACCTTAAATCCCAAAGGGAAGAGCCAAGCCAATGCTTAGCCTCCCATTGGAGGTTTTTACTTACAGTAGTTAAATACCTGCAACTTAAATACATGTACCTTAAATCCCAAAGGGAAGAGCCAAGCCAATGCTTAGCCTCCCATTGGAGGTTTTTACTTACAGTAGTTTAAATACTTGCAACTTAAATACCTGTACCTTAAATCCCAAAGGGAAGAGCCAAGCCAATGCTAGGCCTCCCATTGGAGGTGTTTATTCACTGTCATGTACTTCCTATAATTTAATTTTTGAATCATCAGACCCAAAAGATAAGTAGGTTGTAATACTGCACAGAAGTCGTTAACACACTCCTTCTTTCGGCTTCAGGGAATCTTTAACACTTAAAAAAATATAACAAATAAAAATATATACCATCCATGCATCCTATTTAAAAAGTGAAAACACAAAAGAGAATAACCTACTATAGCCTTAGGAATAAACCAAGCCTGAGTTGCCGAATTAGGATATCCATGAAATTAAGGTACCGAAAGGGCATTAGTTTTAATTAACTAGTGTAACCAAGTCCCCGAGCTCCTAATCTCTGGTTCGCAGGAATAAATTAGTTCTCCCGCTAATTTATTTAGGTTTCTAATCGACCTACCAAGAACGATTAGTGGCGACTCCAAATTTTAAAATCATTTAAACAAAAACCAAAGTTGCGATTCGGTAGGGCTTGGGAGGGTCCGCGTTAGGTTAGTCAAATCTAATTAACCTAATAATCCGTTAACCCCCTTTAAAATTTAAAAATTTTTTTTAGAGGGTCGCGACAGACTGGCGACTCCACTGGGGACAGAGATTTTTAAATTTTCGAAAAAAGATACCAATTGGAATACTTAAATTTTTTCGAAATTTTAAGAGTCTTAGTGGACTTAGGCCAATAAAAATTTCATGGATATCTCGCTTCTGGCGATCTTGTTTGGGACTCATTCTATAGGTGTTATATGTTTTTGCAGGATGGGAGTTATAAGGGGCGGAGTGTTTGGCTAACCCCTTTATTTTGCAGGCTCGGTGTTGGGTTTATTTGTTTAATTTCGCACATTTTTAGAAGCGCTGTTTTGATATCAATTGTTGTGCATGTCTTGCATACTCTGAAGATCACGACACCTGCACACACAAGCGTCTAAACCCAAGTCGCGAAATTCTTCCTAGAAAACCATAGATAGGGATCGAATATGCAAAGCTCTTGCGTCGATTACGCTCGGGTTGACCATATTTTATCCCGCTCATTATCTGAATTGACAATTCTTCCCATTGTGATTTGATTGCGCGGAGGGTAAGTTTGTCAATTCAGATAGTGGGGGCCTTTTTAGGTCCATACCTTGTATCTCCTTCTTTTATTTTCTAGAGTTCACTCCTCACTTGAGTCATGCGCATGACTATGTGATTTGCATTTCTCCAAGGTAAAAGTAAGTTCTCTAATTTTATCTTGTATTTATTTTCGGTCGGTCAATGCTAGGTGTCAGTCAGTTTTTGAGCTTGATATTACGACCATCTTTTAAAAGAAAATAAAAATTAAATTTGTCCCTCATTTCTTTTTAAATTTTTTTTTTGAAAAAATGATGTGAAAAAATCCCGTCATGGGAATTTTATTAACCAATAAGGGATTTTTGTCATGTTTTTATTGCTTCAATAAAAATGAAATTTTCCTGAAAAAATTTTACTCTGAAAATTTATTTCAATAAAAAGAAAAATTACTTCAAAAAAAAACTCTAGTAGACATCAAGTGATTTTATCACATTTTTCAAATTATAAAAACTTGCAAGAAAATTCTTCTCGAGAAATTCGCTCATGTTTTTCTAAGAAAATTTTCTCTAAATAAAATTAGACTAATTGACCAATAAGAGATTTTTGTCATGTTTTTTTTCTCTCCAATAAAAATGAAATTTTCCCGACAAATTTTCCTCTGAAAATTTATTTCGATAAAAAGAAAAATTCCTTTAAAAAAAACATCAAGTGATTTTATCACATTCTTTCAAATTATAAAAACTTGCAACAAAAATTCTTTTCGAGAAATTCGCTCATGTTTTTCTAAGAAAAGTTTCTCTAAATAAAATTAGACTAATGTCTCGGGGGAATTTCGTTAACCAATAAAGGATTTCTGTCATGTCTTTCCTGCTTCAATAAAAATAAAATTTTCCTGACAAATTTACCTCTGAAAATTTATTTTGATAAAAAGGAAATTCCTTCAAAAATTTTAGTAAACGTCAAGAGACTTTGTCACATTCCTTTAAAAAAATAAAAAAAAAGAATAATAAATCTGAAAAAAATTCTGTATCAGAAATTAACCCATTTCTTCTTAAGGAAATTTTTTTTTCTTTCTTCTGATTTCTCTATAAAATAGAAAAAATCAAATTGGACTAATATAGGAGTCATGGACCGACATTTCTTGTGTCGCATACTAATTATATCTTTTTCTTTTGCAGGGAGATCCTAGATACCCCAGACGGGTGTAAAAATTAAGTTCAATAATATATCAAGAATCATCTTCAGAAATACCAAAAGACGAAAAACACCGAGGCTTCAACCGTTAATTCTGGGGGGCAAACGAACATTGTCCATCTTTGACAGACAAAGTTGTGTCAATCCGTAAACTTGTATGGGCAGTGTATTCTGATATGACGGTGGATTTATACTGATTAAACATGGGGGCATGTTTAATGTATTGCAGAGGATCCCGCGTCTTTTGAAAAACAATATGGATTATATAATCAGAACCCATGAAACAAATACCTTTACCTGATCAAATCAACCAGAGACCGGTCTTAAAATTTTCTCTTATCCGAAACATGCGGAGGGCTTTAGAGGACCGAGGTTCTATTAATGAACGTGGCCCACAGGAATTTCTCCCGACGCTACAGGCGACCGACACGAGCAAGTGGACGCCGAAAGAAACAAAATATGGATAAAAGTGGGCACACAACAGGTGGCCGGATTTACTACCAGCGCACTGATCGAGTTGTCATAGCGTTATTGTTCGTGATCTCAAGATGGATAGTGGGGGCCACCGCCGAACCCATCATCAATGTTCTCGATATCATCGTCTGGAGCAATTAAACAAGAACATCAAGAAGAACATTAAGCCTCGACATCTTCGGTACCTCAAATCGTTCTGTTATGCTATGCGGAAGAAACGATAGCAGGAAAATTAAAAAAAAAACAAAACAAAACACGTGAAGCTTTTCTTTCATTCCATTCATCAAAGAGTATTACAACAACTCACTGGGGAGGAAAGGTAAAGCCAAACTGGGCCCTGATGACCATTACGAAAGAGCTCAACTGACTCTCCAAACAGTTGATGCTCTGGATGCACCGGGCGCTCTCGGGATCAAGCTCCGCGAGCCTAAAGAAGAGGCGATCGCACTTCTCTTTAACCTGGGCCATAGTGTCCTCGTAATGCTCAACGGCAAACTCCAGGTCCGGAACCGCTGCCCTCTCGAAAGCAATGTCTGCCGTAATGTCATCAAGTCTCTCCTGCAGCCAACCACATTTACACCTCATCACAATATTGCCTGGCTCCTGTTCGGCGTAAGTTCGGACCAAGGCCAGACGGTTCACCAACTTTCCCCTCTCACGAACCAGCCACGAAAGCTGATCGTTGGCAAACTTGAGGGCCTTTTTGTGATTATCAGCCACAAACGTAACTGTTGCCAGACGCTCGTGCCGGTCTCGGTAACGGGCTTTCACGACGGCGGTCACAAGGACCGTCTCATAAGCACGGTTATAGGCAGCCAGAAAATTGATGAAGAGGGTCGAGAAGTTCCGGTACTCCTTCCCTAGTTGGGTACCCTCAACAGAAGCAGCATCCACGGTCCTAAATAAACCGAGGATTTCAGCCTCAACGGTAGAGTTTTTGGCTATATGAGCGTAACCTCTACCAAGAAGATTGTAGAGTCTCTCCCACCCAGCTAGGACTTCGGCGGATAAGGTATGGTTAGGAGAATTGGCCATTTTTGAAAGCAGAATACGAAAGAAAGGGGGAGAGAGGTGAGGCAGATGAGCGGAATGCGAAGATGGTAATCTGCTTTGAAGTAAATATTGATTTCATAGTGACGGTATCAACCAGTCAAGATTTCTCTTATCTACCATTCTCTATTGGCACCACCCTCGTTGGCTCGAATTCCCATCAGATGGCGACTGTGAGCTAAGCGAGTCCGAAATCTCCGCAGAAAGTTTGACGAGACACCGCCACTTTGAAAAAGAAGACGGAAAGATGAGCTGAGTGGAAGACACGGCAAACGTTAGCGAAAAGGAGATACGACTTGTCTTCATTGGAGGACCCGCCAGTAAATCGACGGTGGAGATCTTGACAGGGGCCCTCTATCACGAAAAGAAAAAAGAAGACAAACTGAGCGAGAAATAAGGATTTCCCCTTTAATCAAAAGCTGAATATCAGATTTTCTCCCTCGAAAAATCTAATAGCGCTGCCCCGTGAAGAGGGAAGTCGTTGCTATTGCCAGAGAGAGAACTTGTCCCCATTTGATAGTCAGAGTTCATTCGCAAGAACTCGCAGGAGAAAGATAGAGAGGAAGGAGTTCTCGTGGGAGAGGAATTCAAAACCTTCACCATCAAAGCATCGGCTTTCAAAGCCTGTTACGAAAAGGCATCAACGATCTCGTGATCCCTCAAGTCCGAGAAGACATCCCGAGGCGGTCTCGAATCGGCAGTCCTAGATCCAGAAATATGTCGAGTGTTAGGGGAACGGGCGCATGTTCAACCCTGGTCAAAGCTGATGAAGTTCCTTACCCTGAGGGTCTACTGGTCATGGCCATTGACGGTAATCCAGTCTCTCTGTCAATCCTTGTTACCGTATTAAGAAAATGCCGGTATAAGGTTGTAGCTCAAGCAAAGGCGACAGAGGCCTTAGAGATATTAAGGAGGAGTAGTGACCCGTTTGATATCGTCCTCACCGCCATGGTAGGGATTGACATGGATGTTTTCACTCTCTTGGAAGTCATCAATTCTAAATTAAACATGCCAGTCCTCGTAATATCGGCAAGCGATGATCAGCAAGCCCTAATGAAGGCTGTCTTAAATGGGGCCCAAGACGTCGTAACGAAACCAGTTAGAGTTCAGATGCTTCAAAACATATGGCAGCACGTGGTAAGGAAGCAATTGCACGACCATGAGAACAAGCATCAAGCCTTTAATTTTGTTCCAAGCAACTGGAGAAAGAAGATGAGTTGGTCTCCCGAGCTGCATCGTATGTTTGTTAATGCAGTTCAGCAGCTAGGAATAGATTCGGCACGGCCGCAACATATACTAGAAATTATGAAGGTAGAGGGACTCACTAAAGCAAATGTTTCGAGTCATCTTCAGAAGTACAGAAAAAGGGTGAGAGAACACAATGCAGCTCAGAATCAAGAAAACCAAGGCGGGACTGATCCAAGCCTGAACGTCGAGTCTCCTCGCCACCATAAGTTCCCCAGGTTAGCATGGGGCGAGCCACTTCCCATCATCAACCAAGCTAGTAGCCGTGCCATCAATCCTCCAGGCGTTAATCAAAGTATCCCCCAGAATCACCCTAATGCTCTTCAAGAGTATAGACCGCAGGGGCAGTGTATTCAGACTCCTTGGTTTGAGCACCAACCCGTGGCTAGAATTCATCCCATGATCAGCGCGCCTGCGCAGCCAGAGAATCAGACAAGAAATTATCCTGAGCACTTCCACTTCTCTAATCCTCGAATGGAAGGAGTTCTTGGCAGCAGGACAGTTGGTGATCCCCACACTTTCTCGAGTAATGATGAAGGCTCCAGCACGAGAAGTCAAATTGCTCATGGCGATGACAGAATGAGAAATCTACCGCCAGCATTTACCAACAACAATGCCCAATTCGAGTATCAGTTGCTGGAAGGTTCAAGAGATTACCCAAATGATGAGCTTACTGCCCTGGTCAACCAGTTTAGGGTTGACAGACGTCCCAAGCCGCGATCAGGAGCTAGTGAGTAAGGACCTCAAACATCGGTTATCCACACCCGAACCAACACGAGACTAGCTGATTATCGAAGAGCCACAGGAGAGGCAGAACTGACCTTGAATAAGTGCACCTTTCATTTCATGCTTAATTCCCCTGCGTATGATATTTTCCAGCTTTCTAGGTGTCTTGATTTAATTCAAGGACAATGGGGCAATTTATTTATCCCGTCGAATGCGTGAATCCCTTTTTATGCTAGATTTAGGGCGGATCAATTTGTGGCAACGTCGCTGACTGCCATAATGAGAAATGTTGAATGGCCTCACATAGGGAAATTTCAAGTGAAAAGCCCAGGCGAGCTCGAAGACGGGTAACTGTGTGTCGTTCCAATTTACCCTCAATCGTTGCAAAATGCTAAATTGGATTTGTTCCATTCTCACCCAGGGGATTGCAAAGTGCCTCAAGAGTGTCGCAAAATGAAATGACCCAATGGAATGCGATAGGACTCATTCGCCTTCAAGGTAACCTTCAAATTAAAGGAGCCCTCCGGTCCACGGACCCGATGGCATGGAAAATGATGATGGTCCAAGGCAACCCGAAAGAAAACAAGGCCCAACTAAGCAAAGCACATATGTGGCAAGCTCAAAGTGAAGGGCAACTCGGGACATACAATTCAATCCAATCCAAATGAAGGAACTTCCTCAATTCAAATTCAATGGAAGTATACACAAGGGTAAAACAGTATCGTTCCAATTTTTCTAGAATATGAAGAACATATACTGCCGCATTCTCTTTCATTTTTGCAGGGGAAGTCTCTACTGGCCAAATTTTCCTGTCTACCATTCCCTATCAGTATCACCTTCGCTACTCGTCTCCAATCTCGAGCCAAGCAAATCCGACGTCTCTACGGAAAAGTTGGACGAGACGCCACTACTTTGAAAAAGAAAGGATAAAAAATAAGCTGAGTGGGAGACAAAGACATTTTCGGCAGAAAAGAGATACGACTCATCTTTATTGAAGAACTCGCCAGCAAATTGACGGTGGAGACAGCAACAAGGGGCCCCCTTCCACGGAAAGATGGAAGGAGACGAGCTGGGCGAGAGATACGATGAAAAGAAAATCGAGAAAGCCAGAACACTCGAGAGAGGCAATACAGTTGCTAAACCCACGTCTAATTTTAAAGGAGGCATCTTCTTGATAATTCTCATTCGTGCTCGAAAGAGAGACTCTTAAAGCATACGCAGTCTCCCAGAAAAATCCAGAGAGTGAAAATACAAGAAGAGATATCAAACTTTGAGAAATCGTTAACCAAATCGAAGATGTCTCAACCCAACACACTTGAAAGTTATCGTTACTTGCTGAATATGGGAGAGGAAGAGTTCGAAACCATATTTGGGATCGAGCCTATGGAGCCCGGCCCTTCCACCGACGACGTCCAAGAGCCCGGTAAGGACAATGACAACAACGGTAAAGGTCAAAAGAAGCGTTACCGTCGCCATACTGAGGAGCAAGTACGAAAGCTTGAAGCTTTCTTCAGAACGTGCCCTATGCCAGACGGCAAACAAAAAATGGAACTGAGTCAAGAGCTAGGCCTTGAACCTTCGCAAATCAAGTTCTGGTTTCAAAATAGACGAACCCGAATGAAGACTCGTCATGAGCACAACGAAGCCGAGTTTCTAAGAGTTGAAAATGAAAACCTCCGAGCGGAAAACAAGATGTATAAAGAGACTTTTGACTCCGCCACCTGCCCCAACTGCAATAGCCTCCTCCTCACCCTCGATGAAATGTATGATCTGAGGATCGAAAATGCACGTTTAAGAGGTGAGTTAGACCAATTTATAACAGGATCGAGTTCTGTTGGAGCAGGGTACAAAAGGACCAATGATACTGGATCAGTATCAATGCTTCCCGAGGAAGAAGGGACAGATCACCACCAAGCGGACATTGACGATGATCTTTTCGCCATAATCAACCAGTTTGATATCGGTAAAGCATCGGGACTGTGATGCACTTGTTCAGCCAGTGACCACCAGACCTTCTATATGGCCGATGCATACCTAATTTGGGATGAAGCCAGCTGATCATGGGAGAGCCTGTAGAGGAAGCAGAACTGATCCTGAATGAGTGAATGTGTTTTATTTCCTTGCGTGATATGTTTTTCTGCTTTTGTGAATGTGTAAAAACAAGGAGTAATAATCCGACTTCCCCCTATTAAATGCTCGAATCCGCCACCTCACCAACCTCGCGACGAATTGATGGCGAGTAAATATCTGGATAAACCTGAAGGGTAACTCCGTATCGTTTCAATTTACCCTCAGTTGCTCCAAGTTTTAAAATTAAGCCCCTTCTATTCTCAGGAAATTGCAAATCGACCCGAGAACGCAATCATATCCGAATACAAGTTGAACAAAATTTGGGGGCAAATCGACTCATGGGCATTACCACGGGATGGACAGCTTCGGACAGAGGAAAGTACAAGCGAAAGACGCGAACAATCTCAGAAATGGGTAATTCTGTATCGTTCTAATGTGCACATAATCATCTCAAGTCTTGAATTGTCTTATTCCATTCTTAACAGGGATTGCAAATTACCTCGAGAAATACCGTAACATGGCATAAGGTGATACAACAAGGCTGCTTTATCCCCAAAGATTAACCTTTGAAAGGATAGCCCCATGGACACCTATGGTCCAATGGACCGAATGGTATGGGGGATGACAGTAGGTCCGAAATATCCCGAGTTCGATCCCCGAGGGTGGGGAATGTTGTATGTATTATAA